>OY804522.1:30712466-32146626 GCA_963680855.1 Lepeophtheirus nordmannii | reverse complement strand
GGGGAGCAAAGAAAGAAGTGGAGATGAAATTATGATAATAGTAGAGAGAAAGAAAGAAAGAAAGAAATAAAAAGAAGAAAAGACTGCTGCTGTTGTTGCTGAGGAAGGAAGGAAGGAAGGAAAGACGGGAGCTAGAAGAGGGGGAACGACGACGACGACGACGACGTGAAGGAGAGAAAAGAAGAAGAAAAAAGAAAAAAGAAGAGGAAGGAATTGAAGTAAAAAAAAAGGTGAAGAAAAAGAAGAAAAAAAAAGAAAAAGAAGAAGGGAGCTGGAACCGAAGAATAGAAGAATCAAAGAGATTGGAGTGCTAGATCATCATCATCAACCAGGAAGCGATAGGTGACGGCGTGGACATGAGTGTAGGAGGAGGAGAAGAAGAGGAGGATCCTCCTTATCCTTTGGAGAAGCTGTTAAAGTTGGAAGAGTTGATTAACAATCCTCGTTGGGTCATTCCGGTTCTTCCTGGAGGGGAGTTGGAGTCCTTGCTGGAGGCCTCCATCGCGCTAGCGAGGAAGGAGAAGGATGTGGACTGTGATGACTGCCTCCGTTTTTACCGTGATGGCCTCCCCGTGTCCTTTGTGAAGATCCTGACGGACGAAGCCGTTTCCTCCTGGAAGCCGGATATTCAGAAATACATTCTCCTCAACTGCGAGCGACTCATGGAGCTCCTTGTTCTCAAATGGAGCCATCCTCAGGATCCAGAAGAAGAGGAGCTCTTTGCTTCCAAGGATCTTCTCGTCCTGCTCCTGAACCCACATCACAAATTCCACGTTTTTAATGCAGGATTCAAACCGGAGCGAGCTCCAACTTTCACCAAAGACAACATTCACACCAAAGGGTGGCTCTTGGACCTCATCAATCATTTTGGAAATCTGGGAGGCTTTGAAATGATATCCAAGAGGCTCATGCAACCTCCATCCCCGGGAATCCCTCTCCTCCTTGCTCTCATCAGACCTTTCGGCTTTTGTGCTGAATTTATTTCACAGCAAACACTTCAAAAGTATTTTGTTTCTCTTCTCACTCACATTCCCTCGTATCTCGAGTCGCTCAACGATGAGGAACTCAAAAAAGAGGGCAAAAATGATGCACTCTCTTCGCTTATTAAAGGTTATTCTCATCTTTTTATTTTCTTTTATAGACGTAATTTATCAATCGACACAAACACGATAGGCTCTTGTTGCTTTGTTAAATATTAGGGAACTAAAATAAGAAAATGCATTCTATTTAAACTTTTTAAACGTGACTGAAAATGAACACATACCTATTCTAAAGGAAGCTATGAAATGTATGCAAAAAGTTAGAAAAAAAGGTATTCCTTGAAAGAAAAAGTCCAATGATGTAGTTGATTTAATCTTAATACTCAGAGTAGTGATATTACAATAATGAAGAGTAGATGTGGTTTCTTTACTTCTGTATGTTAATATTTTTTAACTCTTTTTAGCTCTCAAACATTTGTCAACAGCGGCTCTCACTGGGGAAGAAAATGAAGAGCGAATCCGGGAGTTGGAAATGTTCCGTCTCCAAATGATACTAAGACAGTTACGCGTTTCATCTTTTGGTGGCAAAATGAATGCACTGAATGAAGTAAATCGTGTGATAGCGTCGGTATCTTGTTATCATCATACTTCTCAAAGAAGGAGTGGGCCAGACGTATCCATTCATCATCCCCAACACAATAATAATGTAATGGGAGGTAAACCAGGGACAGAAGAGGATTTTTTGACTGCTGAAAGAATGGCACGTTGGCTCTGTGAAAATAAAGTCTTACAAATTGTCTTACAAGATTCTCTTCATCAACCCCAATACGTTGAGAAATTGGAAAAAATTATTCGTTTCAAGATCAGAGAAAATTCGCTTTCCTCTCATGATTTAGATGATATATGGGATGCTCAAGTTGGCCAACACGAAGCGATTGTTAAGAATGTGCATGACCTTTTAGCTAAATTAGCTTGGGATTTCTCTCCCGTACAACTTGATCATCTTTTTAAAAGATTTCAGTCTTCTCTATCTGAAGCAAATGTCAAACAAAGAGAAAAACTACTGGAGCTTATAAGACGACTTGCAGAAGATGATAAAGACGGAGTTATGGCAGACAAAGTTCTTAACTTATTTTGGACATTATCTCACTCTAAGGATGTTTCTACAGAGATCATGGATCAAGCGCTTACAGCTCATGTCAAGATTTTAGATTATAGTTGCACTCAAAATAGTGAAAGTCAAAAGAATCGTTGGTTGGATGCTTGTATCGAAGAAATACACCCAAAAAGCAAATGGGTTATTCCAGCCTTAAAACAAATTCGTGAAATTTGTTGCCTTTATCCTGAAACATCAAATAGTGATCCACACAATACGCTTCCAAATCCTCATCATCATCCACAAGGAGTTGCCTATCGTCATGACGTTATTAATAGACTCCAAACCTCTCATGTTCTTGTGATCAAAGTCGCAAATAACTTGACTTCTTATATAAAACAGTTAGAATCTGAGGGGTTCGCAGATAAAGATCCCTTGAAAATTTATCCTGATGGGCGCTATGATCACATTGTTCAAGTGCGTGAACGATTACATTTTTTACGTTTTCTCCTTAAAGATGGACGACTCTGGCTATGTGCAGCTCAAGCAAGGCAAATATGGGGATGTTTGGCTGAGAAAGCAGTATTCAAAGAAGATCGTGAAGCTTGTTTTGACTGGTTTTCCAAATTAATGGGAGAGGAACCAGATCTAGACCCTGAAATCAGTAAAAGCTTTTTTGTTGAGAATATTCTTAAATTAGACCCTATGCTTATGACAGAATCGGGTATCCAATGTTTTGATAAATTTTTTAAGGCAGTTAATTCAAAGGAGGAAAAACTCATTGTCAAGAGAAGAACTTATCTAATGAATAGCTTAGAATTAACTGGAATTGACTATATTTGGCAAATAATTCGTAGCTCCCCAGATAAAGAAGTAGCAACTCGTGCCATTGATCTTTTGGAAGAAACCTTTACAAATCTTGGTCCATCGCTAATTGATTCTCAATTAGAAATACATGAAGATTTCATATCTACTTGTATGGAACAGCTGATACCTATTTATGATACAATATCAATTATGGATCCAGGGGCACGAGATACAGAGATGAAATACCGACAACTGAATCGCATCTTAAAAGTTTTATACGAATATATTTTTGAATGTGATGCCGATTTTGGAGAAGAGAGATCTCATGTTCCTCTTTATCGTGCTGCTAAGGGAAAGCAGTTATCCCTTATTATCAGATTTACTAATCAGGGACGCCAAAATGAAGATGTTGAAATGTTGGTCCATACTAACGATACTGTAGGTTCTCTTAGGAGACAAATTTTTCAAAAACTTAAAATGAGTTCTGCATCTATTAAATTGGAACTTTTTTACAATGGTGATTGTTTAGAAAATAGAGACGATGGAAAGATTTTACTTAACACTCAGTTGACTGATAAGTCAATTGTTACAGGAAAAGTGAGTCCAATGTCTAGTAATATCGCTAGTTCTCCTGATAGTTCTTCAGATTCTTCTACTTCAAGTCCTCATCATTTATATGATGGTCCAAATTATGAAGCAGAACAAAGTTTGCCTGGAGTTATTATGGCAAAATATCCCAAAAATAAGCGTTTTCTGATTCAACTTGCCGACTTAGGATGTGAAAGAAACATTCCGGATCTTAGAGATAGTGCTAGACACGTTCTTCAAATCATGCCTCCAGATTATAATACTGTTAATAAAATGAAAAACTTTTGTCATGAACTGGCTACCACACCAACATCTAATATGCCAGGAGATAATCTATTATTCAAACAGTTTTTTTCTTCATCTCCCTCGGAGACCCTTTATAATCTCGAAGTTATGTATGCTCTCCTAATGCCAGGACTTGGAACTCTTACTGATAAAACCCTTGAATTTCAAATCAACTTTGTGAAGGCTGGTGGCATGCAATGTTTTAAAAGTATCCTTACCCGAAGAGATTTTCTCCTTAATGTCGACGATGTAATGAAACAACTCTGTTATATATCTGTTGCTAAAATTTGTAAATTTCTTTTCTGTGTCATGGGACATTCGTTTATACGTGCAGCTGCAGACGGAACCATATCTGATTCTCCTTCTCCATCTAGTCCAGTTATTAGTAATAAAACAATGGTTCTTCAAAAAGCATTAATGCAAGTACCAAATCCTAGTACTGAATATCGTCTCAGACAAATATCACATCGAATCGCACCGGAGCTTGCAAAATACATGACAATGAATATAATGGATTATCCTACAGTTCTAGCAATTATACGATTAGCTTGGGCAAGTTCTAGCGGTAACATTCAGTTAATATCGAGCGATTCTCCTTACATTAACTCAGAAATGCACGCACCCCACGAAGAAGGTAATATCTACTCTTTAATGCCAGAACAAATATCATTGTGTAAAGAGGCAATGGAAATACTTACACTCGCGATAGCTCTTTATCCACCTAGTCTAGATAAATTAAATAAGGAAAAAATGTGGCATCAATTTATTATTGACATGATTCTCCTCTCCAATTTGAAGAGAGTTCGAATCGATGCTGGAGAACAATTTCTAACTATTACAAATAGATGTTCAAGCGATGAAAGTTCTCAAAAAATATTGATCGATTTACTTTTCTCTGTTTTGAATACGACAGCCACTCAGAAAGCTAAACAATCTTCAGAGTATTTCGTTGTTCTGTCATGTCTACTTTTAAATGTATCAAGCACGGGCATGACTTTAAATTCTACTGAGAGTCTTCTCAGTAATGAAATCAATTGGCTCAAAAAGGTTAGAGATAATGTTAGAGAAACTGGTCATTCTAGAGTTGATGACAGTTTATTGGAAGGGCATCTCCGAATAACAAAAGAGCTCATTGCATTCTTAAGTCCCGAAAAGAAGGTAGAAGTTGGGAACACTGTTGGGTTAATTAAGGATTTAATTGAAGATTTTATTTTTCCTTCTTCAAAAATGATGGTTATATATCATCAGACTGGAGAAATCCCTATGGATAATGTTGTTCCTGTTTGTACTACGGGTCAAACACATATGGCTGCATTTGAAGTTCTAGTTATTTTATGCACTGAGTGCTCTAAAAATTTAAAAATAGTTGCAAATATGCTTACTGATATGTTCTATTCAAACAGCGATGAATCACTCTACGAATGGGAGTATCTTCCACCTGTAGGACCTAGACCTCTCAAGGGCTTTGTTGGATTAAAAAATGCCGGAGCTACATGTTACATGAATTCAGTGTTGCAGCAGCTTTTTATGATTGAAGGTAAAGTTATTATCATGCGATAATATTTTAATTATTCTTGAATAATTTATGCATGTATTTTTCGTAATGCATCTTTATGTACTCTTTCTAGGCGTTCGTAATGGGGTGCTTTCGGCAGAGGGAGCATGTAATGATCCTGATGAAGATTTTAGTGGAGAAGATCGAGAAAACGAGATTCATTCTAATGAGCACAATCACAATATAGATGTAGGTGATTATGGAGCTGTATCATCGAGGAAGGATTATAACATTACGATTTTAAAACAAGTTCAAGCCATATTTGCACATTTGTCTCATACAAAGCTTCAGTTTTATGTTCCTAAAGGGCTGTGGAAGCATTTTAGGATGCAAGGCGAGCCTGTAAATCTTAGGGAACAACAAGATGCAGTTGAATTTTTTATGAGCCTTATTGACTTTATGGATGAAGCTTTGAAAGCTTTAGGCTATGAACAACGAATGACAAAAGTCCTCGGAGGAGTACTCTCTGATCAAATGATATGCAAGACCTGTCCTCATCGTTACTCCAGGGAAGAACCTTTTTGTGTATTAAGTGTTGAAGTTAGGAATCATAATAACTTAACTGATTCTCTTCACGAATATGTGAAAGGTGAACTCCTTGATGGAAATAATGCGTATCATTGTGCCTCATGTGATAAAAAAGTTGATACGATGAAACGATTATGTATTAAGAAGCTCCCTCCAATACTTGTGATTCAGTTAAAACGTTTTGACTATGATTATGAAAGAGAATGTGCCATTAAGTTCAATGACTATTTTGAATTTCCAAGAGTTCTTGATATGGAACCATATACTGTTGGAGGCCTTGCTAAAATTGAAGGTGAGGTAATAGATTCAGATCCTTCTGACTTAGATGGTAAAACCGTCCATACTTATAAACTGAGAGGAATGGTCGTTCATTCTGGACAAGCCTCGGGAGGTCATTATTATTCTTATATTAAGAGTAAAGACAAGTGGTATAAATTTGATGATGGTGAGGTGTCAGAAGTTAAGGTCGATGATGACGAAGAACTTAAGGCACAATGCTACGGAGGTGAATGTGTGTCAGAAGTGTATGATCAAATGTCAAAACGTACGTCAAGTAGGCGACAGAAACGCTGGTGGAATGCCTATATGCTTTTCTACTGTAGATCCGACATTGCCGATGACTCTCTTGCTGTTGATGTTTTGAATAAAATGAATGAATTGAATTTGAATGGAGTTTCACTCAACTCTAGTAGCAGTAGCACCAAAATCCCGGTTCCTATCGAGAAGAGCATACAAAAACAAAATGTTCGTTTTCTTCATCATAGAAATCAATTCAATAGTGAATATTTTAAATTTATGAAGCAACTCATTTGTTGTAACAGGCATGTTGTAAACCCTCATGGTGATAGACATTGTATAAACACCATGGGCAATAGTCATAAATGGGCATCGGACTTTGAAGAAATTGCCTTGACAACTGTACAACTCGCATCAAAATTTCTATTTCAATCTGCCTTTCATACTAAAAAATCCCTCCGAGGTTCTGCTTTAGAGTGGTATGATTCTTTACATGATTATTTAAGTTGTTCGCCGACTGTGCGTAATTGGTTTGGACATAAAGCACTTTTTGCACATCCTGTTCGGTTTTGTGAATATATGCTAGAATGCCCGTCCGTTGAAGTCCGAACAGCCTTTAGCCGCATCGTTGTATGTTTAGCCCATTTCTCGTTGAATGATGGCCCAGTTCCGGCGCCACCTATTTTACAACAGCCTTTTATACCTATTGAAATTGTTGGAAATACATTGGCTGATCACCTTCTCTCGACAGTTCTTTCACTTTTATGGATGGAAGTATCTGAACACGGCCGTCATATAACCCAATATTTTAGCTTTTTCTCTATGTATGCTTGTCTTGGAATACCAGAAAAGACTCAGTTGTTAAAATTAAACGTACCAGCCATATTTATTCAAGTAGCTATAGACGAAGGCCCTGGACCACCGATTAAATATCAATATGTTGAGTTTGGAAAGTTATATCAAGTAGTGTCTACCTTAATTAGATGTTGTGATGTTTCAAACAGGTGCTCCTCACAAAAAGGAGATGCTAACCCACTTCCCAACCCATATGCAGAAACATCGGAGCCTATCATGCCCATTCAACAAAAGGTCGCAGAGCTCGTCTTTGTTAGAAGTGAATATCTTAAGAAGTTAGTGGAAGAGGCGAATTCCCAAGAAGATACTAAGAAATTAATTCAGTTTTCCTGTTGGGAGAATATGACCTTTTCTAACGCAATACTTAGTGAGCTTCTTTGGCATATTTCTCTTGTTTACCCTTATGAGCTAAAACTTTACTTGGATTTATTGATGATGGTATTGGTCATTGAAGATTCTTGGCAGGCATTACGGATTCAAAATGCTCTAAAAGGTATTCATCACGAAAACACCTCCAGAGATGGACTATTCGATAATATATCAAGGTCCACCAGTCATTGTCATAAACGGGCCTACCATTGTATCAAACTATTAGTTACACTTTTTTCAAGTTGTCGAGTTGCGAAGATGATATTTGATAACTCTTCTGATATTCGTAATAAATGGAGTAGTGCTGTCGTATGGTTAAGCGAAGAATTGGATCGTGGGCGTGGTGTACCTGGTTCCTATCCAACAGGTCAATATTCTTACAGTAATTGGAGTCCTCCTGGTCAGAGCAATGAAAATACGAATGGTTATTTCCTTGAGAGATCGCATAGCGCCAAGTTGACTTTAGACGCTGCATTTCAACTATTATCTGAAGAGGTTATCCATATTCATATTCATAGTTCTTCCTTTCTTACTCTTTTCTCATTATTGTTTAGGACATGGAAGAAATAGAGGAAACGGAAACAGCAGAATCGGTCAACATTTCTAGGGGAGGACCTGGAGGAGAATCAAACTCGCTCATGGAATCAAACTCGGGAGGAAATAATTTGGTTGGTGTGCAGGATGCAGATATGTTGACAGAAATGATTCCTGTTCCATTTTCGGAATAAATAATTCTCCCTTACCATTATTTTTCTTATTAATACAATATGAATAATTTTTTGAATACATAGATTATTTTCCAAAAGGAACTTCTTTTTTCATGCAATTTTACTTAATGGTGTGAGATATTATTGAGTGAAAATGTTTTGTACGACAAATGCACTTGTTTGTTTTGCTAATTGTTTTGAAAACAATAAGTACATTATTATTATTATTTTTATTATTATTCGTAATTTTTATCTTAAATAAAAGGTGAATTTTTATATTTTTATTTAGGATGTTAATATTCGTTCCAACACTGAAAATAAAAAACAATCTGGTACTGATGCGAACATTTCCTAATCTGATGGAATATTCTTATTGCTCGGAGCTATTATTTTGTCTTAAAGGATATATATATATATATTTTTCTTTTTATGATTTTTAGAATAAAGAGAATACTGTGAATTTGTAAAGATTGATTGCTATGTTGAAAAAAAAAACCCAAAAAAACTACCACATTGACATATCTTTTATGATTTATACTTTATATCTACATCTGTCCTCAATCTGTCCATCATTTTCTCATTTTCCCACATATATGTATGTATATGCTGATATATATTCGTGCAAAATATTTTTTTTTTTTTTTTAATAGATTTAAATTATACTTGAAAGCATTGTCGAAAATAAAAATATTAGCATATCCAATGTAGTAGATGCTATAAGATTTCTAGACTGACCATGTCCGTCCAAGTATTCATGATTCCGTGTTCATTTTTTTGTTTTAATCGTAGCCTTTCATATTTTTCTGATAGTTTTCAATTCTCTTGCAAATCCTCATAAAGGTTTGACTATTTTTTATTTATTTTTTTGAAAATGTTTGTGAGTCTTTGTCTACAAAGTGCGCGAATACTTTTGAGGATGCCATAGAGCGTATGGCGAGTAATAATAACTCGATCGAAATCATCTTCCTCATCAGGTGGAATTATATTATATTATACTTCATTGTAACATTAAAAAAACATTTTAGTTTAAATTTACTTCGCACGATCAATACTATTATTTGGAAAGGCACAAATAATTATTCATCATATCAAATTAGTGTATAAAGTTCTACATTTCACTCATTTTTTCCGGGGGGGGGGGAATTATCTCAATTATCTTAGCGTGAAAAGTGAAAAGAAATTATGTCACTAGGAAGTTTGATTAAAATCAAAATAGTACAATTTTCTTCTTCATACCCAAATAAAATTTAGTATTACGAATTGGCATTACCCAATCCTTAAGATTAAAGATCTAACAACTAAAAATGGAAGTGTGGAAACAAATATCAACATTTGAGATTTGTAGATGCAAACGGGAGTTCAATAGCAATTTCATTTATGGCTCTAATCAGCAACATATTTACATACAATGAAATATCATTATTATGATTTTTTTTTTGAGGGGGGGGGGAGTAATTTAGATTTCATTATAAACTGAATATTTCACGTAGTCACTGGATGATAACATGATAGTTACCTGGATTGATCAGATACATATCTGAATTAGATTTTCAAGAAGCAGTTGAAAATTGGATGCACATACTAAAACACCATGAGAAGAAATATTGTCTTATTACCGAATTTGTCCAGAAAGTTCATTTTTATTTATTAGAAATAGGATAAACTTAAAAGTTATATACATATTTATAATATTATATGTGTATGTATGCATGCATTTTTTGAACTAATATTAATGGTCAAAGATTTTTTATAGTAAGAAATTGAATAAAGATATATCTATGTGAATGTATTGTCTATGAAAGTGATAAATATAATTAATCTGAGGGTGGGAGTATATTCCCAAAAATGAGGATAATTTTATTACTAAAGTAAATGATTCAATAAGAATTCATGTTTATTTTGAGTTTTTCTAGAGCAAGGCACTAGATAAAATTAATAAGTCCATTACGAGTGAGAAAAGTCTCAGAGTTCTCATTCACCTAGCTATTCTTTAAAAATTTAAGTCACTCAAATATATTTTCCCTCTATGCTCCATAGCTCCAATTCTGTCTTCATAATCTCAAATAAAAGACCTTCAGCCATCTAGATACAAGCCATGAAGTATTACTTATGCATTATAAGTATTGTTTATGAAGATTACATTATTAATAGTAGAAGAAAGCGTCTCTAGCGGGCTAAAAAGTCAACTCCTGGATAAGTGAGTTTGTAAAAAAACTGATCACGTGGTCATCGTTTTGCTACTTCAACGTCAACCAGCAAACATTTTAATATTAAAGAAAAATATACTGCATTCTCGCTTTAGCTGTTTTTCAGCAGTTGACTCTTCTGATTTAAAGCAACTATGACTCAATGCGTTGCTTATGAACTCAAAGAAGGTATGCGGATGAGGCAAAGTTTTTCTGGAAAATCAAGACAAGTATGACAAAAACAAAAACAATCGCAGATAGTCTTTTCACGGGTTCATAAAGTTGACCTCTCACCCTCTTTTTTTTGCGACAATTTGAGTAAAAATGTGAAGATCAAAATCTAACTTGTTTATAGCTCCGATAACTACAAAAAATTCAAACTAAGGAATGAAAAATTTTCTTAGAGAGCATCAGTTTTGGACCACGAGTACTTCTCTGATACGGATTAAGTTCAAAATCTAGAGCACTTACCAAAATAGTTATCCATTCAATGAATATGGGTCATTAACGAAAAATGATATACTCTCTTATGATATATTTTATTGGATCCAAGGGATCATTTGAGGCATTAGGTAATTAAGAATATTTTGATAGAAGAAGAGAAAAATATCAAAAGATTATATTATTAATAGATATGTGAAAAAAGAGGAATTCCCGATATGTTTAAAAATCTTCAGTACTCGAATATGCTTGGATATAGAAAAAACAAACAAAATTAAGTGGCCATCATATTATTATAATATCTATGAACCTATCATCCTAAAATAAAATAAAAAAAAAGACCTCAATTCAGTTGGAAAGTAAAGGGGAAAAGAAATAGAAAAATTAGGAGCTGTAAAAATAAATACAGTCTAAATTCTTATGTGAGTGATGAATATAGGGAAGTATAATATGGACGGATTGCTATGTGTCCCACATTATACCTCTTACATTATATCTCAACCTTCATCACTAAGATACAAATTTACACTTTATTTTTTTATTCAGAGGGATACCATGAGGATTGTAACTATTTGGTAGTTGGCCAATTCTTCTTCTTCTTCTTAAAATTCCTTAAATTTTAAATAAAGAGCATCTTCAATGAAGCCTTACTTTTAAAGTTATTCAAGACTCTGTTTTATTTAAAATATTATAAAAGAGTCAAAGTCTATGATGAAAAGGATTGGAATATGTTTTAAAGGCTAAAATAATTAATCATTAGTTTAGATAATGAATGACATTATTCATAAACTATATTTGATAATTTTTGTGTCATTAAAACAATCTACAATCCCTTTTATCTTGGGATTTTTTTTATTGTCTACAGTACTTTGACAATTTTATTTCATAATATAATATTTTATCCAAGAGTAAATGTTCAAAAACATAAAAACTTGAGTTGTGTATTTTTGCTTTATGACTATTTTGAATTCTAATCATTATTTCCAAATATAAAAGTTATATTTGTACTCACTTGCAAATCCAAGTTCAGCATTAGATATTTAAATATCTAACATTACTAATTATTTTTAGAAATCACTCTACTGACCACACAAGCAAAACTTTTCAGGTTAAAACGTCCATTATCGTTTTTGTTTTGTTTTGTTTTTTGACGTTGAAGAAAATAGAAGCAGCAATACTTTGCAATCTAATTGTAAGTAGAAAGATATTGAGATGTAGTGTAATCAAATTGTATCACAGCAGAGGCTTTTAAAATAATGAAATGATGAGAAAAAGTTTCGCTTGTTCTTAGAGCTATTACAAAAGAACTTCAAAGTACGAAAATATTTTATTTTTTTCAAATTAATAATTCAAGTGTTATGAGTTTTACTGACATATATATATATATATATATATATATAAATCATATATATTAGAGAGTATAATTTTGAATAATCGCCAATGCCTTTGATATATTCCCCATGTTGTTGAGACATCTCAGCTTAGAATTAATGTCTCTTTTCATTGTAGTGAGATGCCTCGAGTTGATGGATTAAACTCGTGTAACTTTCATTTCACACGATCGAGTATCCATTCTCTAAATTTTGATATCCTTGTGCAGACACCAGGTAAATTCGGTTGAGCGCAACCGATTCCCCATGAAATTATTCCACCTAGGAAAAATCGTCCATCCTTTCCTTTGACAACAAGAGGTCCACCAGAGTCTCCCTAAAAATTAATAATACATTTGAATGCTCATTACTGAATTTATAAATCATGTCACACCTGGCAAGAATCGCGACCTCCATCATCATATCCAGCACAAAGGAAAATATCTGGAATGGCTTCATTCCTTCCTGCTTTCAAAAACATGCCTTCACACCTATCATTACTAACTATGGGAACTGATACCTAAGAGTAAGAAGAAAAGAGCCTGTAACAGACACAAATGATCCTATAACTATGGTAAACTTACATATTGTAGTACATTTGGAAGCTGTCCTCCATTACTGAGTCGTCCCCATCCAGCCACAATCCCTGTTTCACCTTAAATAATATAATTTAAGAAATAATATATGGCACCATTAACGTGAGTATGATACTTACCAATGAGTAAATCATTGTTTCCTGGAAGACATATGGGTAGAATATTATCTTGAAAATCAACTCTTCTCTCCATTTTGATGAGGGCCAGATCATTTTCAAAAGTAAAGTAATTGTACTTGGGATGAACAATTTTCTGAATAACTTTAAGCTCCACATGTCCCTCAGGCTCACTCGAAGACTCAAAATCCAATTCGCCAATTCGAACACGAATTTTGGCTACTAATAAACTGAAAAGAGGAAAATATAAGATGATCAGCTTTCACATAAAAAAGTGGAACTTCTTACTCGTCGACGCAATGACCAGCTGTAGCCACCCAACGCTCATTAATAAGTGCTCCTCCACATCTATGTGTCGTAGAAAATCCGAAAAAAGTAGTCCTTCTTACAGATACCTGACAAAATAAAAATAAACATAATTTGAGGTCATCTGGATATCATCATAATTATACATACCAGCCAAGGGAATTGTCCATAACAAGACGTGGTACCATTGACAATTCGAGCAGTGGGACAAAATCGTGTTTGAGGCACGCCGCATACATCTCTTTTGCTAGTAGCACTTACATAGGAGGGTCTCCTTGTCGGAACACTTATCCTTGTTGTAGATGTGATGGTTGTAGTTGTTGTCGTTGTTGTAGTGGTGGTCATAGTGGTGATAGAGTGATGGAAAGAGGTATTCAAATAAACAGAGTTATCATGCGTTCGAGGTGTTGTTTCCACACTTCCACGAACAACTTCATCCAGTTCTTCCTCGAAGATGAGTGAGCTTGAAGGGTAGTAATTATTGTAGGATGTCACAGGCTTTGGTGGCCTTGGGGGTCTTGTTGGACGAGTTCTCTTTGTACTGGATTCAAATACAATTTTTTTGGGAGTTGTTCTCCTCGTAGTCATGGAAAAGAGAGTTGTTTTTTGAGTCGGTTTCTGAGTTGTAGATTTGGTTTTTGTAAGACTTTTAATGGGATAGTATCGGTTGGGCTTAGTGGGTTTTGAGGGCCGTGTAGGTCTTTTACGAAGGGCATGTAGCTTTCTTGTCGTTGTTGTGAGTGTGGAAAGAGTCGTTGTCGTAGAGGTAGTGGTGGAAGTGGTTCCTGGTGTGACACTTGTCTTGGGCTTCTCCACAAGCATGTTTTTGGATTCATCGTGAATACAACAGGAACCAAACATAAAACCATCCATACACATCCCTAAATGCGATCCATCTGTTTTCAAGCATTCCCAAACAAACATACAGGTTCCTTTTGATCCATCGACCTCGCATCCTCGTGGAGCGATGGAAAAACCCTCTGAAACAAAATTAGATTTTATTAGAATTCATAGAGAGGAAGTTGTTTACTATTATATATAGACTTAGGAAGAAACATCATCTTAATGTATACATATAGCAAGAGATCCAATAACCCATTAAACATCACTTTGAGTATCTTTTTTCTTTCTTAATGTATGTATTATTAACAGTCAACAAAGGCTGTCCAACTTTATCAAAATGTTAACTCTGGGAATAATACATTGTTAATTTACATAACAATATATAATATAATATAACTTTTTGTTCCCACTGAAATATCAAAAAGCCTATTGTTATTAAACTGTCAACAAATACATATGTACATACAAATAGTACATAATGTGTAACATAAATAAAATTGAATAATAGACAATTATGAGACTCTAAGAAACCCAGAACGCGATACTTCCTTGCTTTTAAAAAAAAACGAAAAACATTAGATGTGAATGTTTCGTCAAACGAATTAATAGAATCTTTTTATAAACATATTATATACATTCATTGTGATTAATTAATTTATAAGTAGCCTATATCTTACTTAATTACTTATCAACATATAGGTAATTCTTAAGTAGTCATAGAGCTTTTCCAAATGAATGTTATTTAAAGATATTTATTAACACCATATATTGAAGCATAAAAGGCAAGGGTTTTTGAAATAAAATAGGTCATGCTAAGGAATGTAACTTACGTCGATGTCGGGACTGGGTTGGTAAGTGATCCAAGCTTAGACTCTTCCGGGAACGATTTGAGTCTGTTTTGTTCAATGAAATTGGAAGAGCATTAATGATTGCCTCCGTTTGATGCGATAAAACAGAGGATGAGGGTGGATTGAACTTAGACGAATGTATAGACTCTAAGGATGTGGAGGAGGAAAGACCCAAGACTAGACTCTGAGACACGTAATAAGAATATAAAAGTAGAACTATTGTCCATAATTTAAGATGTGTTGGTTTATTGATTGTACTATTGAGGTATTTGAACATGGTGATTTGAGATCTGGAAAACGAAGAAACCGCATTAAAGTTTTTAATCATGATAAGTTAAATTAAGTGAGCATTGTTCTGGGTAGAGAAAGATGCAAATGTTTATTTCATTGCAAAAAAAATGGCATTCTATTATATATTTTAATATAAGGTATCCTAGCACTCCAACTTTTATGGTGAGTGGATATAAAGATTGCAATGTGAATTAAACAAAATATCAATTCCTCTCTTTCCAATTAAAGAATGCTCTGGAATGAAAAAAAAACCAATATATGGTTGTTTGGATGTATATAATTTGTGAAAATACATTATTTATCTACATGCATTGTGCTGCAATAAAAAAAATGGAAGCATTGTTCTATATTTAGGTATACATACATAGAGGTATGTAATGAATGTTGGTTTAGTAGGCACATGACTCATGAGCAAATAAAATAAAAAATTAAAAACATTATGAAAATTCATGGTTAGTAGTAATAATAATAATAATAGTAAAATCGAATATCCAGGATCAAAGCTCAAAAAGTGTATTTCTAACAATGATGACGTCAAATTTGACACCTGTAATTACTAATTATGTATGTACATGCAAAAGAAAGAAACAAAAACAAAAAAAAGAGCCAAAATCATTTGATGTGTAGAAGTGAGCTACTTTCTTTCCCACTATATAGATTTTTCTTCTATTATACAATTAATTTGTAAAATAAATGAAAAATAGTCCCCCAGTTGGAAAGAATGGGTTAACCTAACACTCAGTTAATTTATTATTCTTTTTTAAGGCGGAAAGGTTGAGAGATGTTTATGTGGTCATTGTGGATTGATTGGCCGCAAATGAATTCCAAATTGGAACGATCCTGTTTATTTTTAAAATCTAATACAGAGTGTTAAAACTTCCAATCAAATTTTCTGGATGTTTCATGAACACTTACATTGTCATTGGTATTATTTTTTCAACTTTTTACGCCCTTAATCTTTATATCATCTATTTTGATCAAAATGTTATGATGAAGCATTTATTTTCTGAAGGATATGAAATATGATTAGTGATTACCCCCCCTCTTTCACTCTCTTCTTCTTCTTCTTCAGAGTGTTATATTATTTCGTAAATTCTAAAGGCATTTTTTTCTACTTTCATCATTTCAATAGAGAGATGACTCCCAAAACGATGTTTCACTTCTACATCCATTATTATTCTCCTTCTTTACAATATATTAAATAGTAAATAATCATTTCCCTTTGAATGTTTGCAGGGCCTTTGCTGGGTGTACATATATGTATAATTAATAATTATGATGGTAACTATGGCCCACACTCAGGATTCAAAATCCATTTTAACCCATTACCGTTTAGGGTCAGGGAGTAATATGTGAGAATTGGATGATAGTGTCTGTTCAAATCCTCTCCAATGTTCATTTTTGTAGATAAATGGTGAATCCTTCAATGGAATTTGTTTTTAAATCGATTCGTCCTCCTGCATCTATGTAAGTTCCTATACCCGTTGAGAATCGTTCATGATCCAGAGTGTTATAGGACTACTATTCCTATGTATTGTGCATAAGTCCTCAAGTGAAATTATTGTTATTATTATTATTATAGCATTTTGAGGCATATACCTATTGCTCATGACTCCAATACATATGTACATCTATGATTGATAGAATGTAGATATATATTATGCATGTACACAATTTCTATTGGTTACATCTTCTCTAGATATTACAAATTCATTTCAAAAAACTTATTTGATAGGGACTCACAAGAGAGATCAAAATAGGAATTTCCCAAGAGAATATCCCAAATCTTATTATATTATTTACCTATAACTTTTCTATATATACATACATGTTTATAAAATATGTATTTCATATTTTATATGTACATAAATATGTAGAAATTAATAGCCTTCAAATCCTAAAGGGTTTTGAAATAATCGAAAATGGCATATTGGTTGTGCTCTATGTCTCTTTAATTCATGGATATGTAAGTACAAAGTTCTAATGTCAATTTAAATCTCGATAAAGCAGATGAATTAATGTATTTTATATGAAAATATACAAGATGCTATTATTACCAAATTTAAGACATTATAAAGCAAAGTCAACTTTACACATGGGGATAATTTTTATATGTATTGCCTTGTTTGTCCACTCATACGTCCTGTTGAAAACAATGCCGTAGAGTTAATATTATATACAAACATATGTTTGCATAATAAGATATCAGATGCCTCAGAGCACTAATGGCTTTGATTAACAACAAGGGAGATGTTGATGACATCAACTACGTTAAAGTATGCACTGTTTAGAGTGAATCTGATTTCTTGTCTGACTGACTTGGGAATTGAATTGTATACTGATTAATGTAGTTATCAAAAAAGATTCTCCTTACGAGATATTCTATGTATGCGAGGCATTTAACAAAAGACATCCTCACGCCACCTAGTGTAGTTTTGAGCTAAAGGGAATTTGAACTGTCGGAATTTCACATTTTATTCGCCATGATTTCATAATAATAGGAAGTTGAACTACCTACTATATAATTGTAGTAAGTTTTTGCTTCAACGTTACAGGGATGACTAAATTCAAATGAGTTATAAAGATATCAACAGATATTTTTCTTTCCTTTCTTCCTTCCTTCCTTCAACTCCACATTCTTTCTACATTTTGCAGGGCAGCCAGAATTCAGAGCTCTTCCATCATTTTTTAAAAAAACCTAGTAAATATTTATAAAAAATTTAATTTGTATCTTTAAAATAGAGTGAGATATGTTTTTTTGTTTTTTTTTGAATAAGAAGTATAAGGGTATGTGACAATTACATCCCTGCATCTGTAGATATATTTTTATAATTATTAAGTGTATTCATATTTGCACCTGTGCACAATATGAAAATATCTGCGACTTTTAACCAAAAGCAGTTAAAATTGTGCAAAAGATTTTTAATATACATACATACATATGCATACCATAGTTCAAATGCACTAATTCCACATTATATTATCCCATTAATTACATACATACATACATATGTACCAATGAAAATTTGCAGTGTATTTTTATCAGCTGTTAATTGGTATACTTTTGCATCTTATCCATACTCTGAACTCGAGAATTTATTGTTCTACAGTAAAACTATCCCTACTGATTAAATAGAAAATAATTTTCTTTAAAGATTGACCGACTTTCAATCACCTTGATTGGACAAATTAATTTTCTACGTTCATCCATGTCCTCCAATATGCTAAATTTATTCAATGTGATTTGAAATATGTAGGCTCTCTTTCATCGAGGTTGAGTTGATGGATTCTTCATTATTGTTGAAGGGATAAAAGTTAAGCATGATCTTTGCTCAACTCTCGGGAAATTTCACAATTTGACGATACGAGTGTCAAAAACATAAAATTGTCCAAACTAGAGGTCCTCAATATACCTACCGCAATACCGTAAAAGACGGTATTAACCTTAATAGCAGTTTTATATTTGATTATGCCATGGGGTGTAGTAGACCTCCCTTGACGTCATTAACAATTAGAAACGCTTCATCAAGAGTACTTAGGTATCCAAGACTAAACTATGGAGCAAAGTGTTGCAACAATGACTACGTGATCAATTTTGTACAAATTCACTCGCCCGAGAGGTAACTTTTTTGTCTGCAAGGTGCACTGAATAACTCCATAACTAGGAATGTAAAAAATATGCAAAATGCCGCGTCCTAGATTTTGTGTTGTTGGCTCTTCGAACAGTACTTTTTGTTTTCCAAAGCTGTTATCATTTTTCCTTTATTACTGAGGAGAGAACATCTACTTGATAGTAAAGATCTCACATGAAGAAATACATGCATTAAGGTTAATAAAGCAAATAAAATGTAAACAAAAAGGGCTCAAGTCCTCGTATAATTATTATTAGTTAAAAATATATAATTTCCTGACATTAATTTCAGTTAATTTTCTACCTCTCATCTATGTTATTATTTATTGTTGTATATAAAGGAGAATAGTAGCTTGTAGCTCAGTAAAACGTCATGACAGCTCAAGCTGCTTCCCTCTCATTGTCAGAGTTACCAGGTTAATTTTCTCTTTCTTTTTATTTTACACACCCCATTTGCATATTATTTACATTCCTATCCATAACTAACTATGAATTTACTCCATGAATTTATCTTTTTACTTCAATTTGCACAAGATAAATTCTGCAAAGGGAAAATAAATTAAGTATCATCTTCGAGTTAACTGGGAAATTTCGCTACTTTGTTGTAAAGATTTATTTGCTATATATTTAGTTTTTTTAAAAAAATAGACAGAGGAAAGAGCATTTGGGTCATACTGTGCATCTCTTTTACTATTATTTAATATAGGTATATGAAACACATCTATGTTAATAAAAAAAATCGGAAGAGCATTATGCTATTCTTTTTTTATACATATATTGGATTTTTGACAAAGATCAATGTCGTAGTGGATTATCATTATCACCATTACATTTTTATGAAAAAAAAAACAAAACAAAAAAACTCTGAATGGATTTATTGTTTATTTCAAGGATGAAGAAGTAATAATTCATAGGAAAACAAATTAAATCTGTTGAAAAAAAGGTCATATTTAGAAATAATCATACAAAGGAGAAAGGAGAAATATTTATTTTTTAACACAATTTGTTTCATTTGAATGATTTCTGAAGGGCAATTCTCTGAAGGGGGGGAGGTAAAAATAAATGACTTCTACAAAGAAGTCGAACAAAAAAAATTTCTCAACCTTGTCCTCTTTCTATGAACAATATGGGTTCAAGCTGCAATTCTTCTGTAAAAACCCTATATCACATAATTATGCCCTTGAAAGAGCTGCCATTTCCTTGAATACGGATATATTTGCAAGCAATAACCACCAAGGGCATACCATGAAGGAGAAAAAATATAAAGAATTTCCCAATTTAAAGACTTCCTAAAAGGCTCCAAGAGAAAAAAAAAGGTAAATTAAATGAGTTTCTTAAGAATAAAAATAACTATTTTAAAAGTTTAATAGCACTCAAAAAGAAATGCAAATACATATTTTGACAACAACAAACTAAAACTTCAAAATTACCGTTTTTATGACATACATATGTGGACTCAATACAATTTCGTATGAAACTATTATATATAAGTATATTTTATAACCATCAAAGTGTTTTTAAAACATGTGCGAAAATTTTTGTCAATGAGCTAAATATTTTTTTATTTGTGCAAAAAAAAAAAAAAAAAAAACTCTTGGTTTTTCTTCCTCTTCTTAATAAGAAGTATTTATTATAGTATGATCAGCAATACCTTGGATTACGAGGATACTCGTTGTGTGTGTGGGAAGAGGGGAAGTGTTTGTATTACGTGCAAAGCTGACTCATGATGTGAGGAAAGCGTTGGAACGAGTTCATGTCACGATACTAATGCACCTTTTCATCATAATTATTTTTCAAAATGTCCCCCCTCTGTTCCCACACCCATGATTGATGTAGTCACAACAACAAATATAACAAGTCATTAGAAGCAATCTATATTTCTAATACAAATAAAAAAAAACACTCACAAATCCAAAGACTCCCTGTATTAAATGAATGTCTTTAAGGCTTATGCAAGTATGTACATATTAATTCTTGGTAATAAAATGTTACCATAGGAAAAAGAGAAAAGTTTTCTGTCGTAATTCAATTTTTGAAGTTGTGGTTAAGTTGTATGTACATACTAAAAGACATGTGTAGTGTATGTAGGACTATGAATACCGACTCCATGTATGAGGCTGTTTTAAAGTTCTGAGCAAATTTTAAATGTATGTACATGGAATAGGATCAGGGAATTCCACGTTTGGGTAACATTTTGTAACAGCTGCTCAAGATGACACTTTTGAAGTCGGAATCGTGATACATTCAAAGTGCATATGACGGAGTGAAAACATATGTATGTATATATGTACGGATGTAGATAGTGGTGACATCAGTAGAGTTACAAGCATTTGCCCCACTAAATATATAATTTTAAATATTATATCAATTATAATTGAGAGTTTAAAGTAGACTTGCGAAATAGATATCCTTTAGGTGCAAGGACATCAGATGAGGAACTTTGATGGAGAGGAAGTATCAGCGAAGGACGTCGTTCCAGAGTTCCTATGTTTTTGTACGTAGAAGTATATTTATTGAACATATTTATAATATTCATCCATTAATGTAATTTGTATGTATAGGATGAATGCCAAGGAACTTTAAAGTCTCATAAATCAGGTTTCCCTACTTCCAATTAACGATAATTATAGGTGTAGACACTCTTAACTCTCAACAGATTAAACTTCATAAATGATCTTTAAAAAAAAAAAGTCTTATTTTATTTATATCACGTTTACTACATTTAGAGTTCCCAAATGACATACTATGTACATAGAACTCTATTTTCACCCTAATCTAAGAGCAGAGCTTATTCTAATCGACTATTAATATCCAAGTATTTATAGTATTAGTATAATATCCTCATCTCTGTAATAGGCCTGAATTATAATTAGACTGAATCATTACAAAATCTAAGCTCTCAAACCAATTTCTGACACAGTTGAGTATTTAAAAAGAGTATGAAGTAATCAATATTATTTATACTGAGCTGATGATGATGATGATGATGAAATCCCTATCCATTGATTTCTCCAATGAGAACAAAGTATTTTTATGGTACTATACATAGATAATATGTATATATGTAGTCATAATATGGTATTTGTTCATTCAATGATTGGTCAATTGCAATTTGATTATTTAATAGTATTTCCGTATAAATAATTATAATTATTGAATGCATTTATTTATTTTTCTTATTTATTTATTTATGTTCAGAAAAAGAAGATTTAAAAAAATAAATAATAAATAAAATGTTTTTACATAAATGGATACACACAACATTGGAGATGACGTAATGACTTGGTTATATGTAGTATTACGAAAGTACGCTTGTTCAGTTTATTTTTTGAGTGAACATATATATATAACTCATTGTCAACGCAAAATGAGAGTCTGAATTCTACAACTAGTGTCCTTTTCCTTGATTATAAATGTATTATTCTATTTATATTTCTATGGATAAACTATTTTAATTCATCCTTTAGAGGCATCGTAAATTGCACTTAAATGTTGCAAATAATCCTCCTTGCAAATAACAGAAAAAAATATACATTCTATGGTTAAAAGGCTATATCGGAACCTAATAAAGCCTCATCAATCAAATGGAGGCTCTAGACATTTTTTCCAAGTAAGTAAGGGCCACCTCAACTTTTCAAATACATGTACTAAATTTTATTAATCATAATATATCTACATACATAGACATATTAAAGGTAGACAATCTCATTTCTAGACTATTGCGAACTATATACTCAACATGGGCATCTCAACCCATCCAAGAAGTTTGAATATAAAGTACATCAGCGACCAAAATAATATCTATGTCCATGGAGATAAGAAAATAAATTGAGAGTATATTTTCTCCATTGATTTTTGCTCAAGATCCCAAAATAACATTTGGTTTTAAGTATGTCACATTTGTAGTGCTCTGATCCAGACTTTGAGAGGTCGAGACCAAGAGAAGAAATTACTCATATTTGGTTTGTTTTTCTAGAAAATGAATTTATTTACACTAGTTGCTTTGAGTGACACAGTAAGATCAAGAACGAGAGTTTGAGGAATTGCAACTGAGACAATACTTTCAAAATTTGATCTTCAGAGCGGGAGCAATCTTGAGAATCACATCCATAAATATGTCGGTATGTATATCCATTCAAATTAGGTTCTTAGATAATAGAAGTATTTTGGCTTTTGTAATTTATTTGAAATACCTACGAGTAGACTGATTATGTACATAGTACCTGTGTGTCTAAGAAGAAGAAGGAATCTAGAAGAGAAATAAATAACTTAAATTTCATATTGCAATGAATAATTTTAATTGACTTTTAATGCCAAACGGAGCTTACAAAACAAAACAAAAAAAGACAAGGAAAAAGCAAAAAACATCAAGATTCCAGGCTCATTAAGACTAATGCTCTGAAACCAATTTGAGTTATGATGATTAGTTTTTTGCAATATATCTGCAATGATTTTTTTATAGGTACGTATGTATGTATGTATGTATGTATGTATATTTGTACATGATTTAAAGCATACTGTAATCACGCTCATTCAGAAACTTACAAGACCTGTTAGCTTGTTTGTGGTAGACTCATAGAATGTAGTAAAATGAGTTTTTTTATTTTATTTCTTGCTTCATTATTTCTTACATAGGTATTTACATAACTACTTTGTACATAATAGTACAACTAAAGTTATTTCCTGAAGATATACTTTCCCTTTAATTAGTATTAATATTTTCTTTAAAAAATCAGACAATAAATGGTCCTATGTTTTTATAGATGATATAAACGAACGTATACATATATATATATATTTATATATGTAACATATATTGATATGAAGATATGAAGAGAGAGAGATATTTAAGTCAATGACAATACTCGAAATTATACACGGTTTACTAAAGATACTTTGTCATGCAATTTCGTACAGATCAATGCATAGATGTCTTCTTATTTGAGCTCGGAATATGAGAATTGATTGTAGAACTCTTACATATGTACATACATTGTACTCTGCAATATAATGTGTGGATTGATGTATGGCTCCACACTTTAAGAGTTAAAGCCATGATGAAGTAGAATCATCCTTCTGATTGATGTATCACTAATTAATTACTATTAAAAAAGCTTCAAATGCAATCATCATTAATTAATTCGTTACATTTCATCATAGTTCAAACTATTTTCATTTTTTTTCATTTTTTTTTTTGCAAGCAATTTCTTTTTCTGTGTAAATACAAGAGGAATCATAGTTATTGTATACATATAGTACAGTAATGTCTCAGCTTAAACATTTTTTAAACTCCATATGACAGTCACTCAGACTAAAAACACTTTTGCAATAACCAAATGGTAGTGTATCTATGTAGGTACCTGTTGCATGAAAGCAAGCTCATAGACAGCCTTGTGGGGGCTGAGGACTTTTTCAATGTGGATACTGCTCCTTCCTAATATTAAAAATCAATATATTTGCACCCTAACAGTTGGAAATTCATTTATTTGTCAAGTTTGATTCTATTGACTTACATGCATATAGCTAAAAGAAAAGGTAAAAAGTAAGTGGGATCCATTTTATATGTATGTATGTAGATATTACTATTACATAGATACAAGTTAAATTACAGAGGTGGCTATGATAAGGGATACACATAATACAAATATGTAATAAACAAAAAGAAGATTTTGCAAAGACATTTTGCATGCAGATGTACATATGTAGTATGTACGTCTCTATGTAGGTACATAATTTCTATTCTTGACATTTTAATGTTCTACGCTTCAAACTGAACACATATAGTTATACATAACATGTGCAAAGAGAGAGACTACACAAAAGGTGAATGAAAAGGTAAGTTGAAAGTGGTTGACTGTTTGATATCTGTTAAGGACATCATTGTGTATGTGTATTTTAATTATTATGACTATTAATAATACTAGGTATGCTCCTGTATCTGAATTAATAAGAATGTTTATTAGATATATAAGAACTATGTAGTTACATACATAAATTGTTCATAAAGTTAATAACAGCTTGTTAGGAGAGAATGGATGTACATAATATCCATTCATTCGACTCAATAAATAATGCTTATATAATATGTATACATAATAATATAACAATATGACTGCACAACCTATCTGTTCGTCATTCATTCAAAAGTATGTACATAGAGTTACATAAGTTAATTAATTATTCAAAGCTCTTACATACTTCAATATTATACATTTCTTTAAATACGGAGTAAATTTCTAAGGGAATTGAAGGTCCACTCGTTTAAAAAACAAAAACAAAAAAAAAATACACGCACAGGAAGAGATAAAACAAATATTTATGGATTAAATTGGCATTTAGAAAAGTGCAAAAAACAAACAAACGAAAAACACGAAAGAAAAACCAATCATGTACATTAATTTTTATATTTGTACACCATGGTAAACATATATTTATAATTCATTCCCTAAGGTGAAAATAATTTAGTTGTTAAATTAAATTATTCGACTATAAAGTGTCTTGATGGAAAGATAAATAATTGTAACAACGATGATCTATGTAGGTATATGTATATTACAGGCTTGGAATGGATAGCTCATGAAACTTTCTAATTTCCATGATCTGTTTCTGAAGGAGTTTTGTCGGAGTACATTTTAAAATGGTTGTATTTAAAATGCTTTATTTTATTTTAAGACTTTACGGAGAAAAAGTTTAGCAAATACATACACCAACCCATATCTCATAAGTACTAATATAAATAGTACTTGACCAAAAGAGTCATGATATACATATTTTATGGGCACTTTCATTCATAGATATGATAATGGGATTCAAAAATAAAGGACCCTGACTTATTTCTTCATTTTTGCTCAAATAAATTACCCATTTTCGTAACATATATGTACAGACACTGAAAAGACCTTGACAACTCCCTCCCAAGTCATACTTGTAAATAAAGTAATTCTTGTTTTACTTTAATCGTTGATTTTTTTTTTTTAATTTTTATTTGCAAGGCATATGTAATTTGTAAATTTATATATGTATTTAATGGTTTGATTTTTTTGCAAAGTCAGAATGGGGACCCATTTAGAGAATTTTTAAAGCATTTTCGTACAATACTATTTGGTATTACGAAAATTGAAATTACGAGTTGCTACATCCGTGAGGAAATAATTGATTAAGTTCACAGCAAGAAGCTGATGGGATTCATCAGTTTCGATCACTCTGGTAGGATTCTATTTGTACTCTTAGGTCATTTAGACTCAAATGAATTCAACTAGTGATTAAAAGACTCGACTATGAATAAAAAAAGTTTTCTTACATAACATTTCAAACTATGTGTGTATAACGTATGTACATATTTAATGCTTCCTCATGTCAAGGCGCATAAATAAAAGGCTTTAAAAAAAGCACGTATATGAAATATTTTTAAACGCATCTTTTGATTCAAAAAATTTAGAATTTATTCTATTACATAACGTCATTAGAAAATGTATTGAAAGGCAGGGAGTAAAATAGAAATTCGTTGTTCTAATGGGAAGCTTTTGAAATATTCAAGTCATTCTGGATGCTATAAAAAGATTTACTTCATAAATATCCATGCGTACATCATATTAAAAACAAAAACAAAAACTATGACACTATAAGAAATCCAATTGTATGTATATCATATATAACTATGTGGACATCAATATATAAATTCCAAATCCCTACAGAAGTTGCAATAATAATAATAATATTTATCCTTAAATATTTGTTCAAAAAATAAGATCAACATATGTATATGACTCTATAGAAACTTGTCTTAATTCATTATGCAAGCTCTTTGTATCACTAATTGTGTAAGAATTAGAATCTTTGTCTTTATATTTTTTTTTTTATTCGACAAAACTTAACATATATATATATATATATATATATAGAAAGTTTTTATTCATTTATATGAACTACAAGATTATAACTTTAATTAAATTATTATATTCTGAATTATTGCTATGATACATTTGTTGAAATTTTAGTATCAAACATAAATTGGCAAATAAGGAAAATATATATATTTTATATAAATATAAACACTTTCAAATTATATTATTTTATTGTTTCATGGACAAAAAAATAAAAAAAATCAAATCAAAAATGAAACAAAACAAAATAAAAATGAAATGTCATTGTTTATACATTGACAAAATAAAAACTAATTAAAAAAAATAATTATAAAGATCTTCAATGTAAAGACATTTGTTTTGTTTTTTTACAAGATGAATTATGTACGTAGAAGATCGGCATGTTAACTTAAATGATATTAAAACATTGCAAAAATCTATTAATTTTTTTTTTTTTCATTTCTTACCTTAAATATATTCTCCTCGCAAGTTAAAAATATCGGAGAACTATCTAATGATGAGAAAGGGATATATTTTTAAAAAATTTAAGGATCAAGGAATCATGATCACGAGTCACAAATCATCTAGAGGGAAGAAGGAAAGAAAAAAAGTCACACTGTCACTTTCTTGAGACACAAAATTCACGGATCCTTTATAGTTGTCCCTTCTGGAAGAGACCATATGCTACTGTGCACAGAATTTAAATAGCTACGATACAACTTCTAGTACAAATGATAATTATTATTATTATTGTGTTAACCTGTAAGCAGCGCGAGCGAATGGTTCGCCTGCCCGGGTTATTTGGATTTAGTATTTAATACATAAATTCATTTTCATTTCAAGGATTTTGAAATTCAAAATAATTTTTTATTCAAAAAATAAAGGAATTGTATACATATTATATTATTATTATCTCAATAGTTATTCAATAAACTTGAAATAGAATGAAAGAATGAAAGAAAGAAGAGTATTTGGCACGTCTTAATCCCTCATGAATATTGGATAAGTGAATAAATAATCACGAGGGTCGTCTTTGCTGAACGTAGTCTTCATTTCGCAATTTTCTTTCTTACATTATTTTTGTATATATATATATATATGTATGTAAATACGCATATAAATATGTATCTACTCTTGGTGTTTTTTTATATGAATCCTAATCCCGCAATGCATCATCCACTCACAATGGATCAAGGGCTTTGAACTCAGCAAGGGACTCACTAATTACAAAAAGTTAAATACTAGTAATAAGTAATTTGAAAAGAGTTTGAAAAAATGAAAATCAAACTTCAATTCCGGTCGGTCTATTAGCGGGGTCTTTGGTGGATTTAAAAAATAAAAAAAACACACAGACATACCTTGGATTACGAGTAGGGATTCAACATCAATCCCTCAAGACATGCACCTCAGTGGCATTTTATATTGAAAAGGTGACTCTTGTTTTTCAAAATGTTCACTACCCAAAGTTTGTCGCAATCCGATTTATAATGTATATTTCTTTCTTTCTTTCTTTATTTTTTTCTTTAGAAAAGGGGGAATTTTAAATTTAGTTTTTTTATTTATTGAATATAAATTATATTCGTATTAGAATAATTTTTTTTAAAGAAAAATATTTCAGAGAGCATTTTATATATTTGGTTCTATTTCAAAATGATGGATGATTGCAAATCCTTTGGACAAATGCTCTAGTATTGCCAAATAATACGAATAAATAAAATGACGTCATAATTTCATCCTTTGGGTTGGGTATTTACTTGAGTGAAAATAACTTTATTTTAGAGTCTATTTTTTGAATATTATTCCTCTAACCCAGTGCAAAAATGTATGAGTAATGAAAATTTATCAAACTTACTTAATAGAAGGAAACATTTTACATTTTAGAAGGAGGAAAAAAGACAGAGCAACTTATTGGATGTTCTTTTTGTATTTATATAGCTCAAGGGGTTTTCAAAGAGGTTGAAGACCCCTGGCATCGATACTTTCAACTAGATACATACGTACCTAAAGTTAATTTGAGGTAGAAAAGGGTTATTGCCCTCAATAAATCCGTGTTGAGGAAACAAACAAGGGTTTAACAGAACCATGAGGCCATCAGCTCTTCCCTCAGGCTAGTACAATTTACACGCATTAATTTTTGTTGTTGTCATGCAAATAGGTGCCTCTATAATAAATGAACGTATCTTTGTATGAAATATATTAAATTGTAAAGTCTGTGGGATTTGTTTAGGCTTTCTTCCAAATATCCATTAAGTAAGTATCTCTTTTATTATCACTTATTTTATTGATCTGACACCACTTCCCATTTTTATTATTTTTATCTAAAGTTATCACTCCGGCTGCTTCTTCTTCAATTAATAAAAACTTTTGATAAGTAGAATGCTTAAGAAACTTTTTGTCAGAACCATTAATCGTTAAAGAATAATGGTCATGGAAGTGAAATAAACAAAAACAAAACAAAAAAAAATCAGAGATTGCAATTCTTTTTTTATGATAGGCCTGCACGATAGATTTTAATGTTACTAACTGAGTTATTATAGAAAACTATTTTGAGCGTTATTTTAAACGTAGCTCATAAAAGTTTCGTCTTCCACCATTCTCAGCATGATTTAAGAAGGGAATTGAAGGGTCGAATGGTCTACTTTATGTTATTGCCCTACCTATCTGTACTGAGTGCTGTTTATATATATATATTTTTTTTTTTGGCATGTCATACCCACCTTGTAAGGATATAAATATATTTAAGTTTGTTACCAGGGGTTGTCATGTAGGTAATAGGTGTAGGCCCATATATGCACATACATATCAGAGCATGTTTTGTAAAATAGGGGTTTTATTTTCGCCAAATGAGGGTTTTTAAAGTGATAATAACTCCAAGAGAAAATAACCAAAAACAAACTTATTTCCATAAAATCTAATGGCGTGTAAAATCCTTTTCTTATGCTCGTTCATAGATCCTTCAACATACATGAACATAAAGGAGAAAAGAATCACGGCTCCCTTCTCGAACTCTGTTTATTGATTGATAAACCCTCTACATTTGGAACGACGAAATAGGGAACAACAAGGAAAAGATAGTCCAAGGTTAAAAATAAATCTTTTCAGATTAATGACCCTTTATTGACAAAAAGAGTGAAGTTGGGGTGGGGTGATTGTCCTATGTTTCCTTGCTATGTGTGTGTCTTTGTTTTTTTTATATATTTTTTTCTCGATCTACCTACCTTTGGATCTCTGAGAAGGGTTCATTAGGGTCTGTTGATTTAATGATGAAGTAAACAAGGTTCAGGGAAATATCCATAGATACACATTATGTTATCATATTGTACATATATCCACGCTTTTAAAGTAAAGGAGAACAAGTCGTCTTGTCTTGTCTTGTACGCCCCTTTTTTTATTTATTACATAATATGAGAAACTTCTGTGTATGTAGATAGAATATTACAGCTATACTGTTATGAGAAGTAATTCCAAATATATTTATGTACATACATATTGTTTCATTCCTTGAAAGGGTTAAATATTCTCATTTTTTTTAAACAATGAATTTCACCTTGAAAAACCATTTAGAAGGTCAAAAATCGTTGGGGAATTTTGGAAAAACCCTAGTATATATTTAAAAAAAAAAAAGAAGTTATTTATATGTATATGTATTATTATATGAACGCAATAGAAAATTTGTTAAAGGACTCGCATCAAAGAAGAAAAAAAAAGAAAGAGAGAAAAGGAATCAATTAACCCTTTTGGGGATCCAGTACTTGGACTATAAATGTAGGAACGTACATAAAGGTGAAAACACTAAATATTCTAAAAGGTATCTATGTACAGAGAACCCACTTATCTATGAAGTTTTGAAAAGCTGTGTCCATTGTTGTACGGTAATTGATTTCATTTTAAAGAATATCCGTGGGTTCGTCTTTATGAGATGATTAATTAAGTTTTCTTTAGTAGTACACTCATTCTGTATTTGTTAAGGGTTTATCAACGCTGATCATGTTTGATTTAAGTTGACTCCGTCCCTTTATATATTGCCTATATAAAGCAATTTCTTTTCGATTAGGGTGATGAAGCAGTGTTCAGGATTTCTCTCTCATTTGGCGAGGGGGGGGGGGGGATGCTAGACAATTTCATTCCTGTTTTTTTAATGACTTTTTCCTTAAGTAAATCTTTCTTCTCGTTTTCTTCTAATAACTCACACTTTGACAGCAAATTTTGTCTTTTTGACAAAATATTTGTATATATTTGGATTATTAAAATTAACTTCCCTCTTCCTACCACGTTCCATGCCGTTACATTTGTAATTTATGTAGTTGTTCTGGTCTTGATCCTGACATTGAAGTCTGCCCTCAACACCCAAAAATTGATGTTAAGACAAAGCCAGATCTCAAGGCTCAACTCACAAAAACTGAATACTAGTTGCAATCTATCTTGTACCTACATAATGTAGATATTCTATTAATCTTGTAACCTATCAAAAGAATTTCAACTCTTCTTTAGAACCTTCAAGTACACATTTAATATTGTTAATAACCAATTTATTTTATTTCAAAGGCAAATATTTGTCTTTGAATCTATGTATATACAAGTTTCTAAATTATGTCAAATACTAATGGGTGCCCAACAAATTCCTTAAATTTTGACAGATAGCGTTTAACTTTGTTTCATTTCTATGAGATCCCCTAGGAAATAGATCTGTACAATTTCATTGGAATACAATAATTAATATTCACCTTGAGCTCAAAGATAAGAAAAGGATTAATAAAACAAATTTAAAATCCGCCATTAAAATAGTGCTTATTATATGAAGCAAAAAAGGAAGAAAATTTCTACCTATTAATATGTATGATATGATATTGCGCACATATCCACATTTTTTTGACATTCTCATCCACTTTTTGTGAAAAGTGGTTTTTTATTTTACCATCGTCGCTAAAAAAGTTATTAAACACATTCAAAAAGGACTTTTATTAGTTTTTTTTTTTTAATCAAGATAAATATTATAATTAAATATATTTACTTAAATTTCACAGATGTGTCCATACACTAGAGCATATCCCCTCTAAGCTCTTGACTTTTCTACTCCCATCTTAAAAGTTCTCTGTCTGTAAATTGGTTTCACACAAGTAAGCTGTTATTCAGCTGCGAAAACTTCCCTACTACAAACTAAATAAATAAGAATTCCATATTTGTAAATAATGGTCTACTTAATTACTGATTTTGAGCCTCTTTCTGTTGTTGTTGTTTTTGTTTTTGAAGAAAAGTTTGTGAGATATAATTAGGAATGTAAATAATATGCAAAATGCCGCGCGCGAGATTTTGTGGAGTTGGCTCTTCAAACAGGTCTTTTTGTTTTCCAAAGCTGTTATCATTTTTCCTTTATTACTACTGAGGGGAGAACATCTACCTGATAGTAAAGATCTCGCATGAAGGAAGAATACATGCATTAAGGTTAATAAAGCAAATAAAATGTAAACAAAAAGGGCTCAAGTCTTCGTATAATTATTATTAGTTAAAAATATACACATAATTTCCCGACATTAATTTCAGTTAATTTTCTGCCTCTCATCTATGGCATACATACATAATGTTATTATTTATTATTGATGTCTTCATTTGTATATATAAAGAAGAATAGCAGCTTGTAGCTCAGTAAAACGTCATGACAACATTCATCAAATTGTCAGAGTTACCAGGTTGATTTTCTCTTTCTTTTTATTTTACACACCCAATTTGCATAATATTTACATTCCTATATATAATAAACATATCTACGTGAAACAGAGCAAAAAAAAGTTTTTTTATTACAAAATAGAGGCATCAGACCCACCTCCACCCATAATACCCCAATATATATAATGTCATGGGTAGTATTTTAATCTTGAAATCTGTTTTGTCTTGAGAACAACAAGGTAGCACTGCATTTCGTCAGTTGTGACTAGACGAAATGTAGTTCTCAACGAATGTGTTTTTTTATGAGGATGACGAGACTTGAACACTTTTTTTCTTTTTTTATTGGGTCTTTTATTAAAATTATCATTATAAGAATAGCCTATAAAATGAATACATAGAGAAAAGTATAAAATAATCATAAATAAGCATTTTACTTTAAAATAAACCCTTGTAATCAAAGTATAACAATTTAAAAAAAGATCCTATCTTTTACAACATATTAATTAAAATAAATAAATACCACACTAAAAAAGGCAAAGGTCAATAATAATTATCATAAAAACAAAAAACAAAAATGCACTACAGCATAGGAAAATTCTATAACATTTACAAACATCCACATAAATCATTTATTGATTCACCAGACAATGAAGCGTTGAGTAGAACTTGTAACTTCATTGTGGAAAAAAATTAAGAATGTCTGAGGTATAGTTCAACTCTGTTTCCTCAGAACGGGATATCTTTATGGACGATGAAGCATTCAAAATCTTTATCAAGGAATGAATGTCAATGAAATTACCAAAAGTGAGACAACTAGCAATGAATGCTTTAGCGATAACCAAAAATAAACACAATGTCATAGGCTCTAGTGATAAAATTATCTAACAACCAACATTCAATTTGAAAAAATATTGAAGCACAGAACATACAGCAAACGCATGGAAAATTGAGTTAAAAATCTTTCCCCAGTTCTTGCAAGTTGAGTAAAATAAAATACAACTATTCAAAGTTATGAAATTTCTTATCATTACTACTTTTTCCCATGTTCGGGTAAGATCAAGAAGATTTATATAGATTATTTGCATTCAGATCAAAGACAGGTTGAAGCAATATCTTTAAGTGCCAAGGAGTAGGGGACATTTGGAACTTAGCTGATCTAAACAAAGGGTAATATAACTTTCCAGTTCTTACCCTTGATTCTTGCCCTGAGTTCATATTATCATGGATTGTTAAAATCCCTTTGCTAAAGATACTGACTCCCTGAGCTACCATGAGCTCCAAAAAACTATTTTGTCCTTAGATTGGGATGAGTAACTTCTACAAGGTTCTCTGACAAGCAGTCCAGGCAGGAGATATGCCTAACAGAAAAAAATTGAAAAAACTAGCTCCTATCATAATGTAAATTTGACAGATTGAAATGGAAGAATGCCATTCTTTCTCTGGTTTGCAAAATAAATGCACCATTTTTTTTGTGAATTTTGGGCAGAACATGGCCTAGTGTATAAGCACTCAACCAAGTTATCGTCTAGATTTTGAATATAACTTTTGGGCCCAATCATCTTCTGCTTCAATGGTCCAATTGGTCAGTTTTGGCAAGACAGTAGCTAAAAAAAGCACCGAAGAAATGAGCTTCACATTATACGTGTCTACTCGAGAGGGTAAATTCAATCTTCTCCATTTAGTTAGTCTTAAATTAGAATATTTCTTTTTAAGTTTCGTCTGAATTAACTAGCCTTTTATCTTCCTGGCTAAACAAGATCAAAGCTAAATATGACGAAACAAGACGAATAGAAAAAAACTGCAGCACACGTGAGTTGCGAAACATTGAATATAATTCAATAAACCTCCCAAAAAAATATTTCTTTATCATTGTGTTTAACAATCCATGTATCCATATAATTATTGTACACTTAGCCAAAGGCCTTTGTACGTACAAGTGCATTAAATCAATGGGTTGCATGTAAAATAAATTATGTACATACCCATAAATAGTATGAATCTAATTAATCTATGAAAAACAAATTCATAGGTTTCTACAGCATCCATCAATTTTCAGGATGCAGTTGGTTTAAAGTCTTTTTTTTTAAATCATATCTGATCATCAGATTATTATACGTACCTATATTTCTACTGATTTGCTCTATGGTCACTTTAAGAAAGAGAGAGAGGAATTTTTTTTTAACAAAGTGGACAATCATTTGAAAATTAGTTCTAGGTAGATATATTTTGGGAATACATCAAAAATGATAACCACATATTAAAAAACAAGGAAAATCACAGTCAAATAGTTATTATCCTCCATCTAAAAATGAAGAAAAATCATATCAATTAGTGTGTAAATTTTCTAGACACTCATTTACTCAATAATGAAAATGAAGTGAAAATATTATAAACCCTATACCCTAGTTGATTACATTTACAACAAATTAATAATAATATGTATGCTACACAACAAAGGTGTAGTCATAAAACCCTCATTTTTTTGTCTGGAAGTGGGACAGATATGTTTTTAAAATTCCTTTGAAAGAGTTTCAATTTATATGCTAAGTGAACCAATGACCATAAATCAGTTCAACAGCACACTAACCAACCAAGAGGAATTCAAACCCTTAATCTATGCATATATATATATATACGTAGTTAGTGCCTCTTTTTATTATTCAAGGTCAGGAGGAATCGAGAAAATCTTCATGATTTGAACAAGAAAATATTAGGAAATATAATAATAATAATAAGAATAATAAAAAAAAACAATTACTGAGAGCTGTCTTGGAACGAATTCTCTGCAAGAATTGCAAGAGATCTTTTTAATTAAAATATGGGAAAACGTGTTTTATTAAGTTTTTTTTATTCAATTAATAATATGTAGGAGGAATGATTGATAAGGGAAGGAAGATTTTCAAGGCCACAAATGCAACAATTTATATATATATATACACAAAATAAAAATAATATATCTCCAAGTATGCTTGACTTTACTTATATATTTTTAATACAACCATGTCTCTATAGTTTTGTTTTGTTTTGTATCTAATGCAAACAAAAGACTTCATCAAATCTTTGGAAAATCTGTCCTAGAAAAAAAACAAAAACATTTGAAGGTCTTTTTCCTTGTTTCCAAGACTTGGATGAGACATATGTTTATAAATATATATAGTTGAGAAACTTTATGCTTTTTGGACATTCAGTACACAAAGCAAACATTTGAAGCATTTTCAGACTATATGTATACATCAAGAGCGTTTATCAATATTAGATCCTTGTAATAACAATAATAATAGTATGCTCTTGATGGATGAGACTATTTTGTGTGTTTCTATAAGGAACAGATTTGAAATTAAAAAGGAAACAAAAACAAAACAAAAAAAGAAACATTCAAATTTATCCTTGATCCATGCTCTCAAGGATCAAGTGTATACTTTATGTTTAAAATCCTCACTCCCTAGGATAGAAAGCAAAGAATGATGATGACATGGAAGGACTATATACATAGACTCTAAACTATTATTCCTCCATATCAAAAAAGCGGTTCGATTACATTAAATTCATATTCGGTAATAAGTAATTCTTTGTTCTCTACAAATAATGAAAACAAAAAATAAATATTGTGGGAAAAGTATCTGAGTGTAACTCAGTGATAAGTGAAATTTTAAAGATATATATATATATATAATTTGCAAAGGAATGTCTTGCATATTAAGAGAGTGAGAGTAATAATGATAATATCACAGACTATTTATTGGAAGATGGTAGTGATATTAAAAAAAATAAATAAATAGAAAATACATAATATAATTTGATGAGAAATAAATTGATATCTTATAAATAAGAATTTATGAATTAGAGACATTTATCAAATCTGCTGGCTCGAATACATTACAAAAAAAAAGACACACATATAACACTACAAACATTATGATAACATTATGCCGGAGTCTATTTTCCATCATTAAAAGTAACAACAACAAGAAAGAGGTAATTGGATCCTGTTGGTGAAGGAATGAGTTGACCTTAGAAATAATACGGGAAATATAATATAAACGGAACTGTAGAAGTTCTTACGGATGTTGGTTGTCCTTCGAGTGTGCGCTGTTGACTTTTGCGGATGTTACATTTAATCTAAGGTCATTTTGTAGAGTTGTCTTTATACCGTATAAGCAATTTTACGATCGTATACCTTTGAGGCATTTGAGTTTGGATCAAGGGAATGTATTATGCAATCAATTAATTAATTATTAATTAATGTTTCTTCTATGTACAAATTATTCAACGTCGTAATAAACCGCATTTGATTGCTTTAAAGTCACTTTTGAAACTTTTGAATTACTGACTCTTTCTATGTATATGTATCATTTCTTTGTTAAATCCCTTTTCATTCAAACCAATATCGAAAGCCATCATCATAAATGAAGCAGGTCAAAAATGAAAAAGCTGCGATTTTGAATCTTATTTCGCCCTTGCTTCTTCCTGTACAAATTGTCCTGAGTATTGTTCAAATTATTTTAAATCCATTAAGACAGGTCATGAGCAGAGAGGTTCGCTCATGCCTGCCTTCCCCTTCAAAGAATCTGCAGCCTCTCCCCTCCTAAATTTATTTGGTACACATTAAATAGTAACTGCAACTTATTTGAAGCTGTACCCAATGGGATAGCATTTTAAATATGTAGATCCGTCCATTGCTCCATCCCCCCCCCCCCTTCGTCACTTTTAAAAAACAATAGCAATGCATTGGATTTTTTCTATAAATGGATTTACTACTTATATGTAATATAAGTAACGTTGGGTCTCAATGCTTCAGCCCAGCAGCATAAGTGGGTCTCTTAATTAGGGTGTATACATTTGTGTATGTATGTTACTTGTACATAAGTGAAGAAAGGCAATTGCCCTATGTTAGTAGAAGTAGGTCAAGTTCGATCATCTGTAGATGAATTTTATATTTAAACATGTATGTAATAATTATTATTATACAGCGTCATTATCTATCCAGTGAACAGCACACGAATGTGTGATAATATGTATGTTTAATACATACTTACAATATACATATATGTGCACAAACCCTGGAATATATAAGTACCTAGTATAGCAATTACTATACATACAAAGGTTATCGGCATGACTTATGGAAAATGAGAGGATGTATCAATAAATGTACGTTCATATGTGTGTAGCTATTGATAAACTCAGTTGGAGGTCGATGTTATTATATTAAATTATCTGTTCGAAGCCAGGGTTGATGGATGTAATTGGAAGGGCCTTCAGTGCTTTAGGGGGTGGTGAATACAAGCTGATTAGGGATTACCACGCAGTAAAAGGTTTGTATGCATATATATCTATCTATAATATACATATATTCATATCACTATAAGAACAACATAGGTATAGAAACGATTCTGGTGTATGTACGAAGCGTGACTTCAAATTTTGTAGAGATTAAGCTTTAAGTGTGCATACATTTATGCATCAATGGCTTGAGTACCTAACTGATAATTAGGGGACGGAGACAGTACATAATACAAAAAGAAGAAAGGGCCATTAGCTCTGCATTTAGAAACTGCAGATATTTCATGGCCCATTGGATTACGAAAGGTGAATGGCTCCTGTAAGCTATGATGCCTCTTTCTATAGAGATTCCACATCTCCATGGAACATCTTGAAATTCCACCTCTAATTTGGTTAAATCCATTACATTTTCCTCCATGTGACGACATGCCATGCATCAATTTTTTTCAAGTTTGAGGTACAAGGATTTTATGTTTTTTTTTTTTTATTAAAAAAAAACAATAGTAATGGAAAGTTGTGTGAATATTTTGTCATTTATGTGCAGCCCTGTCCTTATAAAAATAATTGACTATGCCCTTCGGGTACACATATCTACAATACTACGTGCAACAGGAAGAATGATGGATGTGCCCGGCATATTGATATTTTTTATAATTCCAAGACTCGTCAATCAATAGCTGAAAGAGTAGCTGATCCATGGAGCAAACAACTGGTGAGTCCATAAGTATAAAAATGAGATAGATTTTAATTGAATATAAAGCGTACAGTGTATCCTCCCATCTGTTATTGTCAGGAAACTTACATACATATATTCCAAAATACATTGTGAAGGAAATTGTGCTCAAGTAGTTGCTTTATAGAAATTTAATGGTCAGTTTATTATTGCTTTTGAATCAAAAATACAAAAATCTTCTTTTTTTTATTTGGTAAATGTAAGTAAAGTAAAAATAGCCTTACACAGTGTGCCCGGAAGGCACAGACATGAATGATCAAGCGTGTGTAATAGAGCTGCTTCTAAGTCCAAACCTTTTAAATGTACCTTTTTTATATACAAAAATGACCCCCCTCACTTGTTAACTGGTTCCGACACCCCTGCTCTTATTAGTGTCCTTAATTCTGATTTATAGCTCTTGAATTATTTCCAATTAACCAATGAGCAACTCCGTACAATTAAATGAAGTATGATTAATCAATCCAATAGGAATGACACAATTGTCTAGCCAGCAGTTAATTTTGAATCTACTTTCTTTTTGAAGGAAAGGCTAAAAGATTTGTTTCATCGTGTGAAGGAGCTGAAAAAAAAAACAAAAAAAAAAAAAAAAACAGAGACTCACCAAGACGTGTTTTGCAATGTTGAATTGAAATAGTAAATAATAATATCTTACATTACATATGTTACATCCGCATTACGAATTCTTGTTTTTTTTGGTTTTTTTTTTTCATTGAACCAACTAGTTTTTGAATGTCTAGAAACTTTTAATTCAATGATTCAATTTGGGCATTGTTTACTTTTATATCCTCGTCATCATCATATTCACATTACATACTTCCAAAAAAAGGGACTTATTGGCCCTGCTGAGAAACTTTTGAATCCATGTACATATGTATAAGATTCTTATACATACATACATACATATTTTTCTTTTTTTTATAACCACTCCATTAATTTAAAAATGCACACTCACATTCAGTAATAAAATAGCATGATTTGTGTACAATAATAATATAATAAAATAACATAGGCCTTAAGCCTCGTAAATAATTATTTTGTATTTTTCATGCCAAAAATTCATATATCTACATATGTATGTATGTAGATATTGCACTTTCCTCTCTAATAAATTAATCAATGGCTCTGTGATTCAAATCTTTTCTACACCTTATGCTTGGATTTCAAGGACAGATAAGTATTACATACGTGAATGATGAAGAATACGATATGATATGTACGCATATATGTATTCTCATAGATATCATAGACATGATGATGAAATTTTTTAGATTCACAGTGTACATAATACATTACATACATAGATACGTCATATGAATATTTGAATACATAGATACTTGGAGTTCCGGTTACGGAGACAACATTCTCACTTATGTACTTGTGACCTTTTTTTAAGTTGTAAATATGTACATTTATGTATATCAAATGCATGATCCTACATTTACCTACATTTTGTACATACATAGGTAGCTGGTATGATTATAATTTCTCAAATTAAAAACATTATAAATATACATACATACTTTTCATTGCCTCAAACGATTCCGGCATTCTGATGCCCTTGCAAAATAAATAAATAAATGAAATGTCGGCTTAAAAGAAAAAAAGGGGATAAGTTTTTTTTTGTTTTTCTTTGTTTTTTTATGGAAAATAATCTGTAAAATTTAGGCATGAATATTCTGAGAAACCCTTGGGATATATGTAATAATCTTAATTTTGTAAACTACAATTTTATCTTAATGAAATACAAAAATTAATGAAATGTGTATAACGTCCCTTTTGTTCGACTAAGTTTTCCATATATAGCACCTAATATTAACTATGTATATGTATAAATAGATTTGTTGTTTTTTTATATCCCAATTTGCATCACCGCTCTAAATATAGATCAATTCAACTAATAAATTAACTCTACACCCAAGTTCAAAATTTTAATTTAAATGGGAAAGGTGCTGGGTAAATTTGAAGCTCTGGATTCAAGGAAATTTGTTTTTATAAAGCTCATTTCAATTTTTGCATATGGCTACTATATTTAAAACTATCGCGGGAAATCCATTTCATAGTTTGGAAGGGGCTTTATATACATATAATAACAATTTCAGAAGGATTAAAAAAAAATTATTTTTTATTATTATTAAGATAATTTAATTCTATTTATATATAAAAGATAAATTAATTCTTTTTTGATCTATTAATAACTTACAGTTCGGTAACAAAGCATGGTTTCTGAAACAATATATTTTTAGATTTGCTTAAAATTATTTTCCGAAAAAGACAAACGATTGTCTATTTACGCTATAGCCATACAGAAGAGATCTACGGTCAACATTTTGTAGACAATATGTCAACTTTCATGGGTGGTAAAAGCGGGGATTTTTCAAAAAGTAACTACAGAAAAGAATTAGAAATTCACTGAGGTTATTCTCAAGAAATATCTAGAGCCTTGATTCTCAATCTGTGGTACGGAAGCTCCTCTATTGATACAACATTTAGTTTAGCCATAAACTGCCATGGTAGACTTCACTTAAAAAGTTTGAGAACCATTGATCTAGAAATATTATGTAGGTATACAATATTTACGGGCTGCACACATTTTTTGTAGTTTAATACGCGTTTTTCCCTCATTTCTTTGTCATTGATTTAAAATTATAATTAAGTTCTTAGGTTCTCGTACTCTGTAGGAAGTGACATAGACTTGACCCTGGGTGAAGTAAGGGCAAGGTACTTATGATTGTACCATCTTGTTAAAGGTGTGTCAAAGTGATTTTTTTGCAGATATCACTAAGGGAAATGGGAATAGGGGATGTTTTCCCTTTTATTAAGTCAATATTGGTTGTTTGAATATCTTTGTTTTTTATAATTAAATTTATTTTAGCCTGTTCTTTAGGCAACCCAACAGGTCAAAAAAAAAAATTAAGAATTTTATAAATAGTAAGATTTAAAAAAAAAGAAAGAAAAGGCTTATTGATATTTAAAGCTATTATTAATATTATTAACTTTAAGTAACTAAGTTTGAAAGCAACAACAAGGATAATTCATTTGATTAGGAAATACGACCTTTACATTTAAAGTAGGTATGTCGCAAAGATTTTACATAAATCCGGGGAAATTTTAATTGTTTTTTTTTTTTGAGGATTCAGATATAGATAAACACTTTTTTTTTAAATAACACTACTGTCATTCACATTTGTTCTAAATTACATGTCAAAATATTCACTAGTGTTTGAGATACGCGTCCTTTTGTTAACATCTAAAATCGAGTTTTTCATTTTTTAAAATGATGATGACTAAAAAGCAATATAAAGGAATGTTGTTCAAACCAAAAAAGTTACAATGAATATTCCAGACTCTATTCTTTTGAAATGCTGGGAATATGTGATTTATTTCTCGAGATGCATAAACTATTACATACTCAAGACCATCCCATTTTTAATTTTAATAGCATATCCAAACTCAACAGTTATTGTCCTGTAACTTTCATCGCTTCGTCTACATTTTGTCATCTCTTATGCTATGACCAAAATTAAATGCAAGCTAGTTAGCCTTTGGAGAAACAAAACCACTCATAAAAATTAAATCAAATGAAAGCTGAAAAGTGACCACTTACTTGAAAATACTGGTCACGACCAGGGTAATCAAAAATCAAAAATTTTCAAAATTAAAATTAACTATGAAAACGGTAGAAAAATTCACAATTTATTAATCAAGAATTGTCACACGGACCTTTAAGAACAGTTTACTGAAGAACAAACATGAGGTTTGCAGTATATATAGGAATGTAAATAATATGCAAATCGGGCTTGTAAGAATCAAAGAAAGAGAAAAACAACCTGGTAACTCTGACAATTTGATGAATGTTGAGAGGGAAGCAACTTGAGCTGTCATAACGTTTTACTGAGCTACAAGCTGCTATTCTTCTTTATATATACAAATGAAGACACCAATAATAAATAATAACATTATGTATGTAAACCATAGATGAGAGGCAGAAAATTAACTGAAATGAATGTCAGGAAATTATATGTATATTTTTAACTAATAATTATACGAGGACTTGAGCCCTTTTTGTTTACATTTTATTTGCTTTATTAACCTTAACGCATGTATTCCTTCATGCAAGATCTTTAATATCAGGTAGATGTTCTCCCCTCAGTAATAAAGGAAAAATTATAACAGCTTTGGAAAACCAAAAGTACTGTTCGATGTGCCAACTCCACAAAATCTCGCACGCGGCATTTTACATATTATTTACATTCTTAAGTATTTGTTGGCATACCCTTTTTCAATATAGGGATATTTTTGGTCTTTTCGTCTTTTAGGTCAAAACGCTGAAAAAAGTGTCCAATGACTTGTTGTCCTCTCCAAAAGTTATCTGTTAAATGACAATATAAAAACAGCATCAGAGATTGTGAATATGTCTTGTAAACTACCAAGAAACCTATCAAAAGTATTTAATGGAACAGGTGAAAATGGTAATAAAATTATGTCTATTAGCACTTTCGTCGAATGAAACAATTGAAAGGTCAGCCTAAGTATTTATACATATTTTCACTTACCTACGTACAACATCAATTCAAGAACGTTTTAATTACTCCATGATCCTCTCAATTTATAAAGAAAAAAAATCCATAGCATTTATGATTTATAAAATATTACATTTGAATTTTGTCGTAAAAGAGATAATTAAAAATTTCATTTTTTGAAATATTTTGAGAAAATGACTTAAATCAAAATAAACAAATGGTTTTCAATATGGACCCAGTTGAATGTTATCTATATATTATGAATGGCTTCATTAAATCATTTTAGTTGAAATCATTAGTAATATTTTAATTAGATACATTACTAAACTAAAATATTTATTTTTATCAAGATAAATCCTTAGAATATTATATTATATTATATTACTTAGGCCTAAATCACCAAGGAGATGTCATTTCCCAGCTTGCACCAATTTTTTTTTTAATGATGAGATCTCAAAGGTGGTTAACAAAAAATTTGGGCCTAATTGTTTTAAAATTCAGACCTCTCAAGCCCATTAAAAATGGCTAATTTTCGTTTCGTTAAAAGACCATTTTCAAATTTCAAATTGCTTAAGAGGTATCAAAAAAACCCCTCTCTAATTCTCATTTTTTCATCAATAGGCAACAGGAAATCCTTTGAATTGACCCGAAAACGGGACAACTTAATATTTATGTATGTATCTACAAAAAATAAACCATCACTATTTTGTAAGTTTCATATTCTTAAAATAGTTTTAGATGATACAAAGGGGATTTTGGTTGGACATAATTGAACCATAATGGAACCAGTGCTTAACTGAATCATGATATCATGATCAGTATTTTTAGTCATCAATATATAAATTTAATAAATTTTGCCACATACAAAAAAATTATATGCATTTGTATAGAACCTATGAACAACAACCAAGAGAGCTTTTCCCATAGTTTGTCTTCTATCTGCTAGGGTCTATTGAGGGCCAATTTTAATCTCAGTTGATGTGTTTTTGATATAGATCATTGACTTGACAAATATTAAATCATTGGGTCGTTGTATTTTATAAATTTTAAATCATCTTTAAAATACGATTTTTGAAAGTTCAAATTTTGATCTTGATATAGTTCTACACCTTAACTGATATCCTACCAAAATTAGGAAATTATCATTCGTAGTTCCAAAGTTAAAGAGCTTTCAAATGGCTTACTACATGCTATAGTGGAGGAAGAAAAATTACGAAGTCACAAAAATCAAAAAGCAAAAAAAGCAATGTCTTGATTTCTGGATGTAAAAATCCTTCCAGCCTGTTATGTAGTATATCCCGGGATTATATAAAAGGCGACTTTCAACTTAATTATATAATATTTTCTCGTAGGTATAAATCAAAGTAAAAACGGGAAAATGTATAGTATAAATTTGTTACTTTGAAAGGCTGTATCAAAGTTATTTATAAGTATTTTTCAATATTTTTTAAATTAGGGGCTAATGCATGTATCATTATGTAATATTAAGTATATTTTCTTTTGAAAAAGCACTATTAATATATCAGAGACCAATGATGTATTAAGAATAATAGGTTGGTTATTAAGTAATAAACACGGAAAAATCAAGCAAAATACTTATTTGGTAACTTATTCTAAATTTACTTATTAATTAATTATCAGAGCTCAATATATGTAATCATGAGATGACTTGTGTAAATGTCTTTTATTGTCTATTGAATTTCACTATTCTCTTTAAATAGTAGTTAGACTATTTTTGGAATGAACATTATCACAAATATTTAAAATGTTCCTTGGTAAATCAAATTTTCTAAAACATGTCTTAAGTAAGATTTTTTTCAGGAGAATATTCTCACATTCATAACATGAATCATTTGTAATACAGACTAAAAAAAAAGAATCTGGGATTTTACAATGCAAACATGGTTCTTTTAGAAGTATTTGTTGATTCAAATGGTTAATTCTGGTGTTTATAGACATGAATATACAGTATAGGTGTAGACATTATATCAACTGCTCTACTAGAAAAGGTTTCGTGAATGTAAGAAAATCTAAGACTCCATTTATATTTGAGGTCCTAGGAGTACATACACTATGTGATTTATTTTTATCTTGAAGGATATATCAATATCTACATTCTATACTTGAATATAATGGATATTAAATCTCCTTCAGAATAGTACTAACACCTATTACATTTAGTCCAGTGCAAAGTATATGAAATCCTTGAGAAGGAGTAGAAATTGTAGTAGAAATATATAAGTTATTGTATGTAAGAGCGAACATTAAGTTAAAAATGATTGGCAAAATGGTTTTAATGACATAGTTATGCAAAATAAAACAGTCATTTAAATTGCAAGTTATAGTTGTTTTATGTGTGATAAAACAGAGTAAATCTTAATGGAGTTCTGAGTATGTTATGTGACTAATCTATTTAAAGCCATAGAAATAGTTATATAGTAATTTAAGATGAGAATTTGCATAAAATATTCTATCCTTTCACTTATTTTTGGCACATAAAAAAAAGGGTGATGCTTATAATATTATATATACCTTTATTTATGTATTTATATCTTGACATAAAATATAAATTTTTATCTGATATTATTTTATATATTTTCATAAATAAGTGTGTAATTAACTCCATAATAATATTATAAGGATATTTAAAAAGGTTTAGCGAGCTCTTTGTTAAAAGTTCCGAGACTTTTTTATGACGACTTTAATAAAATATTACCTATGTACATCATACTTTGATCCGTCCAGAAGTATTTCTTTTATTGAGTTCAATTCAATTATACAAAATACGAAATAAAATATTTATAATTTACTTGAGAAGTATATATTCAATTATATCGTAAATTAACTTCAACATATAAAAGAATAATTGAACTTTGATTAATCAAAAAACATTCCCCCTCATTCCTTCAATGAGGTAAAAAGGTATGATGACGTTCTTTCACTCAATAATCACGAAATAGGTTCATACATTAATAATTGTGTTATGAACTTCACGATGACAACGGGTTGTATTTTAAAAATAAACACAACGCTACTCATTCCATCAAGAGACTTAAAGGCTCAAAGAACGTTACTGGGTGGTGATGTAAGTATTTTTATTACCTCCTTGTTCTATACTATTGATTACACTTGAGTATAACTATTGTTTGTATATTAATTTTATTTTGAATAAATTTAATACATGGATTTAATTTCCATTAAAAATATTTTTCTTACATATAATTCAATAATTAATTTCCCGAATTCATTTATATTAAGTACGAGATAAAAATATTCTGAAAAACAATTTGAGAAATAATAGAATAGAATATGTAATCAAATATAGGCGATTGCTATGTATATATAACAACAATGTTAACTAATGCAATCAAAGTTAAAGAAAGGAAATTAAATAAATTGTATGGATGTCAAAAAGTTGGACTTTCCCATTAACAATAATGTAACTTTTCTATTAAATCATTTGATTATAAATTGTACTCGTATAACATTTGATATCTCCCCCCCCCCCCCATCCCGAACTCCAATTTGTGTGTGTCCACCAAATTTCAATAATTATAATTAATGACATATATTCCATATAAATTTGTAGGGCTCTACCCGGCTTAAATCCCACAAACACACGCAGAGGAAATCGTATAACAGCAGGGGGAGGCCCCAGTAACTCTGATGACTTTTACGGAGAAGGTGCTATTAAACCGGATCGCCGAGTTCATCTCCTTTCCTCCAAGATGAGAGACTCTAATGATGTTAATTTAAATTCCTTCAATTCAACAATGAATATGAATGACTCTGTTCTAAGTAAGTTACGTCAAATAAATTACAAAAAATGTGCATCTATTTAAAATATATTTCTTTCAAACTTGTTAAATAAAAACTATAAATTAAAAGGTTGGATATTAGAATGCTTCTTTAATGGACTTTCATATAATAAAATATCCCTCATTCATCTTTACAAAAAGGAGGAAAAAGATCAAATATAATATATAACTTTTATGGCTATAATTATCTTCTTTTTTTTTGTTACTTTTATGAAGTTTCGAGCCGGTCTCTTACTTTAATTTTATAATGGCTTTTTGAGAGATCCATTCTATTTTCCCTGATTAAAATGATCTCAAACCAAATAAAATATGATAATTGTCATTTTAGAGATTAGAACTTGCCTGATAAATGGTAGTATCTGTATCGAACAAAGTATAATGTGCAAATGAGTTGCTTTATTACGGTGGCATTCCTGTAATTATTCTTTATGAAGTTTTCAATCTTTTTAACGACTGATAGAAAAGTACTTTTTTCACATTTTGTAAAATTATATTTTTGAAAAAAAAAACCCTCTACATTTACAAATTGTAACCAATTTCGTGATCACTCTTCTATAACTATTTTGCACTCTCTATTTGCTGTGCTCCCACAGCTACGGAAGCACTTGTAGGTCGTAACCATTACATTATTATTAATTTCCCTATCATCATTTCTACTCAAACAAGGAAGTTATGATGACTTTGGAACAAAATTTCACACAAATGAAATAAAAGGAAAGTAATTTTTTATATTGTAAAAAAAAGTACATATCTGTACTTTTATGGAATTTTTGACCCCTGTTCATTATATTTCAAGTCAAAAAGGTCTTATGATTATCTAATAGAAGTAAAATTAGATAGAAATGAATACATCCAATACCCACCTTTTTTTACTTAACTCTCATATTCAATATCACGGTGAACCGTCGTCACATATATATGTGTATGTCTCTGAAATGTACACACACACACACACACAAAGAAGTGCCTTGGAGCCTATTAACATATATATGTACATATAATATCCAAGTTAAACGGTTTTTTTTATGAATTAAATGTATTATTTTCTTACAAAATGATTCTTTCTTTGTATTGTTGAAAGCTTGTTACCAGTTGGAGCCAAGGCACACTATTTATTTTGTATTCTTCATTGTCTATATTTATACCTTTGGAAGTATGCACACGGTTAACAACATTTACATACCGAATACATTAATACCTTCAAAAGCATTCATATGCAAAGTTACTCTCACAAAACAAATAACATTCGGACCTGTGAATGATGTTTCCTCGACCTATTCTAAACCTTTTTATTCCTTGTGAAGATGAAATAATATGAAGATCCAGAGCCAAAAAATAATTAATAATTATTAAACAAATGTTAATTCAAGTTATATCTTCATACATAGGGTATTCCATTTCCTATAATGAATCCTTGAAAACTATAGGTCTCATATAAAGACAAACAGAGAGGGTCATTCGTAAGCACACATCCTAATCAATTAGCAGCATATATATGTTACGTAGGTAAATACAATAATTGATTGAAGATGAACGGAGATATTTGAAGTTATTTAAGAGATGTGCATCTATAACTGAAAATATCAAGTTGAATTGGATATTATTGTATAGGTTTTCTAAATGTCTAATCCCTTTTCAATCCATGCTAAAATAGTTGAATCAAGAAAATACATCTGTCATTAAATTATTCTATATTTTAAAAAAAAATATAAAGTCAAAATTTTACTCTGTTTTTTTTTTCTTTTGAGTCAGATGAAGGATTTGCTCAACTTGTTTGACAATTAAAAAAATATTTTCTTAGAACAATTCATCTTATGCCTCTTAATAGTCCAAAGTCTTGGATAGCTATAATTAGAGATGAGAAGAAGTGTCATTCTTGGTGTTTTGGTATCATAAATATATGATAACTTTGAGAGATAGCTTATTATCTGATGATGTTCGAGTCTTATATAATAATGAATAAGATGTTATTCCTTATTTGCTGTATCTTAGAGAAAAGCTTTTCTTTACCACATTTAAGCCTGGTACTCGAAAACGAATGAAGTAGTCATTCCCCTTAATCTGAATATTTTGTGTTATTTTGTCATTGAAAAAAAGAATATATTTTAACCGCTATTCTACATCATTTTTAATATCAAAACATATTATCTATTTTACAGATAGTTTTTCTATTTGAGAATTGCTTTAATAGAAAATCAAAGATTTATAACTCACCAGTAGCCAATTGACATGATTTACAAGTGCTCGACGCTTTTTTTTTTTTACATCTCTTACTAGAATTACTTTAATTAGATTTCATTGATTTCTTGTCTTTTTGATATTAAGACTATTTAAACATGTTGAAACTCATGTTTCTACTATTATCATTGATACTCAAATTATGTATACCACCATTTTTGGACATTAATAGTCTTCCAACCAAAATTTCAACTCTCTAAAAGCTGCTATTTAGTTAGATCAAACAATGTAATGAACGTACAAACGAACATTTCTTTTTGAACATAGAAAATAAGATTAATTGTTTAAATAATACTTTATTTAAACAATATATGTATGTACATAACGTTTATTCATTGATTTTAATTTCGAACTGTTGTTAAGCCCAAAAAAAGTAAATTGTATTATTCTAATTTAATTACCGCGGAGAAAAACTAATATTTTTTCTATTAAAAACATAAAATGAAATAGTAATGAATAAGAATTAATATTGGCTCTCTTCATGATGAACTTTCCTCAAGGTGAACATTCCTCACAGTGAAATGAGTACGGTAAACAGAGCTTTCCACTCATGTGTAGAGCGGTAAATCTTAAGCATTTTTTCACGAGTAATGTTTTTAGTGGTTGGCAATCCATCCAAAAAAAAACATATATTTTCATTATTGATAATATAATTATTCCTTAATTCTTGAGGGGAGAACATGTAGCACTATCCACGTGGAAGGTCAACAAACAATAACACAGGTCAACAGTTAAAAATCCTAAGGGAAATAAGTATAATAAAAGTTATTCAGCTTTGCACACTGATTTTAAATCTATAATTTTTTTCTTCGAGAGTTCAACTGTTTTCGAGAAATGGAACATTACTTTTTGAGCTTTTCTGGCCTAATTTCCAACTTCAACTTCAATTTAAGACTAAAAAGAATACTCATTTTATGAATTAAAAAATTAAAATGATCCGCTAGTGTATTTAATGCAAATTCCATTTCCAGTCTTTGTTTTGTCCTAAGGGGGATCTTAGGGACACAGGCGGCGGAAGTAGGCCAAAAAAATTGTACTGAAATAACTTTTTAAATATTATGGAATACATTAAAGAGCTGAGACCCACAGCTTTCAAATGAGATGTCAGGTGCTCGATAAGACTCCTTAACTAAGAAGAAATCGTCCATCTAAATGTGTCAATTCTCATTCCATTTTGATCAAAAATCCATTATAAATAAAAAACTTACGGTAGAGCAATTAAAAAACAAGTAAAATAGACTGAAGTAGTAGCTCGCAGACGGATTGCGAAATCAGCTGAAAGTAAAAAAAATCAAAAGGCAACTCCGATGAAAGAGATGATCATGGATATCAAATGAAAGGAATAGTGTTCCATGGAGAGGAATGCTCGATCAGTCTCCTTAATTTCAAGAAGACGAGATCGTAGTTTCGAATAAACATGTTACTTCAATATGATGTTGATTTCGAAAAGATCCTTACAAAAACAGAAGAAAATGCATGGAAGTCCTTCAAATGGGCATGTGAAAACTTTCTTGGCTACAAAAAGTCGCCTCAATACAAAAATGGTGTTAACAAGCTCCTTAAATATTATAACAAATTTGGATACCGGATGTCTCTCTAGATACGTTTTCTACATTCACATATTTGACAATTTTAACAAAACTAGTGATGTACTATTAAAATTTTTTTAAATTGTAATTGCTATAAGAAATATGTATAAGTATGCTAAATACTATCATACAATTAGAATCCCAGATGATGCATAATTACATGGCTATTCAATCTGAACAAGTGAAAATTTTAATTAATGTGATTGAAAATAATTTTTACATATTATGAATAAAAGAGATTTTTGATAGAGGATAAAGACTTAAGAAATCCTTTAATTTGTCGATTTTTATTGTGACATCCAAATGCAGGGCAGTCATTCACTATTATCTTTAGTCTTAAAGAGATGAAATTTGATTTCTATTCTTATCAGATATGATTCTCTATGCCTCTTTCAAGATGGCCGACTTTCATCATGATGACGTCACGTGAAATAATTTAATAATCTTTTAACTTGAATGATCTCTTGACATGAGTTCGGCCTACATACTTATAACCAGTCCCTTCTCTGTCAATTTATTTTAAATTATTTATTATTCTCCCCAATTAGCATAATAAAAACGTAAATACGATGAAGTCAGTCAATCACATCTTTTGTACATAATATGTAAGTGGAAAAAAAAGGAATGAAATTTAAATCAACTAAATGCTTTCATTTCCTGTATTTCATTGTATCTTTTATTTTTATTCCATGATTCTATATATTTAGATATGTACCCATCCATTTAAAAGTTGGAAATCCCTTTGATTGAATTAAACAAGACTAGAACTGTAGATTGTGTATGAATTTATATATATGTACCATACCGTACATACATATGTTTACTCAATCTTTATAACATCAATAAACTTTTCTGCATTTTCCAGAGTTATATTATTGAAAAAAAGAAAGGAAACCATTTATCAAAATGTACAAACAAGAATATCTTTTTTTATAAGTAGGTAGGTAAAATTCTTAAAGATTTTTCTTGTGCCTCTCTCTCTCTCTCTCTCTCTCTTTCTTTACCTACTATATAGTTTTCCGTTTATTTTATAGACATTTGATTAATGATTATTATTTACGTTATTGTTCTTTTCTAAGCAAAATCCAATATTTTTCAGTGTTGCAACTACCACTCTTAGCTATTTTAATAGCAAGATATACCTATGTATATATCTGAAACTTCTTGCTTTTGTCTCAATTTTTATGAAAACTTTAAACTTAAACACACGTAAATTTAACACAGTATACCTACAGCTCTCTTTTATTGATTGAATATATTTAGAGATAATAGAAACGAGTAACTTTTTCATAAATTACATTTTAATACAGTCCGACTTATCTGAGTGACATAATTGGAAAATTAAAAAAACTAAATAAATGGAAAAGTAAACATCTCTCTCAGGTCACAGAATACAGATAAGTTCTTTAACTCAAAAGCATGATGTTTTTAACGGATATTTTGATCTGGGAAAGTCATCTAATTCATTGGGGAGGTTGCATAAATTTTTTGAAACTACCAGTGTTGCGGTCAAGACCATTTCATACGAGATCAAGATTTTGATAAATCAATTTCAAGACAATACCAAGACTCTGAAGGATCGATACTTTAAGGGATCAAGACCAAGACTTTAAAAAAATTGGTCCCAAGACCAACACCAATTCCTCAAAACTACATCACTGGAAACGAATGTTGCCACCTCAATTTCAAGCATATTTAATCTCTGATGAGATTATCTGTATGATCAACTTCAAATGGTTTTAGCTCTACAGAGGAGAACTAGCTGTCTTTACATTGAGACTGATATCCACCTTGATGACATTCAGTAAATTCAAAATTAGTGAATGTAGAGCATTCTTAGGAATGTAAAAAATATGCAAAATGCCACGTGCAAGATTTTGTGGAGCTGGTACTTTTAACATTACTTTTTGTTTTCTAAAGCTGTTATCATTTTTCCTTCATTACTGAGGGGAGAATATCTACAATAGGAAATACAATGGTAGAAAAGGGCTCATGTTCTCGTAATAGTGGTTAGTTTACGACTTGTAAGCTAAAGATATATAATTTTCTGACATTAATTTGAGTTAATTTTCTGTCTCTCATCTATGGTGTACATACATAATATGATTATTTATTATTGATGTCTTCATTTGTATATATAAAGGAGAATAGCAGCTTGTAGCTCAGTCAAACGGCACAACTTGTTTTATTCATTTTTGTGAAGTAGTTTAAAGTGTTTTATGTTCAATTTGGAGAGAACTCATAGTCCAAGCTAACAATGTAAATATTGTCAGACGGGACCAAATATAATACATTATATAAAAAAGTTTTGTTATATTATACAGACAAGAAAACAAACTATTGGTAGTATAACGTGCCACAAGAAGTAATCTTTTTATTAATGAAATACATACAGAGAATGAAACTTTTAAGAAAAGTAAATGAATTTATTTTCAACTAATTTTTAATTAGATTTTGTTAAAAAATTATTCTAAACATAATATAAACTATTTCATGATACATTGTCATGGAAAAATATTAAATTTTGAAAATTTTATACAAGATTTTGTACCTCTTTAAAAAATTTAGTTAAAGAAGTCAGGTTCCTACAAGAAATACAAACTAAAATTTAAAGTTTTATAACAAAAATGGATGATAGAATATGATTAAAATAAAGGTTTTCTTTTCCACAAATATAACATTTTTCCTAATAAAAAAATGTTTATTCGATAATTGACATAAAATAAAAGAATTTTATTCATATTATATTTCAAATTATAATAAATAACAGTCATATTTGCTAAATTTACATATTTATATCTGTTATATTTCAACTTTTCAATTAATTTTGACATAATTTAAAGCAAAATTAGAGGTATATAAACTTAACTAATAACTAAGGATAATCAATTACAAGAGTAAAAACTGAGGAGACATTGATTTTTTAACATGTGATAAAATGTTTATTTGTGAATAATTGTAAGGAAAGTCAAAAAGTGCAATTTGTACATAACATATACATAGTTTTAAAAGTCATATTTATTGTAAAATAATGCTTAATTTTCTATCTTTGAATTTCTTGTTATAACCTTTTCCTTCAAAAGCTTGTTCTGAGAATTCATCTTCTCCAAAGAATCTTAGAGCATACACGGCTTATACCTTTCCAATAAGGATACTTATGTTCAGTTTCTATTGAATTAGAATGAAGGTGATTAAAAGTGAGCTTTTTCATAGAACTAGAGGAGCATTTGTTTTCACTGTCTGTTTCATGACTTTAAAGTAATGTCATGTAGACAGTACAAAAATAGTTCGTAGAATTAATTTATCTACCTTCAATAGTGGCCTGATAAGACACATTCATTTCTTTTCTTTCCGTTGGAGATGGGATAAAATGTTGGGAAAGATGATTTGAGTTTTGAGTTAGAACTCGCCGCTACTGACTTAAAGAAAATACATACCTATTAATTAATTATTATTATATTTGAACTCTCTATATGTAGTCTAGAATATTGAAAATATTTTCTATTTCTAATCCTGAATAAAGTCCTCATTTTCAAAGTGAATTGAACAAGGTCCCAAAGAGTCCGTAGATTTCCAATTTTTCCTACGAACACATTTGCTTCCCTCTTTTACCTTCTTTGGGAACTTAGCAAATGAAATATGATTATTTTATTGAGTAGAATTAGAACCAGAGGGAAAACAGTAATGAAGCATATTTGTATTAAAAATAAACTTTTCCTTTTAAATAGGAGGCCACTCTTTTTGTTTAACCAGCTAGCTGTTTCTGTTGGGTTTGTCAAATACGTACGACTGGGTAGAAATGGTCTATAGCTTAAATAAGTTTGATGTCACACAGTCTCTTATAAACCTAGAAAAACTGCACTTATAGGATTTAAATCCCAAAACCTAACCATGTCACAGTAATTACACATTTACGTTTTGTCAAACGAATTTAAAACTGTGTTGATTCATATACAGTTACTAAAAGGTGATTACAAACACCCTTAGGATGAAATCACTCAGGTATTAGAAGAAAAGGGGGTTGTCAGTTGTATAGAATATCAAGATTATGCAAGGGACTGTGATCGCAGAGGGATTAATACAATATGCGCCTTTAGATCACTAAACCTAGAGTAGCCATATAATATCACTCAATTGATCCCTGCCCACGGGTCCCTAAGCAATAATAATAATAAAAAAACCGCCAACATTTCAAGAGGCCTAAAAAAATCCTATAGCATACCTCATTCAACCCCTATTCGCTCCTTGGAAAAGGTACTTGCAGTCCCTGGAACTGAAAAACTTTCATTTCTTGTATGTACGTTTTGTTATTCTATGTACAAAGTATCAATATATGTACATTCTCTTCTTATGAAATCATTGAGATACAAATATTAAGGTAGAGATGAAAAGGCGAAATTCAAAATTTGCATTACGACATACTCGAGAAAGGACAATATATACATATATATATATTTCTAAGTTTTTATGACAATTAGAGAATATATTAATGATGCAAAAGAAATATATGTCAAATAATTTTTTATAAAAACTTTTCAAAAGTGGATCTATTCTTTTCATCTTTAACGACATATTTCCTTTATTTACTTACTTACATATGTACATGCATACATAAAAACAACATTAATCGATTTAAAGCAAATTATTTCTTAAATGTCTTATAAAAATCCAATTGCAATTTAATTTTAATTTCAAAATATGAAATAAAATAAAATGCATTCTTATATGTATACATATATTTTATTTTTATTTTTAACGAAGTTCATTTACTTCAAACCTGACTCTGTGCAACATTATTAATTTGTTTAAAAGATATTATACTAAAAGTTTTCATTAAAAGTCCCAAAATTAAAAGGCTAAAATGATCAATAAAAAGTACTATTCTTTACAATCATTGGTATACCTTGTTATCATTCTTATATAGTCTGCAAATCATTTCATTATCATTTTAAGCTTATTAAATTCAAATAATATGTGACCAGAATTTCAAACATTCGTTCGATAAATTGAAGACCCGCTGGTCACGTTGTCCGGTGCGAAGTTTTTCTTTGGGAAACTCATGTATATGTTGTTGTTTTTGGAAAGGAGTCAGCTACTGATCTGTCTACCTTCACGACTTATGACATAAATAAGAGATACGTGTATTGCAGTTTGATCCTTTTTGAATAGAAGGAACAATTTGTGAGGGATGTCACAATCCTAGAAGTAAGGTGTAATCTTACAATAGTTATATTTAATAAATTTCCATTTGGCTTCATCTTTTTTTTTTTTAAATTTACTTTAGCAAGAGAAGACTTAATCTTAAAAAAATATACATTTTTAAAAATTTATAGGTGAAAATTTAATATCATTTAATAAATGCATACCACTAAATCTACTTTCTAAATCTTAAACCTTTCTAAAATTTTGAGTTATCGTCAACTTATTCTATCCCAAACTTTTATTTATATATATATATATATATATATTCAAAAAAGGACTCAAAAGGCTGATATTCTCAAAAATGTATTGTGTAACGTTGATTAAAATTTTAGATCGTAAAACCCACACATTGGTCATTCTAAAACTGGCCTTTGAGATCTATTTTCAAGCTTATTTTGTTTCATATACAAGCATGAAGAGTAGACTAATAAGATATTGATATCCTGTCCGTTTGTTTGTTGAAATATAATTATGTATAATTATAATTATAGTCTGAGATACTGACGACATTGATTTACTACCAATTAATACCGTGTCTATTTTAGTTCCCTTTTTGAAGAAAAGGTTGAGAAATTAGGGTTGGATGAATTTTTAATTTAATATAATAGTTATAAAGCACAATTTCTTTTAAAGCTTAAGATATCGAAGATGAAATTAAAATACCCACATTTTTATGTACATAAATGATGTTTGAAAAGACAAATATTTTCTCCATTTTATATTTTCATAAAGTTAGCAAAAAAAAAAAAAAAAATTAGCCAATAAAAGCTAAATCATTCCATTGAAGCATAATTTGATAGATTAACATAAAATATATTAAAAAAAAATTGATGAAAAATATATTAAAAAAAAATTGATGAAAAATATATTGGGTAGTGTAAGTTAATTTGGTTTTTGAGTTTATTTGGGCACACATATCTGCAAAATTGCTGGCTTCTTTAGGTGTGGGGTTATTTGGCTAAATCTTTTGCATCCTTTGTCTCAACATGAGTGTGCAGTTACCTAAACTAAAGTCGTGGAATACATAATTTTGAGCAAATTTTTTCTTTTTTTTAGTCCCAACTTATCTCTTGAATTAGTCAATTTTGGCAGAGTTGGCTGTCTTCAACGCAACTCCAAGACTTTAGTCTTGTGTTACGATTTAAAACAAGGTGGATCAACATCTTGGAGCATAAATACGTAATCAAGGTATGTTTAGCAACATGAAAAAGTCTCATGCATGTTGTGATTACCAAGGGTTCTTGGGTATATTGGGTATTGTGGGTCTTGGTGAGGATCAGAGTGAATATGAGATTTTTGATGCAGGTGTGAAATTAATTAAATATTTAGTTTCATTATTTTTTTTTTACTTTCATATTATTGAAGTCGATGTAAAAGTAAATATCTCGAAGATTGTAATTACACGTCTTCATAATACGTCTATGAGTGTATGTAAATTATGTTTGTTGTAAAACTTAATTAACAATTATTTGGTCTTTTATAAATTATTTATTAGAATTATAAAAAGATGAAGTAATTTTGCCATTTGGGTATAAAAAACTAATGTTGATTCCTAATATTGGTTTATATTTCATGTGGGATAATCCGATCCTGAGAAAATGCTATTTAATAGTTAAAAAAACCATTTTTTAAAGTATTTTGAAAGTATTTTTTCAATTGCTTTTAAGTCATTTGAAGTGTGAATAAATGATTTATCAATTATAAAAGAGTATTTGCTTCTAGCTTATTTAGTTCTGAAGTAATATTGATTTGTTTTCAGTTTCATTGAGGCTGGAATTTTATAAATTTAGACACTTAACTTAAAGGGATTTTTGTCTCTAGTAGTTAAATATCTATACCAATTTTGGTACCGGATCAGGTACAAAAATATTAGTGCCATGACAATACACGCAGTAACAAATTTATTCAAGTACAGATATATTGTGGCCATCCAGTTTTTCTAGTCCAGAAAACCTGATTATTTTCGAGGTGGTGAATTATATCCAAATGTATTAACCAATACCCAGAGTGTATACAAAGCCAATCACAATGTATAAAAAGTCGTATAGTTTCTGTCAATCCCAACACACAATTAAAACCGTTAGTATCTTCTAACAATGAAGCAAAAATAATAATTTTCTCTTCTCATTAATTAATTATAATCAGTATCACTAACAAATTTCTCGAATTCTGACGAGTGTAAATTTCTCATGAAGTATGTCAGTTGACAACCATTAAATTACTTACGTTTTTACTCCTTCCTATTTTAAGGACTCAAATGTTCTTGACAGACTCGATAGATAATGTCTCTCTCAGTCTTACCATACTTTTGTTGTAACATCACTTCCGGTGTGGATTTTATGTTGACAGGGATTACAGAAATTTTCACATTTCCACTAAGGAGCAGCAATATTAATTGCAAAAAGTTTTAGCATACGAGTCAGGAAGTATATGTATCAGAATAATAGAGTCTTGTCACTACTATGTAAGTTGTCTTATCAATTATTGCGGTTATAAAAGTTTTTCACTAGTCGTATTCTAACACAAAATAGTTCACTCAGATGTTTTATATTAGAATATTAAGATATTCAAATCAAGGAACAGTAATATATTTTTGAAATCTTCCTGTTGAGTTTTCCTAAAGCAAATTTTCCTAGTACCCTTTCTTGTAATTCCACGTCAAATTGTCCAATACTCATGCTTTTAAATAAAAAAAAACTATATATATGTATAAAGTTTAATATAATCTATTAAAACATTTAATATAATTCATATTACACATATATATTAAATAATTATAGTTTTTAAATTAATTATACTACATTCATTATTTTATGTAAATTTAGAATTGGTACGTTCCTTTCGGAGTCATTCTCGTACTCTCTTTTCTTACTTATACAATATTTTTCTTAGGAAATCTAAATGGAAACTATAGTTTCTGAAAATTGAATTGTTGCTTTGTATTTCAACTTTTGTGCAAATTTGGACTGCATACTAGTTTTTAAATGTCTGCATCTCTTCAACTAAGGATTAATCTAAGCAAATAACATGTTTTTGACAGGAAATTTTTTTATAGAGATTTAAAACTTCATTAAAATGTATTTTGATTCATGATGAAGATATAAAAAAAAGAAAAAACACTTGAAATTTGGTGTGCAACAACAACACACATTAAAAGAATCCCATTGCAAAATAAATGATACAAATTTCAAAAGAAATAAATGTAGTAAAAAAATAAAAAATCCTTGGTCAACGTCAAGGTGAGAAATTCATTGGGAAGAATGTTAATAGAGTGATTTCATAACTCTGAAAACATAGATATATTCTTACAATTTATGTGCAAATTTCAATTCTTTTTTTTTTTTTTTTAATATTTCCTAATGATTTTAAATGTTTAATTGAAGTACGATATACAAAAATGATTTATGCTCGACCTTTGAACACTATTCTGTTTGCTTCATAGTGTATGTAAATAATAATTCAATTAATTGAAGTACCTTTGGATAATATAAAACATAGCTCCCAGCAACACAAGTATATGTAGTCAAAGCTATACAAACTCCATTCATTTATCATGTACAATACTCAATCAAAGCACACAATAAGTATATTTCATTTTACTTCCAGATAAAAGACTTGACAACTTTGAGCAACGCTTAGTGAGTCAAGACACTCATCAAAGAGATCTTTTGGAGCAACTAATGAAATTTCAGCAGGAAAATAGGGTAATAAATATTAAAAGAATGCAAATTTATAAAGTAACAAATTTTGAAACTTTTTTTTGTGTGATCTTTATTGTTACTTTTATATGTATAAATGTATTTGCATTTAAGTTTGAAAAAACAAAACAAAAATGAATATTTTCTTGTTCTACAAAACCTTCGACTCTTGTAAAATATTTTTATATATAACTAAAACTTGAATGAAACATAGAATGCAAAATTAGATTATAGTTGTAATCACTAAAAATGAAAAATATATAAATCTTCAAAGAAAGGATTATTTTTTACTCATTTTAACATTTTAACTGTAAATAATTTCCTCAAGTTCAAAATAAGTTAGAGAAATATTGAAAACGTTACTGAAATTTATTTTTTATTTTTTCTGGGAAATTTAATTTAATGTTATTATTTATTACTATGCTTCTTTTCTCCTTCTTGAAAAATGAGTCTGTATTAAAAAGGATTTTTCAAAAAATTATACTTTTCAGATATATACAAATGTTTATTTTTTTTTCAACATAAAAGCAAATATAAACAAATCATTTAGGCCCAAACACAAAAAGATTGCTACATATTAACATCTTATAGTATTTAATCTGGGGGTGTGCAACCTTTTTCGCAAAGGGCTACGAGGGCGGAAGCCACATAGGACTAGAAAATAATAATGTATATTAATATGTATGCGCAAAGGTACATATTTAATATAACCGTAAAGTAAAAACCATGGATATTTGTAGGTACAAAAGATATCAATAAACTATATTTGTCCTCATAATTGCACAATTAGTTACTTAAATGCAGAGCTGCAGGCCTTTATAATGGAATGATTTGCTACTAAATTAAATGCTATAAACGTCTAGTATAAATCATAATTTTATTAATATCAAATTTATCAAAAAAGGAGCTCTTCAAACTCTGTTGAAATAAATTTTTGTATAGGTATGAAATTTGGATCAAATTAATCAATCAAATATTGTTGCAATTTCATATTATTATTAAAATTAATGAAGGGAAAAAAATATACTACTTTTGATAAAATAATATAATTTGTATAAATGTAGGTTAACAAACTATAAATGAAATTGCTTCTTTTTTTTTTGTTTTTTTTTTTGATAAAAAAATTTAAAGTGATTTAATTTGTTAAATATGTATACTTAAAAAGATTATTTTCTACATGAATTGACAAGTCAATTTCTACTATAGTTGTACATATATTCTGCAGGGCTTTGGTTAATTATTCGTATTTTGATGGAAAGGATCACTATATAAGTAATTTATGGTTGGAAGAAAATAACTCTTTTTAGCAGGGTATTAAAATGATTTAACCTATTTAGGGCACTTGAGAATTGAGTAAACAACAACAATACTTATAAAATTAATTGGTATTTAGATTTATTCAAAGTATATAGTAGAACTACACTTAGCAATAACTTTTTTGTGCCCATGTTTTTATCTTTTATATTTCCTTTATTGGTGAATAATATAAAAATGAAAAATATTTTTTTTCGTTTAATTTTTTACACTCATTTTTCAACATGAAGAAAAGAAACCTTCGAGTGAATAAGATCTGATTATTTTATTCTCAGACTGTGTGCTCTATAGTTATTATTAGTATTAATTAATAACGTATTACGTAGAGCAGCGTTTCTCAACCGGGGTTCCGCGGAACCCTAGGGTTCCGCAGACGGTCTTTAAGGGTTCCGCGAGAAAAATTTTCTACAGTGTGGTAAAATTTTGTCACCAGAATTTTGACTTTTTTTATAGTGACCTATTGCTAAGCCAGGCTCTTAAGAGAACTAATTAATCGTTTACATTTGGGATATATAAGATGAGAAAGTATGGTATAAATCATTTTTTGCACAAGGGTTCCGTGAGACATGGGATGTATTTTGAGGGTTCCGAAAGGGAAAAAAGGTTGAGAAACGCTGACGTAGAGGATGACGCGATAACTATTGCCCCTGGATGAGGCCCACTAAGAACACCAAAATAATCGAATCTCGGAGCCTAAAGTGTTTTCCAAAGGTGTTGTACGATATCCTACATTGATATTCAAACAAATATCTTGATGTACATAGATATCACACTTATACTAAAAAAGACACTCTGATATGGGTAAATTAATTTTTTTATTTCCTCAAAAAATAAAACAGCTCCTCCCAGTGTGAATGCATAAAAAAGTCATTAGTTTTAAAAAAAAAACAAAAAACATATATGTATTTTGCTCTGAACTTGGAAAAATTGATTACAAATCAAACAAAAATAAAGGAAAAAATTAACTTTTTTCTTTCTTCTATAAACGTCTCATTTTTTTATGATAAAGATTAAATTTTTTTACAAAAACACTCAACTTTTAAGGAGTTATTAAAGATAACTCTTTTTCAAATTGAAATTATATATCACTTCTTTCATTCAAAATTACATTATAATCTTCCTCACCTAAAATGAGACATTTAAAAGCATAGTGTAGTGTGAGGTACTAATGCGTTACTTTTTAATATTTCTACTTTAGGTAGTAACGATATTACTTCAGAAAAAGAATAATCAATGATGTTTAATAATAAATTATTTTGATAATGCAATTTACATAAAAGAAAAAAAACATGTCATTTTAATAAGTGTTTTTAACATTTAGAAGAAGACATTAATTGAAATCATATAAAGTACTCCTAAGTAGTAAATAATATAACTAAATTACTTTTCAATAGAGTAGTATGTCATAAGTGACTGATATACGCAAAAGTGTAAAACTGTTAAAGGGCTTTCTTCAAAATATCTGAGTATGTAGATAATAAATGTGTATAAAATATGTATGTAGATTTATTTCAAAAAGAAAAGCATTTTGAATTATGACTAAATTATTACTTGGAGATAAAATTAATAGTGAGCTATAAGTTTGGAGAAAGTAACATGAAAGTTATCTCTCATTTTACGAATTAAGTAGGAAGACATGAAGGGCCTCCCTCCTCAAGTGTTAGCGTTTCCTACAAGCATATTTGCTTTCCAATTTAAAGGACGGATTATCATCATATTTACTTAGCAAATATTGAGAGGATCTGAATATCTTTGAATGAAAAAAAAAAATTGTATTGGAAAATATTTAATAATTGACTTTTTTTGTAAAATAACAAAATCCTTTTCAGATGGAGATGAAGAGACTGGAAAATCTTCACTCAGAGGAGAAGAGTCATCGACAAAGAGCAGAAACTGTTATTAAAAACCAAATGAATCAAATATCAGATTTAGAGGATAAAGTTCGACTTAATGAATCCATTTCTAGATCAAATAAAAGTTCTTTGGATCAACTATTAACCCATACTAAAAACATTGAGCGTGGAGTGAGTTTAAGCCATCAGGATATTCTATTAAAAAAGGACACGCAAGAGCAGAGGTGAAACAAATATGTCTTGACACATTTCTAAGTCGTACATACATATATGTACAAATATACCTACTTCTAAATGTGGTTACATATATCATACTTACATATTTTCTTGATTGAAGAGACATTCAAAAGTGGGGCTTTATATACAAAGCTATTCCACACTTTTTATTTCATTTTTTTCCCTCCTACCATAATTGATCTATGCATGCATCAAAAAAAAAATTTTTTTTAAGAGCTGCACCGATGTACATATATTATATTGAAGGAAATTCCAGGTATTTTTTTTATACACAAATATGTATATGAAAGAAATTTATTTGCATAAAATAGATACATAATTTAATTAAATATATTTTTTTCCAAATTATGTATTTTACTTTGATTGATGAATATGAAACTTCCTTTAAGTACCTAGATGCATAGGTAGACCCATTCATGCAAATTTGTATAATTTTCACATACCTATTATGAGACATGTACATAATATTTACATTCATACCTTGTCAAAGGACTTGGAGCTTTTTCAAACGGAATAGTCAATGTTTACTGTCAATGCCTTTCCCTTCCATATAAATAAAAAATTAAATATTTACAGAATCAACGACATCCTCAACAAAATTTCAAATACGGACTCAACGCGAGACTCCTTGGAGAAAATGACATATGCAGCTCGGGAAGAAGCAATTGCATCCCATAATCGAGTTGAGAGTTTATCCTCAGATGTGAAGGATTTAAAAGACTCTTTTCAACTCCTGAATAAGATGTTTGACACAAGGGACAGCGTAAGTTCTTATACATATAATTATGTGTTGAATATATTTGTCTTCATTTAAAAAGGAAGACACGTCATTATATAACCCATAATAAAAGGTTCATTACATAGACTAAAGGACACTCTGGTCCAAAGATTTCCGATACACAAAAGTCAATCATGGAGTCCAAGTAAGTAGATTTATTTGTTATGTGTTTCAAATGGAGTTAAATACACTTAATGTCAAAGTTCAAACTCAGGAATCTGAGATGTCCTCAGAGAAGTTAAGAAATTGAGTTCTTCTTGTACATCATATTACATATTACATGAAATTCTAATATCTTAACATTGTCTTAATACTTCATTATATACAGAATACTCCAGCTTCAAGGTGCCTTGATGGAAATTCAGTCTCAAGTCAACAAGGAAATCAAGGAAAGAGAAATTGATGATCATAGCATTGTATCCAGGTTAGCCTTTCTTAATATAATTATGTTAGTTATGTTTAGTAAAGGATATTAATCTATGTTTACATCAACAAGTATAATTCACAAAGGATATTTGTTTACAAGTACATATTTACATTGTGCTTTATTTACCTACGTTGTTATTTGAATGACTAATATTCCAAGTACTTAAAAAGTATGTATGTGAGTAGAAAAACGGCTTTCTCTTTATACTATTACATAGATCAAACCATGATGATCATTCAAATCAGCTAATTGAAGGACTTTTTTCTTTCTCTTTCTGAAGGAAGAGGCAAAAGAGTCAATTGCTAGGGTTTAAGGGAATTTAATAAATTGAAAGGTTTAGATGATACTTTAAAAATTTCCGTGTCAAAGTTATTTTTTTGTCTGTCGTAAATTTCTCTGGTCGATTACACATTGAATATTCTGAAGAAAACTATTGAATCAATAAAGGTCTTAGTCACTTTACACCTGCATAAATTAACTGTAAAGGGCCTATTCTACATATTTTATGCTTAAAAAAATGGAAATTGCTTCTCAAGATTAAGTATATTTTTGATGACAAGTAGCAGTTATAACAAAGGTATTTTATCTATAATATATACATGAAGGAATCACATATAAACCAAATACCACCTCTCTATCTATCTCGAAAGTTGTGGTTTGACAAAAGAAATGTTTGCAAATAAATGGTTTTGTCTAGGCTCTTTTTGTCAAGCAAATGCTTCGATATGAAGTAAAACTAAAAAAAGTTACTAATAAATTTGTTTATACTCATCAAAGTATAAAAATATTATTTTATTACAATTTTTTATAAAATAGTTTACTTGGTTTCTATGAAGCAACAACATATGTTTGTGCCTCTCTTGTGTCTAATTAATAAAGTGCAAAAGTTTCAAGTTAAAAAAGAAGAAAAACTTAACGTCTTCATTCCTTCCTAAGTACTTGTACCTAAAAATTAAAATATAATTTATTTTTTCTTCATAATGTATGAAAACAACATTTAAACTTTTGAGACCGGTATTTAGGATACCCCTTACTATGCATTTACAAATTTATAATTCTAATGCTTGGTAAAAAAAAAAATCACTAGTGTTTGGATATGTTATGTATACTTATATTTTTGATAATTTATTAATTAATTTTGTGAAAAAAGAGTATTTTGTATACATAATATAATAATATAGATAACCAAATATATATTTAATATTTAAAACCCAATAATGCATTTATGAAAATAGAGAAATTCTTCGAAATTCGTTCTTCTGTTCATATAGAACATCTTATTAAAAAGTAATTTAGGTACACAAAAATTTAAATTATGGGAGTTTGATGCGTAAAGGACGGTGTTTAGCTCACAAAAATAAAAAAGAAACCGCTCATCTTGCTATTAATATTAATATAATTATAAACATTCATGGAAATGAAAATCAAAGATTTCTTACATTTTTGATTACCAGTTGAGAGGCACTGCTGTGAAAAACATGAAATCACGGGGATTTTCCCATATTTGGAACAAAACAAGATCCCAGAAGCTCAGGAATACTAACTAAACCCTCTTTTTCAATGCATTAATATGCATATTTTATGTCTATACCAGTGATTCTCAAATATTTAAGTGCACTCCATATGGGAGGTATAAAATATTTCCAGGGGAAGGATACGTCAAAAGATTTTATAAAAGGTATTTTACCCATTAAAAAATCCACCCAAATAATCAAAATGATCTTGATTCAATATAATAAAGATTGCCAATTTCTATTTTAGAAGGGCGGGACGCATATGCTATCAATGAGAGGTACTAATAAAAAAGTTTGAGAAACACTGATATGCTCAAGATAGAAAAACATACATATGTTAGTTTAAAGGATTTCTAGAGGACAGTTGGAAAAATACGCTTATTCATGTTTTGAAATTTTTACCATCGCCCTGGGCCTTATTAAAACTTTCCACTAAATAATTTTAACGTCGTAATAACGGATTCGAAAATAATTAAATAAATTACTCTCCGTTACTGAAAAACTAATGGCATTACTTCTAATACCATTATTCTCATTTCTGGAAATAATCAATGATTATAATTATAATTTGTCCATAGACCGCATCCCCCTCAATATAAATATTGAAAACAAATGCAAATTTCTGCTGCAATAAGTAGTTCCAAGTTTTATTTGATACCTATGAGTATGTATGTTTATGATTATTTTGAGAAGAATGGTTTCAATTGTTTAAATTTTTGTTATAATAATAATTTATTAAAATTAATGATTATATTACATGAATCTTTCGCTTCTCTAACTGTTTTCAGACTGGATGAACTAAAAATAAAAATTGATGATAGCTTGAGAAAACGTGATGAAGAAATTAAAAATATACGAAAATCCCTTAAAAATTCTCCCTCTATGAGTGAGTCCGAGAAACAGAGTATTCTCATTAAAATATCGAGCCTCGAAACGGAGCTTCAACGAATGTCTGAACAACAAGGGTAAATTATACTCATGATGTGAAGCTCTTTACTTTTTTTTTTACATATTAATTCGATATTTATCAGGGATTCCAGCACATCCTCTCCTGAATTGATGAAGAAACTGAGTCAATTAGAAAAGGATTTGTCCGAAGAGAAAAGCACCAGACGAAATAACGAGTCGAGTCTACTCAAGAAAACAGAGGGAGAATACTCTCAAAATAAACTTTTAATTGAGGAAAATGTAGACGGACTACGGAAAATATTTCAGGCTGAAAATGGAACAATTCAAGAACGACTTCAATCCCTAATGTCAGATAGACGACAGTTGGAGAAGCAGGTTGGGGAAAATTCAATGAATAATGATCATATTTTGGAAGAACTTGATTCGAGGCAAAAACTGTTGGAGACACGAGTGGAGGGTATCAATGATAGACTACTGATCGGAATGAACAGTTTACAAGTCGAGATTGGAGATACAAAATTAAAGAAAGAAGGGACAGAAACAAGTCAACTTCCGGTACGAAATCACGCCCCCCCCCCCTCATAATAAAATAGTTAAATTGATCTTCAATTGAATCCTTCACAGAATAAGAAAAGTTCAAAAACAATATTATTAGCCATAGTTTTTATGTATTTAAGTGTAACCACTCAACTGCTGATTGGCTGTCGTAGATCAAGAATGTTTGACAAGGTTCTTTATAATAGTTCAATAATTTATGTAAAATGACCTTTCAAAATTATATATGAAGCGTATGTTTCAGTAGAATCTTTCATTCAAAGAAATGAGGCCCACAAAATGTACTAAACCTCTTACATTAAGTATGTAAATACATCCGCCCCTCCTAACCATTCCAATGAAAATCAATTAGTGAATCAATACCTAATTATGTGCTTTAACTTTATATCCTCACACTTTAAAACGTAAATTGCTAGAAAAAAAAAGAAGAAATTCGGTAGAAGGAAGTGAGATCACTAAAATAGGATTGACTATCTGCAAATCTATACGTATCCGTGTCAACAAATATAACATGACTTCATCCTTGATAGGTACTCGACATCCAAGGAGTACAAGAGTCCTTTATGCTAGAAGTTACAACCTTGGATAATAAAATAAAGGAATTGAAAAGGGAGCTTCGTCAGAATGAAAATAAAATTCAAAATCATTTCTCCGATGTGGGTTCAACCGATTCTAAATATTTAAATATATTTTCTGTACTCTATTTCTCCCCTCTTTATTCTCAAGAAAAAAGATAATGAGATGAATGCTACAACAATTTTAGGAGATAAAATCCAACAAAAAATCGATTCTTTGGCCTTTGTTCAAGGAAGGATGAAGCGACAGGTGGATGACATTCATAAAAAGGTTGAGAGTCAAGAGCTCTCTGAAGAGGAAGTGACTCTTAAATTAAAATCCATGATAGACTCAATACAACACTCTATTGATGGAAAGTAAGTTGAGAGGAGTTATCTTATCTTATTCCACTAATTGATTCATAAATATTAATTCAAATTTAAACGTTAAATTACTTTTCTTCGAATCCAATTACTTATTCATTTGAATAGTGATGTACATATATTTCCCCTTAGAGTTTTTATTTCTAAATGATCTTGTAAAAAAAAAAAAAGCTGAAACTTAAAGAGAGTTTCTAGGCATGTTTCAAAGCAAATATACCCGCATATATACATATGTATTTAAGGAAATAGTGTTAATAAATATCATTGAAAAGGATGATTAGAACTAAATGTGAAAGCAATGGCAAGGGGCTTTACCTGTATTTAACCAAATCATTTTTTGAGAAGTTAATTATTGGCCGTTCTTTAAATACCATCTTTGACCCCGTTTAGCAGGGCCATGATGACGTGTGAGTGGGGGTGAGGAGTTCACGACCCCTGGTAAAATATTTGTTGTCAAACTTCTTTTTTACTCCACTTTTTGTCATTAAATATTGTTTATGAACATTTTTTGATTTAAATTGGATTTGTCGTCAATTTATTTTTAGTTGGAAGTAAAAAATATTGGCGCCATTTTTCCATTTATATTCTAAAGTAAAAGGGACAAAGAGAGTGACATGATAGCATACAAGGACACTCATAAGTTATTAACGTATAAATACCAAGGATTTGATTTTAGATTCTCACCTCTTTTGTTTAAGTGAATCCAATATGAAACAGTCGCAGTTACTAATACACTCTAACACGTCCTTAAATAAGCTCTAACTACTACTTTTCATTCAGCTCTGCAACGTAAGCCCCCTCAAATTTTCACTGGACATCCCCTCCTTGATGTTTCTCTACCTTTTAGTGTCTTTTGTTTTTTTTTTAAAAAAACCTGTAGGAAACTCAGACCACGTACAACCTCGTGCCCAAAGGAAACTTACAGACATATTTTTTTTTCAATTGCTTCTTTATTTGACCGAAATTCATAGATTAAATCCCCTTTAAATAATTCATTTAAGAACTTTTTACATATTAAACGACTCCCATTTACCCAGATTAGTTGATCTAACAGCTAAAATGGACGAGAGATTCCTTACTCGAGATGATGAATTGAGAGAGATTCGTAAATCAAGTCAAAAAAATGTGGGATTCTCTGAGACGGATAAAACGGATATTCATATAAAAATGTCATCCATGGAAACAGAGTTGAAGAGATTGTCGGATGAGAGGTATAATAAGTATATTTGCATATATGTACGTACTTACTTACATTTTTATATTATCTACATATTTTATGTAAATTATTATTATTTGAACTGAGCTGATATAATTTATGAGAAAGAGGGGGGGGGGAGTAATTCTTGCCCCAAAATTCGACATTCAACTATCGATATGCATGCATCTATAAGTATACATATAGAATATACAATTACGTACCTATATAATTCAATTAGTCTAGCACAAGGAAGGGTATGAAACTCTATTTTGAACCATTAGTCCTTTCAAATAAACGGAATATATGTACAGTTCGTATTTTTGTTATTAATTAATGACTAAAATACTCGTTTTTTTTATTATTATTTTTACATACAGGGATAATAAGAGTGCATCTGAGCTTAGAAATCGAATTAAAAAGATTGAAAAACAAATGAATGAAGACTATCACAGCCAACAAAATAGGGACTATAAACTGGCTCAAAAAACAGAGGCGGAGTTTGAAAACATTCGTGTTCAATTAGAGGATTCTCTAAAAGAGATCCGAACACTTATTTTAGAATACAACTTAACGGTTCAAAAGCGATTCCAAGCCTTTACTGATGATCAAAAAAGTGTAGAGAAAAAAATGGAGGGATTGAAATCTCCGGATTTTTTGGAGAATATGAATAGGCGATTCAAGATATTGGATGCACGGATAAACGATTTGACCCATTCACCACCTTCTAAAAAATCCAATAGCTCTCAAAAAGTGAGTTCGTTTTTGACATAGCGAATTGTTTCTTTTATAAAAGATTGAATTTTAGGGCAAACTCTCGGATTCGAACGGTCTTCATGAATCCCTTCTATCCGAAATTAATTCATTAAATGATGAAATAAAAGATATTCGTACAGATATTCAAAGACGAGATGAGGAAATTTTATTTCTTATAAATCAGGTTCATATTTTATAGAGACTAAGAGTAAATATTTTTAATTGCAATTGTTTTAGAACCCAGATGAGAAAAACCTTTCAAAAGTTTTGGGAGATAAATTACAATACAAAATGGATAGTTTAGCCATTGTTCAGGGCCGTATGAGGAGGCAAATGAAGGATATGGAAAAGAAGTTTGAGGTAAGAGTCTATGAATTGAAAGAATCATAATTCAAATAAATGTTTTAGAACAACGAAGCTCCTAGTGAAAGATTGACAACTCCTGGGTATGTATTTAATTAAATATGATTTCTATGTGATTTTCTTATTAAAGACACTTGATAGGAATTCTAAAAACGATATTCAAAATAATGAGGCAGAGTTTGGAACTATCAAGCATGAGCTGGAGGAGTCACTCAAAGAGATCCGTGCGATTCTACTTGAGTACAATCTCTCGATCCAAAAGAGATTTCAGACTTTTAATGATGATCACAGAAGATTAGAAAGACGTTTAGATGAGCTATCCTCCTCTATAAATCTGGATACGAATACAAGGGGGCTAAGTGGAAAGTATAAAGTATTGGATGCCAAAATTGACGATGTGAATGAGCGACTGTTGTTTGGAATGAATAGTTTGCAAGTTTCATTGGGAGATCAACTACAGGAATTGAATAAAGTTCAATTAGACTCAGTAAAGCCTTTAAATGACAAATATGATGATAGCTACATTATTATTATTATTTTGTTTTTGAACTTTATAGAATAAATTCCCTGATGCTCAGGGATTACGTGAATCCTTGAGATTGGAGATCAATGAATTAAATGACGCTGTGAATAATATAAAAAGGGACTTGAATTCGCGTAAGGATGTAGTTCGACCTCAATCTCTAAGGGTATGAAAGAAAGAGAAATCCTAAAATGAATAGTATCTTAGCATTGTTTCCACAGACTCCTGATGTCCTTGGAGATAAATGGCAGCAAAAAATAGATAACATTGCTTTTGTACAAGAGAGAATGAAGCGTCAAATAGATGATGTTGAGAAAAAAGTTGAGGTAGATAGCTAGATGTTTAATGAATATGCTGTGTTTTTATCATAAAATATGTGGTTAGTTACATTTTATATGTATATCAATCAGTTCTCATAACAACATGAATTAAGGGATTTACTTACTCATATTCAATATATGTATATATATTCTGAAATAGAAAAATATCCGGTTTTATACATTTATTTTAGCATTCCCATTTCAAATATATGCATATATATATATATATATTAAAAGTAGGATTTCTATGAAAAATTGAGCTGCAACATGACTAATGTAATTTGATATTTATCACTAACTTGATATAAGTACTTTTTAGTTCATAGTTCATATATTCTTCTTCAAATTCTCTTTAGCACCCAATTTTTCTACGTTCATGTACAAATGTATTCAATTTAATTCCACTATCAAATTAACTAATGAGGTAAGAGATTTAATTATTTCATTTTAGAGTCATGAAAATTCTGGAAAAGAAATTTTCTCAAAACTAAGACATTTATCTGATGAGCAAACAAAGTACGCATAGTCTTCAAGAGTATTTAAATTTACATATTATTTATATGAAATATATCGTTTCCTTTATTGCATGGGCAACAATTGGTTCTTGTAGTGAGTCCAAAATATCCTCAGAAATTACGGACAAAGTCTCAAAACTTGAAGTGGATCTTCTGCAAGAGCAAAAAATTCGAAAGGGTAGTGTGTCCCATTTAATAAAAAAAATAGAAACGGATCGTGGAAAGAACAAAGTCCTCGTGGAAGAGTCTGTGGACGGAGTTTGGAAGCTTTTACATGCAGAGAATCAGAGTCTTCAAGAGAGAACACAGTCTCTCATGAAGAATACACAAGGATTGGATGAGCAAGTGACTGATTTAAGAAACGAAATGATTAAGAGTAATCGGAGGGTGAAGGATGAGAACGATGTTCGTACCAAGGTGCTAGATGCCAAAATGGAAGATATGAATGATAGATTTCTTTTGGGAATGAATACCCTTCAAGTTGCTGTGGGAGATCCTTCTAGAGTACCCTATAAAACGGTCTGCTCCTCCGAATTTAAACAATAGTTCATGAGAGAAAAATGATTTATTTATGTACATAGAATGCTCTCAGTGAGGCACAGAGTGTGAAGGAGTCACTAATCTATGATATTGCAAGTTTGGAAGATCAAGTGAAAGATTTAAAAAGAGAGCTAGATCAAAGGGATGAGCGGATATTGAGCAGTTTAAAAGAGGTAAGTATATTAAATCATTTGGGTGCATCCTTTTTTCAGGTGTGTCATTGCTTTGATTTTCACAAAGAACCATCATAAGGAAGAGCATGCCAATACCATACTTGGGGATGATGTTCAAAGAAAAATCGATTATATTTCATTTAAACAAGACATAATGAATCGTCAGGTCAATGAAATCCAGGGAAAAGTTGAGGTAAAAACGATATTTCCTAATCAAAGTAGATTGCAGAACAATTATTAGAATTAATGCAATAACTTGATAGTGCCAGAGGTCCTCTTTGAAACAAAAATAAACTCTAAATCACAACACCTTACTTACATTCAAAATTTAAAAGTACATACATGGAATATAATCTTTGATTTCAGAATGACTTAAAGGAGAAAGTAGTGGAGGTCTCAGAGAGACAAGGAGCTCATTTGGATGACTATAGAAAGTTTAGGACCTATACGGAAGCAAATTTAAGGAGACATAAAAATAACAATTCGGGGGTAAATATGCACAGAATCAAACATATTTTAAGGCAAAGAGGTATTTGAAGAAGAAAAGAAAGTGAACTAATGACTACATTGTACAATTTATTGTAAATAATTAATTGTAATGAAAAAGTATGAGTTTGAATAGTTGGTCCATGTTAATAGTGTATCAAGCTAGAAATATAGAGGTTCTACAATAGTTACTTTATGTACTGTCCATGTTTGTTTTAGACATCCCCCTATGAGCTACAAAAGTTAAATGAAAAAGTGTATGAGATTGAAAATGATGTCAAACGATTGGAGAAGGAGAGGCCATCAACGGAAGGAGTCTCTCGAAAAGAGCTTCAAGACGTTAAGGACGAGTTGGAGGATATTAAAAAAACCAAAGTGAGAAGTCCCACTCCTCCTCTGAGGCAAAGGAGTCCTTCGCCACCCCAATATCAACGAAATCCGGATCCTAATTATGTAAGTATTAAAGTTATATTTACGGTGGTGCTCTATTATGCGAGGTCCTGACCTATACGTCTAAATGTACTGACTTATAAAGAACAAGACAGTTTCGACTGTTGAAGGAAAATACGGATGGAGGGCTTTTATTTATGAGATTTAAAAAAAAAAATACCAATCCCAGGAGGAAGTATTGCATTAACTTTAAATATCGGGAGTTGACCGCAGTATTTAATGTCGTGGATAAAGTCAAATTCGACACATCAACGGCAATCTGATTTTGAGTACAAACACAAAGAAAATACCAAGTTTAAAAATGTACACAACGATCGGCTATCTAAACGATATCAGTGATGCCGAAAAGATACATTCTAAGAATACATAGCCTTATTAACGATTAGAAGTACAACAGCTTCGGTTATTCAACATTAATCTTTAAAATATTCATTGGTATCCACACATTGTAAGGTTATGAGAATAATAAGTAGTATTGGTGTACGTACCGAGGATGCAGAAAATAAAATAAGCAGTATCGTGAATACAACATTGGTTTTGCAAAGTAATTCTACCGGTTGTAACCCTCCCATTTAACTTTAACTATATATAATCTTACCGACATACCGTATTTTCCGGGTTATAACTTGACATAAATGTTGAAATAAAGTTGAGTTTATGGAAGAAAAGGAAAATATCAGTTGGTACACCTACCCTGTGAATCAATTTGAATGAAGTCTTCTCAGTACAATTGAGGTCAGAACTTGCTAGAATTATATGTAGATGTTGTGTATTTTTAATATTATCAAATAAGAATCAGCAGATAATCTTGAGGCAACAGATGGTATCTGCGGACATAATTTATCACCTCAACAAAATGCCCATTTCTAGTTATAATTTTAAATTACACTTAAGTAAAACAATATATCATAAAAAGGGGGAAACATACCTACATCGAGAGTTGTAAATCCTAAGCATTTTTTCGTGTAAGATGTTTTTAGTAGTTGGCAACAACATGACTTTTTTTTCCAAATCTATTATTATTATTACTATTTCTTCATTCTTGAGGGGAGAACATACTCTACTAAGCACGTTCAATAGAATAATACATGTCGTATACAAATAATCATATAAATTATAGTCTTTTAATAGGTATGAATTTGTGCTTATTTGCTCTCAATGGCTGTCAATGTCTTTTCCTGTAAAAGGGTAAGAGAATAGGTAATATAGTAAAGACGTCATGAAATCGTCAGGGCTACCAGGTCAATTTTTGCTTCTTTTCTTTTATATACCGACCGAACTCAGGATTTTCAGCTCTACTTATATGTTGTAGAACATTATACACGGATGTGATATATAGTCAGTAATATGTCGGTTTTGATTCAATCACCAAAAAAATAGGAACAATTGATCCATGATGATGTCCTACAATTGATTCTTTTTTCATTAAGATACAGCATAGTGATAAAAAATATTATTATTTAATCAATCTCAGTTATCGCTATTGTATCATTTTTTGGATTTATTTATACTGGAAGCTAAATATAGTATATATCATTGTATATCTGCTATTAATTTGTAACTTTTAAATTTGTTAAATCCGATATTTTTCGGAAAAAGCTATGAAGTACATATCATATCCAAAAAAAAGAAAAGGATAAAGCATAGAAATTTGTTCTTCTATGACTCATTTTTAAAATTGATAGTAGATACAATAAACAATTACAAGACAAATCGTAAAGTTTAGCTTATAAAACGCTTCGATTGCTGCAACTTCTTCCCACAAAATATGTTCTATAAACCCCAAAATAAAAGAACTCAGCTTTGATCTATAAGAATAAACTGCTATTTTAAATATTTATCTTGTTCTTCCCCATACTCTGTTTTGTTACTTCAGCCAAAGCTAAAGCAAGGCAAATTTAAAGAATCGTAACTAATATACAAAAATTTGATTTATTAAAATGTTTTCTTGAATTTTCAAAGTATGGGGGTGCCCACACCACAGAACTACTAACTACATAGAAACTTTTGAAAATACACATGACTTTTTGTAATGAGCATGAGTAGAAATTAAATTGGCAATCCGACCCCTTTTTCCAGTACTATTCCTATACAAGCTGTGCTTATTATTGTTGGGACAAATTGGGGTTCTTTTTATTAAATATGATTGGGCATACATCAATTAAAATGTGGAGTTAAATTTGATTAAAGTAGTTTCTAATGTTTAGATCATATCTAAACTTTAAACTTTTTAACTTTAAATCACATCCTAATTAAAATTATACATAGATCAAACTAGTGCCCACAATTGCACCTACTAATTCTTTGTTGAACCTAAATTTTTGACCACAGAGCCATCTTAAACAACAAGTTGAGGACATTGAAGAACAAAATAAATACCAAAGTGAGGACTTTAAAAAATTCAAAGTAGACACTGAGGATCAACTATCGAATGTCAAAAGGACAAATGTAGATATATTAAGGATAGAACAAATTCAATTTCAACTCCCGATAATTTAATATTTTGTAGAAGGAAGTTGACAAGAAATTGGATGATTTGGAGTATAGGACCAAGAACCAGGAAAAGGATTTTGATGTCTTTAAAAATCAAACGCAGGATGAGCTCAAAGTGACTAAAAATGCTCAAGTAAGTACATAGATCAATATTTAACTAAATTTGATGATGTACCTACAATTTTTAAGAACAAGGTATTGAGTCAGGTGGAGGATATGGACAAGGTTCAAAGACTTCAAACGGGTCAAATAAAAGATGTGAAGAGTGATCTAGGCGAAGAAATCAAAGAGGTATGTATTTTACTATTTTTCAAGGAGCAGTCACTTACGTCTACAAAAAAAAAGACATTGTCACGCACATTAAAAAAAAAAAAATCTTATAGATGTGGGTAGTAACTATTCAGCTTCCATAAAAATGCACCACAAGGGTTCTAGAAGAAATACATATACCAAGTATTTCAAAAGCCTTGTGCATATGTATATCATATGCTAATGATTTTTATGCTATGTATTTTATATTGGGACAACACTTGTTAGTACATTTTACACCCTTTACAAACTTTACTTTTGGAAAAATCAACTCTCTCGAAAATAAAATTCTGCCAACATTATTTCATCATCTCTGTAATTACTTAGGGGCAAAAAGGAGTAACAAAATTTGATGTCACGGCACTAATACTGGTTCTGGTACCAAAATACACCATCGATATTTGCATACTTTTTCAATTAAGAGTACAAAACGAAAATATTCTGAAGGAAAATTAGTGGCATGCACTATCAGGGGCATATAATTTGTAGTATTTTTTTACCGTACCCACTTAAATGCATCAGTTTCCCAGTTGCATCATCATTAGTGTACTAAAGCAAGCTACAATCTACCATTCTCTGAATTCTAAATAATTCCTCCTTTATTCCTCCCCGAATATTATTATCATCAAAGAACAGTAATAGGGTCTACATAGAAACGATCATTTCTTAAAAATATGGTTGACAACAATTGAACGCCTTTATTTTAAAATCCATGCATTGAACGTTCCTGATCATTCGTTTGATACTAAATGTACATTATATTGTAGTTACCTAAATCTATGTGTCATTGCCACATTCGTAAAGCTTTAGTCATTATTTATTTTGATTAATCATTATCTCGGTGATTTTTTTTATTTTTTGAAAAGATAAAATATATCCATGTATGTAATATATAATGTTGATTATATTATATATATATATAAATGTATATATATCCATGTATTTCACTCACTCTATTTGGCAAAAAGTGATAAGCGAAAAAACGAGGACGAAAAAAAAAGCAGCAATACAAAAAAAGAACTTTACAACTTTTTAATTATAAATATTTTTTATTTTACAAAAAAGCCGTATGCTTCTAATTGAGACGTATGTATGTTGTGTATATTACAAGTGTATATATATATATATATATTAGTTTACAATTTGCTAGATAAGACTTGTATCAAGTTTTTTTAGTTTTTATTTTGGATACTACATCAAAAATTGCCTATCACTAAGAAAATAGTACAAGTACATTCACTCCTATACTTAATAAGATATTGCTTGAATATTGTTATGAATTCTAAGCTCTTTTAGAATACACGAGGATTTAGCAAATAAACGATGCTCAAATACGAGTATTATTATAACCTTAGAGATAAAAAAGCAAAAAGCAAAACAAGTAACATATATATATATGTAGACTACTGCTCAAAAGGAGAGAAAAAATACTGCGTAAGCTGACGAAAGAAAAGAATTATAATATCTATTATTATCAGCACCAGAGGCTTAAAGCAATCAATTTATTGCAGGAATGTTTTATTTGAAATTATGCGGCATTTACAGAGCTTCATCACAATTCTATGTTTTTCATCTCTATGATTGACCTTTCTTTTCTTTATTAAACACACACCACACACACGTCAGCTCTGACATGTATGTAGGGACTAGCGAGTGTTCTCACGTGACGTCATCATGATGAAAGACGGCCATCTTGGAAGAGAGAGAGAGAGAGAGAGAGAGACAACCATATCTGATAAGAATAAAAAACAAATTTTATTTATTTAAAACTAAGGATAATGGTGAATGACTGCCCTGCACTTGAATGTCACAATAAAGGCCGGCAAATTAAATGATTTCTAAAACCTTTATCCTCTATTAAAAAAAACATCTCTCTTTGTTAAAAATATGTTATTAGATCATCATATGTTTACATAATTAGTGTAATTACTAAATTATTTTTTGTTAGAGTCAGATCAATTATCCTACTTTGGTGGTCCCAAATACAAATGTAACAAAAGTAAATGCACAAATCTAGGCATTTCATAGGATTTTTTACTCCCATTTAATTTTGATTTTGCTCATATATTAACACTATTTCCTTTGACATCAAGTTGAATATATATTCAATAGATTTTATTGGAAATTATATTACATTTATTCAATAAATTTCCCAACTAAATGTATATCCCCAATTTGGCGTCACTTTGAGTTTAGGCTAGAATCATTAATTTTGAAAGAGAAGATCTATTCTCATTCCAGTGTTTCACAACATAATCTTAACAATAATGAAGAACTTTCCAAGACCCTATAAAAAAGAAAGAATAGTAATACTAATTTAAGTTCACACAAAGTAAATACCTAATTTTGTTATAAAAAATACTGCCAAATTCCAAATGTCATGCCTGACCCAATGTACAAAACCCTGCTTTATTTTTTCTTACTTTGAGGGAGACAATACTACCTACAAGTGCAAGATCAGTTGAGAAGAGTCTCTGCTCTACTCAACATGTTACCCTTCTTATCTTCTTATTTTAAATAATGAGTCTTAATGCAATTATTTGATCAAAGAGATAGGAAGAGGCAAGGTCTATTTTTTATGATTACTATGGATTCGGTGGTGAAGTTCATTTGGTAAAGACAGCCTTGTAGTTGATGATGCCAATGATATTTTGTTTGTACTTTAATATACACAGATAATAAATGTGCCGTAAATTAGTTATTAACAGTTCCATAAAAGTTCCATACAAATATATTATTATCAGATCAAATATCAAATTCTAATATCATTCAAATTATATGAGAGCAAATAAAATAAATTACATTTTTATTAAATCAAATTTGAGATCGTTGTACGGAGGAAAGGCTAAGGACTACCTACTTAGATACTATCAACACTTCCACATTTATACCTTAGTTGAATCCATTTAAAAAAAAATCTCACATTTAACAGCTTTAGTCAAAGCACAACTAGGTAGGTATTTATTATATTGTTATATGTACACACCTAATAAAAAGGAGATACTTACATATCTATGTATGTATGTATGTAGCAATAATACTCTCATGATATGAATGAAAATGTGATTTATTGCGTGTTTGCTTTTGGGTAATTGGTATATCAGAAATATTTTTATTTTTTTTTGTTTAGTTTAGTTTTAGGTATATGTACATTGTACATAGATAAAAACCCATGTTTGATTACCTCCTCAAAAGGTAACTGATATTATTGGCATGTAATGTAAAGCATATGGCTGAAGATAAATGACTAGTAAGTAGCCTTTGAGTGCACAGAAAGTCTATGTAAAAACAATTGAAAATAAAATAATTTTGTTATACATAGTATAGACGAAAGTTACATTTTAAAGAGAGCTAAATAAAACTTATTATATATGTATGTGCTTACTATGGGTACCTAGCGCATACTTGATTTCTTCCTCTTCTCCTTTTTCTCCTCTTCCTACAAGAAGAGAAAGAAGAAGAAGAAGAAGAGGGAAGGGAGGAGGGAGGTGTGTGTATGGTAAGAACTTTCTTTGAATTTTAATAAGCTCCCTTACAAGAGCCTAATTAAATCATTTTTCATAACTTGGATTGTATTATTTTTACAGAGAAAAAATGAAGAGAATGAGATGAATCAGGCTCATCAAAGACTTCGAGGACGAGTGAAAAGACTTAAATTGCGAGTTCGTAAAATTAAAGAGGTTGTTTTGAATACGGATCAAGCGGACTCTGAGGACGATGATAAGGGAGATATTTAAAAAGACTAGTTAATTAATAAATACGTTGATAAATACTATGTTTAAAGGATATTCATTTGTCTTGTTATAAAAAAAGCATTTGTACATGTTTCTTTGACACTCGGTTGCACATATGTTATATATTAATATATGAAGAAGAAAAACTACATATGCGAAGTAACTTTCTTTTTATTATTCTTATGCAGTAAGTTTTTTTTGCATTTATTTATCTATCTCTCTCTGATATAGAATGTATAAAATATGTATTAATATTCCCTCTTTTCTTGATATTAGATTTTTGATAAATGGTGTTGGGATGCATAGAAATATAAAAAAAAAAAACGCAGTAAGAGTGTGTCCATTAGAATTCATAGAATCCCCAGATAATGTCTTACATTGTTATGTGTGTGCGGTGTAAACATACAATTAACCAGCCTTTTACAAGAACTTCATTACGCATTCCAGAGTAAACTCTTAATTATAGATACTAGAAAAAGATAGCCTTGAAGCACTATGACAGACCTTCAGATACTTAATTGAACAACAGGGCAACAAGATGGAAATTCAAGAGCCTTGACGCATCTTGTCTATGTAGTATATATATTAATTTATTCCGGGTCGTAGTAAGCAAATTTGAAACAGGGAGTATATAAAAAAAAACCCCAATATAACAGGGATATTTGGTGATATCATTATGGTCTATATTACCAAACTTGAAAGGCGTGATTTAAATATATAGGTCGAGCTTAAATCCAGTAAGGACATAAGTTCTTAGTTTTTTTATCTATTTAAAGGAGTCTTTTAATTGCTTACAAATACATTTAAGCTAAACTTAAATTAAAGATTATCAATGTCCCTTACGTCCCTTTGAAATAATAAGAAAAAAATATGTAGCTCAAAGTTAAATTGAGCTGGTGCGACTCTGTATAGATTTGAAACATAAATCATGGAACGTCACAGACTATACCTTTTAAAAATTTATGTATGAAATTTGCAGGGAAATGATTCATTGGGATTGTATTTACCTCTCATGGAGTTCTCTTACGTTCCACCCACGGCTATGTAGGCTGTAAGTAGTTTGTTTACAAATCCTAAGTGTTTGAATGTTGTTGCTTTTTCCCCCTACTTATCTAATCCTTCGATGAAAGTTACTTTTTTTCTTTTTTTTTCTTTGGTAAAAGAATCTATGGAGCTGTCAAACAACTTGACCTCATTCGATGAAATATTTTTCTCTGTACCCATGTATGTGTAATATTTTGTGTTTTCATCAATTGGGTTTGATGCGTCCTTTAATAATTTTAATTGACAATAAGATGTAAAAGAATACTCCAAAAATGAATCTTGAATGAAATCCTTCAAATGTTGCTATGCCGGGAAGAGAATTAAAAAAAGAAAAGAAAAATAATTTGATTTAAAACTAAGAAAAATTAACTAAAGAATATTTTTTGAATATAGACTTTTCAATGTATTCAGTCAGATTAAGGTATATGTAATAAGGTTCATAGTACGTATTATGGATCATTCATCAGTATATTTATAGATAGAATAAATTCACTTCAAATCAGTGTGCTTGCACTTTTGCAGACCACTTTAGTTAGCATATAAATAGGTACATGCCAGCAATCCGTATTCCAATGTAGTGTAAATACAAAATAACAAAAGGGGAGTAGGGAATACAAAGAGAGTCAACGGGGTCTGAGCAAACCTTCATAGACGATCTAAGTATTAGTAAATAGATGAATAGTCAAACAAGGCTCATACCACTAATAGCCATCCTAGAGAACAATCAAACTAACAAAACATTCATCGTTTACACTTGTAACTTCATCTGATTCCTTTGTGTGTAACAAACGTTGACCTTTTCTCAAATTTTATCCCCTCAATGAGAAAACTTAAAATTTCAATAAATTATAGTTTCAAGTGATAGAAACGGAATCAATAATAATTATTTATCTAAATGATACATGTTAAAACAATAAAGAATGGACACAAAATTATTATTAGCAAAATATGGTCGTTTATCCCTTCAAATCAATTTCCAAGAAAAGTTGACAAAAAGTTTTGATGTTTTTGATCAGTAATAAACTTCATTATACATATAATAATGATATAAATTTGGTGGCTGACGCTTTATTGATGTTAAAAAAAAAAGAAGATCTGTTACTTTGAACTGTCCCTGATTTTCCACTACCAACTTATATGAAAATTCCCTAATAAATACAATAAATGTTGAATACAATAAATATTTCATTAATCAATAATAATAAATTAATACTATGCAAAAAGAATAACATAATATAGGTATATAAATATAAATAATAAATGGTATAGAACAAAACAAAAAAAATACCATAAAATATATATAATAGATATAATAAAGTATGAAATTGTTAGATGAATAATACAAGTATTTAGCGCAAAACTAACAATCGACCTCTTTTCAAAGGGGTATTTGGGTCTATAAAGAGAGTCATTATGCATCTGTAGGTGACGTAGGCCGTATGACATATTCATAATATACTCTTACGAAATATTACAGGAGTCGCGACGAAGGACAGCTAGTGAGGAACGTCTGGGCTTTGGAGGGGCTACTACTGACTCATCTGAAACCTTCCCTGGATCCAATGACAACTGGACTCTCAACTGTGGCTGAACTGACTTTCGACCAGAGATAGGAGCTGCTGGTAGGGATTGACGTCGCTTCCAGGAATTGAGGGAATCGCTTCCTGGAGTGGGGATTTGTTTCTTTTTGGAATTGCTTCCTCCGCTTAGTACATCCGTTCTGGATTGTGAGGATCCGAGATCAAAGCGACATTTTGCTTGTTGAAGCATTTCTCGAAAGATTTTATTGATGTTTTGCCCCTCCTTGGCAGAAGCCTCCACGTAACCACTCTCCCAATCAAAGGTCACTGTGGCTTCTACGCACTCTGCTACAATTTCATCAGCAATGATGAGATCTGATTTGTTACCCACAACGACAATAGGTACTCTATCTGGTCCTTTAACTTCAAGAACAAGATCTCTGAGCCGTGAGGCCTCGTCCCAAGAGGAAGGATTATCTAAAGAAAAGACGATGATGAACGCATCTGCCTTTGTGAGACAGACGTTGAACATTGCTGGGAACTCGTATGCGTAATTTCCAGATGTATCATGGATATCAAAAGAAATCATTCGACCCAACCACTCAAATTCTCCATGGAACATATCGTCCATGGTTTGAGAGTACTCCTCAGGGAAGCTATCATAGAGGAACTGGTGAATAATACTTGTTTTGCCCACACCCACTGTCCCCATCATGAGTATTCGATAATTTGTTTTATATATGAGGTTCCCACAACTAATGACCGATGAAGTTGAGGAATCCGTGGAGTCGTAACTCTTGAGAGAGGAGATCCTACTTCGTGTACCACTTGTAGAAGAGGTTGATCCTCTTGGGACGGAACCATTTCCAGTGAAAACGGGGAATGAGTCAGATTCAAAGCTCTCTTTGTCAGAGGGTGCGAGGGATTTGTGACGAAAGTTACGATATTTTTCACGGATTAATGTGTTAATTCCATTATTAGAGGAATTGTCTGTACAAAGGTTAGATGATGTGTTTGATTGCTGTTTTTGCATTTTCATGAGTTCTGAAATACAGGGAGAAGACAAAAAATTATGAGCCTTGTTTCCATGTCTTGATATGCTTGACATTATTTTTACCTCAATCAGACTCGTAGGAACACAAAAGGATAAAAAAAAAGAAAAGAAAAAAAATCTACCAGTATATTTTTTCTGTAAAGAAAAAAAATAATGATATTTTATTGCAATTTTTTCTTTCTTTTATTTTATTGCAAAAAGGTAAAATAGGAATATATATATGTAATTATAAATCTCTCACCTACATGTGTATCAAACATAAAGGTATTACTAAATATTAAATATGTATGTATGTTAATACGTACAACGTATAGTTCAGATCATATATAATCTTCCAATTAGCTCCTCCATTTGTAAACTAATTAAGTATTTACAAGAGTTATTGTATAAATCTGTAGATGAAAATTAAACCTTTTCCCACTCAGTATCTTATAAGTAAGAATCATAGCTCATTAAGAGGATAAACAAAATAAAATAAAAATAAGTATTTAGTTACAGTCAACGGAAGTGCATCGTGTATGTAAGCTGTGACCTCATTTATTATGGATATGCAGACTTGAGAGCGATAACCCAATTGTCAAATACAGTGAGTGAATGTAGAGAATGATAAACCCCCATGAATTTGCTTGAGTCAACAAGTTTAATATTTGTTCCCTAAGGTTATTCATTTCGAATGAAATTGAATATATATATAAAGGGTTTGCAATGAGAGCTTTTTCTTATGAAAGTCGTTTCCCCCACAGATTCACCCATCATAGAATGGAAGTGAATAGAAGATAATACGTATACAGGGTAACAAGTTCTTCAATATTAATGAGCGACCTGCTCATTAACTATTGATTTTATTTGTACAAGTGTTAACTAGTGTTAAGATAATAATAAAATATATAGAACCATATATGTATTGTTAGGTAGTTACCTGGTTTGTGAAGGGTGATTGCTACAATGAAAAAAATAGTGTACTTTTCATTCGTTAATGACTTTATGAGATGTTGTTATTCTACTTATGTATGTTGTTGTTGTGTTTTTTTTTAGTGTGATCACATTGACGAGTGAAAGACTTCTGAATCTCCAACAGAGATATTTTGAGCGTTTTTACGCAATGTAAAAATAAATAAATAAAAGGGAAATAAACGTGGCAGAAAAGGAAGGGAAAAAATAGTGGAGAAGTAAAAGCTGGTAAGAGAGTCGTGATTCCAATAAGAAGAAAATAATACATAAATAAGGAAGAGAGAGGCATCTACCTGCTATTATGATTATAGATAAAATACACATGTTCTTAAATACACTCACTGATCTATTTATACTCAACACATTTGATAGCGATGATCTCTCATGGATTTACATATATGTAGTTGAGAATTCAAATCATTCATCGCATTTCTAACTTATAATTTACTCAAACTTTGCTCATCATTTATATACAAAAGGAATTCGTGAATTAAAGCACATGGATATGAAAGCAATATAATAATAAAAAAATGCCGGCAACGATCTGTCATCGTTTTTATAATGTATAAATAGACCTCTAATATAATGAATTGTATAGACAGGGATTTAATGCATGGACTAAAAAGAAAATGCATTCACAGGAGTCGTGCATTGTTTTTTAAAGTGTAGGGGCCAGTGGAAGTAGGGGTTTTAGTTATTTGTTTACCAATTCGCTCACGACTTTTTGAATGACATGATATTCTTGAATGTTGAACTGGTGAAGAGACAAAAGGACTAAGATGACTTAATGCTCTTGTTTTTCCTTTGAAATATATCTTTTGTCATTATAACCATTCAAATTCAGTCATCAAAAAAGATACATTTGAATCTAATGGAATCATGGAAACCCCATGTTTCAGAAATTGCGTTATACTCGCTACTTACCAAAAGGTGTAAATTTATTTATTTGTGCCTTGTTTGGAAATGATATGAGGCAAATTAAAGCAATATGGTTATAAAAATATTGCAATAACCACTTCTAATTTACAATATTTAACTTCATAGCTTTAAGGAAACAACATCAAAAATTCATACAGATTTTTCGATATTTTGCAGATTTTCAAATCAAAAAACGTCTATGAAGAACCTTTCTTTTGGACATTTAATAGTTATTTTCATGTTTAAGTGACTAAATTGAAAAAATAAAAAATATCTTGACACCCTAATGTATGTATATAAGAGGCAAATTTCCTTCTTGTTCTTTTTTTATAGAAGAAGAATTTACTTTTTTTTTTTTTGAGTTAGAATAGCTTTTTGCTCTTCCGTACTCGGAACCTCGAATACCAAAATGAAAAGGATACACCCTAATATATATGTACGTATATAAGCTTACTCCCTATTTTTTCATTATTTTCCTCAACTAGGGCTATTAAAATAACATTTTTGTAGCAATTAATTAATATATCTTATGTTATTTTTACCAAAATAAAAACGATTTGCTGCATCATGGACAAGAGTAAACGTCATGTTCAATTAATTATTATTACTTTGCTTGAGAATAGACACTTAATTAAATTCTTCGTTAATCCTTGAAAATAATAATAAGAAGAAGAAGAAAGGGTGATTGGATTTATAAAGTAAAGACATATACGTAATTCACAAAAGTCAACAAAAAATAATAATAGTCGTCGGGACACAAATTTGCAATTACTTTCTTTTAATCAATATATGTAGGTTCTACGTACTTTTTAAATTAAGTTTCTTTATTGCTTTTACTTGTTTGAGACAAGTTATGAAGGAAAAGCAAAATACGGAAAATTAAATGTTAATTTCAAATATGGTTGTATATACAAATGGGATTACCTCTGACCAAAAAAGTCGTCATTTTTTAAAGTTTTATTTAATTTTGAAGAAAGCCTTTATTTTTATTTTTATTCTTTTCATTTCATGAGTAAGAAATGTATCAAAAGTTGTTTTTTTTTTTTTTTTAATATACATATATTTAAAAATGGATCCTTCCAGTGGACATTTTTATGAAGAAATACAGGGAAACCATTTGGTAGAAATTTGATAAATGTTCCATGTAAAAGGTAACTTTTGAATTAGGAGCTTTTTCATCGAGTCTTACTTTGAAAAGGCTGAAAATTCAAGGATATATTGAATATATATATTTTTTTTTTCGTACAAAAATAAATAACTAATCATAGAATAACCACATAGTGAATCTGATCAAAAGTTTTATAAAGATATATGTATGTATATTTAGATATCTCTTTATCTGTTTTTATAGTTTAAATGGGAATCAAAAGGGAAAAAAGTACCTCTATCATATGATTAAAGAAAAATAACTTTTCATTAACTCATAACTATAAAAAAATAGGTCTTAAAAGTAGGATTTCTATGAATGGTCCATCAAATCTAAATGAAAATCAACTTGATTTATTTTTCATAGTACCTACATTTCTCATGTTATGTTGTTCATACATATAAATAAACCTAAATAAGAATATAATTAATTATTATGAGTATTTGCAAACAATTTCAAAAAAAAAAAAAAAAATGAAGTTTATCTTAGTAAAAATTCGAAAGATTTATTGCTCATTGGTGCGTAGAACAGTAATGGAAAAACAAACAAAAAACATTACAAAAAGCACATCAATTTTAATATTCCATTCCATGGAATGTGTTTCTCTAATGCAATGACATTGGTATACTTTTATTTATGCACTAATATTCTTGTTATACCTACATATATATTTTTTGCATGTAATCAGTGATCCGTCCATGAATCAAGGAAATATTTACAGTATCTATATGCGATTTTCAATAAACAAAGGGCTCACAAACTATTCAAGGACATTATTACGAAAAATAATACTTTACATTATATTATTATAATAGTAATGTCAACCGAGAGACGTGATGAATTTATTAAATACATATATCCCCCAAATAAAATATATGGTTACAGATTTAAAAGTAAATAATATTTTTCTCATTCGTCAAGATTTTGATTGAGGCTCTGATTTTTTATTGAATCATGTTCATCATTGTATGGTTTTTGAACATTCTACATTTTAAACATATTCCACAAATCTATTTCAAATAAATAAAAAATAATTTACGTGAAAGCTTTTTCAAAAGTTTTGTTTTGACCACTTTTAATCAAATTAATTCTGTTGTCTTCTTCTGCTGATATTTTTTTTATATGAATCCCTGTGATCTGATTAACTCGGAGTCATTGAGTTGAAATGGGCAAACTTTTTTTGAACTCATTCCTCATACACTGTTGTTACTGTTTATCCCGTCTTGCTGAGATTTTTGTATATTTTAGATAGTGGTCTAGCTAACTTTGACAGGGTTGAAAGTTAGTTTTTTTTTGCAATTTGAATAAATGTAGAGTACAAATTCAAGAGGAAAATTTAATTAATGATTTCTACATTTACAATCTCCATGTACTTACAATCACAACACATGTTTGGAAATAAAGTTATTATAAGAGATTATATTTTTATGATTCAAGAAGGCAAAACATTGAGTTGTCTTGTATGATACCTTGGGAATAGAAGGAGTATTGGTGATGTATAAATTATGTAAATAAGATTAATTTGTATTTATGACCTTTATTTGCATTTTGAGTTCTTAATTGCATTACTTGTATTTTAGACCTCTGGCCAAAAATCTCGCCTTGATCAAGACCAACTTCAAGATCCTGAAGGAGAGCATCACTCTGCTGCCTCGTATCCAGACTTAGTCCATCATTCTGTGAGAGCCTGAAACCCCAAATTTGCTGACAAAAGTGGAAGAGATCCTTAAGAAGAACCCAGATAAGTAAGATTGGCTAAGTACTCTCACCATGGTGAGCTTCATCTACGTCCCCATGACATCTGTACACTGAAAAAGAGCCTTGAGCCTCTGCTAGAACCTCCTCACTAGCAAGATGAAGAGAAAAACGGAGGACCACCTGAGGGACCAGATGATGATTTGGTTGAACATGGGTCTGCTTGAGTAAAAAAGTGTACATTCAATGGCTTTTTTAAAACTCTTTTTTGCAACTCTTTTTTCTGCATTTTTATTTGCGTTTTTAGCTCCATTTTTTATTATTATTTAGGCATCAGTACTTATGATTCATATGATGCTATGAGTTATCTTATTTGGGATAATACACAATTCAATAACAATTGATAAGAGTAAATTAATACTATATTTGAAACAAGAACTGTGTTTAAAATTTGTTGAGTCCAGAAAACTATGATGATGTTATTAGGTACGTTTACAAAATAATGATAGTCAGGACCACTACTGAAACTATGGAGGGGCATTCGGGAGTCGTATACCCTCCCCCAAACCTGCTTTCTTAAATTTTCCTCAACTAAAATTGATTTATAGGTACATATAATTAAAAATGTATTCCATTAAAATTGCAGAATTCCCTGAATTCAAACTCTTAGTAATCGGTTATTTTTTAATTATGTCTCCTCTTAAGATATAGACTACAGAACTGGTTGGAATGGATCCTTAGGACAAGGGCTCATTGCTCTCCACTTTTTGAAAAACACTAACAAGGAAAAGTTGCACAATATTAGGGATGCAACTTTTGTAGGGAAAAATAACAGTTTTATTATTAGGAAAGAGAAGCACCTGTTACAACTGGGTTTTTTTTTTGGAATTTATCTTTATTCTTATTTACATAGATGGTTATTGAGGTAGCATCTCCCTCTAGAAGAAGAACTAAATATATTATGGAGGTTTAATATGTGAACTTTTATGAGCTTTTATAATAACAAACTTAAATGTATGTGGAAACTGTTCTCTTCCCTAGAGTAGCAACACGTTTCTCTCTCTCCAAAATCAAAACGAACTAGGTTCAAAAGTTGAATGTTATAATATATTATTTATAAAATACTTATGAGTTCATTCCAGCACCTCAGAATATAGCTAAAGGGAGATAAGTCCCCCACCAAGGAAAAATAAATTACATTAGCCCTACATTAAAGCAATTAAATACATATCCCCTGCTATGTAGCTGATTGGTGCTTGTCTATGGACAAAAAAAGATGACAAACTCTGACCAAAATAGAAAAATATTTATTGTTATGAGGAAAAGTTGCAAACTCAATTCCCACCCTGGGCTCTATTCATGCTTGCAAACCTACTGACTTTAGATCAGGGGTGCCGAAATTAATTCATAAGTTGAAAAGGTTATTGAATACAAATTCAACAACAATTCAATAAAAGATTCAAAGTTGTTGATGTACTATATTAGCTATAATCAGCAATTGTCTTTTACAGTGAAAGATAGAGACGGTCTTTGAGAGAAGGTGGACATTATTACCTATTACAAAATTATATTCTGTCAAAGATTATAAGATCATTTAATTAGGCATGTTATTATTATTATTATTTGTAAATGGCATTACCTACACATGGTGAGTGCTACTAGACGTTCTTGCCTCAAGAATGAAGGAATAACAGCATTGAAAAATAAAATTTGCAGTTAAAATGTCCAAGCACTTAATATTTACAGCTCTATCAATAATACAGTTTTTGAATTGACATGATTTTAGAGACTCGTTCAGCGTAAAGTGCTGTTTTTTTACTTCCCTATAAAGTTTCGGAAAATTGAGAGGATCAAGTGGGTAAAGGGGTGGGTGAGTGTCATGGACAATGCCTTGCTCTACGTACGTATATCTACACAATTAAATAGGGACAACTAGATTTGTATGATTATTCTATCATATTGCTCCAAGAACCACTCTAAGCATATTCAAGGACTCTAATTTGAAAAGCCCTAAATCCTCCTCCTCTAGAATTATAAAGGATCACAGCTACTCTTACAACTCTTTGTTCCTTATAATCAATTACTTATTCAATGTATTGTTGTATCCATGGAATAACGTGACATACACACAACTGGATAAACTTTTAATTTATTCAACTTGTCAAGTAGGGGTATTCAAATGGTTATTGACCTCGCAGTTTCCAATAGCTGTACTCATACGAGATGGATAAAGAGGATTCCACCAGGTGTTTGAGCCATGAATGCTTAGACCTCCTTAGTTGAGCCCATAAAGAAGAAGAAGAAGATGTGCGAATGTGTGCTTCTTATTTTTTTAATGACAAATATTAAAAAAAAAAAACATCTTGGGGAGTAATTGAGATTCTCCAAATATTGCTTTCACCCATAATAAGATGAAAAAAGGCACAAATTAATCTACTAATGGACATGCCCATTATAAACACTTCAAAAAGTAATCCTCAGAGTCATTATATGTATATATATATATGCTTGAATGAGTGAATGAATATCCATTAATGAATAAAATAAAATTTCAATGTCAAATTCTAAAATGTAAGTCAATGTGGATCTTGATTTGATAAGCCATCAAATATTTTCAACATTCTAACTAACTAGATTTTATGAAGAAAGTACTTTTCAATGTATGGAACATATGTATTTTCCCTTTTTTCATTTATTTTGTATGTAGACTTTTTTAGATCATAAATAAAGAAGGACAAAATGTTGAAATAGAGTTGAGTAAACCGAAAGGAAGAAAAGGTAGAGTTAGTACCTTAACTTCATAATCATTTTATACACAGTCGTCTCTGGTTTGTTCAAGTGACAGCTTTCTACAAATGTAAAAAGTAGTTTAATTTTCAATTATTATTATTAACAAATAATACCAAAGAGCCCCTGTATTTCTGAGAATTCATATTTACTACAGACCTCTCAGTTTCTTTCAGTTATTGAGTATTATTTAATATTCGCAAATTAAAACCAGGTGACAAAATGAAACAGAGGTACAAACTAGTAATTGTGAATGGACGGCCCATTCACCTCAACAAAGTCTGTATTTCATTTTTACCCCATTCTTTAGAATTTGTTTAAGATCGTAAATGAATAATAATTAATTCAGTGCCTTCATTAAAATGAAAAGACGTCAATATCCACAGATTTTTTTCACATGAAATATGTTTTTTTTTTTATTATTATTATTATGTATCAATCTATTATGTACAGTCTGCCATTGCATCTTTTTTATTTGGAAAAGTTTCATATAATTTATTATTTCTTGGAATTAATCTACCTTTTATCCTTATAAATAAATCAGATTGAAAACTAATTGTCAAAGTGGAATATGTTGTAATTATCCTTATAAATGAATCTCAATAGTGGAAAACTATGAGCAACAAACAAGGAAAATGGTAGATTTTTAATTTACAAGGAAAGTTTTTGAAATTCTGGTCAACATTTCCAAACGGGGAACTTATTTTTGTGTAAATGTATTATAATCTGTTTTTTGTTTGTTTTTTCTTTGTGAAGAAAAGGGATGTTATTTAATATTTTCTAAAGACGTATTGACCTATTGATATTTGCTAATTTTATCGGTCAAAATGAATAAATTACCAAACAATGGAAACCCTGGATCCTTTTTGTATCAGCAAGACTCAGCACTATGTCTCTCTTTACAAAAATGTATATCGTGCGTACTATTTACCGGACTTACAAAATACGGACTAAATGGGACATTGCTCCACTTATAACTTCTTCAATAGTTAATAAACTGTTTAGCAAATGCTTATGATATTAAATCCCTGTTTTTAAGTCGTAAAACGAGCAATATCTCGTATTACAAGTAATATTATTTACTCTTCAGAAAATGTCAACTCCACTCACCTAGAGCTTGAAAAAATTTATTTTATTGGAGAAAGCTCTTAGTTAATTTAACTTCACGGGTAGTTTGAATTATGAGCATATGTCTGAATCGATTGTAAAGTATTACTCTGCATTATATTTTTTAAAAAAATAGGTTTCATTTGCATCCAAATTGAGTTTTGATTGTTTGTACTCAGAGAATAGGATCCTTTGAAGAGAAATAGTTCACCCTCCAAAAAGTAGTATCTTATATTTAGATATAATTAATCATCTGATTGATTTGAAAAAAAATAAATGATGTATTTTTATATTGGTTTCCAACTCGAATAACTATATGATAAAAACCTGCTTGAAATGGCTTATGACGAACACAGAACTGTTTACTCTTCTCAAAAGGATGTACTTATATAATGTATGTATATAGATGATTATGTTTTCAATAAGAGTTTTTTTAGTGTACATACATATGTTCAATAATAACAAAAATATTGAACAGGCTTAATGGAATATGAATTACGGCACGTTAATTAATCAACCATCAACTTTGATATTGAAATAATGTATGTATCTATATATTTTATTTGACTGATGTATTTGGCCCAGATATTCAATGAAAAAAAAAAAAACGAACCACATATGAACAGCATAAAACCTTTCAATCAGTACTGCATACATACTATTTCTAAACAATTTGATTCATGTTATTTTAAGTTCATATAATGTACATACTTTGTTTAGGGACTGATGTGGGGATCAACATTGACCAATGAGTATATGCAAACATGGAGCAATACAATTGATACTAAAATAATTAATTATTAGTACCCATCTAGGGTCGAAGTATTTTATTAATTTTAAATATCGGCAGTTGACCTCAGTAGCCATGGAAATATATATTTTATTTGAGCTCACATATATGTATAGAAAATTGCCAGCTATTTAGCCATGAATTCAAATGTACAAATGAATCCAAATATATATGTACAATTAAGACCACTACATCACCCAAGACCATGATTTCAACACAGGCCTTTGCTCTAGGTCATCCATCTCCATTCCCAAAGTGTAACTTTCTTTTTAAATTATTTTGTAGCTTTCGAAACAAAAGCCATCAGAAATAGACTACAAGTACTCAAAAATTGACAAAAGTTTGAATATTGATACATAGTGTTATAACGTCTATGATACAGGTTATAATTTGAATTATACGAAATTTAAAGTACAGGGAAAATGTATCCTTCCTAGGGCAGGCAATGTTTTAGAACTATTTTTATATGGACAGGATACTTTAAGGGAATATTTTTTTTTAGAAAAGGAAATTATGGATCTTTGTCTTGACACCGAGATCAAGAAGACCTTCAATAATGGGTCTCATAAACCACATTTATCAGTTAGAGGCGCAGATGCTTCGTTTCTTCATCACTATTACCTTTAATCTATCCCCTGATATCGATGTAGTATTGTAAGCTTATGAGATGGACGGTATAGGCATCTGGAAATTGGATATGTAAGCAATATTTTGACTGCAACGTTGATTTTGCTAAGTAATGTTATGAGTTAATCATAATGAGTTTCCTTCTATATTTAATAATTTGGAGTAATGTTAGATTTGTATGAACGTCCCTAACTTTTAACTTTTTTATTTAACCCCAATATTTTTTTGAAGAAAGTTAGATAAATTTATGACGAATAAAGAACCTTCAAAATGAAAACAAATTAGTAAAAGGCCGCAAGAACTTCTTTTTTTTCTTCATCTCCATTTTTCTTTTTTCCTCTACAAGCACAATTTTTTCCTTTACAATATTAGCAATGTTACTAAGGGAAAATTCAGAGAGCCAAAAGGAAAGAGGCGAATTCAAAACTCTTATTTTTTCATATGTAGTCACATACTCAAAATAATACTTTCCTCGAGTCTCTTCATAGTTAATTTAGTAGAAATTGGGCAGGTGGCTATCCTACTATATCCAGTATTACCATAATGTAAAACATATTTGTATAAGAGATTTTCAAAAAATAGTATCATCCAAATAACATTTCTACAAATTCAATTCTATATTGAGGGGTTCAAAATTTTGTTCCGATCTAGTACTATGAGCAAAAAATACAGAAAAATTTGAACTTAATTTTGTGATGATTCAGATAGAGATAAATGTTTTTTGTTTTTTTTGTTAGCACTACTGTCGTTCACATCTGTGCCAAATATCACGTCAAAATATTCATTAGTGTTAAAGATACGTGTCCTTTTATGAACAGCTACAATCGATTTTTTTTGTTTTTTAAAATGTCTGAAAGATGATGATGACTAAAAAGCAATTGTGAGAAATGTTCTTGAAACCAAAAAAGTTACAATGAGTTTTCGTATAAAATTTTGAGAATCTGTGGTTTATTTCTCCAGATGCATAACCTATTACTATTATTTTATTTTTAATTTTAATAGTACATATCTAAACTCAGCAGCTATTGTTCTGTAATTATTGATTTATAAAAATTGTGTAACTCTTTTAAAAATTGGAAAAAAAAACAACGTTGGCAAAGAGGAATAGCATCGGGGACAAGACTACTTTTGAGGGGGATGGAATGAATTTTGATGATTAAATAAAGATTTGTTTGATTACCGATATTTTATGCCCATAGTGTGCACATGTTTGTAAATAAATTTAACCTTTTTTTGTATAAAGAGAAAAAATGCGACTCTCAAAGGGTCGTTGAATCCATTAGAAAAAAGAATACTTAGTCATTTCCGAATACAGGATTGTTATAAATAATGACCCAACTCGTGGAGTCAACAACTTTGAGGGGCAGCAAATCCAGTCAAGTGGTTGAGGTAATGAGTTAATTTGATCTTTTTGATATACATGTAGGTGGACAATATGAAATAAGGAGAAGTATTACGACGCAAGGCTTCATCAAGCGTCTTGAGACTCACCTACCTGGTTAAAAATTACCCTTACGTCCATTTGTAACGCTCATAAGTCATACACATTCCCACATACTATGGCTCACTCTGCCAATTTTTCCAATGCAATGGTGCAGTATATGCTACGCGTGTATACAAATTTTTGTTGTAGGTATGTAAATTGTACATCTGAAGACGCTTGCAGAAGCTTCTCTTGATGATTTCGCGACGCAAATCCTATAATAAGCTCATCTTTATATTTGATCCTCAATTTTTTTTTATAAGCACTGTTAAGTAGTAGTACTTTATTACTATAATGTTATTTTTACTTTACTTAGCAACGAGTAAAAAAAAACGCTATTAAAAAAGAAGGAATATTTTATCGTCATACATACATTTGAGTTCTGAAAATGATTCACTATATCATTAATCCAAGAAAAAAGTAGTAATAAAGTAAAGTACCATAGCGATATTACTTTTCAATTGAGTGATATGTATGTAATAAGTAGCAAGGCTTTGAGTCTCATACAATTATTTTACCTAACAAAAAGTACCAATTCAATTTTGTCACCTCATTTAAAATATCAATTATAATTCAGAGTGTGTCGGGGGGAGATTAATTAAAGTTCCGTTAATGGATCATGAAATATGTACATATATATATATTCAATATAACATAGAAATCCACGTTTTCCTTCATCAATTCAGTGAGACTTTCTAAAACTTTTTGCCCACTTGTAATTTTTAAATGTTTTTTGAATGGATAAAAGGACAACTTTTCTAGAGAAGTGATCTTTACCAAGGCACTCTAACTATATATGGGATTATAAAGTTGTAGTTTTTCATTTTATATATATATATATATATATATATATATATATATATATATATATACAAAAGAGAACTTTTTTAAATTAATTATATTTAGATGATGGGTCAATTTTACGTCGGGTACTTTTCTTTGCAGATTTTATTCTTCATTCTTAAAATAATTACTAAAGCCTTTGTACAAACATACAAAAAAGTAAAATTTGGAGTGAATTGTGTCAAATTTGTCCCAATTTAGTCTTTTTCTCACGTTTGTGGCTCCGTTGACAAATTGTCCACTGAAGTGGAAACGTGTCCACACTTGTATAGTACATATATCTAGGTTTACTTATGAACTACTTAATATAGGTAAAGTACTATACTTTATTTCATCTTTGTAGGTATACAGTTGTATTCTTCCAATTATCCAAATAAAGTTAAATGTATGTAGTTTATTAATAAATTTTCAAATAAATGTAACGTTTCTTCTTAATAAATTTTCTACAAATGTAACTATCTTTTAAAAAAAAATTTAAAAAATTTCAATTGTTTTTTCTTAGTAATATATATTTACTCCTGTCCTTATCTATAGGCAAAAGACCCATGGAAATAACTTTAGGAAAAAAGAGAAACATTATAAAAAGAACTAAAAAGAAAAGAACCTTCGTTCCTTTGTAAAGCCATATATTGAAAAGGAAATTAGTCACTCTTGCGAGGACTTCTATGGAGACATCAGTTTTAAAAGCTCCAATTTCTCATTTTCAAATTTTGCTATTGTGACCCCTCCTCTGAGATGTCTGGAGATACACAGAAATTCTCTAAGCGAAGGAGTTTAATAAATAAAGAGTCCACTTTGTTTCTTTTAACATTAGATCTTAAAATATTCAGAAAAAATACTTTAGAAAGTAAAGCGGGTGCTATTAAGCAATTCAGGAAAAGAAAAAAAGTCATATTTGAACTAAATAAGTTAAATAATTAATTAATGGTTCCGGAGAAACGGAGAATATACTTTTTGGGATGAGGCACTGATTTCTCCTATCATGATAGTTATGGCAGTTCCAGATCTCTTATGGTGTGATAGGAAATCTAACATGCTTCTACATTCTCTTTTGTTTGAATTCAGAAGAATTGACATTTTTTTAACATTATTTCTTTAAAATAATGTTCTAAACTTTTAGCAGAGAGTAAATTATCCTTTTATTCACTTCGATTAAAACCTAATCCAGTAAGAAGCACTAGTGATTTCAAAAGACCCTCCCCTTTTATTTTGATAGTAATTAAAGCTCGAATAATTGGAAAAAAAATTCTCACGAGTTTGATTTAAGGACATCACAGATCCGGGTGCAAATGATTGAGATTTCCCTGAAGAATACAGTTAACACCTCTCCTCTCTGTTCTTAGGAGCAGATTTATTTTTGTCGATCGATTCGAAATTGAAGAGCCGTTCTACTCTCATTTCCGCTTGTCTAGTGCCCCATACCCCGCCATGTATTTTTGGGGGTAAGAGTTACATATCTTCACAAAGGACTCAACTGTTTCCCAGCCTGGTTACTAACCACGGAAGAGATGGGGATTGTAATTTTTTTAAATCTGAATCTAAGAAATTTTTTAGTCACTAGAAGTCATCATAAAGTCCAATAAATGGCTTCATGGAGGACTTCCATGTTTTATGGAGGATAATTCAGCTCCTTAGGCTTGGTGCCGCTCTGTATTGGACCAATTCCGAATTAGATTCTAATTTTCCAAATTATGGGGACTCAAAGCGATCTTTGAGCTCACAACTCTTTGAAACTTGGAGAGAATAGTTCCTTCATGTCCATTATTCTCTCTTTTTTCTTTTTTTTTTCCATTCTTACGATTCCACAAGTGCATTTCTTAGACCCTTATCTACATACATGTTTAGTATCAGATAACATGAGAAAAATAGAATATGCTTATTCTTATATCTCAAAGGAACTATCATCAGAGAAGATATCACATGTAGAGTAGAGCTCAGCGGATATGAATTTTTTGAAAGTGATGCCTTTTTCATTTATATATAATTTTATTATCTGATCAATCGGCCGAATTTTTAAAAATAAACGCTTTTTTATGTAAACCAATTTTCAGAAATTACAGACTCCATTCAAAAATCAAATAATCCTTCTATTATTTTATCGTCGTCCATGAAAGCTTCCATTTATTGCTCTGTATAACATATAAAGTAAATACACTATACAAAAAAATTAGGCACGCTTTTCAAGGACCGATATAATGGACAGGGCTCTAATATTATGTAACTCCTAAATGAAAAAAAAATCTTCGATAATTTTAATTAAACCCTTATACTTACAATGTTCTCAAATGTATGTCTGGTTGAGAATAAAAAGTTGTTTGTTGCAGCATTGAAAAATATATAATATAGTTTTACACTTTATTTTTTACTCTTGTACTGTTCACATAGTTTTTCTCTCGGATACATACCTAGTTACTTGTATAAATTAATTAGTAGTACTTATTTATACTTTGACTGGTCAGACCTGTACCTACATTCATTAAAATTTTCTATCGTTAATGAGTTAGGAAAAACAAAAGTGTTATTACAAAACAAACAAAATATTATCGTCATGGGGATTTCTGAGGAAACAATATTGAGTATGCCGTAATCAAGAACCCTTACATACATTTACCAAGGAGTGCTCTGTGTAATAAATCAAATTAAAATTAAACACTCTTATATAAATCACCTTAGGAGAAAGATATTGAATTATATTCTGTATAGAAAAACTTTCTTTAGATCAGAGTGTTCAACTCAAAAAATTAAATTTTTCTTCCTTCTTTTAAAATGTTTTCCTAGACCTATGATTACCTATTTGGACTTGCCAAAGATTTTAAAAAAATATGAAGAATATGAAAAGGCTGTTTCTCCTTATGTATATTATACATAAATTAACATGCATTCCTAAATATTTCTATGAATTTGTAGTGAGGTGGTTTTCAAGACCCATTTTTGAAAATCTTGGTATTCTTGATTCTGTGGTAAATGGCTTTGACCTAATGGATATCAAATTATTATTTCAAAAAGAAATGTTCTACATAAATGCAAACTTGATTGTATTTTGTCTGCGCAGAACCCCATTTTCTTTTAATTAGTGTATTGACTCAATTATCGTTAGTTTATGAGAAAAGCAAAATCAAAACCTTGCTGAAACAATTCCAGAAGATGATAATCAAAATGGATGATATAAATGTTTGTGCACGTCATTTACTCTCATTTGCATCCCTGGATGGCATTGAGAGTGCTCAGGCAATATTTTTTAATCGTCACATAATACCATTGGTTTTTTTTAACATTTGAGAAAAGTGTTAACGATCATTTGTAAAGAAATTGACGCATTTCTTTGATAATATTTGATTGAGCTATAAACTGCAAGGAATCTGTAGTCGTATCCAATACATGAACAAAAAAAAATTGAACTTCTTTTTGTTTGAATTGAAATTATGATTCAGACTTATCTAAAATTTTATGAAAAGTGGGAATGTCATAGACTATTTTGGCCATTGTGATTAGATGGGCTCTCAGGTGATGTTTCATTTCTTCACTAAGTGCGTATATTTAACAATGTTGATGTTTACCCTTAGTATACTTGCTATAGTACAGATCTCATAGGATTGAAGGACGTAATTTGTAATTGATTGCGGCTATACTGAACAAAGGACCATTTTTTAAAGCAGGGAAGACTTTAATTACTTTACTATCACAATAATTTTTTCCTTCTTTTAGTATTCGGCATCCCAAGACATACATAGGCATATTTTCAAAAAATGGACTGAGTTCTAATCACATTTTGTCTAATCATAGATTGGTGGAACTCTCTAAGGACTGGGCGGCTCTACAGAGAGTAATTTGGAGAAATCTTCCCTTTTTTGACTCGAATAGCACCACGGATGTTATTCGACAGAATGTGAAAAAAAAAATCTTTTTTTTAATAAAATGGAATATCAGCCAGGGGAACTGGAAAAAATAGCTCTAGAAGGAAACACCACCCTAACTTTTGGAGACTTGGGAAATTCTTTCATTTTTAATATAGGGATATTTTATTACCCGCTTTGGAGTGGAGCCAAGTAACATATTCCGTTGACTCCTTGGCATTTGAAATTTTACACCAAAGACCCCAAGTCAAAAAATGCAATGGATGTGGTCAAAACTCATATTAAAAACCTGGGTCTGACTCATGCATGGGAGAAGAGGATAATGCAGTCATTGATGGGCATAAACGATGAAAGGAAGTTTACTACACAGTTACAAATATCCGCCAATTTAATCACTTTCTCGCAACATTGTTGGAACGGTGGAAGACTCTATAACGACATTATGCACACGCTTTTTGTGATTGTCCTGCGTTAAAGATTTTAACAAATTTATCAAACTAAACTCTGTATTTATTTCCGACTTTGAAGAGTATTTCACCAGAGCCACTATTCTTTTTGGTGTAACGATTAAAGGACAAACTTTTAAGGAGGAGAAGATATTAATAAGCTCTTCGTTAAGCAGTTGTAAGGCATACTTAGCAAACCACATAACTGAAGGGAAGCTTATTCAAGAGAATGATCTAAGAGCAATGTTTATAGCTGCAGCCGCTTGTTACGCTGCATTTTCCCTCAAGATTCCCGAATGTTATAAAATATTTACCCTCAACTTCACCCCAACATACGAAATCGCTGGAATTAATAATAAAACAATACAGAAAGTTTGGATGTAAAGTTTGGATTAAATAATAATAATTATTTTTTTTCTCTATGTTAGTCGTCTGTTTTTTTAGAAATTTTAACTGTTCTTATTTTGTTTTAATAATAGATGAATATGTCTGTAAATTAGAGGTCTTTTAAAGGAAATTAATTTTTAAACTATAATGTTTATTTACGTTTTATACTCACCATTTTCTTTTTGTTTCTATTATATATATATATAATTATATTTTTATGTATTTCATAATAGAATATAGGCCTTGCTGATGAGAAGAAAAAGAAAAGTGAAGTACTATACCTAAATATTTAAATCTTATTATATTGATTACATAAATATTCAGTGTCATTTGTATTTTGACGCCATAAAAAAGTAAATTTATAATAGAAACGGTAATTTTTAGGTATAACGGAATATCAAAATTTAGTTTCATTAATACCGTCAATCAATTTAGGCAAATGACTGTATCAATATGTTTTAAATTACCTTTATTTGAATAGCATCATTAGTATTTCAAAATTAGCACTTTCAATGTCGAAGAATAATAGCTATGACATCACTCATTAAAACAATAGCATTGTTGTATTCTAAAAGGTAATGCTATAGGCACAAGGTTTAATAAAGTCATTTCACCAGCTATCAAATATCTAGGAAGTCACTTTAGTGACAATAAATTCTAAATATTCAGTAATTATGGATAAAGGAAACTTGAGTATTCTTTAGCAATTATCAATGGTTCTTATTACAATTACAAATCTATTCAGACAAGAAGCATTTTATTTTTTGTTATCGGTAATAGGATAGTTAACTTCGGTAATTGAGTCAATACACTAATGGGTCTCAATTCTATGAATCATTATTGTATGCTCTATAAATATAAAAAACAAACAAGGAAAATACTTACTCAATATAAAGAAATCTCTTGAGAAAAATATTGTGCGAATAAAGATGCAAAAAAAAAAAGTATGAATGTAAATTATAATAATTATTATTGGTTAAGTTTTTTTTATTGGAAATTGGAATAAGTTGAATAAGTGTAAAAATAGATGAACTTTCAATTAGCAAAGAAAAAATGAATTAAAAGCTTCTACTCCAGAGATAAGGATTTGATTGATATGGAGTTTTCCGATTGCTAACGATAAATTAAAGTGGTAAATAAATAAACATTCAATCAATATCATTTTTTTTTCAAAGCATTGTTTATTTATCATTATATTCATGTCAAATGTGGAGGAATTTATATCTAAAAGTTATTATATTAGACACATAATTCGGGAGGCTGAGATTTAAATGACATGAGTTGGAGCATTAATTTAATCAGTTAATTCAAAACAGTAACGTTGTGTTGGGTACCATTAATGATGTAGCTAAAGAAAGGTTATATCAATGTAAATTTATTTGATAACCATATAATCCTGTGTTTTGAATGATATAATTGTTGAGGTTGCGTTGAACAATAAATTAGTAGATTTTGATTTTTGTATAATTAGCATAGTACCATTAAGTAGTATGTTGGGGTGGTGATATAGGATTCACGCAATTACTCAATTTTCTGTTTTCTCCCTCGTTACATTATTTCAAATTTGACAATATTAAATAATACACAATAGCTACTTATATTTGTAGCTATAATTGATATCAACAAAATTCCAAAGAATAAATTAAATTTACTAATTATATAATGGTTATAATTATGAATGATGTGGGTGACAACCATTTTCTTACATCTAATTTGTGGGAATAAGTAATGATTTCATTATCAAGATATTTTCTTATGTTTGGTCCAATTCCTTCAATGAACTTCCCTTCCTAGCACCTATATTTGAAATTATTGGCATCACTCCAAGATCCATCTCGAAGTTATCAAATACCCATTTTCATCATATGAATTAAAATACTCGTCATTAAATTGGTCTAAGGTCTCATTAATAATGAGATTATTTCTATAAAGGCAAAATGCAACTTAAATGTTTCACGTAAAATGGTTGTTTTTTTCTTTTTCTTTTTTAATCAAATCAAATAGAAAGGTGAAAAAATTGATCGAAGGGAACATCAAGAGTCATAAAACATTTTGAACTGTGTTTTTTTTTAATTTAAAACAAATATCTTTTTAAAAATATTTACATATTTCCAGATATCATATATTTGGAGTAAAAAATATTATCCACCCAATTTAAAAATAAGATACATACTTTTTCTTTTCTTTCATGTTCGATAATTAATTAATTAAGTGCATAGGTTAACTGATAAGTGTATATAATTAACCTAATAATTTGGTTTACAGATTAAAAAGTTCAACAATTCTGCATTTTTTGTTTTGTTTTTTGTTTCAAACGTTTTTATTTAAAATGAGCAAATATGCAAAACCAAATATTAAAATACCAAATATATGTACAATCATTTATATTATTTAACAGACGTAAAAGGACAAGACAGTAACATGATAAATGGATTAGCAATATGAATAAATAAAAAAGGTCCAAAAGACCCTCTTAATATTAAATTGCATTTAATCAATAGAAATAATTGATCGTACACATTATGTAAGTCATCAAAGCTTTTTTATAAGCCTGTTTCTCCACAACTTGGCAACAATGGAACAATTGTATAAGAGTTTCTTATCAAATAGGGATTTGACGTACTGCTTGGCGATGGATTTGAAGGAGGAGGAGGAAGATATAAGAGAATTTATAATAATGTCTTAAATATTCAGTAGCCCCCCTTTTGTGGCTTCTACAATTGATTAGTATCATACATTTTTTGAGTCTTGGCATGAATACGTTCTTATTGAGTGTATTGACTTAAGAGACATTAAGGTTTCAATTGCTTTCTATCTCTTCTGAAATTCAAAATGAATCATTGAATCCCTTTTGCCTGAAAAAAAATTAATGAATTATATTTTACATAATTACATATTACTAATCATCATTAACAACAACAACAACTATAAAAAAACTTGTCTCATATATTGATATTTATATAACTATTCATTTCTTCATGTTAGGATGATATATAAGCATATATCTGTCACAACTTCAATATACATAATATGTTATTTGATAAATTATAATTATTTTCAGAATAATTAATTCATAAGATGCATGTATATACAGTTAAAATGAATGCATACCTAAAAAATTCAAGGAAAATCAACGAATTTTTTAATTTTAAATCGCAAAAATCTAATCGATTTATTCTTTACTACTACATAGTAGTTTTTTACCCACCCCTTTCTAATCTTATAGGTATGTATGTATGTATGTATGCTATCAAAGTTGTACATTTCTTTTGTAGTTCATAATTAAGTTTATTAAAGTTGCACAATCTAAATACGATTGAAGTCAACTCATACCGGATTATTTTTCCACCCTTTATCAACATATCAAATTAATTGTGCCATCAAAACTTTCTCATTTAGATAGCTCTTGAATGGAGCTAATATTATATTTTATATTTTACAAATATTTAATGTATACACCACGGTGTACAATATACATATATATTTAGTTATATATTGACTCTTATTAAAAATACTCACATAATGTTATAATTTAATATTTTTGTGGAATTTCAATTAATTTTATTTATGCTTTTAACTGATAAGAAAGTCATAATTTAACTTGTTTAATTGTGTTAAAAGATAAGTTTTGTTCAAGAACATAGATTTGCTGTCATGCCCAAGAAAAATTTACTTCACTTGTTATCTTAGCTGAGCTCTTCCTTTTGCATTTCAGAAACTGACAAATTTCCTTCTGCAGCTCAAAAAACATGTGCAGAACTTTAACTCTGCTTTATCATCTATGTATTCTGGTTCATACTTCTCCAGAAAAGACTTAAACTGACGGTAACTCAGATTTTTGCCTCTTGACAAGTTAACAACTTGTGCTACTGTAATCATTAGGACTTTGACACACATTGTTTTTTGGTTTATGATGCAATGATAGACAGTTAACTCACTTGTATCTTCTCAATGACACTACCCACCAGTTAACTCTTTTGACCAGACATCACTGGCATACCATCTGTTGTTAATTCCACGGCGGCTTCCTTATTTCAGCTACATATTTTGAAACCTCCTCAAGGATTTCCTTTCCTGTAGCTGTTCCATGCACGGATTATAATCCCGAAAGTTTCTCCTTAGCACAAAAATTTAAGTTCACACACCAGAACAAATGTGGGAACTTGTTCTCTTCTCTAACTCGCTCCCTGTATTTTTGATTAATGCGCTGCAATATACCGGGAGAGGCAGCTTTAGTAATTGTTTAGTATTGCCTCGCAGGATAAATTTTGAACTAATGAGAATTGCTTACTTATGTATATTGAAGTCGCATAATTTATGAGAGTAATGTAGGTGTAAAGGAATAGTAAGTGAAAATGTTTATATGGTAATAGGAAATATACGTGGTTTTACAATTATTTTAAGACAAATTGATATTTATAAAAATTAAAAACTCAATGCTTCTCCTTTAAAATTGTAATCATCATCATGATGGCACATGATTAACTCAAAGTATATTTAATAAAAATTCCAACAAATGTTTTTTTTTGTTGACGATGACGAGACGAAACAATTTTTTTTTCTTGAATGTTTTGTCTAACTAAAAACAAAACTTTTCTCTTCTTGACGAAATTCTATACACACGAGAGACTGATCCTTTATTCTTTATTCTCTTCACATTACGTTCATTCAAAGATGATTTACTTATTTAGCAAATAGGTACATTGCTCCCCTAGAGGATCGCACGGCTACGGAAAAATGTTGATGGAAGAAATTTAAATTATGTCTATTTATCAAATAAGAAATACAGATCCATATGCTCGAGAGTGATTGAGTTTTAATAAAACTTTGGCTGCCAACAAATTAAAAGATAATTTCCTTAAATTTGAAAGAGGATATTGATCCATTTCTAACAAACTATTTGAGTCTTTGTAATCACTGCATGAACAAAACCCACCATTGAATTTCTTAACAATATGAATTCAACGGGTGGATAATCCCAAGAGTCCAAAGCTTATACATTTCTTCTTTTAAGAAAGAAACTTTTTATTCAGAAACCTTTCATACTTTAGATAATCACAGCATGCCAGTTATTCTTATAGTATTTTTATGTTTAGGTTCTCTGATAAACTTCAATATGAGTTTCGACGAAAATATATGGACATCTATTTCTGAAGAATGACAAATATTTTTCTATCACTAAGCTGAATTGAGTTTCTTTTTCTTTTTTCATATGAATCCAAAAACGAAATTGTTCAAGATAATCTGCATCCAGAATAGCTTTATATGAATTGGCAATGAAAAAGGACTTAACGATTACCGAAAATATCTATAAGTTTTTGTAAATATAAACTTTTGAAGAAAGATGTTCGAATCTGTTTGCACTTTATGTTCATTGATCGAAGATACTGTAGACTTTATAAATGGTATAAAAAGAAAGATATCACCAAACCTGAAAAACTCTTCTTCCCCTTTGATGTGATCAGCCCTGATTGATATTGTTAAGCCTGTTGAGATTGGTTTACTATCATGACGTGTGCGTTAAGGTGGATTCACTCAAGTGCTTACGCACGATTTTATTTCGCAACTATGGCAATCTAAAATGCAATTGCTCCTACAATTTAAGGAGGACTTTTTAATGAAACCTTTCACTTTTCAATAATTTCTTGCATTTTGTTGTGGTTTCTCTTTCTCTCTTTTTTTGCGAATAAAAGAAAAACCTATGCAAATTATAGAGGAAGAGAGGGAGAGAGAGTGAGTAAGAACCTACAACGGTTTTACTGTTCAAATGAGAGTAAAACAAGTCCGAATGATAGACCATTTTCATTACGATCTAAATAATAAACATTAAAGATAAAATAATAAAAACAAATCAGAGTTGAAATGAAATTATGTAACCATCCAACTCAGGGAATTCGTCACTACACCATCCATCCAAGACAAAAGCTTAGATGCACATAAAGATAAAAGAATAACGTATAATTATAAAGGAAAATTATCAACGCTATTGCTTCATCGAATGGGAAATGTTATTCATTTATGTAGTATATAAGTGATTCACAAGCTACTTCATAAGTCATAATAAAAATATCCATCTATTCAGCATTCAATTAAATCTTTTACCCTGTGATAACTTAAATTTGCACAATTTAAATTTGCAAACACTTATCTTTATTGCCCTGGATTTCTCTTCGATATTTATTAAAACCAACTTATTTAACATTAATTAATAATTTAACAAAATGTATTCCTATGTTGCTGTTGTTTGTTTGCTTGTACACATGTTGTTTCTTCTAATTTAATGTATTTGTGGAGAGTATTTCCTAAAAGTAATTCAAAATTCATATCAGCAATGAAAATTATTAGTTATAGTTTCCTTTATTCAATCAAAGAGCCATTTAAATAGTTTTGTAATTTATAATAGATGTTATTTAACAATCAAAAATGTAAATCAAACGTTTTACATGAAGAAAAAAAATATATTTTTTATAAATAAATTCAGTGTGTTTATTAAATTGAAGTAATACAAATAAAAGATTTCATTTGGTTCAAAGTACTCGATAATTAATTATTCTGTAAATATTTAGTGTTTGCTTTAAGATTGTAATACATATTAGCTAGAAAATTAAACTACCAATGAAATACGTTGGTTTAATTTTTTTAATCTAAATAAAAAATATTGGATATTATTCTTAAAATAAAGTACAAAACTTTTACTAAGAAATTTTCACTTCAATACGAATTTCCCTAGAGAGAAGAATAATTACTTATTTTCAAAATCCTTTCATTTTCCTTGTTTAATATATTATTGATTTAATATATTTCAAATTAAGTATTTATTTCTGTATAATGAAACATGTATCTTCCTCAATCGAAATCAAAAATATATATATATATATAATGAAGGAGAAAAAAAATATTCGGAAAGGTTAACAATTGAGGAGGGATAATTTTTTTTATTTAAGGACCTCATTAATTTATTTAAAAAATTAAAACTCCAAGAAAAGTTAACAGGTTAAAGATTCATCAGGTTATTCCAACTCCATACGTAAAATGTTGGTTAGGCCCATATTCCAGTGCAGTACCATACAATCTTACCAATGTTAAGATCTCTCAATCTATTAACGAATCAAAGTTATTTAAGCATGAGTAGAGGCACTTTTGATTTCCTTCTATCCCAAGTAGTAAGTGAAAGATAATTAAGAAAATGTCAATTATTAACTATATATTCATTGTTGGTTGCTTCAAAAATGACTAGTAGGTATTTCAGAAGCTCAAAAAAAGAGTGCCAATAGCTTGCTTGCGAAAAACTTGCTTTGACTCTAAGATATCTTGCTACTGATCCATCTCAGATATGTATAGATAGTAAAGTTTATTTTCCCATAAAATATATAACTCACTTTTTTTGTTGCACATTATAGGTTGCTATATCTTTCGATTTCTTGATTCGCAAAAGTACAGTTAATTGACCATTGATTGATACATGTAGTCCAATATGGGATGTCCTTCAGCCATGTTTAACACTCATTTTTTTATTGCCATCACAATTTTAATTTATTTTCAGAATTACTGAAAATGAATGGAACTCGATTGTGATGAGTTTTTTGAAAAATGGAATTTTCTCAATTGTGTTGGTTAGAAACAAATACTGAATAGATTGATATTTCTAATATGAGTTATGAAGTAGTCTGTGAATCATTTATATACTACACAAATAAATAACATTTCTCTTTGGATGTAGCAATAGCGTTGATAAATTTCCTTTCGGATCTGAAGGTAGACCTTCTCATCCAGATCCTTCTTCATTACCAAAATATCCCCTTTCCTCAGGTTGAAAAAAGTCCTAGAATTTTTTGTTGCATTATAATTTTGCTTTATTTGTCTGTTTCCTTTGATATTATAATTATTACTACTATTGTGAATAAATTGGAGACTAATACTATCTGGGGAACGATTCCTTATTTGTTGAGAGTTATACATACACTCACGGATTGCCATGCCACAATAAGGAAGAAGGTATCTTGGCTCATTCATTATCAATTAAATTTGTCAAGTTCTTATTGTAAGTTATTAGAGCATAAGCCTTTTAATATACATACTATACTTTATCTACGTTTAGCTCTTTATGGATTGTAACTCAAAATCTATTGAAAATAGCATTATTTTTGGCGATTTAAAAAAATAACACAATAGTTCAATATTTGATATCCATTGGTTTAGGTAGGTTTTCAGGCCTAAGAAGGAGAAGAAAGATAGAGAAATAAGTATTTATCCAATTAAATGTAGTTTTTCTGCTTTTAAAAGGCTTTGGTCCCTCCAACTTCCAAATTTGTCAAAGCCCTAATATATCTAAATTAAACACTAAAAGGACTAACCATGTGAAGTTCTATTCTTTGATTATTATTTTATGAGGTAGTGGCCTTAATGGTATAAGTAAACATCTGTATAAAAAAAATCAAATAATAGAACTTCACACTTAGACATTGTGTCACTCTTTTGGTATAATAGTCATTTTTAAACTTTCCTCAAAAATAGACACAGCTGTCTTGGACTTTGAGCGACAGATGAGAAAGGGAAATATTTAAATTCACATTTTGAAATTGGAAATTATATACAAACAAAAGTTTAATTAAGAGCCTTGCATTTAGAATTGATAAAATCGTGATAGTATGATTATTACAATTATTTAATGATAAAATATACTTCAATTCAAATTGTTTTGTCCCCCCCCCCCCTATCTGCTATCTGCACCCCTGATTACTGGACAAAATTTGCTATAATTAATTATTATCAAAACTACAATGACACAATAAATATTTTTATGATATGGAAATAAAAGTTTTATTTATTTTTTTGAATGTGGATAACTTCAAATTATTTCTTTCTCTATGTATAAATATTTAATCAAATCAATATTACTACTAAATATGCCCTCAAGATAAATTTTATTCTTTTCTTAACAGATATTTATGCACTGCAATAAAAATAAAAAACACACAAAGGTTATTCAACTTCAAGGAAACTATTATCTAAAATAATTGGACCTTTCCTTTATTTATTTATTTATTTTTGACTCATTTGACATTGGTATGTATAACTCCGTGGCGCAGATAAGATTTTTAACCCCACATCACAAAATATATTTAAGTACAAATTATTTTTTTTAATAATAAAATTAGGATCAGGTCTCATTTTGTCTGTTAAAGTTAAGAATATTTTATTGTTAATGAGTTTCTATTCTTATTTTTTTAATTTTATTACATTTATATTACAATAAATTATAATGTGCATTCGTAATATAATTGGGAATGTCAAGAGTCATAACCCTAACAAGCTCTTTGAATATAGATATGACTTTTATTTGTAATAGACATAGAGTATAAAAATAAATAATGGAAAGACCCGCAGGGAAGTGGCTCAAGAAAATCGAATTCTTCATTCAATTCATGCATCATTCCTATTTGTAATCTATATAGTACATAGTACACTCTATATACTTATGTTTTTTTGTTTGTTTTTTCAAAATATTGAATCGACAAGGGGCATTTCTGCCTGTTTAATTTTTTCCTTGCTTATTAACTCAAATCCACTCTTCAAACTTTACTTAAAATTTTTTTAAATACCTTTGTACTAGAAAACCTTTTTCTTTACCCTAACATTGCAATTAACTTAGGTAGTACCTATAAAAAGTATTTATTTTCAAGTGCCATGACCTTTCTAGAATGATAGGCCAATTAAATAAAATTTATTTTTATCATGTTCCTAAAGGATTTGTGCAATTAATTGATCATCTTTTTATCAATATTTGCAAAAAAGATGTATGTTTTTTAATAGGCTTCATTGTTACTATTAATTAGTATTGGTAATTTTGAATTCTAAAATTTTCTTCCTCCTGATAGTTACTAGTAGGTCAAAAATGAAATGAACAGCTTGCCGTTATATACTTTCATTTCTAACGATGAGTGTTTATAGTTCTGTAAGACATTACCATGAATAGTAAATTGTTCCTCTTACTTGTTATCACTATAATCGATTATCTTAATAATATTTTAACTCACTTTTTTTTAGCAGTCCCGTAACCAAACATAGATATATCCTTTTAGGAGTGCTCAAATTCTAGATCAGGGCGCGATTAAAAACAAAACAAACGGTTGTTAAGAACTATCATTTAGGATTTGGTCTGAATTATTTCAGAGTCGTGAGTCCGACATTGGAGGAATCCATGGTTACTTCACTGGTTACATTCTATTCTTTTCCGAGATGGAGTCAAAGGCATGGATGTGAATCCCTGGACTTTTTTCCCTTCTCCACACGAAGGATGTGTCTCTCTCCAGTTTATCTTTCTATCTTATACCTTTGAGTACTCGTTGCTCCCTCTATGAAAGGGTGCATCTTTTTTTATTCAAAATCATGGGACCCATCAACTAGAAGAGTGCTCAAAATTATTTTAGCGACCTGGTCTTTCGACAAGTTTTTGTATACTTTTAATAATATTTTTTTAAGTGAGAAATGGAAATAAATAATTTAATTATGGTTCATATTCTGACCAATTAATCAATGTACTCTGAGTATTGTTTTCAATTTCATTTAAATTTGACAAGCATTTTTTTTTTAAAATAGACTCATGGGAATCAAGGAGTAAAAATCACCTCTTTGCTACCAAAATAATAAAGTTGGTTTAAGCAAAATACGTTTTTAAAAAAGTAGAAATGAATCATTCCCTTTGCTTAAGTTGGAAACAATATTGATTGTATCTCATATTTCAACAAGTAACTTTTGAATTTTGATAAATCATAACAATTGAAAGCCAAAAAACCAATCATTCAAAACAATGAAAAACTTTCAATAAATCTATTTGGGTACCTCACATTCTGTTTTTATCTATATGGTATTATCTCAAAAAGACAGGTTTTTTTTTGGTTTTTTTTTCAACAACCGGTATGATATAATATATATTATTTAGACCATATCTTTTTTATGTTTGAGAGAAAGTATCCTCAAACACCCTTATACACATATTTGCATGCATATAATTGTTGTGATCTATCAATCAGTAGTATGATTTCTCGGAGAACCAAAAATTTGGAATTTTTAAAAAACCACATGTTTGCAAACCTATTCTTAAACATACAAATCCTATTAGTACATTCATTCAAAGGGATGTTTGTTTTTTATGTAATCATTAAATGATGTCACTAATCATTGGGTAAAATCACCGCCTTGAGCAATCATTTATATTGCTTGATAACTTTAATTCATTAATGTGTTCGTATGTGAAACTAATTAATTCATCTTGGATTTTTTTACAAAGTCATTAATAAAAGACGTTAATCATTCGTTTAAAAAAACATCTTGAAATGAAGAAAACTATTACATTCATTATTGACATGGTTAGTTTTCCTTGTGAAATGAACATAAGTACTGTGAACCTTAAAAAAATTCCCTTTGAGAAAGATATAAAAATAGCATAACTTCAATTTCAATTCTTGACATATATTTAATTACCAGAGACACTGCATGTTGAAAATCCTAAAGGGTCTAAATAAATGTGCCTTTTTATTTGGGAGCATTCTTGAGAACAAGGGACTAAGTCATGAAATAGCTGTAAATATTATATTTGCGAGCATGGAAGCTTTTACAAGAAGGCCAAAGACCCTTGGCATCCCACTTTTTGAAAAATCAAAGCAATGAAGTTTCTTATGAATTGATTCCGACTAAAGCTATAAAATAAATCAGCGTAATGGAGCTATAAGATTTTGAGATACTAATGACGTCATTCAATTAATTAATTATTATTAATTTTGAAAAAAGTTATTTTAGGCCGCTGTAGATTCGATTTTTTATACTTTTGCCTTTCGACTGCTTTTCAAGGTATGTTTGTGATCATTATATTATTTCAAGGATTCGTAGTTTATTCGATGAGGCGTTTTATTGGTTAATTATTTGTAAGACGGCGTGTTTACTTCATTCTACATGGTAAGTACGACTTAAATTTAAATATAATGTAAACAAGGCATAAAATAGGATAATGAAGAAATCAGTGTTTACAAAAAATGACAAGAATTTAAAAAAAATAAATACTTTTAAAAATAAATAAAGAGATCATCCTACAAAGTGGTATTTTTTTACACACTCTTAGCTTAAATTATCACAACAACACTCCTCAATTTCAAATAACCTGCTACAGCTTTACTCTCCAAGTCTTTTTTTAGAGCAAAACCATCTACAACATCATCATATGACAACTTATTTGAGACCAATTTGTTTATCCATATAATGCCAAGTCCACTGAGACGCTCCTGCGTCATAATAAATCTCAGATATGTTTTAATTAGTTTGTGCTTCAAGAAACTTATTTCAGCAGCAGCCACTATAACATAAAAAGTAAGAGATAATGTTAACTGTCTATTTCTCATGAAGGAAGGTCAAAAGTTCCATATTGGTCAAATTGTTTGATGGAGCCGTTTTGAAAAATATGTATTTCCATTTCAAGTTATATACCATCTTCCATCAATATCTGGCGGCCTGTCATGGGTCAAAACTCAGAACATCATCAAGAGTTTGAAAATCTTCCCTACGGGAGACATTATGAGTGAGTCTTAGTATTGAAAAAATAAAAAAAATATGGGGGAGTAATGTCACAAACATTAACCATAGGCTAGGAGGCATAGGTTAAACTGCTCTTATTGGACGCACATGCCACGCCATGGTTGGCTGTTCATATAAGAACCTGCTCCTACTGGTTTCCTAATGGATTTTAATGCATCGCTAGTTAAAATGGATCCTCGTCTTATAAGACGTAGATAAGTTCCTATTTAATCTCGATACACAATTAGAATGGAAGAGTAAACAGGGGGAGATTCTTCATAGCATTTCTATTCTAAAACCTACTCTACAGAAAAAGACATGAATTCAGTTGGCAGTGAAGTACCTATATTGTCCGTCTTGATCATAAATGATAAAAGTGAGTACGATGTAAGGAGAGATGATGCGTCACGAGGCTTCATCGGGCTCATTCAGACTCACTTATGGGGCTAAAAATAATCCTTATACCCACATGACTTCTTGATGTATAAAGTGAATGCAAGTTTTACCGAATTTTTGCACTCCAATGATGTAGTTCATGCTATCTACAAATAATTATAATTTCTTCCTTATGTCGTACTGCAAATCCAACGTAATGGGAAATGTGAGCAAAAAAAAAAAAAAAAATCACAGGCATTAAAAGCTCTTTGACCTTTGCACTCTTCAATTTCCCGTAAATTATACACATGTATATTATTATTTACACTATGAATGAATTTGCAAAATGCATTTTATGCGTATGAGTCCGATTGGCATGCCTAATAATTATATTATTGATATTTGTGAATAATATACATACATACATACATTATAAGTACATATATATATAAAAACAAACTAAAACACATTTATTTTTATGACTTTAAATTGAAATTTGATATTTTATTGTTCCCTAATGCATTCTATTTAATATAATTAACTTCACAGCATTACTTCGTATCATTTGAAGAGAAAATAATAAATTCCATGTTTAGTAATTAATTCATCAATAATTCTAATATAATTATTATAATCTCAAAAAGATTTACAAAAACATGAACCTTTCCATTCAAGTGCAATTGTTACACTCGAATAGTTTCTATAGATACTTGGGAGTGAATTGCTTGATTAGTCATGATGATCATATATGTAAATGCTATGATATGTCTTTTAGGAGATGAATTAGACAGCATGCAGATTTCTTCTATACAGGACATGGCAGACTGCCAAATACGTAATGCATGATATTAGCTACCTAATATGTAAATGAGGTGAATTAAATCTTTTTTGCGGTTCCTTGAGATATTTCTAATCCCTCAAATTGGTTTGGATGGAAGGTAGAAGGAGAAGAGAGAAGAGGAGAGGGAGAGTCGTCAAGACATTTCTAAGGAAAGAAATGACGTATTCAGGCAGAGAAAAACTACTCTTACTTCTCTCTCTCTCTCTCAACTTTTTTTTTTTTTTTTTTTTTTTGTTCTACACGGCTCCTTTGTGTTATCTGATTTTTTCATATACATATATACATACATATATATATACAACACACATACATAATATGTTTTGCAATGCCTGCCCGCAATTGGTTGTAGAGAAGGTCTTGGTTTGAAAAACACGAATATTTATTTATAGGATAAATATATACATATAGTTATATTAAATTATAGATTTCCATTATTTAAAACAAGTATAATAAAATATACATATACGTTTGTTTAAAAAGATAATTCTTCAGAAGTATATATATATATATTATAGTACATAGCTACAGAGTTTAAACGGCCTTAAATTTTTGCATAGGCAGTATCCCTATCTTTTGCAGAGGAAGAAAAAAAAAACACACACACAATAATAATACAATGTTACTTTTTTTTTTTTTTGTTTATTTTAGATTATCATTTTTCTGCCTCTGTCTTTGTTCTGATACTCTAATGAATTTTCGAGTAATTTAGAACTGCAAAGAATGAAAATTGACACAAACGTAATAAAATTTAGACAAATAATTTTTTCTCTCTCTCCCTTTCTCTCCCTTTTGGAGCTTTTGTGTAGTAGTATCTATGTAGTAGGTACAAACACACTCCAAAACAAACAAACAAACAAACAAACATACAAACATTTTTACAATGTTTTTTGCCAAAAAGAAAGAGAATTAGCTGCTGAAGAGGCATGTTTTGTTATTATTGTGTGACGACGACTACTACTCCTTACGTCATCCTTCCTCCTATCACTTCTCTCTTTTTTTTTTTTTTTTTTTTTTTTTTTTTTTGCAATCCTTGTATGTCTGTGCTCCCTTCCCTTCTTCCTCCTCTCATGTTCTGATATCTGAATGATTTTTTTAGCAAATTAGAATTAAAAATTACAAAAAACGAGTTAGATTTTTGTTAGGATGTAAATAAAAAAGTTTTCGACTGTTTGTTTCAGCTCTTAATAGCAGATGTGAGAGGGGATCTGAATCCCTTTCCTCCTCTTTTCTTACAAATTTAGCTACAAAAACCCAAAATTGACTCATTTTTAGAGCATGAAACTTTAGGAGTTCAAGGATTTGAGAAGTTTTTCTTGCTAAATTCTTCTCTCTTTCTCTTTCTTTCTCTCTATTATTCTTGTTATTATTTCATTGTAGGAATGATGTTTCTTTCTATGTGTATAATAAGTATTATAGTACTATAATACATACCTCCTTCCTATGTAGCCGCTATACATACATAAAATTCATAGTAAAGAAATTCCCTGTCGTCAGGATCATCATAGGACAGGTAAAATAGAATACATATATTCGCATACATAGTTATATATATATGTACGTATATATTCAAAGAAAACGTTTATAAATAAACACACATTACCTACATAAACGGGATCCTTTACTTTAATTGTTGCTCCCTCATGTCTCTCTTGGATTTAACTGAGGTGAAAAATCCTGACGGATTTAATTTGTATAGACATTTCATCGAAGTCGCAAAAAAAATAAACTAACTCTTCATTCTCATAGTATTATTATAATCAATGATTTCATGCTCAAAAAACCATAAAAAAAACATACACACACAAAAAATAAAACTGTTACTCGGTACAAACTGAAACAGGGGAGCAAATATTAATTTTAACCCTATTTTTCAATTTGACGCACACTTATTTTCTCAATAATAACACTATGCACTCTGTGTATACATATAGTTATAATAAGTGTATAAAACTTTAAAAGATACTTATTATATCTACAAATATTATTTTCATTTTAAAAGAACGGAATATTTTATCCTATTTGACAAAACCTCGTGTATTGAGAAGGCGGGAAGTGTCGCCCTCTTTATTTAAAAAAAGAAAACTTTTCCCATTCTCCATTCCCAAATCCGCTCCTTTAATCAAGTCTCCTTTCCCTCAGCTTCTTTCTTTTTCTCATGCTTCTTTATTGTCAAACTTCTCCGCACATGCCCAAATTTCCATACTCTTTTTCTCCTCAGCGTGCGATGTTGCGTGAGATTCTCCATCAGTACATACCCACTGCACTGCACTCTTGTCTCCCATTCTATTCCTCCTCCGTTTTAAAGAAAAACAACTTTTGTACTCCCGAATCCTCTTTTTTGGATCTCATTAAGTTTTTTGAAAAACAGACATTACTCTGGGATTGTCATCCATATAGTTATAAGCTGTACCCAATTGTGTGTCCATCAGAAAAAAAAAATTCAGTTATATTTGTATCATTAAAATGGCGGCTAATGCAAATGAAGATAACATCCCAACTGTTTCTCAAATAGACCTCGCCGATAAATTGACGAATACACATATCCATAACAATACAGGTCTGAATCCATTTTATGATTTTATTAAGGGTATTAATGTATCAATCATGGCCCGTGGCTCATAATGATAAATAAGGAGTAGTTTTTTAATTTGGCCATCATTCACGCAATCTCTCTTTTTTCTCATCTGTTTATTAAGTTATTATTGGGATGAAAGCCTTGCATCTTATTATCTTCTCTGTATCCTGTTTATGTCTGTAAGAAAGGCTCCATGATAATGCAATTATCTTCAACACAATTCTACAAGGGTCCTTCATTAAAGTTGAAGTGATAATTGAATAGCTCTGTGGTGTTACATGCATACTCTAACTTAGAACTGAAAGGAAGATTAGGGTCCCCCCCCCCTCCCCATACTAACTTGCCTTACATACTTTTGACCTTCGAATAAGTAAATTAATTGTGTACAAATGTAGTTCTTTAATTATCAAGATGAGATCTTTCTCATTCACGAAATATGGAAAATTATTTTTCTCAAAACATATAGGGAAGGAAAGTTGCTTAAAGTTATGTTGGGACTTCAAATACATAGAACGTACACTCTATGAACAAAAATGCCCATTTCAATAAACTATTATCATGATCTTGAGCCATTCTTTTGTTGTACAACATGTTTTTGAATGAATAATCCTTTTTGTAAGGAAATTAATTAGTTTTATATTTTATGGTTTTTAATTATATTCTGGTTCAAAATGTATTTAGCCATCCTTTTTAAAATAAATACGTGAATCCATCTATGTACATAGGTAGATATTCGAAAATGATTATGAGTATTACTGGAGATTTGAAATACATCTCATGTGGCTATGTTTTCTCTTTAGAAAAGACTTTATGGTTATCACTTATCACTATGGGGAGAATTAGTAAAAGGGGATACAGAATTGGATTTATCATGGAGTTTAAGGTTATTATACTATGTTTACATATTTAGGGATCTTGTTCTTTAGATTGAAATTTTGATTGGGCCCCCCTGTTTGATGTAGTTACCAAAGATTCTCTAATGAGAATAAATGGTGTACTCTTTCTTAAGAGCTTGACACAGTTTCCATTCAAGACATATTTTTATTACATACATATAGTTATTCTCATGAAATGAGTCTTCTAATTGTTTGGCTAGCATTTTTCATTGTTTCCCCCCCCCCCCCCTAATATATTATGTACAATACTACATACGTTCATGTCAATAGTCTTATCTAATATTTTGTGTGTCGTATTTTGCAAGAATTGAAGTAATCTTCATATTATCATAAGAAATATGTGTACACAGTGTTGCTTTATTATTTTTTTTGCAGCAAGAAGCCATGATAAGGTAGAGCATAGGCATTATTATAGCACTTTGAATGATTAAAATAATCCATTGGCAAATGTTTCAAATGAAACCCTTCGGCTAATGACGTAAATTAATAGGTGTTTTTTACTCTTGGATTTTCTAATAGAAATGAATTGTAGTCCATTTCTCAACATCAAATCAGTTATTCGTTTATATGGATAATGTGAATTTATGAGGATGTTGTTTGTGTCATGGGATGATGGAGGAACTCTATGTGTACATATTTATATATATAATATGTAGTTGTCATGATGTAGAATCAAATTAAATATGCTCGTTCATTGGCGTAGATAACTAAAATGATTCTGATTTTAGCAAGTATGTACATTGCAAATTTAAATGTCATTGTACAATCCCCATGGTGACATTTACAGGATGTTGAGGATTTTGAATCAATCCTTTTTCTGCTCCTTTGATTGTACTGATTTGTGTATGATAAACTACACACAATTCTCTATTTTTTATTTTGCTCTAGAATGCACTCCTTACTCGTAATTGATTTGTTTTAAAGTGCTCTAACTGCTCAAGTTAATATCCGCTCCATTTTCATCCCTTGTACATAAATTCAATCATCGTTTGAATATATTACATATTGTAATATAATATTGGTATGAACCAATGATGTTACAATGTGCTGAAACAACCATTGCTTCTCCCCTCCATTCTAAGACGAGGTGTACTACTACATTCATTTACGATTCTTTCCTACGTATGCAAAATCTATAATTCAAATTGAATTTCATTGATAAGACTTTTAGTTCCTTTACCAACCCACTTGTGCATTTAAAGTATTCTTTCAATGGGTTATTTACACTATTTTCCTCTCCCCTAGCTACCTATATTCCTGATAAGAGGCATACTCATATGACCCAACATGGGTTATGATGTAAATTGATAAATGTTAATTCTACTCTACTTCACAGATGAAACATTCATGCTCTTATTTGGTAGTACATTCAAAAAATACTCGGGTTCCATCGAGTTGCTTTTTTGCTTACATATATATTTATACACTGTATATGATAATGTACAATTGAGCCGAAATGATTTAATAATTATAATTAATCAAAAACACTTATGAGGATGTCATTATTGTGTTAAATGACTTAATGATTTACTTGCAAAGGGATTATTGAGTCATTCATACAATCTTATACATTGGTTGAAATGTTTGTACATTATATAACAATGACATATTACGATTATTATTATATTTATGACTACTGAGTCTAAGTGAAGGGGGAGTCATCCCAAATTGCTCTTATTTGACAGAGACAGTAATGCGTATATGAGTCTCTAAAGAATATAATACGCAACGGCGGGTGTACATATCCATGTATATAGTAATGTTTTGCATTAAAAATTCATGATGTCAAAAGAAAGGGAAGATTACACAGGTGTTTATAATAGTTATCCACTCCGTATTTGAGAGTTAGTTAAGGATCTATCAGAGTATATCACCCCTTCTTTTATTTTATACCTTGAGCCTAGCTGCAGGACTAAATGAAATAGTGTGTTATTTATGAGATGAAATATTCCATGTATGTTTATGAGTTGTTGTTTTTGTATCTCACTTTTCAAATTATACATAATATTCGTTATTTATTTTGAATTTCCTTCAAATGAAGTGTACATCATTCGTAACTCAATTTTGTTTATCATAAGTACAATTTTGCAAATGAAATAATATAATCATTTTTTTTTTGTAAATTACATTATGCATACTTTTTCATAGCAAGTAACCAGTCTCTTGATAAAATGGAGATATCCACCATGATTACATTCTCAAAAGTCATGTTTGAATCGTAGAACTAGTTCAATTTACAAACTAAATTATGATTGTATAAACTAAGTAGATAAGATTATCTCTCTCCAAAATGTTGTACTTCTATCATGATTTTTTTTTTAATTCATCAAGGATTTACATAGATACATAGATTTAATTTTATATTTAAGAGTATGTACTTTGTAAATATTGACTATCCTAGTCATAGAATATATACTTTGCAAAAACGTAATAAATTATCTTGGATTTATTGCAGTATTTTTTTATGCTCCTCCCCTGCACACATTGATTATATTTTGACAAGTTTGGAAAGCTCTCATCAGATTAGATGAAATCTCAATTAGAAAGGATTTGTTCTCTTAATAAATTAGATTCTAATTTCCGTAGTCTTAAATATAAAGTCGTATTGATTACTTTCATATTACTCTGACTTGTTTTTATATCTTACATTCACACCCCACATGTATGTATATATCATATATGTTATTTTGTAGAACGAAGTATTATGTGTCATAATTTAGAATAAAATTTATCTTGCAATGACTCTTTTTTAAAGAGCTAAACTAACTTATTTTCATCTATTTTGTGTGACGTAAATTTAAAGTGTTATTTATTTTTTTTAGTTGAAAGAGTACCTCTGATTCTCATATTGAAGGTAATCTGCCCGCATTGTTTCTCCACTTGCATTATTTTGTGAAAACAAAAAAACAATGGAAATTTGCCAACGCTGTACTTTGTGTATTTGTGTTCATTGCAAATTATTCATTATCTATACGGTACATATGTACATATACATACATTGAACTTTGGGGAGTTCAATATAAGTTGATTTGCGTGACATAGGCTTAGAAAAAAAGAAAATTAAGTAAAAGGCATGAAAAAGGTATATAATGCAAACATCCATTCTGTGTACGACGGTTTTTTATCCCATGAAATGTCATGAAATGCCTACCTAATAAGAGGTGTTTCTCCCTCTCTCTCTCATTAAAAAGCTTGTAAATTTGATATACAACCGTTGTTTATTGATTTTATATTGAAGTATATAATTTAAGTGTGTTTTACACAGTACATATTAAGATAATTTAGTCATTATTTAAGGGTTAAGAAAGAGAAATTGGGTGATCTTTTCATGTACTAACTATATACATGAAAATATCACATACTTCTTTGAGAATCATGATATTCTAACATAAATTGTTAAATCATGCATAACATTTTGTGATAATAAATATAATTTAAGCATATTTATTTAGATTAATGTTTGGAAGATGAATTATTTTTTTTGTTATTACTATCATTTGTAGGAGGAACGTACAGCGTACCCCACCTTAAGCCATGCAGGAAGGATTTCAGTTTCTGAAATAATATTATGAAGGTTGAAAATGAGTATATGTAGCATTCATGGATATTTTTTTTTTTTTCTGAACAAGATTTATTGGGGTGTTTATTCAATTGTATTTATATATTTAATACATGATTTCAATTTTTTTTTTGGGAGGGTGTAGTTTTTATATAAGGCTTGAGCACATGCATTGTCTCCTATTGATCATGAGATCCTGAAATTATATATTTACATTCACCCTATTTGTCCATTTAAGTTTTGATGTCCATATAATCAATGTGTGCAAATAATGTTAAAGCAACAGAAATGCGGAATTTACACCTCCACAAGAAGGATACAACATTAATAACATATAGTAACTTGTTTTTCTCTATAACGAAAGGAGTGCCTTTGAGAAGGATAGAAACACAAGAGTAACGAGGAGCGTGGGATGGGGGAAGTAATAACGAATGACATTACATCAAGAACTGTGGAATCAAATACAGACAGACATAGGGGCAACATTCTCCATGTGGGAGAATTGCTAACAAATCAAATCTGAGACAGTAATATCTTGAATTACGAAGAATCATCTGCTTGAGATAATTGTTTCATAGTATAAAATGATCCAGAGCTTTGATTACCTATCATTCCTTGGCCATTGATATTAGCGTTTTGAGTCACAAGAAAATAATTGCAAGTGTGACTTAAACCATGAAACAACTCTCTACCAATAGCTCAAAACACCCCCCCCCCCTCGTTATCATTTAAATTGAAGCATGCATTTAGAAGCAGCTCAAAACCCTTGGAAATCAAGTGTCTCTCTCTGAATCTGAGGTATTGCTCTATCAGAAAGAGACCACTCAGTAGATAAATCGTGCTTAACTTTTATAATATGACATAAGCATATGTATGCACAAATCAAAATGCCATTCATGCTCTAAAATCTCTCTATTCTCTCTCAAGGGATATTTGAATTAAAAAGAAAAAAAGAACTTCCCTTTTAAAGTTCCCCCAGAGAAGAAAAAAAAAATAAGGAAGGGGGGTGGGGGGAAATAAAGGGAGTGGGGTACTTTGAGGATCATTTCACATTGGAGACATGTATGGGCAAACTACGACCCGTGAATCAAAATTGTCCTTCAATACGACTTTCAGGGCATAATTTATAAATATATGCGCAGACAATAAATCTGTCATGCCAGGCTTTGAAAACATAATCTGTGGCATAAATGTAATTTTAAAAGGTGTTCATATATTATTTACAACAATCATTCATTGAGAGAGATCCTTTGCAAATACACTTCTTGCGTAATCATTAGTATCAACTCTTTTGTAGTCGACCGGAACAGGGGCCCACAAGTAATGTATATACATATGTAATGTAATGATCAATGTTTAAATTGGGTAATCACCATTATTACTTCTCTTAACTCTGATTGAATAAGTACATATTTTGAAGTTAATAGAACTCATACTTGCTTCATGAAAAGTAAAGCGATTCGACTCATTCTTTCTTGACCAAAGTACGTATACCTTCATGCATGATTTTGTAAAAAAATAAATAAGGGACTCTACAAGAATGTTTCTTCTCAAAAATGGTTTCTTTATACTACTCAGTACATATATATGTACATCTTTACTTTTCATGATTCATCGAATAATAAATTATCATACTGTCTATTCATTTAAAACGTTTATATATATCTATAAGTAACAGGCTCATTATATATATAAAGATAAGCTTTATTATAAAATTGCCTCCGTAATGCTTTTGAAATATCCATTTATCTTTATCAATTGAATAAACTATGTTTTCACAATATACTCTTCTTTGTTCCTTCGGCCTTTGATAATAATTATAGACTAACTAACCCCAAATCATTATCCTCAAAACATGCACATTTAAGATGATAAGAAGAAGACAGAAGGACAAGGGTCAAGTAACTATTTAAAAGATGCAAAATCAACTTTCATTCCATTTAGAGATCTACTGATTTTGGATCGGCCCTGACATTTGGAGTTTTCATATCTATCGCTATTACCTCATAACAAAACTTATTTAGTGTGACTTTACGTACAAATAAAACTACGACAGGTGGTCAATATGATCCAAAATATGTAGGTTAGATCTTTCTGAGAGTTTAATCATAGAAATACCACCCCAAACAGTACCTCTTTATCTAAATTCATAGGCCTTCTAACCCCTTTCTAAGATATTTTTATCCGCAGTCTCTCAAATATCATTTCCCTTTATTATCTAACGATAAGTCAATCTCATTCCCCTCTTTTTATCATTTAATGAATTCTACAATATAAGATAGAATGACGGGAAACGCAAATTATTTCCTATCCATATGAATAATAAATTTAATATAGTAGTTATTTAGGTCAAATTGACCAGTTTAGGCCGAAATAGGTAACGTTCATTCTATTTTAGCAACTTTGTGTGCAATTGTACTTAAAAAGCATTGAAACACATAGATGTAAATGCATACACTTTAAGTAAAAGTCAAGGACGAGCATACATTTATCTCTGTATTGAATCAAGTTAAGTTTAAAATGACTTAATTTATCAGGCATTTATTTCTTTTAGAAGCAAGATTCTGAAGCAAATGCTGCTCGTAATCCAAGGTATTCATTTATGAATATTATTATTATTGAAAATAGAGTTGTGATCAAAACTAGACTTTGAGGGGTTGAACCTCAGACCTTCAAAAAACATATTGCTATGAATAATTTCAAATAAATAAATAAAAGTTTGACCTGGAATCAGTAGAGATTAATTACGTGAGTAGCGACCATTTGACTCAATTTAAATAATTATTCAACAACTTTTTAAGTCCATAAGGAGAGCTAGGTGTATGAATTCGGATATTATTCCCCGTACATTCCTACACATAAGTCTAAGTTTGTGTGTACACCAGTAATTTATTGAGTGATAAATATAAATTACATTCTGCAGGAAAACATTGTCTTGGAGGATAAAGTAATTTGATATGACATTAAATTTAGGGTTATTACTTATATTATATTAGTATATATATATATATATATATATATATATATTAAATTATAATTTTCTCCTACTTTTTCAAACACTGAGGTAAAGTAATTTATTATAAACTTTACAAAGAAATCCAAGAGGAACTTTTATTATTAGTAGTAGTATTAGTATGTATGTATGTACTACTAACAATCCCACTGTCCATTACTTACTTCCCCAAATAATATTAATAATTTATGTATACATATATTTATTTATTAATATCATAAAATGCCCCGTAGTTTTTTCCACCTACACCTAACTTCCTTTTTACTCAATGTATTAAAAAAAAGATACACTCTTTGGAGAGAAATAATTAAATATATGAAGTTAATTAATTGAACCACTTTTTCCTATGGAGTATTTTTCCTCTACTTATATGCATACATATAATATATATATTATCATTAAAAAGTTACAATCAAATCATGCATAAGGATATCAATGTACACATAATTATGAATGCAATTGACCCAAAGGGAGTAGCAGGAGTAGGTTACATACCTACCTTTTTCTCTCTCTAACCCCCAAAAAACAAGTTATTTTCTTTTAACAATAGGTAAACGTGGGTCACTTTTGAGTAAAATACCTCAAGCCATGTGAAAATGCATTATTTAACTAGAGAGTTACGCCATGTTTGACCATTTTTTTTTTAAATGTGGGTGCCCATGAAAGTAATGATGGATTGTGAAATAGGATCTGCTTTTTTTATTTGACAAATTATAATTGAATATTCTTCATATTATTATTAATAATGATAACGCAACTGCATTGGGATCGGTTGTAATACCATCTTGTTCTCGACCAGATTAAAAGTCTTGTGATGGTAGAGGGTGACGTGATCTTGACCACATCAATCGATCCTACCTTTTTATGCATCTATATATTGGTCCACTGGCTTTAATTCTAGTTTGGAAGTTTGTTTATTGTTTCCTTGTATGTGAAACGTCAGTAAAAAATTAATTTTAATAATAGACATCTATTTCTTATCTCTTTTGATTTTAATTTATAATTATTATTTGTCAAAAGGGTTTTACATGATTTATTTACTGTATGCATATATGCAGAGTCTATTTAATAGGATACTCATTTAAATATGATTAAAAATAAATAAATGTGGGTTGAGGCGAAGGCCAGTATTATTGCATTTGTATGTATTTCATATGTACCATTCAATTTCTTAAACTGTTTCCATCTGTGATTATTATACCTAAGTACGTAAGAGATGCAGAATCCATGTTTTAAATGAAATAAAAGCTCATATCCACTTCAAGTGTTTTCCCAGTGAGTCACTACATTTTATGTATATATGTTAAGTATGCAGAGAGGGAGGGAGTAAGCATCTTATATTTTGTAAATAAAATAAAAGAAAGAAAGGAAAGGAGTTTGTGTTTATCTTTTGGATTATTTGAGGAGAGCGTGTCTCCCTAAAGAGCCCTCTTCAACAAACCTACTACTGACCTTTAAAATGAACAAACTTAAAATTACTTATTCAAATATATCTATGCTTTCATTATTGGGAGGGAAGAGAGTATGAGTTCTACAAAGGGATTTATAGTAGGGTCCAATGGACCTATTGGTGAGCCGATTTTAGGCAGCTTTAGATGAATTATTACCTATATTTTATTTCCCCCAAAAAATACGATAAGTATTTTTTAAATACTTAATCATTCAAAACGGGAACGGTGCCAGTGTGGGGGCTTTTCTAAAAGTTTATCTCACTCTGAATTAATATCTCTGACCCTGATGATCAAAATATGTAATTTAAGGTATGTGACACCACTTTTAACTACCATTATTTATTGTCTAAAAACTTGCATAAAATCCTATTGGTCTTCAATTATTATTAGAAGAAAAGTTATGTGATGTAATTTCTCAAGTACTAGATTGATCTATGTACTTTACTATAGTGATGCGAAAAAGGATAGTATGATTGTATTAGTCATATTTAGGCTTTTTTTGTGTGGTTTTTTATTGGGATTTCAAAGGTTTATTTGAAGAAGAAATCACCTGATTTATCGGTTATCAGTTTTTTAAGTTCCAAATGATTGGTATCGGCCTAAAAAAAAACCGTATCTGTCGAGGCCTAATTTACTACTGAGTGTACAGTAATATTTAATATTATAAGTCACTAAAATTATCCATTTATGTCTGTGATTGTTAGATTGTTTCCTTGCTACATCTCATAATATGTAGAAGTCTGTATGTATCTCCAAACCTTTTCTACAAAAGGGAAAGTAAAAAAAAAGAGCCTCAAATCAGTTAGTACTTAGCTAATTTTTCTTACCTCAGGAACTATACATATATTCTTCATATAATTGTAGGTAATCTATTTATAATTTCACTTATCAACGTTTAAAACACTAATTCGGGGCAAGAAAAGGTGACTATCAACAGTTGACAAAAAATACATCGGAGTTGTTTCATGTTTTATGGATATACATACTTATGAAGGCAGTGACTAAAAGGCCAGTTTGTTTCATTTTAGACTCAGGTTTATTGGAACCATTTAGCTTATTCTATCTGGACACATTGATAATAATTATCAAACGAATGTAAATTTAAATTATTATACAGTAGCATCTCGAATTGTGTGACACTTGATTAGTGAGTGACTGAAACATCTGGTGGTGTGTGCATCTTTTGTAGAGCGGTTTCTTGATGTAGCTACTCTTCCGAATAGGGAATATCTCTCTTTTGGCTATGCTATTTTAATAAAGCAAGCTCTGGGTGTGTGTGGTTTACATTACGAGATCTTTTTCCATGCTGATTTTGCTCGCAAGTCAAGCTATGACTTGACTTTTTTCTTTTACTTTCTATAGGAATTTGTATAGCATTTTCCCCTTCATTTCTTTGACTTAAGAAATTGTTTAGATATTTGCATATATGAGTTTTGTTATTATTTTTTTAAAGGAAAACATCAACTCTATTACAATACATAGATATGAATAATTAGTTATTCATTCCAACGATGATTCATTGTATAGAAGTACATATATACCATTGTATTTTTTATTTGTTTATGACGTTAAATGATTTAACATTGAGCACCAAACACAAATTTTAATAACAGATATGTTTTTTTTTTGTTATTCAAAAGACCCTTCAAAAATGTTTAGAGTATATGTATATTTTATGACTTCTCTTATAACAATTATCTGGAAATTATTTATATGAATCTTGTTTAAAAAAAATAAAAATAGTTTCTGGGTCGAAATGATATTATTTATTAAATTAATATAATATGTATATATATGTAGATAATTGCCTATGTTCCCCACAGATGTTCATTAGGACGAATTGGTCGTGATCATGTCTTGTTATATCCATCCATTTAGTCTCCATAAAATTATGGTGGTCCCTAATTTGAATACAAGGAAGAGGTTGTTGAAAGACATAAAATGTAATATGATTCTAACATGCCCCTGAAACCCCTTTGCCTCATTCATTAACAATCTCTACACGTATCGAGGAACTTCAATTGTTGTGTTGTTAAATCTTATATTTTAATACATACTTTGTTCCATAATAACCCTAATACGGACAAACCACATCAGGAAATAAGGAGGGAGATCATTACACCATAGACATGTCCATATGTAAGATCCAGAAACCTTAATACCTTTATGGGTATCCGTTAATTGATTTAGTACATATTTATTAAATAGCTGTAGACAAAAAAAATCGAAAAATCTTTTTTTTTATACTAGAGGGTTCATTCAGCAACAACATTGATTTGATTTCAACTTTTTTTTTAAGGCATTCGAGGTTGTTAGAATAAATTACATATTATATAGAAATTCCATTGTTTACAAATTTATATTTGTATTTATTTTTTGCCTTTCTCAATACATACAATTGTATCATTTATTCATTAATCATGATCAAGGAATATTAAACTTTCCATCTCAAATCCCAAGGAATTTCTATATAAAAGAAATTGATATTAAATGAATATTCCATTTTAATTAATTGTACTAAAATTAACTACTCTTTTCGTAATGAATGTTCAATATGATCCTTCTTTGGGTTAAAAACAATTGACAAACAGAGGTAACATTTCTCTCTCTCTGAAAAAATCCTTCAAAAATTATTATACGTATTTGACACTTACATTACATTTCCTCAGAATTGAGTGATCTCACATGAAATGTATCTAAATCCATTTTTTAAAATTTAACTCATTCACTGATTTTTGTCTCCCTTAATAAATGGTTAAAAGTCTTTAAAATGCCCGTAGAAATTCAATTGAAAATTCTCAAAAACCAAATTTGATACGAAAAAACTCATTACAGATTCGTAATTAACGTATAAAATACTACTAGAAATAGATATAAGTTATATATATTGTTAATTGTGCAATGTATTATAATGATGCACTAGCAACATTAACCGCAGCTTAGAAATAAAATTGTTAAAAGTACTATCCTAAATTTAAATCTTGTTGACAGGTCAGAAATATGACTTAAAAGGTATAATAATTAGACTTACAGAAGCTTGATACATACTAGATTTTGTTCATTATTCTTTGTTATTGTTCATCATATTTATAATGGAAAGTCAGTTTGAGTCTAACCTAAAGCTTTTCCATGAACATCCATGAATCTTTTCAATTCCCACTAAATTTTTTTTCCAATAAATATACGTATGTATGAATATAAGGGGTTTTAAACTATGGTCTGTCCCTATTCTAGTTAATATGTATGTACATAAATGAAAAATCCATTCATCTCATGTAGAAGTATCTCTTTTGTTTATCTTGGATTATCATTAACCACTTTTGTTATGGTTATAGAGTTGTCTAACTGTGTCAAATTATATATTTCCGTACTAACTTTATTTTATTTTTGTCTCTTCTAGGTAAGATTTGAATTGGAAAGAATGTTATTTACACCCATGTATATATATATATATATATATAGAATAGGATTCTATTATGATAATTTGAGGACAACAATAGTATGTGAGTATTTTTTTAAGGAATTAAAAAATAAATGCATCATTTTTTGCTCGAAAAAAATAAAATAAAATAATGTCCTCAAATCATGATATTTGAAGAATCTCCCATTAAAAACTCCTTAATCGTCTCTTTATAAATATTGACAATATACATATAAGTATACATATAAACAAACATAGGAACGGATTAAATTGAAATATATAAAAAAGCTATGTATACATAATTAATCAACCAAAACTACTTAAAGCCACATACATAGATGAACAAACATGTTGATACCTGATCTTTTTTTTTATTATTATTCGTTGTTCAATTATAAAAATATTTATTTATGACAAAAAGAGTCATTATTATTATTTCTTAAGGACTCATAGTTTGTACGACTGTGTACGTATACATATATTTGATGCCTTAAAGCAAGCAGGGCCCTTCCATATTTGTTTTAAATGACCTTTCACAAGGATAGAGCATATTTTTGTTGTTCATACATTACGTATACTACTTTGATATCATTAACTTTATATTTCCGTGTCTTTCATTTTCAAGAAAAAAAAAACCAAAACGTTATATTTGTATAAATGAACGATCCTTCATTGACAAAAAAAAATATATATATATATTTATTAAAATGGAAAAATGGTTCTTCTTTTCAATTTATAAAATTTGATGAGTCTTGAGTATTCAACTGTCGTGAGACTGGATTAAAATAATTGATCCCTGTTGCCAACTATACACATGTATGTACATATGTATAGGCGGTACTTATTTCCCTATTGCCTGGTTTGTTTGTTTTTAAAAAAAATATATTTATGTATCAATGTACATTGAAGGACGTTTGTTTGATATTTACGTACATGTATATAGCCATGACTTATTATACTGCATAAGTAACTTCATGTCATTATTAATTTCCGATTCATTACTTATCCTCAACACATGCCAAGGAATGAATATTGGGGACAGAAATTGAATTTGCTTTTTTCTCATTGTAATAATAACGGTGTATTTTGGGATGGGAATCTTTTGAAACAGGAAACATTAGATTTTTCCGTCTCTTTGTCACATCCCAAAATTGGTTTTTGACTTAAATATTATGTATATTTACGATAATTAGTTTGAACACTTTATTTATTTATTTTTGTAATTAGAAAAATTTGAGCAAAAATATTCTTGTAATTTAGTACATAGAGAGAGAGAGAGAGAGAGACAGGGGCCTCTATACTCATTACTAATGAGAAATTGTACCCAACACACCTTGCCCCTACTTTTAAGCAACCTATCATTTATTTAAAAAAAGAATATGCCTTACCTTGAAATCATTAAGTATTTTTTTGTAGGTACATAAATTACGCACTGTGTATCTCAAGAATTCTATTTTTAGTTATGATCAAACATAACTTTCGTAGATGATACGTTGATGCTTCTAAGTAGGAATAAAAAAATATAAAAGACTCAGTGTACAAAACCCCTCGAGGTCAAAAAAAACCTAGATAATGAATCATTAGCCTTCATAATGCTAATTTTGCAGTTTAAATACTGCAACTAGGATTTATCGCACATTAGATTTTAAAAATGTTCATCCGTATATATCTATGGAGTTTATTTTTCAATTATATTTTTTATTAAGTATTAATTACTATTAAAAGTTATTTCTAGTTGGTCATCAGTTCCATGACCAGCACGGCTGGGCAGGTTATCAACATATTTTGACAAATCCTTTTTGAGGATAAAATTAGCGTGGGGAATTGACTACTTGATTGGATGGAGACTTTTGATTATAGAGTTCAGACTTAAAAACTACATAGTAAAACAACTCAACTACTATGAGCAAAGGCTCAGTTAGACAAGTTTTAATTATTAGATATATTGACCTCGAAATGTTTATTACATGAGATCATGAAAATAAAACAACGAGTTTGAGAACCCATAGTACGGAACTCAAATGATTTTCATTAATTTCATACTCACTGTTTGTTTTGTCTATACAAATTTACATAACGGGGAATATTCTTTGTAGCTAAAATATTGTTCAAGATCAAAAGTGTAAACAAATCAAATATTTATTTTATTATATTCTCCATCGACCGAAAGTTAGTGATCTGTTACGAGGTCATTCATGTTCCTTAACTATATTTTCTCCTCCTGGACCCTAGCATCTGTTCAACTGCAACTCTCAGAAAGTTTGGATTTGGGTTATGAGCCGCCAATAGAGTAGTCTTGAACTAGAATATGTATGTACATACATGGACTTATTGAATCTGTGCAATTTTTTGGTTCATTGTCTTTATTTTTGTTTGTTTATTGGAGTTTTATCCTCGGGGTTGTTGTTTTTTGTCCTGATACTGACCTTTAAATACCTTACGTAGATATATACATATAAAACTATTTGTAAAAGAATATCCTTCAATGATATCTTTTCAAATTAGTTTGTTAAATTATCAAGTTTATGTCTAGTAGGAACTAAAATATGTACCTATGTAAACGTTCCATTAATTTGTAAAATAATCTCTATGAAATATTTGCAAAGGTATCAATTTGTTCGGGCTAATTCCTTTGATGATTTAAAAAAAAAATGTAATGTAAATATATTGTTTATGTTCAGCTGAATGGTTGTTACATGAGTTGAAGCTCAATTCATAGGTACGTAATATACCTACGTATTTAAATATTATTTTATTTTGCCCATTGTATTTATTTTTTAGTAAATTTGTCATTGTGGAATGAATAGTATGATCAAGCATATATATTTACACCTATGATAAGCGTTTAAAGTATGTATTTTCTGTTGTGAGAGAGATATAGGAAGTTAATAAAAAACTCTCTTTTTCTCCTTTTTTTTTTGTTAACAAAAACAAAATTTTAGTACATTTTACAAATTAAAAAAAAATAACTTTTGAAAAAATAAAATAAAGTGACCCTACATTTGCTCCAACAATATTACTATTTGCAGCAATATTTGATGGGTGAAACTATGGGTATAAAGGTACAATCAACATAAAATCAGTACCTAGTAGATATTATAATTACCCTAAATAAATATGATGTGTGCATCATGTTCTGAAATTACATACTTATTGCATAGTTAAATGGAAAAAAAGATCCATAATATAAGCACTATGAGCTATTATCAGTGAAGACTTTATAATTATTTTTGCAAAAAGAAAATATTGGAGAGAGGTATCTGTGAGAAGGATGCAAAAAATTTAAAGAGAGAGAGAGAGAGAGAGATGTGAGTCATACCATGTCAAAAGTAATTCCCATGTTAATAATGTTTGCTAATTATGTATTATTTGCTGAAGCCTCTAGGGCCTTTAGGAGTCAATATGTGTAAATACATTCAGACTTGCATTGGATTATGCAATGCAACATCCGTATGAGCAAATGACCATCAAAGACAATGAAAAGTTGTGGGATTGCGGTGTCATCAATGTGTAGGAAGGGTGTCATATGTAATATGTTAATTGAAAATGGGCATTCGTTGCTTGAAACACTTATAATATATCAAGTGTCTCTCAATTCGATAAGTGATGTAGATTGTCTTTAAACAATCTTAACGTCGTTGGTTGACCCTTTAAGGAAGGAGAAAAACTCATTTACCATATAAAAATAAAACAGTCTGGGTATTTTCAATTAGAAAAATTATAAAGAAGAAGACCATAAATCAAATTTTCAGATCACAAAAAATGTACATAATTGTCTAAATTTTCTTTTGGTCTCCCATCAGAGAGAAAAATCAGAGAAAATATTTTTAAATCTGCGCCGCCTTTAGCTTATATTTTCTCTGGAATTATATCCTATAAACAATAATAATCATCGTTAGTAATGTATTTATAATTAAAAAATAAGAAATGCTCAAAATTGGGATCATTAATTATAGTTTTTTTTTTTTAAAGTAGAGCGTTTTAAGCTTCATCCTGTCAAATTGATTTTTACGAAAACTGTCCTTAATCTCGTTTAACGATGTTGTAATAATATACATATTTGGATTATAAACATATAACCCTTCAAGAATCTCGTCGACTCTTTTACCCATGTGAAAACCACAATATAGTTGAAATCCACTAGAAGACAATTGTTTTCAACTTCAATTGAAAATAATTATCAAATCTTGGAGTACGAATAGTATCCACGTCAGAGTTCAGTGTCCTTAAACCAAGGCTGATATAGAACTTGTTTTTCAATAATTATACATTTATGCTGATTATATAGCAAAGTATTTAAAGGTGTTTAGTAGGAAAAAGCAGAATGATTCTGGTATCAGTCTCCTAATCTAAGTCTCTCGAATGAGTAGAAAAGGTTGCCCCTGCTATGATTTAAACCTTCCAACTTTTTTTTTTAAAGTGTGACTTGTTTGTAATTCAAGAGAATATTCAAATTGTAAAAATGGTGAACTTATTAAGTGCCAAACACTGGGAAGTCAAGTGCCTCACAATTTCTTGAATTAATGATTATTTATATTTTTTAACGTTGGTTCATGGAACGGAGGTATGTATGTATGTAGACCTATGCGCATTGCTATGAGGGGAGATAACTTACATTTCTCTTAAGAGAATAAAGGGAAATAAAGTGAGGATTACCATATTGATTTAGATCAAACTATGGCTTCGAAATTCCATATTTCATTGGATGATATTCATTTAAATATCTAGTGCGTAGAAATGATTACTTACACGGTTATAAGTAAGTAGATGGTAGACATTTTAATAAAAAGATTTCACTCTCCTTCCATATATGTATGTATGGCTGTATGTATGCCTGTGATAAAGATCCATGATAATTTATTCAATGAGGTTGAATACTCGTAGAGTGAGAGAAGAAAGATAATAGAGAGGAGTGATTTATGATTTATGAATATATACATACAGGTGTAAATACATCACCTGATATCTTCTCATAAAATAAAATGAAAGAAATTAAAGACACGTACATCAGGAGTATTACATACAGCATGCGGTACTTGTGACCTCATTAGTAGGTTACAGTATTTATAAATACATTTTTACATATATATATATATATATGTATATACTGTAGAAATCGACTGATACGGTTTGTTAGAATATAAATATGAAACCTCTTTCCGAACATTCAATGATCAAATTAAAATCCATATTTCTAAATTTCACTATTAATTTTATTAATTATATTGTCAAGTTACATGAGTGTGATTAATTTGAGGAGGCATACACAAAGTATTTTCTACGTACTTATCCAAATTTTTTTATTGATAAATATTTTTAATTAATCTTTTGGCTTTCGAGAAACGAGTTTTTTGATCGCTTTTGGCCTGACTTGGCCTTTAAATCAAATATTAAATAGCCTACGGCCTGTTCCGCATCAATGGCAATAGTTTAGGGTCTTTCAACTCCATACTTTGATACTATGATTTTCATAATATACTAATAGCAATATTTAAGTTAAATTAGTTAGTCAGCCAATTTTAATTTTTCATTGGTTTCCATGAAGGATTTTATATTTTTACAATTTAAATAATTGTCTACATATAATCCACATTTCGTGGGCCTAGGACAAATGGGTAACGAATCCTTTTACTTTCTTTTCTTAAATGATACTTTTAGCTCACGTTAATATTTGTATAATATAATTATCCCTATTTGACGAAATACTCTAAGGAAATATTTAATACATACGTTAATTTGTAAAATCTACGTTAAAAAAATGTAACATATTTAAATATCTTCTGTGTCTGAAAGCTTTAATCGCCGATATTTCAAAACTTGCACTTGTTACACTTTAGCTCCAGACCCCCCAGGTATTACGTAGTAAAAAAAATAAAATAGATCTAAGTTATCATTGTTTAGTTAATACATACATACATGTGGTGAGCTAGAAACGAGTGTTACTTGCACGTACCTAGGACGAAGGAAATAAATATTGTGTACGTAGATATATTTTTTGCTCCTGAGTCAATGTCAACTTCATACAATATACGTATATATGTATATTTTCATAAATATGTACTCGATCCAAACTTGATAGTTCCATGTGTATCAGTCTAGAACTTTGAGATCCTCAAATATATAGATGACAATGTTTTGATTAATCCCTTAAATGATGAATTGACTTCTACTTTTTTGTGGGAAAAAAGAGTTTTAGCATAGTTTGGTCTTTACAAATATGGAGATCTTTTATTTCTTTTTCCTTTTTTTTAAATCTAATTAAATGATTGCTTCTTTGTCAAAATAATCGATTTTCTTCATCACATTTTTGACACATCTATTTTTTTTAAAGCCAATTCGTAATTGTATGGAGGATGTGTAGGCCTTTATTTGTATGCGCAATTGACTTGACTTTTCTATTGTTAGCAAGGAATTAGCCTTAAAAATGATTCCGAGCCAATCTCAAGTTATCTTATTCTTCCTCTACAGCAATTAGTTTAGAAGTAACTAGTTGAGCTCTGGATTTTTTTTAAAACAGATACCCCAATTATTTGGGGATTAATAAGCAGATAACAGATTTATCGGTCGGTCGATTGATTTTTTTAAATTTTATATATTGTTCATTATCAATAGTAACCAGTCAAAATATGGCTGATTTTCCCAGGGCATAGTTTTGTATCATCACCATAGCAAGTATTTGTCATGATTTTTCTTCTATGAATTTGTAAATTGTGGATTCAATTTTATATCATTGATGACCCCCCCGGTGGGGCCACACATAAGATTTTATACAATTTTTTTAGTTTATTAATACTAAATGACAGTAAAAATGATACCATGTCAGAGTCAAAAATATTGATTAAGGGTAAATTAAACTTTAAGAAATGAATGCCAACCTGGCGATTTACAAGAGTTAACTAATATATAACTTTTTTTCTCATAAACATATTTTTTGGATCTTAATTTTCAAGGAGATAATATATCTGCAACTTTGGTTAATAAATGATTAGCTTAAAACTGCCTAAAATTGGATGATTTAACAGTCTCACTGTTATATTGATATTGTCGTCCTAGTACCTGATGTCATTGTTTGACTCAAATCATATCAAGTCACATGCATACAAACAAGGCACTTGAGATAAGTGTGACTAGAAACTGATTCGTGAGGACTTGAGAAGCCTTCATTTAATCGTTCCTTGACTCATGTCTAAAGACTTGAATCCTATAACTCGAATACACATCTCTCAATTTAGTGTCCGTAATTTGAGGTGATAATTATTTTGTTTGAACACTCACCTTTGGATGTCAATTCATCTCTTTTTTGCATTTCTTAGTGACATGATGACAAAGGTTTTATTATCTAAAAATACATTTCCATTGTTGATAGTTGTTTGTTTTATGAGTTAAACATGATTCAACATGCATTTGCCTTTTTTGATTACCTTATTCTTTGTTCCCTTCGTTCAACATTATTGAGATCAACTCGGATAATTTTTTTTTTTTTGTATATGATGTGTACAAAGGTATTGTACATTATAAATGATGAACAAACATGTTATAGGTTCAGTTTCTATTGTGCAATACAAATGTTGCTAGATTTAGAGGCACATTTCCAAAATTTTATTAAAAACTATTTTAAACAGCTCTTTTGTACAAATTATCTATAGGGAGGACCGGATATATGTATTTGCAAGTGGCACTTTTTATCAAACATCAAAACAGACATAGTCATGAAAGGTATATCACAATCATGAGTATAGTATTATATAATGAGGATTGAACAAATCAAAAAATCAGACATTGTGTCAAGTTTTCTTTGAGATTTTTGATGAGGAAAATGTACAATCTTGCAATATCTTAATATGTAATAATAAATTAAAAGTTGGTAATTCGTTCAACATCTTGAAAAGCTTAGTTATTTACAACTCAAAAAAAAAAAAAATACTCTTTAGTCTAATTTCTTGCTCGAACTTGAAATTTGAAAGATATCATTTGTATACAATTTTTAAAAAAAACAAAACTCACTACTGATTAGTGTAATCTATAAATAGATTCAATCGATAAACAGCAGATAAATGTAGTAAGTATGTTGATTTAAACTTTGATGCATCTAACTCACCCAGCTCTCAGTAATTGAGCCAAAGACAACAAGGAATTCCAACTCTCCCTGGTCTTCTCCTCTACATGTGTCTACATATCATTTCTTGTTTATTCATTCATTTTGTTATATTTTTTATCTACATAAATACCTTCTACATAGATTAATTATCTGATATGTAGATTTTTACAAGAATTTTAAAACTATATACATATATATGTTTTTTAAATATATAATATATCAAATTACGTGTGTAGTTTTTTTTTCTTTTTTTAAAAGAAAATATGACTATATATTTAATTATTTTATTCCTTAACGTATAGTAGTGTAATTAAGTTATACTTGTTACAATTAAATAGATCTGTTCATTTGGTATTTCTTTTCCTTTTTAAAAAAAAACTTTTACTATAAATAGTATTACAAATAATTATTTAGTCAAGTTAATACATCATTGGGATAATTGCAATTGTAGGAATAATTTATTTATATAATCAAAGGACAAGTAAAAGTATAATTTACTTTAAGTGTTTGCTTGGTTTCCTCAGAATGAGAGTTCAATTTGTAAATACATTTTTGTATAAAGAGAAATGATGATAAATACTAATGCTTCTGGTTTCTTATTTAGGCTATAGGTTCATTCACTGATGGAAGCCTAAAAGCTGCTTTTTGCTTTTTTTTCTCTTCTTCTTTGTTATTAGTATTTGTATTGTCTGTTTATAATATAATTTAACCCACTTATTGGGACAGGGTAAAAATATCACTATCATATCCTGGTTTTTTTTTAACTGATAGGTGCAGCATAGTACCTGTGCATCAGCTGATAGGTAATGACACCATAAAACAATAACAACAATGCGGAAATAGTTATTTGACAGTAGAAAATTAAACTATTTGTTCATTCTCAAAACTTAAAAGTTCGGAAAGTTCATCCTGACAATTATAAACTTTTTATTTTATTAATAAACATTTTGGAAAGTGAGTTTAGCAACATGTAAATATTAAACTATCTATTCATCATGTTTTTGTTTTTTGTTTTTTTTTTTAAAAAGTTGTTACACCTTACTATCAGAGTTTGACGCGGAATGTCGCTATATATATGGGTGTCTGTAAATTAGGAATTGGGGATAAAAAAAACCCAAAAGACGATTTTTTGTTCCCGGGAGTGAGAAGTCAACCTTATGAAAACATAATTCGATTCTACTTACATCCACAATGAGAGAGAAAAATGCCAAAATAGTTGTTAGTTTGTCCATTCCTCCCAACTTCATTTAATTGTAGGGAACTGTTCAAAATTTATTCGAGTTTAAGCCATCAACATACAATAAGGGGTAAGAGTGGTAGAAAATCAACAGCTGACAAAAGGTGACTGCGTATATTTTCATGTTTATGGAATGAGGCATAATAATGAATTTATCAAATTTATGTATACATATTGTTGTATGTGTCAATCATTACTGCTCATTCCAATTTTTTAATTAATTCTGATCAAGTTACATAACTTTTTATCACAAAGAGTTATGTAGTTGACGGAGTCAAATATTTTAATACATACATCGAGTTTTTTTTTCAAAAACTTTCCAAAGAAGATTTTTTTTTCTTGTGGGGGGTTGCATTGTTTATTTATTATCCATACACACACACTTACGTATACATATATTACTCATTAATGTGTGAGTAATGATTTAATTATCCATCATCATTATTCACCCTCCAAGAATGAGTATGCACACATATTTACCTATCTAGTTACCTGAGCAGTAAAATACTTAAGGGCTAAGGAAGATGATGAGCTCAAGTAGAAAGAAACTCGTGAGAAACCCATAATAACTAACGTTCCTTCTAATGTATGTATGTAATCCACAACAAGTGTGAGTAAAGAAGCTCCAGACATATGTACAACGTAATATTAGTGTGGCAAATCGTCTGCTAAGTCATAGTTATGAATATTTACGTATTAGGAAGTTTGAATAAATGAAGAGGGTTAAAAATATGTATGTACATTAAAAAGTTATTTATTCGTTTCTTAGTATTTGGAATTGAGGAAGCGTTAGTTATTAGTAGTACATATTATGAGGAAGTGACTTTGTTATTGCAAATTTATTTGTTTTTGTAGTATGTATGTACATACATACTTATTTATTATTGTACACAACCTCTTTCCTCTAAATTTTGTATGTATTATATATATGTACATAGTTAAACTGCTATATAAATTCAACTTTAGTAGGGATTTCTATGCTTAGACATGGAAGTCCATTGGCAGTTCTGTTCTTTCTTTTTTTTTTAAATTTATATTCATTCTTTATTTAAATCGTTGGAAGTGTGGGCATTAAAGCATTTTCTCCTACATTTCTTGAAGAGTTTGATAAAAATAAACAATATAACGAATATGCATATTTATATAAATAAAATTACAATATTCTCCCTGCATTCATTCTATTTAATTGTATGCTTAAGGTTCTCCTCCCTCAAAAAATATGCCTGATACATTTTCCATCCTCCCAAAACTATAAAAGAAGGTAGAAAACGACGATAATCAGATCATTTTTTGTACAAATTCACCTGTTCAAGTGTTCCATGCATTTATTTACATTGTTAATTCAATTAAAACAAGGTAAATTCTGCAAAGGGAAGATGAATATATATATTTCAAAAGAGACATCTTGCGGGGGGAGGGGAATTAAGCTCCATAGATAAGTAAATTTCTCCCAGCTATCAACTGCTCATTCGTAAGCTATATTTCTTAAACATAAACACATCAAAGTGATATTTAAGTCAAAATGAAAGGATATTATTATCAATGTATAGTCAATATTAATAATGATAATAATAATTATTATCATTCTTTCTGGTGTTAGGAATGAGTAAGATGTTATCCCAGGAGCAATCTAATTGTACTACATACATAGTTGTAACTTCCACCAAAATTAATTTAAACTTGTACATAACATACAGAGGTTAAATTTTTAGAGCTCGATTTAATCGGCCGATTTTTGACTTTTTGAAAATAATGGATAATTACCATGGAAAGCTGATTTACGTATTTGCACTATGAAAAGTGGTTATTCAACTAAATTGTGAAAGAAAAAAATACAAAAAAAAGTCATTACAACTCTGAAAATTGTTGCATTATGCTATAAAAAAATAGTCTGATTAATTGTGTATCGGTTATTTTTTTCTTTCAAAGAATCAATATCGGTAAAGGTTTATAGTACATTCGATTTTATCGGACGAGATCAAAATTATTTCGTATGGTTACCATGACAATCATGAAATATAAACATGTAGTATCTATACTTTAACCAATGAACTCAAGTCCCTGACGTTGCAGTCTGATCATGGATTCTTACATATTTAGAAAGTATTATAATTAGTAATAAAATCCACCAAAAAATAGATTCACTACATATGTATTATTTTACTTTTCGTTATTGAGTTGTCAATAACGAATGATATTTCTATGCAAAGGGATCATTAAGGCAATGGAATGAATCAACGTATACATATAATGATAGGTTAAGGCCCTTTTGTTTGATTGAAGGTTTGACTCTTCATTGTCATTCAAGTCATTTTATGAGCAAAACTCTATGGAGTCTGGCGTCATTACTTCATATATATCTATCTATAAATAGTTGTTTATATGTATCTATGTACGTAGATATTTGCATTGTCTCTAAGTGATGCAATTTTTCTAACTTGACCTGCTCTTTGTTACCATTTCTATGAGTCATTTAGGTGTTTGAATGTTTTATGTTTGTCAACGTTGGAACAAGGATGTTTCATTCTACTAAATACAAACTACATTTTTGTATATTTAGAAAAAAATGAGGTTATCTCTCATTTTATATTGTTGTTCTTTTAGGGGACTTTATCAAGTTCTCATCATCTTTGACATAAATTAATTCGTCAAACGTGACACAACTCTATCCAAAAAATGAAATGCTAAAAACGGCTTTTTCCCCTCTTCTTTTTAATGATTGCATTAAACACATTGTACACTGATTAATAGAAAAGAACTCGTCAATGAAGTATGTACTACATGCATAAATATGAATTTTATTAAATCATATTCATCGTAAAATAAAGGATAATCACATACATAGAGCCATGTTGCCAACAGGAGCTCTCAACGCCCACATCATAAATACCTATTCTTGTACATGAAGAGAGATTGATTAGAGGTAGTGATTGCTTTTTTGTATGTATATATTTGAATTGAAATAAGATGGGATTGAGACGGGAAGGAGAATGAGGTATGATATTGTGCCTTATCTTTTTGTTGCGTAATTATACGATAGTATTACTTTACAAGGATCCATTAAACAGTCAACACTTGAACTTTAGTCCATATCTACCTACATAAATATATCATATATTTTGTAATATTTGAAATTTTATTTATGGAAGAAAGACACAAAAAGGGACGGGGAATAAAAACCACCAAACCGATCTATGTATGTATATGGTTATGAAATGGGCTTTAAGTAAATGATTTGTCGGCCCATGTACATACATAGTCAAAACTTCCTCATTTGATGAGCTATTAAAAGGGTATCTACTCCATTTATGTAGTTAATAGTTAAAGAAATGAGGACTCCAGATGGGTTTTTTGTTGTTGTTTTGTCATCTCTTCCTCAAAGTTTTTAAGGAGACGACTATAATTAGTAAAATGCTCAGAGTTTTTTTTTTTTTATAAATATCTACAATTAATAAATATGTATGTATACACACACAAGATGAAATCCTAAAGAGATTCAAGGTATTTACTATTTATATTGATGACTCTATCATGATTGGTTATTGATTTATGTACGCTATATGAATTATTAACTAATAATCATGTACATCATTTATGCAAGCAAACGTGGGTGGAGATGACGTCATTCATTTTTCAATCAGTGATTCCTTCCGTGGGTAATTAAAGAGCTTTACTTCCTGAAAGGGCGCATTGTGTATCCATAGTTTGGTTTAAAAAAATCTTTTTTTCTTTTTTAAGGAAAAAAAAAGTATTTAAAAAAAAATAATAAAAAACCACTCTTTAAGGTATTAAATTATGAGTATCCGTACTCAAAAGTAGTGAGTGAGAACTTTTTTGAATTCCTACCTACCTACCTTCCTATGTGGGTATGTGATTAGTTGGAAGGGATTCAGCGGTCTACATCACGAAGACCCATCATTATTAGGGTTATTTCTTTCTTATTTTGGTTAATAATAATAATAACAATAATACCCAGTACACACAGAATATAGAAACATATGATGTGAGGTTCTGACAAACTATTGGGGAAAAAAAAATTAATTAAGTTTGAAGTCTTAGAAGAAGGGGGAGTAAAGAAGGAAGGAAGGAAGACAAGAGACTCAATCCTCCGTGCAGAGTGACCTTTGAGCTTCGTTTCTGAACTGAAGTAGCTATAATGAAATGTACATATATTGATTTTCTTTGCTTTTTAAGATACTTTTATAAGTAAGATCGAATATCCTGATGATGAAAGGAGAGTGGAATGGCTTAAACAAATAAGATCTTCTATTCCAATGGCTCATCCTCTAATTAATCATCTTGGACTTTAATAATAATAATTAAAATACAACTATTTTTTGTGATGGGCTTTGAACTAGGAATGGGCTATTTTAAGAGTAGTAATGATCGGCAATGGTTTGTGGATTATTATTGTTCATACCTTGTATTTGGAAATATAATATGTTTCAGATTATAAGAATGGATTTTTATTTATTTTGAAACTAGCAACTTACTCTGTGCGCTGAGCAGCAGCACATTTAAAGATAAAATTATAGAAAACAAAAAAGATTTTATGTTTTTTATAAATTGATTTTTATTTATCTTATATTATAATATACCTATTGTTACAATTGAAGATTGATGAAAGGTTTTGAGGGGGAGGGGGATTTATATAAAACAAAAAGTATTTTGAATGTAGTTTTTATTAATAAAAATCTTTTATTAACCTTATGTTTCTCAAGCAAATAGGCTTTTTCCCTTTTTCGGCCTCAATTGACCGCTACATCCAATAATGAAATAGCCCACAACCTTTTTCGAATCAATGCCGACATTATTTATAATATAAATGTTGATTATTCGATCCACCATTTCAGAGTCTTACCGAAAAGATACATATAATACATTTAGTAAAATGGATTCCCAAAATATGAATCAAGAGGAAATTGAGACTTAACTTACTATTACCATAGAAGAGGGATCTTCAACCTGTGGCCCTTGAATAGGCTTGGATATATGTAGAGTAATAATAATTAATTCAGAGGCCCTCATATTAAGTGTTTGTAATGTGAATGTGATGATCCTTACGTGGAAAAAGGTCGACCCTTGCGATAAAACATTGTAATGAGTTAACAGGTTTATTTGTCATTCATGTATTGAGTTATTATCAAAAATTAATTTGCCCTTGATGTAGAAAGAGTGTTTTAATGTTCATGTACCTATCGACTCATCAGTAAAAAGTAGGGTAATAAATAATGGAATTTCGAGTAACATTTCAACCTACTTTAATTTAGAGCACTTCACTTCAAAATCGATTATTTCCAGTACTTATTTACCTGTAAAGCAAGAAACATTTACGTCCAATTAGATTATACTCAAGCAAAATGAGCTGTCAATAATTGATTTTGAAGTGAAGTGTGTTCTCAATTCAAATATTTACTCTAATCAAATTTAAAAAGTTGTTTGTCTTTTATTCTTTGAAAATGTGTAAAAAAAAAACAACCCAAAAATAGCTTTTTAGTTTTTTAAGATAAATCATTTAGAAATTACTGAGAGTATTCTATTAAAAAAATTGATCGACGAATCGGTTATAAGGTGTTTTGGTACCAGATATATCATGGGTATCAGTCTGAAAAATAAATTCCTATCCGTGTAGCCCTACTGGAGAACACATCACCACCTATTTGTTTAATGAATTTGCTCATCTACATATTTTGTTTAAAAGTAAATCAATTATGATCCTCCAAAAAAGGCTTGTTCATATTATTTATTTTTTTCAAACCAAGACCAAATACATACATATATTTGTAGTCACTTTTAATTACATCATATTCAAACAATTCTAAATTGCCTTATTATAATTGTTTTCATATATGTACATATATACATATATATGTATGTAATTTATTTGTTAAATTTATTACTTTGTTTTCTTCCCCACCTCATTTTCACTTCCATCCTTGAGGCCCATAGCATTCAAAGAAACTAAATGTCATTGAGGCTCCACCTACGCAAAAAAAAAAATTAAAGTCTCGTTATTCGTTTTTTTATTACTGCTTATATATTTATAAATATATGTACATGTTGAGTTATGCACACACAGCTCCAAGGTTAGAAAGGGTTTTTTTTTTGCATGGGTAAACTATGTCTGAGTAATAATAATTGAGGAAATTTGCTTACTTTACTTGACAGGAAGTTTGCTTGATTTTAAATGTAAATATGTATACTGACATATTATTTAATAGACTTTGTCAAAATAAATAAAGAGGGGGGGGGGGTGCTCCACTTTTGGTAAGGGTGGATGTGTGGGTGTAACCACCTTCCAAAACTAGGTCAAGTTATCTCATAAATTACTAAATTAGCGAGTGGAATGCTATAATACCATATTGTGTTGATTTGAATATTGTTATATCCATATACATACACATACATTATGTAGGTACACATTTTTTAATTGAAAAAAATTCTTGCTGAGTGATAAGGAAGGAGTTTTGGGTATGCTAAATAAGTATGTCTGAGAGTACATTTGAATATTTATATGTATATCATTCCAAAAAAGGAGTATTTTTCTCAATTCTATTTCCAGCTATTTAAATATAAAACTTGTCAAAAAAAATACAAAAAGAATTAATAAAAAGCTTGTAGAACTGATTAAATAATGATAATAATTATGCTTCAACTTATTTGCAAATTCACTTTTTATTAGTTATTTTTTTCTAGTTTAATAAGTTGAGTACAAACAATCTACGTACGTACAGATATGTACATATATATATATATATATATATGTCGCATGTCATTTTCACCACGATCCTATGAATGTCTCTCTGTATATGTATAAATATATATATATATGTATCTACGCATAAAGTTTTCATTTTACGAGTCGCATAAATGTTTGCTTCACAACAGTTAGGGGAAGGTTGTAGGGAGTGTGGGGATGGTTCACAACAAAGAAGAAGTTGTTAGTAACTGCGTTGTTTCTTTACAACAACAACAAAAAAAAAGGTTCATGTAGGTCGGAACAAAATTTTGAAGGGCTTTTGAATATAGAATTGATTTTGTAGAAATGTTATTTGGACGATATTATTTTTTTTTTTTTTGAAAATGGCTTATACAAATATGTTTTACAAATATGGCTACTACCTCCTTATGGTAATGCTAAATATAATGGGATAGCCACATGTCCAATTTCAAATAAATTAAACAATATGAAGAGACTTCGCCCACAAAAATCAACACCTAACACAATACACCTTGCGTAGTATGCGTTTCAAATGCATTTAAAGAGGTATTCATGTAATTTGAAGTCAAGCACCTCAATTACCCTTAGGTGGGTTTTTTTTGATAAATCGTTGATGTTAGTAATTGAATCATATAATTAGAGAAATTATTAAGGTTCATGCTGTCAATTGCTTTGTGGAATCTTTTTTAAAACTTTTTTTTTTTTAGAAAGAGACAGACTCTTTTCTGTGCATATTTTTATACTTAAGAGCCACTTTTGATGAGTCCCCACGAACCACAAAATTTAAAAATAAAAATAAAAGTCCAGCCACTTTAATGTACATACATATATGTATATGAACTAACAAAACCTTTTTTCATATGGTATTTCTTATGTTTGACATATCCTCATTGCATTCCCTTTATTCAAATTGTAAAAGAATTTCGTGAAATAGTTTTTGATTTGTATTTATGTGTCTATTTTTAGGAGCATTTCATCTTAATAATAGTCATATTCTTGCCTTCACGCCCAAGGATGGACATCCTTCTATGCATCTATTCAAACATAATATGTTTTGATGATCAGATAGGGTAGGGTGACTTGGCTCTCGTTTGATTCCACTCCCCATCAAAGTACATGATCCTTTTAATTGGCAAGTAGTAAGGAACTCATTCATAATACTATGAGGTCTTGATTTAAGAGCTCATCATTAATTAATTAATTTATTGTTCATCATCACAATAATTATGGTATAACAAGTTTAAATTAAAGAAGAAATAACATGCACATTTATGTATGTACAAATGTATCAAAGATCAAAATGGATGTATCGTGATTGGGCATGCCTGCCTATAACATCGCTTCATAAAATCATTCATAAATACATACATGGCTGTAGATCCGAGTTGTTACTCTGTATCATTAAAATTGTGGGGTGGAGAAGGATCGTGAGATGTCGGAAATTCGTGAAGTTGAAATTTTCTTTTCTTTTTTCACATTAGGAGAATATGTACATAGACTTTGTGATGTGAGTTTATCAAAATTATCTCTTAAGGGACAAAAAGATTTTGAAGTGTATTCAAAAAATACTGGGTTAGGAGAGGGCTATGTGTAAATGTACATATAATAATAGAGAGTCTTGCCCTAAGGCACAGTTAGAACGACGCACAGGAAAGTAGGAAATCATCTCCATAGTAAAAGGGTTGAAACATCATTCAATTTTTAAAGGGTTTTTTTTTTGTTTTTTTGTTTTATTTATGAGAACAAAGTATTAAGATGCTTATAAATTATAAAAAGGGATGTTTTACATACGTAAATGGAGCTATTTTGAGGGTATGTTCAAATCCCTTCCATTCTACGATCTTTAAACTATTTTTCCAACTAGTAGCATCTTATTACGTTTGTTAGATATTTGCATTTGTCTGGGAAATTAGGATAATCATAATAATCTGTCGGACGATGGGGACTTGAGTCTTTGTTTAATTGGACTCAAACGTAATAGATGTCTAAGAAGAAGGTTATGACCAAAGGAGAAGTTAAACTAAACTCCCTGTTGCAAAAATAAATCATTGCATTAATAATTTCAACGAATGATTCTTTTGATTATTATTATCATTATTATTATTTGTTGTCGCTGTTGCATATTCAAGGTATCCACTTATTACGTCAGATCTCAAAGCTATTTGGATGCAATCCATTTTGAATAAATTTAGAATAAAATGAAAATAAAAAGATTTTTTTTTGTCAATCTCCTGATCAAAGAGATTTAGGTATGCATATTTACATTTGTTTCATCAAGAAAGTCTTTGACTCTGATTTTTAAATGCTTTAAATGCTGATTTATGTCAATAATAATAATAATAATAATGATTAATTGGTATTATTTTCATTACAAATGTATACAAATATTAAGTGAGTAAATGTTTAAGTTTAATTTGATTCTCTCTTATATTTTTTTAGGTAAGTTACAACTTCTTTTTAATATCCACGTAGAAGGACATTTCAAATGGGTTTTCCTCATTTTGAACGTAGTTCTATTTTTGAGAGAGTAAGTTACAAGTGTACATATACATACATTTAATGACAATGAACTATCCTATCAAAACTGTATCTACGTACCCTGTGTAGCATGTATGGCATTTATAAACCCATCACACGTACTACAACCATTTTCATTTTCACTCCAATGGCAATAGGGTATCCATCATTCCATGGCATTCAAATACTTCTCACAAAAAACATACTCACGATTTCCTTGATAACTATGTAGAATGACATAAAAGCATTATATTAAGGTTTGTGAGTCAATACTTGAAGTATATACATGTACTTACTTCCTGGCTGATTAACTTCAAAGGCTCTTATTTTGATATTTTGTTTCTTTGACTAAAATTTATGGCTTTTAGTACCTTTTAGTACTTATCCATACATTATTTGTATTAAAGATCTTAAATGATGCTAGAAATGGTATGTGGTTCTCATTTCCTTGTCGTGTATTGAAAGTATAGCTTTTTTTTTTTTTTTTTTTTTTCAATATCGTTCAACTATTCATTAAAATCATAATTATAAGGGCTGCCAATGCCATTAACTCGGCACATAATTAATTATATTCTCAATGGAAAGTTCTACTGATTATACCGTATGAAGGATAATAATTTATAAGTCTTGTATGTATGTATAATGAGTATATAGGTATACCTTCGATTGCGAGATGAAACTCTCTATGTGAGTGTTCATTTGCCTTGAGTCACCTTTGACCTCTTAAGGAACGGACATTGGTGTGTGCTCAATTTCAACTTCTTGCGAATCCTTCATTTAATAATAAATCAATATCATATATATAATAACCCTTTTAAGTTCATAATACGTAGAGTCAGCTGCATTAAATCAGAACAGTCTACTGATCAAAAACAGGACAAGGGAGTTGTTGTCTTTGGGTTTTTTCCTTTAAATCAAAAAGCTTTTCGTGGCAGAAGTAAGTTCCTGGTTAGTTGTGATTAATTACCGAGCACTTTGTGCAGTCGGATGTTGCTCCTAATTTCATTGCATATATATGCGTGTATTTAATGAACGACATCAAACATATACACATTGGATATTAAGATATAGTCCACACTAACATTAAAACTTTATGAGGGAGTAGGCGTTTGACGTGAGTCTACATACATCATGCCCAATTACATACACGACTATTCTAATTAGCAAAGGATTATAATTCATATGTACATACATACATACCTATAAGATCATAAATATCAAGTCGACCCAAAAAGACAGAGTAAGAAATGCATTTAAATAGTTGTCACACCACCCACGAATCAAAACTCTTTGTTTTTGGGTTTCATTCCTTGATGTAGTACATTCATATATCCACGAAAATCTCAAGTACAATTGATATGCAACCTCTTTACATTAATTAATAATTAATTAATTATAATGATTGTGACTAAACAATGAGTATGAGTTTTAATTTGCTCTCTCTCTCTCTCTCTCTCTCTCATTTCAGGAGAACTTCAAAGAGTAAAATACGAAAATAAGGTGTGAACTTTTTAAGAAATAATATAAATATTTCTTAAGAACTTTGCTTGAGAATGATGTTGGGTAGGTGCCTTCATGCAGTAGCCTATGTAGGCATGTACAAATGTGTATTTTTATAATAATACATTAGTACAAATGTACTTGCTCCCTAACAAAGCATACAATTTCGGCATTCAATTATTATTATCATCAACCAAATTTGGGATTTGTTTCATACAAACATGGTATGCAAGTGTGTGCATGTTTTGTATGCTTATAAATGCCTTCATATACATATATGATACTCCAAACACCCTCTTTGACTCCTTGTACAACAGTCATTAGTACATTAATTTAATAAGCAATTTGGCAAGAGCTCTTTTTTTTTTCTGTTTCTGATAATATGTATGTATATTTGACTTTTTATGGAACTAAATAAATTAATATATGTATATATACATAGTACAATGTATATAATTAAGTGTTGGTTTCGAGTAATATTTGAACTCGACTTTACTATTATGCAAAACAATATTTTCTAAAATTATCTATATTATTTGATTGATAATTGTCTTGACTCAATATATAATTACTCGAATTTGATCGAACTTGATAGTTATAACTCGAATTCAACACTAATATATACATAAATATGTATATATATGTATATCATAACCATATGTATATTAATTTCATACTAATCGTCAGTTGAATGAATTTTTGACACCTTTAGAGATAAATAAAAAAATAAAAAAGCCTTAGTAACGTAATACGCTTGACACACATTATAACCCCTTGCATTTAAAAAAAAAATTAAGTTAATTACATGACATACATAATTTCATTATAAGAATTTTACTTACATTATTACATAAAATTAAAGTATTATTCTAGTATTTCTTAAATATTATTATTATTTTTTTTTGTATAATATATTTATCTATGTACATACAGCTTAGGTTCAACGTCCCAAAAAAAAAAAAAAAATCCGGAATCATTCCGTTAATTAGTGGAGCTTAAATTTTCATATTTTCAATGATACACTTTATTTATTGGGTCATTGTTGAGAAAATTGACCTTTTATAGTCATTCGTTGTGCTTTTGCTTTTTTGAGAGTGTCTGTACGAAAAGTTGAGATATTTTTTACAAATGTATCTCTAAGAATAAATATCAGCTATGCTATACATATAAAAATATTGAGTTTTGTAAGTGAAGTACAAGGTTGTGTTTCCACTTTGTAAAGTTAAATTTAGATTGAGGATTTTTATAATTTTTAGAGGGACACTTAAACTTAAATCCAAGTTAGTTTTTACCCTGGTGTGTAAGTAGGGCGATTGATTAATCATTTTAGAGATCAGGGTGAAGATCCAGATTTCTTTTGCATATTTTCTCTCTCTACCCATAATTCAATTATTGTTCGTGCATAATTCAATAATTAATTAATTATTAATGGATATATGTATAAGAAAGCTTAACGAAGTCGTTTTCAATAGACAAAAACTGGGGAATTCATGTCGATAAATCAATTGCAATGATGAAGTGAATTATTTGCGAATAGAATATGCATGATAAATGGATGCATTGAATCAATTAATATGCTCTTTATTTTAATGTGCCCTTTGGCTCAACGAGAACAACAACAACAACAACAGCATGCTTTATGGGCTATAAAATTACGTTATCTCATATATATTTTTTGTCTGTGTGGTCTATATATGTACATTCGTATAGTTGTTTTTGTTGGGTAACTGTGTATTGTGTGGTGGAAGTGAGGATCTACCTAGAGATGTGAAACTCAAGTCTTTGTTTTATTTAACTACCCCTGTATTTTCTGTAGGCTCATCCATCCTGCTTTGATTAAGGTTTTTATAGGATTGAAGTACACTATTCAGTCACTTTGTTACTTAAAGTCTTTGAATCAGTCAGGGAGTGTCAGTCTATTATGAGTATTATACAAAAAAAAGAACCTCTTTCACCTTTTGTGCATGGTTCGATAAGTGTACAAATATGGCTACGGAAATGAGATGCATTCCCTGATAAAAATAAGAAAATATCTACAATTATACATACTCATGATGCATAGAGAGCTTTCTTCTTGTTTGTTCATTCAATGAAGTGTACATATACGAAATGAGAAAGGCTCATTCTATTGTCCTACCTATATTTTCAAGATAAAATACCTAAATAGATATCCTTTAATGAAGAAAAAAACAAAACACAATGATGAAAGGTTAAACGTATTTGGTAATGACTTTTATAATACCTTGACCCTAATTATACCTATATGACTTCATAATTGTGTAATAATTAATTACAAAGCAATTAATTATTATCATTAATGTCAAAGATATCCCTTCCCTATTACCCATACTCCCATATCCCAATCTTTTCAAGATATTTTTGATATTATAAGAGTAATTATTATTATTTGTCTATTGACAATTATATTTTTGGAAAATTACCTAAATATGATAGAGAACTTATTATTGATTGATAAGAGTCATATAATTGATGTATGTAATACGGATTTTGGACTTGTGACTTAATCATCATTTCTATGGTATTCGTTTGTGTCACAGAGTCTTTTATCCTTGTCAGGTAGTAGCCCCTTTCCCTTCCTCAAAAAGTAGAAGACTAACAACGAATGATCATCCATCATTCATTGGAGGGAGGGATTATTAATTCCAGTAACGACGACAATAGCTATCATTTTGGAATGCAAATACATAGTCTTGACACGCAAGAAAGCTTTTTTGTCTTTATTTTCTTTGTTTCATGTTTTTCGATATCAAAAACCAACCAAGCAACCAATTTACCAACTTTATATGATTACTATCCTTGTTAAGCAATTACGTATAATTATTCACCTGTGAGTCTTCTTTTTATTGTTATTATTATTATTTAGTCTTCTTGGTAAACTCAATTAGCACTTTTAATATTTGTAAGAGCATATACCCAAGGCTTGCTTGTCTTATACTTGGATACTTCGTAGCACCATAGGCATACGTACTAATGTGTAATTTCCCTTTGAGAATCTTAGAAATTATTTTTACGTACTTAATTGTAATATCTACCTACCTGTAGATAGAAGAAAAAACTGATTTAAAGATAAACAGAAAAGTTTTATTGTTTAAGAAAAAAAAAAAAAAAGATAAAAACGATCTGAGATTCCACGTAGAACGACGAATGGTGTATGGGATTTTTTGTTTAATGAGTTCTAATTAATTGTGAGTGACAAAGGCATAATATAATACGAAAACCATCTTTAAATTGTTTACGAGTTTAATTCTGTTGGAATAATGAGGTATAATCAAAAAAAAAATTGTGATTAAAATATTTTGTCTACACTATTTGCAGTATTTTATATAAATAATTACATATTTTTGAGTACACTTGTTTGTAGATACCCTAACAATATATGTATATTTTTGTTTGCCACGGTACAAAGGTCCTTGATTCCATGAAAAAAAATTTGAACTTGTCTCATAAATCAATGATTTTTCAATGTGTTAATATCATATTGTTTTAAAATCTATGACTAGTGCCCATTCTCCCACACGGACACCAATATTTTTGCTTTATTTGAACTAATGCATGTCTTCTTATTTAGTATTAACATGTTAAAGATTTGAACACTTTCAAAATCAAGAAGCCTTTTCAATATAATTATTGATTGGTTGAAAATATGTACATACTCTCATATTCCCAGAAACTTGACGCTCTCCTTTAAAATGTACGTACTTAAGCCCAGTTTGTAGAAATGCTGACTAAGCTAGGATCAATGTATGTAATTAACAACAATAAGTATAATTATTAATAAATGCTTGAGTTGTTCCAAGATAATTGAAGGTAGAAAGAAAAATGAAATTGATTTTTCGTGAGTTGAAAAAGATGACGGTCATGTTTCCACATCTATGTACATATGTACAAGGCTGGGTCAATCGTGGACTTACATTTTTATGGAATTTGATGGAGAAATACGTAGATATACATATATGCTTTAAGCTCAAGTAGTTACATACTATGGAATCTATAAAGGAGAGACCTGGGTTCAAGGTGCTGACTTTGATGGCTTTTTTTCACTTTCCACGCTGCTTCATCCTTGTTTATATATATATATATATATAATATATATATATATATATATATATATATATATATATATATATATATATATATATATATATATATATAATATATATATATATATACCAACAACTTTTTACAAGTTAATTTCGTGATTCCTCCTTTTTGTGAAGTAATGGCTTCACATACATATGTACTCTATTAAACCATGAGGACATCACATGTTCATGAAAAAGCATTCATTAACCCATTACGCATTTCCATTCTGAGTGGATATTTCCTACATACATATCTAGGTATGTAGGTACATACAAGGGTAATTACCTTGATTAAGGTCTTTGTGTCTACATAGGTACATATATGCTCTTTCATCCATCAGTTAATGACTTGTGAATTTATGTCCAGATTATGTTCATACATTTAATTAAACACCCACATCTGATATCATTCCAAAAAAAAAAGAAGTATCTGCATCAAACATTGTTCAGGCAGGTAGGCAGTCTACCAAGTTTTGCTTCAGACTTCATCTTGATAATCCTAATCCTATAATACTCCAGGGATATTTAAATGCACTTCAAAGATGCATAAATAAATGGAGTGACCCAACTTCGCCCGCCCACGTACACACTCCTACTCCTATTGGCTTTTCAACATTTCCGCGTAATGGACTTTTGGTCATATTTCATTAATATCCTTTTATTTGTTTTTTTAAATTGGTTCATTTCGTCTGACTATCTTCATACATTACTTTTGTTGCACATTTATTTCATTTTTTCAAGGATTTGACAATTTTATTTTTTTGTTCATATGAAGAAAAAAACGCCCTTTTTAATTAGAGTGGAATATCCTTAATTAAAATCCTTAGTTTCTGATGGGACAACTATGTAAATATAAATACTGTACTTATATATATATATATGTACATAGTTTGTATATTCCGAGAATAAAGAAAGAGAGAGAGAGTTAAAACCTCTGTCACCTTCAAAATATGTACCATGGTTTGTATATTTAAATCTATAATTATGTTTCTATGTATAGTTTTTCCTAATTTCATTCAGTGTATGAGGACTTGTGGTCTGTTCAAATACTTTTTTTTTACATTAATTATTAATTTTACTAATTTATTAAAATAAAAATTAGGATTGATTCCGTTTTTTAAGAGATTTTGTAGCATTTCAAATATTATATAACATGTATAGGTCATTTTATTGTTGCTGTTGTCTTTTGAAAGGCTCTCTACATAGATTAAGATGACTAATCGTTATATCTTGCCCGAAGACACAGGATCGAAAAACTGTACAAGGGTCCACATTTAAACAGATCGAGCCAAGATTCTTCTTTTTTTTGAATAAATATTTGATCACCTTACTGTATACAGATTATGCATAGACAACCTACGGCCCACGGGCCAAATTTGACCCGTGGAAGCTTTTCATCCGGCCCTCTGAGACCTTTGAAATCTATAATTATATAATTTTAAAAAAAATATTACAAAATAAGTATAACTATGTATGCATACATATTTTGCAAATATATAATTAGGGCTCTTGGCCCGCAGTTAGTCTTGGAAAACATAATTTGGCCCACAAGTGAACAAGGTTGTCCATCCATGATAAAGATGGTAGATTGCCATTTTCATTGTATTTCTCAACGTATTCTTAATAAAGAGATGGAGAAGGCCCGAAATTAACTGGAAATTACCAAATTCTTCCCAACTATGGATGGAACAAATCCTTTTTTTATAGTAGTAGTGGAAAAGAATTGCTTACACCTTGACAACAATTAACTCGAATTAAACCAATCAAGACACAAAAGTAGGGAAGAGAAGTAGAATATCGACAGCTGACAAAAAAGACGTAGAAGTTGTGTATTATAATAGTTATTGAATGTACTAAGAAAATCGATCTAAGTATTCACATGTCAATAACATTCTGTTATTTTCAGTAGCAGTAAATCTGGTGAAGACAGCATTCATCTGATTTTGCAAGCATCTTAATGTATTTTATAACAAAAGCACGTAGTACTTTTAAAATTTAACATACACATACTACACAAAAAAGAAAAAAATAATTATCATTCATTGCTTTAAATTAAAAATCCAATGGTTTTTCATTTCCAGAATTGTGTAGTCACAATTAAGTGTGAAAGAAGTAAAATATTATTTCGTTGACCTGACACACAACTTCTGTCTCGAACCAATTGTCCGGACTGTATAAATGACTTGTATTATCAAGTCAATAGACCTTTTACGAATTGTCCATACTTCATTCATTTTTGTACAAATTATATTTCGTATGTGGTTTGAGGACAAAGGATCAATTAGTTACAGAGACGACGAAACTAATTCATACACTAGAGGGGAGGCAGTTGTATAAAAATGACGTCACATATTAATGCAATTTTTCATTACTAGTGTTTCTTTAAAATGTGATCCCTGGTATTCCGATGCCTATAGTTGGTTTGATGTTATTGTTACCGACAGTTTCCTTGTCTATAAATTTGAATTCGTGGTGGTAGTTTAGAGTATCCCCCCTTAAGCTTTGACGAAGGATTTAACATCATAATACAAAGTATGTAGCCTTCAACGCCCCCAATCTTTGATGTAAAAAGGGGGGGGGGGGGAATAAAAGGCTGCTATCTTCATATTACATTCGCCAAAAAATATTGAAAACTTTGGGCCTGTCATCTATGTGTGTGTGTGCGTACTTAAGTACTATTCTACTCTTCCGCCTTTACTCTCATCTCTCTTACAGAGGAATTTTAGAGGGCACTCCTTCTCCTCTGATGGAGCTGTACGTTGGAATTGAGAATGTTTTTAAGCCATATCTTGGATAGAAAGTGACATCTAGAAGCTATAATGGGCATTAAAATATATAGGAATACTTTTATGAAGGAGGTTGCTTATACAGCAATTCTTTTGATTACGAGCTGCAGAAAGTGTTCGTAAACAAGACCGATCTAGATCTTGCTTCTGTAAAATAGTCGAGTTAGAAGTAGGAGAGATTAGTTTTTTAGATGAGTGGCAATTGATTCATTAGCCACAATTTCTTTTTAAAAAAAAGTAATAATATGAAACTTGCTTGCAACACCTCCTAAATAATATTAAAGTTGAAAATGATCACACTGTGCTCAAAACACTCGTATTCCAAGTTTCGAGAGACCTGAGGTGTTACTGTATAATTATTACACTATTGATGTTATCACTGAATTAATTCAAATTTTGTTTATTTAAGAAAACACAAGATTTTCTCACATGAAACTTATCTTTTGTTCTTTTAATTCGTAACAAGTTTTCAAGTCTATGGAAGGGATTAAAAAGTCATCCATGTTCTTATAATATTTTTGGAACGTTGGATGAGAATAGCAGATTCATTTTTATGCAAATCGTCTACTTCTTCATAAATTATACATTATCATGTAATTTATTTATCTTTATACTTATGTGAATGTTGAAACAAATTTATTTTTTATCAGGAATGTGTGTTAAAATCTGTTTGTATTGATAACGCTTTTCGGTGTCGAATTACTGTAAAATTTGGTCCATGGGTTATTATTTAATTGTTTAAATGTGTAAATTGAAGCAATTGATTAAATGATTGGGGATAATTAAGTACTTAAAAGCATATATCTAATTGTAGTTTTGTGAACTCATAACTTTTAAAGTTACTTAAAAAAGTTGTTGTAATTGAAACAAATAAACCATTGGATTTGAGTCAATAATTAATTCTCTTAAAAATCATGTATATAATAAATTATATTCCTCCCTTTCTTTAAAAATAATCCATAATCTAATATCAAAATTGATATAGTGTTCTCTTCATGGTAAAGGACTAAATTAATATTGAAATAAAAATTTGATATTTATTCTCTGAAATAGAAATATTAATTGGTACGCAAAAGATTTGAGGTTGAGGAAATATACATTATTTACTATCAAATAAATTAGTTTACTCCATCCCCCATATAAACCCTATTAAATTTTTTATCATGATCATAAATTATACTATAACTTTTATTCAAAATGCAAGTAGAACATTAAAACAAGTTCATTACTACTTAGGTATGTAATATAAAATATTATAGTTGATAATAATAATACAAAATACGGAATAAATATTGGATATTTAGTAACGCAACCTATGTATTAGACTATAATATGGTGGTTCAATAAGATTCTTTATATCATTGCAATTCTGCTTCTTAATATTATAAAATGCCAATTTAAAAAAAAATAAATATCAGGGAAGCTAATGTATATATATATATATAATATTTCTAGGATAGTGCTCTGAAGAATAACAATTTAATGAGAGCAACATTAATGTATGTATATATGGTATGTAGGACTCTAAATTATTTTTTATGAATCAAATTGTATTCAATCCTTGAATAATTTAATTGGTATTTTATTTACGAATACTATACTACAAATATATACTTCAAGGATTGGCTGTGAATATAGAGGGGTTTTATATATTCATCATTTCTCGAATTAAAGGATTTATAAGCGATCCAAATAACACATTTTTGTAAATCAAATCACATTTCCTTATTTAACATGGGGCTATGCATTTAATGTATGAATACCGTATTCCTTAAAAATGAGTACATTAACTTTTCATTATTTTGACTGTCGAATAAGGAGTAGTATTATATCATGAAGGTAATTAATATAATGAGTTATTTTAAGAAAATGTATATATTCATTGTTTGTTAGATTTTAGATCTTGTATACATTTTTTAATATTATGGAGTTATGTGTACAGGAATAGCTCAATGATAAATGTACAATCTGTATTGGTTCTTTTAAATCAGTAAGTGCAATCATTTTCCATTTATATTTTCAATATAAATGGATCTATAACGGAATTTTTGTTATTCATTAGATTTTTTGAATCCATTATTATATATTTCAAGTCTTATAAAATAACAGTCTTGATGTTCAAATCCTGATTTTAGTTGCAATAATATAATTGACGTGCCTTTAATGGTTATGCAAATTGGGTTTTTTTATATCATGTGGGATTATTGAGCATTTTTAATTTCAAAATTTTTTGCACTCTCAAGTACTGAGAATGAAGTAGGAAATGAATATTTCACAAAATTGAACGTTTATTTCAATTATGGGTTTAAACTAACTAAATACCTATATAAGGGATTATTAGGCCAGTATTCATTTTGCTAGGAATTTGTATGTTTGTTTTGTCACATTTCGTCTCGTCTATATAATATTTCGTCTGGTAGAATGATGTCCTTATTTTGTCGTTTTATAGAATGATATATTTTGTTTTGTCAACAGTTTTAATTTCGTCAGAAATTTTTCAATTCACCTTCTTTTATCACATTTAATAAAGTTTATATTTTGTTTTAATGAAACGAAACATACAAAAACAAACAGTTATATCTCCTCATTCTAGTTGACGAAATGAACACTGGATAGATAAATTCGGATATGAATGAAAAAAGGAAATAATATTTCGAATGGTTTTTATTCGGGAATAAATAATGACGTGGCTTTTCATAAGCAGGAAGGATTCGTTTTCAAGTATGAGTCAAGTGCAGATGGCTGTTTTCAACAATGTTAATTGACTTTGAGGATCCATCTTATTTGAAATATTTATTTTGCTGCAATTTTGCAAATTGGAGTCAAAAAGGACTCGTGCTTTTATATTTAGTATTTTGTATACCACCGTTCATCCCTAGATTATGATGAGCAACATCTGTGGGAAAGAGGTGCTCGTAAGCCAAAAGTGACACAAAGAGTGTTTCTATAAAATATATTCCATTATATGTGTCTAATTATACAAGAGAATGTTCTGGTCTGTGGTGTGAGGTGTTGATCTTTTGGGAAGAGTGACTAAAGCAGTGGTAGCCTGGCTCAACTTTCAGTGGGGGAGGGGATATGCTTAAATTTTACCACTCTTAGAGAGATGATTAAATTTTTTTTATAATTCAACTTTTTAAATATAGAAGTTTAACAATTTGTCTCCCCCTGAAATATTATTCACAAAGGGGCATCTGGACAAAGTAAGGAAACTAGTGATCAATTACTGAGGACATCATCGAAACGAATCCTTGGTGACTTATAAGTCACTTGCAATCCACGGTTATATTGAACTTCCATTCTTTGTATATCGAATTAAACTTATATTGTACGAATCTGCATCGTATGTAGCCACATAATATAAAAAGTATTTGGATATGCGTTTTTATAGGACTTTCACAACTGACTACGATATCTTTATAAGTTTTCTCTTTCTCTGTATTTCAATCAAAACAAGTTTGTATATCCATTCACATACATATAAATGGATTGAGGAGATAACGTTTATTACTATCATTATCATTTCCAATGCAAATTTATCGATCCGTAAATAGAATGCATCGAATATACATACATACATGGAAGACGTGAGAAAAAGAAAGTAATTGAATAATTTGTTCTGATAGTTTTTATTGATTTAAAAAGGGGTCAAACGATTCAGTAAGTTCATCAAATTTGCTTTTTGCATCATGAGAAACACAAATATATTTTGTGTCTTTAGGTTGATAATTGTTTGCTACACGCATACTGCGTGGGTAGAACTAGGAAGAAGTATATTCAATACAGTGTTATTTCTATATAGAAAATAATCGAGGTTGCGGGCTGACATCCAATTTTTTCCGTAAAAATGAATTATTATACATTATTAAATCAGTCGAGAGTCATTTTTGGCTCAAAACAATGCAATGAAGTATATACTTCTTTGAAAACAAAAGATCTATCTATTTATGTATACTTTAAATGTGTGTATTTTACCCTTGAAAAGATAAATAAAAGCATTTAGATGTTATCTGTCTGTCTCCAAATAAAACCCTTTAAAAAATTGGGATCCGTTGATAATAATTTTTATATTATAAAAAAAAAAATTGCTGTATTCTATTGGCTTTACAAACATAAATACACGTACATACATATTTAAAATAAACTTAAAATTTGGCACAAAACAGTTCTACATATTTCAAGTCAGTTTTTAAATTGTCTTGTTCCCAAAGTAGGTTTCCAACCTACAAAGAGTCTAGAAAATTGGATTATTTTATTTAAAAACCATACAAACCTGACAAAATAATCGTAAAATTAAATTTTTTTTTTTTACCTTTTTCCATAAAGTAAAGTGTTGTTCACTTCATGTTAATTTTAAGCAATTAAGTCAGCAATTAAAATATACTAATAGCCAGGTAATTGCATATATATGTATATGTATATTTGAGGATCTGAAGCTCTTATATTGTACATTTTAAGTAGGTACGATTATATATTTGGATTGCATTTTAATCTTTTTTTTTTTTAGTCCAAGTTGTTCGATTTATGTAAATGTTTTAATTTTATCCATATGTATGTTTTTATGTCTTTATTATTAAATGATTGGGTTTTTGTATCTTCTTCTTCTTCTTCTTCAAAAGCGTATTGCTACGTTCATCTTTTTCCTTATTTGTGAAAGTTTTTCTGTTGTTATTTTTTAATATAAAAATGTGATACTTTTATTGTATGAATGTATTATGTTAGCTCGTATAAATTCATGTATGTATGTATCTACATACTAGACAGAATCCATTCTTTTGGGTTCTATCTATGAACAAATAGTCTGTTATAGAAATAGTCATGATAAAATTAGAATAAATTAAAGTGTACCTACATATATACATACATTTCCTTTTTACAGATTATAATTTTCCATTCTAAGCACACAATGCATTTAAAATCTGGCATTTCTTGGCTTTATTATAGGTATACCTACATAGGTACATATTTACAAAAATTTCTACTCTGTCCATATCTTCCAAACTTCTTTTTATACATATATTACTATTTATTATTATTATTATTATCTTTTGAGTAGGGTTTGTCTCTTCTCTCTACATACGTATGGTGTACTTTTTTAAATTATTATTATTATTATTATTATTAATGAATTTTGAGTAAGAGCATCTCTTTGATGTTTGTGAAAGATCCACTGGGTTACACTTTACATTTAATGCAATTCAATTCCAAATCCATATTGACTAAAGGCTCATGTCTACTTAGCATTTGAATCATTGTGTCGATATTTTTTTGTTTGCTGTTCCATCCTATTTTTGAAAAAATATGGAACTTTTGTGAGAAAAAGAGATTATAATTGTTTATTTTTTTTCTCTTTTAAATTGCTTATTTGGACAGATTTCTAATGCTATAGCCTTAGGCTACTAATGAGAAGATTTACTGTATTTATTTTTTTTGCCAAGTTTGTCTACTCTTGCCCCCTATTGATGATCTGTGTGGATTGGTTGAGCTTGAATTAAATGTTGAGTAGGAATTAACATGTACCTCGTATTATGTAAAGTTAGAGCCATATGGAAGAATGACATAACTGGCATAGTTAATTTTAAGCCTTTTTTTCCTTAGCCTTTGAAGAAAAGGTTGATATATATCCCAAGAAGATTGCTCTATGTGTGTGAACTGTTGCCCACACAGAATTTCTTCTTTTTTTTTTTATAGAAGGAATAATTGATTATATAGTAAATCAAACTATATGTAAGATAACCCTCAAAAGTATATCCCTTGGGCAGTTTTAAAAGAACCAGGCTATAGCTTGGAGAGATTTCCTTGTGTATGTGGCTTAATTTTTTCCTGCAGTTTGTCTTTGCTTCACAGAAATCACATTGTTTTAATTGAAGTAACAAGGTACATACATACAGTCATGGAGGTTGTGTAGTTTGCTATATGTATAGTATTTCATAGTACCCCTCCCTAGCGAAGAAAAAACTCAACTCTTGAACAAGTGAATTTGTACAAAAATTGATCACGTGATCGTCGTTTTGAACTCTCTCATATTTATTTAAAAGACAGAAAAGTGACGCTAAAGAACGTAGAAACGAGCTTTAGTGAGTAGAGTTTGGATTTCTACGCCATCTTGTGACTGAATGTTGTGTGAAATTTGTTCATGGCTAGAGTTGGGAAATTTGTCAGGATAGAGTTGAGTTTGATGAAGAGAAGAAAAATATCAGTTGGTAACCTGTACTGTATCTAATATCCTCCAATAATTTAAATCAAACACCCAATTTACTTAAATTGAATACATTTGAACAGGAAGACCATGCAGTAGTGGCAATCGTACTCAAAAGTTATGCCGTATAATGGTATAATGTCAGGAATGTTATTTTTAAACTTAGTTGCGTATTTACTAAGACTCAGGATTTCTGCGCCATTTTGTGACAATGAATGCTCATGACCTTTTGGCCATTGGAATCCTTTTAAAGAGTTAGATAGAAAACACGATAAAACTGCCCACTGGTCGAGATCCCTTCCTTACTCCTCAAAAGGATTCATGACTTTCCTTAGTACATGACTCATTTATTTAAACAAAAAAATCAGTATATGAAGGTATAATCTAATTAGCTACATAAGCCTACGAGTACTGTGAACAAGAGAAAGATAGATAAAACAAGATGTAGGTGCAAGGTTTCTAAACCATATCTTGCATGCATGTGCGTGTGTGTTTATATGGTCAATCACTCACTGAGTATGATACTAAGGACTTACTTTGACGTGCATCGTAAAACTTGATGATGTGATCCGAAGACGTGCTCATTCTTTATGTATATCAAATAGATAGTTATTGTTTTTAATTTAATCTTCTTTCTTTTTTGTTACCCTTTTGTCAATGTATGGATGCCTGAACGAATCGTTGTAGTGAAGGCGGCAGAGTCTTGAAGATGTATTAATATGTATTGATTTATGCTTATAATAATATACTGCTGCTTTCATTCAAACATATTTCCTTACAATTGTAAGATATACAAATAAATGAAGGTGTTTTTTTTTTTTGGCAGGATTTACTATGGACTTTTGAGTGCGGTCTTCTTCCCCATCATTTCCCCATATCTTTTATAAATACTACCTTTTCTACTGATATACCAACCTACAATCATTTATGTATTAAAGCGTAATGTTTATAGGCGTAGTTTTCGAATGCACAATGGTGTAAAATAATAATAATATTTGGGAGAGAAGTAAAAAGATCACAAAATCACTTTTATACATGTACATATGTTTATGTATATTTTTATAAACCTCCATTTTCAATTGAGTGGCTGCACTTAATTTTGTTATCTACTTATGTAACAATGTTATGCACAATGAATGTACATAATATATTTACATGTACCATAGGATGCTTTAAACTCTCTCTCTCTCTCTCTTCATATTCTCCCTCATTTGGAATTTGTTTTTGTAAATATGTTTGAAGCATGATTAAAATAATGTGGAAATATAATCAGGTAAACAATTATCTGATAAAAATAGGATTTTCAAATTAATTAAGTAGATGTAGGTAGGGAGGTAGGTACAAATTTGAATTAATGCATTTATGGCTTGTAAAAAAACAAAAAAAAAACACGATGATTATCATAGTAAATGAATGACAGGTTTCTGTGATGATTAAAATAAAATAACGTTTTAACAGAAACCTGCCTTCTGTTTTCTCCAAAGAATATCCAGATAAACCAATATTAATAAAATTTACGGGTAAAATAATGTATAAATTATATACGTTTTTCTTTATGTAATAAGATTTGTCGATGTCCATGAATCAGGGGAGCAAAAAATGGAAATATCATGGGTCTAGGATTTTTGAATATTTCTGTGTTTACTGTTGATTGAAAAACTTTTTTTTTTTTTGCAAACATAATAAAGAATCTTTTTTTAGTGCTCATTCTCAAGTTTGGCCAAAAAAGGGGGTCAATGAAAACCCTTAATATACAGTCAACCCTCAGAGTGCAAGTATTTTGAACCTTTTGTATTGTGTGTGATGTATGTGATAAATAACAAGTTTCATTGCGTGAGTCACTCTTCCAAAAAGGTCAACCCGTCTCTTTGCATTACTCACACTTCAGCTGAATATCTACAACTTGCTGCTTTATTAATAAATCTCTTAATTCTGATAGTATTAATTATTTATTTAATTCAATAAGCTAATCCTTTTAATCTGGTTTAAGTTAACGAGTACTTCTTTGACGCGAATTATGCTCGTAGTCTAAGGTATACAAAGACATTTGCACAAAATCAATCTAAAACATAAATCTAGAAGAAGAAAAAATCCTAATTATTCATTATATCTTATAAATGGGGACTTTTGTAGAGAAAAAATACAGTTTTAAGATTAGAAAAGGAAACACGCTTGGTACGATTGCTATTTTTTGAAATTATTTTCGTTTTTAAGTAAGAAATAAAGAATTTCCGCCTACATTTTTGTAGATTTTGTTTAGAATATATAATAAAATTATAGTACATATATCTCTAAATGTAATATAATATTCTCCCTGCTATTATTATCAAAGGTATTGATTCAACATTACTTTAAATCTCACTTCCGCCTTCTCCTCGCGCTCTACAAAAGTCGCACCCCTCCTTACTAATATAAACGTTCCAATTATAATTCATTAACATATTATTTCGATCAATTATGATGGGCTTTACATCCAAGTTTTTGTAGTGAATTGAGATACCCAAGAATACAAACTGTAGTTCAAAGCCTTCGTTTTTTTTGTGAGGCTTTATTTGACTCCGATATGACCTTTTAACCATAGAATATTATTTTTATTCCTTTGTGCTCGAGAATTCATACTTATTTGCGACGTTTAAGAGCAATTTGTGGTGGTGCGGCGCCATTGAAGAATTAATCAGGGTAATTTATTAATAGAAACAGAGGATAATTTTGTAAGGAAGATAAATGTATTTGGTACAAGCTTAGAATTTTTAGAAAAATACTCCTTGCTTTATTTTGTATTCACGGGCACCAAATTATGTTCTATGTATATATTTTTTCTTCAAGTACAACAACTTTTTTTCTTTTTAAATGATGACATCCATAAAAGAATGACATACGCTTTCATTTTTTACGCTTGTATACTATTAGACTACTTCCAAAATTGTGTGTAGGCCTTCACCCTATAAAATAATTATATAAATATTATTATAACATGTCCATTATTTTCTAAAAGATATTTTCACCTGAGCTATAATACTTTTTGCGATATTTAATAACTATTTCATCTAAAGAGAATCGTGGATTTATTTATCCATTTTAAAATATCTCTGTTTTAATCATCAAATATCCCTGGATTTTTTTGCAAATACATATATCCATATTTTCTCAACAAAAAAAAGCATATTAATTTAATATATGCATACATATATACTTATATTAGACCAGTAGAGAGACCGTTTTGGGTGTTGAACGAAAATACGACTCTACAGTCTTTTTAGTTTATTTTTTTAAAATATGTAATGTCAATCTTGGAACGAAGTAGTTCATTCATTTTAAATATCGGTTGTTGTACCCAGGGTTATGTTAATCTGGTTACAATGAGAGATGTTCAAAAGAAACATTTCCACATACCCTCTACTTGGCAACACAACTGCTTCCTTTGCCCATCCTTATTTTAACATATCATCCGTATCAATGGTTTGTGAACTGATGTAATTAGATTCGGTATCTGAACTCTGGATCTAAAATATAGGCAGTATTTTGAACGGAACGTTGATTTTGCAATATATGTATATTTACTTAATTGTTTAGGCTATGATATACCGCTTGACTTCATTTTTCATTTATAGTATGTATGTATGTATGCTTTTAAATGTTTTTATCTGTGCGGAATTTAAAAATACTCTTTTGTTTTTTCAAATGAAAAAAGATTTCTCTCTGTTTTTTTAATATTCTAATTAATAAAAAATTTACCAATACTTTTCTTTCTTTCTTTCTTTTTCTAAGAAAAAAACAAAGGTAACTTGACCCTACTCCCTGAATCAGAAACGATGATCAATTCACATACCTATGTGAATTGTCTTTGGCCATTCTTGAACTACAAAAATTCCAAATTATCACTTTACGAGTAATTTTATTAGAAATATATTTAGTCATATATGTACATAAATAATAGTACTAATTATAGATCATCTTTTTTTTTATTATTCCTTGAATTTAGGTAAGAAAATGCATTAAGTATTTTGGGGTTTTCGATTGGCGTTCCTTCTCTAACTTTATTAAACGTACACACACACACACCGGCAGATCGCGTAGATGTACATACATATATATATATGTAAGTAAGTAAACCAACAGTCATGCTGCATACAAGGTCTTCTTGGGTTCACCGCTCGCCTAAAAATACTTTTATTATTATTTTATAAAGAAGTGTTGCGTGTATTTTTTTTTTTTTTTTTTTTTTATTTTTTTTTTTAAACCCAAGATGATGATTACATAGATTATTTCATTTAGTTGATTCCATATTCCTTGTGCTATGACTCATGTGACTCATACATGTTATAGTAGTATAATAGTTAGTTAAGCAGCAATATATTGATTAAAATTTCACATGGATTATAGTTCGTTGATATTTAAAACGGGTGAATCACTGACTGTACTTATTTTACTCATATCCTTTCTATGCTTCACACTTAAGCAAGAGACTTCATCTCCCTTACAAATAATATCCTTACAAAATGAGGAGCAAAAGAAAAAGAGTGAGAGAAAGAGCTGTTGTAGGTGTTCTGAGGATGAAGACGGCACAAAAACGGAGGAAAAAGACTCGTCTTCAGGGGATGAAGTGACTGGTAAGAGCAGCTGCATTCTACTTAATGTCGACATAAGTGACTCTTTTGAAAGGGGTTCACGGGTATCCCTTGACTCCCTCACTTCTATAAAGTTGAATAGGCACCATATGCAACCATCAAAGGGATTTGCTATAAGACACGTGCTATAGGAACCTGTTAAAATATCCTTTAGATATTTGCATATGGTTAGAAAAAAACCCAGCTACAAATGTTGAAGGCAATGCCGTTACTATCCATATTGAAAAACTTGGTTTCTATTAAAACTGCAGAACTGTTCAAGGACCCGAATAATTTAGACCACATGATACTATTTTTTTAAAAATGCCCCCTCCCTTGAATTTGGAGTGCCCCTCCTCGGATATATAGCATATACATACATGTAGGTCTGTTTACTAGAGGGAAGTAATTTCTAGCTAGTTTAATTTACACATTACCTTTTTGGAAAAGGTAATTACGTGGGTTTCGTCTGACGGATTAAGTTTTTCCTGCTGTCAAAATTGATAGGTGATGATGATGATGAGGGTATTAATTTTATTATTTTATATTTAACAAACGCACATTCAAATCATCTGGAAAAGTTAATGTTTTGATTTGATAATACTCAATCAAGTCAAAATATTCCTTGAAATGGGCCTGATTTTATTCATAATGTTTTGAATTTTTTTAAAGAGTTTTTCATAGTAAGCATTTGGTTCATGATGTATTTACTTGACACAGTGTGCATTACTTCAATACAAGTACACAGTGTTTTAGCCCCTTTGAGGCAAAAAACCTATAAAATTTTAATTTGATGCATGTAATATGAGCCTTGACGCCGCTGCTTTTACTCATTGTAGTTAGCTATGACTATTGTCGTTTGGTGGCTCCACAAAAACAACAACAATAATCTAATAAAAACCTTGAAAATTGCATTGTAATACAACAAGGTATAATAGGTTTGTAGTTATTTACATAAATACAAGAAAACGAGGAAATTTGAAAGTATGTACTTATTTTTTTTTTTTTTTTTTTTTGCATTGTATTCAATACTCGTATGTATGTACAGTTTGTGTCGCATAGTTTGTCTCTTACTCATCGCATTTATGTTAACAATGAAGGGACCTTAAGATTTAAAAAAATATCAATACATTGGTACGTTCTTTGCATTGGAAGTTATTTTGCTTGAGTACCCACTCTACGTGTAGTAGACATACAGGTTTTTTTTTTTTTTTTTTTTGTAAGCATTTCCTTATAGGTCTATTAATTCTAATATTTTATATATTTATGGTACATTTTTTTGCCTTAGGTACAGCCCTTTAAATCATTTGAAACTCTGAATGCATGTCCAAATATCTACTTACATAGCTTCAGAAATATATTTTACTTTTATATCAATTAAGTAAGAAAACAATTTACTTATTTCAAATTATAGTTGGCTGCTACAAGTGAGCCTCAAGAGAGTTTCAATGTTTATGTTTTAGATATGTCATGTTAAAAAAGAAAATTGTTTTATCTTGTCATATTTTTCATGTTTTAATATTTTTGAGAGCAAGTTCAAGGAATGTTTCTTGAAAATATACATAATATATGTTATTATTATGTAGGCTTTTTGAAACCATTTATTCATACTTTCTATGAGGGTGATTTGTCTAGGTATATCACTTGCAAATAGCGCTGGCCTATTCTAGTTTTTTTGCGGATCAATAGATATTCTTTAGTTTTTTCCTTACCAATTTTGATCTCTTCTCTAATGGATTTCCCACTCGTATCTTGATCATAAAAAAAAAGAATATCATCTTTAAATTCATATGTATGTAGATATCATTTACAGAAATTGTATATATACATATATTAAATGATCAAACATGATTGCAATCAATTTTGCCTTTAGTACAGTCTATTTAGGAATGAAATTGAATTTCCTCATGATATTTTCATATAAAATTGAACCACACGAAAGGGATAGTAGGATTTTGTCTATATATATATTTTTTATTATTAAGTCATAACTAATTGCAGCTCATTTTTTGTAATTTGAATAAAATTAACTTTTGAAGGAGAATTCCTATTAACGTGTCCTTATGGGTTAGATGCGTAGTATTAAATTTAATTATACAAGGTCGTTTAAAAGACTTTAAGGATTCTACTTCTTCTCACATATCTACCTATATGATGTTGGTATATTAAGTATCAAAAGAGTACATGAACATAAAAGTGGATTCTGGGTTGGTTTTAAAAAATAAATGCATAGTTTACGTAGAGTGTAAATTTGATCAGGAAGCAAATTTAAAATATTTATAAAAAAATATATATATATATGCAAAGACTTCTTTGACGATTTAAAAAATTTTTGATTTGGCAAATGCAATTCCTTTGTGTAAATATGTACGTATCCTTTTTGAGTCATTAATGCAATAATTGTATGAAATGATTCTTTATGACTCATTTAAGAGTCTTTAGTTTATATTTGTTCAATTGAATTTGTACATATATCAAGTCAATATATTTTCTATGTAAACTGTACAATCAATGTGTGACTTGTGTTTTTTATCAAAACAAGTTCTATATTTTATATATGTTATATTATTACATGATCTACATAAATCCAGGGCAGTTTGTATTATTTGAAAGTCTGTATTTTAATGACGAAGACACTTTGTATCAAAATCAGGCGTTTCTGTTTTAAAAAAGAAGATTGACTCCCATGGAATTGTCTCACGCTTATACGTGCAAAATCAAGATGTAGATGATTTATCAGTGTTTTTTTTTATTGCTTCTTAAACAAAGTACGCCTGTTAAAGATGTTCAATAATCATTAAGATGTTGAAAAGTACATGTATGTATATATGTATATGAAGAATAATGAGGCTAATTATGACGTTTATCATTATTCACTCTGTGATTTATCTTGTAAGTAAGTGAAGATGATCCCATGAACTTCAATTAACTATGAAGCTCACTCACAATTATTCATGTGAAAATAAATTTCCCTGTTGAATTTGCCTTGATAGGGTTTCAAATAACAAGGATTCAAGGGGCTAATATACTAATATTTAGTATTCATTAGATTTGTTACTGCATGAAAATAATAGAATAATTTGCATTAAATTATATACGTACACATAATGTGCATATCAAATGAGGGGCATTCAACTCTGCTCTACAAATCATTCACATATGCTTCAATTAAATTAGCCCATGAGTTAGGTAGCTATTTTTATTTCCCAAGTACCTATTATGGAGATACAGTGAAGCGTGGTCTGATTTTATTTTATTTTTGAGCCATGCTTTTAATCAGTTAACTTTCTATCAAAGTGATTCTTGATTATGTACGTCCTATATAGAGAGTAACTCATTTATTATTATTATTTTAATTAAAGTGCTCTTCTTTGAGCAATGTAAAAATTTGAAATTTTAAGAGGGAAAATATATATAATTATTTTATTTAAGTTCCATAAACGGATATGATTACTATAGCTACCTGCTTTTGGAGACATGTTTCTTCGTCGTACAGGCATGTACGTAATATGTAAAATATAGGTATGTGGGTACGTCATTTCACAAATTCATGCGAGTGTGACTCTCTTTCAACTCATCAAAAGAAGTTTGATCCGCATGTTGTACCATGTTTGCATGAATATATTATATTATATTATATTGACTCTTGTGTACTCTTCTTCAAGTCAAAACGAGGATCGAAGCATGTTGTTTTGAAACTTGTCATGATTAATTTGCAAGAACTACAAGAAATGAGCCTACTTTAAAAGATGGGAGTGACGTACCCCGTTTTCAACACACACATACATGCATATATATATATATGTGTATGAGACATAACTTTGCTATATTCTCTACAAATGCATATTATTCATTCTACATATGTACATTTGTAGTAGGTTTAATTAATAATGAGGCTCTGAAAGGGGTAGAGAGGAGAGAACCAGGCATTCGCTCCTCTTTTAAACCTTTAAATAGCACATAATATGTAAGTATGTGTCTCTACAAATTACTTTTCCGATTGAAAATACATGTTTATGTATGTATGTATGTAGTTTTGTTTTGTTTTGTTGGTGGTTCCTACGAATGGAGAAGAAAAAGTCACTACTCCTTATAACAAACATAATTTATTATTTATTTCATTGACATTCATTTCTTGAATGATTTATACTTCATATAATAGCAGAGCATTATTAAATTATGGTTGGATAGGGGTAGGGAGGTCTGTTGGAGTTGTCACATGACAACTGCATGTTACATACAAATGTAACGGCTACCCATAAAATGCATCATTTATAAACTATGTAGGTACATATAACGGGTGCTCATCATTACATAACGTCATTACAAATACATTTAATATTATGTAACTGCCCTGATCTGAAGCTATAAAACAAAATAAGGAAACACGCAGCTTGTCAGCTTGGAGATATTTCTCAGACTTTGGTGGATAAACTTCCTCCCCCCCCCCGCAAGATGTCGCTTTTGAATAGCATATATTCGCAGAATTTACCTTGTTTTAATTCAAGGAACTTAAATAGTCACATAGTAATTCAGACCCCATTGAGAAACAAAAAAAATCAACTTTCGGACAAGTGAATCAGTACAAAAATCGATCTTGTGACTGTCGTTTTGTATCCTCGTTTCATAGCTTTGGTTTTATTATTTCTGAAGTAAAGCCATAGTTCAGAAAGGGATAGCTCTTCCTGGAAATGATAAACTTCTTCTTTGGGGGGGGGAGGAGGATATTTTTTCTATCTAAGTTGCAAAAAATCTCTGTATTTACATATTAGGCATTTCTTTGGAAATATTAAATAGGGGGGGGGGGGAGAGGAATCCAAGTATTAAAGCCATGTTGAACGTTCTCCCGATAAATCAATTATTTTTCATGCTCTTCATAATATTTCTTCTTTTTTCATGACTTGAAATAGTTAAACAAAAGTATACAGAGGAGAGGGCATAGAGCAATAACAATAATGGATTCTAAATTATTCAAAAGCCATAAATTGTGATCCAATACATACATTCTAAACAACTCTGCTTGTATTTCTGAATAGAAAGACATTTCATGCCGAGTTCCATTATGAAACATAGAAGAATGTATGTTTTAGGATAGTGACGGATAATCATAAGTCAAATTGCTTCCAATTTGTATAACTGTTTGGTTATTTAAAAAAATGATTTCGGAACAATTGTCTCGAGAAAGGTTTTGTAGACTATTCAGGTTCAATTTTTGTATTATATTAATAACACAATTTAATATGTACATACATATATAAATTCATGTGGAACAAATCTTGTGGTTAGTTTTATGTTAAAAAAACACACACGTTTCAATCGATTCATACATGAATATTTAATTAAAGTATGACGAGGGATACATCAAGAGAGAAATTAGAGTAATAAAGTGTGTTCAATAGGATTGGCACCTTCTATGACTTAGTTATTTTGTGAGCATGTAATTATAATAAGGCTATTATTCTATTCCCAGGTAGTTTATGTAGAATTTTTTTTGTACATACAATCTCCCAACCTCGATTTGTATAGCTTTACTATCAAATTAACGATTACCAACTTTTCATCTTGAAAGCCTATGGTACACACTGTACATTAAGTAGACAAGAGATGACTTATATCATTTACTATACTTTTTTAAAATACCAATCAGCCTCCTCCTTTCTTATCTTCTATAAAGAACATAACTTTTATTGATAACTGTTCTTTACAAATTAGTTTCTCTTTCCGGAAGGATCGGGTATCCACTACTTCGTTTTAGATATTAGATTTTGGCAATGAGTGAGCAGGAGATTGAGGTAAAGTTATATGTTCTAATTTGTGTTTCTATTCATCTCTTGGAATTTCTCTCGAGGTTTTTTTTCTTTTCTTTTTCCTTCACCAAACTTTTGCCCCGTTGAAAATAATTTATTGATGAATCATGCAGAGTCTTTTATTTTTTCTTTTTTTATTTGTACGGAATTCTGGTGATGAATGTTGGTCATATGTACAAGAAGATTGATAATATTTATGTTGATACATTCCATCAAAGTATGGAGTGGATCTACTCATACTGCTGACACGCATAGTATTCAGGACATGTCATATCTAATTATTTTGATAATAAGTAACATACATACTTAGGAGGCATGTCAGGATTTTATCATACCTACATAGAAAATGCTATTTTTGTTTAATCTTGTTCATTTTAATGCCTTTCTAAGGCTTTAAGAAAATTTTTAAAAGGATGTATGCAGATAAGTTAAATGCTTATTGATTTACGTCTTATTCTGAGCTTAAGTACTAAATTACTTAGCTTCAAATAAAGATAATATACATATTATATTAATGTAATTAGGTTTTTTTTTTAATACTCCTCGGATGTTATTACTAGTGAATTCCATCTGCTTCATACATGGACAATTGATTAATTGCTAATAAATAGACCTTTAAAGTATTTTATTTGAAGACATTTTGAGTCCGCTAATTTTAGTTTTAGTTTGGGATTGATTTGATTAATGAATTGTTTGATTTACAGAAAGCAATGCTCAAGAGTGTTATTTAACATTTTTTAATATATGTAAAGAAGTATTTTGTGGAAGATAAAACCATTAGAAAAACGGGATTTTAAAAGGAAAGCCAATACCCTCTAATATATTTGAAACTTTCAAATAGCTAAAAATGATAGATTTTTATGAGTGAAAGCCATGAACTTAAACCACAAAATAATCATATCGATTCTCTAACAAATATATATATACACTTTTACTTTATAACGTTGTAAATTGAAAAATTTACTTATTCATGCAATTGGGTAATTTGACTTTACGGTCTTTGAAAAAAATAGTCACATTCTTCTTTCTGTGTCATTGGAATATTTGATTCCTCTTGATTTTTGTAACTGTTTTTAGAAAGTTATTTCCAAGAGTTTTCTTTAAATTTCGGTTTATTTTTCATAGAATTTGATAATGTAGCTGAGTTTAATATTTAAATCTGTATTTTATATGAAAAAATAATGTCAATTAATTGCAAAGAGCGGACACGCTTGACTCAACTTTAGCTACCTTTATATATTGTGTCCTCCATTTATGTATAAGTTGAGAGAAGGAGAAGAAAAATGATTTGAATAATTTATGAAACATAAGTCTCTAAGTTGTTGGCTTTTATGTATGTGTATCTACAATGAAAGTTAGTTAGGGTTTCTGGCACAGAGAAGAGCTTGAAAAACCTAGAGAGAGAGAGAAGAGATTCACCCTCCCCGCTCCCCTTCTTTTTCGTATTTATTCATATTAATAAACCTAATCATTAAAGCAATGAAATATCGATTCTTGGAGAGTCGTATTTTATTTTAGTGCTGTTCTTGAGCTACTTCTGGTTAGATGTACCTAAGAAGGAGGAGAAAAAACTCCTTGTTTTTTGATCGAATTTAATCCTTCTCTCCTTCTTCTCATATAGAAATCCATATCCAACCCTGAGGAGGTGAGTGATTTCTCAAATCACGTAAGTTTAAACGATTTTATACGAAAGGAAGAGAAATACAGCACACTTCGCCATAGTTTAATATCCAAAGAAATGAGCAATGAGGCCATCAAACGACGAGAGTCATCCCTCTCTGTAGCAAGCTATAAACCTCCTAGTAGTGAGGACTATGAAAATGACGACTGGAAAAAAGAAAATGATTCCGTGAAGAGTTTGAGAGGAGATTCTCCTGTCTCCGTTAAGTATAAGCAAAATGGAGACGGAGACTCACTAAAGTCAGCAGATAGTGGAAGACCTGCGTCTAAGAATGAAAACGAATTGGAGTCAAGACCCAATTCCAAATCTCCTACTCAGTCCCTTCATTCGAGCAATCAAAATACATCACATCCCACTTCAAGAGTCCACTCTCTTGCCTCCCTGAAAAGCAACGCCATTTCAAATTTACCAGAGGGTGAAAATGTTGAAACAGACATTGAAGATCATCATTCTCAATCAGATAAAGCCTCTCACTCATCATCAGCTAAATCCAAAAAAAGTCGATCTGGATCTGCGGATTCTAAAGACGACTCAAGGCCCCTTTCTACCGGCTCTAAACAGTCTCAACCCTTAGAAAACAATGATTTAGAAAATGCACAGTCACTCCATGAAGTGAATCCATCTGATGGAGGCTCCATGAAATCCCTTTCAGAGGAGCTAAGGGAAGTTTAACTTCATGACTAATGTCTTAAATGACCGAGTACTGCTCAATAAAATTCACTTTTTAAGAGGAAAAACTAAAGATAAAACAAAGACATTTTTAAGGGAACATTTTATATCTAAGAGCAATGCTTGGTATTTGGTCATTAGTCAATACACTTAAATACACCATAGGTCTTCCTCAATGAATGTAGAAAGAGATAGTTCGGAACATGATGGCGAAATAGATCATGAATCTGCATCTACAAAATCCAATCCATCACCCATTCCTTCTCGAAATGACTCGAACATCTCAAAAGCATCATCAAGAGTAGCCTCTCCCCAAGAGTCTCATGAAAATGAGGAAAGTAGTTCATCACGACCACAATCCTCTCAAAGAGGCTCAAAACACTCATCAAGACCCACTTCAAATACATCTCAGCCTATAGATTCTCGTCCTGTCTCTGGAATATCCAAAAAAAGTTTAACGGATAAGTCATCCAATGGTTCAAGACCCATGTCTTCAAAATCAAATGTTTCGATCCAGTCTAAGGATTCGACAAAAAGCTCGAATGGAGTAATTGGGGAGGTAGAAGAAAATGACAATACTCCGGTGGTTGAATCCAAAGACGTCAATGATGAACTTATTGATCAACAAGCTGAAGATGCAAATAGTTTGGAACCAAATGTAAACGATCCTGACACAAATAATGGTGATCCTCATGAGGGTGAAGAGAAGGTAATTTAGGGTGTATTTTTTGATTGAAAGGTATAAAATAATCAAGTAGGAAGAAGAAGTAGAGGAGCCAATGATCGAAGAGGCTAAAGCATTTGAGTTAGGATCAGAGGAGGCTGAGAAAATGGATGATGATGTTAGGAGTATTCATTCAGAAAAAGAAAGCGGAGACCCAGCTATGGATGCAACTGACACAGGTCCTCCATCACAGACTTCAGAGCAGAACGATGGAGTTACTTTAGATGATAATGATATAACTTTCATTACGAATGATAAAGAGGGAAGTGAATCACCCACCCCTGAAGAGGAGGGAAATGAAATGGAGGAACAAGGAATTCAAAATTTAGATAGGGATAACATAGATTTAGAGAATGATGAGGAGAAAACTCCATCCTTGGCAAATAGCTTGTCTATACCAGATGAAGATAAAGTCGAATTCACAGTTTCAGCTCCTGAGTCAAGAAGAAACTCATTAGCTGAAGATAAAGAATCAGATACGTTTAAACCACATTTAAGTCTCGCAGAGAAAATGGTTCCTGCAAAGAAACTAGTTTATAAAAAAGGTTATTTATTTTTTTATTTCGAAATATACAATTAATGGGTAGTTGAAACAATTAAGAAAATTAATTGATCCAGGACATCAGCTATTTACATACGTAGATGTGTTAAATTAAGGTGTTGTTTCTATATAAAAAAATACATGGGTAAATAAGTACATAAATTTTATGGTCCTAGTTGATTCTTTAAATTTCTTAATTTCTTGCTCATATCTTAGTACAAAAATATACAGGGATAATCATAATAACAAAAGTGAATTTCAGTTCACCGTGGAAAAACTCCATATTACTTGAAGAATGTCCGTTCCACTATTCATCAAACCTTTACATCCAATCTAAACTACGATAAAATTTATTTGCCTAAACTTCGCAATGATTCAAGTACGTAGCCTTTACACAGAATGTTTTTTTTTTTTTTTTTTTTGAACACCCTTAAATATCAACGATCCTTAGTATAATTATTATTATTAATGTGTAAATAATGCCTTTGTGTGTGTGTGTGTGCGTATCAAAGGTTAATGGAACTTATTCCATTTGAAAAAACGTAAATAATTATTTCAGAAGGTGACAATGACAGTGGCGTGGACGAAAGCACTCAAAACTCTGGGATATCTTCTTCACCGAAGAAAAATCTCTCCGGAGGTGCAAATCAAACATCTTTTTCTCCTAATGGATCTCCTTTAAAAAACCGTAGTGGCCGCACGACATTAAAGCCCCTAAGTCATGCCCCACGTGTTGCAAGGAGTAAGTCAGTTCCAAAGCCATTAAGCAGCTATGGCTTCTCTAAACAGCAGACTCCTGAGCCTATCAAGAAAGGTAAAAAGTGTGCCATCTTTGTAATTTGCATGAATCTTTTTCAGACCTTTAGTATATATATACATACATATGTTGCATGATCCTCTATGATATTTAAATCCCCTTCACCTGAGTCTCAGGCAGTATTAAAATTAGCCCAATCCCTATCTTTGTTTAAAGAAGTGCTTCTCAGACTTTTTGACTTTTTTTTTTCTAACAGAGGGAATTTTCATTATTTTAAAATACAATTACATGTTGAAAGTCGCTTTATATCTCTTCTACCCCCACCTAACGGGGTGTGTACCGCAGTTTAAGAAGACCTAGTTTGAAGACTCTTTTTTAATATCACTTCGTAATTTTTGACATGTTTCCAAAACTATTTTTCTTTAGTTTACCTAACTCAACAGTTGATAATTTTTCTCAGAGTACCTCCTATTTTAAAAAGTAATAGATTCTGATTTTGCTAATCAAAATGTAGATATTTCTTCAAATTATGTTCCCAGGATAGTTATTAAAATAATACAAAGTATTTTACGAAAGTTTATTAAACGTACATATATTATGGTATGTGGGGACACAACCTAGAAACTTTGTAAAACAATCACGCTTTTAACTTGATATAAAGTAGACTAAAATTGATTGACGGATAATATGCCAATTATACGTAATAAAGAGAAAAATATCAAGAAATCTTTTTTTTTTTCTTTTTTTTTTTGGGGGGGGGGGGTAAAAAAGAGGACAAATGCTTTTTTTGGAAATCATAAATTTTACTTAAAATGATACACACCTTCACAACAATTTTAGAGCATGCTTTTTAAAATGAAATATACATACCTATATCTGCTCAAGCTGAAAAATCCCATTTGACTTGAGTTTAAATATTAGAATTCAACTCTGAAGAAATCTTTTTTTACAAATCTATAGCAGAACCATTCATTTTGTGGATTGACTCCATTTGAAATCGAATAGCTCTGATCTACACATAATGTTTGGATTTAAATACTACATTATACATATATGAGATATGAATGTGTTACAATTGAAGTACATATTGTAGGTATATTAAAGATTATACATATTTAATGCATATTTTGTGTACACCTCTGTCTAGGGGGAGGGGAGGGGGGAGGTACATCTACATATCTCTATAGACTGTTTATCAAAACTATGAATTATTTTTACGAAACAATTTTACTCCAACTAATGAGAACAGGTAAGATTTGAACCATAAATTGTATTACGAGTGTAATGATGTGCACTTTTGAACACATGGGATATAAACATCTAAATAACCCCATTATCTGATTAAAAGTTAATATCCTCTATCCTTAGTTTTCACACCCTTTCTTGAGATTGATGGTCTATGTTATGGACTGAATGTTTGTTGTTTTGTCAAAACTAGTCTTAGAATTTAGTTTTATCGTTTTATGTACATATTTTTTCTGCATGAAATCAAGCCACGAATACTACTACTTATGTTATAATAACCATAGAGTCCATGAGAATCAACTTCAAATGACCAAGAACCTCTCTTATTTTACTTTCAGTCTCCATGAATAAAATCAAAGTTGGAATGACGTCATCACCCAATTTAAAACAAATTCATAGTAAAATTGGAAGCTTGGAAAAGGCTCATCATCGTCCAGGTGGTGGAAATTTCAAAGTAGAGAGTCGAAAATTGGATTGGAACAGTTCATCAAAAACTAAGGCCTTTAATAAAGGCTATGCACCTTCCGGTGGCGAGAAAAAAGTAAGGAAATGTAAATAAATTTAGATGGAGAACAGATTGCTTTTACAACACGGTTTTTCTTCGCAGATAATTTGACAAATATTTAATATTATTTATATATGTATATAGTTTGTAAATATAATTTAACTTCGGTGCGTTGATACTTATCTCAATCTTACAGATTGAGGTTCAAAAACTGGAGTGGAAAGCACAATCGAGGATCGGATCGTTGGATAATGCTTCTCATAGACCCGGTATGAATGAGAATCTTTTTGACGTGCATAATCATTTTATTTATTATTCCTTGTTATTTTAGGTGGAGGTAGCAAAAAAATTCAGGTACATAAAGTGGAATGGAGCGCCAATTCTAAAGTTGGCTCAACTGAGAACGTAAAACATAGACCTGGTGGTGGAAATGTTAAGGTAATCTTATTTGATGTATGTAAAAACCTTTATTTTGGTCTTATTCTAATTGGATATATGTATGAGCCGATAATAGCCAGACTCAAATGAAGTATTTCCTTCGTGTATCGATTTTAATACGAAGTGATTTGTCAATAATTAATCCTATGAAGGGCTTTCTATTTATTTATGGAATAGGAATTTATACATAATACATATGCATTATTTATAGATAAAAATGCAATGATTATGTTTTTTATAGAGAAATTGAATTTAGAGCAAATATAGTGTATTTTGCTATTTATTTATTTTTAATCAAATGATGAGTTTATGATGTGTTTGTTTATTTGAAAGTTATGGGACAGTGAGTTTGTAAATGGTTGAATCATTCTTCAAGACTTGTTTTTTTTTTTTTTGTTTTTTCTTTTTACTAAGATAAATTAGTATTAATTTATAATAATTATAATTATTTCTTAATATTAATAGTTTCCAGCAATTTATCCATAAAAAAAGGAATTAGAAATCTACTCGGTATTTTTGTGTAAGGCTTCATATACATAATACTTTACTTTTGTCTGATTGAAGTAGATATTTAGTAGACTTTTTAAATGATATAATAATAATTAATTAACAAGTTTCTAAACAAAGATAAATTCCGTTTATTGCACTCTATTTATTGAACAAAAGCAAAAGAAAACGATAGTTACCATTCGTGTGTGTATTTTGTAGTTTTAAATGGAACTTCTTTAACATATTTTGGATTAGTCCATAGCCAAAAAAGTCGCATTGGATTCAACATACCATGAACCAATGGATAGTTAATTAATCAATTAATTCAATGTATTGAGTGCGTACTATATATTAATTTTGCTTGTTTAGTGCTTACCTATTTAAAATAAAAGGCATTTATCTACCTACATATGTAATTACTGAGTGAGCATGACTCAAACAAAGGTAGATTTTCCAGATTTTAATCTTCATTCGTGTGAAGTATGTATTTGCTGAAACAAGGGGGGTTATTTCCATGCTAACAAAATTGCTTAGCATTCTACAATTAATACATATAAATGTACGTAGTTATAGTTGTTAATTTAAGACCATAACTTTGATATATGTATAAATAGCAACATTGTAATATAGGGGTCATTGTTGTTGTATAAGTTATTTGGTGATTTTGTTGACTTTTAACTTGCAATATAGGATGATAATAGTTAATATTTTAGTGACTGACAAGGTTAGGTCAGAAAAGTACACTTTATGTGTCAGGTTTAAAATAGAAAGACTTTCCTAAAAGTCATTGCATGTGCTCCCTGTTTTGGACTCTTGAAAATATAAGAAACTTCACTGTGAGGAAAACTAATATTTGGATAATGTGGTTTTTTTTTTTGTTTTTTTTTTTGGTATTCTATTTTTTATTTTGAAAAAAAAAAAAAAAAATCAATTACTCCGTAGTATATTAATACTTAATAATTTATTCATAATAAAAAAGTATGGAATCACTCTCAATATTGACTTTGTTTAAAAAATCCTATTCCATTTACTCATTGTGGTTTTTTGCTTTCGGTAGATTCTACGGGGTGAATCAGATCATTTTTTGAACAAAAAAAAACGATCATTTGATGAGTTAAATGTTGAGAGTCAAACTTATATAAACTGATGAGTAGGATGGATGGGCATTTTGTTGAGGTGAAAGAGCAATAACCATCTGGTACCCCTACATTTTATCTACGGATTGTTACTTGACAATGTCGAATAATACACACAATAGCTACTTATAATTTTAGCAAGCTCTAAACTCGACGATCCAGAGAAGACTGAATTAAAATTGACCATCAAACTAGTGGTACCAACTGATATCTTTCTTTCTTTCCGTCCTGAAACTCAACGCTATCTTTACATTTTGCCCATTTTGATGAGTTTTTTCCTTTGTTAGACTCTTTTGTTCCTTGGTATTGACCCAGGGGAGCAAAAACATGTTTTAATTAGTCTTTGTTGACCAAGGATCAATCATTTATTTTACCGCATCAATTTTTAAAATGATGTCTCTAAACCTCATTGAATTAGATAAGTTTTAACATTTTTGACTGTATTTAGGGTTCACGCGGTGTACTTTTCGCACATGCTTTTGAGAAGTTTCTAAATGTAATATGAGCTCCAAGTGTGTTACATATTATATTCAGTCTAAATTGCAGCTTTTCAGATTATTCCTTCTCTAATTAAAAGATTAAATCCATTTTTCAAATACATAAATTTGGAGCTTTTTTCAAGCATCCATGATAGGCATGGCAAAGATAATTAATTAATTCATAAAGGAACAAGATTCTCTCGAATCATGAAAAGCTTATGGGTTCTTGACAGATTCATACTCGGTTTAAGATTCAATCTCTACATAAGTATGCATATCTGACTTAAAATTGATATACATACATATTATTAATACTAAGTTAATAACCAAGGAAATACCTTTCTTTTTGTTTTATTAGACAACTAAAATCATATTTATAAATTCATTTAATAAATGCATTACTCTATATTTTAAATCAACGTAACGTTTTGAAAAATTGTACACTGTGTGTGGATGTTAGAATTTGAATGTTACTTTTTCTTAGCTTTCAACACTTTGCATATTTCACAGAGTTTTTTTTTTATTATTATTTTTACAAATAAAAAATGATTTGATTAGAGATCATGTTGCACGCTTTCAAATCCACGATGAATCATGGTATTTCCATGTTTTCATTGACCTACCAACATAATTTGAAATCCATCACGCGACCAATTCAATCTTTTCTTTCTTTTTGAATATTTGTTTGTTGTTGTTGTTTTTTCTTTTCTTTTTTTCATTTTTATAGATCATCAATCAAAAGTTAGATATCAATATAAAACAAGGTAAAGTTGGAAGTCTGGATAATGTCAAACATAGGCCCGGAGGTGGTGAAAAGAAGGTCTTTAATGATGTTGAGTATTTGAAACAAATGAGTGAGCATTCCAATATGTCCTCTCGAGCACCTTCTAATACACACGTAAGTCAACCAATTTTCGATTCAAAGTTTACGGGTTTCATTTGAATCAATTTATATATATATATGTAATGTAGTGTTTACTTTGAGTAGTTGAATTTCTAAGTATATTTACATACATAGACAGATGCATGAGGATATATACATACATGTACACTGTAATTTTCATACTATATTTGAGCTTGGGTTATTCAAGTATAGGGCACATAATGTATAAATGAACTTATGACAATGCATTTAATCAATAATTTTCAACTTTGGAACTTGATTTTGAATTTAAAACTTATTTTTAAATTGTAATAATGTGTCTTTACTCTCTCGTCTTCGATTGCATCATAAATTGAAGTGACGCATTGTGTTGAGCATAGAATTGATATAATTATTATTATTGAGTGAAATGACTCGATTTTTTTCAATTTATTTTATTCCAGATGGATTGGAGACCCAAAAAGTAGGATAATTTAAAAAAAATATCCGATCCTTGTAAAAGGAATAGTTGATTTATTGACTACACTATGTAAATAACATATTTTTAATACATAATAGGTATTCTTAGGACCTGAGATAGATATATTTTTAATAGACAGCCAATAAATAAGTTCTTTTTATTGGTCGGTCCCTCTATGATATCCAACAATTTATCCACCCTTTTCCTTAATTTTAAAGAAATATTTCGTATAACTTTTGGTTGTTTGTTTATACCTCCTTCAAGATGATTGGATCCACAATGACGACTCGCGATAACACACTCTTTAAAGAGTTTATTTTAAATCAAAACAATCATTCCAAAATGTGATTTTTTTTCATGCAAATAATAGGCCAATGGTATACCAGACAAGGGCCGCCAATCACTGGAATAAAATGAGATATAATCGAATTTTATATATCAAAATACTTATTTATGTACAAGATACAAAATTACAGGTCATTTGTTGCAAATATGCAATGTTGCTCCTAGAAGGTCTCAAAAGAAAGAAACTGTCCTTGTAGCCAAAGGCGGAGTAGCTCAATTATTTTTAACTTTTTGAATTAAGGAATTTCACATCTTGTTTTTTTTTTTTATTATTACACTCCGCCACTATTTGTAGGCCATAGCGCTCTTGCATTGTGTATAGTGTTAAAATTACAGATCTTTTATTAATTTTAGAATTGAAAAGTTATATTATTCATTATTTGCTCAAACCTTGGTTATCTTTTTGATCCTAGTAGATATTTGTTACTTGTTTAATTTCCTTATGTTTTATTTTATATTTTTTCTTTTTGTGCTATGTTTTTCTATTTTTCCCCGATTCCCAATTGAATAGTTGAGACGTAGAGAATCGATTTCATCCAATCGAAGCTCTGAGGATAGTGGACCCATTCGTCAAATGATGAATTCATCCATGTATGCTTTACCTGAGAAAAAACCACTCTATAAACCCTATTCCTACCAATCTCAAGTGACTAGAAAAATGGTAAAATTCCCATCTTATTTTGTGCATGTGATTATTTTTTGTTTTTGTTTTTTTCCTTTGTTTTATCTTACTTTCAGTCACCGATGAGCAGCGGATTCTAAATTGATTTTCAAAGTTCCATCTCCATAGAAACATATAATAAAGCGCCTTTAACTACTATTTACCCTATCTTTAGATGTAATCCCTGTACTAAGAATCAAATCGTATTCCTTATTTATACTACTTATTATTATTATACATATGTATGTAACTATTATTTATAACAGGTAGGGAACAACGCCGCCGCTTTACATATTTTATTTCAATTTAATCCAAAAATTATATTGCTAACTTTTTTTTTCTTTTTTTTTTTCTTACAGAGTCCAGAGCCTTCAATCTTGATAGAATCTACTCATTCAAACTGATTGGTGCCGAATTAATATTCTTATTAATTATTTATTTCCTTTAATTTGTAATTCGATTGGATGAGAATCAACCAAAAGACAATTATGGAATCTACAACATATTTATTTTCTACTTATTTATTGAAACACGCATTTGACAAAACAACACAAAAGAAGATTTTCGAAAATTATGGACTTGAAAATAAATTTGCTGTGAACTTTTTTTTTTTTTTTTTTTTCAAATTTTTCTTGTTTACTATCATTATTATTAATATTTTTTTTGTATATTCATCATTACTATTATTGTAACAACTTTGTTTTGCTTTGATTCAGTTGCACTCTTGCTCTAAATTTGATACAATGTTAATGCATAACAAACAAACAAACAATGAATGTATATATATTTTAAAGTCAACATTTTTTGTATAATGATCACAAACACACCACTTCACCACTATTTCACAATTTAGAAAATCACTTACTTCTCTTTTTCGATCTTCTCTTAAAACCATTATTGGATCTTGTTACGGTGAGTGCTTCTAAGGTTTCAAATTACAGAGTACTGCATTTGTCGTTTTGATCTTGAATTAAATTCCATGTTCTTCTTAGATGAATTAATTAATTAGTCAAATACAATTTAAAAAAAACTCAACTTGAGTAGATTAAATAATTTTCAAACACTTTATAGGAAGGAGATTACTTTTCTTCAAGCCTTGGAGCGAATCGACTACTGCTAGACAAACTGGACAATAATACATTTGGATCAGGGAGTGGAAAGCGTGCTAAGCGAAAGAAAAAGAGATTGGATAGCAAGGGTGAGGAAGGAGGAGATGAGGATGAGTTTGTTGAGAACGGGGGTGATGCCTTGACTACTCCTCCTTCGTCCTCTTCTATAGCCAAGGATGGAGAAGATGAAGAAGGCATCCAAGTTGAAGAATAGTTTTTTTTCGTTTCCTTAAATACAATAAATGTTTTTGACTTTTATAATCCAAGTATGTACAATATCTGATAGACACACAGTTACTGCCTATGTACGTTTGTCTACTACATAATATACACCTAATTGAACAACTTAACAACACACCTGTATAAAAATCTCTATCATATAATGAAAGTATGAATTTCTTTACTTAACTATTATGTTTCTTTAAATTGAAATATATATATATAAAAATATACATATATATACAACTAATTACATCTTTTTTTTAATTGCAATGATTTTTATGAGGATCTAAAGATCGCTTGCCTTGACACCATCATTTCGTCGAAAATTAAGTTTTTGTTTTCTCAAATAAGGCAATAACCACTTTCTTTGGTCGCAACTGATCTGTACTGTTCGATCTACTCTTTTTATGACACTTGACGGGATTCTGATGAGAGCATAGTATAATTTTGTGATGTTGACTGTCATGCATTGGAGGTGAAACTACTTTTCCAATATCTCAAAAAAGGTTGAGGGGCTCCTGGAATCAAAGGAGGAAGTCTTGATGTATAATTTGTTGATACTAACCAGAGAGTTTCTTATATTAGCTGGAGGGCTCAGAATTATTTCTTTCAGCCAACCTCAACTAAGGAAATTGTCATAGGGATCCTCACATCAGACATATGTATGCGTGAAAAGTAGGATATCATACAAATTTATCTTCTCTTATTAGGTTAGGATAAAAGATTTTTGAGGGCAATAGTTAATTTTTTTATTTAGATACATAAAAGACTCCTCCAATGAAGACAATTATTCATGTTCTAGCTTGAATTAAAGGGGATCCATGTATGTTACATATATTTTACTTTAAAGTTTTCGATAATATATACCGAAATTGAATTAAAAGGTCATTATCATATGGATATAAAGTAAAACTACATACATATATGTAGGTATCTAGAAGAAGAGTGATGTGGGTTCTGCCATATTTTGGTGTAAGTGGCTTTAATGAGAGTCAATGCTTGGAATTAAACTGATAAGAACATATAATATTATTTAGAATGTTATTTTTATATATCATATAACCATCCATCATTTTGTGACCACTCCAGGATTTAAAACGTGGAAGGATTTCTCGTTTCACTCAGTATTTTATCATCAAAAAATAAGAACCCAATATTGACTTCATAAAGGTAGCAGAGACATTGAAAACGTTCATAGTAGAACTTATTTTTCTTAAATGCAATAATTCAATATCTTACATTCTAACAGTTACTCATGATATTAAAGTAAACTATGTCTTCAAATATACAGAAACCTGCTTGAACTTCAAATGAACCTATAGAAAACAAAATAATAATAATGAACAGATACATACATAATATCTAGTTTACAATGAAATACATATATTTACAACGACAAACATATTATTTGTAATTTAATTTTTCATTTCCATGGGTGTAAATAGACATCTTCAAATACACTGAAATCAATATTTAATTCAACAATATGCAAATATCATTTCTCTTACGTTTTGTTTTTGATGATTAAACAATTTTGATGTATCCTCCAATAGACCAATCGGATATATTTCAGGTTCTCTTACCCATTAGTGGTGGATTCATGCTATTTTTTCTATTTACCTCGTAAAATACATAAATTTCTCTGAAAACTTCTGCAAGCTTTGAAATATATTAAATCTTTTCAAAGCAATGGATCTGATTAATCTACACCTTAAATGAGAGCACGAATCAATATCATTTTCATCAAGATCGTTTCAATGAAATATGGAAGACAGCAAAGCAATGAATGAATGTAATGCCATTCACAATAGGAACATACAAAAAGAGAGATTGACTCGAAGTAATTTAAAAGATAGTTTTTGTCATGTCAACTCATGGTCTGAGAACCCAAGTAGATATTAAAGAAGCTTTGAATATCATTGTACTCCTTCCTACCATTGTTTCTTCAAAGTGTACTTCAAATGTCATGGAAATAATACAGCTCTAATTTCAATTCAACAAAAATTTCTTTATGAATATCTCATATTAGGGTTTGTTCAAGATTATGGATCAAACATTGAGGAGATGAAGGATGACGTTTATTTTGAAGTTAGCTGATAGAACAAAAAGTTCTAACACCTGAATGGAACTTTTTTGAACTCATTTACGTTTAATAAAGACAAAGGAGCCTTTATCACATATAAGTGTCGGCAGTATCCAAAAGAAACATGTAAAAGCGCTTGATTTTGCCATTTTTAGAGAACGATTTACTTGGTAGCATATTGACCCTTACCTAAAATTGATACAATATCATTGTGGTAATGTTATATAGATATTTAATTTTTAACAATTGATTTCATGACTGAATTACATCTCAGTGATTTATATCTTTCGAATGGGAGTACATACAAAATAATAGTTTTTTTTTGTATAAAAAGTGGAACATGATATTAAGTTGTGAACTTTAATTACTACGTTTTTAACTCTCTATATCTTTTCAAGCTCAATATGGGAATAAGCAAGTTCAATATGGGAAAAAATAATAAAAAATAATATTCAGGGAATTTAGTATAATTATAAATTTTATAATTAATGAAAATAAAAAAATAACGTGAGACGAGGAAGTTTCAAAGAGGATACAGCAATGAAGTGGGTGTGTGAATGCTTAAGAAAAGTAAAGTATGTATATTGAGGGTCAGTAGTACTTGTAATTGATAATGCTCATGTACACTCTAGGATTGAAGATGTTTTGAATGAAGAATAGTTATTAATTCACTAAATTTTAAGACTTGGTTCTTACAGTTCTATACTCAATCCAATTGATCATATTTGATCAAGATTGAAATCTTTTATGAAAAGAAGATTAGCTAGAAAAATTGGGAATATTTTAAATACTGAAAGAAATTATTTAAGCATTTTGGAACAATTGATTGCGGAAGAACTAAATGAAATTACCTCAATGATTTGTAATAATTGTATTGCTTGCATCCAGAATCGTTTTATATATAGATGTGATTAATTTTGTTGACATGAGATTCTAATCAATCTATTATATTATTATATTAAATTTCATGAATATTGTTCTTTATTATTTATTCCCATATTGAACTTGAAAAGATATATATAGAACATAAATTTATTTCTTTAAAAAAAAAAGGATGTGTTCACACTCCAGATCCAAATCTCCTAATAGAAAATAACACATTTATGATAAATAAGCGAAACTATAACAACAAAAAGTCACTTAATTTTTAATTAAAGAATTCGCTTCCTTCACTCATAATGTGGAGTTGTAGAGACCATGAAAATAATTAATTTGAATTAAGTTGAAGTTAGTCTATTAAGAGATCTCTGTAAAGCAGAGCTTTAACTTTTATGAGCTCGGATTCGTTTCTGACTCCGAACCATATGGATTCAAATATTTGGGCTCAGAGATTAATTTTGAAATAGCTGTCATTTGGACACAAAATCGTATAAATTATCATTCCCTTCAGCTATATTTAATAATATTTTAGTGATGGACAATTACAATTTTTCCTGTTCAAGCTCGTAGCAGTATATTAATAAAAATAAAAAAATCTGTAACTGACAGATTAATATTACAAAATATAATATATTTTTTTCGTGCCTTTTAATGATACAGTTCACGAGTCATTTTTTACGAATCCTATTAAAGGCTGAAGTCGCAGTTTAATTAGACTTAAGTGTGATTTGAGTCCTACCTAGTCCTTGGCTCTGCTCAGAATATCATTATACGTTTACATAGTGAGCTCAATAAATTAGTAACTACTTTTGCAAAGGCCTGATATTTTTCTCTAATTATCATCCTACTTTGTTGGTCCTTAATCCATCCGGAACAAAATTCATTCTAAAAATCTAGCCACTTCATAGGGACTTTCAGTACATACATATTATTTTGATTTTATTTAACTATCACAGTTTTTCTATGACATCACCATAGATGTTTAGTCTTTTTTCATATTTAAAGTCATTAGCTTCCTTCAGATTTTTTGGATATGCGTCCATTTTATTCAATAATTATATCAAGTCTATGCCCCCAACGTGGAATCGCATTTAAAGCGCTCAATGGATTCAAATCTATTTCCCTGTTGCAATTTTCTCATGGATTGGTATATTATTTGTACATAAACAAACGGAAGTTTTTTCTAACACTCAACCTCTTTGAATTTGTTCAAAACTATGAATTATATGATTTGTTCCCAAATCAAATAATGACTAAGTTACATAATATGAAAAGATATGAACAAAACCAAATTTTATAATACGTTTGCACACATTTTTGATATTGGATCTTCTTTTGAGCAAAAAGAGCCTTTAACAAAGGAAGAAAGTTTATTTATGTGAGGCTATGAGATAGTTTAAAAAGAACAACCATTTATATAATATATATGATTTTCTATAGTTGAAGGGATTTTTAACTCTTATTTGAGAACCCAACATTGATGTTTTACTCTTTTTAAAATAATAAACATACCATACAACAGAATTCTAAACCTGTGAACATTATCATTGAAATAAAATTATGATCATATTTTTTAATATTTACCATAATTAAAATAAGAACTTTTACATTTTTATGTAACTTTTAACTTAATTCTGATTCATCAAAACATACTTTGAACTAATATTTTTATTCATTCATATCTATTGCGTTTTTTCTATGTTCATTCATTTACCTTTATTTATTTAAGGAGCAAGACCTTTGTCATTTTATTGATTAGTTTCAAATTTAATATTTTTCGCGATAGGGAATGTAAAAAGGCCAAAAATATAGCCCAAAACTAGCAAGATTAGTAAAAAGTTGAGGTCTGTCAAATGCGAATTAATTTTTATTTTATTTATTTGTTGAGCAATTATTATTAAAGTTCAAAATTGCGTGAAAGCTACTAAAACTAGAAAATTAAACTAGATACATGCTTTTTTATGTAGAATAACTTAATCAAACAAGTATTTGTACAACTTAAATGTGCTTAAAATTCATCTTTTTACACAGCCGTCATTGATTACGTCGTATAATGTCAACATAATTAATTATATTTTATATCAAACAATAATAATTAGATTTGTCTCGACTTGACTTGAGTCGTCAATTTGTAGATTCAACTTAAATTCTGAGTCGGTGTTTTAATTTTAAATATCCCAACTTGACTCAGTATTTTTTTTGAGCCGGTTAGATTTTTAATTACTTAATCACAAAAAGTTATAATAATGACTCATTATATGTTTAAGTCCTAAAATTTTTGTTTCAAAATCCAATCCATATCTTATTTCATGATACTTTAATCATTTAATATTGAGATCAGAACTCATTTCGTTTGTTAAAATTATGAATATTTAATTCTTTATTTGATAATATAACTGGGACTAGCATGTTTTGTAGATCTGATTTATATATCTATATATATATAATAACATAGTATAAGAATAATTAAAATTCACACGAAATATGTTTGTGTGTAATGTTTTCAAATTAGATCAATTGGTGGGTGTGTGTGACCGCTTCATCTTTCCATTTTTTAATTTGTCGACTTGAGTCGATCCTAACGACTCCACTCAAGTCGACACAATTTTATTTGTCAGTCCCATTGTTATTTCCAAAATCATAGGAGTGTTTCATCATTTTCCCTAATCTTGAATAAACAAAAATTATTATTTTTTGAAATTCGGTTGTTTATATCACTTCCAAGATGATGACGACGACATTTGAAAACGCTCAATTCGATATTACTTTGATCAAAGTGTAATCAATAGGTAAACACTGTAAGATTCTCAAACCATACTTATTTTGTGTTTTCACAACAGGAATGTGAATACTAAGCATTCCATTTTGATCATCAAGATCATGATTTTTTATACCTATCACGATATGTACAGTTTGTTAAACCTTAAATTTGGAAATTGGAGTTATATGGGACCATCCGTACCAATTTTTGCCTATCTGTTCAGTTATTTCAAGTTAAAAAGATATAATAATATTAATTCTGCTGACACCCCTGGGGTCATCATAGCATGGTTCTAAAAAAATCAAGTAAATTTGGAAACTAAATGATAAATCCTCATAGAATTTCCTTGTAATTTTATTTAATTACCTTGCCATGTTGTGCATTCCTTGACCTATTAGAGGAACACTATCTTCATATTCAAAACCATGGTTTCTATACATTTAATTGCACAGTAAGGGTATTATTCAAATAGTACTGATGCCCCAATTTTTTCCTTATCCATATTAATATCATGATATTGAAATGTACGCCGAAATAAACACGATCAATCGTTCGTTCATTCTTAATATTTTGCCAATTAGAGCATTTTTCCCAGTAGAAGTCAAATTGTAGGAACATTCACATGTTATCTTTAGTGGAGGGCATTCCCCCCCCCCCTTTTCAAGGAAGATTCCTCCCCATAATAATTTGAGACATAATCAATAAAAGACAGAATTTTACAACTTTAACTAAGAAATGGGATTTTTGCACCTGCAATATTTAATTTGAGAATAGCAAATCAACATTTGTGAGAATAATAATAATAATTGACTAGTAATTGTAAATAGGACGACTGTAAAAAGTTTAATAGCCGACGAAAAATACAGTTTCATATTACTGAGATATACATAATTACGTGAAAGCATTTTGAACTCCCTAACTAAAAGAATTTAGCGGAAATGTTATTTACTACCTTCATTAAGAAATAATTAAGACGACTCCAGATGGGAATCTGAATTTATTTATTTTTGTCGTTTAACAACAGTTTTTGTCTCTGTTTTACTTGAATATATTAAGTCTTTATAAATATCACCTCAAATGAAGATTGTATTTACCCATTATGATTTGATAATGACCTACAAATTAGGAAAATTGAAATCAATAGCAAACTATAACTTGAATCTAAATGATTACTTTATCAACGTTACTAGAAATAAATTTCAGCTCCTTATTTCACCATACATACAATTTATTCTCGATGTCTAATCCTCTCTTAAATTTCAAGATGATATTGATTTTCATAACGATTATTATTAGTTTGCAAACTTTTTTCTGTAAATATCAAATGACGATTCAGTAAAATTAGAAAAATATTCTCAATTACGTTTTTATTCATTACAATAGGGGTTGTTCAGTACATAAATAGAACACCATGCAGTTAAGGGTGAGTCATTCAATCATTTCTCTCAAAGTTGCAATCCAACACAGAATCGTGTAAACTCTCTTGCTCTTCAGTTGTACTTTAACTATACATATATACTTTTTTTTTTAGGAATAAGTTACTACCAAATAACTTTTGTTCAAGTTTTTAAAATTTTCCTACATGGATTGGATACGCTCACTAAAGGATCTAATTTTTAGTATTACCTGGATGTGTTGAATAAGAATTTCAAAAAATATATTGGTGATATACCGAACATAGAATGAGTTTGAAATTTGTACTAGTGGGAAAGGGGGGAGGGGGCAATTTTTCAATAAATATATAGATATTTCCATGCTTGATATATTATGTATTAAATTTTGAGGATAAAGCTTCCCCCTCCTCCACGCAAACCCCACCTAAGCTGAGATCCCTGTGAACCTAAACTTGACTCAGACACCGACAAGTTGGACTCGAATACAGCTGTTATTAATCACTTCTTTTTAAAAGCAAAAGTGATAAAAAAGAATATAGAATAAGTCTTCTTAAAATAAAAAAAATAAAAATTAGGACCAAGCCTCTTGGAGAATAGGAGTGCACTCAGCTTCAAAGAGAATTAACATTAATAGAATAAATTTTTAAGGAGCTGCTAAATTGAAGAATAAGGAAGGTTTAAGGATGACAGAAAGTAATGTTCCCCTATGAATCATTCGTGATATTGCTTTTGGCCAGAGGTTGTTCAGTGAAATTGTTCATGTAGGTTTTTTTTATCATAAATTAAAATTCATTTAACTCATGACTATAATATTTGACCCACAGTTTCAAATTTGAGACGTCTAAAAATAGTTAGTTTTGCCATTTTTTGCCAAATTTTGTTCATTTTCAAATGCCAAGTACCTTGCCTAAAATGCCTTGAGAGGCCACATATTATCAATATAATTTTTTTTCGATTGTTTTTTGGAGAAGATATGTTGTTGCAGTCAAAAAAAAAAAAAAAGGACACTCTTTCTAGCAAATATTATGTAGGTTCCAAATAATAGCACATAAATGTACCACATTTAGCTTTCTAAATACGCTGTTGGCAGAGATACTCATGTTTCAGTTCCTTCTACAATCCAATTATATATATTTAAAGTTTCCGATCGTGAACGATACTTAATCAAATATGTGAAACAAATTCGTCCATAAGTACACACAAAAAAGTGGTTTTTTTTACTGAACATCAATATGTAATTATAATTTATTTGCTTATGACGTCAGAAATCATTTAAATCATTATTTTACATTCTTAAAAATTAAAAAAGGCTGCTGGGTTGGTTGTATATAGGCCCTGATTTTTAAATTTTCGTCATCAGAGCCCAAGTTAATAATACTAAATTATATATTATCCATTTTTGAACGGGTGTAAAATATAAATGAGGATGGTTAATTATTATTATTATTACTATAATGAATGACTAGTCAAAAAAGGGAACTAGGTATTATATTTACTCAGAGAATATGAATGTCTGTTCCATGAATTTGATTCTTTCATTTAAGTAAGAAACATCGAAACGTAATGTGTTTTTTTTGGTTTTTTTAAACAAACGTAATAGATCGAATTTTGTTTTCACTGATACGCGACAATAATTCAAATGTTTGACAAAGTATCTAACAATTTTGTGAAAACTTATCAAAATTTGTAGTGGATATTATTGTTAAGTTTTTTTTTTTTGTATACTGCCTTTTCTATACCTACAAATAAGCTTTAATTTATATTCCTAGTTATATATATATATATATATACATATATATTTCATCGGTAAAATGAAGAAAATCTGTTTAAATAATGATATTTTTCCCAGAGCATCACGTTACAATCCGTTCCAAGAACGTCTAAAATAGAAACGTATATATTATATTATATAAATTTAACAATTTATTTTTTCTTAATATCATAACCACATTATCTACCAAGCTTCGTTGACTCCATATTCTTTTATTATCAATCATACAAAGTGTGATTTGCAGTTTGTTTACATTTGAAAAATCCAATATCATTTATATTTGATAAATTTGCGATACTAGTAGTTTGACTGTATGTGAAAATTTATAGTATGTGGTAAAAATCCTTGAATCAATTTTGGGCTTAGTTCAACAAAAAATTAAGAATGCACATCGTATAAATACTTACAGCGAGCGTAACAAAGAAATTAATAGTTATTTGTGTAGTACTAAGGATTGCGCAATGAATGCTAACTTGAATCCCCCCCAAAAAACCTTTAAGAACTGAAGCGGATTAAACAATATTGATGCTACTTTATAATAAGATGTACCAGATTGTATTTCAAAAACCTTACAGCATATTTTATGTTTCATGAAATGAGTGGACAGTGTCACCATTTGTGGAGTAGACCGAGTCTCTTCTCCAATCCAATTCTGTACAAATATTTGTTTCATACTTTGTATGCATACAGTATACAGAACAATATAATGTATTATTTCGTTATTTATGATTATTGTAAAAGAGGTTACCTCATCTTTCAGTGACTCTCTCAGCACACGACCGCCTTCTTTCTTTGTAGTACGAAGGAAGCGTGTGCGTACGTAGCTACAAACAAGGAAAAGAGGAAGAGACTCTCTTACAAAATGCGCAGAATGAAGTAGTCGCTGTAGTCGATTGCAACTTCTAGCACCTTAATAGAGAGGAAGAGAGACTGATTTGGGCGAGCCGTCATCCCTTTCTTCGAAACTCTGTTCCTTCCTTTGTGTAACTAATTGTGTTGGTCTTTAGTGATATAAATAATAGTAGTTGAACTAACGATTATTAAACTGTTTTATCCGAACTTCATTGGATTCTGGAGCTTAACGCGTAGTTAGTTCCAATACAAGACACTCCCATTCTTCTCCCTCAATTCGATTCCATATATCTTCTCCTTTGACCTCATTCATAGTTCAATAATAATAGTATTTATATTGAGTAGTTGATTTGCCTTCGTCATCTTATTTATCTATGAGCCCAGTCTCCTTTCGTTTCTGAAGTATTTCCAAGAGTTGTATCTGTATTGATTATACACCCCAAATGATTGGACATCATGAATCTCCAGAAATATCTCCGGAATTGGTCTTTACATCATTCAATCAGGATGTCACGTATGTATTCAGTCATAGTTTAGAATCATTTATAAGGGCTCATCATAATACAATTATACACCATTTTAAGATTTAAGAATTAATACCATTGGTTGTGGGTTTGGATCGCGTCCTTGTTCACTTTGACAATTCTGCGTAGTTTTGGCTGCTTTTTGAAGTATGGGCGCGCCTTTCTATTTCCTTTTCTAATACAATGTCAATACATATTTATTATGTATTTCTTGTACACAGTAGACAGACCTGCTGTTGACATCATTGTAGCCATCAATTAGACTGGCACATAAGGACAATTTGATATTTGAGTTCATATCAATGATCTTATAGATCAATAGATTCATTTGATAGTGAATGCTCAACAAGTCCCATTTGTTCATTCATCCAATTAATGCTCTTTCAAACATTAATGTTCCTCAAACATTTTACACTGTATAAATTCAAGATGGCTCCAACTCGTCTGTTGTACCTTCTCATTATATTTTTCTCGCATGACGCAAGATAATTTGTACATGTTATATTTATATTATTGATGGTCTGGATATATGTATACGTATGAGTTATGACTCACTCATTTAGAGAAGACATTCATGTTGCAAATACATATATATATATACAAAATTGTCAAATTCATATCAATAATGAATCAATTTGAAGGCCCCCTTTTTTTCAACCCATTAAGAAGGGTATTATTACTTTCATTAGAATCTACATATATTATTTCCAAGGTTAAGAGTCCTTAAAAAAATAACTGGTTATTGCTTTTGTTACTTTGAGAAGAGGAGGAGGACTGGACTCAGGTTTGACATGGTATTGACTTTGATTTGTGTCCTTGTTGCTTGTCACTATTATTTGCGACGATCTCAATATTTTTGGTGGATTAAAAAGCTGTAACCCTTGGAGATTATACATATATATGTATATGTATTTATTGTTCTATAAAATTTATAAATACATTCATTCAAACAATTGATATACATATAGTCAAGAGTATTGACGTATGACTTGTATTCAATCTATCTTTCTCACTCTTACCATCTGTAAAGTACTTACCTAAGTAAGTAATTTAGTAGGTGGGCTGTCTGATTTATTTATTGATAAGTAATTCTGCAACTATTAGAAACAAACATAGCTACATAGTTAAGTGTATGTATTATGCCAACATATACATACAATTAATGTATTCAGTTTCCTTTACATAGTTGAAGAAGCTTGCATATTATTTGATTAAAAGGGTTTATATACATATAATGGAATGCAGTCAAGTGTCAGGAGAGCTGCATGACTGAGTCGAAAACATTGATGTCAATGATGTAATTATTCTCGTCTTTTTCAGATCCCTTGCTGTTGGGACAACATCAGGTTATAAGCTCTACTCTTTAAACTCCACTGACACGCTAGAAACTGTTTATTCGAATGAAACTGAGGATGCTCTTATTGCAGAAAGACTCTTTTCGAGTAGCCTGGTAGCTGTTGTGAGTCGTTCAGCTCCTCGGAAGCTAAAGGTGTGTCATTTTAAGAAGGGGAATGAAATCTGCAACTATAGCTATCCCTCCAAAATTCTTTCAGTTAAATTAAATCGAGCTGTAAGTGTTTTATCATCATGTTAAATTGTAATAATATATTATCTCTAAATGAACATCCATGCTTCAGAGACTTGTCGTATGCTTGGAAGAGGCGCTATACATTCATAACATTCGAGACATGAAAGTTCTTCATACCATTCGAGATACACCCAGTAACCTAAGTGGACTTTGTGCCCTCTCAGTTAGTTCTGATAATTGCTATTTAGCTTATCCAGGGCATTCAACTATAGGTGAAATGCAAATTTTTGATGCGGCTAATTTGGTAAGTAATTGAAGACATCAATCATATATAAACACATGATGTCATTAAGTATTTTATTATAATTAGTCTGGAGTTCGTACGATCTTTGCTCACTCTGGCCAGTTAGCAGCATTACAATTTTCTCCATCTGGAACGACCATTGCAAGTGCTTCAGACAAGGGAACTGTAATTCGAGTCTTCTCTGTGTCAGAAGGAACTAAACTGTATGAATTACGTAGAGGGCTGAAAAGGACTGCCGTGATTCATAGCTTGTGTTTTTCACTTTGTGGATTGTTTTTGGCATGCTCTTCAAACACTGAAACCGTCCATATTTTTCGACTTGAGCAAGAACCTAATCGAGAAATGTAATTTATTATATATATAATATGTATGTATGTATCTTTAATAAACTATTTTTCATTATTTAGTGATAATCTGGGGCAGAGTCCTCCATATCCAGATTCTTGGATGGGTTACTTGAGCACAGTCGTTTCTGCTGGTGCGAATTATCTACCTAGTCAAGTTACTGATACATTACTTCAAGGTCGAGCCTTTGCTACTGTTCATCATAACCAATATGGTCTCAAAAATATTTGTGCTTTAGCTGTGTTAGTTTAATTTATTCTATTAATTTTTCTTATAAATCAATTTCTTTCTCATTCAATTTTAGCATTAAAAAAATCCTTCGACTTCTGGTTGCTTCTGAGGATGGCTATTTGTACATGTATGGTCTTGACGTAAATGAAGGAGGCGATTGTAGTTTGATTCGTCAATTTCGTTTAACAAATGAACAGGATGCGTCCATTGTTGGAGAAGGAGTTGCATCTGGATCTGATTCTGGTACTGAAGAAAATGCTCCTCCTCAAGTGACCATTGCTGATAGCGAACCCCAGCAAAGTTATGCTGACAGATTAAAGAATCGCTCTCCAAATGAAATGACAGGTAATCTATTACCATGTATAATTTGATTTCATGTATCAGTAAAATTACATAATATATTAATGTATGATAATGGTTTAAAATCGAGAATGATCTAACTTATCCCTTTAATCTATTTCATATTCATTAATATTGGAGGGGAACTAGCAGAATCGGAAAAGTTTCATGAAATGGAAGCTGCAGTACAAATACCACCAAAGCAAGCCTTCTTTTTGGATGATGATGGTGAATTCCCTCCTGTATCCTCATAAGAATCACCAATATTTACCTTTAACGTCATACACTCTTAATATACCTATCAATCCATTAGGGCTGGGACACAAAACCCATAGTACAGTACCGTACGAACTGTGTTTTGACACTAAAGATAACGATTCGTTTGGGTGTATGTATATAAGAGCGGGGAGGGGACTTCAGAATTTGATATTTTCTTTAAAAAAATACTTTTTCTTTGGACGCCTGAAATTCGGAGGATGCTAAAAATTTGTGCTGAATCTAACGCAACGTACGGTACCCAAGTGTGTACAATACTGTTCCATTTTAGGGTCTTGACTGAGATCAAAGGGCCCCCATTATTTTCTGATAAATATGAATCCAAAAATAATCTTGGTGAGAAATTTTTCCATCAAAGGTTGTTAAATAATTTTAAGTTACATTCTTCTTAGAAAATATCTTAGAAACTTTTTATTTTCCCACAACTTATTTTTGCTTTCATAGTTATCAAAAAATAATTAGGTGTCTTTGACCCAGTAAACGGGACAGCAGTCTAGTGTACATATGTACTGAACCGTAAGGAGGGTAGAGCCACACCGTTTTGTAGTTCGGTAATGAACCGTCCCAGTCCTACTATACATACATGTTAAAATTACATCTGTGATCCATCATAATTATCTTGCTGAAAAAATATTCCAACATTATTACCTCAATCAAAAAGAAGGAAAATGAAGACTTTATGGACTAAAGTATTATATTTTTGTAGATTAGGCACAAAAGCTATATTCTTAAAACAATGTAATCATTTTTACGAGGAACTTTTTTTTTTTTTTTCTTTTTTTTGTATGAAGAATTCAAATTTTTCCCTCGTGTCATTTCAAAAATCCTGAATATTCTTCTATATGTAGAATAATCTCTATCAATCATTGTTATAAGAGATTTGATATTTTAGCTCTTTTTATTTTTTAGGCTTCCTGAAGATAGCATTTAAATACGGTGAAATTACATCTTTATTTGACAAAGATTTAAGCATATCATAGGTAAAAAGCAATTAAGATACTGTTGCTCTGAATTAAGAATAACGTATTGGTTTCTTTACTTCAAACATATATACATTTAGAATAATAAAACAGTGTACTTAATATAGTTTTATTTTAAATCTTATCAACCTTTTATCGCATATATTATTTAGTTATAATTATTTAAAAACCCATCAACACTTCTATGTAGAATAAAATAGTTGTATGTACGTTTAATATATTTTTGTTGTATTTCGATACAATCGTTAAGATAATTATATATTTATTTATCTAAGGTCTAAACATTTATTTTTTACCCTGTGTCTACTAAATATAGATTATATTTTAAGGCAATTTGTCTAATCCCGGGATTTGTGTGGTAAATGCTTGGATTGTACAAAAAATATTATGCAATCTGGGAATGAAAAATTGAAAAAATATATATTGTGATATCCGGGTAACAACAAACTTGGAGGAAAAATACTACCATAGCTATGGGGGTATATTTGGGGTTTTTGTCCTCAACTTGTTTGGATATATAGGCACATATAATTGAAAATGTATTTTATTAAAGCTGCAGAATTATTCGAGTCACATGATAGATTCTTATCCCCTGTAATTGTGCCCCTCCTTGGATAGGTCTGTTTACGAGACTGAAAACATATGCTTTTAATTTATGTGTAGATGATTCTATCAAATTTGTCTCTCGTGTCATGTTTAGATTATATTTAACATAAAAGAAATTAGAAAGAAACAGAAAGACCCTAAGACGTGTAATAATCAATTAATTATTATTAATAAATTTTCATTCAAAACAAATCAATTATATTTCTATATTAGTGTTGAGTTAGTTTTAAGACTGAAGTTCAAGTCAAAAGTCTTGGTAGAGTTTGAACAAAATGGATTTTATGGATTAATAAAATTAACTCTCAAGGGTAAGAGTTAACAATAAATGATCTACATCTGGACCGTAGACTACCTCTTTTTGAACCCTAAAACAATAACAACGTCAAAAAAAATAATTGTATTAATAGTGAGCTGTGGACCTTTAACTTCCTTAAAATTTATTTTCCTGATCTTAACTATAAATATTTAGTTCTTGCTCAATTGTACAGTGCTGCATATTTGCGACAAATGATGAATTACTTTATAACTTATTCTATTGACAGAATTTTTTTTTAATGTAGATCTCATGAGTAAGGTATGAAAAATTAAAATATCATTTTAAATAATTTGAATATGTTACTTACTCGTATATTTTTTGGGTCTAATAAACCCTATTCAAAAATATTCGATAAGGTCTGATTGTATTTGAGTTATTGTTCTATTTCTATTTAGTTATAAGCGGTAACTAAATTTACATATTATATGGTCCATACCTAGTTTAATTTATTGAAAAAAATATTGCTCTTTAGACTTATGAAAATTTTATTTTGATCATGAACAATTATAAATTAATTATTATTATCATTAAAAATTGGAGATTAAAGCAAAAAATTAAACTTAAAATGAGTTCTCTTGTTGGTATGTTACAGATATTATTTAGAAAAATATGAACAAAAATTTAAATTACATACAATTCGTATTATAAGTATTTTTTGAACGGTAATCGACAAATGTTGCAGAATCGGTGGGAGCCCGGCGTATGTAGTTATTTTTTGAAATAGAAAATTCGAAATCACTTTTAAATAAACAAAAAAACTTACTTCTTCTTGAAATTATCAATCGTAGGCAAGCCACCTATGTATCAGCTGTCTGATGTATACGTCGATGTTTGATCTTATTTCTAAGTCAATTTGTAAATCACCGTTAATATGCATCATTTAAAGCATGCATGGACAACCTACGGCCCGGGGAGACCTTTGAAATCTATAATTATCATATAATTTAAAAAAAAAAATCCCGAATCCTTCTATTAAAAGTTACCCATCAATATAAAAAAATCAAAATGATAAAATCGGTTGTTTAATATAATTGTTTATATGATTGGTATAAAATAAGTATAACTATGTATGCATACATATTTGCAAATATATAATTAGGGCTCTTGTCCCGCAGCCAGTCTTAGAAAACATAATTTGGCCCGCAAGTGAACAAAGGTTGCCCATCCATGATTTAAAGTGAATATAAAACCCTTATACATAAAATCATATTTACACTAATTAATGGTACGGGTATCCAACGTTACTTCAAGCATCGAAACCCATGATCACCCAGATGAATATGTTAATAGAATTTAACAGATATTTTTAGGTTGTTCTTAAAGGCATTGACTTCTATACATATATTAAATTCTTTCAAGAGTTTGAAAAGTTTGGCATAACATTTGAATGAAAAGCATATGTATATTTTGTCATTAGCTTTTAAATAGCAAACATAGTGAATAGGAGGATTATAATTTGTATACATTGTACATACATTAGGTATAATCATATGTATACTAAATAAAAAATAAATACAAACTAGCAACTCTACAAAAAACAGGTGCAAATAATCATTTTTATCAGCTTTGATCCTAATATAATATTTGTAATAGTGTAACATGAATTACTTTATCTGCAAATCTCAATCCTTGCAACGTTTCAAGTCGCTGTTGCTAAAGTCTAAGCCGATTATTATCAAATCATCAAACAAATAGCTCGAAAGAAAATGAAATATTTAAAATATTGATAAGGAACATTTCTTTTATTAATGATTTGAATTCCAATTTTTTTTTTCAAGTTTTACTTTCAATCATTTGAGTCTTGTGATGCAAATCCCCACTTAGGTTATAACTTATAAAGTAGAGTGATCATATTTCAACTTTCCAGAAGTATGCCTGATAGCGAGGGAATAAGACAAAGAGGGACGACACCTCTGGGCTTTCTATCAGATTTTTGGATTTGTTACAGAAAATAAATTTTAAAAATTATTTTACCTTAAATATCATGATTTCATAGTCGATTATTATATATGCCGGATATCGTTTAAGAGGACGCTAGAAAGGTTTTTGTAATACAACATGAAGGTCCCACATTTGGTTAACCTGATATTTGTTTTTCTTCTTCTTTGTTATACTTTTAAATTTGATATATTATATTATGGGACCATTTTTGAAAATGATAGTTAATGTTTTATCATTATAATAATAAATATTTTGTAAATGATTCTTCCATTACAATATACCTATTATAATTTATTTTTAATTACCAAAGATATTTTCATTTGTATGTACACTAGTTCTATTCACATCAAACTTATTTGCATAATGGAACCTTTTTATTAATTTCAACACATAAATCATAAAAATTTAGAAAATTCTCGATTGACCCATGTTTATAAAATATAAACTAATTGTAATCATTAATTCCTGAAATGCTAATAATAATTAATTATTGGCTTTGATTAGATCACTGATTAAACAAGCTCTAGGGATTGAAAGTAAAAGTTGATAAAGTAAAATTGGAATTCAAATCATTAATAAAAGAAATGTTCCCCTTATGAGAATGTTCTTATCAATATTTCATTTTCATTCGAAAACATCATTTGGAAAAGTTGAAAATTATGGGTTTATTATTGTCTTTGAAAAAACTATTTATTTTGGGAAGCGAGTCAAGAATGTAATTTTATTTTTGAAAAGGAAAGACCTTGATTAACAAAGTTACGTTAAATAATACATACATATATAATGGGGATTTCCCCAAAATGTATATTTACATTTTGTGAGGTTGAGTGATACACTTTTCACTTGCTATGTATATTTATTTTTAAGAAGAGATAGTAATATTCATTATAGATCTTTCAAAGGAAATTTACTGGACATGAATCCAGATAATTTTAAAAAGAATGTAAAAATTTCGTTGTTTAAAAATATTACTTTCGAAAGTAAATTTAAAAAAAGTTCACGAAAGACTTTCTATATATATTTCACCTCAAGTTTCTATCCGGCCCTTATTATTAATTATCGATACATATCTCTAATATTTTAAAAGTATTCAAGGTTTTTAATTGGGGAATAACAAGTACTGCGCAAAAGTTCCAGATTATAGCGCAAAATGACGTCATCCTTTTATTATTGGACTATTTGACGGAACCTTCACTCCCAATTAATAATGGGATAGCCTCGATCGTTAAGAAGTAAAAAACTACATCCAATGACGTACTATGATGCTTTCTTAACATTAATGATTTAGTGAGATGGTTATGAATTATGAGTATGAATTGATATTAATTTGATTGATTTAGGTTTCCTCTAAGTCTTGTCTGACCTTTTGCTGATAGAGGATGGATACTCAAGTGGTCGGAAGTGGAAGAGATAACTGCGTTATATACATGAATTGTCCTATGTGACGTCATTGGCTGTAAGGAGAGAAGCTGAAGCGTAAGATGAGCTGAGAAGCGGAGCGTTAAAGGAGCATTAATGCTGTTCGATGTAGTAGTGAACTGATCGGGTCTTTCTATCAATTTTTATTTTGTGTTGGGTGGGAGTTGAAAAAGCGTTCTTCTTCCTTCCTTCCTTCAAATCAATTTATAATTAATATTACTAATTAATCGAAATAAGGAGCTCTCCTTGGCAATGACTATGGATATTCTCTCAGTATCATAGAAAATGGAACAAGACGAAGGAGGAGCATCCTCTTGTGGAGGGAGTGTTGAATCATCCTCGTCCTTCGGGGGTGCAATCCCAAAAACGTCTAAAAACGTCATTGTCGACGATTCTCCACTCCATAATCAATTACAGAGGAACAAAGAATGTAATGACTGACTCCATTCCATAAATTTATGTATTTCCATTAATGAATTTCTTGTGCATTGCTTTTGTTTCATAGCGTTAAAGGTCAAACTGATGGTTCGACGCCCAATGACGGCTCTTGTGGAACAAGGGATCCTTCCCTCCCCCAAGACAAGCCCAGCTCTTCATGAGCAACGCACCAAACTCGAGAGGGCCAAAATGGGGGATATGCTCCGCGCCAAAATTGCTAAACGTCCTGATCGACAGGAGCTTGTTCATCGACATATTCTTGAGGATGTTCGCCCAGGTGTGGACCCTTCACTTTGTGAACGACAAATGCAACTTAAACGTGCTAAACTTGCGGATACTTTGAGCAATCAATTGTCTCATAGGCCAGGCCCCTTGGAATTAATCAAAAAAAATATCTTGCATACAGAAGACGACAGTGTTGAGCAGGCAGTGAAGCAAGGACAAATTCATTTTACTCCGACTAATGAGGGTGTAAGAACGTTTTTGTCTTCTGTTGAACCGGACGAGGACTCCAATTCTGAGGGAAGTCCTCAGCAAGTTCAAAGTCCTCAAAGTGCCTGTAGTAGTCAATCCCCACCGCCACCACCACTACCACCTTCTTTGAGTAGTTTCTCCACGCCTTCCTCTCCAAAGCAAGTTTTCATTGTTCCAAAATCGTATAGTCAAAGATCAGCACCTGGAAAAGATCATACCATACGAAAGAAAAAATCAAAATCGAAAAGTGCTGCTGGAAATAAGCAGAGGACCATCAAGTTTCATGAGTATAAAGTAAGAATCACACACTTTGAAATGACTTTCTTTTGTTTATTTTTGAACCCGTTGTCATACATATAATAGATATTCATCTAGTAGTAAAATAATTCACCGAATGTCTATTATGAACTCGTTTTAGCTTATCATTATTATAATATAACTTGGATAGAGCTTACGCAATGGTCATTGTCAAATCTAATTATTCAATGATAGGATAAAAATAACGATGACTACAGGGTCTGAAATTGTTCTTAACCGTTTATTTGACTTTTGAGGCAAATATATTTATTTTTCTGTCGTATTGACTTGTAGTTACACAATCAAAATTAAATAATGCGAGGTGACTTTATATTTATTTATCCATAAAGAAGGGAAATTAATTGACTTTTGACTTGTTCTCGAACTCTTAATTTGTTGCATTAAAAAAGGTACAATTTTCATACTTATCCAGGGTCCTCCAAGTACGTCCAGAAAGTTTTTATCTGATAAATCATTTGATGGTAACTACACAGCCTATGACCTATTACTTCAACAGCAACAATTATATTTGCAATGGCAGCTTCAAACACAACAACAAAAATATCAGCAGTTAATTCTACCAGCCACCAAATCAAGTACCTCAACGAATTCATCAGTTATTGGTGGTATAGGTGGATTAGTTAAAGGGTCGCCCAATTCTCAAACACCAAGGGCGACTACTCCTATTAAAACAGTTTCTAACTCTCAACAAGCCCAACAAGAGGTGAATGATGCCATTCACATGCTGGCCAGACTTGATGACATGAAAGGTAGGATACATTCATTATTTAAAATCTATTTATATGTATTCCTTTGACGAAACTTGTTCCTCCTTTCTGACTTTTATATGACTTATACATACATTGATGATAGTATGAAGGATTATTTTTTTTATAAGACATACATATAATATTTGATATGGAAAGTAAGAATAGTATAATTAGTAATACAAATCATTATATGTCTTTATCAGCTGATTCATCGTTTTGTTCATTCAGGAACGAGTTGAGCTTTCTCATACCTCGTAACATGATAAAAAGAAAATAGTTTATTTCAATTGAATAAATATCCTTTGGCGCTTGTTCTTCCTATTTTTAAAGTTGAATAATTGATATAAAAAACGCAATCTATGTATGTCCGTCCAATCCATTTTTCTCTAATGCTGCTGTATAATATAGGTATACATAGTTGTCTAAATGATTTGCATGTCAAGGTTATTTGACTCTTACAAATGCAGTAGCATTAATATGTTCTCATTTCTTTTTCTTCTTTCTTGTTTTTTGCTGTTTTGTTGTTGGCAAATGAGTTATGATTCTTTATTGTCATGTATCATCATTATTCATTATACGTATCCCATTATTTCGACTGTCCATTGTTGTTTTTGATCTTTTTCTAATTATGTAATGATACATTTTGATCAGTATTGTCATGTAATAGTGTCCATAAATAAATTAAACATTTTAATAGAAAGATGCAACCCACATTTTTTTCGCAACTGTAATTTATGTAAGGTGGTTATGTATCATTTCTCTTTCTCTTCCTCTGTAGTTATGAAAAATATATCATTTATATCAATTTTCTATCAACCTTCTGTTAATGTTTGTAATTCTTATTTGTAATGTCTGGTTCAATTTTTCAGATTTTACAGGGGGTAGGTAGGAGACTACTGTAATGGATTGATAAAACTACATTCATACATGCATATTATGTTATATATGAATATTATAACTCCTCTCTTAACCCAATGCTAAGTATGTTTTCTTTGATAATATCATATAACAACAAAAGCATATTAGTTTAACTCGAATTAGAATAAAATAGAGTTGAGAACTGAGGGTCCAATATTTAATTATATGTATATGTATAAATATATTATGATTAAACATAATATTTCTAATTTGATGATATACTCTTTGTATTTACTCATTAGTAAACGATTTGAAAGCAGAATTAAAGAAAAGAAACTTGACCATTTCTGGTCCTAAACCCTTGCTCATTGATAGACTTAAGCCTCATTTAGAAGCTGTGGTTGTAAATGCACGGCATCTCAACAAGGGACTTCGCGAAAATAGTCCTGTGGTTGTCCAATCTCCGTCCTCGCCAGCTCTTTCAGGTATGTCATCCTATTATTTAATACCGTTTTGAATAGATGATTAAATAAATTTTTACATTAAAAAATAGTAGCAATGGATCTAGGATCAGCTCCTTCAAGTCCATTCGTCATAACAACAGATACAACTACCATGGAAACAGACACTTTGACTCCAACTGTGATAAATTCTAAAACTGTTCCTTCATCTCCGAGTCCGCCACCCCCTCCTCCACCTCCACCTCCCCCACCGCCTCCTCCACCTCCCACATCTAGGAAAAAAGAGCCAACACGAGTCGTACTTCCACAATCACCATTACCTGTATCTCAACTCCAACTCATTATTCATCAGGCTGCCCCTCCTCGCCAAGAGGATACTGCGACCTCCCAGATCATTGAGTCACAGCGAAAAAAGATCGAAGAACTACAAATGGCTCTTGAGAAGTCTCAAAGCCAATTGGAACATCAACGTCTTCAACAACTACAAAATGTACAGCTTCAAAATGTTACTAATTCCGATATTGTCGACAAAAATATTGATAATATCCATCCTGTTCTAAAGTAAGAGCAATTAGCATCCTTGTTATGCTATCTGCATATTTAATATATATATATATATTCTTTTTTTTTTTAGAAGCTCATCTTTGCCAAACTTTAATCAAGATTTAACTAAAGTCATAGGGAATGAGTTAGTGCTCGTAAGTATTATTTGAAGTCAATCTCACAAATATTAAGCTTCTTCCTTAAACAAAATTAATCTTCTTAACATTCACAGAATGAATATAATTCTACCATGGGTTTCAATTCAAATAACAAAAATGTGATCAATATCAACAACAACCATAGTAATTTTACTGGACCAATGAAAGCTATGAACACTGAAGATAAATTTCCTGCCTCTTCGTCTTTGGATTGTGATAATTTTAATCTTCCCACGGATGACGTTCTTGATCTTTTACTACACACTCAAGGTTAATAAACCAAGATGTGCATATAATATGTATAACAAAAACGAATGCATATTTTTTTTCCTTTCTAGGACACCCTTGTCTAGAGTCTCAGGATACTGATGTTGATTCCTCTAGTGATCAACAGTTTTCAACGGAAAAATCGCCTATCTCTCAATGTGGAGAAATTCCTCCTCCTCCTCCATTACCCAAAACCCAGTCTTCCTCGACTTTTCAACATTTTTCATCGAATAACATTGATTTTTCATCCTTGGATCTCTCGGATTTACCCTTTGATGTGATTCCTGAAGAACTTGTAAATTCTAATGAAAATAAGCACGCAATTATGGATGTCGATCAGGATGTTGGAGATTGGCTTGACTCCCTTTTACCCTCTCCAGGAGTTGTTCCTGAAAATAACGATAATAAGACAACTAATTCTCTGAGTTATGGTCATTTTAAAGAGCTCAACGGTAACATCATTGGTTTTAACGATGAGGATATTTGGGGTTAATCTATTATTATCATCCCAAGTTCCAAAAGCTTAAATATACTGTAAAGGGAATTACATACACACATCGACACAGTCCAGTCTATTGAGAGTGAAGTGAAATATGTATGTATTTAACAAAAGGGATCGTCTTTTTTTTTTTATGGTTATTATCAAAATAATGTGCATTTATTTTTTTTCTCAAAAGATCTTTCCAGTTGATGTCAACATTCACTTTTTCTTTTCATACATTTTTTTTGTTTCTAACTGTGATTGCCTACTGTTTAATATTCTTTATCAATCATATAAAAAGAGTAATCATATCAAATTTATACCTATTTACATTGCTTAGATTGTGTTTGAATTTAGGGAGGGGGATAAAATCAATAATTATTGTTTAATCGTTGAAGAGCAGTGTTTAGCATGAACCAAGTGTTGTGCACAGAAATGTCTTAGTCGTTATTTGTATAGAAATTATACTTTTTAACTTTCTTTATTTGTTTACAAGCATGTATATTTTTTAACTATTTATTTATTTTTAAAACAGTTATTTAATAGCTTAACCAAATGGTGAAAAAAGCTATCCCTATACAAAGCCGGAAAATGTGTAGTTATTTACATGAAGTTATAGACTAAAATGATAATATTTTATGTACAAATGAAAGGTGTTACATATTATTCATATATTATATTCATATGTACATATATTACAATTCTAGTTTTTGTAGTATTTTTCTATTGTGAATTTACTCTGGTAAATTCTGTGCCTAGAATGATGATATTTTTTGGTTTGTTTTGCTATTGATTCAAAATATCATTATGTTGCGGACCTCGAATTTACTTCAGCATTTTATTATATTATTCTCATGTTAAAATTATTTGATTTCTGAAATATATTTGTTAATACGTATTCCTGTCACTAATAACACTGGTCAACAGTTACAAATCCTTAGGGGTATAAGTATAAAAAAAGTTATTCAGTTTTGCACAACGATTTGAAATCTGTAATTTCTTTTTCGAGAGCCTCTACTTTTTTAGCATTTTTGGCCCATTTTCCAACTTCACCTTCAATTTAAGCCTACAAGGATACTCATTTTGTACAATAAAATATTATGATTCGCTAGTGTATTTAATGTAGATCTTTGTTTCCAGTCTTTGTTTGGTTCTAAAAGGACTCCTAGGGGTGGAGGGTGCTGAAGTAGACCAAATCCTTTGTACTTAAATAAATTTTTGAACATACCATAAAATGTATTAATAGGGAATGAAGTCAAGAGATGAGACCCATAGTATTCAAACAAGATGTTAAGCGTCCGATAAAAATCCTTAATTAAGAAAAAATCGTACATCTAAATGTGTGAATTTTCATCCAATTTCGACCAAAAATTCCCTAGAAATCTAAGACACACGATAGAGCTACTGAAAAACAAGTGGAATAGAAAAAAGTAGTAGCGAGTAGAGGGATCTCAGCTGATTTGGTAATCCTTGTGCGCTCTTTTACTTTAGTAGCTCCACCGTGAGTCTTAGATTTCTAGCGAATTTTTTGATTTTTATCGGACGCTTGACATCTCGTTTGAATGCTGTGAGTCTCAGATCTTTAATGCATTCCTTAATGTTAATTAAGTACAGACGTTTTGTCGACTTTTGGGACAATAGTATCTGGAACCCTGCATTAAATACACTAGTGGATCATTATTTTTTAATTCACAAAATGAGTATCCTTTTAGGTTTAAATTGAAGTTGGAAAATGGACCAAATAAGCTCATTGAATAGTACTTGATTTCTCAAAAACTGTCGGACTCTCGGAAAAAAAAATATAGATTCGACATCAGTGTGCAAAACTGAATTACTTTTATTATACTTATGCCCCTTAGGATTTTTGACATTTCAAATTTGTTAACCTGTGTAATTATTGGCTATCTATTTCATAGCTTATCAATAGGGTGTGGGTGTTATTTACTATGCAGTTTGTTTACTAAGACTCAAGATTTTTAGGTCATCTTGCGACAGTGAATGTTTTTTGGGTTTCCACCATGACGAGCTTTTTGGGATAACAAAAACACTATGTATTCTCTCTTCAGCTGTTTTTCATGAGTTGACTCTTTTGATTTAATGCAGCTGGCCCTACGTGTTATGAAATATTATTATTATTTATGATTTTGATATATAAAAAATATATTAAATGAAGGATTGCGCGCTCTTTTTTTGAATTTGTGAATATTATATAAGTATTAACGATTGATAGAATTTATAAATTTATAGTACATCTAAATAATAACTCTGCCTAATATTAAAATGTCGGCAACAAGGAAAATACAGAAGGGTAGCTACCAGCTGTTTTTCCAAATTTTTCTTTTCCCTTTTGAGAGTCGAGGTTGCGAGTGAACAAAAAAGCTCGACGACCTCATGTCCTATTGGCTATAAGTGCATGACGTCATTAGTGTTATTGACCTATTTGCTTGTTTATTAATAAGACTCAGGATTTCTGCGCCATCTTGTGACCACGGAGGTTTAGTGAGTCTTCTGTAGTTATCATATTGTGTTCATATGGTTAGTCAAATCAATTTTTTAAAATATTTTTGATGGTTAGGACATGCCTTCTCTCCTCTGTGACGTAGTTGTATAAGTATGTATAAACTCTATGTATGCTGCAACATGGTCTGTTTGACCTTTTTTGCCCTTAATAGGAGTCTACTTTCAATAAAATATTATATTAAAATGAATTTTTCTTAGAATAAAGAGCTCTAATAGAAGGTACATATAACATAAACGTCCTTAGGTACGTAAAATAAAGAAATGAAAAACACTAATAGATTAATTAATTTATTAAAAATATAGCATAAAGTTTATATAGTTCTAAATTTAAACATTTTCTTTAATCCAATCCGTGAATTTGCTCAATTTAGCATAGACACCAGGGTATTTTGGATCAGCACATCCATATCCCCAGGAGACAACACCGCACTGTACACCCTCACAAACCATTGGGCCACCAGAATCTCCTTGACAAGAGTCCTTGCCAGGTGCTGCAGCACATATCATTGAATCATCAATTTTGGCTCCATAAGCATATTTGCATTCTAAATATTTATAAATAATTATATATATGTATAGTAATGTATGTACATATGAAAAAATAAATGTTTACCCTTTTTTGACACAATATTAACTTTAGCCCATCTGAGAAGGTAGGAGCATGGTGCTCCAGAAAATGTAGATCCCCATCCGGAAATCACAGCTTCTCCTTCAAATTCTTGATCTTGTTCAGGCATTGCAATCTTTGCAACTTTGCTAGGAAAATACTGAGGGTTAAGTAAGGGCATATTATAAGAAGAGAAATATTTACTCGTTTAATTCAAGAGGTTTTTCGAGATGTAAAATACAAATATCGCTGCTTAAAGAAGTTCCAAAATCAGGGTGCATGACATAAGATTTGACTCTGATTTTTTGCTCAAATCCTGAGACGGAAAGTTGAGAATGATCTCCTGCTACAACTTTTGTATGCTTAGGAAGACTTTTACAGCAATGTGCGGCAGTGATAGCTGTTTTCTACGGTTAAAAAACAAGGATATTAATTAGAAGTACATACAATGGATGAAGTCCCTTACTTCGTCATATATGGATGCACCACAGAAATGATACGAAAGAAAACCGCCTGTTCTTAGGGAGAGCTGATAGGGAAAAGCATTAGGCTCTGCCACTTCACCACCGACAATTCTACCATCAAATTGATTGGCGTATTGCAGTCGCATTTCCATGATACTTTGAGCGATGCCATGATCTGGCCCAGCCAGAGCAGTTGCGATCAACAAAAATAAAGCTCCAATAACCTTCATCATAATTAAATTTTATGATGATGATAATTAGGACAATTCTTTTTTATATATGATTTTTTTTTAATCGTGCGATTCAAGATTATGTATCATTCATGGAGATAACGTTTTGTGATAAATTCTTATGAAGTAAAGGGTATTTGAAGAAGAATTATTTCAATATTATTGAACAACAAAAATTCAATATTTGGACGAAGAAATGATAAATCAATTATTATATTAACACTGAATGATTTTTTTTTATTTTTTTTTGATGCTAAGTGCTTCATTCGTGCTAATTTTTATTATCTTATTAAATATTTGTATATTCATTATATATATTTTCAAGACAAGTGAAGAAAAAACTATGAGTAAAGAAAGAATTGAGGCCAAATATATTAAGCATAAAATTTGATATTCGTGTAATTTATCACATGGCAATCTTTTGTTCACCTTCTTCTCCCTCTTGGTCCCCTGGCAGTGGAGTTTGATGTGCTTCATCCACCGCTTTGTTGTCATTAAAGACGAACTTCTTGAATCTTAGATCAAGAATAGTGGTTTCAGACAGAAAAGCACTATTTTTCATTCTGTGGACCTTTCTGTCTATGGATTCACAGAGAGCACATTTTTTTTAAATTTTCCTGTAGCTCAACTGTCACCCTCTGAAGACCCTTGGATAGGATTAACTCTTTATAGGCTGTGACTGTAAATAAAAATACTTGTTAGATTAATATTTCATGCTACACACTCCAGTAAACATGTTTGTCTCTTTGCCCATGCTCTAAATATAATTATAAATGAATGTATCTAATTAAATGTGCACTTCCCATTCTTAGTAATTCATTTTTATATGCATTCTATCTTCACCTATCTATTAAGGTTTCTGTTACAATCGAATGAAGCATTCCAACATGAAATCTTCACTCTTACTTTCCATATTTTCTTTTTCAATCATTCCATTTCCGCGTTTGCTTGCAGTCTCTCAGTTTTTTACTTTTCCTCATCTTCAAGAATGGCTCTTCTCATATTTAACTAACCGAGCAATAGTATCGACGATTCTAATTATGGATCCTTCGCAAAAAATGGAGTAATTATCCTTTTCTTTCTGCTTTAAGAACAAACATTACCATCTATACTTTCAGAAATAAGAATTTTGAAATGAATCTGTATCATATGACTCAAAGCTATGGCAACAGTTTTTTAAACATCGCATTAAATCCTCATTTAATCAATAGTTTACCCAATACCAACAACTTACTGATTGTAATTGAAGCTCCAGGTCTACTTTCATTTTTAAATCAAATTTCCTCAAAAGCCTTGGAAAAAAATCATTGGCTAATTCTTAATCAAGATATTCCTCTGATTAATTTCACTTATGTGTCTGGTAAGAAATTTTTTGAGTGAAATTATATCAATATTAATGAAAATAGTTCTTTTTGAAGTCGATTAAGAAATTATGTGCGTAGATTCTACATAAGTGAAATTTAAAAATATTTCATTTTGTTCTTATGTACCCAGGGATAAGTCTTTATTCTCAGTTATTTGTACTGGAGCCAAACTCTGGAATCTATGAAATTTATAAAAAGAATAATCATTTGCCTAAAGTTATTCATCAAATCTATGATCAAAACCTTCGTCCCACCCATGATTTCGCTCATCACTTAATAGAGAGGCGTAAAAATTTGAGTGGAGTTACAATTAACGTGGGTTACATTAATCATGAAATCTTTGACCCAATTAAAGGATCTGGATTTTTCTACGAATTATTTTCTATGATAACCCGTAATTTTAACTTACGAGTTAATTATATCATTTGTCCGGATAATATATATGGTATCCGTATGAATGGAAATGCGTATAATGGAATATTAGGCAAGGTACAAAGAGGAGAAGTTGATATTAGGTAAGGATTAATATAATTATTATTTTCCATCTTAATGTTGATCATGGACGTCAAAAATTACTTCAATATAGTCCTATGGATTTTACTAAAATAAATACTCGAACTAAAGACTTTGATTTTTCCACGTTTCTTCTTAAAACTCGGATCATGCTTTTTATGCAAAATGAAAGATTCTCCGAGTTTCAATGGTACTCTATTCTCCATGTTTTTGACTGGCAGTTCTGGATTTCTATCTTATGCCTCTCGATTGTATTTACATTGGCTGCGTTTTTTATAGGACAAGTACATATTAACAATGTATTTAGCCTTTTTCTTGAATGTGAATGATATTTGACTTTTTAAATGATCTAGGCCATACAAACAACATCAGAGAGCAGCAGCAGCACCTTTGTCTTTCCGCCGTTCTTTATTGTAATTTTTACTCTATTGGGACAGGAACATTCCGAATGCATAAATAAGATGACACCTTTACGATTCCTTGTTTTGACTATTGCAATGTTTGGTGCTCTGATAACATGGATATTCAATGGTTCCCTCATTTCTGTATTAACCTCCGCGAAATCATCTTTGCCAGTTAAAAGGTACATATAATAAAGGTTTTGAGAGTAAATATAATATATTAAGATAATGTGAACCTCATTAAAATATCCATGTATTTATATAGCTTAAATGACTTGCTTCCACATTCAGAATATCGATTGATAATTGCAAATGGTACTGCTGTTACGGATTGGTTTAACAACACAAGGAACGAAACTGACCCGAGTGTTTTAGATGGACATAGGAAAACTTATAAAAAAATAATAGAGGGTGGTAATGAGGATGAAATTTTTTTCCCATTTGATGAAATCCCTGAGATTTTAGCGAGTAACAAAAAATACGTTCACCTTGGAGAAGAATTTACAATGTTAACTCAAACACAAGACTACCCTTGTAGGCTCCAAGCAAGCTCACTCGACTTAGGAAGAGTTGACTTGGGATGGATTTATAGGCGAAATTTTGAGTATAGAGAGTTTTTTGAATACGAATTAAAGAAACTAAAAGAGACTGGAATGATTGATAGGGAATGGAAATTACTTCAAATGACAGTACAGAGTCGACTCTGTCACCATAAAAATATGAATAATGATTTTATGCCTATTATGATTCAGCAAATAATACTGATATTTATTATTTTAGGTATTGGCATCCTTATAGCCTTGATATCTCTTTTATTTGAGTGTACGATCAAATGCAAACCTTTGGCAAAATAAAGTTTATTGAAATTAAAACACAACAGTACTATGTGGTTATATTAATTTAAATATATGATAACTAAAAAGCAATCACAAATCCCATAGTAATGAAACATAAAAACTTTTCAGCATTTCCTTAGTGCCTAAATATCTACACAAGTCAAAAATATTAAAAATTCTATATGTATGTCTATGTAATTCGATTATATAGTATTTGTCGATATATAAATTCATTTCCTTATTAGTCGTATATTTTTCTACATTTCCTCCCAGTATATGTATTCTGAACGTTGATTGGTTGAACTCGAAATAACAGTTGTTATTCTGTGAATAATTCCCTGCTATTTAATGAAGAATAATTCCACAGATGAGAAGGATTCGCCAATCCTTCCCAACTGATTTTGGAATTCGTTTTTTTTTTTCCTTTGGAAGGAAAGATTTGAAGATAGCGATGAGACTAATTAAAAATAATGTTTTCCATTTCATTGAGGGCAAAAACACTTGAGACTGATCTAATAATATATACAAATTCTATTTTGACATATTATTTTCTTATTCAATATAATATACAATGCGCGAAACAAGATTACGTCACTCACTCAGCCTCCAATTCGTAATTTTTATTCTTGAATTGTGTCTTCATTATGGCAAAAGAAATAAGTATACTATTAAATATTCATAGATTTCTCCAATCTACGCAAAATATGAATGATTTAAAAAAGACACACTTATCTACTAATGTATGCTATTCTAAAAATTCTTCTCAACGCTTAAACAAATCCAAAAAAAAAAAAAAATGAAGAAACAACAACAAATTAATACTCGAACAGCTCCAAAGAAGAGACAACTATGACAAATCCAATTTCATTCTCTGAATTTAGACATAACAAGACAGGATTAAATTTCTTAATAAACAGCAATTTTATTAGGAAATTAAAAAGTAATTATATAAGAGTAACCATAGGATAGTTTGAAAATGTGTTACAGCAAGAGGGAAAGTTTCTACATCCTTTTTTTGCACATGGTTGAGCATCATTTGAATTAGTCTTGAACATTTCACCATCTGCCCACTTTATAGTTTTTAGTAGTTTGAATGCTTCATACTTCAATTCCAAAATAATATCATGGTTGTCTTTCGGACTCAAAGGGAAACGCTCTCCTGGATCAAGGTTGAGGTCGTATAGTAAAAGTGGATTCTGATGTGTTAAGTTTGCTTGTTTTGTACATGCAATATCATAATTATTGCCATCCGAGAACTCGTTACCTATTATGTAAATTATAAATTAAGTCATCAATGTGGTATGCATGCAGTCATTAGACTTGATTGCTTAATTACCTTCTGTGTAGAAGTGGCCTTTGTAATGCTTATATCTAACAGCATAAGGTCCTATGGTTTTATTAGCATTTCCCGAAAAAAATAAAAAGGACTCCCTTGGATTCTATAAATAAAAATCAATTATGTATAGGGCAAACAAAATATGAATAAAATATTTAAACAGACATAGTCAAACTTGTGCTTCAATATATGACGAGTGAAATCAAAACCATCTGTGGAGTTTTTATATTGAATACTGACCATACTCAACAGAGTTGGATAAATATCCAATGCAGTAATGAATGTATGAGATTTATATGGTGGAATGAATCCACTCCAGTGCATGATAAGAGGTACTCTAACTCCACCTTCATAGGTTGTACCTTTGCCACAACGGAAAAGTCCTGCACATCCCCCTCTTCCTTGACGTAGTAAGTTTGGACTTTGAAAATTCAAATTTCAACTTATGAAAATCGACTGTTTAACACTATCTCACCCATTTGCTGAAGTAAAAATTACCAAGGTTTTAGTAAGGAGATCCCTTTTTTTTAACAAGCGCATTATTTGTCCAACAGCATCATCCATTTCACTTAATGCATCCCCAAAATTGCCTCTAAGAGATGTATTGACAAACTTTGATCCTAATTAAAGCATTACAAGTCAACAAAAAACAGATTTAAGGTTCCATAATTAATTATAGAGAGTAGTAGTGTCAAATTACATAGGAAGGGGATTGGAACTATGTATATTAGAAATCTACACCTATTTCTATTGAGGCTCTAATTGACATTTTCAATTTGTATTTCTTGATTATTTTTGTACACGTTCTATTTTCTTAGACAATTTTGGGGAATGAGGAAATAGATACACTCATAAAAATAGACTCATCTCCTTAAAAATGTAATACTGATTTCCTTTACAAATTTGTATTACGAGAGGGATCAGCCAATAATCGTAATGTGAGAAAAATAGAAGTCATTGTCACAAGGCAACATTTTCTATAGGGACGATATAATACCACCTCAGTTATAATATCCATATTCTTTTGAAGATGGAAGCATGAATATAGTTTTATAAATTAGATACGAAAATGCTAGAAGAACAAGACTTTATACAAAAAAAGACTAGTGTTATTCGCAGGATCTTTGTGTTAGATTTCAAAGATAAACTTGCTCAAATCTCATACCTGCGAATTGTGGATGATGTGTTTGGTGAAATGCATACGTAAGAAAAAAAGAACTGTTTACATTTGAATTCAAAAATTGAATCGCCTTGTTTGTATATTTCTGTGTCAGTTTTGACAAACTTGTCGGTTGCTCCTTAATCACATTATCCTCGTATAGTGGACAAGGTACAAATTTATCATTGCATGAGGTTGAGCACTCTTTCAATGGAAAACATTCGTGACATGGACACATATCATGTGAGTATGGAATGCCTATAAATATGAATGTACAGTTTATTCAAAGTATAAAGTTAATAAAAATAAAGCATATATTATTATGTACATACATACATACATACATACAACTATTACCGTAATAAGAATCAAAATTTTTGGATACAGTGGGCAAATACTCCCCATTTCTTCCCACACCAAGATGCCATTTTCCAATGAGAGCTGACTTGTATCCAAATCTGTCTCTAAGCTCCTTCATAATTGTTTTTTTTGTGGGATCTAGTCCTCCAGTTGAGTTGGGGAAAAATACTCCAGGATAGATACCAGAGCGCATAGGATATTCACCAGTGAATAATGCAGCTCTAGAATAGGGATATTATTTTACTTTTGGAATGATACTATGTCAATCTTAGAGTAAGTGGTCCTACTCTATAATTTCTCATTAATTAACTTTAAATTACCTTGATGGACTGGAGACAGGACTAGTTGTATAGTAATTAGAAAACCACATTGACTTAGAAATTAAATTGTCAATATTAGGAGTTGATGATGTTGGGTGTCCATAGAGACTTAAATCCCCGTAGCCTAGATCGTCAGCAATGAAGATAATTATATTGGGTCTCTCTCGCTTTGACTCTATTGAATTTAAGGTAAATAAGACTATCACTAAAGAGTAAAACCAATCCATTGAAAAACACTATTTGGATTTCAGTATTGTCTAATTGTAAAGTTGCAATTTTATTAATACTCGAGAAGAAATGATTTAAGTTGTGTAAAAAAAATTACAAGAAAACGAAAAAACAAGTTTAAGTACATACATATATACTAATTGTCAAACATTGCTTACATTACACAAAGTCGTGATGAACAGAATTTGATTTTTTTTCCGCATATACAAATACATATGATAATAAATATACTATGATTAATGAGTTAAACCAGATCTGAACATAGAGCGAGATGCAATGTTTCACACTCAAACATACCTTTTCAAGTTCAATATGGGAATAAATAATAAAAAAGAATATTTATGAAATTTAACATAACAATAAATTTATTAGAATCTCATGTCAACAAATTAATCACATCTACAAAACGCTTCTGGATGCTAGCAATACAATTATTAGTAATAATAATCAAATCCTCAGGCATTTTTAACTTAATTTAAAAATGACACTTGTTGTTTTTGAATGGAATAAAACTGAGTCATAAAAGAAGAAAAAGAAAGAAGAAGAAGTTTGAAAAGACAAATGTTGCCAACAACCGTACTTTTTGTGCATGTCAGCTGGGCCCTTTTTAAACATAACTGATTATTACAAATCATTGAGGTAATTTCATTTAGTCTTTCTTCAATTAATTGTTCAAGAGCTCTTGATCTTTGCTCCGAAATGCTTAAATCATTTCTTTCAGCATTTAAAATATTCTCAATTTTTCTAGCTAATTATCTTTTCACTTCATACCGTTACATGCCTAAACGTTGAGCTTGAGGGGATGGGTTCTCTCAACAAGGCTTGCCGGTGGGCATGTCTTGCATTGTTCAATTCATCTCCCTTCTTCTTCAGAGGATCTAGTAAAGTGCAGCTTAAGATCGGTCTCGTTACTGAACACCAGGAGCACACCTTAGTATTCCTTATATGAAGTACCAAAAAAGCTGCCTTCGCTTATGCTTGGATATACTCCTAAACAATGATTAGATGACACCAAATGCTCTGAGAATAGTAAGATACAAAGCTACAGCACCGATCATGACCCTTCATATCTGGAACGGCCTAACTTTAAACTGATAATTTAAAACTGACAAATGTATTTGTGATTTTATATTGTCTTTAAGCATTAACGTGTAAAGTTTCAAGAATTAATGGATAATCAAACTACCGAAAGTCGGATTATGTGTGCTTCAAATAAGATTTACAATCTTGAATACTCGTTCAAAAAAGAGTATTACACCTCTTCCATATAACCTGTAGTTTTTCTTTAAATTAGAACGGCAGTTGAAAGGTATAAAGCCGGTAGGGCAACATAAAAGATGGTTGTCTCATGCAACCTCTTTTTTAAAATTAAATAAAAATAACTTGGAACGAGGAAAAGTAAGAAACCGAAGCTGATAGGAGGTGCAACGGTTATAGACGAACATAAGATAGGAAAAATATATAGAGAGATGGTAATCCTCAATTAAAAGAAGGAAGACAAATGAGTTAGAAATTGGTAAAAAAAGATTATTTGTTAATGAAAGAGAGAAAGACGGGTAAAAGTCCAAAATGAGTTCGTAAATGCACTGTTTTGATTAAATTCTAATACATTTAACTATGATTATTTATTGATAGTAATAATATTTATATTATAGCAACCAAGTCGGGAGTATGAAGGGTTGGTGATACGAATTAAACTAATAATCGATCTTAGATCAACTCGTTAAGTAGAAGCAACTGTGATTTCATATGGACACCATGGAATTATTTACGAATCATGGCTTTTTTTTTTTTTGGAAAAAAATAAAAATACAGAACGTAGATATCCGAGGAAAGCCAGCCAGACAGACAAATAGATGGAAATAGGTATTACAGAGCCTCAAATCTGGAAAGAGAGATAGAAATAGAGCATTAATCTAAAAAAAAAAGTGCGAATACGGTCTGGAAAAAAGTAAAAAAATGCTGAACATAGAAGGGGTAATGGGTTAATAGTAATAGATGAAGGCTAGTCCGAGTATGGTATGACAAGCCATAAAGAACAGTCAGCCATAGAGACAGTAAAGTAGTAAGTTAAACTCACGCAATCTCTCTTTTATTACTATAAACAAAAGGAAAGGACGGATGAAAGTCCAAAATCAGTCCACAAAAGTGAAGTCTAATAACAAAAAAAATGACTTGATTTCTATAGGAATAAAAAAATAATTCAAATTGCTAATGAATTATCGGAAGTAACGGTCGTTAAACAAAGGAAAAGGTTTACTTGATAATGAAGAAATGGTTCTATATTATAAATAATAGCAATTAATACTGATATTTATTATTTTAGGTATTGGCATCCTTATTGCCTTGATATCTCTTTTATTTGAGTGTACGATCAAATGCAAACCTTTGGTGGTTATATTAATTTTAATATATGATAACTAAAAAGCAATCACAAATCCCATAGTAATGAAACATAAAAACTTTTCAGCATTTCCTTAGTGCCTAAATATCTACACAAGTCAAAAATATTAAAAATTCTATATGTATGTCTATGTAATTCTATTACATAGTATTTGTCGATATACAAATCCATTTCCTTATTAGTCGTATATTTTTCTACATTTCCTCCCAGTCATGTTATTTATTTTTTGAAATTTTGAGGAAAAGTTCCAAAATTTCGTGTTAGAAGAATAGCCTTGTTTTATTTAATGACCTGAAAATAGCTAGAAAAATAAAAAATGATTTTTCTCCTTTTCATGTTTTTTGATTCACGCTCAGTTCTTGTTGACATTACACATATATAATAATAATAATAATAAATAACGGAATAAATTGTACTAGGTTACGCAACCTCAATCCTTTGGTAATTTCATATACTGTATATTTTGTCTAATCAATATTTTATTGTGTTTGAACTCACATGTCCTCATTCATGGCTGCATTTAATAATGAAAGCTTAATAAACACGCCTATTTGTAGCTCTATGTATATTTACGTATGCATAAACTAAAGTGTCCAACTCGTAAACAAAGAAATGTAAATGCCTCTTTTAATTTATTCAAAATTAAGTATCTAATATTTTGTAAATTTGTCATTCTTTAAATAACACTATGCAAAAAAATAAAATGTGAATATTTTTGCACCCAGATTGTAATGGTTATTTTATCCATCCTATTATGTCAAATAAACAAAAAATTAAAATTTTGAGATAATATTAGAGATAATTAAAGATTTAGGCTCTTTTTTCATCATGAAAAAAGGATGAAAACTAAAAGTTTAATATAAATTAAATAAAAAATGTTAAGATATTTTTATATAATTTTTCATCAATGTTATTTCCATCTTTCTCCATTGAGTGAGTTAACTAATGAGTCTGAATCCTTAATAAGGATTTAAAAAATCAATTTTTAGACCCCAATAGCATATTTATTATTAATTTTTTCCCCTATTATTCGATGTATTTGAAAATAAAATAAAAAATAACCATTTTATCCGGTGTATCAAAAAATAGATGAAATCTTTAATCACTTATTTAAATACTAATGTGTGCAAATGTTGCGACTGTGCTCAATCGTAAATTTTAGATCTCAAAAAGTCTAATATTTCTAAAAACAAGGGCAAATATATCTCTTTAGATTGTCATATGATTGATGTCTGTTCATCTTGACGTCTCACTCATGTAACAAGTGTTTAATATCGAATGTCTATAACGTTTTACACATATTTTTTTTTTTTTTCAAAACTAATAAATTATAATATTAGCTGGAGGAAAAATATTGACTTTACTTGATAAATGAAAATCTATAGATCGGAAGATTAAAATAGGATATTGATTTATTTAACATAGAGGAATTAAAAGCACTAATTGCTTTCTTTCATCCTTCCGATATTGAGTTCTAATATCAATATTTGTAGGAAGGTTAATAACATACATGGATGTATACTTTGATTTAAAAATATTATTATAAAAATAAATATGTTTTAAATTTGTACTATCCGTCTTTGACATTCGGAAGTTTGATGAGTTTATTCTATGTATTTTGTCAATTCTGTAAATAAATAAGATAATTCAATATTTGTATTTAATGGTACTTTGTCAAAATCAATACTTGATTCAATTAAAATTTCAAATTAAGTAATATATTTTCCTACTAATTAATTTTTGTGGTGTGAGTTCCAAATTTTTCGATCAAGTCTGATAATCATAAACTAATTTATACGAAATAACTCTCTTTGTTCTTTGTTTCTGACCCCTTGTTGTATAATTATTGTTTAGACATATAATTCCATGTCAACTAAACTCAAACAGTATCCAGAATAGATATATGATGTTACTTCTACCAATTACATAGCAAACACTTCATGCTATAGAATTAAATTGCAAATCGCACAATGACAAGTGCATATATGAAAGATAATAACATGTAATACAAATTGAAAATAATTAATTTTTTATTTTCACAATATTTTTTTTTTTAAATAATATATATAGTAATTATAATAGTCGACTATTTTGAGGGAATTTTGAGTTTTTAGGACTGGTTTCTATGGCCCAGTCAAGTTTTTAGGAATTACTTTTCAAGTTTTCTTCAATCCTTTCCTTTTTCTTACTTTTGGACATCAATATAATAAATGATTTGATCTTTTTATTTTTAAAAAACAAAAACAAATAATACATAGTTCAAATATTCAAGAAATTTGGAAATTGAGAAGAATCTGGTAATTGATTTTAGGATTCTCTCCTGGATTTGATCTTTTTATTTTTATTTTTTATGGTGAATGGAATATAACATTCCATACGCTTATTTTATGTTTGAGATTTAAAAGGACTAAACATTACTAGTGTACTGTTGTATTTGATTTACTGTATAATATGGTGTCCTTAAAATAAAAAGCCCATCCAAGAATGTTAATTTGCTACGTTCTACCTACCTCCTTTAATGCCTATAAATTGTCTCCATAAAGTTGTAATCTTTTGATTGATAAATAAAGAAATAGCGTTGAAATCAAAACGGTTACCAACATCAACCAATTGCTTGTCTTGGAGTAGGAGTGAGATATCGACTCTTTTGAGTTATTTGGATAAATGAATCGTTAAAGGTCTCAATATCTTTAGGAAAGTGCGTATTTGTTTCTTACGAAGTATTAAGGGGGCTTGGAGTGGATCTGTGAGCTAGGGATGAGCTTCTCATTTTTAATGCACAACTAATCATTCTCGTACCTATCATGAATAATGACATCATCAGTACTCCCAGGGAACTTAAAAATCCTATTTTACCTCTCCCCTCCTCTCTTCTCTCCTATAAAGATAGTGTAAGTTTTTTTTAAAGAAAAATCCTTCACTTCCCCATATTTATATTTTATCATCCTTCTTTTTTTTTAAAAAAAAATCGATCTAAATACATACAAATAAGCCCCAGGAAATTATATGTTTTTCTTATGAAGTTTATGCATCAAGATACTCGTATTTAGAAAAATAGATATGGGTTACATTATATTGTTTATATACATATATATATATACAACTAATACAGCAATCCCAATGTATTCATAAATTGATTATATACTCACTAATGAATTAATGGAAATTTTATTCCTGCCACTAATTAATAAAGTGCTCAAAATACAACACATATTTTTCTGCTTAGGAAAGCAACAATTATTTATCAATGAAACCTTGGTTTCAATGCAATTTGGAAATATAATATTAATATATGTATGTAATTATTTCTACAAAAAAATAAAGTCTTTCTACAATCAGGATTTGATTTGAGGTAATATTGAGAAAACAAATCAGAACCATTATTCTTTCTCTGAAGCTTGAGTCGAGTCCATGAAATTAATATAAATTACGTGTATATGCAAATTATAATTCAATTACACTCCAACCTCGACTCGTTGTACTTTACTAAATATGGAGACACATAGAATCAAAGGCATGTAAAAGTACACTCAAAAAGTTATGCTCCTTCAATCTAACTTTGAATCCCACTTATACCTCTATCAACACATTTATCATGTGCAAAAAAAAACCTTGTTGGTTAGATACATCATCAATACTGCAAAATATATCCTTGATATATTGTAAATCATCAACTTTATTATTTTAAATAATACTAGTTGAATATCTTTTTTTCACACCTGAATTTGAGGTTGATAAGTAAAGTCTTGATTTTAAATTGTGTTTTTTTTTTTTTAGAAAAAACACTTAAATAACAATTCAATGGAAAGCAAGAGTAAAGATATGTAAATAGACAATTTATTCAATTTACACTTATCTAGATAAATTAGTGTCAAAAGATATAAAGCCATTTTTCAACAAGAGCATTTTTGTACACTCACAACCTCAGTCCTCAAAAGGGAAAGGAAAAATTTGAAGAAAAAAAACATATAATATGAGAGCTAGTTTTTTGTATTTTCCTTGTTGCCACCCTTTTTAATATTGGCACGACGAGCTTTTTGGGATAAACAAAAACATACAGTATTCTCCCTTCAGCTGATCAATTGACTTTTTTGATTTTAAGCAGCTGTCTCTACGTGTTATGAACTCCAAAAGGATTTATGATTTTGATGTATATAAAATATATTAAATCAAGGATTGCGCGCCCTTTTTTTGAATTTTGAATATATTACAAGTAGTAACGATTGGTTTGTGATTGGTAAAATTTATAAATATATAGTATATCTAAATAATAAATTCTGCATAATATTAACAAGTTGGCAACAAGGAAAATACAGAGGGGTAGTAGCTACCAGTTGTTTTTCCAAATTTTTCCTTTCCCTTTTGTGAGTCGAGGTTGCGAGTGTAGAAAAAAGCTCATCATGTGGAGCCATCTGCTTTAAATCAAAAGAGTCAACTGATGAAAAACAGCTGAAGGGAGAATACATAGTATTGTTGTATATCCCAAAAAACTCTTCGTGTTTATCTTGTTTCCTGAAATTAAGTTCTTAGGAAAATCAAACCTGAAGCTAAAATATTTCAGTCTGTTTTTTTATTCTTCTTGCCTTCTTTTATATTTATCACTCAGTCACCAACTCCATTTTTATCTATTTAATTAATCATTTCATTTCAAAGAAATCTTATTACGTATATAAATACTTTAAGACATAATTTATACCACAATATATGAAGATATCATATGATTTGTCGTACGAAGTTTGATGTACCTTATGATATTCAATTTCAATTTTTGTTTTTCAAAAACCCCAAAAAATTTCAAAGGACCCTCTTAAGGATATTACATTGTTTAAAAGCTCTTTTAAATTGAATTTTTTTAGACGTAAGGGTAATTGTAACTACAATTGTTATTCTAGATATAAAAATAATAAAAAAGAACAGAAGAATTATTTAAGAGAGGTTGTGAGGAAATTGGCTGGTTTCCTTTGTTCCGTTCCTTTTGTATACTAAGTCAATGAATGTATCTAAAGTAGAAATTAATTATTATGTTTTTGGGGATTAATCCGATTTTATATCAATTTTATAACCGTTTAAAAATTTATATAAATTGTATAAAATTTGAAGCCGTTATATTTAAAAAAAATTCATGTTCATGTATTAATCTTAGTATGATTCTTGGGTGGAAAATTACTCTGAAGAAAAAATTGTTCGTCATTGATTAAAATTTTTAGGTTGGATAATACTTACATAAATATGTATATGTCGTATAGAATGTAAATACATCAATTGAATAGTTTTAAAGTGATAAAACATTGTATTTTGTAGTTGAATTTGAAGGTTCAAAAAATTAAAAAAGACTGCTTTACTCCTTTGTTAGTTACCTATACTCATAAAAGGCAATTTGAATATAACTTTGTATTTACTTTGACTCACGTTTTAGTCGTTAAAATTCAATACAGAAAATATGTTTTTTTAATTTTTAGATTAAAATGATAAAATATTTTTTTTTAATATAAAAATACATATAAAAGAAGTGTAAATTATATCATAAAGACTTTAAGTACTAAATGTTATTATGATATTCCCTTTACTTTCAACGATATTGGAGAATTTGATGACTAATTTCTTTATACTCCTTATTTTATCAAAAATATAACCTCTATTACATAGTATAATTTTTTATCGTGTATTAAATCTTCGTTTTTTATTGTATTAATAAGGTGTCAAAGATTAGGAAGTGAAGATGTAGTATATTCGTTGATGGCATTTAACAACTTATTCATACGGTTTCATCAATTTTTGTAGGATCAATCCCATTTTATAATATAATGGGATATCCGGGTGTATCTTAACATTTAAGTTGCAATCAAAAGTACATTCATTGATGAGTATTTACTTTGACTAACAAAGGGATAAAATATTCATTATTTATTTTCGCATTTCATCACAAAATGTAATGTTGGACCACATCGAAACTAATTAATGAATGTAACCAATATGTAATTTTTAGTAAACGAAAGAAAGGCTCCACAAATAGTTTGATTATAAGTTTCATAATTAGTTGTATAAGCTGATTATCTGACTGCACTGACTAATATTTATGAATATTTTTGCATAAAAAGATATATAAGATGTGTATGAGGAGTCTTCAACAGAAGATCCTCTTCTACTCCTACGTTTTTAATTGAATTTTATCAGTAACGTATACCTAGCAATGTCCTTTGAAAAATGAAGGTTTCTGCCCTTCGAACACACAAATCTTAAATATTTTAAAGAATATATGTTTAGATTTCACTAATTCCAATCAAAAATTATCTTTTTGTAAACAATATGATACAAATTTTTAATTTTTGTTCGTGTTCGAGTTCTAATGGTATAATTACGATTGTTTTTTGTTCAAAAAACATAAAAATCATTTATATATATATATATATATAGTATTTCTGGAGAACAAAGACCGATTCTTTCATAAATATACATTTATGATCTTTGTTAAATAAAATCTTCGCTGTTGTTTATGGATTAGCCATCTCTTTGATATTGGATTATATCTTGTGTATATATGTGTTCTTTAGATAATCATATTCTTTTGTATTAAGGGAACGCTCTCTCATCTAAAGAGCCAAGCTATAATTTATCAATAAAACAGAAATATTTCTAAAGGTTTGGTTATTTATCTAATAGAAAGTAATTATTCTTGCCTAACAACGTTTATTATATGAAAAACTTACTGACATGAGGCTCAATGTAAATCATACTTGCTGATGTGAATGAATGTCTGTATACATTGTACCCATTGACCAAAGGTAAGTCTTATTATGAGAAATAATATATTAAATGTACATAACAATAAAACATAATATAAAGACTATAAAATAGTTCTATATCATGTTGAAATATAATTCTCAGGACACAACCTTCTTAACAAAAGTAAAGCATTGACTCTGTATATAATATTATGATATGCAGTTGAATGTACTTTTTGTAACATTTTATGACACTAGGGTACTTATCCTTCAATTAAATTAAACGGAACCATTAGCTAGTAGTTTGACGTGACCATTAAAAATCTTTAAATAGCTTTGTTTTATGTATCAAGTTGGCTGAGATGTTTCTTCCAAATTATATGGACATAAAAGGATTTCATGTTTAGTCCTTTACTTATCTCTATGAGACCAGCCAACAAATAAATCTCAGAAATTTACTGATCTGATGCTTTGAGCTCCTGTTTTAGAGGCATAAAATATGATGTGTACTCGATACTTTCATTGGAGGTTCTTAGAAGAATGCTGTACTAGTCAGGAGTCTCTTTAAGTCTCTCACAGTTTAAAACATTAGAGGACCCGAACAGCATCTTACCAAAAAGTTGAAAAAAGAGAACTTAATATATATTTGAGAGTATTGTTGAGAATGAGAAAAGACAGAAACTATATCAATATCTTTCTTCAGAGTATTAAAACTTGGATGATACCATAATATGTACATAAAATGTTCAATTCAATTTTACTTTGAGCTATTTTTTATTTTCTAATTTCTATTAAAACTATTATATAAAAAGTAATTTGTAAAAGTCCTATAACCATCATCTATGTATTGTTATCAAATAACCATTTTAAATAAAGGCAAAAATATAAACATATAAATCTTATGAAAAAGGTAAAAAGTACTATCGTCTCTGGCAGGAAGTCATTTTTTTACGGAGCTTTAGATAACTTAATCGTTCCGAAAGAAGCTTCTCATGTTTTTTCTTTAGTTTCCATTGAGCAAAAGCATTTGCATTGTCATTTTTCTTTTTATGACTAATTGAAGACTTGTCAATTGAGTCACTCAAAGAGAGGGAATTAATAGAAAATCGCTTCTTACTATGTTTCAAGTTCATGTTTGAGATATTTTTAGGGGGCAGACTTTCGTCCTTTTTATTATTCTCAGAATGGACATTATCAAAAAAGTCCTGGCAGTTGTTTGGAAGATCAATTTGTATATCTGATAAGGAGACATTACTCTCTTCATGTGTCAATATTGGAGATGCAGACACTGGAGCTATGATGCCTTCTGTAGATTCCTTCGGGGGATTAGTGAAAATATCCTCTCCTCTTGAGTTTGAGCATTCCGGCCGTTTTTCATTATCTAATTCTTGGTGATGAGTGAATGAAAAGCTCGTGTGAGCATGGTTCAAACCTTTTTTCTGAATCTCAACAATAGAAGAGGACTCGGAAGACGAATCAGAAGGAATACTTGCAAGTAGAGTAGGACTAACTCGATACTCCTCAGTCAAATAAGGATCGTAATCCCTTATATATCCGTCTTCATCTTCTGAAGATGAAATGTAACCCTCAGAATATGTATCTGTGGATTTATTGAACCATTTTATTTCTTCAAGATCCGATCGCCATTTTAGCCGGGTTGCCTTTTTTTCCTGAAAATAATTACATTAGATTAGAATAACGAGATGGAGTGTGTTAAAGTTCTTACTGTCCAAATGGGATCCTGGAGTAATTCTCTATTGAGTTCGATTAATCTATCTTTCACATTGTAGGGAGGAGGAGAAGGTGGATTCCAGTCTTCGTCGTCATCGTCGTCGTCATCATCATCCCCATGGCAGAAATGGGTCTCAATTTCCATGGGTAGTCTCAAGGACTCTAGATCTAAGGATATTCCATTAAAGTCATAGATGTAATTATCCGTGTCTTCTTTCTCCATTCCCTACTAAAAACGATTTCAAACTAATATAAAATAAAAAAAGGGGGATAGAAGTCGGGAGAGGGGGCAGAGAAAAAGGCTCTCCCCTTTTCTTCACCTTTCTCTCTCTATGTAGAAATTTATATACATATAGGTATGCGTACAATATGTATACATTTCATATGTGTATGTTCCTACTTATTAGAACACTGAGAACTTGCACATACATAGGTATATATTTTTTTCATTTTGTATTTATGAGAAGGTAATAATATACATTATACTTTATATCAAATTATAAATTATTTATTTGAAATTACGAGGGTCTCATTTATGGATTTATACATTTTATATCTTTATATATATCCTTATGTTTTGAGGTTTCTTACTTGAGAAAAAAGATGGGAGCAAAGCTTTCCCTCGTATAATAATTATTCATCCTCGCTCTATTTTTGGTGAGTATGGGCATATTGTGTAGAGGTTGTAACTTGTACAAGTTGCATATAAATGAAATGGCTTATGATGAGGATAATGTACTGAAATAAATTACATTTTTGTATAAATTTATATTATATTTTGTAACTTTTCTAATGATAATTACTGATTAATAATACATTGGACTATTCAATATCTCGTAAATATACGTAGAAATACCCATGTTTAGTCCAAACTCACTCAGATCCAAACGGATAGTAAGGCTTTTTATGTGAAGATCATTTTAATATAGTTTATATGAAGAAAGAGCATGACGTTTGTTTTTGGCACTGGTAGTTTCGACCAATCTTCAGAGCCAATTTTCCCAAACTGAAAGGAGAAACTAAATGAATAATAAATAAGTAATATTAATGGGTCAAAATGAAATGACATTTTCAATTCATAATTGATATTTTACAATAAAATAAGATGGTAAAAGATTATTACAAATTGTACAAACCAATAAAAAACATATTTGTATACACATTGTGATCTAAAACAATTACATCCCCCACGAAGAGGACTGTATCTATCAACCCTTACTCAGAAATAAAAAATAAATAAAAAAAGTTCAAAGTCAGTTGGTATTTAGCCAACCTTTCCTCACTCTGTGGTTATTCTGCAATAACTGTAGGGAACTGTTTTCAGCTGAAAATTTCAGTTAATTCGAATTCAACCAACCAACAAAGTGTGTAACACTAATAAACAGTAAAAGTGGAAGAACAGACAAAAAAATATATATTATGAATGGTGTTGTTCCACCCACACATAAATGAAAGTTTTTTTTCAGCCGTTGATTTTTCTTCCACTTATTATTGTTGTACAATTTTTTGATTGGTTGAACTCAAATTAATTCTAGTTAAACTATGAGCAATTCCTTAGTATTATTGAATAATATTCAAGGTTTGTAATAGTTCTCAATTTACCAGTAGAGGGGAAAGGACAAGAGATGTAGTAACTGCAGATAATATCGTGGGATCTCTTAGAACAGATTCTGAAAATTGTGTATTTATTTATTTATTTTAAAATTCATAGCAAAACTTTATATTTTTTTCAACATAGTATGTTTTTGTATACTATGTATGTTTGTATAACGTATGGTGTACATAGATATATGAGGAGGGATACAAAATCTTCAGACCTGACATTTTTTTTTCTTTGCTTTTTTCTAACTTGACACACTTTTATTAACAATCCCTTCTACTTCCTTCTTACTTTTTGTTTTATTATTATTATTATAGCTATATTTACCATTCTGACCAAGGGAGGAAAAAGTTTTTTCAAGGATCCTATTACCAGTTATTTTTTATGTATGTATGAATGTATTACTATAGGGGAGGGAAAGTTTATTATTATTTTTCTGTGTATGTTGACTCGCTTTGACTTGAGGGGGCAATAATGTTTAACAATAATTCTCCTCTTCCGTGACTTTTACAACAAATATCATTACACAAGGTAGAGTATTTAAGAAAAAAAGTTAAGTAAATAAATTTTTTCTTTATTCCAATTTAAATGGAGAATAATAATAATTATATTTAACTGCAAATCAATTTATAATAACAGGGCTTTCATTAGAGATATGTAAATGCATAAGAATATACATATATTCATATACAAGGGTTTTTATGTTCACTAAGGCACAGTACTACCTCATAGTACGAGTTAATATTTTAAATAAGGTTGTATAGGCTCTTAATATATGACTTTGAATCGATCCTGTCCTATCATATACCGTCCTTGACATCGATCGATAAAAAGAGTTTCAAATTTTAAAATGACATTTCAGGGGCACCCTATTCCTAACAAAAACTATTTAAATTTTATTAGTAATTAACTAATGAAGTGGCATTTTAAGTATTTGACATTGTTACATCTATTAGAATTGACAAATCTGCCAAAATATCTAGTTTGACATTGTTCGTAATTGTGGCTTAGTTACGGTATTTATTATTTTTATAAAAATGTGTTGTTTATACCTCCACAATGGCCGAGATAGAATGATGATGACGTCACAAAGTGATGATGATGTCGTTGAACAAACCTTGTTCCATTGGATGGCTTTTGTATCTGATTTGTATGCGTCGATAAATTTTGGACTGTGCACCAATTTATTTTTACCGATACATCCGTTTTTGAATTGTAGTTCATTCGTGGACTACGATTTTTTTTTGTTTCAGTCACTCTTGCAAGAAAACAATATTCGTTAAAAAACATTCAGGCTTTTGAGACTAGACATATTGATCATACCAACAAAAGACAGTAAATTTATTTTAGAAAAGCAAGCCCTCAATCTGTTTGTGATTACATGATATACTACTCCAATGCAAATTATGGTCGTAGATAAACTTATGCATTCTTTTAGGTTATTAAAGTAACCTTTGGCTCGTTGGTCTATAACAAACCTATATTGTAGCTAAAATTTGAAAGTTGCAAAAATGAGTTGTTTATTATTATTTTAAAATAGAATAGGGGAGAGGAAGGGAGAGTTGATGCACTTTTTGTTTTTTCTTGCATAAGTGTAATTGTTACAAATTAAAAATTGAATCTCCTTCCTAATAGGGAGAGTTGATACATTTCAGTATACACCATTTCAAAATAAATGTTAAAGTGAAATGTTTATATAGTTGTACCTTTTTATAATTTATTATGGTAATATTTATTATTTTACTTTATTCATATCAAGAACTTTTTTCGTTATTGGATTTTGCTTCTGTCTCTTATCCTTTTGCACAAACAGTTTATTGCGTTTGTTCACTAGTGGCATACTAATGTATGTAAACACAAAAAATATTTTAACCATCTATAGATTTTTTTGTTTTTTTGCATCAAAGGGAGAATTTGCCTGTATCAAATCACCTTCTTCAACTTTATCGACTATCCCTTTTTTTGGTTTTTTTTTTGTTAAAGATATGGGTTAAATCATTATTTAAAGTATTTTTATAGAATTTTAGTTATTTCAATGTGTTTGTACATAGAATAAAAAGTTACTATGAGATCCTAAAAGTTGAACCAAAATTAAAGTTCTTATTTCCTTTTGATTTTTTACTTTTAGAGTCCAAAATCGGTTTTTTCAAGAAAATATGTATTTCTTCTATTGTATCCTTCTCAATGAGGTGCACAATAAAGGAATATATTATTATAGAGGGGGTGTATCATCTCTCCCTCCCTTCCCCTATACATACTGTGAACGCTTCTCAAACACCTTAAATTTATTAGTTAAAGGTGCTATAAGGTTGTTTTTTGCCGACAAAAACCTTTGTTATCATAAAATTGCAATACTTTACTTGAGCTTTAAAACAAGGCATTAACAAATGACCCATTTTGACCCAAACATTCTCATTTTTTTCATATTTAAAGTGTCAGTATCATGTCCTAAATGAGAACTAATTTTTTTAATATATTGTTTTTTTATGCCTTTTACGCCTATAAAAATATGTGTGTATACCACAAACAGAAAACTCAATGTCAGAGTTCACGAAAATATTTTTTAAATATTTGGGACTGAAGTATTTAAAAAAAGACATTATTTGTGAAATAATATAATTACATTTGGAATGAGGCATATTGAGAATGACTTGAAACTTGTAAATTATTAACTTTATTTCACATCTGGAAAGTATTCGATTCATATAAATCAGGAGCTCTTAGTCTTTTAACTTTCAAGTTCCCTCTGGAAAAATATAATTTTATGGTACCCCTCACCTTATTTTTTCTAAACAAAGTGTAGTATAAAACATCGACCTAGATTGTAGGTATATAAGCATGTACTACCCATGGGCGCCAGACCTTTTTGAAAAATAATAACCATGAAAAGTTGCATGGATATCGTGTCATTAATCCTTTGGTCGTAATTTTTGAAAAGTTACTCGAGGTATGAATTGGTTCATGAACCCCTGGTATCGATCTATGATGTACATATACGCATAACACGTTTAAAGCAGTCTTATAAGACGCCAAAGGGAGAGGTTTAATTCTCAGGGGGGGGGGTCAATTTTGATAATGCGTCAACCATGGTGAAATTGAGCTCCAAAATCAAATGCTTGTCATTGGAATGTGTTCTTTTAGCTTTGAAGGATTTATACGTAAATTGAAATTATAGTATAGGACTAAATACATTTGACTGTTAAAAACATTCATTATCATTTTAGACCGTAAATCCATGGCATCATTTAATAGGTGCATGTTTGGCATGATGAATAAAGGAGAAAGAGACTTAACTTATTTGTAATTTCACATGCACACTTGCTAATATTTTACTATAAACACTCAAAAAAACCTTTTTGGTTTGAATGATATTTTATTTTAATATAAAAAATACAATTTGAATATATTTTCTGTAATTTTCATGTATAATTAATTGGTCAAAAGTATTAATTTGGTTAACTACTTCAAGGTACTAATACTTAGCAATGTAAATCATATGCAATTCGGACGTGTGATAAAAAAGTGGAGTTGGCTCTTCAAACAGGTCTTTTTGTTTTCTGAAGCTGTTATCATTTTTTTTCCCCTTAAGAAGGTAACATCAACTTTACCTCAACATAATGTTTTACAAGAAAAGAACAGTCTGCAAAGATTATATCATGGAGAGGAACTAAGGAAAAATTAAAAAAAGGATATCATTCATTGAGGTGAATGGAGTTAATGATATTTGTGAATATAATAATGAATCTGGAGTAACGTATTGTTATGTTTGTGGTTTGATGTTTTCATTTGTATATATATATATAAAGGAAAATGGCAGTTATTAGCTCAGTGAAACGTCATGACAGCTCAAGCTGCTTCCCCCCTCAACATTCATTAAATGTTCAGGGTTGCCAGGTTGATTTTCTCTTTCTTTTTTTATTACAAGCCCGATTTGCATATAATTTACATTCCTAGTCATACTCTTGGTTTATGAACCTTGATCCAAAATAAACCTATATGTATTAATGAATTACATCAATTTCATAGCTAAAGATTACAAAAACTAGTTGACATTGATTGATTAATTGGTTTAGCCATATTACGTCTGTCTACAATTGATTTCCTTCATCTGATACTACCTCATTTCATGTAATATCTATGTACATTATATATACAAATTAAATGTGCTCCCTTCTCTGTATATTTGACTTATTTTTATCAATAGGCAGCGATATCATTATATAATTATATTGAGCTTATTAGAGTATCATAATTTTATTTCATTTTTAAAACTATATATATCTTATAATTTTATTTAATATTCTCTTTATAATTGAAATTACCAAAAAAAAAACAACCCTATAAAAATCAAAGGTTGAGTGGTAACCAAAGAAAGTATGTTGCGTAGTATTTTATTTGTTTTATATGTTTTTTCATGACGAGTTCACTCGCAACCTCCAATCTCAAAACGGAAAGGAGAAACATATATCGTACTAGCCTTCTGTATTTTCCTTGCTTCCAACTTTTTAATTTTGGGCAACAAGTGCCATTATTTAAAAACAGTAAGTGAAGCACTAAAACAAACCTTATTCCTCAAACCCAACACAATTCCTAGGAGTAGTAACTCGATACCTGGAAGTATGTACTAGATAGCCTCCTAGAAAAATATAATACGTATTATTAACTTCTGATAAATGTAAGGACGACAAGAAGAAGAAAAAACGAAACTCCTTTTAAAGGGAAAAACTCATGGCAAACAATCTAAACTCAATTTATTTGAGTGCATTTATGAAATTTAATCATGTCAATTCAATTACAGCCCGGGACGTTTTGACTCTCATTAACACAAGGCTTGAAGATATAGTTAGTATCTTTCATTTCTTTCCTAAATCACATTTTTTTACTCGGAGATAGACACGACTACTCAATAATCAAGAGAAGTTGTATTGCTTATGCATAAAAAATTGTTAAATCTACGAGAAATTTTACCTTGGTTCATTTATAATTTCTTGGACAGAGTACAACATTAGACAAAATATATGGATCAAACTTTAATTTGAATGTTTGGTATTCAAAATTGGAGCCTACTTAGAAATGATAGTATTTTCGCTGGGGATTTCAGTATCTGAAGTAAACTATTTCGTGATATGAAGCATCAAAAAATAAAAAAAAGTTTGAATTTGTACATAACATATGTAATTTAAATATACATAAATTCAAATCCTATAATTATAATCTCAGCAAATCCTGTCATTTTTTCAATTGTCCGGCCCCTAGTAAAAAAAATAGTTTGTTCTACTTAGATAACGAATTTTTTAAATTACTCTCTTCTAAAGCAAATCTTGCAAAATGGTTAATGCTCTACTTAAAACTTTAAATCTGAATTGTGTACTCGTGTGCAATATCTTTAGTGGTTGGGAATCCGTACTGGATTATTTATTTTTCAAATCTATGAAGACTATTTTTTAATTCTTGAGGAGAGAACATGTTGCACTAACAACGTTTACAAATATTGATAATCAATTGTTTAATGAATAATTTGCCTAATCGAGGTACATTGAAATCTTAATAAAATATAATCTTCTCATAAGTATAAATTTGTTTTTATTGCCTATTACCCCCCCCCCCCCCCTTTGAAAGAACGTTAATGCCTTCACCTGTAAAACGATAAGGTAATTTACTTTCTTTTCTTTTTTTACATGCTCACAGAGCTTAGAATTTACATCTTTTGCCCTATGTTAGGGGTGTCAAACTCATTTCACATACAATCTCTAGGTAGACGTATTGGGCCGGACCATTAAAATTATAGCATACTTTAGCTGTAAATTACCAAAATGTCATGTCTTCCCTTTTTTTTGATTTAAAGAAGAACAAGGGCATTGTTAAATTCCACTAAAAATTTATTGAAAAACCCTTTTACAAAACATTTCACAAAATTGCACAAACTTTAAGTAACTAGAAAATCGAAAATTATAATAATGAATTTTACATGAGATTACATAAGACTTATAAAGAAAGACTAACATACACCCTAGCGGATAGTTAATTAATTACGTTTAATTAAAAAATGTAACCCATGTCTTTTATGTATTTTTTTCACTTTCAAATTATCCTGCGGGCCGTATGTTTGACACCCCTGCTCTATATGAACTAGACTAGAATAGGAATAGGAATGTAAATAATATGCAAATCGGGCTTGTAAGAAACAAAGAAAGAGAAAATCAACCTGGTAACTCTGACAATTTGATGAATGTTGAGGGTGAAGCAGCTTGAGCTGTCATGACGTTTTACAGAGCTACAAGCTGCTATTCTCCTTTATATACATATATAAATGAAGACATCAATAATAAACTATAACATTATGTTTACCATAGATGAGAGGCAGAAAATTAACAGAAATTAACGTCAGGAAATTATATATTTTTAACTAATAATAATTATACGAGGACTTGAGCCTTTTTTGTTTACATTTTATTTACTTTATTAAACTTAATGCATGTATTCCTTTATGCAAGATCTTTACTATCAGGTAGATGTTCTCCCCTCAGTAATAAATGAAAAATGATCACAGCTTTGGAAAACAAATAGCACTGTTCCAAGAGCCAACTCCACAAAGTCTCGCACTCGGCATTTTGCATATTTTTTACATTTTTCCATATTATTTACATTCCTATGCATACAATAGAGCGAGTGTCATCTTGGTGACATACATTTGAGCAAGCTTTTTTTCAGCGAGTTTAATCTCCGCGACACTCATATAGAATAAACATTACATAAATGACGTCATTATAGGTCGTCTCTGCTCATTTCAGTGGTGTTTTAAAATCAAATGGGATGAAGCTTGGAGAAGCAACCGAAGCTCTTATCGGATTTTGTATCAACTCCGTTTGCTTTTATGACGGAAAGAGTTTACATAACTCATAAACTGTGGTGGTATTCAACACTTCGACAGATGCATCCCCATGGATATTTCTCTGCTCTAGACCTTTCCCTGCATAAATGTGGTCATGTGAAAAAAGATTGTACCATTACATATTCTCCTTGTTAATGTTTATCTTATGGACTGTAAACCTTGGATTCATGAGCCTTTTTGTTTTTGTTAATAATTGAATGTATTTTGTTCTTTCTAGGAGGTCATTTCCCGGGACAGGTCTTTTTGGGAGCTCCTTTATAACTGCAAGATAACTTCATTCTTCGTAAAGGACAAAATTAAATATGTCTTTATCGATGAATATCTCTTTGATAGATTGAAGAACCTATTTATGTTCCATTCTGAAGATTGTCATTCTCTATTTTGAATGTATTTTTAGTGTGCCGTATAAATAAAACATATGTAAGTCCCAATGGCATACAAATGGCTCTAAATTTATTTTATTTGCGATATCTTTGTGGGATTGACACTTAATAGTTTCTTAACTGATCTTGAATATAATTCGAGTTATTGTTTTTATGTTAAATTTAGGACGATTTGTTGTGAATATAAATATATGTATATGACTTTTAAGAATATAATTTAAAGTTCAGAGATATTTATTCATTATTGCCCTATCCTGTTGGTAGAACCCATTCTCAATTTAACGTTTTGTATTTTGATAAAATAATAAAATAGAATCGCTCGTATCTTAAATCATGAGGAACATTATTAGACAAAAAAAAGTTAGTTTAGGTTTTCAAAGTTCTAAGACTTTAAGATTTAGTATTATCCAATTATTTCCTCAGGATATTTTATACAGATTGATAATTGTATTTACCCAGGTATTAATTCATAAAGAGGTATTAGAAATTCGAAGAAGGTTCACTTGGCAAATTTCAGGCTGTTTAGTTTGCTTGTTTCCTCCAAACAATTGCGAATAATGATACATACATATCTACAATAGATACGTACAAAATAGATATAATGAAAAACTATTGCCAATTACCGATTATTCTTAAAAAGCCTATGATCATCAATCGAGTCTTAACATTTTGTACTTTTTTCATACATTGTAAATACATTTATACCCTTGCTTTAAATCTTTAAATTCTTCGACATAATAAACTTACAACGCAATCCATCTCTGAAGTAGTTATTTATTTTACTTGGATTGATCAATATTCTGTACTCTTATTATCTTTTTGACTAAGTGGTTACCTTAATGAATGAATATTTGTTAAATCATTACTACCTAATTCAAGGAGTCAAACAAGATTGTTAGGTCAATGCTAAATTGATTTTGTAGGGACTTTCTGTTTCCTAAACTTTTCTTCTTTTTTCCAAATGCCCCCTAATATATTAATAGATTGACTTTCTTAAAGAAGTTTCTTAAAAAAGAAGCATTAGTCTTAAAATGTTTAGATGACCATATCTCGAGTGCACAAAATAGTGGGAACTTTTGAAGTTCAGACTTTTTTCTATTAAATGAGTTATTTCTTTTTTTTTTTACTTTTTTGATTTATTCTCTTTGGAGCTATAAGAAAAAAAAATCATTTCTCTTCCTCCAACAAACAGGACATTGGAGTGTTCATTAAATTTTGAGTAAGATTAGAGGTTAGAGACACCCTCACATGACCAATATATATCTATTTTTCTCTTAAAATTCATGAATGAACATTATATGTATTTATTCCGTTATGAATAGTGAGGGGACGCTCAATTTTTTTCCTTGTAATTGAGAAGGAATATCTAGGAATGTAAATAATATACAAAATGCCACGTGCAAAATTTTGTAGAGTTGGCTCTTCGAACATTACTTTTTGTTTTTCAAAGCTGTTATCATTTTTCCTTTATTACTGAGGGGAGAACATCTACCTGATAGTAAAGATCTCACATTAAGGTTAATAAAGCAAATAAAATGTAAACAAAAAGGGCTCAAGTCCTCGTATAACTATTATTAGTTAAAAATATATAACTTCCTGATATTAATTTCAGTTAATTTTTCTGTTTCTCATCTATGGTATACGTACATGATGTTATTATTTATTATTGATGTCTTCATTTGTATATATAAAGGAGAATAGCAGCTAGTAGCTCAGTAAAACGATATGACAGCTCAAGCTGCTTCCCTCTCAACAATCATCAAATTGTCAGAGTCAAGCAGGTTGATTTTCTCTTTCTTTTTATTTTACACACCCCATTTGCATATTTTTTACATTCCTAGGAATACCCAAGTAGGGAAATAATAGGATTTTGCTGTGAATAGATGTAGGCATGATTTTTCATTTTAACTTTCTGAAGAGTAAGTGATAATTATAACAATCCAATGGCAATTGAATTATCTTACTTCATGTTACAATGGAGGATAAGAACTTCCTCACCTCTCTGACGTCTTTATCCCTTAATTCTCAAGATATTTTTGTTATATCAAGAGAATCGTCATTTTAATCACGCTTAATCGTACTCTTAGTATTTCATCATAGTCGTGAGATTTGGTGTCAAAATAGTGTCGTTTTCTATTTTTACTCATTTCATATGTAAATTGGTTGTCTTTACTCAAAATTTGTACAATTTGTATTTAAATTTATGTTAATATTGAAATGTTCTGAATCAATTTTATGTTTTTTCTGTCAAATCGCTCATCTTTACTCTTAGTAGCACAAAAATTAATTCAGAAGCTTTTTATCTATGTTACCCAAAAAATACGACGAATCATTATAAAAAGTTACCCACTATTGATCATAAAATTTAAGTACATGTGTAACTCCGTATTTATAAATTATAGTGTGAGGATAATACTTTTAATTTTTTTTTTTTTTTTTTTCATTTTTTCATATACATAACACACGATTCAATTAATTTATGATCATAAGTTAGAGGTTAACAAAAATTAAAACTATATAAAAAGTCTTACTCTGACAAGAGTATATAATTTGTAGTAGATCAAGTCAATTATGGCGATGAGTACTCGTAAATAAAGAGTTATTTTTTAAGCGTTATATTTTGATACAGTTTCTTTTTAGATTTCATGGTCTGAGCCTTTTGGTCTTGAATTAAATTATCAACTGCTGAAGGACATTTACTGTGTAAGGATTCAAAAACCTTTTCCACATTTTTAATTAGTAAGTCTTTATATTTATAGACGGTTTTGTCAATGACGGAAGGGGTATTGATACAGTCATCTCCTCCAAATTCACACACTCGATAATGATGAAGAAAACCCAATTCTGTAGGAACATTCAAACTCTTACCATTTGAAGATACAAATTCCCAAATAAAATGATTCCCAGCCTCCTTAATATCTCGTGGAACACAAATATACTTTGACCTCTGCTTTTGAGGATTGAATTTGACCTTTCTCCGAGTTTTTCGAAGTACTCGAAGATTTGAATCTGACTCTAGTTCATCTGCAAATTGTAAGTAAAAAAAAGAATTTTGAAAACTATAAGCGGAGGCTCGTTTATTGATGAGGGTCTTTCGGTAACCAAAATGAGATTTGTGCTTTTCCAAATACTCGATCATTTCCGGGATGGTATCATTCATTCTTGGAATAATAAATTCATCTACGTCAATTAGCATTAAATACTTGAAATAGTTCATATTCCGATAGAGACAGTCATTCAGGGCTGCAAAAAGCCCCTCCGTACGAATTTCTTTTTGTGATTGCATCCTCAGCTTCCATGGATAAACGTTCACACTTCCTTCACTTTTGTAATGATTTAGTACACAGCTTACTTCAGAAGAAATGGTATCATTATAGAATGTGAATTTAGTTACCCCTAGAATACGATTTAATTCAATAAATTCAACTAATTCAAGCGTTTTAGAATAATGAAAGTGGAGAGGCTTCACACAAACTCCGATGTCAGACGAATTCACTAGGACGGATCCTGTACCATATTTATGTTCATTTATGGGCAGCTGGTTGGATATTGAGTAGAAGTTGGATGAATTGGGGTCCTTACTCCGACTGGATAATACACTTACAGACTCTGGAATTTTGGATCCTGTCCTTAAATTACAAATAACGAAGGATGCCGAAAACTTTAGATTCCAATTTTCCCTTATGACATTGATGGATGCCCTGGTCAGGCTCCATGGCTTTCTTCCTCCATCTTTATAGTACATTTTACAATAAACAAAATCACTCATCTTGGTTTTTGTAACTGCAAGGATACGGATAACGGGTCTTTTTCCTCGATTATCAAAGTATGCTGAATAGACATAAAATTTGTGTGAAGTTCCATTGACGGGCTGCCAAACGGCATCATGGCCAAGTGTCTTCTTTAGTGTAAAATCCAATGGATTCGCTACCTCATCTGAACTATATAGATTTTTATGATTCAACACAACTCTTTGTGTCTTTTTCGAAGTTGGTATTGTTTGACGGAGTTGAGAGGACAAGTTTTTAATTACCATTTCTATAGCTTCTTTTTGTTTTTTTAGATTAGACCTTCCTACTTGATCACTCACTCGATGATCAGCCTTTAATCTCATTAGATCATCATCATTATAGAGCATATTTTCAATACTCTCACCAGATGTTTCATCATCATCTGTGAATAAAACCTCAGCAGCAACGATTAGTCCAAATACTAAGAAAAAGGCTATGACAATAAAGAAACTAAGTTTTTGTCTCTTGTGATATGACGGAGAAAATTTTCGTACTCTGTTGCGAGAGAAACGAAGGCTACGTCGAGAGAGACTCATCCTTTAAGTAGTTTCATTTTTTCATTTTGTTTCAACGACTCCGAGGCTCAGTAAGAGAGGTGTAAACAGCTTCTGTAAAAATAAGATTGAAAAAAATTAGAAGCATTCCCTTTTTTAATTCAAAAAATACTAATTTATTAAAATATTTGACTTCTTGGAGGTATATAGGTATTCATAAATCAATATGATAAGTATATATACTTTTACTTTTTATAGAGATCTACAATATGCCTTTCCAGTAGATTTATAACTTTTATGATTAGACGAATTATGGAATCAAATGTCCTTTTGTTAAACCCTTTTATAATTTATTATTTAAAAACAATTATAATGTACATAATGGCTTATTTTTAAAAAACGAAACTGGTGAAAAAATGGTGATAATACCTCAACAAGGAGGGTTATCTTTAACTCAAATAGTTCATCTAGTAGTAAGTATGTATACTGTATTAAAAATACGCTTATGTAATTCTATAACTTTTAATAAGATTTAATTTTGTTAACCCACGGGAAAAATTCAATTGTTCTTTTGTAATATTTCATAAATAAATTGTCGAGTGTAGAGATACTTTACAACAAAAAGTACTAACTTCATTTTATCATGTTTTTAACAATATTTTGGATATATCAATCAGGTACTAAATTCATATCATTTGTAAAAACTCATTCAAATTATCTATTTGGCAAGTTTGACCTTATTGATAGGTCATTATGGCAAATAAAAACCTTTTACTTCCAATATTTTTGAAATAAGATAAAAATTTAACAAATTGGATTAAGGTTCTAATTAAACATTTTTATTTTTCTATTTAATATCTTCATACAGCTTTAAAATTAGTTTAGGAGTAACCCCTACTGATTGTAACAAATTAAAGATTACGTTTCTTCCCCTTGTTTCATACTGATTTTTTAGTTTCAAAACGCACTACTGCTCATAAATTATTAGACTTTCAGTTTATTATATATTTAAATATTCTATTTGGAAAATTTGCACAGTTAGACCAAAAACACACTTATCATAATTTGCGGAAAAAGACTAAATACATCCTTTTGTTATTAAATTTAAAAAAAATGTATTTGTTTGTTGGATTTCGATATTCCAAAAATGATGTCCAAATACTCCTTCCAAACTTTTTCAAAAGTGTATGTAAAATAAGAATAATCTTAAGAGTTGTGATTATAATTGTTCGAATGACTATAAAAGTAAATTACAAAAAGCTATCAGAAATAGTCAAGATTTTGACCTTTGTCAAAAGTTTGTTATGTTCCATATCTTAAATCATATCTGGTTTTTTATTCTCTGATTACGAAACTGTGTTTATTTTTTTTTTTCGTATTAAATCTGGTTTCCCAGAACTTTTAATTTGAATTTTGAAAGTATTTTTAGATTTTGTATTTGGGGACTTTTTGAAGGACTGTTTTTACGTTCCATACAAGACCCTAATATTTACATAATAAGTATTTATGTATCTCCTTATTTAATAGAATTCTGATGGAGCATTAAAAATTTCACCAGATAACCTCTAGCTATTTCTTAAAATGAATGTTGATTTAAGGTAGAATAAAAAAATAATTCTATATTTTTCAACGTCAGTTAATAAAAGAATTATAAAACAATATTTGTGGAACAAAATGATGTATCTGGGGAAACCGTTATAAGTGTAAAGTTGGATCATATAACAAGAATTTGATGATGAGAAGAAAAAAATAAGTTATTAACCTGTATTGTAACATATCTATTGTAGTAGAAATTGGGCATGCTTGACCTTATTGATAAGTCATTTCAACAAATAAAAACCTTTTTAATTCGAATATTTTTGAAATAGGAGAATAATTAACTAAATTAGAATAGATTTCTATTTCAAATATAAGTTCATTTTTTCTATTTGACACCTTCACATATTTGAACAGGGTGGCCATATGACAATGACACATTTTTTAATCGTACTCAACAAATTTATGCCTAATTATCTAGGTAAAATTAAATCCATTTTAATTTTACCAGGAACAGTAAATTATGTCGTCTTTTTAAATATGTTGGACAAAGAAAAAGTGAAATAATAATTAGCATTTGTCTTTTGGTTTTGTGCTTCTCTTTTAGCTCCATAGTATAGAAGGGTTTTTAATATATCTAATCAATTTTTGTATTGGAATTAATCCAGATTTTAAATAGTGTTGTAAGTAATTCTTTGAAAACTATTATTCTTTTCACTCTAAAACAGAAGTAATCCCATCAAATAATAATGATCCAAGGATTTTTAAAGGGTTAAAAATAGTAAGAAGCTTATTGTTCTCTAAATAACTTTGCCTATTTCTAATAATAGATATTAATTCTACAAATGTAAATGTATGAACCGATTATAAGCTAAAGAAGAAGTGATTTGAGATCCTGTTGTTCTTTATTATCTTTTAAAATAGTTAAACACTAAGAAGCAAAAGACTCAAGCTTTGTGACGGTTACATATAATAAATATAAAAATGCACATTAGGGAAATATACTCGTAGTTTTTAGTTAACTATGTACCAAAATCGTTGAAATACATAATAAGTCATTCAAATGCTCTGCTCTAATACTCAACTTAATTAATTAATTATAATTTATTTCAGCATATTATTTTCAATTATTTAAAAACAGCATCACCAATGTACAGGTGTGCTGGGATTTGCAAGTTTATCCATGACCAACACTATTATATAAACAGATCACGAAACTATTTTTCGCCTAAAAATGAGCACTCCAATGGTTGCTTGGCCCCCCATGGTTCTGGTGCTATTGCCAATGTATATATGTATATTGCAGGGATGTACCTATGAGGCCTTCATATTTATCAAATGAAGCGTAGAGTAAGGAGTAAATGTTTGCTCTTTGGAAAAACACCATCATTTAATTACTGTAGTATATACACAATGGTATCTTGATTGCCTGTGTCTCCCAACCTTTCCAAAAAAAGGCTCCAAATTAACTAAACGTTCGTCAATGACGTCATTCTTCTATACAATTGTTTATTTAATAGTTGGGATAAGTTAACTCCTTAGCAAGGAATAGTTGGAGTTCAGTGCATAATTGTTCATAACACTAATAAGGGACAAAAAGTGCCTATCATCATTAAGCAACTGACAAGTCAATACAATGTCGTGAATGTTCGTGTCCATGGAATAACACTCCGTAAATACAAAGCTTTAATGTGACTCTGTCATACTGAAAGTTAATTATCTTAATTGAGGCGTGAATAATCGCATTTTATAAGAATAAATACCCAGTAGTTTAGTTTAGTGTTAAAAGCCATTGATAAAGTTTCATTAAATTTTGTGTAGAATTTTGTCCAAATATCTATGTACATCAAAAATTATGGCTATATTATGACCTTACTTTCGAATAATTACAGAGTCTGTAAGTTCAATGAAAGCATTCTAAACTAATTCAGCACCTAAGTCTAATTAAATATATAATTAAATAAAAAATATGAAAAATGTAAGATACGATTTGAGCAAAATTACTTCCATTATGAGGGTCTAGTCGATAAAAATGGATAATACAATCATATAACAAAGATAGTTTCTCTGTAGCATTTAATATTACTTATAGTTAATTCAAATATTGCAAATTAGATCTTATCTTTCTTAAAAATAAGGAAATAATCTAGAATATTTAATTAAAAAGAACAACTTTTAATGGAATTGTTTTTCGTAGTAACAAACTCGAATCATGTACTCATATAATATGTATTGTATAACATGTAAGTATATTCAATATTTATAATTAAAACTTTAGAATTAATTCAAGGTTTTTCTATATACAGTTAAAACACCTGTCAGTATTAAGATGTCGTCACTTGATATTAAATTGTATTTATATATAATATATATATATGTTACAAAAGTCAACTAATTTATATTTTGATTAATTTTCCAAAAAAGTAAAGGAAACGAATTCACTCCAAGAAGGTATGTAGTAACAGTGTTTGTAACAGTTTTCTTTTCTATCAAATATAATTGTATTTGTCGTTTAGGATTGATTTTTGAGCAAGAAAGTGCAAGAATAAACGATATTAAAAAACAGGCTAAAAAATCTTGAAACTGGAATTCATTTTTCTTTGTTATTTATTTATATTAATGACAAGTGATAGGATATATCACTACACTACATTCTGCGAAAAACGGTATAGCATACAGAAGGATTTTTCTGTGTGCTAACAGGATTTGATAATAGTATAAATTCTACTAAATAGTAACCAACGACCTGCCTGGCTTTCCCCACATTGCCTTCTATACTATGTATGTATATATAAGACTTTCAAAAAAGAAAAAAAGTTTGATGGTACAAAGATAATTATAATAGTTCTTCTACAAGATGTGTTTTCCCATACTAAAATACTTTAAAATGCTTTAATGAAGCAAGTTATATAACTACATATTTACATAAATTAGGATTACTTGAAAATTTATTTTTGTAAGCATGAAAAAATATTTCTCTCTATGGAATCCGTAAAAAAAAAAGTAGAATGCTCTCCTTTCATCAATAATAAATGCATATTTTAACTAAGGCCCGACCAATATATAATATTTACAAGGCAATTAAATTAAACAAAGGCCCATATTACTACTGATTCTTTATACATAAAAATATTCAATTATGCTTAGTTATAAAAAACAGAGTCATCAATTTAAAATAAAAAATTATGTCTTTAAATTCCTTGCCCATTCAAAAGGCAAAAATGGCTGATTTAGCCATATATCTCATTTAATCTCTTTGATCCTGGAATTCCTTGTAATTCTAATTTTCATTATTTTTAAAACTTATAAATTTGCATAAAGTTCCATATGTGATCATCCATAAAATAAAATAAAAAATTATCAAGAGAAACAATTAAGTATACAATTTATCTGCTTTTCTATGGTTATGAAGAAAAATTATACAGCTATCGAAATGGCTATATATGGAGGATTAAATTATTAGTATTTTTTTTTTTTTTTTGGTCTTTGAGGAATTAATTTGACTCACCAAATAATTAATTAATCCGTACTTCTCCTAAAAGAACCCCACAGCAGTTGAATCTTATTATTCAAATGCAAATATTTGTAGACTACGAGTTGTGGATACTAAAATTAATTGCTTATTACTTTGTAGCTAAAGGAAAGCAGAGATATCTAATAGATATTGATTATATCACAAATTCAAGTTAAATGAATTATTAAATAAAAGAAACCATCTGCAAAATGTTATAATGATTGCAATAAAAGGGATTCTGCTCCTCCGAAAATGCAATTGCATTTAATGCCTTATAAAAAAATCTAACTTTTTTATAAAGCCTCCAGAAAAATACTTTTAAACTCGTTCATATTTACAATAATACCAAATATAGTTATTATATCAATAGAATATGAAGTATAGGTCTATTAATATCTATAGAGAAACTATTTTTTTATAGGAAAAATAAGTATGGAAACCACTTCAGGAATTAATCAATAAATGAATATAAATTCAAATGCCTTCAAATAATACATAAATAATAAACTTATCAAAAAAAATAAACATATATATGTATATACAATAATTCAAATATATTAAACTCATGAGATTGGATAAAAATATTTACATAAATCATGAAGTTCCTACGTGTTTTGTAACTCCTAAGTACATTAAATTGAATTATATAAAAATTCAAATACATACAGATCAAATACGGATAAGAGCAACAATTTCTGGGTTTCGTAGGAAAAACATGCTGTTAATTGAGGGGTATCTGGAATTCAATTTAAAAAAAGGCATATTGTATGTGTTTTGGAGAATTTAGTCTACTCATAAAGTCAATTTTTGTTTTTGTAGAGAAAATTTACTAAAAGAGGATTTTTCTTCCCACCCCACTCATAGGCAGAGGAGAATATATTTTTAGAGTGATCTCCTTCAAGCTATATATCCTTCTACAGCCTCTAGACTATAGATCTATAAAATTTGCAACCTCTTTACAATTATTCTCTTTCAAGAAAATAATATTTAGCACCCCCTCAAGGACATGGTGGCCTATAAAATATTAATTGCATGGAGTACAGTTCTCTGCTACCTCTATATGTGAATCCATGTTTGTGGATATGCTGATGTATGTTTAGTAAGGCTGGTCTATAAATTCTAAATTCATGGCCCAACTATTATGTTCTAAAAAATAATTTTTAGTTTATATTTGTGAATTTATTTGATTTGCTAAGTAAATGTTTTTGGAAGGAATGTGTTTGGAGTAAATTTTCAAGTTGCTACATCCAGATAATTTATTTTATTATTGTTACTCTTAATTTATGTGAAGTCCCATATGGACTTAAAAATGAGTTTTTGAGACTGTGTTAATCAAATTTTTTTTATGGATATCAATTTGGCATCAAATTGTTTATAACCAGGGAGAACCAATGAACAAAACGAAAAGCATTCCATTACAAGTGCATAGATTATTTTTTAATTATATATACCATGTTTTGTTTGTAGAAGATTTATTCTAAAGTACGTGCTTCTTCACATTTCACATTTTGTACATGAAGGTCGATTTGAACAAGAATTGTAGTTTGAACATAGAGGGATATTGTGGTTTTTTATCGAGAATTGAAACAGGTGGATGAAAAACATCAATTACTAAGAATAAAATTTGTTTAGTATTGAGGAAATTTATTACAAAATCCTAATTTAATAAAATAAAATAAAAATTGTATGTATGTATGTATATATATTTTTTTATAATTTATTATTATTCAAAAATGTATCATGATTATGCTCAGAAAGTATTCTGCATATAACCTTCATGGCTCGTTTATGTAGTGTGTAGCTATAAATATGTATAAGGAACTTGTAAAAAGACTTTAATTGATTGCAAGCTTGTATAGAAATAGAAATATTATACAATGAGTTCAGCTAATTTAACATATTTTTAAACTTTCATTTCATTAACATTGAGAAACTACCCAAATCTAAAGAGGGTGTATGTATTAGAACTTGACTGATAGATTGGTGAGCCCATTTAATTGGTTGATTTTTGGTAGTATTAGCTTGACAGGTTATCTGACAAAATTGCCGATCATTAACGCTATTTTATTTTCCTAAATAAAAAACTTACATCAAATCCTATGTGTGTCCCCTAGAGCCAATAATAAAATAAAACTGAATTTACATATAAAAGGTTATCAAACGAATAATTTTAGGATGTAACTTCTCAAATTTATTCATTTCCTTTGCTATGACAATGAGCAAAATTGATGGGGTGGCCAAAGTGAACATATTTGGACATTGGGGGTGTACTTTGTATTGTACAAGGATCTCAAAGTGTCATTTGAAAAAGTTATATCGACCGATTAACTGTTTATCTGTTTTTTAACCCACCAAGTAATTAATTAGTATCTATCTATAAAAAAACAAAAAAAAAAAACATATCGATCAAGACCTAATTCATATGAGCGTTTTAAAGTCTCTTTATTATACTCTGTATCTTTACGTGTTTAAATATGTAAGTTGTACGCTCATGACCAAAGATCCTTCAATCAACATCTCTAACTTCTTACTCCCATAATCCTTAAAACATGATTTTAAGTATGATTTGTCTATTAATTGTATTTCTACAAAGTTTACTACGTGATTTTGACATAATTACAAAATTGATGATTTGTGAAGTAACAATTAGAATATCGACGATTATATATACGTTCTAATTATATAAGTTTGTCAAAAAATCGGTTCATACTTTGTATTCATATTTGATTATCCTGTATTTTATTTTACGTAAACATACAATACACATACATACAGTTGATCAATCATGCTTTTACACATTTACACGATTTAAAGCATGCATACTACTTCATAGGCAGGCATGAAATTACGCTGCATGACGGTCACATAGTACATAATATATTTAAAACCTCTTTCTTTGGGTCGTCTTCTTTTCTACTACTCTCAAATGCTGGGCTGAATGGTGTCCACCCATTTTAATTTATTATTCCTTTCATCTATTTTATTATTGGGGGGCAATGGTCCTATTCCTTCGTATACAAATGAATAACAACGTGTCCCGAACTCTTACCTTCCTCTATTTCTTCTTGTTCTTCTTTCTTATTCTCTTTCTAATCGCAGAGTTAGTTAGTTCCTGTTGACTATGTATGCAGAGAAGTATGTAGAAGAAATTTGTTTGCTGATTGAAGAAAATAATTCTGAGGGCTTTTTATTATGGGGGTGTTGTATATATGTGTATATACATATACTTATGATGATACATATATATATATATTTAAAGAAGGATGAAGAGTAAGAAGGAAAAAAAAAGAAGAGAAATAGAGAGAAGAGAAGAGCGGGTCCCTTTGTCTGCTGCTCCTGCACAGTTGTTGTTTTTTATTTTCAGCTCCCTCCCTCTCTATTTTTGTTCCACTACTGTTTGTGTTTTAACGCAAACTGAATGAAAATACAACAGAAGATGAAGGAGTGTGGAGAGGGGGAGCAAAACCAGCTTTCTCTTTATGTCAAGGATACCAAGAGCTTTTACTCACTCACTCCTCACGAGTTTCTCCCCCTTCATTTATAATAATAAAAGAAATGCGCCCCCTATTTTTTTAGAGCCTCTCTTGAATAATAGCATAGAAAATGTCAACATTATTTGACAAAAATCTAATTTATATTTTTATAATTTAACTCTATTTTTGTTTTTTTTCTTCATTGTTGTAGGTTTCTAAACAAAAACAAAAAAAAAGAAGATGTTACTATATACTGAAAGCCATATAAACTTTACATGTGTAGGGTTAAATATCTAATAAAAAATATCTTAGTGCACTATTATTATTATGCAATTAGGACTTATTTGCACAACATAATTTGTCACATTTTAAGGCAATACACTCCAAGGGATAGTATTGCTATCCAACTTGTTTCATAGATTTATTACACTCAAACAGATTTAATAATGGACTTTTGTTTCGAGAGGGAAACTCTTCGAGGTATTTTTTAGGCATGATCCCAAAGATTAAATTTATTGAATGCCTCTTTGCTTGGAACCCCTCCCATTCTCCCTCTGGGACTACGCTTTACTAGGCTATGTACTATACTATGGACAGATGCCAATATAATTATAACATTTTCATTGTCCATAATAGACTATTAATTATTTATTATCTACAACTGTTTCATTATGAACTATCATTTCAGACACTATCAGAAGAGTGCTCCGAAGTAAATGGTCATCCCACTTCTTGATATTCAGCCTTGAAGGGTTAAAAGTGTTGATCCCTTCTACCTACATATATGTAATATGTAGAATAAGTATGTAACTCTAAGTTCATATCATATTATAGAAACTCTGAATAAATAACAAAGATAAAACAAAATAAAACGTATATATGCTGCGTTTACATGTATAATGCTCCACAGTTTCTATGAAAATGATACAATTGTGTATAGATATGTATACCTACATATATACATAAAATAATACACTCTACAAATATACACCTTTCTTGAATATAAAGTGCTTTTAGGAGTCCTAAGTGATTTGAGTCTCAAGATGGGAGAAAGTATTACCTGTTTTATTTTATTAAATCATTGAATTACATTTTATTGCATTTTTATATTATATGTATATATTTAAAATGAATTGGGATGACAAGTTAGTAAGTAAATAAATAAGAGGAGAATGAATAATGTCTCATTACTTCAACTCATTTACTATTAAGCCCAAATGACGTATTTTTTTTAAAATTAATTAATTATATTAAAGTACGTGTTGAGGCAAAGCACCTCACTTCCCTTTAACGTTGGGCTGAACAATACAAGTATTTTTTTAGTAAATGGGATTTATGTTTTTACACCTTCTACAACGAAGAGGACGAAAAAGAAAGAAAATGCAATGAAGTAGTGATATTATAATATTCGAAACAATATACAGCCTATTTGGGCTTTTACACAAATATACCACCCGGTATGGGCAACTATGAGTTTTCATTATGATGTCAAAGTAAAACAACTCTAAGTGAGAATCATTGATATGTCTTGTCAATATCCAGTCTAACATTTACACCAGGAATGATGCCCTCGGTTCCTCGAAAAATAACTACGCCCATAATGAATAGATTTCGACACGGAATCTTCCATTTCCGACATTGATTAAGAACGTATTCAGTAGAGTAGCCAATGTCATGGAGCAAAATATAGAGGAGGAATATTATTTTTAATTAAATTGTCAGGTAAATAAGATACATGATACCCATTAGTTAACAGAGATGAAGTCCGTACCTTGTTTTCAACATCAAGTAATTGTGTCACTAGAGGCCTACTATTCATATCAGATTCTACTTCTATCGGAGCTGTGTTGAGTTGCTCAGGAGACATACAAACAAGCCTAAACTGTCAATTTTAAAGTATTTTAGTTATTTTAACAAGTTTTTTCCTTGAATCTCCCTCATTTGGCACAATGATGGAACCAAACGCCATTAAATTACTCTTATCAATTTTTCTTATTGACCTTTAGAACGGTGAAGTTGAATGGAGTGGATTGAATTTAGTAAACGGAGATTTAAACAAATGGCTAACAAAATTTGATCTTATTTTATTTATCCATATAAAAGAGCTTTTTGTCCTTGTTTTCTATTTTTAACATAAAACTTCTATATCTGGATCCCCCTAAACTGTGCCAGCCCTTCACAACTACTTGAATAATAATTTATATCGTGTACATGAGAAAGTTTCTTTTTAAACGGTTTACATATATTAATTCTTTAATTAAGGAAGTACTTACAATCAAATACTAGTTTTAAATGTCGTTTGCTCTTATATTTCTGATAGTATCCTGTAAAGTATTTCTTCTTAATAAAATTGCATATCCAAATTATCATTACCACGCCCAAAATGATATTCATAAAATAAAAAGGTATTTAGGGACTAGATATATGTATATTGATTATAATGGATAATATGTACCTTTTCATATTATCCTTGTTTATCAAAGATTGATAGACACAAATCACTGGTATAAACAGATTTCCTGCTATAATCTTTACAAGACGACAACACAATTTGATTACACATCTAGTTCTTCCATATAATGTAATACTCTCACATTGTTATTCTTACCAGGTAATGAAACTAATTTACATATATATATATGTACCGAATGCTTCCCCCTTTAAAAGAGTGTTTTTAATTAGAAAGTTCTAAAAAGGCTTCACATCTTCGAATTGATCAACCAATCAGCTCTCCGCATGTATTTTACCCCTTGAAATATTTATTTGACTACTCATCCAGTAGAAACAATTTTAAAGGATTTTGCCCTTGCATTCACTATAGAATAGTCATTAAAAAGGTTTTTTTCAATCGATTTAAACTCACATTAAAAAAAATCAGCAGTTTGGAAACACTTTTGTTCCCTCAATTCTTTCGAATTGAAAGATTAGGATCATTGCTCCAAATCTACTAAAAAAACTGACAGATCTGATTAGATCTGAGGATATGTTCATGGCTACTATTTCACTTTTCAAAGGATTCCTTATTTATTTCAAAAACGATATAAAAAGAAAAACTATCCATGTTCGAAATTGGTCTAAATTGTATTGTGTTATCACTTATTCCACACAACAATATTCACATATTAAAGAAATGAATATAAGATTCATAATTATTAATAGAATAAAATTGTATTTTCCAAGAAAGGGTAATAGTATATATAGATATTTGCATCAAATACTTAATCCCCCTTCTGTGTTTGTTTTAATCAGTAAACGACAGAGAAGCGACTTATTTTTGAGGGGAAAAAAAGTTTTACTCACGAAAAAATAATTATGTCAAAACACAAACTCAATTTAGTTTGATGAGAGTCGTTTCACGATACAATTACTAATGATCTATTGCTGTCATTTCCTTACTTATCCTAATGATAAGTAAATGTACATATAACAACCCTTTTTGATTATACTTGGCTTTCTTGTTGTGCTGTTGTATTTTTTTGTACTTGAACATTCTTAGGGCTATCTTTTCTTTACTTATCCTAATGATATACACATAGATAACCATTTCTGATTAGACTTGGCTTTACAGTTGATTTTTTATATCCATATATTTATACTGAAATATTAATTTAAAGCCCTAGGAAGTCAATAAGAAGCACATACTATAAATATTTAGAAAGCCATTGAGTAAGTAAATAAATGAAATGTATTTTTTTTAAAGTGGTTCATGACCTTCAAATACCAAAGGTCAAGAGTGAAGTCGAGTATAAACTATTCATTCTTATAACATAACCCCCCCCCCCAAAAAAAAAAAAAAAAAATTACCTTTCTCTACTTAATAGCTTTCTAATTTGTAAAAATACCAATATGTCTTTAGATGTTTCAAATATCTACATCTTTTACTAGATAGCACGATAGAAAAAATTATAAATATACATAAAATTCATAAAATTGTTCTATTTATCTATTGATATATTCTAAAATACATAAAACTCTTATTTTTTACAAATTTCATGGATAGACCATTCTACAAATTTAAAATAGACATATTGAATCACTGACCATGATTACTTATGACTAAACAATGTAAAGTTATTTTTAATTTTACAAACATACGCTAAGGAAAAAAATCATTCCAAGTAAGACAATAATATGAATAAAAACCACGGGAACATGGAATTCCTCACCATTTTAAATGTTCAAGGAGGCGTTATATGTACATATATTACAGTTCTCCAAAATAATTTATTCGAATCATTTTTTTTAGAGAGAACTCATAATTTATAAGGGTAATGAGCTAAATAAAATCATAATAATAACAGTACAATATTTAAAATATGTACATTCAAATCTCATTCACAATTTATATAGACTCTAGTCACATATATTATATGTGTTACAAAGTAATTTTAATTATTTTTTTTAAAAACAAAGCAACGTTCAGTGAAGTTCAACCATTTACTTTTATTGTACATATCTCTCAATATCAGTGGCAAGTGCTGCTGCAGAAGGAACATTATTGGTTCTGAAAAAGAATAAAAATTTTCCTTCGGTTACTCATGTCCCAAAGTGATTTAATAACACTGGTCAACGGTCAAAATTACTAAGGGGTATAAGTATAATTTTAAGAAATTATTCAGATTTGCACATTGATTTCAAATCGATAATTTTTTTTTCGAGAGTCCGCCGGTTTTTAAGAACTCTGACCCTACTTTTTGAGCAAAAATTCGCTACAAATCAGTGACTCACGGTATAACTACTAAAAAACAAATGCAATAGATAGAAGTAGTAGCGTGTAGAGGGATTTTAGTTGATTTCGTAACTCAGCTTTTTTTTTTTTGTAATTCTACCGTGAGTCTTAGATATCTAGATAGTTTTTACTCAAAATTGGATGAAAATTTACACATTTAGATGGACGATTTCTTCTTAGTTAAAGATTTTTATCCGGCGCTTGACATATTGTTTGAAAGCGTAGGTATCACCTCTTTAATGCATTCCTTAATCTTCTATTTCATGTAATATCCAAGGAATTATTTAAGTACAAAGGATTTGGCCGACTTTTGGGTCTACTCCCGCCACCTATGCCCCTATGATACCCCTTAAGTCAAAACAAAGACTGGAAATGAAATTTATATTAAATACACTAATGAATCATTATTTTTTAATTCACCAAATGAGAATCCTTCTAGGCTTAAATTGAAGTTGAATTTGGAAAATGGGACGAAAAAACTAAAAAAGTAGAGTTCGAGTTCTCGAAAACCGTCGGACTCAATGTGCAAAACTGGTTAACTTTTATGTTACTTATACCCCTTAGAATTTTTGACATTTCAATTTGGTTGAACTGAGTAATTAGAGGTACAGAAAAGATTTGTGGAAATCTGGGGCTCGACTCAGTACCGATTGCAATTATTTTAATAATGCAATATCTGTATTAAAGAAGTTGTTTAAAAATATTATATCTGGCCTTTATTTTCTTTATCTAATGAGAGAAGACAAAGAATTATCAGAAACTTAATATAACCAGATATAAACCAGATAGCTCATATGATACGATGCTGTAACTTGAGTTCAAGGTTTATAAGTAACCTTCAATTTTAAATATACTTATAAAACCTCCCAATCATATTATGCAAATAAAAATATCATCATCAATTCAATATTATAAGTATTTTGAAGTAGAAAAGTAAAGTGAAATTCAGCCATTTTCTTTTATAATTTTTCAATTCATCAATAAAAAAAGTTCATAAAGTAATTTGAGTTGTGTGTTAGCTTTCAAAAAATAAAGGTATGGATATTGTATGTCTTTATTTTGTTTAGTTTACAAAGTATCATAGCTGAAAAAAGATAAAACAATGCACTTTTTTTTACTTTGAAGAGTTTATAGCTAAGAATTATACAGACCCAAAGTTTTATTTTTTAATTCGTACTTTTATCAAAGATATCATGCATCAAATTCTAATTAAATACCTACCCACAAGAGTGTACATATATTTACACATATATGTACTATAGTACAAATGTACAATATCCGTGGTAATTCATAGGCGTAGGGATTCATTAAATGAAATTGAGCTATTGCGTGCAACACTTTCTCCAATATATATTTTTTACTTCTTTCCAAAAAATGTGTTACAACAACTCATGTAATGACATTCGGGTGACAAATGAACTTCCTCTATTACAGAATATGAGGATATAACAAACAGTTAAATGTATTACATTGAAAGCAAAATACGAGATAAAAAAATATGGGTCTCTGTGAGTGAAATAGTTACCATGTCATACCATCGTGTTCTTCCCTACGTATTTCCATATAAGCATATCCGGAAAAAAACAAAAAAAACAATTCAATGTTCAATACTAACGTTTATTTCCGTGACTGGTTATATTACCCCAAACATTCTATTAATAAATAGAATTTGACCAAATTGTTTTGGGGCGAAATGTCCTACGGCAAAATTGTTTATAGTGAAATGTGTTTGCGATAAAAAAACTTGGTGTGGGATTAACGAATACCATTCATTTTTTACCCCTCAATGCAACGGGGTGGATTAATATTATAGTCCTCTGACATTTACACATATGTACCGTGATTGACCAGTGGACAATAGGACACTCTGTGTACATAAAAGATTTGATTCTGAATTGTCTTATAACAAAAAACGTGGAAAGAAAGAGGGCAAAGGGGGGGGGGGGAGGTCACGATAGTGATTTTGCAAATTATGTAGAAAAAAGTACTGTGCACAATCAAATGATGTTATCTACTGATTTCTACCTGTCATTTATGAATGTTTAAAAAGATATGTACATATATACATGAAAAGAAAATGTACACGTTTTCCTCAAAATTATAAATATTTACGGTTGTGTCTTTTTCTTTTGAACGGTCGCTTATACACATATTTACTTAGATGAAGGATTTGAAATGAAACAGCATTTCTTGTGGCTATGAAGAATAAAAACATATGGAAAAACTCATAGAGATATTTATGATTGTATCATAATTACTAAATTACTTTGAAGATATTTATTTTTTATTTGAAAAACTTTTTTAAAACAATTTCTTCCATACAAAAAATTTTTTTTTAGATGAGTTAAGAAAGCTTACAGATTGTTATTTTTTATTGTTATATTAATTTCATATAATTCCATTTATAAATCGTTAACAAATATGTATTAAATAGATGTGAGTTAAATACTCAAATGGTAACTAATATCTAAATTCAGAATTTGTTCAATAAATTAGATCATTTGAATAGTTTTTAGAGATTTTATATTGATGCCCACAATATATAGACTATTTACACATTATGTTGAAGGCAAGTTTGTTCCTATGTAAGTTTCTTTATACTTATAAGAGGATGTGTACTTGGACTCAAATTTGAAGTTTGAAACTTGACTTGATAAAATGTTGAAGGACCTGAGACAGACCCCGAAGAAAAATATTTTAGAGTGTGTCAAATTGACAAATTTTTACAAATAAAAAAATGGAAAAACAAAACCAATATTGGGATAATATAAAAAAACAATATCAAAATTCTTCCCCCCCCCCTTCCTCAACAAAAAAAAAGAAAAGAAAATCATTACAAAAAAAAGAAGGGGGAAAATGTGAAAAGGAAAGCACATATTATAAATCTACTGTATAGGGGAGGTAACATTTACACCTTTCGTCGTCGTTGTCGTCCCTTGAAATTTGATTTTGGCCACTACTCCTGGATCACAAATTGAGCTTTTACATTAGACCTTTCGATTTGAGTGGACATATAAGCCAATTAAAGTATTTAAAGCCATAAATATATTAACTCAATATTTACAAAGAGAATAATAACTTAATGACTGTTGTTTGGCAGTTCCATGTCTTGACATTGGAGTTGAGTCTTAACTCCAACTTACTGACTGTAGATTTACGAGTGAGTAAATTTGTCTCATCTCTCATGGTCAGCAGCCATTTAAGCTAGACAATGAATAATTTAAGAGCCTCAACCCTCTCCTACACATAATATAAAAGTTATTCGTTAATATAGCAGAATCAATCAAATCAAAACGAGGCGCCTGTTTGGCTATGGCTCTAGCCAACTGATGACTTTACTTACTGATGACTCCAAACCGCTCTGGCTTATAATTTATGTCATATATCAGAATTCATTTTTTATATTAAAAATATAAAATAGATACTGAATCACACGTGGGTGTAAAAAAAAGGAAATTCCCCTAAATTGTTATTACAATTATAGAGCTCTCTGGTGGGAGTTATTCAAGTAGTCACCAACTTTTGAGTTGTTCGTTTTGTTATTATTGGTTTGTAGCTATAAATTTTGTTTTGTTTTTTTAGCACAGCTCAAGGGCTTGCTTAGGTAATTTGGACGAATTTGGACAATTGCTGTTGAATTGCTTTGAATTAGGTACATAATTAGAGAAAAAGAAGTTTAATAAGATAGTTATGAAATTTTTTCCTTATTATTCACATTGAAGGACAAACACTGTAATTGATATTTGTTTTTACGTAACAAGGGAGACGTCTCTGAATAAACGTACTTGTACTTTTCTAAAAAAAATAATGAGGAAAAAATAATTTGGATGTGGAAATACATAAAGAGATTATTTACAGTGTAGTTGCATATCTGTGCACATAGTATGTAAGTTAATATCCATACACTTGAATATATAAAATATATCACATGCCTATAATATATGTATGTACGAATCAGGCTGCAAATATTTTATTTGTCCTTGATAATTTTGTAAGTATAAGAGTATTGTATGTAGATAGTGTCAAAGTCTTCTCTATTGATCACATGTGTCAAGAACAGTGTATTTTGTTGAGTTGTTTATCTATCATTGGTAATTTAATGTTTGCAATTACCCTCCTCCCCACACACACAATGTATGCATTTGTTTATTTTGTTTTGAAAATGGGAGCACACCTCCCATTTGAGGAAGAGGGCGTAAGAGTTCTTTCTAAGAAAATTTAAAAATTGTAATAGATATCAAATAGTTACATGATGTATGTTTGCTTATAAATAATATTGACTTAAAATGAAATATAAATGGAAATACATGACATGGCATGACTGCAGTGCTTAAATTGATTTGAGGCTTCTTATTTTTTTAACTTGTAAGGAGAAAAGGTTGAAAATCACCATGTAAATCAGTTTGCGTTATGAAAAATATATACTGACCAATATATGTAACTTGAACCATTTAAAACCATATAAAAACAGAGTCTCTTTTCCAATGATAATTAATTAAAAGATTTGGTAAACAAATATGAAAAGTTATGTTTATCATCAATTTACCTCCTATAAAAAATGATTAAACTTTTCCTATTACATAAATTATATTTGTATAAATTAAATTTACAATTTAATATCTTGAACATATCTACTGACTCGTTTTTATGGCTTTCCTCTCTATTATATCATGAAAATTTCATATAATTCATTTTAAGACAAATTTAGTTTATTTGAATAGGAAAAATTATTTTTTTTATGACATAATGGATTTTGTAACCATTTTCAATGGTTTATTTCCCTTTCTTTTCTTTCTTTAAGTTTATTTCATACCTATAGCTATGTGTACAATTTGAATACTTGAAATTTATATAAATACCCACTTTTGTAGCTCATACTTATATGTGTAACATATTATATATGACATCAAATAACAAAGTTATTACAAAATGTGTAAAAAGTGAAGAAGACGTGTCATTATCAACTACATGGGAGTTAAAATTTTCCTTTATAGGGTACATATGTATAGATTCTTATACGTATATCAATCAAAAACTCAACAAAAAGTACTTTTCACTAATAATGCCTGTCACCTGGTACTGCTGTATAACGGATTAAAGGTGTGAAAAAAGCCTCTTTAGGGTTTTGTATGTACATCTCTACATTTATAAAGCGAGTTCTTTTGTTCGTTCGTATGTTTAAACGAGCATCACGGTCAGCCAGGAGGACTGCATAGGCAATGTGGACTAAGAACAACTTGACTTAGATATATATAAGCTATACTTTGTCGGCTTTTGAGGTCGCTGGAGGCTGATTTTGAAGGTAAAATGCGACTTGAAGGCTTAGAAGACGAATAATTTGAGGTTACCTATATATTCAAAAGTTTCAATAAATTGACGATATAGGGACTTTGGTAAATTTGATGACCTCTACGAGGTCATCCAATGTCATTGAAGGCTTTTTTTGATGTTTACATCTTGAATCATTGCAGAATGTTATATTCATATTTATTCATTAAAACAGTATCTTGGAACCATTGATTTTTGCTTAAACTATGCTTACGTTCTCTTAACTCCTTGAGTTAAGTAAACACACGTATTTCATTTCCATACACATACACAAAAATAATAATTGGCTCTGAATTTTATTTAAATATATCAATCTGTCTCCAGACTATCAGAAATTAGTGACAGCACGAGTCAAACCTACTTTAATTATAGTTGGCGTTACCGTTTTTTTTAGTGGGAAGAAATGTTGTTGATTTTTTGTTTTGTTTTTTGACTTGAGTTCAAAAATCAGCTTGAAGACTTTTAGGAAGCTATGGTCAAGCCTTGGCTCATAAGAAATACCACCCTTTTTCAGCAACATTTTTTACCCAGCCAGGGTTTTGGGCAGCATCAAATATCATTTTTTGTTCCAAGGAAATATGCCCCTTTCTTCTCCAGATTTGATCCTAACGGATTATTTCAAGTAGGAATATCTTGAAAGAAGGATAAATAACTCCAGCTATAACTACATGAAAGCTTTAAAAAGAAAGAGAGAGAGAGAACAAACCCTTGTCGGAAAATTGAGCCATATTCTGAAAGGAATGACATGTCACTCATTAAAAAGACGATCCGTGGCTATAGATCAAACAAAAGGAGTATTATTGATAACAATTGATATGTATTTATATATATTTGAAGATTGAATGATATCAAAAATTTATATATATATATATATATGTATGTATATATATAGACCTACATAATGTTATGACATTTAAAATTCATTGAATGCAAATGAATTATTCATTCACCATTGTATGTATGTAGATATTTATCCGCTTTTGTGTTTCTTTAAATGAAGATTCTAATGCTCTTAAATAATTCATATTTATGAGACTAAGAAAAAACATAAAGAGGCGTTTTTATAACAATGTGTTTAAAATACATTATAAACCATGCTACATTGGTATAAACATGTTTGCTTCCTTGCTTGGTGTGTAACCCTTCTTCATAATAATATCCTATAACTTTAATAATAGCGTAATAATTCTTCCTCACGCACTCAAAAATATGTTTTTTTTTTGTTTTTATGTGTGTGTGTGTGGTTATTATAACATACATTTGAAATAACATGATGATTATATTACTATATGTATACCTACATATATCTAACGATGGATGGATTGATGTAACATTATAGTTATAAGAGGGTGAATATATATGTAGATTATAGACACATCTATATGTACATTCAATAATTTGCATTCCCTCTACCTATTTGAGTTTTTTGTTTTGTTTTTGTACTCATTTATGTATTTAGAATGAGAATAGAGGACAGCTCTCATAAAGGAAATATTAATGTTGTTGTTGTTGTTATTGGTACGTGAGATACATGAAGTATGCTTAGCTTTTACTTGATGAGATGGGAAGGAAGGGATGAGTTGAGTATAATTATAATTATATACATTAAGTAGGTCTACTCATCATATGTACTTTTACATATTATTATATAAATATAAATCGCTGCCCCCACTTCCAGCAATGATATTGAGAGATAAATATCTCAATTTTACGTGCTGAACTTTCTAAAACTCGCAACTAGTAAATGATACAATATCATTAAAAGTTGAAAAAAAAAATATAAATTTGTCAAAAAAGGAATATGATAATATTTACAATAAAACAAGGGATTTTTGCCTTAATAAAGTTCAAAATAAATCCATATATAACTACTGAGCTAGACCATTTAGAAGCAAATACTCTTTTGTGTATGATAAATTGCAATTTTGTTAACTATTGTTACGGTTACTTCATAAACCTTGTTGCTCACAGTCTTAAATAGACCTCCAAGATATCAAAATGATTATTTTAGACTTTAGATGATTATCCACCTTATATTTCATTACATATGAATATATTGAGACTATCATAATAAATAAACTCCTTGATTCTTAAAAGAACATGAAGTAGGAAGTTAATAAAAATGATGGTGAACTTCCATAGTAAGTATGTTTTGTGAGCATACTCAAAGAGACAGTGTCCTAATATTCTATATATGCTACATATAAATAAATCCCCATAGTAAAATCCAGGAGCTTAAATTGTGAGGAGATGCCCCCCTCCAGCCCACATTATTTTAACTGATTTAGATCGAAGGAATTCCCTTCTATTCATTGATTATGCTGTCTAATATGAATTATCATATTCAAAAACCATATATGTAGCTATTTTAATAATTAAAATTTTTAAAGGAATTATCAAGATATCTGAAAAAGGGTCAAAAGTAACTTAATTGATTAAACTAGTGGAAACATTCCTTTTATTTTTTATTTCTACTGTGCGTTTAATTGAAAGAGACACCATGTTCTAGACACAGTAGTTGATTAAGTAATTTCAAAAAAATCATAACGAAAATTCATCTAATAGCTGTACGCATACCTAAGAACAAGCGTCTATACCTTCAAATGGGCCGACTTTTGGAAAGATGATGTCATGTAAAAACGCTCTATATTTCATTATATTTAATTTATTACCCTGTATATATGTATACTTTTTTTAACAATCAAGTTATAAATCACATCCACTCGCTTTATAATTGTACTTCAAAATACAAAAAAAAAATATTATTTTTAGATTATATTAGTTTTGCAAAAATTAAAAATCCTTACTACTGCTCAAGGGAAAATGGGGCTGATACATGTGGTGCAGATTCACTCATAAAGTAGCATGAATATAAAGAAATGGAAGCAACATGGCCTTATAAAAAACTTTGAATGGTTTTTTCTGATGAATAAGTTTTTTACGGCTATTTAAATCAGATACAAATATATTAATATTAGATCAGGGATAAAAAAACCAGGAAAATATTTATCAAAAAACTCATATTTAAAAAAAAAAATATTTTACTTTAATCATTTAGTTAAATGGAAGGAAGGAATACAGACCTACTGAAACTTGGCACCCAAAATGTAAAGATGGAACATATATGTACAATATTGTTTGTTATCCAAATTGTAAGTAATTAAGAAAAAATTTCGCAAACATTATCAAAAATATTAAATATTGATCATCAATCTGTTGAATTGATTGATTTAAAAATATGTATTATATAATTTGGTGATATTTTTACTTAATAGTAATATTTTTCTACATTGTAATTCAATTCAAGAAATATTTAATAATTCGCATTAAATGGGTATATATATATATATACATATTTATTTCAAAGAAAAATCAACTAATGGAATTGGTGGGAAATATTATGTTTAAATAGCTAGAAGAGGAAAAATTTCTTCAATTTCAATCCGTTCATTCTGATTTTCTGGACCAAAATAATACAAAAACGAATGTTATAATTGTTGAACATACTATAAAATGTTTTTTTCACATTTTCGGTCATTTTTTTTGTTTCAAATTCTTTTTTCAGGCGCAGGATTGCCCCTGACAATATTTTTGTAGAAAGGGCTTGCAGATTTTCTGCTCTGAATTAATTCATTGTAAATATGGACATATAATTTTCCTTGCAGATTTAGTATGAGGTTTATTCGAAGAATTTAATGATCTTATTTAACTATGGACTTTGAAAAACAGTGCCGAAAGTAATTTCCTTACTCTGCTCAAAATTATATTTGTAAAGTTGCTGAGTTATTTCTTTTTATAAATTTGATTTTTTTATCCAAACCTATGTAAGTAGATATATGAAGAAAAAACAGTCTAAAGTTTAGAGCGGAAGGATTTAAAAAAATGATTGGGGTTGTAAATACATTCATTTGTACTCATAATGTATATGACACTCCAACATGAATTCATATTCAAAGAAATAGGCAGAAATGAAGAAAATGAATTTCTTATTTTCCCCAATTTTTAGTTCATTAAAAAGTTTAATGTTTTTGAATCAATATTTAAGTCAAAAAATTAAAATATTATAAAAAAAATCTTTTTTTTTTAAAAAAAAACAAAAACATCTTTGACTGCAAGATTTGGAGATTTAAGTATCAGATCAAGATTTTTCAATTTTCTTACAGTCTATCTCATATGTGAGATTGGTACAAATAATATTAAAATTTCTTTAATCTAATGTTATTATTTTATTTCCTGTTTTTAGTTTCTTTTTGTATTATTATTCAATCATAATTACAAGACCACAGGAGGGCTGCAATAAATTGTCTATATAGAGTGATAAATGTTAAACAAACGTTTGTTTGTAATTATTTAAAAGCTTTTATGCTCATCAAATTATTGTTCTTACTACATATAATTATAGCAAAAGTCAAATTACTCAATAAATTAAACTAAAAGAGTGTGTTGAACTTTTTGTATGTTGAAGTACTTTAAAAAAAATCATATTTTAAACTAATTAAACTTTATTTTGTATACAGTTAAAATAGTATTACTGCACCACTTTTATATACTAAAATAGATGTTATCTATGTATATTTGTACAAACAGTTTACATTAGATGTTTCATCAACAAAGTATTCTTAAAAAATGGAATGAAACTATGTCTACAGATTTTAAGAAGTTTAAGAAAGTTGAATTGACATATGAGAGAAGTAATTTGAATGCAGGATCCTCTTCCCCCCCCCCCCTCCACTAAAAAAAAAGACCACCAACACAGAATAAGAAGAGTTCTGTCCTTATAAAAATAGTTAGCTGTTCCCTTCGAGCACTTCAGCTATTAACATTGTGTACCCGGGAAATGATGTACACGTTCCGCACATTTTTATTATTCCAATATAAAAAGCCTAAATGGTATAGTACCAATTACATGAGACAAAATTTTAATTTATGTTTTTGTTCTGTTTATTATACCCCTAGAGTCGAGAACAGAAAAATCATAATTTTACAGGGTGTACCAGGTGGATAACTTAGCGTGTCAGAAGTACACAGACTAAGTCCAGGCCCTGGATAATAAGAGACATTTTTAAATGATAATTATTTGTCGAAATAATATGAAACTTCAGTTATAACAGGATCTTTTAGTCTCAGAAATGCTAGATTATTCATCGATGTGCCAGTTTGACACACAGTGTAAACGTCATATTGTAGAACTGTGTGTCCTTTGGGAACAATCATTTTTTTTCTTCGAAGAACAGGGCTGGCTATAACTAACTCATTATAATTAAAACATATCAAAAGATGAAAACTATACATTATTATTGGCTTTTTTTTTCTTCTTTATAGAATATTTATTCGCTCAGACTACTATTTTTATTGAATGAAAGACTTTAAATTGACTTGGAGCACAAATTTACAAAAATACATGAAGAATAACCTTTTTTTAATAATTTGCTTTAATAATAATTAATCAGTCAACTTGAGTACAAATCTATTCTTTTTAAACTAAAATTATTATTGCCTGACTACAAAGATTGATTTGATATGCTACTGTCATTTAGTTAAAATAATTGGTATTGTCATAATTGGATGGACATTGGAATTCAGCAGTTCTTAATCTGAAATTTTTTTAAATCTTTTTTCCAATTTCTTAGGAACAAAAAAATTATTCTAATTTAATGAAAGGTCATAAAAAGGATATTAATTCAACATTTGTAGATAGGGTCGACTTTATTTTATGCCAAGTTATTTCTCATTAAATTGTATAATTTTTTCATTATCATCCCACAAATATTTATTGTAAAACCAAATTTAAAGCACCACATTTTATTTTTTAAAAAAACCATTACATTATAATGCATTTTCCTTTACCTTCCTCCGTGTTATTTGTTAAGTACATGGTTACCTATGTACCCACATAGGGTACTACACGTGTAATTACATATCTATACATTTTGTAATAATTTATTTATTATTAATTTTCTATTATTTTTATTATATTTTTTTTATTATGTCTCTTTCTTTTTTGTACTCCAAGAAAGTTTATATATGGAAACACATACTACAACATATATATTATATATAATTTTTAATGATAAAAAGAAACAAAGAGCTGGGGAAAAAACTACAAAAAAATATCACTACTTTTACAAACTTTTTGACTTTTCTTGTATATGACATTTCTTTCTTTTATTATTGTTGACTTTAGATTGTTCAAAAGTTGTGTTTCTTTCAAAAAATTTAAACTTATACTATACCAGTTTTTTTGTTGTTTTTTTGTTTTTGTTTTTCAAGAGTTCTTTTTTATAATCCAAATTTATAATAGCTTTATAAAAATTGTTATAGTGTTTGTTTTATGAAGGCAGCTGGTTAAGTTAGCCTTACTGGTTTGTTTTTCTCATAGAAAAAATACGGACTTTTTGTAATTAAATCGCTCAAAAAATGTTTCACCTATTTTTAAGGCTTAAACTTTAAACATGTCAAACATTCTTATTTTTTGAAATGAGCAACTCATTGAAAATCCCTTCTTTGTCTGATAACTCTAAACTATCGAAAAAAAAAAGGATTTCTGCAGTGTTTGCATCACAAAATTATTTATCTGTTGGTATCCTCCAATATATGTAGGTACAGTGTAGCCCCACTTATAGAATGATTAGATCAGAGTAAAAATGTGACTATATCCAGGGTTTTTAATTTCAAATTAAATATTGTAGCTGTATCAAGATACAGTATCAATGCATCATTTATCCGTTAATGAATAATAGAACAATTGACAGCACGGAAATTTCTATTGGATAGTCGGAAATGAAATTAGCTTCCGACTTGTTCATTCTCTGAACTTAAAAGTATAGAAGACTTGTCTTGAAAATATACATTATATAAAACTTTCTTTCTTTATGAATAAACATTTTGAAAAATTTAGGTTGGCAATATGTAAATAAATATATTTGGTTTTGATGTAACTTTAATGGGGGGTATTTTTGCTATATAAAAATTGGGATCTTGAAGTCTAGTCATATATTAAAAATATGTATTTCTTAGTTTATTTTTAACTTTGAAGATTCAAACATCATGGGAAGATATGTTTTACCTCATAGCTATCCTATTTTTTATGACTACTGGGATTTGACGTACTATTTTTCACTTTTGTACTTATCACACATCCTAATTTTACATTTTAAAAAAAGATAAGAATCCTTTCTTGTTTATACAATTTGGTGAAAACATTAAGGGATCTTTGCCAACTACAATTTTTGTCATTTATTTTTATATATATATACATGACTCTGCAGCATCGTAGTTAGATTTGGCAGCTATTAGAGATAAAATTGATTACTTTTTCAGTATATATCCATATATAAAGTATAAGCATTAGGTAAAAAGTTGAATGTTTGTCTTCTACGACACTCATCAGTACTTAGGATGAATATATAGTTATAACATCTATCCATATTTCTTAATATATGTATTTCAGTTTACTTGTTGAAAAATTACAGTGTACAATACCTACTTTTTAAATAAATTTTTAGTTTAGAAAAAAGTTCTTTATTGTAGAAAATTTAAAAGGCCTAGGAGTTGAAGATCAAATACTTTTAAGACGACAACCGATACTCACCCACTCACATTCATATATGGCTACAGAATAAAACTTTGCAACAAAATTCTTGGGAGTCATTATTAATTCAGTTTCATATCTCGATATTTTTGAATAAAACTATACTACATCTAAGGACCCATGCATATAAATATCTCGTATTAGCACATAAACATACTTAAGTATTCAAATCGATAAAAGCCATTTATCAATTTGAATAATAGATAAATGTGAATAATATAAAGAAAGTAGACAAAAAAACAAGTTTAATCAATCATTGAAATCTTGAAAGACTCGTGATGTAGTCTTTGAGATATGCATTTTTAAGACCAAAACCAAGGTAATTGGAATATCAGAGAAATTTATTTCCGAATATATCGGCAATAATCTGTTCACTAATGCCGATTACCGATTTTTTTCCTCAAATATCAAATGTACATATATTTTAGGTACATTCAAATTATGAGTTTGTAGTACTATGATAAATTTATCAAGAGGGCAATAGAAGTCAACGATGATCAACCTCTAAAGTTAATTCTATTGAAACTTTTTATTATTTAGTCTAATTTAGCAAATAATTTTAAAAAAAGAATAAGAATAATATTTGTTCTGAGAGTCTCATACAGTTAGATATATCCGTAGAACTCATTACTCAGACTGTTAAAATTATTGATACGCTAAGCATACAAAGCAGTGCTTTATCCACAGTTTAGATATTGAGCTACTAACTATGACTCACCAGTCACCATTGTTAAGGCCAACAAACAAAGAAAAATACTTAGATTCTTATTACATTGAATACCTAAAACATTGGATGAGCCAAATATAACATTTATCATTTATCGCATAAATGAGACAAAAAATTAATTTAAGGCTCAAATTAGTGCTTTGAACAGTACAAAATTCTGAGTAAATTATATTTTTTGCAATGTATAAGGCATTGAATCTGATAAAATGTGGGACAAAGAAATTTATTTTTGCCTATAGTGCTATTTTACACTCATTTTTGCGTAGAATTTTAGAATCGGTTATTCGATCAATATATTAAACATGGAGATAAGGTCTATTGGTCACTTAATAAACGTGAACTTACTTTAATTGATTTTTTTCATCTGAAAAAATAAATTTGACGAAAATATTCATCTTCTGTGATGTTCAAAAATATCAATTCTACTTTGATGTTTACTAATAAAATCATCCTTTATTTGTGCCTAATCCTTTTTGTCAGTTAAATTCTTTTATAAATTGAAAGGCAAACTTTTGATGTGGTTGATCTCATATTAGTGACACTCTTTTTAAGGCAGATCTTATTGTATTTATTAGTAGGAGACAGTACAACTATTAATTTTACAAATTTCAACAATTTTTGTATCATAGCCAAGTTTTCATGGGATTGAAGACTATTTGCATTTCAACCCGATATTTGTTGTCGTATTTATAATAAAATTGGCAGACAGACATCCAAATAAATTTTATAATTTAGTTGATAAAATGTCTGTTAGATAAAATTGACTGTGAGATCTAAAGCTTGATACACTAGTTACACATACAAACCAGTGCTCTATCAACAGTTTAGATATTGAGGTGGGAAGGGGGATTTGAGTTACTAAGGGTGACTGACCAGTCACCATTGTGAGGGCCAACAAAGAAAGAAAAATATTTACATTCTTATTATTCTTCTTTTTATATTGCACTCTTCATCTAAAGGAATGAAATTAATGAACAGTCTTTGAATTGTTTACCGAGGAGTCCCTCATAGCGTCTAACATAGTATTTCTCTTGTTTGATTCTTAATGAGTTTGTATTTAAATTTATGTTTAAAATGTTTCAAATTTTCATAGAGACTCCGGATATTTTTTACCACATTATTGATAGATAAGTTGAGTATTTACTATCACAAAAGCATTTTAAAAAATCAGAGATGTAGAATCTGTAAATTTATACCCTTTTTGACTTACTTTGAAATTTTATGTCTAAATCCAAATGTATGCAGAAATTTTTTCCTTCTAAAAAAATGGTGGGAAGAAAATAAATAATTAATATATCAAAAAATAGGATTGTACTAAATTTTTTTTCATGGATTGGTACAATCCGATGGTATTATGTATATTTATTTCTCTGAATATACTATTTATGGGGGAAAAAAGTAGGAGCTGGACTCTAATGGCCCTGGTGCACCACAGTTATTACGGTATACTTTTATATATATGGTAACGGCATAAACAACCACATTTTATGAGGATAAAAACCTTTATTTATATGAAAAATGAGGGGAAAAAGGGAATGAGACATACATTTTTACCCTCTATCAAATATCTATTTCTCTTTATCAATTATATTTCAGACCCTATATATCAAAAACATATAAATATAAATTTATAAAATTTGTAATTGCATAATATATACCATTTCCCGAACAGTTTGAGAATAGGAACTTGAATCATATACACAGAACTTAAAACAATATATAATTAAGAGATACTTATAAACAAATAAAAAATACAATGAAAATTTACTCAGAACTCTACAATTTTCATCTCTAGGACATCAAGCACTTTCCCTTGAATGCGTGTAATTCATGCACAGCACAGAAAAGTGTTCACGAGTTCAACTATAAGCTATTTCTTTTCAACCATCCGTCCCTTCTGGTTCCCAATCCACCAAAAACAAAAAAATAATTGGGAAAATTTAGCAGTTTTATATCGATTATCAATACTTATTAATTAATTTCTTTGGTTTTTTTAATTATCAGTGAATTTCTTTAGCACCAAGTCGTATTCAATACAAATATTTGGGCTTTCATTTTTAAAGCCATTTGATGAAGTTTCTTTCTTCTTCTTCTTTTTTTTGGGAGGGGGGGGGGGGGGGAATTTGCACGTTTTATGTAACAAATATGATATATCTACTCTGCTCCCCCCCCCCCCCCAACATGATTTCACTTCAACTTATTATCCAATCTGTGACTTCAGTGCAAAAACTTTACATTTTATATGCTATTAGACATATATATGGGACACTAGAGTAAAGTGATCAATGGTTGACACAGAATAAATTGTTTTAGTATATTTTGAGGTTAGCAATGCACGTAGCAATCTCATAATCAAGTGACAAAATGTGATGTGAATATTTGGCATTAACTACAAGTATGTATTCTTTGTAAGAGAGTGACGTTTTGTTGTAAGTACATTAGTTTTAGCATATTATATAATGATATATATATATATACATATATATTGACGTATTACATTTCTTTTTTGTAATTTTTGAAGCATTATGCGGATGAGTAGGTAGTGCAGAAAAGTTGCTAAAGTGTAAGAAAATAGCAATATAATTTATGTTATTTATAATAATATATGTATTAATGACCATAAATATTTAGTTTACATAAAAAAACAAATAAACACAATGGGTTGAAACAAAATATATAAATGTATAACATACTTTTATATAAAGGTATTAAGTGTTCTTAATTACTACTTGATAATTTTCTACCTTGCTGCCCATGAAGGAATTGCAATAATTGCCTATTGGCAGATTTATTTTTGTTTTTCTTAAATATTGTAATAGCCCAAATGCACGAAATCTACTCTATTTAGTAGTATTTAGTACCTAATCCCTGTTGTCTCTTTACATCCACTGTATAAACCTGCATAGACTCGACATCTTCTACACAATTAAACAAAAATTACTATGCTCATAAACTATATTCTCAGTTAACCGGATATAACACCTACTCCTATGCATTTGCAAAAAAAAAAAATCATTTCAACAATTGCATCTCTTGTTTAGTCCTGGAGATATATTGTATCAAAATTTAGGATTCGGAAATGATTATTTGGATTTACAAATTAATTATTAACAGCCGAATAGTACCATTATTAGTTTTTCGAAAAATGTACTACTACAAACTAGGACTCGTAGAATATCGAGTATTTGAGGGCTAAAAAACAGATAAGCAATTAATCAACTGATTTCTATCTCAAATGAACCCCATAGATCACAGTGAAAAAATCGCACATAAGTAAAAATATGAAAAATTTGGCCACATTCTACTTCTTTTTTTTTTCATCACCATGGAATTAAATACCACAGACATAAAATTTATCGCTGTAATTATTTTATATTTAAATTTTAGCTATATACATATTTAAACCGTAGATAGATAATTTTTGAAACTAGTATATGCAATAAATTTATATTTATTAAAATATAGTCACTGATGGTGGTTTTTGTCCTACTAATTTTTAAGTGCTGATTGTTATTTTTTCATTAGTAACTTATATATATATATATATATATATATATATACTTATATATTTTGAAGATACTGAATTAATTATTTTTTAAATTGAGGTTAAAGGTCTTTCAACTGTTAAAAATTAACATTTTTACAACTCAAACCTAATTCGTGGAAATTAGGACAATAAGTAAAGTCTTATAAAGGGAGTTCATTATTTGTAATATATTATTATTCCTGGTGAAGGCTTTCTTTTTTCCTTTTTATTCTAATTTTAAATGCTTTTCTTTTTTTATCGTGTGTGTCATTTTATAAATTTATGAGATTTTCCTTTTGGGGAAAAAATAAAAAGTTATAAATCAAGTTACATATCGTGAGCTTTTTAATACATAAATATAACTTTCTCAAAAAGAAAATATATTTATATATTTATATATATAAAAAGGTCAAATTCGATCTCTTAAATGTTCTAAATTATCATTCATAGTCTCCATACCTTTAAACTAATAGAACATTTAATTAAAATTATATGGAATTTACCCTTATTATTAATACTACAACATGTATTTCCATGGAAATTAAAATTACATATAAACGGTTGAACTTTTTTTTGCTGTTGTCATAACGTTTCAATGATATTGATTACAATATTATTTTAAAATATATATATCAAATTACAGATCTTTATTTACATTACAATATCTTGATAAAAAGAGAGTAATCGCATGAATTAATATATAAACAAATATTTTAATTAATTAAGACCCGCCAAATTTGACCAAAATACTCATATTAATTTTAAACGGTTTAAATTATAGAAAAAAGTCCATAAATAAAATAAAATTTCTGGTAATTCCGCTTACCAGATCATCTGGTTCCTAACGCATGAGAGAACGGGGACGAATAGATCGAACAAAGAAGATAATAAGAGAATAGGATCATATCGTGTCGGTGTAAAATTATGCAGAACCAGGGGCGTACTGGGGCGAAAATTTCCACCGGGCAAAGAGTAAATATCTTGTACGATAAAGGCGCATTATGCTAAATCGAAGGGGCGCCTAGTAAAGATTTCAGAGGGGCGCACCGGTCATTGACCGGTTGACCGCCGGGCCAGTACGCCCCTGTGCAGAACTCGCCATTGACGGCGCCTTCGGCGCTTATGGCGAGGCCTCCGGCTTTTTGAAGCCCGCTGTTCAAAACAAACAAAACAGTATTGATGCGTAGCGTAATATTCAGTTTGTCAAAGTTGACGACGTCAGATCCAATCCTTTTTTTTTAAAAAAAAAATCGCGAAATTTTTTTTTTCGATTTCTCGAAATTTTTTTCCGTAGAAATCTTCCATATGACATGTAGATTACGCATACAAAGTTTCATGACCATAGGGTAAGGGGTTCCGAAGATACGAGGGGTTACGGACACACAGACAAACTTGAGGATTTATTATATAGAAGTGAAATTTGAGGAAATAAGGGGGATCATACGGAGTACTAAAGTCAATAAATTTTTAGATTGATATAAAGTCTTAGTAGATCTAGAAATTTTGTACACACTAAGTAGAATTGATTAAGAGTTACTATATTTAGAGACAAAATTATAACTAACAATGATCAGTTATTGGAATTTAGACTGTTTATAGGAGTAAAACTATTAATTTTGTAGTGATACAGTAAATCAGTGGTTGTCAAGCACTGGTTGTCCCTTTTTAAGTGCACTTCCAAGCATGTCTGAAAAAGCATTTACGGATATGAAAATCGATTATCCACTAAGGACTCTATTGTATGATTTCGATTAATAAAAAAACCAAAATTTTTTTTTGTTGTGCGATCCTTGACTTTGGTTGTCTCTTTAATGCGTCCTAGGATATAAAAAGTTTGCGAAACCCTGATTCAGATGAATAAAATAAATGAATTGAAAAAAAACAAAAAACAATTGAATAAATTGATAGCACCTATGCATTTATATATGACTATAAGAGCGAGGGTTTTCATGATGTCTCATACTGTAACCCACATACCCCAAAAGTCATTATGATGCAACCCATTTTCTTTTCAAGTCAAGCAAATGTAAGGTATTCCATTTAGAGACCGACCGACCGACTTTTGGTCGGGTCTGACATCTGTAATTTTTACACCTATCCCTATCAAGCGATAACGAAATTTATTTATTGATATTTTAAAAAGTGAATTCCTTCAAGAAATACCCTTTTTTCCATTCTATTCATTATTGTTCTAGAAATAAAAATAAAAGATTATTTGTGCACACATGTGATCAGCTCTTTGCAATCTACTTGTTGAGAAATACTGTTTTATGATACTTCACTCTTGTATAGTAGGTTTTTTTCATATAACAACACTTAGTGTATTGGTTAAGCAATACCCATCTAGAGAAAAGAGAAGAAATATATATTAGGATTGTATCAATGAACCAGAATGCAAACATAAAATGGCCAAATTATTTCATTTATAATACTTGAGCTCTTTTTTTGTGCTTACTCATGAAAAAATAAAAAGGCATTTTCCCCGATGAAAAATATATTTAAGAGGCATCGGAGTATTTATTTAGTAATAGCAAATAAAACAACATAAGAATGAAATCATGAAGGGAATAAAAGGTGTCATGGGTAATACAATCTATAAAAACCGTAAAATTAGCAAAAAATATTGCAAAAAATGTAAACAAAAACTATTGACGAATGAGATTTTCGAAAGCTTGTGACTGGTGTTTCATAGTTAATTAATTTGGGTTTCACTTTTTTTATGATCATATAAATTCTGATATATGATCATTGCCTTTTCATACTTAAATATGAAGATATGGGTACGGTTATTGATTTATAGAAGAAAGTGGATAAATAAACAGTTTCAATTGATAAAAAGCTTTCTTTTTTTTGTGGCTAAAAGAAAGGGCAGATAATTAATGAGCTCCTTGTTCAAAGTCTTTGATTAGGCAGTTGTAAAAATTATAAACAAAATCTTTTTTTCTTTTGCTTACTAAAGGTATGCTTTTAGTAAATGACTTTTAAACTTTGGAAAGAGGCATATCGACTCTGATTTGATAAACGATGTACTCTTTTTTCTGCCTTGATAAGTCATTTTGTACTGTAAGTACCAATATATAACATGTATAAAAAACAATTATGGGTATGGTTTGTCTGCTCTCATCATGTCATTGACAAAAGCCTCTTATTCCTTACCCTCTTCAATGAATGGCTAAAGTTATGGCAACATATTATATGACATATGAGTCCAGCTCTTACCTTGGCCACTCATTTTACATCCAAAATGCATAAGGTTTTATGATTACAAACCAAGCTCCTCCCAGCACAAATGTTGCAAAAGTTAGTTATCTGCTTTATTCACAGATGTAAAATACAAAACAACTGATAGAAAAAAATAAGATGCACAGAAAAAAGATGATTGACATGAAACATAATACATATTAAGTAGATGTCCTTGAAATCCTTGAAAAAAGAAAATTCAATTATGTAAATATTTTTGTAATTCTCCATTGTACATGTGTGTGTGTTTTTTTTTTTTAATGTAATAAAAATATTAAGATAAAATGAAAGCAGAATAATACTTAATTAGTATTTCATTACGTACAAAATGAGCAGGATATTTCCTTTTACAAAATCTATAAATTATTCAAAAAGACATTTGAAGAATAAAGTTTGATGTAGATTAGTTTCATTTATATTCGTAAATAATTTATGAGAAGTATGTTTTCATTATTTCCCTTCTTTTTTTATATATTTTTTTCCTTTGTCCTATTTAAAAAGAGGAAAAAGAGCATAACTATGTAAATATCTACTTATCTTGGGCTTTATGAATAAAAGGCTTACATAAAGAGGATCTGGAAAAGAGGATAGATAAAAAAAAAGAACAGGAAATGTACGTCTCATAAATTTTTTTAAATGATGATACCTTCAAAACCTTAGATACTGTTTTATAGCAAAATTGATTTAAAAAGTATACAAATATGTATGTACTGCAAAAATGGTATTCATTCAATGGAGGCATCTATGCGTATCCTATACACTTCATGCAGGAAATATTTATGCTATAGAAACAACAGAAATTAAATTACTGAATAGTAAATACCATTAGACTAAATGACTACTCTTGAATGGGAATAAAAGCGAAATATATTTAACACAACATTAATCTATTCATCACATAATTAAAAATGTATTATCATCAAACCTCCATGACTTGATGTAAATACATATATGAATATGCGTTCATTTTATGTATATTTAATCTTCCAATAAATATTAAATATATTTTTTTTAAATACATATTTATTGAAAGAGCTAATTTTTTTGGCAAGAAATACATTTGTCTTAACTATGATATGTGGTATTTTTTAACTTTTTTTTTGAGGAGTATGTTATAAGCCTTTGAGTAGAACAAGTCCCACTACTTTTTATCAACTCGTGTAATATATTCTTATCCTATGAAACATATTGACCCATGATGAAGGGTCCTATTTCCCTATGAATATAAATGGATACAAATAAAAATGTGAAAATACTTATAATATATATATGTATACCCTTTTAGCGGGTCAAGGATCAATTGATTGACATCAAATTGGGATGATTACAAGGCTCTATTTCTCTTATTTTCCTTAAAGAAAAAAACGTCCAAAATTAGCTGTCTGTTATTAGTATATTGCAAACAGTACTTGCATCTAATATTCTTGAATCTTTCTAAGTACCATTAAATATATTCTCTTTTTTTATCGGTATTGTAATATTTTTACCTACTGGTACTTGCTATCCTCCAAGAGGCTCCATCCGTTCCTCATGCTTTTATTTCAAACCCTTTTGGTTCTTTAATTTTATAAAAACAATATGATAAATATCTCTACAATCGTTGATCTTTCAGTTTTCTTCACTTTGTAATTCAAGTCGTTGCCGGTTTTTTTTGGAGATGTGTCTAGATTTACTTAGTTTGATACTTCCATCTAGGCAAGAGGCATCACAGCAAGCTAATTCTTCTCAAATATTCTTAATTTAATAGTAGGTCATGTCTCCCATCTTTTTAACAAGTGTCAATCCGAGTTCAATCAATCAACGCACAGAACACTAATTTGGAGCAAGTGTGCTATAAAAATAGAGAGCAATCAAAGAAATACAGTATAACTTTTCACTCGACTTGGAAGAAATGTTAATACTAAATTCAATTTCCAAGCCTAATTTTTTTATGGTCTCTACCATTAAATCTTTTCAAAAGAGTTCCCTGTTGTCCAGAATGTAAACTGAGGCATCAAAACCTTTAAAAAATGATTTCATTAGAGCCTCTGTGTCTATGTTTCTATTTACAAAAATAGCTTTTTCATTGAGAGGGTGAATGTGCATATATATTTCCTTCACAGATGATTGATTCCCTTTCAACTCATTTGGATAAGAAGTGTTGTTATTCTCAGTTATCAAAGATATGAGTACAAACATAGATATCATTAAGTCAAGTGTCTCATAATTAATGGTTTAAGGTAGTAATAGGAGAATTAACTATTTCTTCAAAGAATGACTAATCATTCGATAATTTTCCAAGAAAATTTGACATTATTAATCAGCTTAGTCTTTTTCGAGAGGAAGTGATGTACCGATTCAAATACTTTCCTAACTTTTTAATGGATAGTAAAATGTGTTATAGTATTGTATCATATAATTATATTATTTTGACGTCACTAGAAGATGTACTATATAAAAAAAAAACTGATTTTCATTTCACCAGAAATTTCCATCTAAATAATATTTTTTTTTAAATAAAGTTGTCTGAGTCAAATTAACCATCATGCAGGAAACTCAAATAGGGAATTTTGAGAAACTATCCATAAAGACTTTGGTCAAAATTGTTCATCAAATCTACGTAAGGTTTGTAGACATTATTTCACACACGCGTCTTGAATACTTTTTGTATAAAATACATCATTCAAATATGAGGGCAGAGCGTTTTCTGGTACATTATCCTTAAAATATAAACTTTATTTTTATAACTTTACATTTAGCTATATTTCCAGAGAGCGCTTGACCAAAACCAAATATTTTTATTTATTTTTATTCATTCGCATCCGTTTCCGTTACATATATGTATGTTACTTATTTTTCTAAGTTCTTTTTGTTTTTGTACATTTATATTTATATATTTCCCAACAATAAGATATGCCTATTTTATTTATTATTTACTTTCCAATTTGATAATTTTCGTAAATGGAGATGCAAAAAAAAAAACTAAAAAAAACTAAAATTATAATCCAGAGCTTACAAACTCTCAGTAAAAGGTCGAGAATTGCCAAGAGCATAAAATGCAAATGTATTCAAATTAAATCTACATTTTATAGTCCTTATTTTACTCAAAAGCTTAATCAAACAAGTATTTCTATAAAAAATATGCATACAAGTCTGCTATCAGTATGGAGCATTTTTTAATATTTTAGAAACAGTCTAGATCAGTGATTCTGACTCATTCTTTGTATTTAATTGAGTTTACGAAATCAATGAATATTTTCAATTTTTGATCAAATTTCCTTGATCCATTGGCATATGAGAAGTCTGGGATTCACTTTTGGGTTGATAATCATCTAGTCAAGAGTGTATATAGGTATAGTACAAGGATAGGTGCATATCGTATGAGCTGAGTAGCCAAATTTATTATGTATACTTTTATGGTTATTTTTTGAAAAAATTGAGTTGTCCTTTGAATATTGTGAAATTATAGCTACTACAAGATATAAATAGTAATGGTAATAATACTATGGGCAAAAAATATTGGGAATCAAAAAATCTTTATTGAATCATCAAAATTCATTTCATTCCCCTCAATGTAGTTCCCCCACCCCCCTCCCCTCTCTCTGATAAAACTAAAAATCAAATGGTCGGTTTCTTGATAAATAGGTTATGCACCTCGAGAAATAAACAACAGATCCTCAAAATTTCAAAAGAATAGAGTCTGAAATATTCTTTTTGTAACTTTTTTGATTTTAACAACATTTCTCTAAATTGTATTCTATTTAGTCATCATTTTTCAGACATTTAAAAAAGGGAAAAATTTGATTTTAGATGTTCATATAAAGACGCGTATTTCATGCACTAATTAACATTTTGACGCAGATGTATCAACTTAAACACAAAATATTATTTCTATCCGAATCCAAAAATACACAATCGCAGTAGTATTTGGAGTAGTTGACCAATGGAAAACTATGAACGTAGAAGCAATATAATACATGTATTGTGAACCTACTTTGATTTCAAAGGGAAAAACTATATTGATGCTTTCTTGTATTATCAGTTTAGGAGCTTTCATCTTCAAAATTGTTAGGGTTAGATTTAGGTTCTAGATTAACTCTTGACAATACTTCTTACATTTTGTCAATTAAAATATCCTTTATCACTTTATACATACACACAATAGAGGACCATCAAAAAGCAGGTATGTATGAGCAGTAATCCTCACTTGTCAAACATTACTTGTAAGAAACATAAATGCCAATTTTGAGAATCATTTATTTTCATTTAAAATGATTGACTTTTTATTGACTATTACATATGTTGTATAGGATAATAGAACACCACTAAGGCGTTCATAGCGCATAAATAGTTGAATATACATATATACCATAGTGGACTAAAATTGGATTCACGCACTCTTTTCTTTTGAGTATGTAGCAAAAATCTTCAAATTCTCTCATAGAATATGTAGTCGGGCTTTAATAGTTGAATTAAAATTAGCATCGATCTATAAGGTTCAAATGCACAGAGTATTAACACTCTAAACCTAAACACTGCATTCTTGAGCACAATTTATCTGAACCCTACTATATATATAATAAAATAAATAAATGGCAAAATATTAATAATTAGATTCTCAAAATTCTAAAAAAAAGAGATGAGATCTGATCTTCAATATAATTTATTTACATTTTAAAAAGAATAAGAGAATAAAAAATAATAGTTTATAATGACTCTATATTTATAAAGATTGAGTAAACAGACATCAAATTGAGTAAAAAAAAAAAAGTATTAAGTCGTTGTTTGTTTAAATTTACAAATAGACGACCACCTATTTGAGTCGAGTCAATGATTTTTCAAGTCAACTTGATTATTTATATTTATTTTGCATCTTCAGAAATTTTCCATATAATAGAAAAATGGAAATCCATATTCTTTATTTAGTATTGAACCATGTGTTTATTTTCCCAAAATACTCGTGAAAATTGTAATTGCTACATGTCAATATAAAATCAACTTAAAACTCAGGGATGGATTTAGCAACATATCAAAAATTATCGATTTTGACTTTGAAGCTCATAGAGTAAGGAAATTTTGAGTCCAATCAATCTTGAATTATAAGCTTTTTGATGAAAACTTTTCAAAGAATGATATTGTAGGTAGTTTATTTGGATAAATTGTTATTATTATTATTATATATATATATATCTAATAGGGAAGGAGAAATGAAACATGTACAACTATCTATCTAAGTATAACTAAGCAATTCTATGTTTTTATTTTATGACTAACATATTTTTTATATAAATAACAATTTTTTTTATTTTAGGTGACAAAATTAGGTCAATAATGATATAAAGAGGGATGAAGTAAGGAACATAAAAACAAAGTAAGGGCATTGAAAAATATACAATTGAATTATTAATAAGGATACTTCATAAGCTTATAGACGTATATGTACATATATAGGCGTAGAATTGTATCGTTTTTCTTGATTAAAGGTATTATTAATTCATATTGTATGTTATACATACATATGTATCAGGTATGCAGAAATTCACTAAGAAGTTTCTAATTATGTTGGATAAATCACACAAGTTAATAGAAAAAGTTATATATGTATGTATGTATGAACGCTCCATATCAGATTTCCAATAATGGACCTTTCTTTTTTTTTATGAAATTTAATTATAACTTCAAAAAAGGGATTCCTTTCTTTATATGTATGTGGATTCATTCATACTTCAGAAAAAGGGATTGAGTTCATCTTTTTTTTTAAAAAAACCTTCTTTCAAAATACCTTTTGTGTGGGGAACACAATAGTATATTGATTTTTCATTTTTTTTTTTCCCCTATGTAAAAAAAAAAAACACACAGCGGAAGTGTAGAACAGGATCTTTAATGCTGCCACAGGGGTATACAGTTTTGTTGTAGTCAAACTATTGGGGGATAAAAAGGGCAGTAATCTCCCCTCCTCACAAAAAGTGAACAAAAGTATCACACCCCAAAAAATTGATAAAATAACTCTACGTAAATAACTGACTAGAGCGTTATATCACGCTTATGATAGTTATGAAATACTTCTGTTGAGTCAGCTGATAGATATGTTTATATTAAATATTGCAACTATACATACACAAATTACATATATAAATTTATTCAACAGAAGTATTTAATTAGTGTGATACAATGCTTTTAGATAACACTCCAGTCAAAAGATAAAGTACTGTTTCACCTCTGTAAGAAAATAGCTCGTATCGTTTTAATGCATTTTTAAAAAAAAATATATTTTCTCTTCTACTCATATATATATATATTTGATCTAAATTGGTTCAAAATTACATTTGTATTTAATTTAATATTTAAGGTTTATTTCATTGGAAGTAAAATGATAATTTTATTTAGTGTCATCATTTAAAAAGGTTATCGTACCATTTATCTTCTTATCTACTTCACATTCAGAAAACTTTTAATTGAAAAAAAAAAGACTTAATTAAATACAGTGAAGCATTTTCATTTAAAAAGAGTAACATCATTTTTTCTAAGAAAACATGTAGGTATACACCGAGAATAATCATCGAAATCATTAAAAAGATAAGATATTTTTTATGCTTTAAAGATTTGTTAATTAACAATTTTTAATTATCATAAATTTAAAGATTTTATATATATAAAAAAATAAGGATTTAATAAATTTTCCAATTTTTCAACTCTGTTGTTAATAAAGAAATTGGCTTTAAATTTTGCATAGATTCTAATCATATAAGTTTAAACAAATGGTGTGAACCAAGTTTGTGGGATATCTGTCTGAGTAATTGACTCTAAAGTTGATTAATTTTCTCATCAAGCACTGCCAGGTGGGAAAAATCATAGGTTTTAGGATTTAATTTACATTAGGCCCGTACTGATTGATGTATTTTATTGATTTAGTAAAAATAATGTATATCAATAGATATACATAATTTTTAAGTAATAAGCCATTTAATTCATATATGATATAATGACTGTATATTTAGTAAAAATATTTGAGTGTGTGTTTAATTGAAATCATAATTTATGTTTTAAAATAAGTTATACCTAAAGATAAATCATAGGTATTTTGTTTGTTAAGTAATTTTATTTAAAATAAATTTATTGATGTGTCACAAGAAGCCATTTGTTTACTCTGTCAAACCTTATAAACAGTTTTCATTTTATAATGTATATTTTATTTTCGAAAATTTAAAAAATATTATTCATTAGTCAATGAGTGAGTTTAAAAAGATGATTCAATCTTTAATATCAATAATTGAGGAGGTTGTGTCTTCCAAAAATGTTTTTGTATTAATAACTAAATAGTTTCTTTCACACATGTATATGTCCATTCTACGCAAAGAAGTATAAATTCAAAGAACTTTATAATACTTTACAAACACTACTTCAAATTGAATGAAATATTTTATTTTTTGTTTTTACTTTCAAATTTAAAACAAAAAAGAAACTTGCTTTGTTAAGTATTAAATAATGATATAATATTCAGAAAAAGTAAAATTGAACAGTTTTGAAGTAGGGAACAACTGTATACAACTGTAGCAACAAGTTTTTTTGTTCATACTTTAAAAAAACACTCTGTATAACTACTGCTTTGTTGAATAATATAATGAGGAACATTGACAGATCAGTTTTTTATGTCTACTTTTCTTTGAGATATTTGATGAAAGTGATTTTTTAAAGGAACGATATTTTTGTAATAATGGAGTCAATATTTCATTGTTTTCTCTGTAGCTTATATCATTTGAATTATTGATTCTTTTGTAATCACTAAATGTAATTTAATGAAGTGAATTTTGAAGAAATATTTGTGAAAGTGTAACGATTGGTTGTAACAAGTTTTCTAATTTAACTGTCCACCTATTGTTTATTCCTCTGGATTATTCTATGTATATAAGGCCCTGAATCGAATTAGGTATTAGCACTCACTGAACTGAAATGAATGTTGTGGATCTTTAATTTGAATCATAGATCTATAAGTAGTAAAAATTCTTACAACATCTTCAATGCAATAACAAATCAAAATGTTACCTTGAAATATTGAATATTTATTACTCAAAAATATTCTCTTGTTTATTTTTCTTAATTTCTTATTCAAACAGCCTAAGGGAGTAATTGCAATATTTGACGCATTCAAATGCAGTTTTTGAAAAAAAAATACTGATTGGTATACTCTATGAATAAATTTAATTGATTCTAAACAGATGCATGAATGTGGTGCTCAATTTGGGTGTATCTTTTGAGACAAAAACAAAAAGTGTTGCAACTATCCTTGGTCTACTCTACCCTTAATTGTTCTACGTATCATTTATTTAGTATTCAACCTAAAATATTATCTTTATGAGCTATATTATTCTTTTAAACTTATACAATTATGTCCAACAAAAAGCTTAGCGAAAAATATGCCACATTTGTTGATGTATGCACTATTCTCTCCAGCTGATATACCAGCAGAAATTTTCCATTGGAGTAGACAACTGAGGACTATTGAAGCCTTCGAATCAAAAATTACTACCTATTGACAATGGTGTTCAACACGTTTGAAGGAGTTGTTAGAGCCATCACCTGGGTAGTTCCCTTGACCTTTCTGTATGCTATTGTTGGATGTGTGTCTCATGAAATTACATGAATTATTTAAAGATTAGTTTTGAGAAAGGAGGGAGTGATTTTGACATGCATTAAAAATATAAGTGTAATATATTGACTATATAAATTATTAAATGGTAGCTTTTATGTATATTGTAAACATATTGCACGTAAAAATTGAATGGAGTGTTCTAAATTAAAAATTCACAGTTCCTCTGATGAGAAAAAAATCAATTAATTAAATTTCCATCAAATGTTTGATATGGCAAATAAATGGAGTAATCTTTGACTTTTTGTATGACCATTAATGTTTAATTATAAGTATTTTATGGTGTGATAGTAGTAAGCTCAGGGATATACAATTATAACTCTTGTAATTTACTTGCTCGTTCAACTATTACCAAAATTCTGACTTGTACATAAGATAATATATATTTTAAAGGATACATTTTTGCAACTTTAAAAATATAATATATAAAAACAATACTCAAAAAACATTTCTTTTGATATCCAATCGTATTGTGTCACCTCTATAAAATGTAACATTGAGATCAAAATTGCAAAATGGAAGAAAAGATGCATTGGATTTCAAGAAATTAGGAAATTATAGTAAAATGTGAGTATGTCATGTTTTAATACACGAACTCAGGTACCTATGACGAGCAGGATAATTGTTATTGTGGGCCGGATAGCGCCTGCAATCCGTAGTTTGGTGACTTTTGCCTTAGATTAATTAATTATTAACAATGAACTACAATCAGGATCGGTGCTAATGAATACATTATCAAAATATATACATATTAATTATCACATGTTACATTCTCATACTTGAGAGCTCAATACTACTACTTCTATGAGCAAAAAAGACCGGGAAATTTGAATTTAACTTTGTTTGGGATTCCAATAGGGATAAATGTCACTGGCGTACATATAATTTGAAGGATAGAGAAAAGCTGAGTCAAAAAAGTTCTGCCCTTTTTTTTCTATTCTAAAATAATGCATGAAACCTTTTCTAATGAATCGATAAATCATATCTGTCAAAAAGATTTTTCTTTCTCCCTTTTAGTGTCTCTTTTTTGTATTTTTCTACGTATAAAGAATAAGTATATGCACTTACATATCAGAAAGAAAATAAATTAGTTTGAAATAATGGTTATTGAAGATTGAAATATAACGAGAAAAACATTTTAGGGATGATACCTTTTACCATAAATCCTTCAATCCTTTAATGGAACCAGATTTGCTGGGAGTATTAAATTTATACATAGAATGCATAGAATCGAATTGGTTAAGTTATATGTAGGTTGAGAACATGGTAAAACAATCATCTGTAATCCTTTGAAATATGTAATACAATATTTATTGTCAACCTATATGTATATTGTAAAACAGGGCAATTTAAACAAATTGGGAAGGCTAAGGATTCACCCTTTGGTATAGCATTACTAGTAGGAATAAGTAGGAATGGGACTTTTGCTCTGAAAAAATACAGTTTTTATGATTAGAAAAGGCAAACGTTTGGTACTCTTGCTTTTTATTAAAACCTTCTCAGTGTGCTTTCCAAAAGTCCCACCCCTGACTATAAGTTATTTTGCACATTTAAAAAAAAGGGCTAAACTAAAGATTTTATGGGCTTGAGCAATTCATTTAAGTCTAGACATAAACCGAAGACATAGATTAGCAATTTTATAATGCATTCATAGAATCTTTCGATAAAAAAAGTTTTATTGAATTTGCAAGAAAATAATAGAAGATATTTATTTATTAATTTCATTAATAAATTATCCTCTTTTGCATCCAAATTTGTCTTTTTTTTTACTTATTTTTTTATACATATGTATATTGTAACTACATTGTGTATCTTGTATTGTTTGTTTTTCTTTATAAATTTTAAAAACTACTCCAAAGCATGAAACTCCCCGATGTACTAATTATACATAAATGTACAACTTCCTTAAGGGAGGTCATATTTACCTTATCTGTAGATAATTACAGAATAATCTTCGATGGAACATTGAAGGCATGAAAACTAACTAACAAGTCATATGAGTTGTATAAATGAGGTACATCATATTTTGTATCAGGTTGTCTCACCCTTGTTCACAATTTGGAAAAAAAATATGATGATACCTACAATTTATGCAAAAAAATGGTTTTGACCGAATTTTTAAATGAGACCCTTTAAGATCGATTTTTTCTATGTGGCTGATCCAAACCGAACTTGTTCGAAGGATTGAATTAATTTCATCAATTAAAAATTCTAAGAAATTCCATATCCTAATTCAACACTAGTTACTACGCTTCTAGGACGTCTATACCATCCCTAGGGCATTAACCCTACTCCGTCTATTGATTCATTCTTTTTTATTAGTTTAAAGTAACTATTTAAATATTAATTGAGAAAAAGGATTTATGATTTTATTTCTTGAAGGTAATTATGTGCAAAGATTAAATAATGAAATCATTCAAGCAGAGTGCATATAACAGTCATTGACATAGATAAACACTTACAGCTTTTGAATATTCACAAATTTATTAAAAAGTGATGGTTGCCCTCAAAAAAGACTCTTAGTTCATTTCAGTTGGGATCAGAAAGTCTTGTAAAGTATGTATCATTGGTATATATTTTAAACATATATTCTTGCAGTGTATATTGTTAAAGTTATTTATGTATGAAGGTATTTGAAAAAATATTTATGAAAAAGAATAATTGAATGTAGTCTAATCAACATTTTGCATATGGAAAAGAAGCTTCTCTCACATACAAAATACATATTTACGTATTTATTCTCCATTGAAGGTAAAAGGAAATTTATTATTATAGAATTATAAAATATTTTTTAACGATTTTTGAAATGTACCAAAGTAAAAAGGAAACTGTTTTATTGGGAATCATTTGAGCAACAGAGTATTATGTTTGTTATTTGATTAAATGTTTCGAAAAGAAAAACAAAAAAACTGCTTCAGTGTAAATGCAGTTTGCACATAGCACAATTTTTTGAGATCAATGAATTGTTCTTAGTATCATTTTTTTTTATACATGGAAGTCTATGGCTTTTTTTATTTCATTGCATTTTATTTTGCAGTTGAGTTATAAATTGTGTTTTAAACTATTATTTATTCATGAAATAGATCAAAGAAACTATGTAGATTAATTTGAATATTAGCAAAAAAAAAAAAAAAATATTAATATGTTGACAGTAAGGAACAGTCTTTTAATATATATATTTTAATATAAAAAATTATTGATATATATATTTTTTAATTAAGATTTATTTGATTTTATGATCCCATAAATGATGTAATTTTTTTTGGCTAATCATTAAATTGACTCATGGAATTTATAATAACTATAATATATTATAGTACATTAATTTTATGACTCAATTTGAACGAACCTCTTTTTTTATTTATATTCCATGATTTTATCTCTACCCTATTTCTACTTTTTTATAAATGGGCAAATAAAATCTTAAAGACCTTTTCATAAAGAACAAATTTAATTTCTTTGTCTATATACATATTTATGACAATTTAGTTTTTGTGGCTTATTGAGAGAACATTTTAAGATTTGATCAAAATTATTTTATTAGTACACGCCTTGTTGTTACGTTTCTGTTTTAATCAGTTCTTTGTCTTTGTCTTTTTTGATAAATTTAGCTCATTGAATATGTTACATATTGTTTTTTTTTTTGAATTTAGTAATAAAATACACAAACAAACGTCAATTACTTTTCTTTAAAAAAAAGCAATTTAATTTTCAAAATAAGTTAAAGATAACTGTGGAATTATCAAATTGAAGAAAAGAGGGATATTGAAGTGAGTAATTCCACTTTATTCGACAATATTTATTTGGAGAATTAAAAACATCATAATTTTTAATCTAGGCTAAGTAGAACGGAGCAGGAGACTAGTAGACACCTCTTAATGAATATATGTCTTTCTTTTTCTTTTTTAAGAAATATTGATCTGATAAAAAAAAATTGGGCTATAAATTATTTACATCAAAATATGTCACTCCTTTTTTGAAATTATATCTAATCCTAGTCATTTATTATAAAAACATAAAATATAGAATTATTTTTCTGCTGACACTTAAACTAATAAATTATTGGTTATATTTGTATTTGTATTTTTTTTTCAAAACTTGTTTCCAGTATATAAATCAATTTGAAAGGAATGGAAAGTAGAGTATTTATTAAGTAGGCTTATTGCCAGTCTTGTATTGACTTGAATTGATTAAATAAAGTCCATTTGAGGTGTAAAATATGTCGATTATGAAAAAAAGAAAAGAGGTGGAATAGCATTGCAAATTTTATATATATTTTGTACACCATGTAAGTTTTTGTGTGTAGTATCATTTTTGATACTCATATCAAATCTATGTCCCTTTTCGATAAAATATGTTTAATCTTTAAATCAACGTTTTTGCACTCTATTTTAATAAAAGGTGTCGAAAAATACTTTTTTGTATATATTAATAATAAAGAAATGGGCCATTTTGGTCAGTAAAACCACTTTTTTTTTGTAAATTGATAGCTAACTAACTTGATAAAAAGATGCAAAATTCATGCTGTAAAAAGAATAGTTTTTAATATTTCAGCTATGAAAAATAATTTTTTAGTTGTCTACTGTAGATTTTACTTTCCTATTTTGTTAACATGTTAACTTTTTTTATATATTAGAGCTAAATTTTGATGATTACAGATTAATTCTAGATATATTCATGACTCTGCTAAATGATTTTATAAATAGATCCCGATCAATTAATTTTCATATATTTTAGTAGTCAATAAAATAAAGAAATATATAGTTTTAGTTCAAGGGACCAAGTTAAAAATTAAACCCAAAAAATACTTTTTTTCCATATTTTTTTATATAGACATAAACAAAAACATATCAAAATTTTGTCATTCTTTTTAAATAGTTTTAAAAATGCTACAAACTCATCAAAGAGGTAAACATTTTAACAAATAAATTTATTTACCCTTCAAATAAAGCTAAAAATGGAAGTAAAATGTACAAACATAAGACATTGAAATTTCAACACAATGCCGAAAGTTAAATTTTTTTTTTTGAATCACTCCATCTAACATTTGTTATAAATGTTTATCTACATAAAAGCAAAAATAATAATATATAACATGTCATTTTTTTTTAACTTCTTAGGTCCACCCTAATGAACTGTGTGTCCAGTTTGGTTATTTAATATAAATGAACCCCATTTGAATTTATACATTTAAAAAGCATTATTCAGATCATTTTTGAATTAATTCTCCTATGTATTAAAAGGGTTCTATGGGCTCTTAATGTAACTATATAGAGCTTCATTCATAATGACATCACTAGCGGGCATCTACAATGACATTCATTGAGTCCATAGTATGGCGTTTGCGTCCGAGTTGGACAGTGCAGACTCTTAAGATGAGGCATCAAATTTTGGAATAGATACAACTATCTTGTTGTGTAGCTACAAAAACTTTTACTTTTTTTTTTTTTTTTTTTTTTTGGGAAGGGGGGGCTCTCCCTCTCTCTACTTAAGAAAAGACCATTCATTTCAGATATTGTATAAATAGGAATGTGTATAAAACATAAAACATATGAAACAACAATTTTCATAAATTATACTCATTTTGGTATACTTACAGAAACAAAAAAAGTTATGTTCCTTGTAACAATGTAGAAAAAAAATATAAGAGAGATAGGTATGTAAAATTATTTTTATTTATACATAATATGTATATGTATATACATACATACAAGTATAAGGAAAAAAGAGTCTATTCAGATTATAATTCTCAAAGGGTTAATTAATTATGTATGTAGATAGCTTTTGTTTAGTTTTCTTATTATTCACAGTGAAGAGAACTAGTACTTCAAAGTTAATTACATATTATCTATGCTGATTCTCATAATAGAGAGGTAGTTTACCTGCTTGAAATGAATTAAATTATAATAATTGAAAAGAAGACTAAATAGATGGACAAAAATTTATAAGAATTTCAATTCATATTTCATATTATATATTAACAACTTTTCAAACGTTATAATTTCTTAAATTTGTATGGGTAAGAACTCAATGAATGTAATGTTTTATTTATTCATTGATTTTAATTTTGAGTCATAGAGGAACCAAAAAAGAGTGAATCATATTGTTGTTTAATAGTTAAATTAATTAATTTACATTAAAAATATAAAATCAAATAAGTAGCGAATCACTATTAATATTATTGTTTTTGGTCATGGTAGTTCTTAAAATGTGTATCTGCTGATGCAAATAATGAAAGGAGTAAAAACGTTTTAAAGTTACGAATGCAAGTACGGATTTAAATATCAAAATTTAGAAATTTGTAAATGCAAACATTCCTCAAACGTAGATAATACGCAGATACAAATGTGCTTACGATTATTTCTCAAATGCCAATATCATTTGTGTATGCATTCAAAACCCGTGTAATACATATTATAAGACATTTTTATGAGGTGAGTGAGTGTGTCTGGAATTACTATCTGGTAACTCTGTCACACTTCATTGGCTGATTGTTATTGTCAGACTACAGTCAATCACTGAAAGAAGCTGAGAGGACTTAAGCAAATTTGAATTCTTAGAAATCCTGTACTTTCTTACGCATCATTTCTTAATATTGAGTTAAAATTGGCTACGAAGGTACCAACTGTTATTTTTCTTTCTTTCTTTCCTTCCTTCCTTCCTTTAACTCAATATTATCTTCATAGCACTCTGCCCATCTCGACTAAGGAATACAAAATATCAACCTTCCATGCATAAGTGTCTCTTATAAACAATTTAAGAAAGCTTCACCCTACACGCCTCAAAATGTGTTTAAGGTGAATAAAAAAAAGTGATTGCTTGCTATATGTATATGAATAAAATAAGTCTGTTTATAGGAACGTCCATTAATCTACATTATACTACATATATAATTCTAAATAATAACACGTCCATATTTTCCTTATTTTGTTTCTTTAGAAAATAACTCCCTACAGAAACGAAAGAGTTTTTCTTCTATTTAAAGACATATTTTAGGAGCTTGAATGGGTTTATAGTTATTTATTGTTGTTGGTATAGCTGTTATTTATTCTTGGGATCCTTTTTTTCTTCTTCTTCTTCCAAATAAATAAAGATAGATATACATACATGTATGTTTTTTTTTGTATAGACTCCATTTCACCAATCATAACTGTATGCTCATACATAATTATATATATATGTGGAATATAAGTGCTCCTATATATAGTCATATAACTCCCTAATAAGATTAACAATACTTAAACCTATATTTTAATTGGAGTTTAATTGGTTGCTCCTTCAGAATATAAATTAGATTATATCTATATACAAATAGAATTTTGGAGAAACATGTTGTAAAAAAATAGAATTACTCTGTACATTGATCTCTGAATAATCTAAGAACATATTTATTAAACATTAAAATAAGTTCAATTCATTTCCACGTTATTTAAATAATAATTTGAAGCAACCTAATTAATAATTCGAGAGTGTCTCAATTTTTTGAGAATATTCTAAAATTAATTAAATATCTATTTTTTTCATTTACTGTCTCCTATAATATACCATCATTTGAAATGCTGAGGTGGGGGAAAACACTGCCAATGACTTTTTAAATGCATTTTTTTTTAAATCGGGCAGTTCTTTACACAAAATAAAGCTACGAACAGGATTTAATTTTCTATTCGAGTTTCTGCAGATTTTAAAGTCTTGTTAAACTTTTGCTACTGCTAACAAATATAAATGAGTATATGTATGATATGTAATCCGTATACTGTGTGTGTGTTTTTTTTTATCTAATTAATTTTATTGCACTAAGTATTTGAATGAAAAGCATTTTATATATCTCATAAAATTTTACTATATTCAATATTTACTTTATATATGTACATATACATACCACTAATTTATTAGTTTACTCTAGAATATCTTTGATGCTTTTTTTATTCAGTTATTTAAGTTTAGTTTTATGGTTTGTGGCGTACCTATGCTTTACAATTATAGAATAAATGTTTTTACTCATTAAGTTATCACTATACCATATTTAGTCATTATACTAACTCAGTTACACATAAATGCAATATAAAAGAAGATTCTTCCAATTACATATTTATACCTACGAATAAACTGTATAATGTATTATGAAGAAAACTGCTAGCTCAATAAAAATAATCACAAAAAGTCTAATTTTGTATAATTGTTAGGAAAAAAAATAAAAATGTACTAGGATACAACCTTGATTTTCTCATTTGACCTACATGTTAAAATAATTTAGCCAATAAAAAATGTAAAATCTAGATCATAGATAATATATATCTGTGTATATAAAATTATGCTTACAAAGGCATTGCAAGGGTCTACAAGTCAAACCTTACCCTCCTATTCGTCTACTAATACATTTACTTGACTCTCATTTATTCAATACAATATTATTTGTTAAATTATCTAGAAATTCCACTATGAAATATGTACTCTTATAAGAATATCCGTCTGTGTATAATTTATCACATAAATGATATAGGTTTTTTTTAAGGATTAAGCCATCACACTTTGGAGGGAGGTATGTATTTTGAAAAGATCCTTGATATGGAGACTACATCCCTATGGGAATTACGTACTGCCTCAAGGCAAGCTTCACATCTATTTTCCTTAAGTAACTTTCGATTTGATCATGGGACAGCACACCTCATTTGCTGATGTGAAATATTCGGGTACTTTATAGAAAGAACATGGAGGCCCAGTCCTATATGTCAAATGTTTTAAAATCTATTTCTATACCTATGTATAGAATGCTACCATCTTCTGCAAATTCACTTTAGCAAATCTAGAAGATTTAACTTTGATCAATGATGGCAATACTGAGAGTCACTACTTTGAAGTAAGATTTTAAATTGTGAATTCATTAGGTTCGTCCTCGTGACCTTCAGCTCTATTCGGCTTAGGTCTCTTGAAGACGCTTTTGTGTTATAAAATTAAGGTGGACATCCCTAATTGGCCTAAACCAATTTTGAATTGCTGTTTATTATTGAAACACTAATTTTTTCAATGTTTGCAATTTTAATTCTTCCCTGTTGGAGGGTGAAGACAAACCTTGTTAGAGTGTAATTATAACGTTTCTCTGAATGCATATAATATGAATCGTATGTAAATTATACAAGCCATCATCTTCAAGTTATTTTATAATAAAAACCATGTACACCTATATGTACATTTGTAAAATGATTTTAAATGTATCGGGTTGACTTTATAGTTATCAATTAATAATAATTTGTTATTTGTATCAATAAATCATTCCTGTAATCAGAATAAACCCAAATATGAATAAAATCATATTTATTTGAGTTTGGTGAGAGACCGACTCTTGTATATTAGTCCACAAATATGTTGATCCTCTTCTGCAAATGGGATAGATACAGACTGGTGGAAACCAACACTGTTTCCTCAGAGAATAGTGATTCAAATAACTCATAATTTTTGATTTTAATGTCAATATCTTTTTTTCCATTTTGGGACGAATGCCCTTCATTACAAAATTGAATCTTTATCAAGATAAGAAATTGCCTTTTACTGACGATACCTCCCCTCCCTCTACAGATATTCCAACCAAAGTATATATGTATGTAGATTATATATGCAATTTTTAAAGTGAAGAAGATAACATCTTCACAGAGATCTCTTTGTAAGTAGATCACCTAGTTTTCTTATACACTGTTAGTTTCTTTCCTATTTTGATGTTGCTATTATGAGCATTAGCATTAGCATTTACCTATTTAATTTTGCAATTTACTAAATATCAATTTTTACGATAAAAACCAAATTTATTTTCTTCAATGCATTTTAATAAAATAGACCAAAATTTATTTATGGAAACGATTACAATAAAAGCAAAGGAATATGGAATTTTTAAACACGATTTAGTTCTTATGATAATCTCCTAAACGTTAAGGAGAGAGAAAAGATTTTTCCTTACACAGCTGATCATACTTATGTATTTTCGCTACAAAAATCTTCCTTCAATCGCTATGATATTTTTAAGTATGGCAAAATACATTTTTTCTGTGTGTTTTGATCCATTTAGTTCCTTCTTTCAATACATATTAAATCATTTTGTTTGCATAGAACTCTTTTTATGTAAGATTTAAATTTATCATCGATAATACACAATATTTGAGCCTTCCTCTTAAGCTAGTTTTGCTGTAAACTAGAAAAGCGCTTATATAATGTAGGCTATTGGTTTTTTTTTTCAGTTAACTGTTTTTAAAGATCTATGTAACATTTCTCGATTGTGATTTTTTTTTTTTTTTGCCGTTTTCATAGTTTATTTTAATTTTGAAAATTTGGTTTTTGATTACACTTGTGTCAGTTTCAACCAAAATCGGGATCCCTATCCTTAAGTGGATGGTTACATTCCATAAAATTTCAAATTTAATAAGAAATATTAAAATAAAGAAACGATGGCAGCACCCCCAATACGACGTTACAAATTTCTCAGACAAATTGGAATAATGACTCCGTTCCTTTTTCTTAGCATTATGTATGGACATCATTAAAATAATAAGGAAAAAATAAACTAAACCGTTTGAGGACTGTAATTCAATTCACAAAATGTGTATTTATTTTAGCTTTCACGTGAGAAATCCTCAGTTTTGAAGCTCAATCGTCAATCTTTTCCTCATTTAACTTTCTATTATAGGATTTTTGAAGGTTGAATCTTCATATGGGTTTAAATGTATATATATATCTCCAATTTGTTCTTGATATGATGAAATTTTAATGATTTTGTGGCTTTTTTTTCTCTTTGTTCTTTTAGAGAAAAGTTTGAGACGTGAACAAAAATCCTATCGTGTAGTATCAAATGGGTTTGAATTTATATGATGGCTCTTTTTTTCTTTCATAATCTTAATCTAAACGTAAAAACAAAAACTTACTTCCTTTAATCTTTGAACTAATGAGTTTTATTATTATTATTATTCTTTTAAACACTTTTTATACTTTCTTGGAAGGGGAAAATTAATGACTTTGGAGAAATTCTTCTAATTTATAGATTTAATTACAAAAGACTAAAAAAATAGATATATTTAGCCTCATAATGGTTTCTATTAAGGGTGATTTAGAACCCTTATAGTACCAGGTAAATTTGTTCAATGTATTCTTTATTTAATGGTCCAACAAGGATATTATAGGTATTATACTAATTCTTCTTTAAAATGTGAAAAGGAAATATCCACGCATCAGGTATCTTTTTAAGTGATATTAATGCATTAATTATTATTATTTAATAATTAATTAGTTTGTAACACATTATGTCTAATCAAATTTTAAGACGCGTTTTCACCTTTTTTGAGAAATCATTGGAAGAGAGATACTACAAAAGGCTTGCTATATTTTGAATTACATACAAAAAGAGACTCACTTCCATTTTGAAAATAGGAAACTTTATGAAAGAAAAAAGATAATTGCAAAAGTATGGGTGTGACAAAATTATCCTTTTACCATACCACTAGGTTTGTGTTAAATGAGATTCATTTTATCATTTGGTAAGTCATTATCTCTTTTTATATTTCTTTTGGATAACTTTTATTCCTTTTGAGCCAGATTCGTAGGTATCACTGAATTTTTTTGACGTCTCTTTCCATTAATGTTGAATAAATTGGGGATGGTTGTTCCAAATATTGTTCGAGCGAATAATAAGTAGTACTCCTCTGGGCAGAAAAATCATGAATTAGTTTGTATCTAGGTAGCATTAATGACTTAATTTATTTTTGAAAATTTGACTGGCAGTTGTGCTTCGATGGAAAAAAAAAGGTACAACCCTCTTTACCTTGCCAAGGAGTCGCTAATCACTATTAGGAGATATTATTACATTAGAAAAGTGGTATAATGTGTGGGCAAAGCAGCTAATCTATGGGCCTAACCCAGCTGTATCTTTGAAGGAAATTTTCGTTGTCACTGGTATTGAGTGATTTCATAATAAATAATAACCAAAATTTTATAATATCAAAATATTTAATATGGTATTTTACATAATTTAATTGCATTTGCCTACAGTTGAGTATTCTCATAGCTAGAGAGTGTTTAATATATGGATCATGTAGTAAAAATAATCTGACTCAAATCGAGTTTTTTCCATATATGTAAAAGGTGCTTTATCAAAAAAATTATTATTATCATTATGAAAAAATTAAAACTATTGTTAGAAAATTTATCAAAATATGGTAGCAAGTCGTGACAAATCTAGAGTCTTACTTTCGAGTTCAAGTCAAGTCTCGAATCTTTTATTTGATTTTTAGATCAAATCAAATCTTTAGTCTTTAAAATACCAACACTAGTCCAAATCAAGCTTCAAATTCAAGGCTCCACCCCTCTGATATTTTGTAATTCTTATTTTAGGTGGAGATGTTTCGTACATTTCTAGCGAATAATGAACAGGATTTCAAAAAAAAACAAAAAACTACCAGCTGTTTTTTTTTTTTTTTTTCATTTTTACTAATAAATCAGTAATTTTTCTCTAACAAATCCTTCTGCACAAGTAAGGAAAGAATCAGCTAACATAAATTCTGGAAACATGTCGATCATTGTTCTTTAACGATATATTCCTAGTTTTTAGAGACCATAATACAAATCAACTGTTGATGGAGTTCATGACATCCATGAATAGCAAATGACATTTGAAATTTTGAAACTGAATTATAAAGAATGGCAGAAAATGTAAATATCAAAAAAAAAGAAAAAAAGTAGATATCTACAAAAATCGTGAACGTTTGTGTACCAAACTTTAATTACATATTCATTCTGTAATAAGGGGACAACTATTTTGTCTCATATTTGTATACTCTTAAAGTCAAAGAATAAACTTAAGAACTTTTAAAATTTAATTTAATTCATATGTAATTTATATTATGAACTTTTATTGAATAAACTTTTAACTTTATTTTGTTTTACTGTATCAGTTACTTTCTGTTGAAACTAGTATCAACCTACATATATAGGAAAAGTATGTTATTAGTTCTTGGAAAATTCGCTGCTCAAATACAGGCTTTCTAAAATATAATTATTCATTTTAAAATCCTTTTGGAGAATTTTCCGAATATTGCTTTGTCAATTAAATAAAATAATGAATATGTATTAAGTCGTTACACTTCGTTAACTTATTACATCACAGAGTCTTACCTTTCAAAAGAATGCAAAAAGCGGCCCAAAATTCGCTAAGAAGCGTTAACAAATTTTTCTTAACTGTTGAATTATTCTTCATATCAAAGAAGTGAATTGTTCATTGCTTTACTAGAGCTAACTCAAGTTGAACCAATCAACGTTAAAAAAATTATTAGTAGGAAAACAAGTTAAAAATCGACTGCTAACAAAAAGAATACAGTGTACATTTATATGTTAGTGGAATAACACTGTGATCAGAGATACTTTAAAAGTCTTTAACATATCGACTGATTCACTTTACAGCTTTGTCATCATAGTTTTTGAATATGTATAAATTAGGGTGTGTCAAAATCACAAGAGTTTGGAATTTGGTGTCAGAGGATATTTTTTATTTTGCATTTGAGTCATTTAAACATGAAAATAATCGTTAAATGTCTATAATAAAGGTTCTTCATGGACGGAGGTTAATTTGAAAATCTGTAAAATATCGAATAATATGAATTTTTGATGCTTTTTCCTTTCAATTATGAACTAGAATGGAGATACAAGATGTTATTCAAATTAAATTCTGCTAATTAGAAGTATAATCTTCAACAATATCATTAGCATATTGCTGTAATTTCCCTCATAAGACTCTCAAACAAGACACAAATAAAAAACCACGTATAACACGCATATATTTGTATATATTTCTTCATTTTTTCAACTCATTTATCATTTCTTGAAACCATTATGAATCATTAATCAATATATTCCCATTATTTATTGAAGCCAAATAATAAACTTAATTATGACTATTTATCACTATAGAAATTGTCTATTAAACTCTTGAAAACAGTATTGTAAGGGTTTATTTATCATTTGTTTTAATTTTTTAAACTGTTTCAATAATATAGAATATGTATAGTAATTAAATCATGTATTTCATATATATATATATATATATAAATAAATACATAAATATGTAAATTCATGAATAAATTTATATACATATGTATATTAACTTTTTATACATATATGTATGCATAGAAAATATTTTTTGTTTAACTTTCAAAAGTTGTTTTTTATTCTTTGCATTTAATCAGATTATTAAAGCTCTTAGTTATCAAATGATTCATTTATTCTTGTTTTCTACATCATTGTTTTTGAGCCTTTTTGATATTAATGAAGAAATTCTACAGAACGAATGAGGGGAAAAATATATTTTCATATAGATTTACCTTCCCGGATAGTTTTTTGCTATCTTGTCCGTAGAATAATGAAAGTAAAACAAATGTTTTTCATGATTAGGTTGAAATCAGCATGTATTTAAATAGGCTAACAAGCATTGTATTTGTCTAAGAAAAAAGTTTAATTTTTTTTGTTGGTAGAATTGGATTAGAGAACACTTCTTAGAGTTTTAGATTGTTTGAGTATCGTTAGGCATACAAAAGCTGTTAGGAAAGTTACAAGCATTGATCTAATGGGGATTCTACCTAACTTCAACTGTACATAATAATAATATTTGAGTATTGTTTAGTAGATATGTATATATGTACTCATGTTTGATACTTGGTTTGAGGCCATTTTTTTTTTTTTCGTTCGATCTTGACCGATTTGGGCCAAAATTTTAAATATGTTTCAAACCGGTAGCATATCGAAAAAAATGACCGAGTTACCTGAACTCAGCAAATGATAAATTTCAAAGTTCGTAAGGCTTCATTGTACAGATATTCAATATTTTTTTTTTAAATCACATGATGCCAATAACAAATTATGAAAAAAATTGGTCTGAGCTGAATTTTTAAATGAGATCCATTCAGACTTATTATTCCTATGGAACTGATTCAAACCAAACCTGTTTAAATGAGTAATTTGGCTTAGATTAACAAAAATACCATTATGAACCTCTTTGTAGATTTACATTTAGTATTTGGTCTCTTAACTGTAACTATAGATAATTTTGAGCCTCTGATGCATTCGATTTAACATCATAACATCAACCCTTAATTGGGCAAAAGTGTACCTTTCGTTGGATAATTGATTGGGTGAAATCCATTGAAAATGTTCTCTAAATATCTCCTAATATTCACTTGCAAAACAGAGTTACACTGACACTTGTTCCTTGACACAGATGTCATTGTTTCAGCCACTCAATATTTTGAATTTGACCAATTAAGTTTAAGTACCCTTGAGTTTGTTTCTGTGTACTCATGACCTCAAATGACAAGTTTTGAACGTTGCATATATTGAATTAAAGCCAATTGATGTAATTCTCTTGCTTCAGTCATTTGCTTCTCTTCTGCAGCATAGAACTCGCTAGACACATATATGTATTTCTGAAGTAGACACACTTTTGATGTCAACATATGAACATTTGACTTCTCGTGACTTTGAAATATTTCTTGTACCTGTCTATGAAAAACCCATTTTCAAAAACATAGAAATACTTTTTATCCAGTTGTCAGCTTCATCATAGTATAAGGGAGTACCAATTAATTAGGTTTGTTTTTTGTGATTTTTTTTTTCAGATTGAAATGAATTAACAGATTCATCAAAGTATTGTTCATCGATGATTACAACTTTTGCCTACCTCTCAGACAGTTTTTCAATTCCATTGCGAAAAAAATTTCACACCTTTTGAGGAGATCCAAGTTAGGAGGCAATTTCCGATTTCGAAAGAAGTAAACTGGTGAGTTGCATTCGACGAAACAACCAGTAAACAGGGGAAGCAATGCTCAGAGAATATTGTGGGTGTGCTAAAATACCCCATTTGAGGGTTTCCAAATACTTTTTTACAACTTTTTCAACATGAGGCCAAGCGTTATCATGTAAAAGAATAATTTTTTAATGTCTTTGCTCCTATTCCTGTTGTTTTTCTCGTAATGCACAACCTTTTGGTGTTGTTGTAGATCATCCTATTATCATTCTCGTCACAATTCAATGTAAAAAAACCCTTCCTTTGTAGCCTTTGAATGAGCTGCCCCCATTTGAAAAATCGTCTTTCCTCTTGCATTTGTCTCGGACCTTCGTCGAGTAATGCCTCCAATAATAATTTGTCTTTTAATTTTTTTGCCTGTTCAGAGCGAGGCTTGTCTTCAACGCTGAAATCACCATTCTTGAAACATCGAAACCATTTCCTATATAATCTATTGGTTGGAGATCTGTCACCATAAGCTTTTACAAACATTCGATGCGTTTCAGCTGCACTTTTTTCAGATTAAAACAGAAACATAAATTCTACAGCAAATGGTGCTTAATAACTACAAAATTTGACATATTCAACAAAGTAAAAATAGAGGTTTTTGTTTTGTTTGAAACTCAAATTGGTATAAATTGAATATTATTGACAGATGCTAAACTCTCTAAAACAACTGAAACCTGCTGATACTATCAAACATTCATGACAGGAGAGTTATCTTTGGAAAACGTCCAAACTAATTTGTACTCCCTATACATATGCATATTTTGTTATTTTTTAGTCTGTGCATCACATATTATAAATAGGAATGAATAATTATTTTCATACAAACTCTATTATTCAAATATCCCTTGGTACGTCTCATTAAAATAAAATATAATACAACCACTTCAACTTAATAAACCTCGATAATAAAAAAAGTACATTGATTTATATGGGGGCTTTTTTCCCCCATATACCTTGATAATTACCCATACATATATTTAAAAAGAACGACTTTTATCTTTTGTATTGTATGCATCTAATGTCTTATCTGACTGAATTCCTCATTGTTAGAAATAATGAACGAGTGTTACAGACTATGACACCAAACCTTTGTGTTTTTACGAAATCTTTAAAAATGTATTCTTCAAACTGCAAGCAAACAGCTATTGCCTGGACCTTGTCCGTTCCAAAAATCCACTTCGAGTACACTCTCAACCATTTACTTTTCGGTCCGATCCTTAATAACTACAACAATCTTGAGTTAATGGAGACTTAGAACCAAATGTTTCAGTATTTTTTTTATTCAAAAGATTCTTTTTTAAGACAAAAACAAAGAAGCCAAACAAAGGCTTAAAATCCACTTATTTGATTTTAAAATTATGTACAATAATAATTAATACATTAACACACTGAGTAATGCGTTTAGAAAAAACCGTTCCCTTTAACTCTATTTTATATCAAAAATAATAGCTTAAGAAATAAATAATAATAATATTTTTTACAGATGTTTTATTCAGGTACAAAAAGTTATAAAATAAAGTTAATAGTATATGCTATCCCTTCGAAGATAATTGAAAAAGAAGGCAAAATGTCCGGGTAAAAAATGTCAATTTTCTAAGCTTTAAGGCCGTTGAAAAAGTGAGTGAGTATCCTTTTGTAAACCCACCTTTACTGTATGAAGTTATATTCATACATACTTTGCTACATTCTTGCTACAGCTTTTTGCAATTTTCACTTCCCTTTATATTATCATTTATTTTTAAAACATTTTTAACACTACCTAGATACTTATTTTGAATTTCTGTCTATGACGTAATAATAACTAAAAGGAAGTAGAAAATTGCAAAAAAAAACTCTGGCTTGTAACATTGTAGGAATCCAAGTTTAGGATACCAAATGTATTTATACTGATAAATCAGGAAAGAATTGTACAAATAACAAGGAAGTAGAAAGTCTGAGATAAATTACGTCTATAGATATTATGAAGGTGAGAATGTGGAACATAAAAATATTTGACATCATCATCTTAAAAGAAATTTTATCAAAATAACTTGATAAATAATTTAGTTAAAAAGGTAAATATTGACAATGTCTAGATAATTTATTTTTTTCTAAATTGTAAACCTGTCATTTTGTATGTTGATTCTTGCATCAAAAAGTTAGTTGTCATGAAATGAATTAAATTAAAGTTATGAAAAAGTTAATTAAGGAGTTAAAACACTTTTGCTGATATAATATGTAGTATTTTCCTATTATACCTATTATAAATGAAACACTGAAGCCATGAATGAAATCTTAATTAGATCCAAATTAGAGAGGAAAAAAATATGTTTTTGATCATCTTAATAAATATTAATACATGTCTATTAAATTAATGAATTGTCATGGTTCATGAGATGCCCTCGGAATATTTTTTTTATTTTTGTGTAGACATTGCTCTGCATTGCACAAATAATTTTGATATTTTTGCTTTAAAATCCATCAGCAAAAGATTGCAAAAACATCATTTGTCTTATCTGTCTGTGAGTATGTACATGTATGTGTAAAATAATTTATATGGGATTTATATATTTTGCAAAATTATTGCAAAAGGCAAATAGTTCAACTTAAAAAAAAAAATACTATCTACTCTTTCATCATTTTTCACCTCTCAAAAAATAAAAAAAGTATGTTTATATGCATTCAAATATATTTAATACCATCAACACACTTCAAGTAAATAATGTTTACATACATTTTATATTCAATATTTATAAGGAATTTACATATAGCGAACTCTTTTATTTAAATTTAATTGTCCGTATTCTTTATATCGTTGACACCTCAAATTATTCAATTTGAGTTTAATAAACAATATATATTATATAATAATAAAAATATTGGTAAACGAAAAGCTTTGCTTAAAGAGAGATCAAATACATTTGAAACTCAGAGAGAACTCACTTCTCAATCACAAATAAAATCATAGAATCAATAATCGAAAATGTTTAGAAAATCGTACAAAACTAAAAAGTTACATTCAAAATTCATTCAATACACTACTAAAGAGCTTTTTATTATTAAACACACCATACAAATAAGAATCAGAGAGAATAGGGATTTGTCCTTCCATCTGTGAACCGACCATAATTCCTTATGTTTACATAAGTAAATTAATTTGATCGACAAACATATTGAATTTTTGAAGAGATTTTTGGGAATGGAATGAGTCGGCTATATTAAGTTTCAAGATAATTAAATCTAGTTTAAAATAGAGCAAATCTCTCGACCTTTGCATTAAATAGAGAGGAAGCATGAACCCCAAAATTAACTTGTAGTTAGAGAATTACGTCATTGGACTTTCATTCTTTATTTAATAGTTGGGATATTTATAGCTTAAAGGAGTTCTTCTTCCAGTTCAACAAATTGATGATTACGACGTCATTCACTTTTTTGTTCACTCGAAACCTAAAGAGGAAAAAATTGATAGCAATCTAAAAGGTCATATACAATTATGGCGGGATCTAGCTTGGTAAGGTATTTTTGGCTACAAGGCCTCTTTGGCTTACAAGATGTTCTTTTTGAAGTACATATTTATATATTTGCTTACTACGTTACACAGATGACGGCACTTAATTATTTTTCCTCGTGACGAATTCAATTATATTCCCACTTTTGGAATGAACAAGGTGAATTCATGAAAGTTACACAATTGTAAAGTAATTCATGACGCACCCAGAGGACACAAAATTTAATAAGTAAACTGATCCCGCAGTTATCGTTTCAACACTTTTTTACGATGATTATTTTAGAATAAACAAAAACATACTGTATTCTCCCTTCAGATGTTTTCATCACTTTACTCTGACTTTACAATTTATGAGCTCAAAAAGGGTTTATTATCTTATATGATTTTGAGATATATCATATAATTATATCAAGGACGTTGTGCCCTTTTTTTTAATTTTTTAATCTAAAGTCAGTAGAAATCAATGATTTTTATATTTGTATCATTAATCAATGGCTCTAAATTATAACTCATCTCAAAATTAAAAAGTTGGCTACAAGAAAAATACAAGAGGCTAGTAGCTACCCTATGTTTTTTTCAAATTTTTCTTTTCCCTTTTGAGAGTCGAGATTACGATTGGACAAAAAGGTCGTTTCGTCTCTCCTAGCCTTACTTCCCACAACGTGTTTTTAAGAACATACACAAATACAATGTATACTCCCTTCTCTGTGAGTGGAATCTTTTCTAAATCAATCTAGCTGGCTAGTTATTGTGGATTTTAAAGGATATTAGTAGTACTTCTTCGCTTATCCACTCAAAACCTCGGCTTTTAAAAAATAAAGTAAAAAAAAAAAGAATTATTCAAACTTAGTTTAGCATAGTATAGTTTTGGTGTGCTAAGGTACATTATGACAATCTAAATAATATTAATATACAATACGTAGAGTCAGCTGCTTTCAATAATGAAAACTGTTCCATCTCAATGCAGCTTTTGTTTAAATTATTTGAGAGGATTGCTACAAAAATGAAGAAAAAAGACATTAGTCCCCATATAATGAGTACTTTGTTCTACTTTTTTCATTGCAAAGGGTATGATTTAGGCATTTTTATTAACTCATTTGTTATGTTAGAACTTATAAAATATGTTATAGATATTATGATGCTCTCTATCATAATCAAAAAAGAATTATGACAGTTTTAAAAAAATCTTGCCAAATGAGACGTTTAAGTTTTGTGAATATGTTTTGTTTGCGTGTATTTTGAGTGCAAAGATACTTACTTATACTTGTGTTTTATGTCATTTTGTCATTCTATTAACAACTTTTATTTTTCTTTCTATTATTCATGAATAAATTTTCTCCATTAATGGTAGAATAAGGTGTGTATATATTATAATAGCAGCAGAGCTTATAATTATGCAAAATCTCTTATCAACATTTGAGGATTAAACCGTGTAGGCTATGTATAAGCTTACTACTTCTTCTCTACATACATACGGATGTTATTCCCAATGTGTTGATTCAAAAGACTTATAAAATATGTATAAGTCTTTTGATCATTTTCATTCGAATTGTTATTAATATTAAAGTTGATTGATAAGTACTCTTCCCTTCATGACATCCATTAATCATATACATATATTATTAGCAAAATCTTGTGCACTTTGCAGCACATTCAAAACTAGGTCCTGTATTAAGATATATGATTTGATTTTATGTCAAAAATAGATTTATTACTTGAAGAAAAATATCTCCCCATGGAAGAGGTTTTCATTCATCTATTGAATGTATGTAAAATTTAATATTGACTATTTTGATTTTTTAAACAATGATGCAGAGATAATGCTTAAATATCGTAAGTAGATATATTATTAACAACATTAATTATTTTACTCATTTTTAGACTTTGTTTCTCTCGCACAGCTCCACAGAAAGTTCAAATTTGTTGACCTGTGTTATTATTAATTAAGAAATAAGGCTTCTAAAAAAATGCAATAATAGTTTAAAACTTTATGTTAATAATGATGATAGAATAATTGAGGTTACAGATTTTATTTATATACAAGTAATTCTTTTGTAACAATCCCATTTCTCTGGATCTGCAAACGTCTATTGGGACCATGGGTACAACTAACTCGTGAGACAAGCTAGACACTATATTCTTTGTTCCTTTTATAATAGCAATTCAATTTTTACACACTTGAATTTGGTTTCCTTATAAAATCAAAAACTCTTTCGTATCTTTCAATAGATTTCCCTATGCTCTTATTGCTAATTAGTTATCAGTTTAATTTAAGTACATCGTTCCATTTAAGTATTACTAATCAGTGAATATTAATGAGTGAGTATTTCTAATTAAAAAATAAAAATAGTCCAACAGTTGAAAGATTGACGTAGGTAATTGGCTAATTACTTCAGTCATATAACAATTTTGGGTGTTTTTTGTTTGTATATTTTTGTTTTTTAAAGAAAAGTTTGAGTGATAGAATGTATTTTCTACAAAGTTCTTAGGAATAAAAAATAAGTCAAAATATGTTGAAATCGTCTACATGGACACAACATATATCAGTCTCACTCAAACCGATATTAAAACAGCGTTTCTTACCTAAACCTTAATTATGGTCGTTAAATTACAAATTTGATCCGAATTTGCTCTTAATTCGCTATTTAAAAGCTCTATCAATTTCAACTAATCCTTATAATAGCTTAACTTTTTGTAGAAGGTCATTCAAGACTTGTTGGACTTGAAACATATTAAAAGTTCAAGTATTTAGGCAAAATTTTAATTCAATATTTATAGAATAAAAAGAGGTGAATACGTTTATATGATGTGAGCCTTTGTCATGTTGTTGATTTCCATTAGAGACACATCCATCAACGTAGGTCGAAAGCAACAAAATGATGAAAGAAAATCTTTAAGAAGTTATCTTTTGAATGTCATTGCTTTTGTCAATTAGTTCTATACATATCATTTTTTGTCTGCATAAAAAAAAATATATACAAAAAAAAAATGTACAAAATTTGTGTAATGACTAAAAATTATACTCTACTTTGAATTTCAGTTAATTTTGTATTATTAAAAAATATTTTTTAGTATGAAAAAGTACTACATTTTCATAATCTTATATAAGCTATTTGTTAAGCCAGATGTATATAAATATATAGCTATACATGTATTTAGCCATATAGTTAATCCCATCTCCTCTCTTTTAACTTTCCTTTATTAAGGGTATTTTATGCCCATTTAGAACATATGTATGTTCATATATAATTTTAAATGAACAATTTTTGTTCTTTTATGGTGGAAATGTCAATTAAGAATCATCAAATAGTCTTTTCATTTGAAGACATACATATAAATATATCCCTTTATGCAAATGCTTTTATGATCCCTGCAGTGCAAATATGCATGAAGGCATATTTTTTTATAATCATATAAACTCATTTCCTCCCCTCTGCAATAGAATATATATATATATATATGTATACTCATTTTTTAATGTCATAAATAAAATATTTTGATGATACAGGATTTTTTTCTCTCTCTTGCTAAAGGACAGAAATTAACACACAAATCATCTAGAACTGAAAACCTTTCTCTTCATTTCCATTGCAAGGGATTATTTTTCCTACTATGAACTTCTACCACGATAATACAAGTATATATAAATTTCTAAAGCTCAGTAATGTATCTGAGCTACACATTGTGTTGCCATGTCAAGATCATATTACCTAAAGCCAAAACAATAATATCAAGACTTTGAGGAATCAAGACAAAGAGATCTAAATGAACTTGGCATCTATATAGAACAAGACATTTGAAGAACTTGAGACTCAAACGCTATTTAAATTTGAGGGTTTGAGACCTAGACACTATATCAAGGCTTCAATAACTGGTTTCTTTGTTTTTAAATGGATCTTGTTTTTAAGGGAAATAAAATATCTGCAATTCTCTGCAAATTTGAACAATTATAGTTGAATATAGAACTGTCTAAAATCAGGCAGTTTTATAAGCTAACTGATCAATCATTTTGAGTTTTAATCTTGTAAGAAGATTTTCATACTACCATAAACTCAAATTTATCTGTAACAAAATTACCAAAATCATCATATTTTTTTGGTACCGTAGATCAACTTTTTTTAAATGCTTAAAAATCACATCCTATGTACTACAATTTTATTTGGCTGTATTCATTGTTTTATATATTTTTAAAGTTGATTTTTATTTTTATTTTATTTTCTAGTGTTATCTTTCTTTATCCATAATATGAATGATAAAGTTTGTATTTTTCATTTAACAAAAAAAACAGATAAATTACATTTTAGGTCTTTGCTATTTTCCCTTTTTGCAGAAAATAATTTTCTCCATAGTAATATACATATACATATATGACATAAATACATAGTATGTAATTGAGATTAAAAATTGTGATATCTCGAAATTAACTCAAGAGAGGGTTTGACCGATAAATTACATTTTTGAAAAAAAAAATTAGGCCTTGGGATGTCTGTGGTCTGCAATACGCATTATTTTTTATTTTATCTTTAGAATAATAAAAAGATCATTAACAAACCTCGGTTTGCCCTTTAGAGTTTTAGGTTTTTAGATTTTAATAACAATTGAGAGACATATTTAGAGTTGTACAAATTATATTGATAAAGATCAAAGCCAATAAAAAACATTGCAGCATTTGATAAATAAATTATCCTCCTTTTTTATCTTGATTAAAACTCCTAAAAAATGTGTCTTACTCTTCAAAAAATGAAGGATTTTATTAGAAAAGCTACTATTTATTCTTGTTTTTTCTTCAAGTCCTTTATATTATAGCTTAAATTGTACATAGAACAAACCTCATGTTAAAAATTGTGCCTTAAAAAAAGATCTAGTTTTTAATTTTCTTAAAGGATTGAAGGAAATATGGTGTGCAAGGTTGTGTTATATAAAGTATAGTAGTCAATTGATTAATTATTGCCAATCTATTTCCAAATAAATTTCAGACTCTAAGAATTGGTTTTCGTTTTGAAATTATCATTCTATTTAGTAATGCTTCCCAATCATTTATCAAGAGGAAATTGACTTTTAACTTGCTAATTTGATGGGATATTATATATATATATATATATATATATATAAGTACAACTATGTTACGAGTTAAAAATTGTATTTCTCAATCATTTATGACATTATTATTAAAAACGAATTGTCCTTTGATGTAAAAATAGCCTTGAAAGGTTCTAATACTAATATACAGATCGACTTTATCCTATAGAGTACTCAAAATTAATTAGTTTTCAGCCTTCAATTCTTTGAAAAAATGTATTAATTTTTTTTGACTGAAAAAAGCCTTCAATGTCTTTTTGTATTAGAAAAAATCAACCGATGATTTTCAAGTTTTTCAATTTTATGCAGATAAAATTCACCTTTCTACCCACTGCTCATGGGAAAGGGTCATGAAAAATAATGTCAAACTTTCAGGGACTAAGATTAGAGGGTAAAATGTCTCTTACTTTTGAAAAAAATTGGAAAATGACTTGATCAACTATTATAAACGTTCTCTTCATAATTAAAAAAAATATCTAAATCTGTTTAATGAAAAAATGTTTCATCTAATATAATCTAATAAAACATCAAATTAAAAAACATTTCATCTCAATATATATATAACAAAAATGAACAAACAAAAGATAGGATCATGCATAATCATTTACCATATAGTGTATTAATCGTGTCGTGTTAGTTTTTTCAAGAAATTAATTTACGACTGTATTTAAACAAGTCCAAGTGCTTCTTGATCGAAACCCTTTTTGGGATCAATAAATATACAATGTATTGTTATTATCTCTTCAACTGTTTTCATCAAACGACTCTTTACAGATTTAAAGGAGCTGACTCTGTATATGCAATAACAATTCATAAAGAAAATTAATACTTCTTTGCTTGTCCAAGGATAGAATTACATGACACAAATATACTTAGCTACCGTATGTTTTTGTCAAAAAAGGAAAGAGGAGGTTGGTAGTAAACAGTAAAGCTAGTCGTGATTGCACTGTCATCATCGTATCTTGAACAAACAACGTTGGGGTCAGGATAGGGATATTTCTAAGAAGCATAAGCCCCCAGGATCATGTGAACCCTGGAAACAATCTCTTATAACTACTTTATATTTCCTTGTTTTGTCTTCTTGAGATTTCTCTCCAGTGTCTTTGTCACAAATATTGGGATATTGCATCATGGTAGCAGATGGCATGGGGACAGAAATTTTATGCAGCCTTGATTCGCTCCCTCCTACTCCCGAATTATGATAATTATGAAACTAAATTGAAAAAGTCTATCTGATCCTCTGTATTGTAACAATTCTACATTGTCATCACATTTTTTCTCCTTATCAATTAATCATTAACTAGTTCCTCACTTTCCAAACTCACTTTCTCTATTTTAAGAGTAACTCTCAACATTTATATACTGTAATCACGACTTCTTTGGGCTTTCATCTTCATAATCCTAGATTTTACCATCATAACAATCTTTTACAAGTATTTTATGTCTATAACTGCCGTTACCCTTTCTTTTTGTACTCTTCATCAGTCACACTCTCCATCTGTTTTTGTTTGTATCAATCAGTTTTATCCTCATAATGTTTCCTGTTCATTAAAGAACTTATTCAGATCTTATTATCTGTTTTTACAAATACATCTTTATAATCTGACTCTTTAGAAATCTCTTTCTTCATCAAGTAGCTTTATCACCGTCGATAATTCCACTTATCTCTCTGACATCTTTCCTTTAAATGAACACTTGTTGTGTTTCTCAAAGCGGGATAACACGGATACTTCTCAATCAACAAGATTGAAAATAAAACCTTAAGTATTAAAAAGAAATAATAGATCTTGATCAGGGGTATCAAACTCATTTTGATATATCTGATATCAATGGGGCTAGATATATGTAAGTAAAAAAATTGACCCTCGGTCATTATTTTTTTAATCTCGTTCACAAATATTCAAAGCAGATATATCTTTACATATACTTATTGAAACCCTACGGCAATGTCATGCCACGTTATTGCACTCGACAAATTTTCAAACTCTAATCATAACAAAAAAAGTCATTTGTTGCTAACAAAGTCCTTTAAATCATTGGTACCATAAGCTTTACTTCTGCCTCTTTCCCCCACTCTACAAATTATTCATGCGAGTCGGATAATTCATCTTTTCTTTATGCTTGTTTTATATTAAGATATATTTCACTATATATATATATATATATGCCTAAATACCTATTTACTGTGATGACTGATGACAAACAGGTTTCTAAAAAAGAAAAGAAAAAGATGAAATATTCATAAATTCTTTATTATATGATAAAAGAGCATCTCTTATTTTTTATTATTAATACAATATATTACATTTTAATAAATTTTGATAAAGGAAAACAAAATACTATTTACTTGATGAAAAGGAATGAAAACTAAATCAAAAATAAAACTTATGCAAATGTGAGGGAAAAATTAGCATTATTATGATATTGTTATAAATTTATCCTTACGTACAAATTCTATGCACCTCACTTGAGAGAAGTAGGACTAGTCAGCAGATTTATCTATCTATGTACATAGTTAATAAAGAAAAGATGAATCCTTTTTAATATAACCACATATGTATCTCCAATCGTATAATTGTTTGTTATGGTCCAAATGGCGTTCATCATCGTTTCTTCACAAAATATATAAAGTGAATTTCACAATAAACTGAGAGAATTCCCTCTCAAAGCAATGGAGGGTAATATGGAAAAAAATCATTATGTCTACAGCATTGAGAGATAATTATTTTATATAAATGGATAATGAATTAAAATATATGTATGTATGTAATTGGAAATTGAACATTCAATTATACTTTTTCCTATAAATAATAATCTCCTAATAAATGGATAAATAAAAAGGGTTCTTCATTTTCTTTAAGATGGGTTTGCACATCACATTCCGTGCATGGATCAATTTTGAGAGGTCTTTGTATATTATGATGATCTTTAAACCTCAATAAATCCTCTCTTCAATATAAAGAGATTCTCTGACCATATTTATAGGAGCAAATATGACAAAAAAAAAGTTTAAATCGATTAATTTGTTTTATAATTCATTATGTAGGTCTACATAAAATGCCTCTATACCTAGTGATTGATTTAGTCGTGCTGACAGTCATAATTTCAAGAAATAACAATTTTTTCTTGATTTCTAAATTGTTTTTACTTAGCTATAGCATAAATTAAGCCATTTATAAGATCCATGTCTTTGAAACTACTCGTTATAATTGCCTAACTTTGGGTACAAGGTACGTCAAATTGTTTTGGTCTTTAACATTTGAAAAGTCCAAAATAAAAAAGTTAAATTTTAGCTTTAATATCGTATTTTAAAGATGAGTTAAACACAACAAGTGAATACTTTTTAATGATGTGAGCCTTTGTCAAGTCATATATCTCTATTAAACTTCCACCAAGAGTTGAGACCATAATAATTCTTCAGTGTAACTGAATGTATACGACCAAATAAAAGATATATCTATGGATATATATAAGGTTTCTATGGTATACTGTCAATTCGGTTCTGTTGAAGCATGTTATATTTTGTTATTATAGATAACATATGTTAACAGATAGAAGCATAGAATATATAAGTTCCATAAAAATTAGTTTGCAAATAACTTTTTTTTATTGAATAAAATATATATTGGAGCTAAAAATTATAAACAATTTACTTTGAATTTTGGTTACTTTTTTACTATTATAAAATATTGTCTGGTACTAAAAAAAATAAATTATGTATATAGAAATCACGAAAAAAATAACCCTGACGACATTTTGAGAAAAAGAAGGATTTTATTAAATATATGATGACACTGCACTATGATCGTTTTTGCTGTGAAGCCTCTATACTATTTCCAAAATTGATGCCTCTTACACCATTTTTGAAATAATACTGGCACTCTAATGATGAAAAAATTGCATTCTGAATAAAAAAAATGGGCAATTCTTAGACATTTTGTACAGATTTGTACATAATTTTAAATATTTGGTCTAAAATACACTAACAATACTAAAATACATTTTGCACCTTGACTTCAAAAATCTTTAATGTAGGAGAAGCGATCTTTATATGTACTAAATTAATTTTTTTATTGTTTTATTGATTTTCTAGGATATTTCAACTAAATCCTATTTTGACTATAACTTTTCTATGTACCTACATAGAAATTTATAAATTTGATTTGAGTCTTTAGGAACACGTTTATTAATTAATTAATTATTATTGCAGAACAAATGAAGGTAGTAAAAAAGAGAATGAATAAACGACAAAGCAATGAACAATCATAATTACCAAATTAATGGTTCTAACTTTTTTATATAAAATTATTTGTCATCATAAAAGTAGTCATCTGGAAGAATTGCACTGGACAGAATAGAAGAGTTCTTATTTTTTCGATATGATGTTTTGTACATAACATTTCCGTTATAGCATTATAGTTTCCTTCTATTCTGATTTAGAAAAAAAAATTGCTCAGTATTGTTGACCTTTTTTGTCTAACCCTGTTGCTAACATTCAACTGGTCGCTATTGATAATGTGGAATATAATCACCTTGTGTAAGTGTTATTTGAATACGTCAAAAGAATTAATTTAGCTTGATTAAATGAAAGGTTGCGTTAGATTCTGCTCTGAATTGTTCAGTAGAAAACCATGCATGACAATACTAATAAGAGAAAATATGCAAATTGCAGATTTTGGAAACTATCAGTGACCTAACTTTTTAATAAAGTTTACTTTCAAAGCATATTAAGTTAATAAAGTAACATTTATTTATTTAAAGGGTGTGTATTTTTTAGAATTTTAGGGTGACCTTCTTTTTGTAATAGCAATGTCGTTTATTATACATTTGTCTATGATAACTTTCTCCCCAAAAAATGTGAAAAAAAAGGTGCAAAATCAGTTGGTAGATAGCCGATTCTTAACTAAAGGGAGCTAACTCGAGCTAAGACAAACAACGTTCAGTACACTGATAAGGAAAATATAAGAAGACAAATTAATTATAATTTGAGCACAAAATAGTTTGTGAACTTTTATTCTTGTGAAGCAACGCTCTATCATCGTTTTATACTTCAAAAGGAGACTCTGACTTTGAGAGCCGCATTGTGTATCTCAACCTTTCCTTACAAAACGAAAATGAAAATATGTAGGTTCTAATATATATGGTATATCAAGGTCATTGGCAGGGAAGATGGAGAAGCATTTGATCCTTTGATACTCTAGATATGACCTTTTTTATATTGGTACACTTTTTGTGTTAATCAAAAAAGAAACAAATTAATCATTTCTTTGGCTACCTCTCAAAGTTAGAACAGTTTACAGACGACAATGTATAAATGTTGCCAATGAAGTTATCTTTTCCAAGAGTTGGACTATGTATTCCTTAATTAATGGTAAAAATATATATTCACTCACTACCATTATAACAAGAGATATTGCGGTTACCATATCCAAAACACCAGAAAAAACATTAAATTTTCATGCTGTTGAGATAACATTACCTGGACATTAATTAACAAAAGAATAAAAATGTACATTAGATTTAATATTTTATATTGATTGATAGAATTATTTTTTGAAGGTAATAAATCGAAGAAAAAAGTATTAATTGTGACATCAAAAATAACTATTTTAGATTGGTAGGTAACACCATATGAGTTTTTCAAATTTTTCCATTTTTTTTACACTATATAAATAGTTACAATGCAATGGGAAGATTGCTCAATTTTGACTACAAGGACAATTTGAAACTAAATTTTTTGTTCTAATACAAGCGCCAAGCAGAGTTTGAATAATATTGAAGTCATTTAATCTATATCACTCAATTGGTATATTATTTATTACCGAGAAGCAAAATTGATAATATTGTTTTACTTAATATTCCGATAGCTGATTTAATGAATAATTTTAAACTTACATACAACTTTTAATAAAATTACAGAAACAAATTTGATAGATTATAATTTGTTATTAAATATCCTTATTTTTTTATGACTTTTTTTTAATAAAAGTTGTATTATTCATTACTAAGTTAAGTATTAATATTAGAGTAATATATTAATACCCAAAACGGATGTTAAGGAATCATTACACTTGAAACATAGCTCTTTTTATGACAATTTGAATGCTCAGATATAATTTCAAAGGCTAGGAATTGCAAAATTATGTCCTTCTCTGCAAGGATAATGAACATATGCAAAGATACATAAACAGAAAAAAGTCCATGGGAAGGAGAGAAAAAACGTATAGCATTTCGTCATCGTCATCCTAATTAGAGTCTAAATAAATTGTATATTTAGTAGTTTCTTTCTTGTAGAAGAAGGTTATTCAATCAATTAATATTTGTAGAGACAAAAATACTTATCATTCAAAAAAATATTTGATAATTATGTTCTCTGTCTGTTTTTTTTTTGTCAGTATGTTATTGTAAAAAGATGTTGCTTATGAAATAAATACCTACATATATATATATATATATATATATATATACATTTATATTTATAGAGTTCCCTCCATGCATTCACAAACCACAGGTGGTGCTCGTAAAAAAAATTAGAAAATACAAGTATTCAATGAAACTGCTCTTCATTGCTCATTATAAATTCAAAGAGCGTCCTTTATAATAGAGAAAAACAAAAAATACTAAAGTATGTGTATTTTGGTTTATAATTTAGTTTTGTTTTCATTGAGTAAATATAATACCTAAATGTGTTTAAAGACACTGATGTTACAGGAAACTTTACTGTGTAGCTTCCATGTTTGGCATTTTGATGGGAAAAATCTTCTGAAATAGAATTTGAATGTATCTTCAAAAAACATAATTAGTTAGAGGAGTTTAAGTTCTTTTTTCATTTGACCTTTTTGATTCAGGTCAAGGGATGAAGAAATAAGTAAATGGATATTTGATCACCCTTCAATATAATATGTACATAAAATATAAAATTGATGAAAATTCAATTCCAAGCCATTTTTATTGAATGTAGAGACTCTAAGTCATTTACGCATAATAAATAAATGCATTAAGGAAATCAATGAATATAGTCATGCAATGCCTAATGGTCCAATTTTGTTCAACAAAATAAATTTAGATGTTTATTTATGAATAAAGGGAGCTTTAGTTATTGACATAGATTTTAAGGATGCATCGGGTAACTCAATTTAGTTGCATTGCATTGACGTTATTTTAACTCGACTTGGAGTGTAATTAAATAAAAAAGAACGCACACTAAATAAGACATTTTATTAATAGAAATGTATAACCTTTTGTCACATCTACGGATGTTTGGATTAAAATGAATAAAAGACTTCTTTCTATTGATCAAGGAAGGGATTGAATATTTGACTTGTTTATCAGTTGAGGTCTAAAGCACTCAAAAACACATTTATCCGACATTGGAGCTAAATCAAGTGAGTTCCAATGACAAAAAGACATAGGCATGTACATTCAGTATGTTCTATAATAATAACTCAAGAGTTCCACTTATAAAATTATAAAACAGGGATACCAATAGACCATCGACACGAATCTAACAAATCATTATCAAGACCACTAAATATTAGGGCACAAATGTACACCACATTGATTTAAACCAATTATTTTTCAGGGAATAATAATTATTATTATCAAAATCAGGAAAAAAATGTAATTGTCCAGACTGATCAATAAACTGTTCATATAATATGTGCAAAATGCTATTGAATGGTTTTATGAAATAGTAAATTACCGATGGAAGACATTATACTCTGTTAGATGAGGCTTTAAGATGTACTCGTATATTTTTGGCTTTAATCAAAATAGTTTGGGTTTTAATATTTAAAGGTATTTATGTAGATAACTATGTTGGTATGATGGTGACATGTTGAAAATAATATACATATTGAAGGTATGCCCCCTTCCTTTCATTAACTAAAGTATAATTTACTTTCCACAAAATTTACAACTATTCGAGTAGAAAGAAGATTAATCTTTGTTTTTTTGTACGTAGTAATAAAAAGTTATTTGAAAAATAAAAAATAATAATATTACCACCATTATCTTCAAAAACACGAAGAGTAGTACTATAAACGATTTTCATTTAACTTTTTCACGATAACATTAAATAATTATAATTTGTTAATATTATTATTTTTTTTTTAAATTGTGAAAGAGAGTCAATAAATTATTATTTCGAAATGGTTTAAATATATGTACAGTATAAAAATAATACATATATTATGAGAAATCTTCACGTTTGTTTTTCATAATATAAGTGTTATAATGTTATAGTTTAAATAGTCTAATTGGTGCTACGATATATATTTTGTAAATGGGTGAGTATACATCAACATCATTCATGTGTAGACAGGTTAATAAGTATCTCCTTGAGGAATGTGTCTAAATGTCCAAACTCAAAAGTCGTATTTCCGGGATATATGTAATTTCTGAAAATCAAAGACAGATATTTGAGAATGGGTCTATCCTTGAGTTGACTTTTTCACTATTTTCTGTAGTAAAATGTTATGTACAAATGCACAATGAATATTTGTCAATATACAAACCATTTCAAATTGCTCTAGAAACGTTTGTATAGAATATTTAAATGTGTTTCATAAATTTATTAAATTATAAAAGTTATTGTTCATTAGTATTCAAAAGGATAAAGGAAGAAAGTTACTTTATTCAGAAAGGTTCCCTTGTTTAAATATTAGATAATATAACTAATTAGTTTTTTATTATACTCTCAATTTCTATTATGTTGATGTCATTCATTTGTATATGTATGACATTAATATTATATTATTACAATTTACAAAGGTGTTTGAAGCTTGGTTGCGTGAACTGCTAATAAACAAGTAATAAGAAGTTCCGAAATAACAAAAAAAGAAAAACAATGCTATCTGATAAATAGTACTACAAATACATCACATGATAATATCCTTAATCACTCTCTCAACCTTTCCTCAAAAAAGACAATATGAAAAGAAGGCCCAAAGCCAGTGTATTGATAGTTAAAATCTTCCTAGCTATTGGATTATTCTTCAATACTCCTGGGTCACTGTTCGGATTTTAACAGGAGCTTATTTTAATTATTTAATCTCTATAGCACTAATATGAGATAATTAAAAAATCGACAGCTGACAAAATATTATGCATATATGGTAACCTTTTATGTTAGTGTAATAATGCCGTGGTTAAGGGTCACTACTTACATACATATAATCAGTTGTTTTTTATTTTATATTATGTACTCGTATCTTGAAAAATGGATTTATTGAACTCCAACTAAAACTTATTTACCACACATATATATTATCCCTAAATTATTAAATAAAGACTAAATAGTCCAACAGTTGAAGGGTAGGGCGTAATTGACTGGTTAATTTATAGTTTGGGTCTTTTTTTCGTGGCCTATTAGAAGGAAAGTTAGAAATGCGGTTGTTCCATGAGATTTCAGCACAGAAAGTTATCATTCTTGCTAATATGAGAAGGTTTTTTTTAGTTATTATTTTCTGTAAAGTCTTTCCCCGCATTAGTGTTCATAAATACCTAATGTTGGTCCGACCGGTGAACATCAGTAGTATATCACTCAATCAGTATGCTCTTTCTATTAAATAAAGAACAATACTCCAAGACTAATAATGAATGATAATTAATTAATTGATATACTTACCTATTTCTTATTTACTTTTGGATTTCGGTTCTGATTTTTTTTTTTTTTAAGGAAAATTTTGAGTGGTACAATCAGTGGCGTCGAAGACATATGGGCTATTGTCTCCCTCAATTTTCAAAAAAAATGAGGCTTCGTGATCAAGTTATATAATAGCTTTGGTCATAAATAAACTTGAGACGTCATAAATATAATATATAATTTGTTATTTCAAATTAACTTTTTCCTGATATTAATAGACGAATATAAAAATATATTAATATCTTAGAGCACTTTAGAGTTTATATTATTCATATTTTAATATTTTAGTGCTTGAAATCTTTAAGTGGTTTGTCATGAAAGATTGGGAAAAGATACCCCTGAAACGCTTATAATTATTTTTTTGACAATAGTAGAAACTGATTATAAAATATAGTTAAAAATAAAAGATGTGCAAATCAAAGTTGTCAAAACAAGTAAATGTGTTGAAATATTTCAAGTCAAACATTTTCTTAATTGCTTTTATATTTGTAATTGCACTAGCAACAACATTTTTGTACCCAGGTTGTAATGGTGGTTTTGCATTTAACTTTATGTCAAATAACACGAAAATAGAATTAAAAAATTTTGCTTTCATGTTTTACAAGTTGAATAATAATACTATACTTTCATACATACATACCATTTGAGCTTTTTTAAAAGTCCAAACTTTATTGGTTATTTAATATATTTGCTTTTATGTCAAATACCACACAAAAGGAAACTTTAAATTAAAAAAATGTACTTTTGTAATCTACAAATTGATTTTGTAGCGCATACTAAAGATTCAAACTTATCTTTTACCAAGAATAAAAGAAGTAAATGAAAAAAGAAAAGAAACAAATAATAGCTAGTCTAGTCTTCAGTTCTTAATAACATTTTCGACATTTTTAAATCTGCCCCCCCCCCCCCACAAATACACACACACTAACAAATCCATTCGAGCACCACTAGGTACAATATATAGATAGGCACAGTGGAGACAGAGGAATTTCGGGACTATATCATCCTTTTTCTCTATAGTTTATGTAACCCACCCCCTACTATAAAAAAACAGAAGTGGAAATTATGAATAGTTTGGTTGTCTGAGGAGATGTACGGTGATTTATGACAGAAAACTGTTCACAAGTCTTTGAACTTGAGTACAAGTTATGTTGTGAGTCTTAAAAGACAATTTCATACAGAGACTAAGTCGGTTCCTTAGTTTTAAACCATGAGTCATAGTTGAATCACGTGTACCAATAAAAGTGCAACTTAAGTCATGAGCCTTTGAATAAGTTACTAGCCATAAATAAAACCCACGAATAGAATGGATCTCAAATTAGGGACGCAGATAAGGGGATATGCCCTTCAACAATAAAAATACTTTATAGATGTCTCAACACTAACAAAAGCATATATGTTAGGATCAAAGTGAGTTTCAAGAAAGTAGGTGGCATCCTAGAGGGTAATTTATACAAAGGTCGAAGATGATGCACATAGAGCTCATGTGAAAATTGAAAAGCCTTATGATTAGATAGTTTGTCTAATTCATATTTATTGTACTTTGTATTAGACCTTGTCGACTGCAGGAAAAAAAAAATTCGTAATAAACACTCACCTCGGCTAATTACTGACTTGAATTTAAGAAAGTTGAAATAAAAGTGAACGACTTTCTAAGTGTAACGATGAAATCATACAAAAATTATGAAGTATGTATGTATATACTTAATATTAGGTGAATGAGCTATTCACAAGTCACTTTTCATGAATTTGAATTAAGTTACAAGTCTACACAATCTATAGGGGATTCAAGTAGAGTTTTTATTTTTGAACCACGAGTCTAAGTCGAGTCCTCACCTCTGACTTATGTATTGTATTCGCCAGTCATGGAATTATCAGGGTTTTCTTTTCTTTTTTAAAACTAAACATTAACAAATTCTGTAGCATCTCTAGAAATGTAGCCATCGTGACTTATCAAGTTTGGCACGGGTATCTTTATTAAGGTTAGACTACATTTTCTATGTGGTTATAGTTTTTGCTACAGTATTTTTGACAAATGTATGTACAGTGTGTAGTAACAAAATATAAGATCAAAGAGATTTTTAAAATTTATGTATGTAAGTATATCTTCAATAGATATCGAGTTTAAAAAATAATTAAATTAATATACCTACAAAAGTTATAACTCAGATATCACGATATTATACCCACACCTTGATTCCTATGAGGTGTTAATACTCGTTTCACATACATATTTTAAGAACCATTTTATTGAATTAAATTGAATTAAATTTGTTTTAAAAAATAAAATTGTTGAGTTCTACATGACACGGAGTCTTAGCTTATTTGATTTTTTGAAGAAGGATCCATTAAGAAACATTGAGATAATTTTTGTTTTCAATTTTGTAGCTTTCATTTCTTCATTTATCAAGTCAAGTTAAGTTCATTTATATGGCTAACTGGAAGCTTTTAATGAATTTCAATTTCTGGTACAAAACACATTGTTTCATATCCTTCATCCTTTCCTTCTTCAAAGAAAAGAAAAGATCAAAAACCAGTTGGTACACGTTAACCCATTCTTCCCAACTATGGACAATTTTTAATTTAATACTTAACAGCTTAGCAACAGCAGATTTGAGTTAAACCAATCAATTTTTAGAAGACTCTTGAGGAGCAAACACAACAAGCCGTAACAAACATACTATATATGCATTTTCTTTTCAGCAGTTTTCATTATTTGACAACTCACTGACTCGGCGAATTCATTATTACTTCTATGCTTGCCCATGTGTACCATAGCATGACAAAATATATATATATATAGCTATAATTTGTTTTTGTAGGTTTCAAGTAGACAAAAAAAAAAGCTGGTCGTCAAGAGAAGTGGCAAAAATAGCCTGAAAAAATATGTATATGAGTTGTTGATATTGTAAAGATGTCATTGTACAAGTTTTATACGTTTGAAAAGTCGAATAAGTCAGGATATGAGAATGCATAAAATAAGTGATTGTTTGAAGAAATTTGAAAATATACAGACACACATAAGAATATATGTATATCTTTTCAGAAAGGCTAAAGATACTCAGGGACATAAATGTCCCACACTTTTCTCATTCCTCAACAGACAATATTAGTTACATATTTTTATAGATGTTTTTTCCATGGATACTATTAAGTTATTCATCATTTTTCTTATTTGAGTAGATAATGATTTTTGTTTTGACTTGATGACAAGTAAAATATATGCCATACTGATTCATCTATGTTCTCCCTTCCCCACGTCAAATATATTGTACGTATTCATAGAACCTGAGATTTTAATTTATTTGAGATTAAGTCATCAGCTGGGATGACTATTATTAATTTTTTGAAGGAAATATTGTAGACATTGGACGAATTTCAAGAACATCAGGGATTTGAATGTCATAATGTGACAGAAAACTTCAAGGTTTTGATCCCATAGACCAAATACTAATTTAATATGACAAGGAAAAACTTGATAATGGAAAATCGCTAGTGTGACGATGAAATGCATGAATTTATACTGAGACGTCATTCTGTAGAAATGAGATGAGAGCAGCTTCTTTATATTCAATAAGAAATTATCTTCAATGTGTATTATTATTATTATAAGCTTTTATATATGCACATAAATATTATACTCTCATAACTGCGCAATTTGGAATTATATATTTCATTACTTATGCAATATCATGCATTTTGTTCGTTTACTTACGATCTCAGTATTAATTCATGCTGGGGTTTCTTGATTTTTGTAAAAAGATGCTAAAGTATTTGCAATGAGGGGGATTGAATGGACAAATAAACAACCATTTCTAGGTAAAAAAAAAAACTGGTTGAGACTCAATGATGAATATTGTATCCTCAATAACTGATTTTATTAAACTCAAATCGACACGTAGATATAATTGAAGATCATTTGAGCCTGAGAAAAAGTATAATGGTGAATACTGTATTATTTTCTATAAATATACCCTATTCATCTTCTTCTTTATATCAATACATCACTTTTTTTCTACAAACATGAAGACTATTAATATATATATATATATATATAATTTATAGAGGTATGTAGGCATATCTAGGAAAAAATTGCAATGAGTAATATGTGAGAAAAGATCAAATGAAATAGTCCTTCGTGATGAGAGTTAATAAAAACTTAATATTTGTATTCATATATGTATATTAAGATCATTATATGGATCTATGTTTTATCAAAAAGGATTGAAGTCTTAATGTAATGTTTATCAATTTCTGACTTTTTAAGTCATATATTGTGAACGGATAAATAATTAATCAAAAGCCGAATTCAGGTTTAATATTATTCAATGTCTACATAAAATGTATACAATGGTGTTTTATAAAAATGTTTAAAAATGGCAAGAACGGCACTATGAATGATCCATTGAGTTAATCATTATGGAATTCATTTCCTCTTCTTGTGGTGCTAAAAAGTTACTATATCAGGGATTTATATATGTCAAGTGTGGAATCATATGAGTGTGAGATGCGACGAAACCTCAAGCAATGCAAGACCAGGATCCGTGTAACTGAAGACCAAGTTGTTGGTCACTCATGCACCAGATATTTGACGATCAGAGGCCCTAAAGATATGTCAACCTATCAAACGTCATGCTATTGACAGATTGGCATAGCTTGAATTACTATTGCATCCATCATATAAAACAGAAAACAAAGTAAAAATAATAATACCTGAAGATAGGTAGTAATTTTAGTGGGTACTGAGTGAAGGGGCTTTGGAGAGACCAATTATTCAGAATTCCAATAACATATTTTTTTGAGACTAGGGAAGAGTATTCACAAACTGTCATAGTGGATGTTCTAATAGCTTGAGAGTCTTTGTACATCCTTCAAATTAATTAATGACCGTTTTCACCTCCAACCCTGCAATTTTAATTTTTTGAAGTCTTGTATTTTCCATATTTTGATGGACAAATTCATACATTAATGCAAATAAAATAAATAGAAATAGCCAGTTTTATGAGAAGAACCAATGACTTTTAGAGAAAAGGACTGAAAACAAAGTTGATAAATTTTGACCCCCCTGCTTATTAATATTAGATACGTTTTAAAAGTGACATCAAGTGATGAATAAGTATTCCTAGACATGAAGTCTTTCTTACAAAGATGAGTTTATCAATCATATATGTTAATTTCAAGAATCTACTCTTTTGAAGAAACATAAAATGGTTGGCTAAGATACGAGATCATCTACTCCACCTCCATTGCATTATACTAATACCAAAATTCCGTGAGAGTGAGAAAAAAGATAATTAATTTTTGAGAATGTTAGGGTTACGTCAATTCGACAACCTATTTTACCAATGCTTGATGAAACTCTATATGAGTCATGCAATTCAATACAATATGATGACCTAGATGACAGGATCTCAGAATTGAATTTAATCATAGCTCTTCAAGACCTCTAAAATTAGGGGCTTCATATTAGCCACAAGATATGTTCAATGAGTGTCAATGCTATATATTTGTATGAATATCAAATATGTAGATAAATGAATTTCTGCAAATACATTGCAGAAACTGTTTCAATCAAGGGTTTAGAAAACTATTCATTTATTCAGCAAAGTGCTACTAAATATAGTTCCCAAACAACCTTATATCAATATTTTAAGTCCTAATTTAACTCACCGACTAATTGCTCTTGATTCTTATAAGGTCATTTGTTGGAAAAATTAAAAAAATACTTTTAACTTCTATTTATAAATATTTTAATAAATAAAATGATAAATTATTATACATCCCATGCCTGAAGAATGATGAATTATAATTAATATTGAATGCTTAAAATATATTTGACCCTATCACCGCATTTAACAAAATATATAGAGTAGAAAAATAACATATGAATTGAATATGAGTCAGTAATCAACAGTTGACTCACTTTTCTTCCTTGTCTTTCTCTCTAATAGTCCTTGGAAGAACATATAATTGCCTATTTTTTTAAACATACAAACAACAAATGATAATAAATGATACTTTTTACTCTGAATCAAAATTCTCAAAATCGAATCTAGGATTTTTTTTCCCCACATAATAAAACTACAACAACCATTACTTTGAAGGAATAAGGAAATTGTTTTTATGGATCTTAAAGCTATAACAAATTTGTCCAAAAAATAAAAAGTAGATCAAATTACAACTTTTCTTTTTGAATCAATTTCATTTGTTCGCTTTTGACTCGTATATTGATTTATTTTATCAATTGTTTGTATTTTCATCTAACTAATAAATCGATTTAGAAAAAAGGGAAGATATACATATATGAACATACATAGATGAAAAAATGTAGGTAAATCCAATTATATGTTACTACTATACACCTACATATATGTCTTAGGTATTTTCTTGATAACAGCATTAAAGGTGCATCATTTTACTTATCGCAGAGTTTTAAACTGAATATCACTCATTTTATTCTATACTAATTTTAATGTACAATTTTTGTGGATTTGTAGAGTTGACAGAAGAAATATGGATTAGCTCTAAAACAATTATGTATGAAGGTATGATTACAAAAAAAAAAAAGAGGCATAAGTTTAGAAGTACTTATTTTTTTTAGAAATGCAATGTGATCCTTGAATCAAAAATGATATGATGAATTGGTGTTCATTTTTGTTTTTTGAGAGCTTGTTTATTTTATTCTAACACAGTTTCTGGTTTTACCATATTTAGAACCTTTTCAGATTTTTTTAAAAATAGACAATGCAGACTGTAGGTCGCCTGTTGATAACTTCTGTTCTAATGAATTAGATTACAGCACAGACACATATACGTATATATATATATATGAACATTTACAGGGCCTATCTCAAGTAAATAAATATTTCTCTCAGTCGTTTCGTAGAACTGCCATTACAAATAGTATTAGATATGGGGTCCATAATAATATAATAATAAATATATTATCATTTTAGAAAAATCTGGGACAAATGTAGACAAGAATTCTTTAATTCTTCTTTTAGAGGAAAATGTTTCTTCTTCCACAACAATCAAACAATGATTGAGCTGAAATTCACAAAAGTACAAAAGTACCAACTGTTTTTCCTTTTCTCATCATATAACTCTTATTTTTCTCTACAAATGTCGCATCTCTACATATAGTTATACATATATTAGGACGTACGGTACGAATCCCAGTTTGGCACTCACGGTCATGAGCCCCAGAACCATGGGGCGATTGCTCATCCAATTTTTGAGGGAAAAAAAATAATGATTATTGGCCAAATTATCACGTCATTAATAAGGAACTACCCCCCTGCCCCTTCACACTCTATTGAATGGGTTTTCGTGCCTCTGCAGACGATTCACAGTTCGATTTGGTGTACATACATATGGGATAAATATTTAAATTTCGAATTCTTCAATTTAAAAAAAAAATATTATTTACAATATTTGCCTATATGTCCATAAAATAACAAAGTAGGTACTATACCCAAGTGAAATATTCAAAACTCGAGTATTTGCTTAGTAAGGAAAGTTTTATTTAGGAGGGGTGGGACCTCAGAGTGTGATGAGGTTTTTGTATAAAAGACAACTTTTCATATATTTTTTCCTTATTTTTGTGCGACATCCGAAGTTTTCAGGTCTAGATATCTTTACTATAGTCATTGAGTATATAGTTAACGGAAAATTTAAAATGACATTGACCAAAAGGAAGGAAAAAAATATATACCAATATTTATCCAAGATATTAACATTTCTTTCATTCATGTTTGTTGGTTAAAATATTATCTACCTGTGTATGCCATATAGATCAGTTAGCCTAAATTATACCTATGTATTATGTTATATAAACAACTTTTCATTACTTTCTAATTCAAAAAATAATTAAGTACCTACCTATTAATTATATTTAAATGTCTAACAGAGCATTTTCTTTTGTTTGTGAAGTATGATTTATTTAACCATAAACTTCAGCATTAAATCTTCAAAATTTATGTTTAGTCTAGGAATGTGTTGTTTTTTCTCGTATATTATGTAACTATGTATTTATATATATATATTGTTTAATAAATTATAAAATGTAATATATCGCAATTAGCTCATTAATTCACTTAGTGATTCATCCTTGTACATACAAACATGAATCACTATTTAAATAAGCCATATATTTTTGTATGTACATAGAGTGTAAGACGTGTATATATATATATATATATATATATATATATATAAAATGAATTTAGGATGTAATCATAAGTATGAGAAATTTGCAGACTGGAATTGTATCATATGTTATTTGTTTTATTATTTGCATGTTTATAAGTACCTAGATTATGTGGTGGTAAGTTTGTTTGATTTTTTTTTCATATGAAAATCCTATTAGCTTCTTACATGCACCAGTATTCACGACATATACCACATCTATGTACATTATACAAATATTTAAATACAAAGAATGTAAAACTAATTGGTTTGAATAATTGTTAAGCATTTTAAATACGCAGGCAGACTCATGTAAAGGTAAGATGTACAGTGATTTAGTTTTGAGGGACTTCCATTTTAAATGCTTGTCCATATTTACTGTTATGTGCATTTTGAATGGTGTTGAACACTTACAAGCATACCTTGTAACTGGAATTATAATGTGACTCATGCATGATTTCCATTTTGAGAGCTTCTGGTGTTTAAAGTTCCCAAAATCAAAATATGTATAACTATGTACATAAATAGAGCGTTTGAATGTGACGTTGTGTTCATTGTGGAAGTCAGCCATCTTGGAAAAGGTGCAATCAATCTAATTTGATAAAATACTTTTGTTTATTTAAAAGTGAGAGAAAGAGTAAGTTCTGGATGTCACAATGGGGCCGACCAATAAAAACAAATTTAAAAGAGGAAAAAAGTATTTCAAAAATCCATCAAATAAAAAAAGAAAAAACTTTACTGAAGCAATGATTTTGATTCATAAAAAATGCCTCATAGATTTCTGACTTCCAGAATACCAATGTCATGTAGAAACACTCAGTTAGTAAAAATAATATATTTTTGAGATGATCATTGTGAAGTTTCATTTTTGTAAGAATGTTTACATAGCTTAAATTCATTCTTGAAAAAAAAAATAGGGAATAACTCATAATATTAATCTGCCATAATATTAGAATAATGGTTTTAAAGCCACTATTAAATATTATCTATTCTTAATAAAATACACACGGCTATAAATCACCAATTTTTCGCATCCCAGACGACGTCAAGCTCAATGTAAGTGTCCACTTGTTCTACCTTCAATTCAAGGTCCTTCCTTGTATTATTGATCCAGAGTTTGTTGTGGTTTCCATTAGAGCACTTACTCACACAACAAAAATTGTCCAAGTGTGGTGCACTCACAACTTTGAGACCCTTTGGTCAAATATCTTTTGACCTCTTTTGTCACCAGATTGCAATTCCATAGACGTAGCCATGTAAAGTATGTTGGTGAAAAAGACAAATGGTACACTCAGATGTCATAAGGACCACCTGATAACCAGGACCGAAATAGTATGGACATCGAGATGCTAATAAATAAAAACAAGTTATAAACATATTTTGGTTTTACATTCAAAATTATCAAAATTTACTACAGTAATGAACATTAATGAAGTTGTTCTCGAGTTCGGTGTTAATCTCGAAACGAATTTCCTCGAAAGACCTATATGTCGTCTTGGTTTTTACTCCTCAAAGTCTTGGTCTAAATTTCAAGACTCAGATGAAGTGGTATCGACCACAGCATTTGATATCATTCTAGGTCATATTTATGTACCATAGCAAAATGTTTAATTCGGACAAAAGTGTATTTGTTACATTTGTGCTTAGGGACCATAATGTAGGTACATCAAAGAAATAGGAAAGGCTCTTTGAATACATATATATGTAAATCCCCTGACATTTGTAGTATAACAATTATTTTATTTTTTTTAAATGTTTACATAACAACTCATGCCTTTAAAATAAATTAATAAATATAAATCTAGGTTTATTTATGTCTTTCAATGCCTGAGGTGCAAGCTTCAACATTATGCAATAATATTTTTTGATACTTTGATGATGTGTTTATACACACGTATGCATTAATAAAAAGTGGTTTTATGTCATATTTAAGGTAAATAAAACGACATACTTATAGAACTTTCATTTTGTTTAGATACTATTTTTTTCCGATTTTTTTTTTTTTTTACTCAAAAGCTTAAATAACTTTTTAATAAGAATAAAATTAATAAATGATACAATTTGTTTCATCATTTGTATATTTACAAATATAATTATTAATTCGTTGTTTAATAACAAGGAATTAAAGCACATCGATGGTACCTTTTGAAACAAATATTTATTTGAACAAAGCTATAAAATATGAAGTAAAATATATTTTATAATAGTAGGAATAATAATAATAATAATAATGATAATCAAACCACAAGAAAACATTAATTAGAGTCTGAGTGATTATACCAAATCTATGTAGAGTAATGAAGCAATAATTTAGGTGAAAGTGTTTTAAATAGTTTGTATCCTTATTCATTAGGAGAAAACGTTATAATGATCTAGATAGATAATAACATTAATTATATTTGCAAAATAACGTAATCCAAATTGAAACAAAACAAAATAAAATTACTTAGCTATTACTGACCTTTTTTATTTCCTTTTTTTTTAATTCATTATGAAATCAATTGTTCTTATTTTCTGATCAATGATTCGTGAAGATACAATTTACTTTGCAAAATATATATAAGATTTAACAATTGACATACCTTTTAAATAAAATAAAAAATTTATTTAGTTCATTACGTGCATCATCAATTTTTTAAATAAATTAAGTAGTTAAGTCTAAGTCCATTGATTAAGTAAAGTTTTTTTCTTCATACAAATCTAAGGTCAGCTCTTTGTAATAGTATTAGCTCTTTTACTTATTAAGAAAAAAAAGTCATTCTATTAAAGTTTGACTTTTGGGTAGATGAGTGTTATTGGCTTTACTATGGGGCACAAAATAAGTCCATTCCCTCCTGTCTAGTCCCTCACGTCAAGCCTATTTGTGCACTCGCAACCTTGACTCTCAAAAGGGAAAGGAAAAATTTGGAAAAAAAATATGGTAGCTACCCTTCTGTATTTTACTTATTGCCAACTTTTTAATAATATTAGGCAGAGTTATTATTTAGATATACTAGTCATTGATAAATTTCACTAATATACAAATCAACCGTTAACGCTTGTATAATATTGAAAAATTTCAAAAAAAGGGCCCAATATCCTTGGTTTAATATATTATATATATATATATATATATCAATCAAAATCATAAATAATAATATTACCCAATATTTGAATACATAAAACGTAGAGACAGCCTCTTTAAATCAGAATAGTCAATTGATTAAAAACAGCTAAAGTAAGAATACAACCCATAGTATTGTTGTGTCTAGTATCGACCTTTCAAAAAGTTCCAAATAATAAAGCGCCCTCTACATTTTTCAATAGGCAATAATAATAATAATAATTTATTTACATATTTATCCTTCAATATTAAACCTACATATTGGAACAGATTAATATATACAAATAGTTTGCCATTATTTATAATTAAGGCATTGATTATTTTTATAAATATTGGATATTTATTTGGGAGCAGGAAAATCTTCTTTTTTTTTAGTAGCACTCTTCAGTTATTCCTCCGTTTATACCTTTAAGACACTATGCAAAACTTAAATCAATAGACCTAACTTCAGTATATTTTGCAGTTTTAATTGAAGTTATAGATATAACTATAACATCAATTAAAAGATAAAATTTAATTCGACTCTCACAGAATTTGATTACCTTTAGTAGGGAAGCTTTAACTCATACAAAATAATGTTCCCCAAAATCAGTCGTTCATGAATAAAGCTGTATTTGCTTATTTAACCCTAATAGTTGATAAAAAGTTGACATATATCCATAAGGGTGCACAGATCGTTGTTAATTATACAAATACCTAATGCCTGAAACGTGTAGCTTGCTGCACATAAATTCATATTTTACCCCTGTTCCCTAATGCTGATATCTCCAAGATAGCCGATATGGATCGAATGATGATGTCACTAGTTGTTATCTATAATTAGAGTTGTTCTTGAAAAACAGATAATCCTGGCGTGCGCAAAAACACTTCAAAATCTTTTCAGTTGGTATCCTCTAATATATTCGTATTTTTTTAATAGACAAAAATATTATTCTTCACTTTTTTTTATGTTTAAACGTCATCAATGGCCACTATATCGCTTTTGACATCATCAAAAGGGTGATTTCTTCTTTACTTGTCGGGAATTCCTATTTGTCTACAATTTTAATGACGATATTGTAGAATAGATTCGGACGTGTCTTTAAGATGAGGGAAAGGACAAATTTTTTTATTCAACAAAATTAAAAATATCATAATATATGTATTATATTGAAAGTGAGAGATTTTAGAAGAATGGAGGTCGTGAGTATGTAAATCTTACTGGTGGAAGGTACAGCAACTTACATATTTGATATTTTTAAGTGGATGAAGAGTTTGTTTGTTTGTTTGTTTGTTTTTCCTAGATCTAAAAATATTAGACTTTCGTCAATTCAGACGGAATAATTATGCACGTGGTTTGATAGATATGTAGAACTTTCATTTTGGGTATGTATATTAGGGAATAAAGCCTCATAATTAAGATCAAATGTTCTTAAATGCAGTCTTTACTTCTTTATTGGCATTTTAAATTTGAGAAAAGAAAAGTTAATAGGATTCATTATATATAATTCTATTTTTGATACATGAAACTAAGTAAATGTATGTACATAAGTAAGTATTATTTTCTTAATTTTCTATTTGCCAATTTATATATAATTGAAATTTATGTTCCTTCTATAAGTTTTTTTTTCTTCTTTGTTTTGTTTTTTTACGTATAAGTTAATTTAATAAATGTAATTCTTTGTAATTGAAATTTTATCCATTTGCATTCATTTCTAGACATATGTCATTCAATTAGATATATTTTGTACATAGAATATGTAGGCCATTAAAGGTATTTTTTGCTTTTGTTTTTTTTATAAAATAATTAAACTTCCAGACAAACATTGAGTAAAAGTTTGTGTGATCCATATAATTCTCAATAAAAATGATTTAATTATGTATGTAGATATATTCATTGATTTGTAAATTTAGTTTATGTAGAATATGGTTTCCTTTAACCATATAAATGTTTCATGGTTTTTAAGTCATGGAGTGGTACAATACCATCATACATTTTTTTTTTTTAAATCTACTGCTAATTTCAAATTTACAGTAACTAGTCCTTTGTTTATGTCAAAAATTGGAATAAAAAACATATATTTTTGTTTCAAATACAAAGTTATATATTTGGGATCAAAAAATCAGTTCGACTAATATGTAAAAGCATCTCAAATTGGGAATAAAGAGGTAAATTCTAGATAAATTGTTTTATTTTTTTCCATTTTTTAAGAACTTTAATATTGAGCATTTCTAGATCAATCGGAAATCATTTCCTCAAATCCTAAATATTAGCATTTTAAGGTATTTAAATCAAAGGAAAAGTAAATAGATTCAGAAATGCTTAATAATAAGTTTCTAAAAGTACATTTATTTATATCAAAATCCTTAGGGCGAATTTTCCAAGCAACATTTCATGCCTTTTTCAGAGGATGTATCCAATAAAATGTGCATGGGCTCATATAATTTGCCTTCATCAATATCCAAGTTATTAATATTACAGTATAATATAATTGATTTTACATATGACATCAATTGGAACTTGAATTTGATTTCTTTCTCCCTTCATGATCTTGGTTAGTTAATTCATGACGTTGAAAAGTTCATTCGATGAAGCATAATGGGTGTCATCATTAAGGCTTAATCAATCAATTCAATTCATGGGTATATGGTTTTTTAGTACATACATACAATGCATGCAACATCTTTTTAGACCACTTGATGAAGTTTTGCTTGCGACGGGACGACCCATAATATTATATATAATAATAAATTTACTTAAGCAATTCATTTATATACTTTGATTTCTTTATTCTTTTCTTTTGTGTTTAATCACCGGCACAGAATCGAAGAGTACATTTTTTTTGTTGAACCCTATCTCTCCAGACCTGAGAATATCCTTGATACCAAGACACAATCTGACATAAAAAACCATCGATTTAAGAAAGAAAAAAAAAGTAATTGTGTAATTCACCTAACTCGACTTGATAATTAATTATTAAAGGAATGGTTTGTATGATCCAAGAAGAACTTCTTTGTCGGACTTTAGCTGTAAATCTAATTTATACAATCTATGAATGTACATCACATTTGTATATATGTACATATATGACATATTAAAAATATATAATTTTTTGATATAATATTTACAAAAAAGTTATACGCAATAAATAAATTATATATGTTAAATATTATATATAAAGCTAGAAGAGTCTAAACTCTGTGACCATTACAATTTATGACTGATATTAACATAAATATTTACAAATATTCAAAATATATACATATATGTACTTTCACTATAGATTAATTATTATTAATACAAACAAAAATGTGGGTACTTAGTGTGACTGATTTTAAAACCAACCATTTAGAAATAAAATAAACAAATAAACACATTCATACATAGGTATATTTCATGCTCAAGTGAAACTATAATATAAAAAAAAGAGACACAATTGAAATGAAGGTCTCTAAATACTTAAAAAAATTGTTTTCATTTTGATGAATGGATTTTTTTTAATTTTGTAGTAGAACTTCCTTTGACACCAATTACATATGTTGTTTATAAAAAAAACCAAGTAAGTGTTTATCTAGTTTTGTGTCTGTTGATTACTTACAAGGATAAATTAATTAATTTTATAATGGATTTTATGCATGGAGCATGAAGTTGTTGACTTTTTTCATCAATTGATTAAATACTATTTAACAAGTATTTATTTTTATATTGTTATTTTATGCTATTATTTGAAAACAAGAAATAAAATTGTCAAAATGTCAGTAAAAAAAATATTTATTCACAGATTTATAAAATGAGCAATATCATGGCTTTATATGTAACATAGTATCAAAACAATATTCCCTAGACATCATAATACTCTATTTACACCATATTATTCGTCAACTGTGGATTTGAATTCTAATACTGCCCCTCATTAGTCTTTACTCATTTGAACGTTGATTTGTTGAACTCAAATTATTTCTTGTTAAGTTCTGAACAGTTCCCTACCTTTGAGTAAATGAATAATAGCTAGTCCAATAGTTATTATGAATTGACTAAATAACAACGTATTTTGGGCATATTTTCTTTCTTTGTTTGAAAGGGAAGGTTGAAATATACCTACAATAAAAGTTACATGACATGATTTACACGTTTTATTAGAAGCAAATGTTTAATATAGTTTAAATTACTTATCAAGTCAATTATATAAAATAATTCTGGCTCTTTAAAAAAAATGTTATATTTCATATTTTATATTATCTATTTTTTCCTTTGTACATAATATGAGTTATTTCTCAGAAATAGGAAATGGTTTCTACAGTAAGATTCAATCATAGATTAGAAGAGTAAAAAAAATGTCTTGTAAGATACTTAGAGAAGATAAGACAATAGTTACACTGGTCAGCAAAATCAGACTTTTTTATGTCCTGAGATCAATTCCCCAATTCCAAATAGGACCTAAGCTTTTCTCTATCTAACTCAAATTCTTCAGGCAAAGGCCATAACGGATTTTTTTTTTTTTTTTTTGTACTTTTTGGTATTTTAAAGATTCGTGGTGTTGTTTTGTTTTCTTACGCTTAGTGTTGTAGACAGAGATAAATAGTCAATACACTGAATCAATGTCTTGTATTTAAAGATTATAGAACATTTTTTATTATGAATAATGAATCAGGTTTCTAATTCGAATAATCTTTATTTGTGTAAGAAAAATGATGTTCCTTCTTTTGAGACTCATAGCTCCAAGAAGAACAAGTAAAAAAAATGTCAAACTAACACTATTTCTATCAATCTTTCTCTCCCCTTCCAATGGCCCCCCTAATATACTAAGAAGGAACTTTACCTTAAAAGTATTTTGATGACCTTATCGCAAATGGACAACAAACGAGGTAGTTTCACACTTTATTCAATTGACAAATAACTACAGCCAAGTTTACCATCGTAACCATTTTGAGCATAAGTTCGGCCACTTATTTGATTTGTCACCCCTCAAATTTCCCATCTCCTGGCCCACCAAGCCCTCATTGTCACCAAATGGGAGCAAATCAAAGTTGCATTTAAGAGTAGTGATTCGGTCCAAAAGAGACTCAGTCGGGGCTCTCATCAAAAATAATGGATGCCGTATCTCCTTATGAAACTCTCCACTAATCCAAGACCAAAATATAATTTTAAAATAGTGTAGAATCCCTGAATTCGACCCCCTCAGTACTTGACATATTCAAAGTTTCGAAACAAAATGTCGAAAATCCTTGCTTCAAACCTCGAATAAGAACTCAGCTGACTTTTAGAAACTAAATATATAAATATATAAGATATTTCTTGATGACCCTTTCGGAATGAGTTAGAGTCGAGTTATAGGACTCTACTGTACAATTAAGTAATTATTTATTTTAAAACGCTTGAGAGTGAATTGTCCTGACACGAAACAAATAATGTAATTAATATTAACTTTTTTACATGATCCCAATAAATAGTTAGACTCTCCCTATTTATGGCTTAATTCACATATAGACCATGATTTGAATATTTGGAACTTGGAAGCATAGGAAAGTTATACCTATACTTAGGTAACGAATAGACCTCACAAATCTAAAATATTTTCTCAAAATTTGTATGCAATACTTTATTTTAGATATTTAATCGATTGGAAGATAATTTATTGTACCTTGTAGATACAGTGTAATGTACAATACAAAAAAACCCTTTTAATTAAAGTAAATTTTTTATTAACAGTAACTATTTTTTTATTCTATTATTTTTCTTTATATAATATTTACCATCTTTTGACTCACGACGGCAACAATCAAAAAGGGAAACTAACTAATGAATTATAGTATTGCCTGCGGCAAATTCGCAATAACAATATGTATTTTATTTCAAATATGTATGTACCTAACTACATGCATACATATGTAAGTCTGTTATTATGATTATTATTTAAGAAATTTTACAGGAATTATGTTTCATGATTATGTACATATATGTATTTATCTATCCTTTGATACACAACAATGGAAAATTTATTCAAATTTTATACATAATCATTGTACTTACATAGTTATGTACATAATATATTTAGAATAGTTTTTAAGATAAATAAATATTAAGTTTACAGTATGAGAGTCTACACTGTCCACTATCACATAGTTACATATATTTCAAAATGGCGGGAAATGATGTCGTTCAGCTTCCACACCCAGTGAACATTCTAACTATAGCAGATAAAATCTTCATAGCTGAATGAAAAATAATGATGTGAGAGTTTTGCAAATCAATATTCAAAATATTAATAAGTTCTATGGGCCGAGTCGAGCCTGTTTTGGGGTGGGGGGGGGGGGGGGGGTTGGATTGAATCTAAAGCCATTGTTAAAGCCACTACCTTAGAACAAGAGTAGACGAATATATGACAGATGTGCTTGGCACCAAGAACATTTCTTCTCTCTCTTCCATTTTCTGTATTGAGCTAAAAACGTATTTAAATATTTTCAGAATGCAACCATTTTCCCGAACCAGCTCTAGAGAGAAACATTGGGTAGACATAAGTAGGAATGCGACTTTGGTAGATAGATACATAAAAAATATAGTTTTGTAAAAAAAAAAAAAGAAGGAAAAATGGGGTTGGTACCCCCGTTCATCTTTAAAATTAGGTTCATTCTTAATACGATCGTTGAGGAGATAAAATATTCCTTTAAAATATTCTAAAAATTCCTGCCTACATTTGTTGTGAATAAAAATGCATATGTGATTTAAATATTAATATATTTTTAATTATCTATATAATTGTCGCTGTGCTAATGCCATTCTAAGTCTAGAAAGTTATTCTCCCTCGAGCAATTATATATTGTGCTTCATCATAAATCATAACCAGCAGCTGATGTTAGCAATATTATCCATCAGTAGAATCATATGTCTCGCCCTCTCCTTACATTTAAAAAAAAGTCATATTAGGTACAACTAGATAAGTATCCACTGCACTCAAAAATCAAGATCAAAATAATTATATTAAACAAAAAACAAACAAGATTCAACCTTTTAAAGAGATCCTTTATTTTGACCTCAAGTCCCAAATCCGTTTCCCACACACGAACCTAAAAATCTTATTTACATTGGATCGATTTAATTTAAAAACACATTTTGTTAATTATAATTTTGAACATAATATGTGTATGTATGTATAATATAATTTTTTTTTCTTCGTCTATTAATTACTCTATAAGTTATTCAATTAACATCATACAGACAAATGTGGTTAAATAGAAAGCATTATAGGGAATAGTAAAAAAGTACATATTAAACAATATTCTCCCATAATTCCTTTTAGAAATTATATATTAATTTATGTACTCTTGGGTTCCTTAATTGGAAGGACTTAATTACCACTGAGATTTTAAAATGTTTCACAACATAATTAGTATATGAGCAAATCATAATGATATGGATCAGTAATTGATATTTAGTTAATGTGAGTTTTAAAAAAAATATTAAGAAATAATAAGCGTACTATGATATATGAATCTCACGATATTCCTATATACAAATGTATCTATACAATAAATAAATAAAAACCCGAGGGGAGTGAGGGAGTTAAGAATAAAATATTGATATATTTTAAGTCTGTATTTCGTTTTTGTTTTTTTACTGTTGGAAATTTGTATTTTTCTTTGACTCTATTTTTGATTTTAATTAAATTTTATTTTGATTTTCAACATTTTCCCATTTCTCTTATAAGACAACCGAACATCTCAGGAATTTAATATAAGAAAAAAACACAGGACGCCATATCTAAAAAGAGTCCAGGTAAAAAGGATAGACTGATCACCAGTGATGGATAAAAAGGGTCCAGCTGACATGCAAAAAAAACGCGGTTGTTGGCAACATTTGTCTTTTCAAACTTCTTTTTCTTTCTTCTTCTTCTTCTTTTATGACTCAGTTCTATTCCATTCAAAAACAACAAGTGTCATTTTTAAATTAAGTTATAAAATGCCTGAGGATTTGATTCAGGAACTTGGCTTTATTACTGAGGGGAGAACATCTACCTGATAGTAAAGATGTCGCATGAAGGAATACATGCATTAAGTTTAATAAATCAAATAAAATGTAAACAAAAAAAGGCTCAAGTGCTCGTATAATTATTATTAGTTAAAAATATATAATTTCCTGACATGAATTTCAGTTAATTTTCTGCCTCTCATCTATGGTTATACATAATGTTATTATTTATCATTGATGTCTTCATTTGTATACATATATAAAGGAGAATAGCAGCTTGTAGCTCAGTCAAACGTCATGACAGCTCAAGCTGCTTCACTCTCAACATTCATCAAATTGTCAGAGTTACCAGGTTGATTTTCTCCTTCTTTTTTTATTATAAGCCCAATTTGCATATTATTTACTTTCCTAGGAATACTTTGGAGCTTTAATACTCGCTTCTAATTATTTCTTTATGAACTCATAGCATTTGACTCGGACATAGGTTAGTACGTGAAACCAAATGGACTATGACATGACTTGTAGCACGACTTACAGTTGTTTGGTCCCAGACACTTCCCGGAATAGTATGGATTTTCCTATTTCAAGCATGTAGATATATGAGTTACCTACATGTAAACTTGAATATATGTAGGTTTGGGGGGAAATAACGGAAATAAATTATGGCTTAAATAGTGAAAAATCTGTAATTTTAATGTGTTTTCATAAAAAAATATTTAATTTCTTTTTTATTTTCCTATGTTCTCTTTGAAATTATCTATGAATATACATCAGTTAGATGTGGTGTCATGGAATCTACCATTAATTATTATTATTAATTTTATTGACAATATCGTCAATAATAGGGTATTTGTAAGTATATGTAGAAATTGATTATTTTTTTATATTAATGATAAAAAACTTTGCTGACAAGGCAGTAAAAACTATGTTCTTTCTTATACAATTGTCGAGTAATGGTTTTTTCATAGTTTGCTCCTTTATATGCATACATATATCAAACACAAATAGAAAGAGTGTAAAAAAAAACAGTGTGAAATTAGACAAAATAAAATTTTTAAAGATTAATTGAATTGTCATATGAGACGCTTATGTTGGTATGTATGCATATGTATATTAACATGTACAGATATTTAATAAACTGTTCTGTGACACCTAAAATGCAACTTGTATCACTTATAATAATTGTTCGAAGTTCAAGTACGTGTTTACCCTAATGTCAAAAGTTATTGAGTTCTGAATTGTTTTGCTCAATTCTTTAAAAAATATCGCGTAAATAAGTAAAAAAAAATTTACTAACTGCATTTTGTATTTTAATCGTTCATTATTTGAACTACTATTGTTTATTTGATGGTAAGAGGCTCTAAAATGTATTCAAATTGAATACCTAGCATGTTATTAGTCTTTAATTGAGGACATGAAATCAGTTATCGGTCCTTCAAATCAGGGGCGTACTGGGGCGAAAATTTCCACCGGGCAAAGAGTAAATATCTTGTACGATAAAGGCGCATTATGCTAAATCGAAGGGGCGCCTGGTAAAGATTTCAGAGGGGCGCACCGGTCATTGACCGGTTGACCGCCGGGCCAGTACGCCCCTGCTTCAAATGCGTATCTACTTATTAAATGCATTTGAGTAAATATTGAAGGCAAAAGGCCAAAAATACTTGATAATTTTGATCCTTCATGGTTTTATAATATAAAGCCCTTCGTCTTAGTCATATGTGAGGTTTGTTTGTTTTTTCATAAAGTAACTTTAAAGATCCCACTCTAAATGAAACACCCCAACAGTTAAATTCAAATTTAATAATTTATATTTTAAATAATTCGTTAAATAACTTCTTCTATAGGCTATTGTTTGTATATTTAATAAGCTATGTAGAATGGCGCAGGAAGACTCATATTGACGATTGACAAAATTGTGTAGTATTACATTATGACAATCATGAACTGAGCTCTTGATTAAATATATCAATCATTTAAAGACAATATGCACACCTTAAACCCTATAATAACCTTTAAAAAAACCATGTGGTTTACCTTTTTGCATAGTACGAAGAAATAACGTGTTGGAAGGCCCTTAGGGAAACCACTTTTAGGGTACTCAGTATATGACTTGAATATATACCTATATAGAGTATCATATGACGATATTATTTTTGTACAACGTGCCATTTAGATTTTCTTCATTGATGCTTGTTTGTGTCTATTTCATAATTGATATATTTTGTTACATATAAATAAAAAAACCCGTTTTACCATATTTTCGTTTAATTTAAGTAATGGGAGTATCATCGACTTCTTCTTCGTTTACATGTTATGAATGTAGATAGTATGTAGATACTGAATGCAGTATCTTCTTCTCTTTTTTTTTTATCATATTGTAATGTTGGATATACTCCAATCATTTTATATCCAATATGATAATGTATCCCTCTCCTTTAAGCTGATACCCAATCTATCAGATGAGTTTTTTTTTCTTCTTTTGTTTCGTTTATATGGAGCCCCATTTAATGGTATATAATTAAATAAGCATGGATTTGAAAACTATGTATGTAATGTGTAGATGTGTTGATATTATTTTATTTAAAGCCTATATTTCATATATGTACATATTATTTTAGTCAAATAATTTGGAAAAGGGACCTTTTAACAAAAAATAAATATAAATAAAAAAATATTGTATTATTTAGAAGTTGAAACAAACAAACATATTTATACAAAATAAAAAACTTACTTAATTGCCCAAATTACACTTAAATAAGTATTTTGCGCTATTGATTTTTTGTTTTTTTGGAAAGTATACAAGACGTATAGTACTTTTAAATTGTGAATGATGATTCAATTTTATATGATTGTTATTATTATTATTATTTCATATGGACGAATGTGGCCGACCATAGAATTTGATGCAATTTTTTTAATTGTTTTTTTTATATATGTTATACGAGAGTTAAAATTGATGTGGTAGACTTTAAATTAGATTAATTTCATGTATATCAGGGTCAAAGCTATTAATTTGAGAGGAAAATAACTTTCAAAAATAGCACCCTCACGTTTGCTTTTTTTTTTAATGGTTCAGTAATGAAAAAAAAAAAAAAAAGATTTCTTTTCTTTTTTAAAAAAAGATACAAATTCTTGATTTCTTTCTTTATTTTAAACAGTTGGATTTTGTTTTAGTTTTTTGAGGGAGGAAATCAATCTATATAGTGTATAGGGAATAATATCTAATTTGTGACTCAGTTTACTAGCAACTTAAGTAACTGACTCACTGACGATATCGCTCAAGTCCTACGACTAAAGAACTATATGTATGAACATGCAATGTAGTTATAATAACTACTCTTCTATATTTCTTAATAAATTGGATAATGAATAAGTATCTAAGTAAGTGTGATTACATGAAATCCAACCAAGGTTGTTGAAAGAAAAAAGAAACTTTTTGTAAAAAATATTGATACAATATGAAATATTTAAGACATATGGTTTGTTTTTTTTGTTTTGTTTTTTAACTTCTTATTCTTCATTTTTCTTCTTCTATGCTATGTTTTCTTGAATATGATGAAATATTTTAACCATAAATAGCTTATGGTCGAAGATTTACACAAGCAAACTTTTTTAGCTTGTAGAAGCAATAAATTTATCACTTTTTATGTTCAATTGTTTCAGAGAATACGCAAAGAGATACAAATTATGTACATATGTAAATGAATAGATTGACCAGTTTTTGCCACAAAGAAAGCTAAAGGGTATTCTTAGTATATTCAGGGTTTGAAGAAGGTGGTGCTGTAGCCGATATGAGTTATGTACACAGTCATGAGTCATAAAATGGTATTATTTGACCAAAAGAGTTTTACAAAGTAAGAATTTTGTCAAAAAAAAAAGGAATATTGTTTATTCGAAAGTATTTAAGAAAAGGGAGACTTATTTTTTCTCATATCTTTGAATAATAACAATAATCTGTCAAATGTGTTTGGCAAAAATTGCTCCTTTTGAAATAACGTACTACATCATTAGTCCATGGAAATGAAAGTTATTCATTAATAAAATAAAGTAATATTATTATTTATTTTTGCTTCTAAGTAATAAATAATAGAACAATGTTTCATTTTCACTAAAGTAATATGCAAATTAAGTATTTAAAATAGCCATCAATTTCCACTAAATAAAAAGAAATTGAACAATGATTCTTGGTTCTATGAGTTTTAAAAATGGATGACACTTTTCCTGCAAATGATCATTTAATCGTTTGTGAAAAGAAAATAAGAGAAATAATAGCTTAAATGTCTTAAGTTGGAACTTGAAACCAACTTTGTAAAATTTGAAAATCCCTCATCTAGAGCAGTCTCTGTACAATGATTATAAAATTATTAGAATTTTGAATTTGCATATGTACAAACTTGTATTTCTAGTTTGATCAATATTATTCTTTATGGTAATTGATACTAAGTCAAGTTGCAATAAATTAAATGTTCAAATGAATGCTGTCTTATATCGTAACTTATGAATTTGAACATGGATATAAACTTATCAATCTGGTCTAAGAACTATTTTAAAATACTCAAAGTAGTTACACCAAATTATTTTTCATACAATTTAAACTAGAAATGTACTATCTTTTTTAATGATGTATAGGGGACAGGGACAAAGGGGACAAAAGTAAAGTTTTGAAAGATTTTCTAAATAAAATTAACTAATTTTTCAACAACAAATCTGAAAAATGAAATCAATGTATTTTTGTCATTGTCTTCGATATGTTGTGTTTTAAATATCTTTTTTTATTCTACGAATATTTGTTTAATGACATTTATTTTATTCATTTTTTTTTTTTTTTTTTGTATTTTATGCAGGAAAATAACTTTTTATAGGAGTATGTATCTTCGAGATAAATTGACAATTGTTCTAAAAGGTAAGTTTTCAAAGATGTTTGACATTGAAGCTCAACTTCTTAAGTCCCTCCAGGTGATGTGTCAATCTTTCTTAAATCAGAAAATATGGCTGTAGTAGCACCTTATATAATTATGATTTGTCGAAACTCAAAGGAAGGTTCTTCCTGTCTTTTAGATAAATTCTTTAAATGAGTACACTCGGGGAAAAAAAAATATCATCAAAGGTTATTCAAGGTAGTATGACTAAAGAGTTGAGCATCTTACGAAATCATCATTTGAGTGGTCAATGGACCGCATATTAGAATATAGGGGAGTTGTTTACGTCATAACAGTTTGTTTAATACTAAGGCTCTGTATGTCTACACAATATTGCAACACTGGGTTTTTTGTGAGTTAGCTCATACATCATTGGCTAAGAGGATATGACGTCATGGGTGTTGTTTAACAACCCCATGAATTCTGTGCCACCTTCCAAGGAGACTGAATACTGAGGTAGTCTGCAGGTTGTACATCCCTGCTCTATACTTTAGCCAACATTCCTGAGTATGTCATCCCATCCCAGAAATTTGAGTATACCTGACCCAAATACATATTATGTCGATAAAAAAAAGGGGGGATATTGAATGTTTTGTGAGTTTGATCATGCACTATGGGCTCTTTGTTTAACTGATTGTTTGTTTAATAAGGTCTAGGAGCTCTATGCCATCTTACGAGCTGCAGTTTGGACATCCTTGACCTACATAGATGAACGGATTTTATAAATGTATCATTGAGGTAAAGGCTTATGGACTCGACTCGGTCTTGGAGTACGTCAAAGACTTGAGCCTTGTAGATTAGCGACTTTATTCAATCTCAAACATATAAGCATCTATGTATTTATAAGTAGTTGTCGTTTACAAAAAATACATAGCCTATATCTAATACCGTGCACTCAGATAAGAATATATTATGTACATATATCGATAATATAAAAATAATAGTTATAAAATCCTTATTCATAGCAAAAAAGATTAAGTTTATCCCCTCCAAATCTTGGATAATAGAAAATATATTCATATATAAAATTACCAGTTGAAGTGGATACTATTTAGATGTATATATATATATATATAATATGATAACGTGGTTTCTTTCCTTTCAATATGACTCAAATATTACTTTATTTAAAAGTCTGCAGGGTCATAGGTGGATTAATCATAAGTACGAATTTTTTTCATATTTATTTCATATAACTAATAATTATAAAGTCTAAAAAAAAGAACTCGTATGTAAAAATGTCATTTATAAACTTTTATAACTAACAAAGAAAGTTAATGGATGAATATACAAATAGTAGTAGTTCTTAGCATCATGGCTGACTTGAGTTATTCCCTTCAAATTGAAAATATTTCCACACCTATTGTAAAACCTTTTTTATGAACACACAGCTTATATTTTAATTCCTCAGAATCCTAGTGTCCATTTTTATGACGTTATCTTTATTGTGCATGTCTTGCAGTCTTTCCACGGAAAAGTGAAAAAAAAGGTTTAAAATCACATGGTAGTTGTTAGCTAACTTTTCTCAACTGTAGAATTATTCTTCAAAAATAGTAAGAAATTGTCCAGTGGTTAACAAGAATTAATTAAAGCTCAATCAACTAACGTAAAATATATAAGACTATTAAGGGGAAAATAATTTGATCCTTAGAATTTGACTGATGACAAAAAATTCTTTCCTAATCTCTCAAACACTTAACAATGAGGGGGAGCAAGAAATTTGTTGTTGCAAACTCTATAACGAGGCTTATTATGGGATCTAATCCATCAAATTGATTTTATATCCCTAAATACCCTGAATATTCAATCAAAATGTTGTGCAACAATTCTACCATTGTGATAATCAAGTCATTTACTTAACTTGACTTTAGGATAATTTTCACTCCTTCAGTAATCATGTAATTAAAGAATTTATAATAAAATTGCTTGGTATACATATATCATACTAAGTCCACGCCTGTGTTTCTCAACTTTAATTCTGTTGAATTGAATTAATTTTGCTCAAAAATTACGAAATCAACGTAGTAACGTATTGTCCTTTTGTTCTTTATCAAGTGCTTAAGAGTAGGATTCAAATTAAGTCTCCATATCATTTTGTATTAAAGATAATTTCTAGTTACATAAGTTTTTGATAGTCAAAAGGGGTATTTCCAACTTTCTAAATAGTTTAAAGAATCAGCAATTAGGATTGATTAATTTTTAAACTGATATTATATTGATCTCTATCAGTCGGAAGGGTTTTATGGGATCTTTAGTCGATAAATCTATGATGACGTAAATAATTAATCGTATGAACCAAAATATTTCCAGGATCAACCAAACATTATTTATTGTGTGAGAACCTGCTTAACTATTCGAAAGAACCAATCCTTGACTGAGTTAGGTAGTTAATTTGTAAGCCTGTTTTGAGCTCAAAATATGAGTTCTTCGATAAAAATATATCAATGTTTAAATTTGCCTATAATTTGAATTGTAGACAAGACTTGAAAGGTATCCCAAAGTCATAGAGCCAATCCCGTCCTCTCCTACAGAAACTATAGAAAATTAAATGATTCAAGTTAAAGTAAATTAAGAGCTTAATGGTTTGTTTTGTTTTTTTTGTTTTGTTTTTTTAGTATTCATTAGGAAATGGGAGTGTATTAGTTACATTTGTGTCTGATCTTTTTGTTTAGGCTTGGGCTAAGAATTTATTGGGGCTATCAAAACTTTTGTAGTACAGAGCTCTAACTCTCAATCCACCTGATATTTACTTGATATACATGCTTAATTGCTATGCTTTTCATTAAGCACGAAAATAATTCTTAGAGAAGAACAATGGAGGACGTGTATTAAAAGATTTCGCGCTTTAAACGCACCTTGTTCTTCATACATATGAATCTATGTGTATGTGTATCCAAGTATGCAGTTGCTTTTATGAAATCTTTTTTTTTTAAGCGTGTAAATTCAAAATAAGGTCATTTTCGAGAGTTTCCGTGTAAACGAAATAAACTTACTTGCTATTAGTTATAATCTCAACCCCCTAATATCAACATTGAAATTTATATGGAATTTACACACACACACAAGTGCTTCAAAATGGGATTTCTTTGCAAAGTAATTCTTTGTCTTTTATTTGAGATTGGTTTCAGTGTCCATATCATAATAAATTGTCAATTTCATTATTATTTTTTGTTATAGGCGTCCTTGCTTTTACTGGTTATGATAAATGGAATAGCTTCTGAGGAACGGCAAGGGTCAGAAGATTCGATGGATCTCTCGACATCCGAGTCTGCACTTCACTTTAGCCATAATCGACATCCTAGTCATTCATCATTTTTTGGAAGGCCACATCCAAAGAACCAACAGGCACAGCATGCACTGTTTCAGCATAGAAAAGGTACTCAGCAGCAGCACCAAAAAAATGGAGAAATACAACAGCCACAGGCAGAAGAGAGGTTCTTTTTTGGTGGAAGACCAAAGGGCCGTAGACGACCTCATCCTTCCTCGTATGGTCCTCCAAAAAGGCATCCACCAAGGCGACCCCATTCTCACAGTAAAAAGCCATCTTATGGAGGCAAACCTCATCCTCCCAGAGGCCACCCTAAAAGAAAGCCAGGTTACAAACCTTCCTATGGCAAGCATCCTCAAAATTTAAAATATAAACAGCCCTCTACAACCAAAAAGCCAACTTACACAGAGCCTATAGACTCTTATGGATCACCAGTAGCTCCACCAGTGGACTCAATTGATTCTTATGGATCTCCGATAGCACCAACTATTGATTCTACTGACTCATATGGATCACCTAATGCTCCTCCAGTATCTAATGATCATAAGCCGCCTAAGATTTCAGCGCCAAACAAATATAAGCCAATCAAATCTCAACCATCAAATAATTATGGGCCACCAAAAGTTCCATTTTCTAATAAGTTTAAACCAATAAAGGCTCCTGCATCAAATGGCTACGAATCACCCAAGCATCAACCTTCCCAAAATTATAAACCAATAAAAACTCCTTCATCCAACTCTTATGGTAGCCCAAAGGCTCCCTCGTATAAGCCAAAAAAGCCCTCTAATAAATATAGACCATCTTCTGTTTCTAATTCCTATAAACCTCTAAACACTCCAACCTCAAATGGCTATAAGCCAGCAAAGATCCCAGCCACCAATAGTTATAATTCACCTAAAGCTCCTGTAAAGAACAATTATAAACAAGCAAAGCCAACAGCTACCAATAGTTACAAACCTCTTAATGTACCAGCTTCAGATAGCTATGGATCTCCACAAGCTCCAGTTTCAAATACACCGACAAAGGTGTCATCATCCAATAGTTACAACTCACCTCTGGCTCCTGCTTCCAATAGCTATAAACCAGTCAAATCACCAAACTCAAATAGTTATAGCTCCCCTCTGGCTCCTGCTTCCAATAGCTATAAACCAGTCAAATCACCAAACTCAAATAGTTATAGCTCCCCTCTGGCTCCTGCTTCCAATAGCTATAAGCCAGCCAAGGTACCTGACTCAAATAATTATAGCTCACCTCAGGCTCCTGCTTCCAATAGCTATAAACCAGCTAAGGTACCTAGCTCAAATAGTTATAATTCACCTCCAGCTCCTGCTTTAAATAGCTATAAACCAGCTAAGGTACCTAGCTCAAATAGTTATAATTCACCTCCAGCTCCAGCTTCAAATAGCTATAAACCAGCCAAGTTACCTGATACAAATAATTATAGCTCACCTCAGGCTCCTGCTTCCAATAGCTATAAGCCAGCTAAGGTACCTAGCTCAAATAGTTATAATTCACCCCCAGCTCCAGCTTCAAACACTTACGGTTCTCCTCAAGCTGCACCCTCAAATAATTATAACCCCATTTCAAGCAACTATGACTCGTCTTCTAATAATAATTATGAACCGCCAAAGTCTTCGGCTCCAAATAGTTATGATTCTCCTGAAGCCCCTTCTTTGAGCAGTTATGAATCAGCTGAGGCTCCACCTTCCTACTCATACAGCACATCTTCGACAACAAAAGCACCCGTAACCACAACTCCTCGATATGAGGCACCATCCTCAGGATTTGGAGCTTCGTCATATTTAAATAACGACATTAGCGATTTTCCAACATTCCCTGCTCCAAACTTCCCAGAGTTATTTCCAAACTTTGTTCCTAATTTCAATTTTGATTTTCCAAAAATAAACAGTGGTAAGTAATTTATGTCTTAATGTGTTGATATTATTTAATGTTTCATCTATTAGGACAATCTAATTATAATAAGGAACAAAAGGGATCCATTCAACCATCAAATAGTTATTCTGTGAGCCAAACAACAACGTCAACTACCTCTAGGTATAATTACAAAATTGTGACAACAAAGAGCACTACAACTGTTACTGCTTCGACTTATCCAAGACCATCTTTAAATTCACAAACCATTTATAGAGGACATCTCAATTCAAAAAAGAAGAATGCAAGGCCTTCCAAAAGTTCTATATCATCTACATACAATAAACCTGTAGCTCAATCATCTGGCAAACCAGATAATAAACCGAAATCTACAAAGAAGCCTTCACTTCCTCCCAAACAAGATGTAAAGACTAATAGTCAATCTTCTTCTTCTTATGGAAGTCCATCTAGCGCTCCGTCATCCTCTTATAACAGCCAATCATCTTCTTCATCATATGGAAGTCCATCTAGCGCTCCGTCATCCTCTTATAACAGCCAATCATCTTCTTCATCATATGGAAGTCCTTCTAGCCCCCCATCCTCCTCTTACAACAGTCAATCCTCTTCTTCATCATATGGAAGTCCATCAAAACCGTCATCTTTACCACAAAGTAATCCATCATCCTCCTATGACAGTCCTTCTCGTCAACCATCTTCCTCCTATGGTGGCGGCAGTCAAACTTCATTCTCTACCTATGAAAGTCCCTCCCAGAAACCATCAGAAAACTACGCTAGTAATCAATCTCCTTCAAATTCCTACGGAAGTCCTTTAAGTAAACCAAAATCAACCTATAATCCTGGTTCTTCCTCTTCATTGGATGAAGCACCTTCTCAAAAAAATCTTCCAGCCAGTAAACCTGTTACTGGATACGGACTTCCTTCAGCTAACATTATCACGTCTTATGAAAATCCTGTTCCTGAGAATGGAAAAAAACTAACCTCTACAGGATATAGCAGCTCAACCAATTCAGCTTATCAAGCCATGTTCAAGCCTTCACCTACTGACAGCGGTGATAAGAAATCAAATTTTGATACTGTAAGTCCCTCATTGACCCCTATTAAAGCGCCTAGTTCAACGTCATATTCATCTCCATCAGTTATTCCCCCAGTGACCTATGAAGTAGAAGAATCTAATTTTAAATCCCAGTCGGATTCTTCCCCTTCCTTTCCGAGTCTCTCTTATGAACAAGCATCAGCCATTAGTCCATCAGATCCTAAGCCCACGCCCTTTAAAACAAAAGATGCTTATAAACCTAGCTACAGCACACAGCAGAGTACTTATTCTTCTTCCTCCTCTCCCACCGCCCCATCTTTCACTGATGAGCATTTAAAGAACCCCTTTTCGACCTCAGCCTCCAATGAGGGAAACTATGACGGGAACAACGGATTAAACGGATCAAATAATTCTGGAGAGGACAAAGTATACGACACTTCAAGAATAGACGAATCTGGTTTTTATGAAGATCAGAGTTATTCCTTTCCAGCCAATTTAGCTTCTCCCGATATTTGGTCCTTATTTGATGACAAATGGGGCAAAAAAATAGCTATGTAAACAAGTTTAGGAGTTTCAATCATTTATTTATAATTTTTGTATTCAAATTTTAGTTATCTAGGATATTATAGTATACTCATCTAATTAATTAGTTTTCATGTAAATAGGCATATACAAATACACAAACATATTTTTCAAAAGTATAGATGACCTCATTGAATCAATGATGTTACAGATTAGGTGCAATAAAAATTAAATATACATTATTCATAATGTATCCCTAATTCTACATGTAAATCCATTTCGGTTTTTCCTTCTATTAGTTGCATAAATAAATAATTACAAAAATCCATTTGTATTTTCATTCAAAAACAGATCATGAGATAGTTAATGAAGTCGTTGTTTCTTTGTATGTACATAGGAAGACCCTTTTTCAAATGCATACATAATTAGATAATCACGGGATTGATCATTTATTACAGACAAAAATATAAGGAAATTTATGAATGATTTTATTTGATTTTGCAATTACTTTAGTTCTTATCGATGAGATGTGTATCATTCAAAAGTAATTGCAATTTGTAGACAATAAGGGCATTCAACCATTCAAAATATAGAACTAAATACAACATATACATACATATACGCATGAAAAAACAACGAAATAGGTTTCTAAATAGATTTGCTATTATTTAAAGCCTCTTTTTGTATCACTAATTTTTCATTTTGAAATAATCAAATTAGTTAAATCTCTACAAAAGCTATATGTAAACAGTCCATCCCCCTCTTCAACATATTATGGTAGTAGCCCTTTAAAACCGTCATCTTTACTTCAAAGTAATCCATTCTCCTCCTATGGCAGTCATTTTTGTCAACCCTCTTCCTCCTATGGTGGCAGTAGTCCCTTTTCATCCTCCACTTATGAAAGCTCCTCCAGGAACTCATCTGAAAACAATGCTAGCAATCAATTTCCTTCAAATTCCTACAGATGTCCTTTAACTAAGCTAAATTCAACATATACTCCTGGTTCTTACTCTTATTTATATAATATTGATTATACTTAAAGGGTCTAGTTCCTCGTCAAACTCTTTTCCTTTAGTTACATGCATATTTGCACAATAGTTATCTATTTTTATATATAGATATACATAGAAAGAAGTATTTAATAATATTTCTGAAAAATATGCCTAATTAATGTGCGACTTTACAATTAGTTTTTTAAACAAAGAAAAAAAGAAAAAAAGTTGGTTATATAATATTATGTTTTTATGGAATAAAGAAACTTTTAAACGAAATAAATTAATTTATGTTAGAAAGAAGAAGCAGAAATATTTAGAAACTCTCCAATTCTCAATTTTTTTAATTAAAATCCTAATAACAATTATTAAATATTAGTTTTATTCGATGTAGTGAAACTGTACTGACACACTTAAGGTAGTACTATACCAAATTGGTATTGGAAGTTCAATACTTGGCGCACATATAAATATGTGGTCCACTGATGACATAAAAAACAAAGAATGAAAATTGTATCTTATTCAAAACGAATTCTGAGCAAGACTTTGAATGTCCTCTGATAAATTAAAATATGAATTTTGTAACAAATTATGTGAATCGTCGACTTAATCAGCAACAGTTAATGAGTATTTGCTGGAAGCAAAAGAACTATTGACCAAATATTGCCCAATAGACTAAATATATAAATCATATATATGTACAGTAAAATCCCAGAACTCTACGTTAGTTTGTTCCAGAAGGAGTGTCACGAATTGACTCTTGACTCAGTTCCAACTCAACACCAATTAGTGACATGCCACCAAAGGACGAATTATATTTTGTTTACAAAAGTCACGTGCGATTCCCAAGAATTTGTTCAAGCTCTGAGGCAAAGTCTCCTCGACATTCTGCGTCCTACTCCAAATACATATATCAAAATAGTGAGATTCTAAGATTTTAGAGTATCTATGGGTCCATTAGATCCGAATGGCATTGGGTGTGAAGTAGATCATCTGGTATTTTAAGGGTTAACGGCATTTTTAGTCGAAAACAAAAGAACAATGAAGTATAACCAGCTAGTTATTTACATTTTTTAAGCTCTTTGTTTTTAGGCCCATCCTATTGTACATTTTAGAGTTTATCTTGAACAAATAGTAATTATTTTGAGGAGCTCTTTTTTGTTTGTTTGTTTTTTTGTAGAAGGGGTTCAACCTTTTTTTTTTTTTGCTTTTTTTTAGAAATTAGATGACCCATAATAAAAACACCAACTAATAAAATTAAGTGAGGAACAATAATAAAAATAATAAGATGGTAGAATGGTATTATTATCCTTTCCATTGTTTTCTCCCCCTAAAGGACTAATCTTCATATTTTCTTTTTTACAATCTCTAAAAAAAAATTAATATATAATACTATTATTTTGAAAATTAAACCATAAAGGAAAAAAGTTCTGTATAATTATTATAACTATAACCCAACTCTACGTTTCATTTTTCTACAAAAAAAAAAAAAAACAATGACCCTTAGCATGAACTAGTATTATGTTGTTCAAGAATACTCTACGTATAGGAAACCAGAAATTTAATGGATCGAGTCAAAACTCTATACAGGAAAAATCAAGACAGGGCTAAAATATTCAGAGCATGAAAAACTCATTGTAAATTGAGAAACTGAATTTAATATATATAATTACATATTTGAGTTGATTGACATGATCAACCTTTTCACCTTGCTACTATATTGGTTTTTAAAAGTGCACGCATATGATGTAGCTTATGACATGTCAAAATTGATCAATTTACACTAAGATTATTTAATTATATGTATATAGGAACATATTTAGTTATTTAGAGTTTTTTACATTCTTTGTTTTGTGGTTTGTAGAGCGTTTTCTCCTAACGTGCTCACAGTTAAAATTGGGCATCGTCATCTTGATAGAGGCATACAAAAAACTAATTTTATACTTAAAATAAAAACCTTTTATCAAAAAATTGAGAAAAATATTGAATAGCAACCGTCAATTTGAATGTCACAATGGGATTGACAAATATACGATCCTAGGCCTTTACCTTCTATCAATAATCTATGCATTTTTATTAAATTTCAAACTCTAATACGTATAAAAAGTATGTTATTATATATTTACATACTGTAGTTAATAGATTAGAAATTACTTTTGCAGGAGTAACATATTTTATGGTCCCTAATCTATCCAAAACAAAATTAATTGTAAAATTTTAGCCACTTCATAGGGATTTTCTTCACCTATTAGTTTAATTTTATCACTGTTTTATATCTTACACATCAAGTTGTACAGTTTTTCTTTATTTTTAAAGACATTTTATGAAGTTTCCCAAAGATTTTTGTATGAAATTCGTCATTTCATTTAATAAATATATAAACTATCGAGCTTTTTTGTCCATTCGCAACCTCGACTCATAAAAGAGAAAGGAAAAATTTGAAAAAACAACTGGTAGCTACCCTTCTGTAATTTCCTTGTTGCCTACTTTTTAATATTGGGCAGAGTTATTATTTAGTATACTATACATTAATAAATTCTATCAATCACAAACCAATCGTTACTAATTGTAATATATCAAAAATTCAAAAAATGGGCGCGCAATCCTTGATTTAATATATTTTATATATATCAAAATCATAAATAATAATATCACCCTTTACGAGTTCATAACACATAGAGTCAGCTGCTTTAAATCAAAAGAGTCAAATAATGAAAATCAGGGGAAGGGAGAATACAGTGTATTTTTGTTTATCCCAAAAAGCTCGTAGTGAACTAATTCAACACATTTTGTCACCTATTGACTCTCTCAACCTTTTTTTTTTTTCAACACTAAGAGAAAAAGGAAAAATGCCCAAAATCAGTTAATAGTCAGACAATTCTTTCTAACTACTCTTCATTTAATAGTAGAGAAGATATTCACAGCTCAAAAAGCTTTAATTGGAGTTCAGCCTATCAACATTTAGAAAACTGATTTAGAAAAGAAGAAAACTCGATTGGTGACAAGAAAATATAGGACATATTTTCATGTGAGTGGAATAAAACTGTGTTTTGTCTATTAATATTATTTATTGATGAGGTAAGTTGTACAAATTTCATAATTTTAATAGTGAGAGGTGAATTATGTAATGTTAGAAATGATGTAAATTTATGGGAACTAAAAACTGCTCACAGAAAAAGAATACAATTTTAATTCAACTGATATTTCTATTCTTTTGCTATCCAAGCCTTGACTGGTCCAAAGACTTTCAAGGATCAAAACCATTGACTTCAAGAATTTGTCTTGAGAACAACAAACATCATTTACCTTCATGAGCATCAAACTCCTTAGAGAAATTACAATACAATAATATGTAAAAGTGCATACATAGAATGGTGTGTGATGATTTAGTTGTAATTCATTTTTGTTTAAATTAGATTTTATCCGTTCGATATTCTTCTCTCTTGTGTAATAGAACACTAAGATTTGAAATATATCCCTTCTGTGAAATTACAACTATGTGTAACAAATTGAATTGTCACGTTTGACAATGTCATACGTATCAACTCACGAATATGTATTTTGTTAAGTGCAAAGGATTTTATAGGACTAGAGGCTCTAACTTGGAAATAATGCAGAGATAAATCTCTAATCCGCTTCTCAAATTATGTTTCTTCAGATACTTATAACTACGATGATATATAATCCTATTTTGCAACCTAAATACTACATATTATAGCACCAAAAAATGATGAATATTGTAAATATACTGACATATATACCAGTATAAAATATACACATATGTGCATATGTATAAATTAGGACACAGCCCAGTGACGTAGATAGTACAGAATATGATATATATATATATGTATATATATTAGGTCTATATTTATGAAATGAGACTTTCAGCTATTAGGCAACAGATGTCGTTGTGAGTATTTTTAAACCATCCCAAATGGCTTCTTTTTTTTGTCTGTTATCTGGCTACAGTATTCAGTTCATTATTTGTGAAATTTCATACTACAAAGCATTTTTGTTCGTTCATAAAAATTTAGAATTTCGTGCCTTCATACTACGATTTGCGAACATTGTTGATTTCTGTTACCATTTGAAGAAAAACGCTTCTGAAGCACAACATATGCTTGTAGAACCTTACGATGGACATACTTTAAGCAGAGCAATATGTGATCTACCCAGACACAACCCAAAAACATGGGCTAAGTCAGATCGCTTCGGCTGCATGTCAATGCTGTGTGCTTTTTGGAATCAGTGTGGTATGATTTGTTAAAAACCGGTGAAACAGTTGACGGTGCACGCTACCAACGACAATTGGTCGATTTTAACAGCGCTTTACGCCAAAAACCCCCAGAATATTCCAATTGGCGTCACCAAGTAATTTTTCTTATATACAATGTATAATAATGTTCTGTTCATTCCAAATTTCGCCACGGGACGATCTTTCATTTCAAAACCCTTTTAGTGAAATCCATCATTTACAAGCAAAAAGAATGAAATTCACGGAACTAATTGGTCGGATTGTTTGGGCTATTGCCGAACAATGAATGTACTACCATTGAAAACAAGTAAGTTATGTAGCTACATTATACAAGCAGAAATTTAAATATTGTCACATACAAAAACATAACTACATATTATAAACTTTATACTTATTTGCAAAATATCTGTTTATCTCATATTGCAACATTTTGGCTTTTTTTATTGCATATTTAATATAAATTGAAAAAAACTTTATGGGTTTGTGTCTTATGCAAAAGTATTAAATAATATCATAAAAGATTGCACAAACATAGATACAAAATGTATTTTCAATCTTTCTTATTAAATTATTTGGGTAAATGAAAATATTTATAAACATTAATCACACTATTTTCTAGGAATTATTGATATCCTCGTACTATAAATGTATTTAAAACAGTAGTATATTTACTAAATTGGTTGTGAAACTGGTAGTTGCAGCGCCATTATGTCATGAAACCATTTGCTTACCAACTATGTAACAAAAAAAATTAATACAAACCGTCCATGTAAGAGCATTTGAATTGTTCTTAATTACATTTTTGTTTTATATTTTCGGTAGAAAAAATATTGAAATACAAATACCTATTTTAGAGTCAGAACCAGTACAAAAATATTGACTTCGTGACAACTCTACAATGTAAATACATTTTCGTTTTCGGGTTGTAATTTGGAAAAACAAAACAACAACACCATTAGATTATATAGAAAAACTTCCAGGTTTCAAAAATACTCGTATTTTTGATATTTTTGAAATTCTTTTGCTCTGTATTTAGGAAAACAGTTTGCAAGGGAGTCAAAATGAAAAAAAAAGACATTTTTGTTGCTTTAGGTCCGAATAATTACGCATGATATGATCCTAACTATATACTTTAAGCTATTGTTTGCTTTGTTTTTTTTTTGCAATATCGTTGTGTAGGTAGATTATATAAATACTATCAAACATTTTTGAATTAATAATGGATGATTATGGATGTATCATTATCCATTGTCATCTGTCATACGGGTAATGGGTGATTTAATGAAAATTTTATCCTTTGCGTCCGCAATTAATTAATTATTGTACGAATATATTATTGTAACTTGAATACGATAATTCCATTGCATCTCCCTATATTTGACAAATATATTTATTCTTGGATATAAAACTACATAGCAGTTAAATAATGCAGTGAGAATTAATATAATTTTTTTAATGCATTACGTTTTAAGAATAATATTTTTTTATGACATCATTCGCTGTCAAGGCCTCATGAGTCATGACTCATGAAATACTAAATAGTGTACAATTTATATTTTTACGCCATTGGGCACAATGAAATATGTATTGTGTCTCTCAACCTTTCATCTAAAAAGAGAGAGAGAGCAAAGCCGAAATTATCTTACATATAAGCTATTACATCAAAGTAGAGTGACCTCAACAAAATGCCCATCCCTCGTCATCATTGAAGAATAGACGTAGGCAAAATGTTGAAATAGAGTTGAATTTAAGGGAGGAAAGAAAAATATCAGTTCGTACCAATACTTTTGGAATGAATTTGAATTTAGACTTATCTACATCGTTGAGCTTGCTACAACTATAACTATGGAACGGGAGTAGGTCCAAAAATCGGCCAAAACGTTTGTACTTAAATAACTCCTTGAATATAATATAAAATGGATTAATAAGGAATGCATTCAAAAGCTGATACCCACAGCTTTCAAATGAGATGTCAAGCGATCGATAAGACTCTTAACTAAGAAGAAATCGGCAATGTGAAAATTTTCATTCAAATTCAACCAAAAATTATCTAGAAATCTAAGACTCATGGTAGATTTACTAAAGTAGTAGCGTACATCTGCATGCTACTACTTCAGTCTATTGCACTTAATGGCAGAATAAATAAATTGTTCTGGAAACTCGTTTTCACTGACTAATAATCATTCGTAAGATATGCGATTCTATAACGATATCGTTTAATTAATTTGTGGTAGAATTATTAATTTATTAAGGTAATTGTTTTTTTGTTTTGTTTTTTATTTTGTTTTTAATTCAACAAATTTCGAACATCTAAATAGCGAAACTAGCCACAATTCATAGGTACATTCATAATAGCAATTTTAACTTCATCAAAAAAATAAATAAAAGTGTAAAAATGTAATGGATATTAATCTAAATTAATTTCAAGATAAAAATATATCTAAAAGGACAATCTTGATAACACATTGAATATAGGTATTCAATAGTAAATGTCTACTTTTTGCAACAAAATATATATATATTTAATCAAATTGTCATATTGATGAGTGATGTGTGTAATGGATGGTAGATATAATAAAAAAATAAAATATAAAGTTTTCCTTCTACAGCACTGGAGATTAATCATTTGAAGATTTATATTAACTAAGGTATAAAAACTCCTCATAGATGTCGACATTGAAATATCTAAAAACCTCTTTCATTACTAAAGACAAAGATATCATTTTGATAATTAATTGAACCGGGGTGTGATAAAAAAATGACACTTGACTCATGAACATATCATTCGAATGAATTATTAAGTCAGAAAGCATCTGATTACAACTCTTGTTGACATAGTCGATGAAATTATTTACATTAGATTGGTGTTCACGACAGACCTTTGGCTTGATATACGGCCAAGTGGAGTTGACTAATGGGATGTACTGGGACTACATATCCTTCTTCTACAAGACTTCATTTACCCTAAAGAAGATATGGGTCTTGCTGGAGGACTTAATTATCATCAGGGAAGTTTGTCCTATTCCCTGAATTCTAATTTTTGGCCAAAACATTTGCATAGTCAGAGGAATTGAGTCGATAATCAGGAGAGAATCGGATAAGTGGGCTTTCAGATCAGCAGATCAATCAATCAGATTATCAGCCTTTCTACAATTTTCACTCTTTCTTTCGATTTTGCCTCTATGCATCTATATTACCTAGCTGGAAAAAAATCTGATTTCTTGTAAATCTTGTAACTAATTCATTATTTAGTAAGTGAAACCAAAAATTTCACCACACAAAGTATATCATGTACCTACTTATTTGGTGGTTTGTAAGTAAATGCAAAAATCGTACTTAAATCCAATTAATGACTTATATTTATTTATAGCTAATTTGATTTTATATGCAAAAGCAATGGTTCAACAAAAACATTGGTTTACACATAATTGAATTTAGTATACACATAGCAATTACTATGTATAAAAAATAAATTAAAAGAAATCGAAGGTTTGCAAGTTGTTGGTGAGATCTAAGATAGAAACCTTTTTTGCTTTTAGCTCAATTACTATGACTTGATTTGACTTTAGATACGCTAATTGTCAAAATTGACTCTCTAAGGTTTTGGAATATTATTTACTATAGATCTTATTATATGATATAATAATAATATAAAGTTCACTCATCAGTATTCTACTAAATAAACACATATTAAATAAAGAGTCATCCATTCAAATGATATAAGTTATAGCAAAAACAATGAAAAACTAACTACATTATTACAAAATATTGCTCCTTTAAAAAATCAAAATCGGTTGTTCTACAATATCTCAAAGAGAAGTTAACAGAAATATCTGATTTTTTGTGATTAATTCTCAATGTATCGTACAGTTGCGTTATAAATTTAATGACAATAGCTTTTTTGATGTTTTAGAAGAAAGGACTGTTGCAACTATGCAGGGTCCTTCCTATGCATAAATATTTATTCTTAAATGAATTTATTTTTACGGTGGGTATTAATTTTTTATGGTTGAAAATATTTAATACTCGTAATCAATGGATTTACAACTCAACCATCATAGTCATCGATAAAATATGAATTATACAGCTCAATAATACAATAACTAATATATTTATGAGACAAATCCTGGATTACGATAAATCAATTTGGTTGTTTAGTTCAATACCAGGTGCGATAAAAGACCTTTTCCAGACATTGTTAAAAATATGGTAACTCCATTAATAATGGAAAAAGTTGACATTTGGATGCTGTCCGATGCAAGCTTTCCTTTCAACTTCCCAATTCAGTGGGTTTAATTAAGGATGAACGGTGACTAGAAATCTTTGGAACGAAATACATCAGCACGATCTGATAACATTTTTTTTCTCCACCTAGTGAATGGTTTGTAGTTACAGAAAAATAGGTTTGACATAAAAAAAATAAAAAATTAATTAGTTCTAAAACTAACCCTAACAATATTTTTATCAACTTTTCACATAACCTTAATTGAGGGGCTCCAAACTATGTACAATTGCCTCTACCATAGAGGTCTAAAAAACATGTTTTGACTCAATTCCTCACTAGATTGAGCATTATAAAACGTGAAAATCCAAGGAACTAAGTATTGAACTTGCTCTTAGACTCGAACAAGGTTTTATATACATAAAAACTCTGTTCTTCATCTTTTGTGGAAGGTGTAGAACGGAGCTCTCGTCCCGAGTTGAGACCTAGCTAGACTCTTTAAAATTCCGGTAGATAATAATAATAATAATAAATAACTCTACCCCATTCCAGAAGATGGTAAATAAACCAAAAGAAACTTTTAAATAAATAAATAAATACATAAAACATGATGATTTGATAGTAAAACAATGATATTTAGAAATAAACTTTATTCAATAAAAAATACTCTATGCTTAATTTACTCTTTTACCAACATGCCATTGTAATATATAAAATAAAATTAAAAAAATTAAAATGGTTGTAGAGAAAAACTACTACAAGAAGTGCTCCGCTGTTTTTTTAAAAAAAACGACAGAAAAAGTATATCTTGCTTCTCATCATTATTTGTTCAGTTCTTATTTCATTCAAAATACAAAAAAAAAAATCAAATCTAATTCTTCATCATATCGTACAACATTGTATGGATAAGAGGGGGGGGGGGGTGGATGAGTTGGAGACGGGGAAAATAGATTCGAGTGTATTGTATGCGGAGTATAAAATTGGTTACTCAGGATTATGTAATTATATATTTATATATCAGAGTCGCTATAATAATAATAATAATTTAAAATGATTATTATTATTATTATATATATTGGGCTTGGGGGAGGGAGGGAGGGGGAGAGAGAGGGAAGGGATTATGGGTCAAATAAAATCAAAAAACAAAAAAAATATCAATGTATTAATGAAATCTTTCTTTTTTTTTCTCGTATCACTATCCTTGAGAGGAAATGGATTGATTCGTGAATTAAACAATTCTTTATATATTCTTCTTCTTCTTTCTCCTCAATTGCCTCAATGATTTGTCTCCTTTTCATTCTTCGTTTGTGCTTTCATTCAAATTCAAATTATACGAGACATACAAATACATTAAATTTGTATGTCGTTTTCTTCGAAGTGGACTAGAATTTTGGGAGTCGGAAAGAAGAAGAGGAGGAGGAGGCGGCAGTCTCTAATGGAAGTAGTGGTGGTAGTCGCAGGAGCAGTTGATGGAGAGGGAAGAGTCAGTAGGAGTAGAGTAAGTATGTATGTATGTACGTATGTACGAACACTCCAACCCAAAATGGATGAAAAAATAAAGGGAATCCAAATCTATATAATTCTCTATGTATCATGTCATGTTCATAAGGTATTATGTATTTATATAAAAAAGGAGGAGGGCAGTGTCAAACGCGAGTTCACCTACTAAATTATTGTTATTATGAATGTATATATATATATATAAACCCATATACATATCCTGGAATGACAATTATAAATATTTGTTAAATATTAGTTAATTTTTTTCTTTTATATAGATATATAAAAAAATGAATAATGCATATATATATATATATATATACATATATATATATAATGGGTAGAAAATTGAGGAAACGCGTGTCTAAGGAGAAGAAGAAGAAGAAGACAGAAGAAGTTATCAATATAATTATATCATATATGTATTTATGGTTGTAATGGGGAATCATCATTTCTCTACTTTAATAAAAATATAATGTATATATTGATGTGTCTGTGAGTGAGTGTGTGATGTGTATATCATATCGTACATGTATGTATGCAAACTAAAGAAAAAAGTATATAGAGAAGAGCTCTTCTTCCTCTTCCTCTTCTTCTTCTTCTTCACCAGACTTTAAAAAAGGCTCATGATGATCTCTGGAGTCAAGGAGCGTTTTATTATGTAAATTTCTTGTAGTAGCAGTAGTGGTAGGTATATGATTATTATACACTGATCTCTCATAATGACGCTATTTGCAGTAGTATATGTATTTAATGTAAAAATGACGCGTTTTTTTTTTGGTTTTTTTTTTGTTTTTTGTTATGTTTTTTTTTTGTATAATATGTTGTAATCATTAATATTTTTTTAAAATAAAGAAGAGAGGATATCATTATATTGCACCCGACATGCGAGATTTTTTTTTTCCCTTTATCTCCCAAAATGAGTTGTAGGTATGATGTCGTTGTATGTAGTAGTAGTATGGTTTACCAATTTGACATTCCAGGTTTATTGAGTGTCATAAAGTATATTTGGCATGAAGAGCCACCTTTAGCGGATGAGAAAAAGACTTTATCATTCCTTTCGCAAAGGAACTTGAGCTTTTGAGCTTTTTTGTGCATAAAAACTCCATCAAGGTGCCCAGATTCGACTGAACGAATCTCAATAGCCTTATTTCCCCACCCCATGATTTGACCAGTCCCAATGTAAGCAACACTTGTGGGTAATTCTCCCCATTGTAAAACGATGTTCTTTGCAACCTTTCCATACGTGTTGACGTACACTCCTTCATTATCATAGCAGAGAAGAAGCTGCATTCCATTAGAATTTGGCAAAGTGACAATGGTATGAGGTGTAATGGGGCCTTGGGCATGTTTTGGAATATAAATGTCATAGACGGATGCAGAGTCTAGGTCCACGGCATGAAATCCAGACGTAGACCCATAAACGACTTTTAAACGTGTACCTTCTTCAATCGTCAAATCTACCAAAAGTGGTCGATGCTGAAGTTCACTGAAAGACTTGAAGGCCATAAACTTATGATAAGGCTTAGGAGCCCAAGCATAGATCTCTATAGAATCACGTAGAGCTATGACCAGGAACTTGATACGCTCGTATTTCACAATTTTAAAATGAACTGCCCCTTGAAGGTCTCCCACATTAATCCAGCCTGCTCTTCTCTCAATAGCGTTGTCCGTTCGAAGAATTTTAGATTTGAGCCACGACAAGTAATACACGCGAACTCGATTTTTCTTTCCACTTACTGTTACAAGGATATTTTGTCCCTCAAGAACTTCCATTTGAAGAAAACGACGACGGGAAATTAATTGATACACTTTTCCCTGTCCTGAGCGATCTAGTAGCATCAATCCTGTGTCGGTACCAATCAAAAGATTCACTCCCCAAAGAGCTGCACAAAGAATTTCAGAGTTGAAACGTTTCTTGTACTTGCGTATTTCAGGAGTATCTGCAACAAGGTCGTGAGATGATGGTGCAACATTGACATTCGGAACGTGCGATGATTCACGACGAACTCCGCCATTCCCATTATTTGCAGCTGCCTCAGCCGAAAACCCAAACGACAAAAAAGATTTCTGCTTTTCATGCATCCCTCCATGCGGAGATATTCCCTATGAAAAAGTTAAATTTCAATCATATTACTCATTCTTTATCATTATGGAATAGGCAATCATGGTATATGAATGATTTGCCTTTTGTTTTAATGTGTAAAAAGAGAAATTACTTGTCGTTGATCTTCAGACATCCTACTAACTGGAGTACTGGGGCCTGACAAATTACTAGATTGCTGAGGTAACAAATCAGGCATCACTTGGGCATTAACATCCCGATTTTGACAATTTTCATCATCTGGAGTAGGGGGTAGAGGCCGACCAGGGGCCTTTCGTTGAAGCTCGCGTAATGGTTTGGGCACGGGGTCATTTACTTGCAATGTACCTATAATAGAAATATATACATTTATAAATTGACGACAATTAGAGAGCATTATAAAAGTACAAAAAAAATCACCATCTCTCTGTACTGGTTGATCATCATCATCACTGCTGTCGTCATCTTCTACTAACGGAGGTGGAACGGCTGTTAATCCATGTCCATTACTTGAATTTCTATCTCCTGCACTTGGCTGTCGCTGCCTTATCCTTTGTTGATTCCTTGGACTAGCTGCCAATTCATTTAATTGAGCAGCAAGAACGTCTAGATCCTCAGGTTTACGCTGCTGCTGAGGTTGCTGTTGTTGAGGCAGAATTCTTGAGTTCCTTTGATCCCTAGAAGGTGGAGTAGCGGGTTTTGAGGAATCAGTTCTACGTAATTGATCATTATTAGACTGCTGTCCTGGTGGTGGTGGAAGAGGTCTTTGTGGAGGAGGACCTGGAGGAGTGGAAGAATTACTTCCATCCAATCGATGAGGTAGCGGAGGTCTTGAAGGAGGTCCTGGTTCAACTGGAGGGGGTTCTTCTTTACGAGAGTTACGATGTTCCTTTTGAGCCCTCTGTTGTTGCTGTTGTTGAGCAGCAAGCGCTGCTTGTTTTTGGGCCGCTGACTTATTATGCTCTTGAATGGCTTGGAAGTTTTTCCTCAACTGATTTTCTCCAGGAGCTTGTAGAATGGATGAAGGCTCACCAGCAAGAGGTGCCTCAGGGAGTTCATCATCAGACCCAGAAAATTGGAATTGATTCATTTCTTCCCTTTGTTTCTCTTCTTTATGTTTCTTCATGCGGTCCAACATATCCTTGATATGGATTCGCACTTGTCGCTCTGTAGGTTGATCTCGGACGAAAGGATGCTTAAGAAGTTGGTCTGTGTATGGCCTTTGATGATAGTCCTTCACAAGAACTGTTTCAATAAAGTTTTTAAATTTAGAGCTCCAACGCTTAGACTTAAGTCGTGGAGGAGGATTACGGGGTATGAGGAATAAAGCTCTCATGGGGTGCATATCGCAGAGCGGTGGCTGAGCTTCAGCCATTTCTAAAGCTGTGATACCAAGGGACCACAAGTCTGAGCGGTTGTCGTATGTAGCATCAGGATTTTCATCACAGGCAATGACTTCAGGTGCCATCCAATAGGGTGTTCCAATAAATGTATTACGCCGCCCAATCGTCCTATCCAATTGAGCACTGACACCAAAATCTACTAATTTTACCTCCGCATTATCGGTTAAAAGAACGTTTTGACCTTTTATATCACGATGTATAACTTTGCATGCGTGAAGATGTGTGAGGCCCCTCAGTACCTCTCTATGGATGGTAAAGAAGAATAAACATAAATGTATGTATAGAAAGATGTATTAAAAAATAATTACCTGCTAATATAAGCGATCCAATCTTCTTTTAGACTTTGTCCTTTGGTGGATTTGACGAGGTCCGTGACAGATCCAGCTCCGCAATATTCCATTACTAGCCATAGCTGATCGTCCTTCCCTGCTGGGCATTTTTTAATGAACGCCCCGTAATAGGTAGCTATATTTCTGTGATGCGAGTACTTCTTGAGAACGTTGATTTCAAGTTTAATTTCTTCCTCTTCATCTTCCGTAACGTCCATGACTTTAATAGCTGCTAATTGCCCTATAAATTAAAGAAATGAAAAAAAGTTAGTAATGTTTAGTTAATAGGAAAAAAATGTTAATTTGATACAGAAACATAGTTAGCCTTACATATTTATATACTCATTAGTTAATGATAAACCGCATATGAATTTTCTAGGATGATAACCTATATTCTAATGGTTCAGAAAAAATATAGAAATTGTATAATGGCAAGGACTAACAATTACTCATAAGTATAATAAATCAATTTGTGGCGGATTTTTACAATGAAAACGACCTAAGAAAAGCCTGAGATATTCGAACAGACAAATACAACCACCTATTTAGAGCATAAATGAATTCAAAAGTATTTTACAATTTCATATACGACTTATACGCATGTCTATTTAACATAAAATCTGCCTTTATCGAAGACAAATAGGCTAAATAACGACAATAGTAATAATAATAATAATAATACCCTTTGTGTTCTTGTAACTCCTGTTCTAGCCGTCTTTGTTACTTAGGTATATCCTTCAAAAATAACAATATATGTAGTGATATAATTGATTGATTTATAGGCCCTCTATTTGTAGTACCATTTAATACTACTCTGTGTTTTGTATGAAAGGAGTGAAAAAGAGAGATAGAAAAACAATTAATCAACAAAATATATACGTATGTATATATATAAAAATTGATAACCGTTTTCACATGTTATTAATATTAATATTAATTGAAAAGAATCCAATTTTAGACTAAAATAAATAATACATCATGGACTCTCTGCCAGACTACAAGGATACTTATAAAGAGGCGGTTTATTGGAATAATTATAATAATAATAATTACATTCATTTGCACTTCATAATAAAAAAAATAAAAGTATTTTTCAGTCTATATACCAATGTATATACATATATGTATAATAATAATAATTAGTACTACTCGGAGGGAGCTCACATTTCTCAAACCAATCATTATAGAAGAAGAATAAATACAAACACTTTACATAAGTTTGTATAAAAACATCTGCTTTTCCGGTTATATTCTTAGACGTTCTCATATTTACCCTCAATATTATTATTATTACTATTATTTCTACCATCTATGTATGCTGATGCTTAGATAGATAGAGACATTTATTGAAAAAGAGAAATGGCATTTTTCATCAAAGTTTGTGTATGTGTATATATATATATATATATATATACTTCCATAAAAAAATATATAAATATCTAACTTTTTAGTTATATACATCTATAAATACACACGTAAAATGCTACTACTCTATTCTGCATTACTTTTTTCTTCACATTTATAATACTCAGTGTTGTTTTATATATGCATAGTTGTATCTATTACCATAGCAACTGTTGATGAGTTTACATATATATATATATATATATTAGTGGCCTGTATATAGAGTTTTTTTTTTTTTTTGACTGCATCAAGAGATTTTCTGCATGGAATAATAGTCAAATAAAGCATATTGAAGCAAAATATGAGGCCTCTCAAACCATTTTTGCCAAGGTAACAGACATTTTGAATTCAAAGTGGCTCATTTTTTGACGACTTCTATAATAATATTGTCTAAAAATTTAAAACACTGAATCAAATATATAATGTCTTAAGGCTAGCCTTTTTTTTTTAACCAGGGTCTACTTTGCAATTTACTTATGAGCCCACAGCTACCAAGACAAATAAAAATGACTTCATAGTCTACTTTTTAGACTAAAATCAATGTCTAATAAACATAATATTAAAATCACATTTATCTGAAACTTTTTACGATCTATGCACTTTTATTCACCCCACGATCAACTCTTTGGACATCACTGCCTTTAATTATTTAAGAAAAAACCACTAATTTGGTTAAAACACAAAAGGGAGACACAAACAACTACAAATTAAGAGTACGGCAAAATTCTGAGCAGTAGGAACTATATATACCTCAGGCGCTTATGAAAAGCCATATCGTCAATGTATGGATGAACTACAAATTACATACATACTTTACATAATTCATTTATTTTATTTAGAATTAAGTCTTGTGTTTAGGGAACAACTTTATAGGGACGGACATACATATATACATACATACATAATTTGAATGATGTACTCCCTAAAAACTTTGCTTTACAGAATCACCCATCCTCTCTTAACAAAAAAAAAAAAAAAAAAAATTAAGGAGATTTTGTCAAAAGAACAGTTTATTGTTAAAAAATGTTCTAAATTATAATTGAAGTCCATTTCCCTCGTTTGATGAGGATTTTCTTACATGAACAATTATTAACTGCTGTTCACGCTAAACTTCATATCAAAAATACATTCATAGTTTCTATTAGTGAATCCTTATAAATTATCCTTATAGGATAGCTTTTTAAATAAAAAAAAAACGTGACACGAGGCTTAAATATGTAGATGAAAATGAGCATTTAGTAGAGGAATATCATCGAGTACAAAAATAATTGAACTCCAATTTTTTGATAATAATTAATCATTGCCAATCGATTAGAAGAAAATCAATGAACTATTACTCATAATAAAATGTTAATTGGTAGCTACGTTTAAAATCAATCGTCTCATTTAAAATAGTAAATCATTGAAAAAACATACTTCGACAATTGAAAGTTTATATTGATGTAACTTTATAAGTCATTGCCATCATGGTTCATTGACCCTCAAAATGAGTGATGATATCACTCAAAATTGTGCTTTACCATGTGTACATATATGCCTTCCCCATTCAGAGTGGCTTAGTATTATATAGAATAGTATATTATGTGTTTGCTGGCTAGTAGATACTCACAACACAATTTACAGTAGCTATAGCATACACATCTAATAATTATAATTAAAAAATTTAGAATAACTGTAATGGGAAGAAAAAAAGTATATGTATAATATTTATAAAAGTAAACACATACGAGATGACTCGTGTAGAGCATATAAATTACATAGAATGATATGAATCCAAACCACATCATTTTTTAAGTAAAATATAATGATTTATTAGAATTTCACAATGCAATTTGTGTTTCTCTCTCTCTCTCTCTCTCTCTCTCCAAAAGAACAAAAAAGGAGCAAAACGAAAAAGGAACAGAAATAAATGTACAATTATTTATGTACATTCGAATCATCACCAATTGCCGCCCATATGAAATAATAATAATACATAAATGAGATAAGGAACCTGATTGAGTACCACAAATTAACATGTACCTATCTATGTATTTATACCTTAGTTCTAATTTATTTTTTGAGAAATTTCATAATTAGAAAGGCATACATACACATACAAACAACACCCCCTTCTTCTTCTTCCTTCAACAATGCACTGTAGATTAAAATATAAATCATGAAAGGTAGTATGCACATTCATGGACTGAAATGGTGGGAGGGGAGGAAGTGTCAACAGTTTTATATCAACATACAAATAATGTTAATACATATACATAGATAATAATCGATGAATTAAATCCATAATTTTATAATTAGCCAAAGATTGACATCATGAAATTTGCAACATACATACATTGAATTATTCATTTTCAATAAAGAACGATGTTGTTGCTTGATGAAAAATATTTTAATTTAAAGTATATAATACTATAATGTATTGCTATATTAATTATATATAGTTATCTAATAAGTACATAGACGACTCAAATGATGGATCCAATAATTCAATTTAAAATATCATACAAAAAATAGGACTCTCTCCCTCTGACTAAATAATTTCAACCCTAAGTGAATCAACTAATATTATTAAACTCGAGTTATGAAACAAATAAGACTTCAAATTCGATTTATCAAAATGTTGAGTCCTGATTTGAACGTAAAGTATCTACTCGCGACGTCTCTTGTATGTACTTGAGAAAAACTGCAAGAAAAAAGTAGTCATAATCGCAAAATCTTTCTTTTTTAAAGCTAGGGATAATAATTTTTTGGCACTGGAAGAGTTCCAAGTATGTAGTAAATTGATACTTATATCAGCTCATTTCTCTATAATGATACTTTATCTCTTCAAACCTCCTCATTAAGAACGAGTTTTTTATTTCTGTTTTTATTTTCAAATATAAAAGCTAAATACTTTATTGTCTGAAAGCTATTTTATACTTAACTAAATCTAGTAAATAATATATTTTACTAAAGAGGTGTCTAAAGAGCAAGGGGGAACAACAAGGACTCAAAGTTGTCATCTACATTAACAAGTAAACGAGGAAGTACGTCAAAAGCCCATACAACTTAAAAATTATTTATAGTCGAGAAATGTATTCAATATAATATCTACAATAAATAGAAACATAATTTTAAAATGGTTTGTGTTTCTATATAGACTTGAGATGTAAACTCAGATACCCATTGTAGGACTGGGATGCAATGCAAAGACATGAGAATCAAATATTACAAACCCTGTGTTTATAATAATTATATAATTAACCTTTACAACTATTTAGTTCAACTATATCAAATGCGTCATTTATTTTTATTTTTTAATCCGTTTAAATTTGAAATGAGAAGAGGAAAATTGTTCATTTAACATAATTCAAGGTATGAGCCCTCCATTCATAGTGATACAAATGATGATTACTCATCAAGAACATTGGATACAAAGGAATTTTATAAAAAATTGAACTTTACATTCATTTTGAAATAATAATAATAAACGTCAATTCTGACATAGTAGACTCGCCCTTGTAAAATATCATTGTAATTGAATTAATCTCTATATAAATAAATAAGTAAAAAATAAGAATGAATGGATCGAAAGTTGAGATGAGTCGACTTTTAAAATGTCTCATTATTATTTCTATTGCATCCTTAATGCAACTTATCTAATGAGTGAAATACATTATTATGAGCAGTAATTCGTTGGGGGTCGACGTTTTCAATGATTGTATGTATGTACTATTAAATTACTGATCACCTCAAGTTTGAAGGCAGACAGACAGTATGTATATAATTTATTATACATAACGAAATAAAGAAGGAACATGATACAATATATATAAATATTATATTAAATTTAATTCACTCCTCTATGAAACACATAAATCCATTTGCATGATGTAATTACAACTCAAAGGCCATGCCATGTGTGTAGTAAATACAATCACATTATTTCCTTATGAAAATATACACTGTGGGAGAAGTAGTGTATGTATGTATGTATGTATGATTGGTTAATGCCCCTCACACATACATTCAAGTATTAAATAAAACAAGGGGAGGATTTGTGGATATGAATCCCTGAATGGGAAGACAAGGCACAGACAGACAGACAGACTCCTTCCAATACTCAACAGCAAAAAAAAGATGTTTGGAGGGTGTGTGACTCAGGGGTTTCTTCAGTGATTATATAAGGGACTCGCATTGTAAGTATATTACGGGACGCCTTCCTTTGTGAGTGTGGATCTGGATCATGGTGAGGAGAAGAGAAGAGAGAGAAGAGTCAGAGGAGCAGTGGGTCCCTGGGTATTTGGGGCGAGAGGAGGGGGAAGCGAGAGAGAGAAAGAGAGAAAGGAATAAAAAGATGCTGACCCGTCATGGTGTGACGTCCTTTATAGACTTGTCCATAGGTTCCATTTCCGACGATTTCCATTAAATCGAAAATCCCGGCTGGATCCTTGAGTGAGGCCAAATCAATATCATCTAGTCCTGAATTATTGGCCATATTGAGGAGATCTATTGAAGTTCACACTCGCTAAATAAAAAATACACTCTCTAGTATTTATTTTATATTTAACTAAAATACACTTTTTTAATTCATTCTTCTAATATTCATTCTTATAATAATTAAATTGACTTCTATAACTCTTCTTTGGAATGAGATCTCCTTTTTTTCCCAATGCCTTCTTCTTCTTCTTTTTACATTAAGGGAGTCTCAATTCTTCTTCTTCTCTAATTCTCTGTTCGTTCATTTCAATTCTTTTCTTTCTTTCTTTCTTTCTTCCTTCTTTCTTTTTCTTTCTTTCTTTCTTTCTTTCAAACACACATCGCAAAGCGGAATTGAAGGAAAGAAAAAGGAGTGCGCGTCCAGCAGCTATTCTCTTTTTCCTCCTCAGCACACACACTACCTAGACACCACCACCACCCCTACACACACATCTTTCTTTTTTTTTCATTCACATCATCTCCAATTCTTACAATAAAAAGCGGGTAACGAGTTATAGCTCTATACTTCTCACTCCCAACATTCCATAATTATCCATCCTTCCATGAAATCTCGTAGGATTTCTAAGTAATGAAAATAAACGAATATTCATTGCTCATAGTCCATATCTTTATAACTTATTGTATATATTACTCAACTCGTATTTATAAATGTACATATAGTAATAACCCCCCACTTTTTAGAATGGAAGAAACATATTCCATGTATGCATTTACAAGCTGGACCGTTTACGTAAAGTGCTCAAAACAAGCCAATCAAAACAAAGATTTTTTTAAACATCAAACTAACTTTCTCGATGTGATAGAGAATTTAGTCTACTCCACCCCGCACAGGCGCAATTCTTCGTATACAGAACATGGTGACTCTTGTTTTTTTTCTTCTCAAAATAGGTTGTGTGAATGCCGTTGAATAAGTTTAAAGGGCGCCATTAAAGGAAGTTATTTGGGAAATGAGTCAACTTCTTTAGTTCAGGATATTATGTTTACGAAAAGAAACTGTAGAGTTCTTCACTCAGTCATCATAAAAAATCGCTAGATTACAAAAATGGTGCCCTCCCACTTGGAGTATGTTTTATATCGATATAATGCATAGCTACATCTACATAAGTACATAACTCCTTGTAGTGGCTATGACGTCGATATAATAATATAAGTAATGCTAAATAATTTTAATACGAATAGTAATTGTTAAAATATATCATGTTGTACTTAATTCAAAGAGTAGGTAATTGATCTGAATTATGATATTGTTGAGAATTGAAATGCAAAATTTTCACCGGCAAAACTAGGAGGGTGTTAAACTAGAGCGACATTTTAAGGAGCGGCCAAAACTTGAATCAACATTTTTCTAGGATGCAAACATTTGCTTAGCTGAGTCGGTAAATAATTAGCTAACTAAACAAGCTTTTTTACAAAATTGTTAATGATCATATTTTTAAGTGAATGGGGATGAATAACAAAATGGAAATAATTCAAGAAATTCCTACTTCCTTGTAACTATATAGTGTTTTCCACATAAAGGATTGTCTATAATGTCTCGATGAGTCAAAGGATGTATTACAATGAAGCACATTACGTTGTTACAGTTTTTATCAATAAAAAGATTGCTGATTCCAAATAGATACTTTATCTTGAGAGATAGATAGTCATTACTCATAAATAAAAAATTAAGGATACTAAACATACGTAATCATAAACTGTGTACATTTCATTTTTGAAGTATCAGATACGAACAGAATTGATATTTTTAAAGCTACATATATGATTGGAATATCAAAATAGTCATTTAATACCAAGACAACAAACTGAATCTTCACTCATATTTTGAAATCTTACCACACCAGACAAAGATTATAATTATTTTAATAGCTTTTTAGCAGATCTTTTTAATGTTTGAAATAGACATTAATTTGAATGATTACAGAAGTAAAAAAAAACCATCCATAACTTATTCTTTTTAGTATGCAGTATTATATACTTAAATTACGAATATGCAATTAATTTTTTTTGTATCATATCAAGATCTAAAGAATTTTAGATTTCAATTTCATTATTTAGCTTTGAGATTAATTTTGAACGAGAAGCGATATTGAGATATACTTCAAAATACATATAACTTATATTATATACATATGTATTGAGATTACATATTGTGGAATTTCAGTGATAATAAATAATACTCTGTATTTATTCGGATAACAAATTATGTTAGTCAATTTGCTCGACTTTTCTGTTTTTATATTTTTAACCACATAGATAGGACAATTCATTAAATATTTTACTAATATTCATTAATAAAATTCATATAACATCCTAATATGCAAATAAAAATTTTCTACTATTTGGTTACATCTTATAATTTATATTAATAAATAATTGGTGCAGTAAAAAAATCAATAATTTTTGCATGAAATTGAAGATTTTATTGTATTTAGCCTTATACAAGTAGTTTTAAAGGATTTTTTGCACAATTTTTAGCTCCTGAGCAATTAAAACAATGCCTACATGACGATCAAATTTGACGATTTTCATTATTTTATCGACATTTTTGACAATTCGATATTGAATTTCTTATTACTATACCTAATATTTATATGTATTTTAAATTCTTAATATTCTTGTTAAATTCTTGTTATAAATGAATTCTATTGAAAATAGGGGCTTTATGTCATGAACCTCCCGAAACAATTTAGAAACAAAGTTAAGTCTGCTCAAAATGATTCATAATTAATTAATTTAATTATTATCCTTATATAAATAACTCGTATTATAAAATTAATATTAGGGTCAAATTACTCAATAATTTGAATTCCTAGTTAATAAAACATCGGAGTAACATGAAAAGGGATCATAATCAAATTTATTTATTATCATTTTTCAGCTAAATGACTGGTGGCATAATTAATTATTATTATAGAAAGCGTCAAATTTTAGGATTAAGGCTCAGCAAATATTTTGGATTTTTTTTTTACGTATTAAAACATTTTTAATCTTTTAAATTAAAAAAAATGAATCTTCTCAATCCTTTAATTATAATATGAATTTTAGACATCTGTAGATAAAGGACGTTTAAAGATTTGGTTGGTTTAACTAATCAGTCTTTGTTTTACTTAGCATAGATATATAATATGATATTATTGCTTTTTTTGAATAAAAATATATTCACAAGAATCAAAGATATCAGGTTTTTTTACGATTAAATGAATAGAATGGAGTCTAAATTAATGTTGATTCATGATTTATTAGTAATTTCTTTAATATTTTGAGAATATTACACATACAGGGCATTTTCGGAAGCACTGATTTTCATCTAGAAATAATTATTTTAAACATATTGATTTATAAACACGATAATAATATGTATTTTAATTAAAATATTGATTGATAAACAAGTAATGGTCAATCAAATAATATGCTAGCATTATACAAATATTTATTTTATTACTCATAGACCCTTAGGTGATAACGAAGAACGAAGTTGATAACTATTCCAGACAATAGACCGTATAGTATGTAATATTTAGTATTTCTTTGGACATATGTACATTTAAGTACAAACAACATAATATTAGAAAAGGATAAATGCTACAATGTATATACATATAGATTAACTATGCAATATTTCATGATGAAGTTTAAGAGTACATACAAAAAACTATATGCATTTAATTTTATACATTACACTTATTGATTTATATTATTATAGGAAATATTATTTAAATGTTCTGCTCTAGCTAACAATAATTAAAATTCGAATTTTGACGTCACACGTGAGTAAATATCCCTATTCGTGGACGTACAATATATATATATATATATATATATATAACATATAATAGTAATATTGACATTGTTGTTTGTAACTGTTGATTCTCTTGCGTCGGCCGCCCATGTTAATGTTAAATAACTTCTGACTCCACAGCACCAGAGTATTTATTGCCTTAAAAAACAAACAACTACAAGTGGAGTATTATTATTGATGACATGACTGGAGATGATGCCAGGAGGTCATGGGAATGAAAACCCAAATGTCAATTATATGAATGGTCGAGGATTTTGGTGCTTCTACGTGTCACTGATTGGGATCGTTCATTTAATTCTCCTCAGTATTCCATTGGATTCCTTTACTGTTCCTTGGGTATGGACATTCACGAATATTCTACATAATGGGATTTCATTTTGTTTCCTTCACTGGGTAATACAATTCAATTATTAAATATACGAGCACCTCCTCCTCTCATTTGAGGGGTTAATGATCCTGGCTATATTCATTATGTATGTATTGTTAAATATTTTTAGACGAAATCTCATCCTTGGCTCACAAATGATCAAGGTATTTGTCGACGACTCACTCATTGGGAGCAAATCGATCATGGCCTCCAGTACACTCCTACTAGGAAGTTTCTAACAATAACTCCGATCATTTTATTCATTCTTACATCGGCATATACACAATACGAACCAAAGCATTTTAGTATCAATTTCATTAGTCTAGCACTGGTTCTCATCCCAAAGCATCCTTATTTTCATAAAAGAAGGCTCTTCGGTATCAATAAATACTGAGGTGTATACTTAAGTGAATCATGTAATGTATTAGAGGTTACACATCTGGGTGAGATTGATACAAACTCATTTAATTTGTACAAATTCGTTTTTCGTGATATATAGTAGAGATAGATATTGTTTTTTGTTATTATTAACCTTATTATACTAGAGTCGAAAATATTTTTCCTATGTATATTTCTATTAAAAGTCTGAATTAATTAATATTTTTTTTTTAAAAAATACAATATGCTCAACAAAACGACGTCCGATAACATAATATGTTATTACGTTTTTACCCTTGACATGAATTTGTTCGAAGTTCTCTGAAATAATATTCATGAATCAATATTGAAGATTGGTTATGCTCAAAAAAAAGAATAAATTAGAAATAATTTTTATGCGTATAGATGTAAATACAAAGGACATTAATTACAATTGTATACATGACAATTCCATTAAGATACACTGACTTGTTCAGTGGATTTGATACGTTTTAAAGCTACTATAACAACGTCAGTATCAAAATCAGGCTTAATTCTGGATTCTTTCACCAGAGTTTCATGCACAGAGAGCATAGAAGATTCTGTCCATCTTTTTGGGGAAAATAAGCTAGTGATGTAGTGACCACCCCCAATATCTTCATTTATGAGATAGCTAATCGTACCAAAAACTTCAAAAACATCACCAAAAAACAAATTTTTTCCATCTCGAAACTCCTTTTCTAGACTTAGAGAGTATAAATTTAAGTCTTTTTTGTCTCTTTGAACTTTAATTGAACGATCAATTTCCACAAACAAATACTTGATTTCATTGTTTATCAATGCTGGTGTAACTGAGTTGATGGTTCCACAAATACATTTTTGAGTAAAAAGATAGCTCTTGAGAAAATCTTGGAATGTACCTTTTGGAATCTCAGATCCATCGAGTTGTAGAACATACTCCTTTGTTTTTGTGACAGAGTATCTGTAACAGGACTTGCATTCAAACTTAGACTCTAAAGACAATTGGAATGCCTTATCAGCTGACCGCTCAGCTTCAATCTGTCTTTCAGATAAAGGGTAACTGTAACATCATCATTATAATTATTATTATCGAAATGATTTTATAAAATTGTAGTTACTAATTACCTATGGGTGATTTCTCTGTCTTTCTCCGTGTTAAATGACCCTAAAACTAGCCTTAAAAAATCTCCAACATCAACTGGTAGTGAATATAATCCAAAACTATAATAGTTATTTATCAAATTATTTGGGAAAAAAATGCGTCTTTTGAAATACAAGATTAAAAAGTAAAGGAGAATACAGGGAGCTGCTTGACATTTTTCAACACTATGTTTGCTACACTTATTTGAGAAGCTCAAGGACGATAGTCTTTCAAACAGATCCGTTCGAGTTAATAACTGCAATACTGACAAGGCAAAACAATCCGAACCATTTTCATTCTTGAGACCTGTGATTTCTTTAATTGAAAAATCATCTAGTTGCTGCTTACGATTCGGAGCTCTTTTGCGCATTTGACGTAATTCCAAGGGTAGGGTGACATTATGCTTGGATATCAAATGCGATTTAAAGTCACTATCTGTAAATAATACGTTTGTTGAATGAGGAAAATGAGTGTACTTTAAATATACCTTCAAAGGAGCCGCATTCTAGACATGAAAGATTGGTGTGACAGTTATTTAAGATCATTCCGTGACATTTTTGAAGATGACTTCGAAGGTTGTGAGGACTTTCAAAAATGGGACTATTTCCACAACACAGATAACACAATTTGTCGCTGTGACATTCGACAATATGAAATCGAATGTGACTAGAAGGGCCCATAAGGTAGCAAAGTTTACAGTGATCAAAGTTGTGAGCTGTAAACAGATGCCTTTCTCGTTCGTGAACCTTTAGAGGAAGGGAACACATAGCACATTGCATTATGGTTAAATATGCGAATAAATGATGATTCAATGACACCTGGTCATTGGTCAAATGACCAAGTATCACGAATACATGGAATAAAACTAACCTCCATAAAGATGAGGGTGCATTTGAAACATTGAATGACTTTCTGTCGTTTATTTGATTCTTTAACTTCTTTACGTCTTTTTGCATTGTTCTCAATGATCCCAGAATGAATGTTTCTGTAATGCTCGTTGTAAGCACCCTGAGAAGGAAAAACATCTGACCACCCTTTATCATCCAAGCAAAACATGCATAAATGAGTGGATGGGTGCTTCAGCAAAATATGTCGCTTTAAATCCTTTTTTTCCCATTCTGGATCACTTGTGTCACAAATAGGACACGCTCCAATCCTTTGGCTCATTAGTTACTTTATACAGAGCATTCCAGCAAATGTCAAAACAAGAGTCCTCTTATGACGTCATCAGATCGCGTTTCGTGCTCACTTCTGATCATGAATCAAGCATAGCATAATATAAAACACTGGGTATAAACGGTGTACGGCAGCCTGTTCAGAAATCAAATCAGAATTAATTAAAAAATATGGCTTCTGTGTCACAGTTTCTAAGCTATTCATTAGCGTGAATAATATCAATTAATTAATTATAATAAGTCATAATATATGTTCTTTTAAACTGTACTTTAAAATGGGAAAAAACGGAATCTGTAGAAAATGTGGACAATCTACACTTGCTCTCGTCATATCCTAAATAATAAATTTTTTATGAGTTACGTTAGTATTACAATTTCTGTGGAACTTGGATATTCCCTGAAAATTTAATGAAATAAATTTGAATACAAAGGCGTCCTTAAAAGATGCATTTTTCTCGGAATTTTAGGGCGAAATGATCGAGATTAGCTGAAGAAATACTCGATTAAATATTATACATACATTTTTTTTGAAAATTAGTACTGTCATTTTGTTAAAAAGATTTGCTTTTCTATACGAAATACCTTTAATTAACTTCTTCTGATATATATAGTCTGTGTTGCTACTCTGGACAATTCTGTTGTTGTATTCATAAAATTAAGCTCATTAACACTAGCACATTTTTATATATATTTCGTATGGAACGTAGATTATTATAAAATGTATACATTCTATAGAGAAACCATAGAATGTGTACATTCGAAATTTGATCCTATAGAATATGGAAAAGTATTAAACAAGAAATTGATCAAATAAATCAAATCTTTTGATATTACTCCAAATTCAGACGGATCAATTTTAATATGAACAGTCAACAAGATTAAGAGTTATTATTTTAATTTTTCATGTAGAATCTGAGTTCTGATTTTACGCGAAGAGCTCAACAACAATTTCAGCTCAAATTGTGAATTTGAGTCTAAATTTTTGGACTTATTCTCAATCTTTGCTCTTCCTGTCTTCATAAGTGTCAATTGTTCGTTATGCACCTCAATCGAGAGAAATGAAATATTTTTCTTTTATTTTGCATACAATGCAATCCTAATATCATAAAACTGTATTAAACATGGGGTTCTCATATTCGATTAGTTGGAACTGATCTAAATATGCGCGTAGGTAGAGTAAGTCACTTTTATTGTATAAAACATTATTTAGGTGTAATGTATCTACCTGTTATATTTAACTGGATTTTTAAATATAATTAATTAATCAACACCAATTTTCCTAAAATACAAGAGTAGTCAACAGTGATTTTTAGTTTTTTTTTTACCCTCTTACATAAATATTTTTTTATATAAATCATTTTCTTGTTTAATATCTTTCCATATTCTATAAGATCAAATTTCGAATGTACAAATCTATGATTTAACCCTTTAAATGAATACATTCTATGATTTAGCCTATAGACTTTTTAAATTACATATATGATTTGTTCATAGAATGTAAACATTTTATTATTATGTACATTCCATTTGACATATATATCATATTATATTTTGATACTTTGATACCATTCTATATGTATTTTAAGAATATTTGCTGTTCTCCTGACAAAAAAAATAACTTCCTTAAATACAAAAATGTAAAAATGGTTGAACACAATGAATATCTCGTGAAAACTTTAAATGCATCCATTACACGAAAATTTACAGTGAAAACAACAATTTCAAAGTTATTTAAGAACACCACTTATTTAAAAAGTTTAAATTCAAGATGATATGCTGGCCTATACACTAGAACCAAAGATGAACTTAGAGTGTGTCAGTAACACAGTGTTTTGCACTCGGAGACAGTGCATTATCCGGCATTCTGATCCATCTCTGTTTCTGGTGGGTAAATTATTATGCAAACAAAATATTTTATAACTGTATGTCCCACCGGCCTGACAATAATTTTTATAAGGTCAGAGGAGACAAGAACCATATTTCATATCATATCGACAACTCGTAGTATCAGAATTAGTTAACTATTAAGTCTAGTCATTAAAACAATTATAACGTTTAACAAACATTTCATCCACGGAAACAGGAATTGATGGTTCAAATTCGAGCTACTTAAGATAGAATCTGCTCAAACAGGCAACTTTACGGATACAAGACTGATAGATCTACCAATACAATATAAAGTTCTATGATAAAAAAATCGTAAAGCTCAATGAGAAGAAAAAGCAAGACTTATGGTTTGGGATGCGACTTTTGTAGAGTACGAGGAGAAGGATGGAGCGAGACTTATGGTACTAGTGAGTTAAGCCCTTTTATTCTACATCAGCTTTTTTGTGTGTATGGGGGAGAGATGTATTATTAATTTATTAATTACTACTTCAGAAAGGACTTTATATGTTTATTAATAGCACTAGTTGTTGGGAGAACAATATAGTTCTAGATATATAATCATTTTATCATGCGTGTTTTTGTCTCTAAAGGGTATCATCCGGCATCCCTACAGAGAGTATTTTTGGAGAACACAATGAGACTTATAAGTGATAGTACCAAGTTATCAGTTATATTTTAATAAAATCTACAAGTAATGTCGGTAATAATTTTTTAATTCTTCCTTTATAAGTTTAACAAACAACGAACATAATTTTTTAAAAGAGCAAGAGTACCAAGCGTTTTTCCTTATCTAACCACAAAACTGTATTTTTTCCTATCAAAAGTATCCTCCTTAGGTATACTTATATTTAAGTTTAATATTGAATGGCTTATTTGAAACCGGAGTATGCTCGATACGGGTAGCTGCCACAAAAGAAATAGTTGAGTATATCAAACGGTTTATATTTCGAGTATATATTAGATAAACGGAGTAAAGTACAAACAAATGAGTGAGGATAGATAACCCCTCTACAAGGGGGGCCATATGAACTGAGGATGTGTGGGGGTATATATGTATATAAAGGAGGATTAAAGATACGTGTAAAAAAAGCTAAAGTAGATCAGTGGGATCACTGATTGGGTTAACAATAAAGGTAACGCACAAACTACTGATATACATTACACATAATATGGACACAACAGAAATAATTCAGAAAATGGGTTCATTATGGGAGGAATGCTAAAACGTGGGAGGCTGATTAAAATTTAAGTTGCGGTCATCAGGTATCAGGCTCGTTTTTTTGAAAATGTGAGGGCTTGTAACAGTATGGTAAAAAAAAAACTTTTTTACTGCTATATAATTATAAGAAAGTGAAGAAGCCATGGTCTCCCCTGTTACACAGATGCTGGTATCATAAATGGATAATTCTTGTCGTAATAAAGTTATTTTTTTCTTAACTATCAATTGATTCTACCTCATCAATATGTGTGTATGGGATCGGAATCTCGCAGTCGTTTGTCACTATCATATAACCAGTAATAATATTACAAACAATTGGTTCAACAAAATAGGTAAATCAATAAACATTAAATAATATTGTGATAACCTGTATAATAGTTTGATTTTTTTTAAAGAAGTATCAATATTTTATAACAAAACCATTTTAAAATATTGATGTTTCAATATATTTTTTTTTGCTTTGAATTATTTGTTCCTTGGAGTCTCTTTAGATCGCTTACTTTTTCTGACCATATGACGTCACAGCTTCGTTGAATATTATTTAAGATACAAATTGTACAAATTTCATTAATGAGGGTTTCGAGTACAAAGAATGAAAACAATTTAAAAAGAGTAAGTTTTTACATACAAGTACAAACAAGATGAGTTGACATCAAAAATATGTGGCCTTTAGACTCCAACTAAAAAAAAACCATTAGTTTAATTTGATTGTATACACTTTCAATCAGTATATAATTGATATCTCACTATAAAAACATTTTGCAGTAGGATCCGTAATTTGCTTGGCAAATATACCAGTGCATTGTCTCTTTTCTTTAAAGCTTCCTTCACAGTTACGTCCTCCGAATTTAGGCTCTGGTGTATTACAAAATCTTTTTCGTACTTGTATTCCTCGGTCACCAATGCAGTCCGCTGAACACTTGGACCATTGTCTCCATTCAGAGAAACCCCCATCTAAAATGATAATTATAATAACTTTTTAAGACCCTTGCAACTTAGGTATGATTAAGCAATATTAACCAATTGGACAATTTGGAGATCCACAAGTCTGTGATTGATTTCCTGCTCCCATGCAGAGCTTACCATTGTTTCTTGGACGAGGGTTATCACATTGTCTAAAGGGATTTTATTTCAAAAGTTTGCATATTTTTAACTAAAATAATCATTACCTGCTTCTCCTCTGTACCCCTTTTCCACATGAGGCCGAGCAATTGCTCCAATTGCTCCAAATACCCCAGTTACCATCTGAAACGTAGATTAAAAGTGTCACCCCTTCTTATATTGATTACTTCTTGATACTATCTTACTTATTGTACACACTCTATTGAAACAAGATGTAGACTCAAGAGCTCTGTCTTTACAATGGTTTCCCCCATTCCTCGGACTTGGATTGTTACATAATCTAGGAGGTAATAAAGATTTTCTTTAGGGGGGGGGGGCAAACAAAGAAATTTTCAATTAATAAACCTGGATCTTGACTTTCGTCCTTGACCACATGAAGCAGTACAAGAAGTCCACTGAGTCCATTTCCCCCAATTCCCATCTAAATATGTATGTATGGATAAATGATTTAGTCAGTCAGTGCCTTTCAAACTGTGGGGGGACGCACTGCACAAGGGGAGATTTTTTTTTAAAGATTATAAATATTCTTTATTTAAAAAATGATCAAGATTACAACTCCCTTTCTTTGAGTGAGAGATGGAACTCAAAATATGTTATCTGAGATGCTGAGGCGCAACTTAAAATGATTGATAAGCACTGATTTAAATGAACTATGTATTTTAAAATATTTTTAAAATTTCAACTCACGGACTAAACAAGAGCCTTTATTACATGAACTTTGCTGAGATTTTTGTCCAATACAACGATTAGTAGAGCAAATTCTAAAGGTAATATTCATGTCAGCATTTATATCAGTTTTACTACGATTTATTCATATGTATAATACCTATTCCTTGTACGACTGCCATTGCCACACGTCTTACTGCATTTACTCCATGAAGTCCATCGTGACCAATTCCCAACTAGGCAATATTGTATTAATATTCTATTTATTGTATTAGAGCGATATTACTTACAATCATGGCATTGTTTATTCTCGTTGCACAAGCCTTCCTCAGACGTAGATCCAGTACAGGGTTGTCCCCCATTTTTGGGCTCAGTACAAACTCTTCGCCTGATTCTTATCCCTCCTTCACACGTTTTTGAACAAGAAGTCCATTGTCCCCAAAGGGACCATTTTCCATCCATAGTATCTTTAGAAAAGTTAAGTCATTGTCAAAATTAACTGGCCTACAAAACTATTACCAGCAGGACACATTATAATGTCTGTACATTGCCTTTTCTGAGCTGAGAGTCCATTGCAAGGTTTCCCCCCAAATTGAGGAGGAACACAAGTTCTTTCTCTATTTTGATTCCCTCCATTACATGAGGCAGAACATGTTGACCATGGATTCCAAGGATTCCATTTTCCATCTACAATTGGGTCAAATAACGGGAATAAATTAATATAAATATATACGACATTCTTATTCAAATACCAATTGGACAATCGACATTACTGCTGCATTGTACTCTATTAATTGCACTACCAATACAATGTCGTCCTCCGCTTTTTGGAACTGGATTATTACATTGCCTTTGTTGGATTTTCAAACCACCAGGACCACAACTAGTAGTGCATTGAGACCAAGAACTCCATGTTGACCAATGTCCATCTGAGTTATTATATAATATGTAGTTATATTTAAGAGCAAAACAAATATTTTTCAAAGGTATGTCTACCTATGGCACATTCAACTTGTTCCCAACAAGGAATACTCTCCTTCTCTACTGTAGAATTACCAATACAGTTTTGCCCACCAAAAAGAGCCCCAGAACATTCTCTAATTCTGTGCTGTTGACCTTGTCCACAAGTTTTACTACATTGAGTCCATTGACTCCAATTAGACCATTCTGCATCTTTTTTTTTTTTTTTTTAACGTTGATAAATAATAAATAGGGAGATATATCATGAACATATTTAACTTACCAATTGGACATTCTCCTTGATTGCAAGAATTATTTTGAACACTTTCACCAAAGCAACTTTTTCCTCCATGAGTTGGCATTGGAGAATCACATGATCTAGACCTTAATCTTATACCTTCTCCACAAGATACACTACATACTCCCCAAGATTTCCAAAGGGACCACCTTCCATCTAAAGAGGAAACTTTAATATTTCCTCATGTGACAAATGAATTACATAATTTTATTACCTATTGGACAATGTCTGGATAAGGATACTTCTTTTTCTGATGAAGGTCCATTGCAACTAGTTCCACCGTATTTTGGGACTGGGTTTGAACAGGTTCTATGTCTTATTTTATATCCTGTTCCACAGGATTTACTACAAGGGGACCATAAAGTCCATATTGCCCAGTTTCCATCTTTTTAAATTCCAAGAAAATATATTATTATAAGCATGTTAGAAACATCCAAAAAATTTCCTCACCAATTCGACAGTTTTTCACTGAACATTTTTTGGTTTGAACTATTTCTCCATAACAATTACTATTTATACCTTGTGAATTAGGACATAGCCTCTCTCTCTTTTGAATTCCATCACCACATGATTTACTGCAAGTTGACCATTGACTCCAAGTACTCCATTCATCTGGATTTCCATGTGTATCAAGATCTGAACAGGTCCATGGAACATTATTAAGACAGGTTCCATTGCACCCCGGATATGGTACACACTCTTCACATTCTCTTCCAGTCCACCCATTATGACAAATGCACTCTCCTGGTTCATCACAATGTCCATTTATAGGATGACACGAAGCACGACAAATGGGTTTAGAGCAACCTATTCCCTCCCATCCATCATAGCATTCACATTGAAAAGGATGAGTTAAACATCTACCATTTTTACAATGTCGTAGAGTCTTACACTCTGTGCAATTATTTCCTTTCCATCCAAAGTCACAACTGAAAATGCACATATAATAATGTATAATATCGTTTATTAATGGGACTAGGGGGGATCCTTTCCCCTTTTTTTTTTTTTTTTTTTTTTTTTTTTTAGATAGGTGACCAAATGTTAAATTATATTAATTAAGAACAAAAATTTGAACTTACTAAGGGGAAGGAACACAACTTCATAGGACGTGAAAAGCCCTGGATTAATTGTTAATTATTATCCATGCTTAGGAATGATATTTCTTACATGCATTTATATGGTTCATAGCAACAACCATTTACACAGCCATCACACTTAGGTATATTACATTGACCTCCAGTCCATCCTGGATTACAGTTACATTCCATTGGCCGATTACAATGACCATGTTTGCACCCTCCAAGAGGAATACATTCTTCACAATTAGGTCCATCCCATCCCACTTCACAGGCACACACATTAGGAAAGACACATTTACCATTAATGCAATCCTTTCCATTCATATCACAAATTGGAATGCTACAAAGTTTTGTTGGATCAGACCAACCCCCAATGCAAATAACGTTACCCTTTGCATCACAGGTGTAACGCTCTGTTTTCTACATGTATAAGTGAGACTAAGTATCATTAATCTCACTAATATTAACATATTTCAGAGATTCTCACCCTTAGATTTTCAGCAATACAAGCAGTATTATTTATTTGAAATAGGGGAGTCATTCGACCAGTTGCTGAAACGGTTGTTGTCCCTAGACACAAAAATATTGCTGCTATCATGTATAGCATATTCACCGTCAATGTATTACGAAAACTACATTGAATTAAGTTTTTTTAATTACTCTTTTATAGCTATACACATATACAATATACATATACATATGTATATACTTAGTACATAATAAAACCCTAATTTATGCATTCTTTCCTAGAGATTTATTTGTTGTGTTTTGACATCCAAGAAATGAACAACAATTAGTGTATAATAAGTAGCTCTTAATTATTCAAAACAATTTATATTTCATAAATTAAATTGGTAATCACATTACTTCACAATGGACTTGTTTATGAGTTGAAAAGTATCGTTTGCTGTCGATGACGCTGTATCAAATTAATTAATTATTATCCTTTCTTCATTTCTCGTCGTGTTAAGCACATAATATGTGCCTACACTGAAAAAGAGTTACATCAGCCCTTAAAATCGGTCCCATCCCTATTATCTGTTCTTTAAAAACTTCCCAAATTTTAAAGAGCTATTTATAAGACATCATTATTACTTAGATTAGTATAAAGTATACTTGAATTTATTTATCTTACATTGCTACCTCTACTGGGGCAGTCAAATGAAGTAAAGAGATTAAAAATAAATGTATAATATATCTCCAACATAGCGGATATATATCGGTGATGATATCTATGATTATGTTATTGAGCAAAAAAAAAAAAAAAATTCAGATGTGAGTACTTTTGTATCCCATTTATAAGATTTAGGATGGTATCCAAGAGAACTTCAAAATTTTGGGATTGACTCATCCCTCGTTGATTCAAAGTCAAATTGTGCTAAATGGTATTTTCGTAAAAAAAAAATAATTATATATTTAATCTAGCTATTGCAATTAAGTGATAATTTTATCTTCAATTCGATAATTTATCATCCCGACTCTATCTACATATGTATATCTGCAACTTTCATCTATTCAAGAGCTATAGCTGAATTATTAGATTTAACTGCTCTAATCTCAACATTTTTTTAAAGAAATTAAAATGTAATTTAGCAGACTTTGACTTTAAACCAACAATATATACATTAAATGAACATATTTAAAATTTGTGGTTGATTACCAAAAATATGAGGTTACTTGCTTGTCTATGTTAACACAAAATTGATATAATCTATAAAAAACAAGAGAATAAAATTCAGCTTTTATAAATATACAAAGAACAAAATCAAAATTCTTGAGAAATGTATCAGAAGAGGAAGCAAATTTTGTAAATATGCTGTCTAGAGAAGATAATATTTCCCCCTGCCCCTCCCTCTTGTGAAAGTAAAGCCACTGAATTCACTTCCTAATGCAGTAATACATTTTTTCTCGCAAAACATGCAAGAGGCAGCTGATATTAACAAGGGTGTTAATTAAACATTGGGACAAATTTAAAGGGCACTATTTTCAAAATAAACTCGTGTAGGTATAAATCAAAGAAAAATATTTTATATAACATAAATTAGTTAAATTTTAACTTTGAAAGACTGTATCTAAGCCATTTATGAATATTTCTCAAATTAGAAGATATTGGCTATTGCATTAATAATTAATTAATTAATAGATATACTTTTCCATTTTAAAAAATTCATTCATATATCAGGAACCAAGGTATATTAACTAATAAACATGAAATAATAATTTAAAAACAAATAACCAATTAAGATCTGAATTTGTCACTTATCTTGAATTTGCCAATTAATTATAATTAATTAGAGTTTAATGAATGTAGTTCTTTTTCTGATAAAACTGAATGAATCTTGAGGAAGCCTCTTTTTTGTCTGGTGAATTTTATTATTCTCTTCAGATACATAATGTTTGAAACAAATATTGGAATGCTTCATGAATTATGTTTTCTAAAGCATGTTCTAATGAGCCTTTTTGTTGGAGAGTATCTCCATTTACTTATTGCTTGAACATTCAAGCAAATAAGGGCATGGTATTTTTTTATGCAAATATGGTTCTTTTTGCATTAGCTTATAATCTAAATAGTTAGTCCTTGTGTTTGTAATCATGAACAGGCATTCTGCAAACATTTTTGAAAATTACTAGAAAATTCATTCATACCTACTCCTGTACAAAGGTTTCGTGAATGAAAGAGTAGTTTTAAGTCTCCCTCTTTATATCATCTCAGATTAAATAGTACCACGTCGATAAGTCACACATAGATTTATCTGTTATGAATTAAGACTCATAAATTTCATTCTTTCATTCTCCTCGCGCTCTACTAATTTTCCATCCCTTCTTGATTATACGTTAATGAAATATATATTGATCAAGGATAACATTCTCATAGACAGTGTAAGTTATAATTTCACTTACGTCCGTGAAAAGCAACTTATCGAGACTATTTTCTCACTTTTTTGTTATTATTACATAATATAGTAGAAAGTCTGGAACTTGACCATCTTAGTACTAGACATATTCGGAGTTTGACACAAAATGTCGAAAAACCTTTGGCTCTAAGTTCGAACAAAACTTTAGAAAAATTTATTTAAACTCGCCATTGACGGCGCCTTCGGCGCTTATGGCGAGGCCTCCGGCTTTTTGAAGCCCGCCGTTCAAAACAAACAAAATAGTATTGATGCGTAGCGTAATATTCAGTTTGTCAAAGTTGACGACGTCAGATCCAATCCTTTTTCTTGAAAAAAAATTTTTTTTTTCGATTTCTCGAAATTTTTTTCCGTAGAAATCTTCCATATGACGTGTAGATTACGCATACAAAATTTCATGACCATAGGGTAAGGGGTTCCGGAGATACGAGGGGTTACGGACACACAGACAAACTTGAGGATTTATTATATAGATATATCAATCACAATTATTATTAATTGATATGGTACCCCACAAAGAGAGTATCAAAGATATACATAGAAAGTACATACACTCTTTTTTTAAAGCAAATTTTCTAGATTAGTTGCCCCTTGTAGAATATATGAGCAGTGATATGATGAATTCTCGATAAATAAAATTGAGAACAGATTCTCAAAGTAAAGAACATTTTTGTCACTTCCTGATTAGTTAAAATAAAATCCGTGAGGCAATAATTGGGTCATTATTTATTTTTACAATATTTTGATCTTAAGACATTATCCAACAATATCATTTAGCCTGTTCATGGATGAAAAATGTATTTTTCATCGCGTAAACGGATAAATCTCCGAGGACGTAATCCCCTTTTTTTTACTCAGAAAATTATTGGAACTCCAGACGTACACAATGTTTTGTTATACTTGAGTAATTTTACTAGAAATGAAGAACTATCATTAACCAAGGGTGTAGAAAGGGTTTCCATATCTACACCTAATGATGGCGATGATCTTTTAATTATTCCTTAAGAGGTCGATGCTTCTCCTTCAACGGTTTAACAGAGAATGAACATAATTTCAAAGAAGAGCAAGAGTACCAAGCGTCTTTTCCTTTTCTAATCAGTAATCACAAGACTGTTATTTTTCTCTACAAAAGTCCCAGTCCCTAATTATATATAAATAATAGCCCTTGTTTATTTACAATAAAAAATAAACAAAAAGAAAAGGAAACATTCATTTAAATAAAAAAAATCCACCCATTTTCAAGTATAGGGCAGATACTTGAATTCTGAACAGCATTTAGCATTAAATACTCTACTACTCTCCAAATTAATAATTCTTGTATTTACTTATAGACTAGCAGCAGGGTATTAGACTGTACTCAATCAGAAAAGGCCTTAAAACTTTGCTGTTATATATGTAAATACTGGAAATAAAGGATTTTGAAATAAAATGTTTGGAATTACATTTAAAACTCTTTGAAATTCAAAGAATTACCCCCATTCCTAAATTTATTTATATATAGTAAACATAACATAAATATCTAACAAATAGCCACAAGTTAATCAAATCAGCATAAAATTTGAACTCAATGTACTCTTACTAATATTATCATGGTTTTGTATAACTCATCATCAATGGATGTAAATTATGAGTTGTGTGCAAAAAAAAAAAAAAAAATTTTAGTTAAAAGATATCTGGGGCCTCACATTTTTAATATTGAAGGACTGGTTCTTCATAGTTCCTATGCCACTGTTAACACTTGAGCGGCATACCTAACTTGTTACCGTGTCGATAAATGAAAATAATATTATTTTCAAATTTATTAAATAATAGTTAGTCATTCCTTAATTTAAAAACTTTAAAATGTATGATAATTTTTTTATATATTAGATTAGTCTTATTATTTAACTATTAATACATAACTCTATGAGGGATCTAGTAATGTATCTAGAAAATTGTACTCAAATTAAAAAAAGTGATCCTAATTATGTCATTCTTCCCAACAGTTAGAATATTTTTAATTTAATAGTATATATATTAAGAGATTAATAAGAAATAATTCATGTTTAGTAGATGAACGATCTTAAGTATTAGAACAATAGTAAGAGCTGAAAAATTAATAGCTGTCGATTTGTTCAATATCGCCTCAAATATGAGTGTTGACCTCTTGATCATCTCAAATTAGATATATTTTAATCATTTGCAATGAATGTCTATCTTATTCAATGAATTATATTATAATAGTTCAACAGTAGGAGAGCCGGTCGTAGTTGACAAACTACCAACTGATATGAGCACTTTTTATCCTTCTCTAATTGGAAGAAAGGTTGAGAGATACATACTATAAAGTGAGCTTTTATATTATTTATATTTATGTTATATTATGTTGATGCATAATGTAATAGTATTAAGTTGTAAGACGGACCAAATAGTATGTATAACTAGTGATATGTTGTTGAGGTTTGTTTTTGTAGTTTTCTTCCTTTTATTTAATTTATAATATTATTCTCTCTTTACTTCTTTTTTATAGCTTCAGTTCAGCTACTCTTTTATTTACTAAAAAGTAAAACCTATTCATATATGTATATATACATATACATAGGAATGTAAATCATATGCAATTCGGGCGTGTTATAAAAAAAGAAAGAGAAAATCAACCTGGCAACCCTGACAATTTAATGAATGTCGAGGGGGGAAGCAGCTTGAGCTGTCATGACGTTTTACTGAGCTACAAGCTGCTATTCTCCATTATATATACAACAATAAATAATAATATAGATGAGAGGAAGAAAATTAACTGAAATTAATGTCAGGAAATTATATATTTTTAACTAATAATAATTATACGAGAACTTGAGCCCTTTTTGTTTACATTTTATTTGATTTATTAACCTTAATGCATGTATTCCTTCATGCGACATCTTTACTATCAGGTAGATGTTCTCCCCTCAGTAATATTGGAAAAATGATAACAGCTTTGGAAAACAAAAAAACCTGTTTGAAGAGCCAACTCCACTTTTTTATCACACGCCCGAATTGCATATGATTTACATTCCTACATATACATATTATGACGTCTAGCTGTGTCAGAGTACGAAAGAGAAGATTAAATTGGGGATAGAAAGGGAAGGGGAGAGGGAGGGAGAGAGGGAGAGAGGGAGAAAGAGAGAGAGAGAGAGTGGGAGAGAGAAGAGGAAAAAGAGACTCGTAGAGTGAAGTAAGTTAAAGTATTAAGAAACAGGAAGGAAGGAAGGAAGGAAAGGGATCCTGGTCGAGGTTGTCGCGGATATAATCACTGGACTTGTTATGATGACAGAAGATGTTATAGAGCGGGTCCCTCCCCCTCCTCCTCCTGGTTTTGGTGATGAGGAATATTATCGTTTGTACGGGCGACCAGAGGAATATCACAAATACAGGCAAAAGTTGGCTCACAGCGTAAGACATCAGCGCCAAATGCTTCCTCCCCACTCCCATTCTCACTCCCGCTCCCAACCTCCTCCTCCTAACACTCCTTCCTACCCACACCCGCGCCCACACTCCACCTCCAGCTCCTTCTCCACGTATGCCATCCAGGAAGGGACATCTTCAGGTGCGTCAAGGAGTGTGAAGGGACCACCTTTCAATAGGTAACGGACTGGGATACTTAATCCTTTCTTTAAAATCACTCACTCAGACCCAGACCCAGAGTCTTTTGGGTAAATAGAACTCTTGCTTTACAACTCCAACTTTCTCTAGACTCTTCTCTCCCTTCCTTCCTTCACAACTCATCCACTTATTTCACACTTCTTTTGCAGTTACGAAGAAGAGTACGAACATTTCTACGGCAAGAAAAACAAAGAATCCAAGCTTCACTCCGATGAAGAAGAAGAGGAGGAGGAGGGGACTCCTGAGCTCTCTTCATCCGAAGAAGAAGACGAAATTAGTGTAGAGGAACTTTCGGGTTCAGATGAGGGCTCGGAAGGAGAGGTTTTCGACTCAGAGGAGGAGGAACGCACCCATCACCAGTTAAAGTCATCAAGAAGGCCTGAAAAGGGACCAGTACCCAAGAAGAAATACGAAAATTTTCGAGTGACTATTCATAATGAATCCGATGAAGGAACCCCAAGTTTAAGTGAGGATGAAGGAGAAAGGGATCGACATCAAAGTCCAATGCGATCGAATAAGCGTGGGAAGTCTATTAAGGATAGGTTAGGTGTGCGTGCACGACCTCCCTCTCCCCCTAGTTCTCCTCCACTTCCTTCACCATCCCGAAGGAGAAGACACTCCTCTTCCCCTTCGGGAAATCATAATAGTTCAAAGAGAAAACGTCGCATGAGCAGTAACAACAATAATTACGTTTATGTCAGGTCGACTTCACGTACTCAACCTCCTCGAGGGATAACTAATTCCATTAAAGAGAACAATTCATCAAGTAAACGTTTGTCGAGGAGAAAGAAACGAGAACGAATGTCAGAACCGGATAAAGTAAACCTACTTCGAAAGGGAGCAGGTAGTATAGTTAGAAATGGAGGTATTAATAGCAGATTGTCGCCTCCTCGAAATCATCGTCGACGAAAAGATTCTTCCAGGGAAAATGGTGATCATAGAAATGGTAAACATACATCATCATCATCATCAAATAAAAAATCTCGACTCGGGCAAGAATCTCGAAGAAAAGATTCTAGAAAACGAAGATCTCCTCCCCTGAGAGGGATGGAATCAGAGACACATCGTCGAGCCAATAGATTACTCACTCGTTCTCCTGAAGAAAGAAAGCAAGATAGAAATCAAGGCCAAAAATGGCAGCACGATAAGTTTAGAGATCTATCTGGAAGTCCTATTAATGTCGAAAATCAGATTAAAGAATTAGAAGGATCTCATTGGAAGCGAATACGAAGTGAACGAAGCAAAGAACGAGATAGAAAGGATAAACATCGATCTCGATCAAGGCGGCGATCTAGATCTCACAGAAGGAGAAGAAGAAAGAATAAAAGACATTCTTCGAGGAGCAGTAGTCGAAGTAGTAGCAGTAGTGGTAGTCGTCGTCGTCGATCGAGGTATTCGATTTAATTTTTTTTTAAATGCAATTAATTATTGTTACTTTTGATTTAGGTCGTCCAGTGCTTACTCAAGAAGTTACTCACGTTCAACTTCTCGGTCCAGTCGTTCAATTTCTAGTTTTTCTTCGAGCTCCTCAAGATCCTCATCTTCAAATTCCAGCTTAGATTCCTATCTGCGTTCACGTCGAAGACGTCGTCATCATCGACGATCGTCTAGTCCTCGTCCTACTACTATGGACAAAAAATCTAGTGTTCAAGAACAAAAATTAGCCTCACGTCCATCCACTGTTCTTCTGGACATTGACCTCGTCGATGAGAAGGAACAGCCTAACTTAAATGTTACGGGGAAATTAGCACAAGATACCAACACTGTTAATGGAATTGTCGTGAAGTATTCCGAGCCTCCTGATTGCCGTCGTCCTAGAATAAAGTGGCGTTTATATGTTTTTAAAGGAAACGAAGAACTACCAATTTTATACATTCATAGACAATCTTCGTATCTTCTGGGCCGAGATAGAAAAGTTGCTGATGTACCTTTAGATCACCCCTCATGTTCTAAGCAGCATGCTGCTCTTCAATATCGTCTTGTTCAATACAATAGACCAGATGGTTCCATAGGAAAACGGGTTAGACCTTATATAATAGATCTTAATTCTGCGAATGGAACTTTTATAAATAATAAAAAAATGGAGCCTCAAAAGTTCATCCAAGTCCTAGAAAAGGACGTTTTAAAATTTGGGTTCAGTTCGCGTGAATATGTACTTCTCCATGATCAGTCTAATGATGCTGAAGATGAAGACCTTGGTGTTGATAATTAATTAACTATTCAATTATGGTTCATATTTATTTAAAATGTATTTATTCATTGGTTGTCTATATTAATTTTCATATTTCAGTTCGTCAAGATACTTCATTTTATTATTTTATGTTGTTGTAAATCTTATTGACATATAATTTTTCGTCATTACCATTTGATATGATATGATATATATCTCTACTTTGTTATAATTTTATCTTAAAAAGCTTAAGAGCGAACGTTTTAATTCATTGTCAATAATCATCATCATCAATATGAATCAATTAACTTATAATTTGTCATTATCAGGAGTGAAAAATCTCTAAGAGATTCTTAAAGACCAGAATACAATTCATTGTATGATTTTATTTATCAAAAGGCCTTCTTCATATTTGCATACTTATTAGTAATTTATTTTTTGGCCTGTATGACATTGAGTATATGTAATGATAATGTGGATTGTGTCTCTTTAATGTTTCAATCGTGTTGTGTTACAATTGACAAAGAAAAGGATATTTTTCTTCATTCAACATTTATCTCACCATTCTCTGGTTGAAAATTTCTCGCTGCGAGTCAGCAAAAATATGATTTATTTGTCTAAATATTATGAGTTTATGGAATTACACAAAAAATTCCGTGATATCGAATTTCACGATAAATCGTTATCTTGGTTGACGAAATTTTTTTACTAAACTAGAAATCTCACTTCTTGACAAAAAAGAAAGAAAAACAAGATTAAAAATTTCTCTTTTTTTTCAAAAAAAAAACACCAAAAAAACGAAAACTGTTTCCACAAAAAGCCCTCCCTCCATATTGTTATCATATCGACTATCGTGATGTTGATACCTATACTAAATAAATACGAAGGTATTGAGTATCCCAAAACTACCAATATCTGGTCGGCTATTCTTTTTTGGAGGATACATAGATAATAATGACTAAAATATAAATATCCTAAAAATAAGTTATCATTTGGTTCCTTAGTTCCAGAGATATGGACGTCAACATATTATGTACGTACATTTGCCGAAATTGAACAACGTTTTCCCTTAAATGTTAGTAACTTACTTAACTTTTATTCAATTATGCTCAAAATTTGCATATAGTACGTATGTATACTAGTATTAAAGTCACACTATACCTTTTCAAGTTCTATATAGAATAAAAAAAATTTCCGGCCCAATCCAAGGTTAAAGATGTTTTGGATGAAGATGAGTTTTCAATTCATTAAATTTTAAGACTTTGGCCTTACAGTCCTATGCTCAATCCAATTGAGGATATTTGGTCAATATTGAAAGCCTTTGTGAAAAGAGTATTAGCTAGAAAAATTGAGAATATTTTAAATGCTGAAAGAAATGATTTAAGAATTTCGGAGCAAATATCCAGAGCTCTGGAACAATCAATTGAAAGAGAACTAATTGAAATTACCTCAATGATTTGTAATAATTGTATTGTTAGCATCCAGAATCGTTTTGTATATAGATGTGATTAATTTTGTTGACATGAGACTCTAATCAATTTATTATTAAATTAAATTTCATGAATATTGTTCTTCATTATTTATTAAAATTTAAAAAAAAGAATTATTCTATATATATATTATTTATTTTATACAGAACTTGTTTATTCCCATATTGAGCTTGAAAAGGTATAGTTCAAACAGAGTGCCTAAAGAGTACAAAGATACAAATTATAAACTTGTTGTAGCTCATTCATTTGCTTTTTGTATTTTCCTTCCAAAATATAATGACATGGTTTTATGACTGAAGGTCCTAGACGCGTGCTTCGCATACAACTTCAAAAATATTCAAATCTCAAAGTACGTTAGCTTGAAAGAGTTAATGACTAATGATGAAATATCAATTTGATCCAGGCTCGATTTTAACTGGGGGTCATTCAGGAATGATTGCAAAAAAATTAAATAGGTGGCTAGCCGGTCCACAGAAAATGTAGGAGTGGCAAAATACAAATTGAAAAGCCGTTAGTTCTCCTACATATATATATGATAATTTTAAGGAAAGGAGCCCAGCTTGTATCTTCAAATTAAGAAAGAATAAAGACACAAACAATTTACAGACTGCCAACTGACATGTTTTATGAGAAATTTACTGGGATTCCATATGTTTTCTCATTTCTAATAATAATGATCAATAAGCATAACGTATGCCTATGTTAATATAGAGTATATTCTGCACAACACTGAGTAAATAGAGCCAACTACTCGGCAGATAACGCTATATCAAATAGTATCTAAAGTATTATTCTGTACACAACATAAATAAATTAGTCTTTGTGTTTCATATAAAGACGAGACATCATGACTAATCATTGACAAAACAGATTAACAATAACTGCACTTACTTAATCGACTGAATTCTGCATATTGTAAAAGAAATACTGCTGGGGGCTAAGCGTAAATACTGTTTATCGGCGCCCCTATTGATGCTTTTTCTTTTTTTAAAGGAATATTTCAACTTTTAGCCCCTTGAAAATATTCAGCCAGATCGCCTACGATATGATGGAATAAAAAAAACATTGGAACTATTTGATGTAATTCTATATATTTCTCAGAAGAAAGTGGATACATCAAGTCATGTTAAAACAAACTAAGGACCAGTAAGCACATATATTGGCTCATGGATTTATAAAACTATTTGGTGTAAAATAATATATGGAAAATCCATAAAAAATTAAGTAATTAAAAAGAAGAAATTTAAACTTTGACTATGGATTTGAATGAAACTTTTACAGCAACTAATAAGATATTTATCTAATGAGTAATTACTAATTAGATCTTATTTTGTATTCCATAAAATTTATTATATGAAAAACTCAATGAACGAAATGAGGCTCGACAAAAGGAATAGTCGCTGAAGAGTGTTGCTGAAATGAGGTTCAACAAAAAGAATGGAATGCAATTAGTATATATTATCTAAGTAGTAGCCTTAATTGACATATTACTAATATGTTAATTGGGCCAACCATACCGACTTGCCATAATAATTATAATTGAATTCAAATCTATCACTACAAAACTAGAATCAAATCAAAGAATCAGTGACACAGTTTAACCTGATAATCTTAGTCAGAGGCAGGAGGAAAACATTAATTTTAATGTGGTGTAAATAATGGAGAACATGGGAAACGATAGGCCCTTGTTCATTAGGTTAGCCCCTGATTCTGGTGCTCGTGTAGTCTATCTTGGGGTACCTGATGACGATCAAAGAGACGCTGAGGAGCTGGGGGCCTTGTCAGATAACTCACGAATTAATCGAAACAAGAAAGAATTTGATAGTTCATCCGCTTGTGATCCAACAGAAATTCAGCATTTTCATGGATTCAGACGGCTTATGAATTCTGTTCTCAAGGAGCTTGACTACAATGATGTGGAATCTAATGACTTAAATGATATGGAGGGGGAGCAGACGCGAAAAAGGCCTCAAAATTTTCAGGCAAATTTAAATTCGTAACTTCATGTGCATGCTTGGGTGCAGGCACCCGCTTACAAGTGACCGGAGAAGGTTCCCACCGGAACAGGGGGGGAGGTCATTGCACCACCCACTTTTAAAAAAACTATGTGCCATTATCCCCTACTTATGAATTGGTTCTGGGGCTTTTGTCCAAACGACATTGTGTACAATTTGTAACTTGAACAACTAGCAAATTGTATTAGTTGCAATTTTGAAGTCTCATAACGTATTATTTAATTATAATTAATTACTTACTGTGTACATAAAATTTGATTAAGTGATTTTGATCTATCAAAAGTATTTATTTATTACTTCTATATTTACCAGTGATGAAACTGTGGGCATTCAAATTCTTTAATGTCCCACGGGATAGTTAGTTACTCCCTAATATTATATACCAAACATTTAATACAATTTCAATAATTACGTTATTGTGATCATACGTAGAGTACATTTTCAGCTTTCATATGAATCTTTTTATTTTTTGGTAACAATTTGCTTGAACAATGTCCCAATTCGTACACAACATCTACATAAATAGAAACATTTTTATACCAGGGTTTTTGCAAGAAAATAAAATAGTGCTGGACAACTCCATCGGTAGTTTTTTTAATTTAGTGGATAAGTTTTTGAAATTCCAAATACAAAAACTTTGTATTTGGCGGGATTCGTTAATAAATTAAACAAAAAATAGTACTATTTTAACCGACTCTCTCTCTCTCTCTAATAATGGGGAACCTTTCTATAACATTCACCTGAAAGAATGATAATAATTAACTTTCACTCTTGATTGTTGCAGGATGAACCCCCTGCAAAAAGGCCAAGACTTTCTATGAATCAGCTCTTTAAGTCCTCCTTAGATATTTTTGTTGAAGCAAAGTCCAAGCTCTACACTCGAATGGATGTCTTATGCTATAAAAAACACTTTACTAATAGTTTTAAGGAAACGGAGGGATATCTTAGTTTTTATAACGTTGATTTGGATGATGGAAACGTGTTCAGCTTTTTTAAGGACTTTGAGTATGTTTTTGATCAGTTTGTGCCTTACTATGGTAGAAACTATTACTTCGAATGCAGAGATTGCCATCAAAGGCATCCTTTTTAATAGTATGTTATCTATGTAATTAGTATGTTAAATAGAAATTCAAAAACTTACTGTTAATTGCTTCTGTTTTATGTTACGACGATTTTGTTAAAATTATAAATAAAAGTACTTATACCAACAAAAATAATTATTATGAGAATTGAAACTAGATTTCTGATTCTAAATAGTATGTGTATATAATTGTTATGGGACGCTTATTACTCGCTTGTCTTTAATTCCCCAGTCTACCCTAAAGTTATCTCTGAGATAGATTTACTTTTTCTGGTTATAAGAATTCTTAGTTTATGTCAAGTACGAAGTATACTACTTATTTTTTTGAGTAATATATTGATTGTAGAAAAGTCCACCATTCTGGAAGTAGGGGTTTATTGATTCATATCTGACATATTTATCATTGATAACTGATGAGTGGTAAGAATAATAAGTCTCTTTTTACTTAAGGGACCAAGCTTCAAGCTCAAAAGAGGAAGCTTAAATATTTATTGAGGCAAATACGCAGACAAATCAATAATTAATTTCTTCATTTAAAATAAAATTTAAAAATAAATACTGTGACTTAAGTATAGTGTGAGAAAACTGAGAAAGCACTAATATTACGACGATTATGTCATATCTTGTTTAGTCTAGTCCAAGGTCAGAATTAATGAATAATGTTGAGTGTATACAATAGATGTCCTACTTTGATTTTTACAGAAATTACTAACTTGATAGATGTAATATAGAGGTCGTTTTGTTGTGGTTTATCTTATCCATTCTCACGACTTTGTTTAGTGACTGATGACTAATCTAATATTAATTTATTAAATATATCGAGTTTTTTGAAAGTTTCATAATAAATTAGCTATGGCAAAGTCAGCATTCAAATTAGCCTTGGTTCAGCTAAAAGTCGGACGTGATAAAGCTCTTAATCTTGCTAATGCAAGTAAAGCCGTTGCGACCGCTGCATCAAATGGTGCTAATGTCATTAGTCTTCCCGAGTGCTTCAACTCTCCATATGGAACTGGATATTTCCCTGAATATGCAGAGTCAGTGCCTCAAGGACCTAGTTGTACTGCCCTTCAGAGCATGGCAACTGAGAATAAAGTTATTCTTATAGGTGGCTCCATCCCAGAGTCTGAAGGGGATAAACTATTTAACACAAGTACAATTTGGTCTCCTAATGGGGAACTTCTTGGCAAGTTCCGCAAAATGCATCTCTTTGACATTGACATCCCAGGCGAGATCACATTTAAGGAATCCGAAGTTCTAAATCCTGGAAATTCCACGTGCGTCATTCCTACTCCTTGGTGTAACATAGGAATAGGCATTTGCTACGACATCCGCTTCCCTGAATTAGCTCAACTCTGCGCCGGTGATTGCCGGCTTATGGTTTATCCTGGTGCATTTAATATGAAAACTGGGCCTGGTCATTGGGAATTACTCGCAAGGGCTCGGGCATTAGATAACCAATTATATGTGGCTGTTAATAGTCCTGCTCGAGATCCTGATGCCGACTACATTGCTTGGGGTCATTCCTCTGTTATAGATCCATGGGGCAGAGTTATCTCCAAAGCTGGAGTGGATGAAGAAATTATCTACGCAGATATCAACCCAGGCTATGCGGATGAAGTACGCCAATCCATCCCAGTTCATACACAAAAGAGGAGTGACATTTACAAGCTCTCCAAAACGTAGGATAAATTCATATTTATTCGTACCGCTAACCAATTACATGTTTTTTATCCACATAATATTTTGTATTCCTTTGAAATTCAATGGAATCTTCATTACAAAAAGACAAGGATAAGAAAAATAAGCATACAGTAAATATTTTGTTAAGTAGCAATGAAAAGGCAGAGCCTTTTAGAGTGCCTTCCTAGTTTTATTGTTTGACTGTTATATAATGAAAGTAGAATTATAATATAAATGCTATTTTTAACAACGAAGAAATTTAAAGTTGTGTGTTTTTTTGTTTTTGTTTTTTTTTTTACATTTAAAGATGTTTTGAGGGAAAGAGGGGAGTGAATACGTTAAGTCATTTTTTCTTTTTTGTCTGATATAACAATTTTGCATTAAACACAATCTGGGAGACATTGAGGCCAAAAATGATAGTGGAAGATTCAATGTAATTGACTTAGAAAGAATTCTTACGAGAAATGATGCAATTACATTTTTTTTAGATAAAAAAAAATGGTTGCAAGTTTTGTCTTTTACTGAACGAATATCAAATACGAATTATGAATATGATTTTATACCCCTCTGTAGAGTGAATAAGTAATATATATATAATGTATATATAATATAATTGGGAGTTAAAAATTTAAAAAGTTTATAGATGTGTATGTATAAATGTATAAAAAAGTATGACGAGGCAGTGAAGTGAATTTAATACTCCCATTGAGTGGCATCATCTGTTTCAGTACTAGTAAGAGCGAGACAGCCATTCTTTTCTGAATTAAGATACTGTCCGTCCGATGACTTAATACACATTCGAGTAGGATCTCTGAGTTCTAGATAGAAGCCGCTGGGCGAGTCAGAGTCAGCAGAGAGTCCATCATCTCTGGCACATAAATATTTACCATTTTGACCTAGACGATTAAAAAAAAATGTTAGCCACCATCAAGTATTGTGCATATATTTATATATATATATTATTAATTATCCGGACCTTTGAAATGCACTAGTCCTTTATCTGATCTTTCAACGACAATGGTTTCATAGTTTGCCTTATTACACTCGAGTTTAGTTGATCCGCTAGACTTGTATCCCACAAAACCTTGTTCGCACTTGAGAACCAAAATGGGTCGGTTCACTAGATAAAAATAGTATTTCGCATTCTCCTCAATTTCATCAGTATTGGCAAAAAGGTGGCCAGATTTCTTGATGCCCACATATTTTCCATTATTAGCTTTGAAAGAGATAGTTCCATCAGAGTGCCATTCCACATCAAACATGGCATTGGGAGATCTGCAACAAACAAAAAAAAAAAAAAGAGAGGATATTTCATTCAAATAACCCAGGCCGTAGGAATTAGGATGGTAGTATTACTTACCTCTTGTTCTCATTGGCTTGAATTCCTCCAGCAGTTTGTACAGTGAAGTATTTATCTTGCATGGTACGGATGTACCAACGTCGAGAGCCTTGCTCATATTCCATTTGAAATGTTTCATGATCAGAGATTTCATCTTGATTAGCAGTGACATCAACGCCTATTAAAATAAAAGTTAAACTTGTACCATATAGATATACATATAGTCGATTCAATAGTAACTACAGGAAGCTTGGTTTTAAACATCGATATTTTTAGAGTCTAATCGAATACGTTTTATATTTTTTTTATTAACCAAAAGGGATGTTATGTTCGTGATTTCCAATTTTTAAAGAGTGAAAAATTATATTATTAGGACTCATGTTTGCGGTATACATAATATTAAATACTATAAGAATATATCCATCATCATTTTTCCCTTTCTTCATGAATTATGTGAATCTGTTAGTGATTGAGGGGAGCAAATTTTCACTTTTATCAAGACACATATGGTGAGTAGTAGTAGTAGTCATGATGATGATGATATAATAATGATAATTATTATTATTTACATCTGCTTTCATTTCTTAAATATTTTCTTCTACTTCTTTTCAAATGAATATCCTTAACAAATCGAAAATATTATTACACATTTACATACGGATGTATCATTTCTGTGTTTTAAGTTATTTTCCGTTAGGATTGTAATATTTCCTAACGTTCTATATACAGAGAGAGAGAGAGGTGAAGGAAGCTTTTTGAGCATTTGACTATGATTTTAAAATAAACAAATAAGTACATTTGTAATCTACTTTTAAGTGGGAAAATATATGTACATATATCTATACTCTATAGATCAAGGTTGACTTAATTTGTACATAAATGAAGAAGGTGTTTTTTTTCCTCTATTTTTTTTAACCTCTACTTTTTGTTTAGCTATTTATCTAAATATCTTCAAAGGTGTTATTATGTGTTATTAGTCTATTCATCAATTCTATAAGTATCAAGGAACTTTTTTTCTTCACTTGTTAAAAAGAAGAACCTAGGTAAATTATGAAAGTCCAAGGATATTTTGAAAATTTTGTAATAGTAAATTCTTCATTACAATGTACATTACAATGCTTCATCTGATTTCTTGATTGCAATTTGCATATGAATATTCGAGATGTTATATATAAATATATTAAATTACCTTGCTTAACAGACACATGCTTTGAATTAGAAACAGCAACAAAGGCTGCTTGGGGTAATGAATCCTCCAATGAAAATAGTTCATCCTTAGTTACAGAATTAGAGCGAGTCTTAAGGACTGCACGGGAGCCAATGGGAGACAGATACTGTCCATCATAGTCACGAAGCGCAATGTAGCCACCATGATACTCAACGGAGAAAAAACATTCCTAAATAATAGAGTAAATACATTTATAGATGATGCATCATCCTGACAACAAAAACCCTCAACTCACTTTGTTAAGACCGGAAGTTAATTTCCCATCTCTTTGCAAATACATATTTGTACAGGTATGGATTGCATATTTATTTTCCCCCTCTCGAAACTCCAATGTGAATAAGGTATTCTCTCCCCATGGAACATTTTCCTCCACATGGATTTCCTCTTGATTCTCAGACAAATGGGCAAATCTCTTGCGACCTATACTCTTTAGATTAACTTGAGGACGGGCAGCCAAATGAACAAACCAGAGTTCGGCGTCACCAGGAGATTTGGCTGAACAAATCAAATTATCAGAGCTCGCACCCAAGAAATATCCTCTAGAAAGGCTCTTAAAGGCCCAACGTCCGGATTGATCATCGCAAACAGAGATTTCAAACTTGGACGTCTCATCTTTCTCTTCCTATTGATGATACATATAAAAGAATGAAGGATTATAATTCATACTAAATACAATTGGGTATTAGAGAATTCTTACTTGATCGCAAGTCACATTTCCAAATTGATCAACAGCAACATATTTATTCAAATGTGATCGAAGAACAACACTTTCGCCATTGCCAGAGGGTTCGAGTATCCAGACTTGCTTCTTTTTGAGAGCTTTACCATTTGCATTGGTCCGGTATCCAAAAGTTTCAGCACTCAGATATTTATATTTGGAATTGATGAGACCAATGGTCCAACAGCCCTTATCTGTGGCTGAGGTTGTGCCATTGGGGCTTGAACCGTTTGTAACTCCATTTACTCCAGTCATGGCAGCAACTAAGGAGCAAAAATGTAGTCATTTAGTACAATCAACATACATAACCAACAACAGCATTAAATAATAATTAGATGTTTACCAATACTACCCAATGTAGTCTTTTCTTTACACCCCCCTTCGCTCTCTTTTGAATCACCATTTTCATTCGTATCAATTCCTTCAGGAGGTAACTGAGGACGACCCCAACTCTCTAACTTGTACATAATTTATCAAAACTCCTATCCTAATTGTATATGATTCACTCACAACAACATGACTAAAACACTACTCTTTCTTCTTCAGAAATAACAGCAAATACACTTCCTCAGGACTTGAAGGATCATCATCATCATCATCATAACTCGCTGCTGCTCTTAGTTTTTGTTATTTTTTCCAAAGAAATTTGACAAATTGCCAAGAGGTGAGCAACCAAGGTGTGAGATAGATGCTCAGTTTTTTTTTTATGTATTAATACTATTACTATTTGAATACGAACCCCCTCCCAAACTATTCCTTCCCTTTTAAAGAGTCAGAAATGACTTTAACAAGAGGAGTAAGGAGAATTTCTTCTTCCTCCTCCTCCTCCACTTAATTAATTATTAATCACACTTAAAATAAAAACACTATGCACATATCACACCACCAACAGGAGAGCCATAAAAGAATCTTTATTTTTTTTTTAAATAAAAAAATTTTTTAAAGCCTTTTTTCTTCTTTTTCAACAAAGTTCTACTTTGATGACAGCAGAATAATCGTACTACTCCTTCGTCGTTGAGGAGCGTACTACTACGGAAATTAAAGTATGTACAACCTGGATTAATGTTTACTCGTCGTTCAAAATATTATTATTATTTTTATTATTGTTGATATATTTCAAAGCCATTTTCTTTTGTGATATTATTATTATTATTATGTGTATTATGAAGAGAGGCAGCAGCAGCATTGTTTATTTATGAGTAAAAAACAACAACTTTAGTAGATTAAATCCACATAAAGGTACATACATACATTTGAACAAATACATATTTATGTATATTTATTTATTCAAAGTAAACTGGCACATAAGAATAAATAAATCGGTGTTATTCTGCATGAGAGAACCCACATATGTACAAACATCATACATATATTCGTCATGAGTAGAAATAAAAATGAGATTCCATGAGCATAAGACTTACTTTTCTCCCACAATAAATCAAAAAAAAAAAAAAAAAAAAAAAAAACATACTCACACTCCATTAAATCAACAAGTCATTGGGATCTCATAATTTTTATAAAATATTAAATAAATAAAATCACGGGAAGAGCAACTCTGTTAATATCAATGATTTCAAAATACAGCACATTTTTTCTCACGATAATTCGTCCTGAATTGGTTGATTATGACTTCAAATAGGTACATATATCAACTACTACAAAAATTTTTTTTAAAGACTCTTGTTCCTTTTAATTCGTCATATTATTGCCTAACTCCCTAAGGACCATCCAAGTACCGTATTTAGATTGGAAGAAAAAGAAAAGAAAAACTCGATTGGCCGCCTCATTGCTCCTGAAATATGAAAAAATGAACCGCTTCATCAAGGCAGTGTAGAGCAATTTCCCTTGAATATATAAATGAATTCATCAAGCATGCTCAATGAGTAATGACAAAATAGATAAATTTCTCAGTAGTCATTTTCATACATGATTTATGAATCATTACAGAAATTCCCAATGAGGCAATGCAAACAACATTACTTTTCTACTCTCTCGTGTGTATGATTTCAATTGATGAAGAAGAAAAAGAAATTCTTTATGGATAAGAGAAATCCTAATAATTAACAACCTCTTAATAAAATGAATTACCTCTTCTTTTATGATTCTAAAAAACAAAACAAAACAAAAAACCCTAATGAAAACTGGTTAACAAAACAACAAGACAAAATACGCTCAATTTCTCCTCAATATACTCTGTAGAGTACAGTACATGATATAATTTGAATGAATATAAATTATTATGAACACTTTTTAAGAAGACAGAATAAATTAAAGAGAGAAGCAAGGCAAGGATTTGCACTTGAATCATATATTCAAAGCAGAGAAAGAATGTTTAAATTTTTTTTATACATATAGGAATATTCCTCCAAGATATAGAAATCAGGGAGGAGGGCCGTACTTGGAATGGACAAACAGACTAGACAATTAAAATATACAACACATTATGTCTTCTTTAATTTTCTTTCTCTTTTAGCTTGCTAGAGTTAAATAGGATTTTGTTTATTTAATGTACATGATAAGTCTGTCTACAAGAAATATAAAAACTTATTGTTAGTATTCAACTCTAAGCCTTTGTTACATACAGGAGTCTTAAATATTAATGCCTACACTACAAAACAGCTTCGTTGAAAAGACACGGAAAAGTTTTTTTATTATTATTTAAATGGTAAGTATTCATATATTATGTGTAGTGTGGCTTGAATAAATATATGTGTCATTTTCTATAAATTTATTCCATTTTGAAAGGAAGTTTCATATACATACATATAAATGTTATGATGACGATAAAGTTGATATTAAAATACTATATAACATATCAATATTGCCTGGAGCGGATTCATCAGTTATATTGTATGTTGTATGAACATATAGCCATATAGAGACATGAGGGCAAATTGCCTTGATAAAGGGCATCAAAGTCGTCCCTACTTCCACATTTCAATTGACATTCAAAACGAATCTAATAATGTACATTTGTACACACATTTATAAAAAAAGAAAAAAATGAACATTGGAGTTAAACTCAAGTGTAACTGCAAAGCAGAATCTATTGAGTTAATATAAAATTACATATTAAGTCTCTAATTAATGAAGCAGGGTTTTTTTTTTTAAACCCATCCGAAACATTCATCATCTATAAAAAGATATATTAATATCATGGCAATTATCGTCGTGACTATATTTAATGCATGCATATGAGAAGCTTCGTATTTTGATTGCATATTTCAATATTTTACTAACAAAATAAGTATTCTTTTCTTCCTCCTCCCTTTACTTAACAACCCTGGCATTTTACTTCTAAAATGCGTAATTACTCAATTATTTCATGTAATCCAATCTGATACTTGCAATGTAAATAGATACGAGGGTCATTGCACGTGCTATGACACAAAAGATTTGATAGTATCAATATTAAATTACGACTGTGTATTTTAATTGTATGTATATATTACATATGTAATATGTAGTTGTTAGTAAGTGTTGAGGGATAAAACAAGAGAAATACATATTAAAACTAATGATTAAGTTGCTTGTACCTACTACATACAGAGTGAGCAGAGTAGGAAGACTTTTGTATGTATAAAATATAGTAATTAAAATTCAAAACTTGCATTCACATATTTTGTAATATGTATGTGCATTGTGCATATACGTGTAGTAGTAATAACTCTTATATAAGGTAAGGCAACACACGACCTCAAATACTTATAAGTACGTACGTTACTAATCAACTCATATTAGGGCCATAAAAGAGAAAATGGGGGGAAACAAGACAGAAATCCAATCAATTAGAAGAAAGGACGGGAAACATTCCCTTCTCATTGATATATGTATTCTATTTATTCATTAAAAAGTCAATTTTTGACATCAGTGGCTCTCCCAACCCCATGTAACCCATTTCATAAAAACACGAGGGACACTAACGACATCCTATTTGAAGCCACATATTAATTTTGATTGTCTGAGAACGAGATTTACAGATGTTTTTACTCAGCCCTATAATTATTCGCTACAAGACCCCCCAAGGACCTACTAATTGAATCGGTTCATCATAGGGCAACAAAATAAACTGAGTTGTTAAATGAAACCCCTTGAGCGATTTGATATAAAATGGCTCAACTAAATTTAATTATTTAGTAGGTTTAGGTGAATTAAATGGGGCTCAAATTATAGGTCTTACATAGAGCAAAGTCATTCAATTACAAATGAAGTGGGGCCAAATTGCTAAACCAAGGGCTTAAGCTGAGCCAATAAGTAATAATAACTCGTAAGTAGGGAATAATTGCTAGATTTATACAACAAACACCAACAAATGATGTAATAATAAATCGTTTTGATTTCACCCTGAGCTGGGCCTCAAAGTGAATGAATGACACCAACTTAGGGGATAATATGTGTGAAGACTCCCCTCCCCTCCTAATATAATAGACAGTCATAAGAACCAAAATCGAAAAGGAAGAATTAGAGCTTCGTGTATAATGTACATGAATTCCTCTCGCCAAAGAGTATCAAATTTTTATTCCAAAAGTTTTTTATCCATACAATAGAAATACCTATTACTTATGTGCCTACCCATGCACATGTGTGTATTTATTTCCATACACATGTAGCACCTTATACTACGAAATAAAAAATTTAATTACTCGGAAATTAGAAATAGGTACTACTTGGTAATTCTAATTGTAGAATGAAAAGATGAAAAAACTTTCACGCTATTCAAAAAGCAAAAACAAGAAGAAACATCCTGCATCCCCCTGCAACATGCAAGAACAAGTTGCATCCCCCCCCCCCCTCTTAACTTAAACAAAAACCCCGGAATGGAAGATATAATATGTATTAATCACAATAAGGGGTCTCTTCCTTGTGTCACGATTTAATTAATATAAACAAATTATTTCTTTTTTCAAAGACTCATCCTCCCATTTAGCTTCATCCACGCAATAATTAAATCCATTAAGTAAGGATCAAAAGTTTAAAAGGTATATAGGCACATACATAAATATATATTAAATATAGTTCACTTATGTCAAACTCATTTTTTCCTCATTTTCCATTAAATTATTTCTAAGTATATTATAAATGATCTCAACTCATGGATTTTTTTTGGGGCGGGAAAACGATTATTTTTTTTTTTCTTCAAAAAAACAAAACAAATTATTTTTCAAACTAACCACTGAGATGGTCCCAGTAAAAATAATCAAAAAATAGTCTAAATATAACAGCTCTAATAGCAAAGCAGATGAATAATCTATCAAAATTTTGAGAAATTATGTAAATCCTAGAATTTCTACATTTTGAATTCAGCTTTATTATCTTGATGGCCATTGTGACCACACGTAGGAATATTTGTTCAGTAATAAGTAACAGTTACAAATGATGTCATATGGGTTCCTGAATTTACATTCATAATTATCAGGGTCGGAAATATAATATTAACTTTCAAAAATGGCTACTCTGGCCACATTAGAGTTTTCATTCAATGAGAGAGATTGCTGATTTCGTTTTTGATTTTATACAATTAGATCTTGTTTTTTAAGGAAGAAACGAATATATAGAATTTCATTAATCCTCCAAGTTCTAAGGAATTGAAGAGCTCACGGGCTTACATAATTAATTGTAATAATAAATATGATTTAATACACGTATGTTCCTTTCCACAAATTATGCACATCTTGCATAATTGTTTCAATGATATATATATTACAAAATATTTTTGTTATTATTCAATGGATATTCTAATACCACTGCGCTCTTAGGAATATCAGAAAAGCGTGGGTTTCACAAATATCTAAATGCGTATTTACATGTACGTAAATTCATGTTAGATGGTCAATGACTTAAAATGAACTTCTTATGACTCATAAACCGTTCTAAACACTAATTAGGACAAAAGCCCTATTCATCATGCGCGTGTTATAGAAATTGATATCCAACTGATACCTTCTTTTCCACATAAGGACATAACAATTATGTATAATCATTACTCTAAGCTTTTCCATCAATCTGTGAGTGAAAGACGCAAGTGACGCCTCCTTCCCTCTTTGAGCGTCATATTCTTCTACATTAATTCCTTTTTCAAGGAAAATTATTCCTTAATGATATGCGTTTCGCAATTACTTTATAATAATTTAAATAGGGTCAGCCTTTAGTTTTTCGATTATTTACAAAGAACAAAGGCATTTAAAAACTATATTTATAATACACAAATAATACACTTCAATATGTAAATGTCATAACCTTTAAAAAAGGTTTGTACTAAGGGCCTGGAAGGGGAAATAGCTATAATGGAAATAAGTAACATTTAACATAAATACCAAGTAAAAGTTGTATCCTCGTAATCTTTCATTCCCACATCAATAAAACAATTATATTGACCTTTCTGCAAGAAAATCTTAAGATGGGGAAGGGCCATTATGGCATCATAAATATATTAATGCAAATATAATTACTTCAAAGTTATTTCTTCCTTAAGGCCATTCATGACCCCTTTATAATTACTTCCATGAATGTTCCAAGAAGAGGAGATACACACAAATTGAAGATAAGGAATTAATCCTTACTTTCATTTTAAATTAATTTACTGACTACATACACAAAGAAGTTATAAAAATGCACTACATTTTATTCTAATTACAGGGAAGAAACTGGTTAGAATCAAACTCTTGAAAGCGACATTATATGTATGTATATGTACCCATGAACAATTATTCAAAAAAGGCAGCAAGAAATAAATGTACCAGAAAATGGAAGTTACATATAAGCTGAATGATTGATTCATTTTCCAGCTACAATAACTTGAGGCTATATGTGATGTATTTTTAAAAAAATGAGAGATTTGCTTTTGAAAATGGTAAAAGGTACTCTAATGATGCTTCATTTGTAAGGAGAAGAAGAATTAACTTAAAATGCTTCATCTCATCATAATGAAAACCAGAGGATAACAAGGCATGGAATTAAAAACTGTAAACGCAAAACAAATATTTATCTACAAGAAGTATATTTGATAAATGGGGGAGGGATAAAATATGCTACTTCTAGAAGTACAGCTGAATAATACAAATCAAAAGAAATACATATTTTAAATAAATCAAAAGTAACATTAATAAATGGTGTTTATAACGGCACCCATTAGAAGAGGACTAAGGTAGGTAAGAGATTATGAGTATACATACATATACATAATGTTATCGTCCTCATTTAAAAAATAAAAAATGAAAAGAAAGAAAGGAGCTACCTGTCAAAAAGAGGTTAATCTATGATTAGAACTAACTATGTAGTGGTAGTGATAATAAAATATACCTAAAGAATGAGTTGTTCTGAGTTGTCTTATCCAAAATAAACTTACCTTATCGATGATAAATCATGTTTTAAAAAATGGAAATAGGAGGAGTACAACACTCATCATCCAGTCCCCCCCCCCCCCCAATAATGATTTTATCTGTCAGTGATAACTTACCTAAAAAAATACATACAACAATTAGATAAATAAGATAAAAAATTCAAGGAGATCTCCCCCCCCCCCTCCTCTCCCTAGAATAATTCATTTATAAATATAAACACCCCTACTTCTCAAAGGACTACTACTATCCTTGATTGCAAATCATAATAAATTTATGTTAAACTACGTCTATGAGCCAAACAAGAGAATATATACGATGCATAAAGGACTTCCCCCCTTCCTTCTGGTTCAAGAAACTAATTATTATTCTTCATGAATAAAAAATGAGGATTTTAAGAAGAAAAAATTAGGGGATTTGAGTGTATATATACACACACACACACACACACACACATGCTTGAAAAAGAAGAGGAGGAGACGTTCAAAGTCATGTGTATCAACATGAAACAACAACTATGAGTCAAAAACAACAATCCTCACTTGGTGCTTTGCATTTTTTTATGGGGAGGGGGGGGGGGGAAACAAAGAAATCATGGCTCCTACTCTGTGATTTCCCCCCTCCCCCTCGGAGTATTTTTAATAAATGAGATGAGAAGATTATAAGTCATATGCAGGGGGGGCTTGAATGAATTATATATATTCTACTAGTTTAATTATATCAATTATAATATTTACTCTCTTTTAGAAAAAGTGAGTAAATAAATGGGCGTAACTCCTTTGTTTCTTTTGGAATGGACTCACCCCTGGGTGCAAAGGATGAAGTCGTATCATATTTTGACGCCATGTAGAGATGGAAGCTATATCAAGTTAATTGAACTGGCAGTGATGGTATTGGAATGAAAGAGTAAGAGAAGGAGTCACAACTTAAACACACAACACGAGGACAAAGGGAGCTACTATTAGTATAAATACAACTAGCAGAATGTATCAAAATATTCAAATTATTAGGGGGGGGGGGGGAATCGATAAGAGAAAGCCCTTGGCTGGAGTAGGAGAGGCCGGTGAAATACACTCAAATTTCCCTCCCCCTCCTTTTTCTAAACTAAAATTTGATAAAGGGAACTTCCTCTTTGACACAAAATAATTAATTATCAGTTCCATTCAGGAAGTAAGGAAATGATAACCCATATCAAATAAGACATCCCACCATGGTTGTTTTTTCATAATTATTACCTATAGTATAATAGCCTTCTTCTCAAAATCCTTTGAATTGTTTCTTTAACAAATAATAATTGGAAATAAAGCACAAACGTTAGTCACACTATGGATCCCCCACTGGTAACAACAAACTCTACTTTACTAAATAAAAAAATTCTACATTGAGTTAATACCGGCTCACATTTTTTTTTTCCCTTCTGCTTCTTCTTCTTCTTCTCATTATTATTATTATTTTTATTATCACAGCTACTTTCCCGGCCGACTTACATCTAACTTGCATCACCATCAGGAACACCACCACCTGCCCCTTTTTGACCGAGCGTGCGTTTCTCTCTCTTTCACTCACTATTCCTCCCTTGACTTATTTCCATAAAATTATACTTCTTGTACAATTTTCTTTATAATTTCGTGACTATTTTGTACAAAAACTCATCATTATCACATGACTCAAGGGGTTTACCCAAAAAAGCCGGTACATATTGTTGGTTTTTCTTTTTTCACTTGCCCCGCACAACACTCATCTTCTAGCTAGTATTATTATTATCTAATATTCTCCACTAAGTAACTAATATCATAATAATGAAAACGAGTTCAATCATTGCAGGAATATGTTGATGAGGGAAGGGGTCCTGGGGTACAGGTTGAGTATATTGTCGAAGAAGATTTCTATTTAATTATTGTATGGCCCATATGGGATGCAACGGTTGTGCATAATAATACGAGTTTGGATAACTGATCGATCCATGATACTTAAGCAATTTTAATTGATGATTCGCGCAAATATTTTATAAATATATAGTATATAGCAGATAATTAATATCCACGGAAATTATTGAAATATATAATTCAATCTGCGAAATATGATACAAAATCATCGAAGTTGATATCCTTAATAATAATATTACAATATCTACAACCTCTTCAACTAAAACAGAATGATACGCACATATATTTCTATATACTGTAAGAACTCATTTATTGATGAGGTCTTCAAATCAAGATAATAATCTTGTCAAAAAATAATAAAGCCTGTGTTTAATTATTGACTGTCTATAATATGTATTATAGACTGTCTATAGTACCTTCATTAGAGCTGATTATGATTGATAAGGCTCTTTCATTATGGCTATTATAAATTAGGGATGTCAGGATACGAAATTTAATTAATATTTTGGTCTTCATATTTTTGTTTTGTTTTTCACTCAAAGGAATAAAATGTAAGACAAAAGGACATATCATTATCTCGCTCGTAGTTTCCCTTTTAATTCCACTTTATAACAAAGTAATCTATGGACATCAATTATAATTATAAATGAAATTGACACGAGTAGTTACAAACTCGACTCAAATGCATTTTAGTGCATTAGGAATCCATCAACTAGTTTGAGTCTTTTTCGATGATATCAACATGAGCTCAGTTACCATTAAGATTGAGCAAAGCTACTCTTAGCGATAGAATTTGTATTTAATAATATAATTATTAAATAAATATATATATATGTACTATAAAAATTAGTAATTTTCATCAAAAAAGTAAAATATTATACTCTTAATGATATATCCAACATTTAAACATGGAATTCAAATCATTGCAGTATACATATTATTATGACAAATTGTACTGTAAATATTTCAATTGTAAAATACTTTAATTGTACAATCCAGATATTCAAGTTACAATAGATTCTTCACGTCCATTGACAATACTAAATACAAAATAACGATTGATATTTTTAATTTCATAGGTGCAGTTGGCGGGGTGGGGTGGGAGGTGGAACATGCCCTTTTTAAAAATTTAAAAATTCTATTTAATATCCCGACGGATATTCATAGTTTAGCAAGGCTTACCTAATTAGAGTCCAGTTTATAAGCAATCAATGGATAGATAAAAGTCGTTTGAAAATGATATAACGTAAAATTTAAATAAATTTGTATAACTCAAGTTCAGGGGTAGTTTTAAGGAAGGTCTTTAAATAGTTTATACAAAAGGCCCTCAAAGTATTAAAAAATTGAATTAATAATATAAAAACTTAACGTAAAGGAAAGCATAGAATTAAAACTTCCTTCACACCTGCTCTTATTAGAGTGAGTAACATATCTATCCAGCCTCATGACTCATGGTCATGGTATTTCTCAACATTTTCTCCAAAATTAGTCCCAATTACGTCATTATCTCCAACTTTAGGACTATTTTCTATTTAATAGAATATATTATATCAACAACTTCACAAGATTTAATTTGAATTCAACAAATTAAATCAATGATCGAAAAACAAATAAGGAGAAAATGTAGACAGTTTGAATGTCAATTTTTTATTAGCTAGAGATACCATTGTAATTTTTCAACTTCTTTACTAATGAATTAAAAATAAGAGAAAGAGAAACTCTAGAGAAAAGTGATTTAGAGAGCCAATAGCCGATAGGGTACCTACCTACCTACCTTTGAACATGCATGAAAGTACAACATCTATAATAAAAAAAAAACGAAGTTACACAGAACAAATTCAAACATGAGGTAAAGGAATCCATACTTAGACTTGTTTTTTATTATTTCTATTATTATTCAAATAATATATATATATTATGTATATTCTAAGTACACTTGACAGGAAACGGGAAGGAAAACAGAGATGTTTTTATATGTAATTTATGTAAAAGTATGTTTTTATGTCCACATAGTATGCTGAGGAAAAAATGAAAGAAATGTTTAATCTATCTAAGTCAATATTTTTGAATTAATATGAAGCACTATTGACATAAATTGTTATAACTATGTACATAACTGCATACAAGAGGGGATTTGTCTAACAAAACATTGGTAGTAAGTAGAAGATTTGTATAAATGATTTGTTAAAAGCACTTGGCTTGAATCAGGTCATTATTTCCTTGGATTCTGTTTCCTTCGTTCCAAATGGATATGATTAAATAACTAAATTAAAATGATTGAAGAATATAATTTAAATGAAAGTTTTCTTATATATACCTAAAAACAAATAGAAAATAAATATAGCATGGTACATTGGTTTACGAATTTAAACCGTTCTATATAGAAGGCTCCGTATAATCCAAAATACTTGTAATTCTAATCAATAATTCCCCCTTAGAATAAATGGAAAATGGGGCAATCCCCATACAACCCAAAATATTCATATACAGATCCTATTCTATTTTATTTTAAAATATACAATTAACTTTTCTTCATTTCATAAACAAATTTCAATATAGTAATTGCTTTACACTGCAAAAGTAATTATATCTCTTGAGTTATGGATCTCCTGACCCTCATCGTCGTGATTTAGTCAAGGATATTTCAAAATTAAGTCTTCCCATATCTTCCCCCCCCCCTCTAAAAAAGTAGTTCTTTAATGAGTTATATTTGGGATGTGCAACCTTTTTTCCTATAGGGCCACTGGTCACAACAGTCTTGATACAATTTCATAATATTAAATAAGATCGGACACAGAATACAAAATGTATTAACTTTTTGAGGAAAAGGGCCATATATAAAGCATTTGAGTGCCACAGATATTGCACAACTCTGAGTTACATTGTCATATTCATATATGCCCAGAGGTGGTTTCAAGGAGAGGTTCTTTGAGAACTTAAGTCAATTAATTATTTTGGGATCTGGAATAGTGGGTCTTAAAGTTGGTTCCACGAAACTCAGGGGTTCCTTAAAGAATAATCTGGAGTTCGGTGAAAAATATCTTCTGAGTAATATTTATAATAAGGCCATATAAAGTTATTAGATTCTGAGATTCCTCGAAAATATTCTTTTAGGCTTGATTAATTTTGGGGCCGGTGCCCCGGATTTTTAGTAACAGCCTGTTGTAATTATGAAGAAGTAATTCACAATAAAAATAAAATGAATTTGTGAACAAGACATTCAAAATATACAAAATACCTTTTAGTGTGGGCGCTGAATTTGTAATTTAGTAATAAAGTACACATAATTATTAAAATTACTATTGCAAAATGAAGAAAAAAATGTGTATATAATCAAAATTATTTAATAATAATAATAATAATTAATTGAATTTCCTGATTTGGAAAATTCATATATTTATGTACATATAAGTAACATGCTATTTGCATGAATAGATTGCATAAAATGAAGAACTCAAATAGTGACTCATTCACCATACAACATAAAATTATTATTATTTGTGTCGTCATTGTTAGATAATATCATTATTTCAATATTCATCTGACTCATTTAAGCCCTTTCTAACATTCATAATTAGGAATGTAAATCATATGCAATTCGGGCGTGTTATAAAAAAAGAAAGAGAAAATCAACCTGGCAACCCTGACAATTCAATGAATGTCGAGGGGGGAAGCAGCTTGAGCTGTCATGACGTTTTACTGAGCTACAAGCTGCTATTTTTCTTTATATATGTATACAAATGAAAACATCAAACCACAAACATTACAATACGTTACTCCAGATTCATTATTATATTCACAAATATCATTAACTCCATTCTCCTCAATGAATGATATCCATTTTTTAATTTTTCCTTTGTTCCTCACCATGATATAATCTTTGCAGACTATTCTTTTCTTGTAAAACATTATGTTGAGGTAAAATTGATGTTACCTTCTTAAGGGAAAAAAAATAATGATAACAGCTTCGGAAAACAAAAAGACCTGTTTGAAGAGCCAACTCCACTTTTTTATCACACGCCCGAATTGCATATGATTTTCATTCCTATTCATAATCATGGTTGTTGTTGAAATGAATTTCGTCAGACGGGACACGACGGCAAATACAGTTGTTGACAGACTGTGTTTTTATTATGAGTGACAAAGAATAAACGAATAAACTATATAATATTTAAATATTGTGTACTCTGACTGGGACACAAATTTTATATTCTTGACGTAATATAGACGAGACGAAATGTGATGTAACGAAAGGGTTCGTCTTCGTTTGGTCTTGTGCATGAGGCTCCTATAGTATAATATACTTGGTATTTTGCACTGATTTTTTTAAAAGATAACTTTTTTATTACACTGGAGAGATTAGTACCCCTATTCCCCCAAAGAGTTGTCCCTTGGTTTACTCCAGGAGTTGTAACGATTTCATCAGACTAAAACAAATCAATACATTTTTACCAAATGTGTATAAGTTGTAACTTATATGAGCAGATTGTACAAAATGTAATCTAACAGATGAAACGAAGCATTGTAGATACTGCAATGATATAAATTCTATACATATATTCAATATGATATCAATATTTTTAATTTCCTTAAGTAAAATTAGTGATTGATAGCTAAGTATATTATGGAGTTCAAATGCTCACAGTTGGATCACTTGTTAATAATTAATTAATTAATTAATCAATGAGCGATATGAATAAGTCAAAATGAAATGATAATAGTATCAAAGTATAGCTGTTTATTAAAATGGATGCTCTAAAAATAATTAAATAAATAAGACATTATGAAAAGTGCAATTAATAGTAATTTTTACAATCTGCTTATTCAAGTTACAACTCGTACAAAATACTTATTTGTACACAACATGCATTTACTATATTAAAAATATTTGCTTTTCTTGACGAAACAAAGACGAGACGAATTGGATTGAAGGAGGAAGTGTGGCCAGTGCCGGTTTAGGAGAAGAACACTGTTATGCACAAGCGCTCTGACCTCCCACTAAAAATAAAAATAAATGGCCAACGTCCTTAAAATTGAAATAATTATTTTTTTTTAAATTGTATGAATAAAAGATCCCAGACACCAATCTTTGACCGGGCCTCACATATTCTAAAACTGGCATTTTATGAGGTTCCCAATATATTTCCCTTTGTCAACACTTAAGCATGTTTTAATTAATTGATACATCAAAAACATTTCGATTCGGACGAATTATATAAAAATAGCTGAGAACAATAGACTACATATCCCTACAAACCCTCTGCACCAGAACCAATTCATAAGTGGGGAGAAGGTAATTTTATTTAAAATGACGTCACATATTAATGAAACGATAATCACTCAACTCTTCATTATTATCATTACATACAATGAGATATTCAAATTTAAAGAATATATTAGATATACACCTAGAGCCTAACTTCTTCTACTATTTATTTATGTTTTTTTTTTGTTTTTTTCATTTTGCAGCAGTGATGAAATCCTTATAAATATATGTATATGTATATTTTGTGACCACCATTAAATATATTATAATATAATTACCAAAAGACGCTCTTTGTGATGAAATATTTCATGGTTTTTACAAAGTCATAAATAAAATAGACTATTCAATAAAAGGAAAAGGCCTACATACCTATAGGTTAGTTATGTATCACACTTATAATAGGTTTATCATTGAAGAGATGGCTCTCTCCCAAGTTTTACTGAGTAATTTTTTTGAGCATTAAGAGACACTAAACGGGGGATTATTTGAGTGAAATCCTCTGACATTTTTCATGATGAGATGTGCTCAATGCCTTGTAGGCACACAATAATTATACACACACCTATATGTATAATGCAAGTATATTGCATAAGAGCATATGATTGTAGTATCATATGGCAGTGATACTCCTAATATTCATATGATCCATGATGAAGTAATACACCGAAACGAGTCGCTGCTGCTACGTGTGAATACACTTTGATATTAAGACTAATGAAATTTTGGACTTGAGGATTTTTTCTATAAATCCATTTCACCAGTAAATTAATTAATATAATTGAATATACCAACTTGTGTAGTACATACCAAGTACATGATATTTAGATACAAAATATATGTACAACACAAAAAACAAAATCCTTCCGGAATGACAAAAATATCACTACAAACCACCTATAACATTGAGATAGATATAATAATAATATTATCTCGTGGAAATACAAACAAAATACAAAGAACACATGACAATTAGGATCAATTAAACATATCCATGTACATATGTATAGTTAAATTAAAGCCTGCGATTTGACTATGCATTATTATACGTATGTGTGTACATCAAGGTCAGGCTGTCTTTTCTTTTATACTAATACATAGATATATGTACATAGATAATAGATAAAGAATATACAGAGTTAATTTCTCTTCATCTTCAAGCCTTGTTATATTTGTATCTATTATTTTTTTTCTTCAAAATGTGTAACTATTACATATAATGACTTGACCTTACTTGCATTATTTACCTATAAATTAATGCAAAGCAATGAATATTTATTAAACCCTTTTTGCATCTAATTTTTATGTATCTATATACAAAATACCTATGTAAAAAGATAACTATTATTCTCACTTCATTTTATAGTTTTTATTTTGTTTTAACAAGGTGACAAATTTATATTTTTTTGTTTTTAGTACTCATGGCCAAGAGTGATGCTTTTCTATAAAACAGGAAGTGTAATTGATAATTAAAATAATGATTGTCTTTTAAAATCACACTTTGGAATCGTTTTTCTAAATGAATGCTAAAAAATCCACTAAACATTTTATCTTCTACTGTTTTTATATATGTGTCCGCAAAGTGATCCATACTTGGAAGGTGTGCAGAACCCGGGGGGGCCGGAAGCAATTCATTAGGGGAGGCCCAGTTACACAAAAAAAAAGCATCACACATTAATGATATCAGGTAACCTTTGGGGCCCAAAAAGTGAAGGAGGGGGCTCCGATTCCTGCACCACTAATTGGAACAGAATGATTAAATAATTATGTCAACAGCTTTTCAACCGAAACTATTATTTTATAAAGTCAATGCTGCGTTCACAATGCTGCTTATTTTATTTTCAGGATCCACGGTTCATAATTAAGCCTCAAGTGTGTTGATACCCATAATATAAAGGTAATAAATAGTGATGAACAAGTGAAGCAGTTGGGCCTATAACTGATTATAATAATAAAATCGATGAATCCATTAAAATGTATTTTGAGGACAACACGGAGCGTTAAATAGAGGCATTTTTGATATTTCGAATTCAATTTATCAAGTTACTTAATGTTGCCGTTGTTATCCCAGAATTACACTCTATCCAATATATTCAAATTATCTACCTATTTATCGTGAATACTGCGTAATTATAATTGTCAAAATAATTTGAAATGAATATTGAAATGCCTTGTTCACAAATGGGTATTCATTTGTCATACAAAATGAAGGCCCTTAATTAACCGTGTTTTCATTCAAGGATTGATATTGTTTCCGTCCTGGTTTGGCACATATAATTAATCAATAGTATCTCAAACTTTGAATAGATACATGGCTCCAATGAGTTAATTTTAAATCATACAGTTAGTTTATTAACAAAAAAAAGTGTATATTTACATTATTGGGGGGAGGGGCGACTGTTCCATATCCAGTTGTAACAGTCCTGAAGTATTATACATATATATGTCATGCTAGAACTTATCATTATTAAGATAAACACCTTCAAATAAGCATTAAAACGAATATTAAACATATATATATATATATATATATATATATATATATATATATATGTAAGATTACGCCATGATGTGGTCAAGTGAATTTTGCCTTCAAAAAGTTCATCAAGAGGAACTATTTTTATGGTATAACCTCAATAAAAGTCATTGACAATTAAAAAAATAAATGTAATCAGTAAAAATAATCTCAAATAATAATGTAAAGAAATATTTGAAGCTCAAACAAATTACTTTTATTTTATTTTTTTAGAAAGTTTGAACTTGATTTAATGATTCAATCCTTTATTATGTATATATATTAAACTTTACTAAAGTACCTTGTGAGCCTAGAGCAAAAGTGTAACAAGTGAGATTTTTAGTGCAACATTAATCAATTTCATATCATAATTTCCCATAAATGACAAATACTTTAAGAAAATAATTTTATACATTTAGTAAAATCCACGTTGCATAAATGTACACTAGTTAAAAGAACGAAATAGCTCATGGTATTATTTTGTTTTGGACCTGGATGTTTATTTAGTGATAATGTCATTTCAATACACATTCATACATAAAGTTAAAAAACAGTATAATTAATTCACCAATTAAATAGTTTGAAAATATGTACATACATATATTATCTACTTTTATCATAATTTCTTTTGTTCAACCACAATAATTTATGTGAATTATTATTTGTAATTAATTATTGATAGCTAGTTTTTAATTCGAGAGTTCTCTGTAGATAGATCAAGTATATGGACTGTTTGATACTTTGTATGCATCTACTCTAAGCGTGATATATATCATCACTCATCATATTTATAATATCTATTTAAAATCAGGAGATTCGGAATGATTTCGTGAAATTATAATCGTGTCAATTTTATATATATATTATTTCATAACATACATATAATCTATGTTCTGCTAGATGAATAACCATATAACATAGATATAATATTTTTACTTCAACATAGAAAGAGCGTAACGAAGAATTTTTTTTTTTTTACTTATTTTTTTCGTTTAAGAAACATTCTGTCAAGAAATTTCTCTTTCTTCAAAAAACATATTTATTTAATAAGAATAATATATAATCAGTATGGATGATATCGAAAGTAGAAAACAATCTCTATTTAGAATAAACATAAGTTAAATTAAAAACCTTCAATATACTTAAATCTATATCTTGGTCTTGTCTCGTCCCTTAAAAGTCTTGGTATTGACTCCTTCAAAGCATTGGTCCAATGTTCGAGACCAAGGACAAAGCAACGTTTTTGATGATAGTTTTCCTTTTCTATATCAAATAAACAAAAGCAACTCTCCCCCCCCCCCTCACTCCTGGTCTCGATCCCTCAACATCTTGGTTCCAGTTAAGGGGATCTTGATGACAAGACAATGTAAGAGGCACTAACTACAGAGTTAATTGAGTAATTACAATATATGCAGAGCAGATTCACTAGATGAGTCCAAGTCAAATTCTGAGCCTTATAAATATAGTACTCTTGGCCAATTTTGAAGTTAGAGTTATGTGGGACTGACTCAAGTATAACTGGAGTTAGCTCTGATTCAATCATCCATATTCATTATCAATATTAGGACAATCCAATCATATGCATACAAAGATAGATAAAATAGTGCTTTAATATAATGATTTGAAATAAAGGATGTGTTCAATGATAATTATTATCATTATTATTAATGTCAGGTCTTATTCAATTTTGAATCTTTTCTCTTCTATATAGTTCAAGTTGATTCTGACGTCAAAGTTGAATGCAACTTAAATGTGACTCTCAAGTACAAGTTGTCCCCAGCTCTGAATTCGTGTACTTATTAAAAAAATATAATATTATGTATCTACACACAGAGCAGAAAATGAAATTATAATTACTTTTACTTATGTTTATAAATGCCCATATGCTGCTGCTCATTTTTCTACTCAAGAAAAGTCATGCCCATAAATCCGTCACTTCAAATGGATTTCTCCTTTTTTTTCCTTTCAACTTTTCATTATCCATATGGTAGATTATTGTATTTTGCTCAGAATGAAGTGCTGATATGATGTGTTATTTCTATTATTATTTGAGTTGTATTTTATTAGTAGGTTATGTGAGTATATAAATATTCTGATCAGCCCATTTTAAATCCTTTTTGTAAATAATAATATAGTCTAATTATATATTTATGGTCAATGGTTATATTCATTAAAAATTCAGTGATGTGTGACATCCTTCCTGAGGAAGGAAGGAAGGAAGGAAGGGAATCAAGGCCTCCTCACTTATGTATCACTCCAATTACGATAAACCATAACACGATAAGGGCTGAAATATGTATGTATGTTTCAAAAAAACATGTTATTTTCTTCAAGAACAAAAAAAAAAAAAATATACATATTATCGTCGTCTTCGTTTTCTTTTACCCTCTTTCGTAATTACAATTCCAAATCCCTTGCCAGGCTCTCAGCATGAGGGAATTGAACTGGCACTATTTCCTCCCTCTCTTAAGGTTACTTATAAGTTATAAGTATCTATGGTCTATGAGATATGTACCTATGAATTTGCTTCACAACGATACATTGCACCCTCGTGTCGAATATTATGTACATACATAATAGTACTTTTTCCAAGAAAAAGGAACCATAAGTAGACATATAATAGTACATATTTTCATATCAGCAAATTATTAATTATTATCGATTCAAACAATATATGCACATAAAGTCATTAAAGCTTACAATAAATGTTTCTAAATATCCATGTACTTACTTGGTAATTTCCGTCCATTCCATACTTCAGTTGTGATTTCATTAAAGTTGTGAGGTTGATCATTGACAAAGTAAACCATTGTTTTATTTCACTGCTTTAGTATTATTTAATTTTTTGTATATATATAAAAAGAAGTATGCTTTAAGGCCCCTTGATTCTACCCTCCTTCACGATTAATTGTTCAATTGAAACTGCATTGTTTTTGTTTTACTCACACAAAAAATAAAAATTTCCATGTAAAAGAGAATATGTACATAATACGTAAAATCATAGGAAGCAAGCATGCTTCATTTTTACTCGCACGTAAAACCATTCCACCACGGGTAGAATCAATGTGTTAAATACTTACATTTATGTTAGACATATGCCATGAGATAGAAATGTGTATAATAATAATTTGTACGTAATATATCTTACCATCATCCTCATCATCATCCAGAGTTAGTGTCTAGATAATATGTACTATACATAGTTATATGTATTTCTTATCCAGGAACTAGAAGTCTACTTATTTCATTTGCACATACCACTCATTCATATCGAAATTAAAATACATACATATTGGTGTATTAAAGTTAAAATTAAATTTTTGATTAATTGTACCTTTAAATGGTCGTTTAAAAGCGATATTTAGTTGTTGTTCGGTTCGGACGAGTGAAAATGAAGAAAAAACTAAGACTTTGGGGATTTGAGACCGATAGCCGACGAGCTTTTTTGTCCACTCGCAACCTCGACTCACCCAAGGAAAGGAAATTTTTTGGAAAAACAGCTGGTAGCTACCCTTCTGAATTTTCCTTGTTGCCAACTTTTTAAAATTGGGCAGAGTTATTATTTTGATATACTATACATTGATGAATTCTACCAATATACAAATCAATCGTTAATTATTCCATAATTCAAAAAAAAAAAGAGCGCGCAATACTTGATTTAAGTATTTTTTTTTACATCAGATGTGTCTTTGTTTATTCAAAAAAGCTCGTTGTGATAAGGACCAAAGTTTTGTTTTTTGAAAGAAGAATTTCATTCTTGTAATGGCATGGGCCTTGGTCAAGATAATAAAAGCAAGACTTTCAAAAGTTGAGCACAACACCAAAATCGATATTGAGAACCACAACATTGATAGTTATCATGAGAAATATGGGAATTAGGTGGGGGGGGGGGAATAATTAATATAATATAATTATCCTTGTTATGGGAGTATACATGTAAATTATTGCCTCCCCTACTTTAGACTACAACCCATGGTCCATAAACCCTGAGATAGTGATATAAGGGAGTACCAGAAAGGAGTGCAAAACTATGGAGTTCCTAAGAATGATCTGAGAAGTGCCCAGGTCAGCACTGCATTGTCAAAAACAAGAATCAAAACTTTCTTCTTAATAAAATATCCAAGAACTCCAAAATTTTGTTTTTAAAAAAAGAAAACTCTTAAAAATTTAATTCGAAAAAAAAAACAGCTTTGATTTTTTAGTCCAATTTTGGAAAAAAATATGGTTGTGTGCCGAGTTATTACTCCAGTATGGGTATTACCATTTGATGTATTAAAATAAGATTGTAGGATATAGTTAATTATGTATACCACTTAAGCATAAGGGATTTTATGAATAATATGTACGGCCCAAAAGTAGAATTCAAAACAAAGTCACACCCTCATCCAATGACTAAATATTCTTATTTTATTTTAATTAAAAAACGTATCATTATTAAATAAAATAAGTATACAAATTCAACGTAAATTAAAAAGGTTGAATACTTGATTCATTGTAATAGTCCTTGATGCGTAGTCTATAAATTCCTGATGAGTTTTTTTTTTTTTTTTCATATTAAGTCAGGATCATGAGACTTTTCAATTTTTTTTTTTTTTTTTTGATCTTTCTACTCTTTTTGTATGTTAAAGGCAAATTTTTAGTTAGACAAAAGACAAAAATACGATTGAAATTACAGTTCGACTGATTAATTGGATGACCAATTATTGTTTTATTTTTTTAAATAATCGGTAAACGGTATTCTAGGCTGATTATTGTCTATATATATATATATATGTAGGTATTAAAATATTAAATGTCGATATTGAATTGAATTACCTTTTACTAAAATGAAATGTCATTAAAATTTCTAGAAATGGCTTTTTATTTAAAAAAAAAAAAATATTAAAATTTCTGAGAATTGTAACATTATTGCATTAAAAAAATCGGCCAAATGATCGGTTATTATTATTTTTTTTCCAAAAGAAATTGATATTGGTTTTAAAAAATCAATATCAATCGAGAGCTTCTTAAAATATTCCTTTTTTCTATAATGATAATACTTCTACATAAATGTATAAGATATTTGTCACGAAACTCAAGATATGTTGCAACAGGTTTGATTTTTTTTATTTTTGTCTAAAAGTGTCATTCAATCAAAATATTTTCTTAATCCATTTTTGTTTAAATGTTCGTCTAAGGTCAATCCAATCCGTGGTTGGGGCGTGCACATATACCTAAAGATATTCAAAGATTAATTTTTTAAATATTATGTATACGTAGAAGATAGTTTATTCTGTATGTATATATATATATATATATATATATATATATTGGCACTCCGTTTTAATTTATTATGTATTGTATGGATAAAATCATATAAATAATAAATATTTCATTTAGTTCATGTTTTTTTATGGTATAAGTTATTTATAGTTAACGATTTTATCGGTAATGAATTCATTTGATCAACACAAAATCAGAAGGAATGTAAGTGAGATGGTCCAAAACAATTTTACACATGATGTAGGGATAAAATTATCATCTCCACTACGTAGAAAGTAGGGCTGGGACGGTTCAGAAGGAACCCTGAAATGGTGTACAAACAGCCTTACAGCTCTATACATTTTGTTTTTGATTTAGTATAAGTTTTATGTTCATATAATTAATTCCCTCATATATTAACAACCGTCCTCTAATTCTGAGCCCCCTCCCTGTTAATCATCATTTTTCTTACGTGTACTGAACCGAATTGTAAACTGTTAGTGTCAAACTGCGGTTTGTACCGTACGACGAATTTTTTTTACTGTCCCAGCCCTTGTAGAAAGAAATGTGAAATAGAAGAACACCTGAGCTCGACGCTATTCGTTCCGAAGGAACTTTGAGAAGCGATCAACGACAACTAGCAGCATATGGCCAAAGTATTTTATTTAAACAAGTCACGTGAGGATTCCAAAGTTTGCTCGAGGCTCAGACATTTTACATCGAACTCCGAATATGTCGAGTACTGTGGTGGTCAATTCTGGGGTTCTACTGTAACAGGTTAGAAGAAGGAAATTCACTACACTCGAATTTAAAAAGTGTCCATTTATGTTTTAAAATATAAGACCTTACCTTGATGCAAATCCACACTGACCTATAAATATTTTGAACAGATTAATTTTTGTTATAGTCAACTAACATTTAGCATAATGGTATTATCTTCTTTTTGCCAATAATTAATTCATATTGGTTTATTGATTCATATGAATTAAATGTCAATCCATAATAAAGAGTTGAAAGAACAAATATTTTTTTTTTCCAAATGTGTTATAATATTTTCGAAAGTTGTATTGTTTTAAAATTTTATTTGAGTTCTTTCATGAAGAAAAATAACCCATATTAGAAAAATATGCAGACCGAGACAGTCTTGACTATAGAACGAAAATACGGGTAAAGGCACTTTATTTTTATAAAAAAGTGAATATTGGTTTCGGAACGATGAACATAGTATGAAATTTATTCATTTATATATCGGCAGGACTACAAAGTAGTCATGGGAAATACACACATATATATACATTGAATATTGTGGACAAAACGTAATTTTTAAGTATTGGATAGCAACAGTAAGGTAACTCGTTGAACGAAAACATAGAGGGGCTTAGAAAATTATTTGAAAATTGACCACTATGTAACTAATAATCATTGTTTACTGACGTCAAAATGATGCATTTTATATGAGAGTAAATTAAAAGAAAGCATAAAAATTGATTTATTTATTTCTAGTTGTTTTTACTTCTATACTTATAATATTATAAATAGGGGGTCAAAATTTCATATACAAATGATAAACCGAAAAAAATTGAACGGATAACTGAAGAAATTATTGAATTCCGTTCGTCCCCTTTTTATTATTACTCCCTCGACCTTGTATAACTATGTACATAAGCGAATCAAAATGGTATTCTTCTCTTCAGGTGGCTTGGAGGCTTTCCTCCAAGGTCAAACAGGGGCTTCGTCCAAACAGATAGGAATATTTAGACAAATTCATTGTAAATCACCTCCTACGGAATGGTTTCTTAAATGCAATGGTACCTCCTCACCATTATAAATTATGATGACAATATTGATGATTCAATTTGTTCCATGGTTTTATATTCATTCATTATTGAAAAAATAAGCAAACTTGATTCATTTTAGGTATTGACATATTATAAAGCATATGAAATGAGTATTGGTTGATTATAATGATCATGGAATTAAAATAAGCAGTATATTGAACATAACCTTTATTTTGCAACGTCATTATATCTGTTGTAACTTGTAATCCTATTTACAATTTTGCCTCGTCTTTTGTGATAAGTCTATTCTCGATACATATTTTGCCATGATATTTACGTATGTTAACTTAATCCAATAAAATATACAAATCTTTGACTTGCTTTATATATGTAGGTACTCTGATCATTCAATATCGATGAGACTACCTACAACAGTTCGCATTATATGTACAAAAGATAAATTATAAATCAATAGATTAAGTTTATGTAATGTTCGTTCTTTGCTTTTTGTTTTTCTTGACTCTCAATTACCTAGTGCTCTTTATATGTATCCTAGGATCCTAAAACAAATGATATACATGAGATTATAAAGGATACCCTATATAATGAATGATTTATGGCCTTGCTACTATACATTTATGTCTTCATTCCTTAGTTCCTAATTTGTGATAGAGGACAATGCAAAAACGGTTCGAGTGCACTGACATACATATAATAGCAGATTTATATTATAAAGTTTTCCTCTCAATTTTTATTTTTTGTGTGGTAATAGCGTCGATAGCATTAATTCATATTTGAAAGATGTCATTATAATTATAATTATTATTATTATCATTTGTTTTGTAAAACAAAAAATATATTGATCAATACCAACATTTCAGACTATTCCATTTTTGAGCAAGTTTTTACGAGTTGCACGTCAAGATTGATATGAAATAAACACCTATTAGTGTTGCATTAGCTGCGACATTTGAGAGTGATTTTCAAATATAAAATCTCAGAGTAACTTCATTAATTTTTTTTCTGAAATTAAAGTATTATTTACATTCATTCTTAAACCCTTTTAATTTTATGAAAATACAAATAAATATTTGAGGTTAATTTATGTGCTAAATAATATGTTCTAATTGGATAAATATTCTGTGAGATATTATATTTTCATATCAATATTTTGAAGTCAAATTGAAGTAGGTAGTTGCTTGTAGGTACTCTAGGCGCGTGCAAATTGATCAGAAAAAAGAAAGAATATTATTTTTTTCTCATGAGTTATTGTTGTGAGTAAAAAGTTTAAATGCACAAATATCGAATCAGAATCACGAATCGGGAGTAAACATCTTCAAACATTACGGAATACATCCCATGCAGTGTTTAGAAATGTTGTATCAATATATGATGCTCCATGAATATTGAAATTTCGATGATGTCTTGAACACTAATTGTGGTTCTTTTAATATAATATTATGTTTATTTTAATTCATAACACTGGTCAACAAATATGAGCTTTCAAAAACCCTAAGGGATATAAGTATAACAAAAGTTATTTAGTTTTGACTCACGGTAGAGCTACTTAAGTAGTAGAAAGCAGAAGGATTTCAGCTGGTTTCTTAATTCCTCTGCACGTAGCAGTTTACTTAAATAGCTCTACCGTGAGTCTTAGATTTCTTGCGAATTTTTGCTCGATATTGGATGAAAATTTACAAGCTTATATGGACGATTTATTTTTAATTAAGGATTCTTATCGGACGCTTGACATCTCTTTTGAAAGCTTCGGGTTTAACTCTTTAATACATTCCTTATTAATCCATTTCATGTAACATTCCATGATTTATTTAAGTACAAAGAATTTGACCGACTTTTGGGTCCACTCCCACCGCCTATGCCCCCAGGAGTCCTTTTAGGTCAAAACAAAGACTGGAAATGGAATTTGCATTAAATACACTAGCAAATCAACATTTTTTAATGCACAAAATGAGTGTTTTTTTTGGCTTAAATTGAAGTTAAAGTTGGAAAATGAGCCAAAAAGCTAAGAAAGTAGGGTCCGATTTCTCGAAAACTTTAGGACTCTTGAAAAAAAAAATTATAAATTTGAAATTAACGTGTAAGACTAAATAACTTTTATTACTTATAACTCTTAGGATTTTTGACGGTTGACCAGTGCTATTATTAAAGAATCCAACATTTTTTTTTTTTTTGCATTTAATAACTGAAATATTTTTATAGGGGATGTGATAACTAAGCAGCTTAACTGACAATAGATTATATTATTATAAATTCCTGCTCCAATTCACGTTGTGTCACTGTATGAATAATATAATATGGGAATATTAGGAATAAAATCCATTTTAAGACATGGATAGTTCCTTTGCATTAGTGTATTTCTTCAACATAAATATTGTGACAATCTGCCACAGTCACTAAAACATAGCCATAGACTAACCAAAATTAGTAGTATTACTCCCATAATGAAGTCACATTCTATTTATTAAGACTTTTATAAGATCAAATAATACCCGATTCTTGGTTAAAGAACTAAGTTTCTAGAATATTCGAACTTGACACGAAAAAATCAATTTTTGCCGAACCATAACGTACATGTGGATAATTCTATAAAATTTCCACTCACTGTGATATGGAATATAAGGTGTCAGAAAGCTTCTCCAGTAGGATTTTAAAATAAATACTGTTTTAAGAATCTTATAATTGAGCATTTCTAGACCGTACTTTGATTTGAAATTCTATATATAATAATATCTGGTTTTTGAACGAATTATTTTCTGTCAGTATAACAGTAGTAACAATTGCTTGCCTATGCACAAAAAGGACGTGATCATCCTGGTATCTATTTTCTATTCCAAAAGTTGCAAACTTGTAGCCTATTGAAACTTTTATTCTCAAGATTTTTAATATTTTGAAAAGTATTATCTAACAACAAGGGTTTAAGAATGTCTTTACAAGTGTTATCATAAGTAATAGGAACTAATTCCCTCAGATCCAAAGTAATTGCATATAAAGATATTCAAATGAAGGAATAGTAACATGATCTAGAAATAATAAGGTTCTTAAAATACATTTATAAATTTTAAAATCCTTGCAGCGAATTTTCGTAGAAATGGATTTGAATTATATTTGCAAATGAGGTAGATACTATAATATATCTAATTAGCAATATGTTAAAATCTAAATTCAAAAAACACCATGACGAAAACTTGTAATTTAGTAACCTGTGAACTCTACATTTGTTACTTTCCAAAGGTACCTTAAAGCAAGGACTCTCAGCTGAGACTCACATTTCCCTATGGTCATTATGTTACTGTCCATTTTATTGTCATTAAAAAGTCTAACAATTCATAGATTGAACGACTTTCTGTCGGCACTAGCATTTGGACTTTTTGTGTCTATCGTTATTACCAGATAACAAATGGTACTTCTTACATTGTATGATTTTAAATACCCAGAGAACGTTTTCAATTTTGATCCCAATCTTTCTCTTTAATGTATGTATATTGAGAGAATCCTTCATTATTGTAATTAAAATCAGAATTAATCACTATTTAACTTTTTTGATCAGCAATTAACGATCCAGCTATAAAAGATCCACGACCCACTTTTGAATGCTGAGTTAAAAACAACTTTTTTTTTACACATAAAGGATCTGTTGCATTGCTATAAGCGTTAAAACAAAAAGATAGATAATCAGGATGAGGTTTACGCTTTGACTTTATACATACTTCCTGAATATAATATTGAACTTTTAAAAAAAATGATATACACCTCAAAATCAAAGTATATTATGTACCTATGTACATTCATGTAAATCAATTTTTATGTGATTGTATTGAATAAATTTGGAGTAAAGTTTTTTTTTATTAAATTAGAACTGATTTTCAAGGGTCCATAATTTTTGCTCTTGAGCAAATTGAGAGCATGATGTTTAGTCAGCTATTCTTAATTATGATGATGATGATTAGAATGTATCATTAAATAATTTATAATAATTATGCTATACCAATTTAATAAAGATTTAAAAATGATTAATTCACATACTAGTTATTCGATAACAGAGGAACTTGAATCTCATTTATACATAGTATTAACGAAGATTTTCTAGTTTATCAGAGTTCATCTTACTTTAATTTATTTGATATCGATTCCCTCATAAAACTTCAGCCCTGCATTAGAGAGTAAAGGAAGAACATCAATCATCATGGCAGAATCCGATTCCTTCTCTCATTTCATGAAAAATGTTGGGTTCATCAGAAGACTATATTCGGAATATACCACCTCTAAGAATATGTATGGTCGACATGACACATCCCTTAGTACAGAAGACACGCGTTCCTCCACATCTGATAGTGATTCGAAGTCTAAATACTATATGATAACTATTTACGCTAAGAAAGGATCGTTTGTCAATCGTGATCTGTCTGAGGAGGAGTCGGATATGTTTCATGAAGAATTAGGAATTGTTGCAGACAAAAATCTAAACATTGCATGGGCCAATTTTGTCAAGGATGGACGCTACGTTGTAGCTTGCTCGGACTCATTCACGGAGATGTGGCTACTTGAGAACACTTCCATCTTTACGAACGGAAAATTAGGAGCCATCCCTTCCAATAAATATTATCTTATTCACAAATTAAAACTTTGGAAGGTTCTAATTCCCAGATATCTCATTGAGGATGACCCAGAGGCTCTCATTTCCAAGATTTTTAAATATAATGGATTATTTCCATCGTATGAGCTTGTTGACTTTGTTTATCCGGAGGAAAGTGGGAAAAAGGAACTTGAATTGGTACTCTTCATGGACGATGAGACCGAGGGTGAGCTTAAGGAGTTTGCAGGAAGACCACGATATGACTATAAATTTAAAATCAAGTATAGTATATATTGGCTCTCATTCCGGAGAATGATTGTGGATAAGGATGAGGACAGTGAGTCTTTTCCAAGAAAATAAATTTAATTTCGAAACCCACTCTCCATTTGCAAGTTACTCGTTACTCCATCATAGTCATTTATCATTATCACTATTATTAAATAATTAAATGCGCGTTTTTTCACAACTATTTTTATTTATTTGTGACATATGTAATATTTTGCATGTAAATAGTTTTTATTAGTATAATTATTATCAAAATAAAGTGTTTTTCTGCTAAAGGAAATAGAAATCAGGGGATTTGTTCGTTATTTTGTAGAAATAATTACTCAAGCTTATGTGTAAGATATATTTAATCAAAAAAAATAACATTTCGTTATAGCGTTTCTTGAAAGTTATCCACTTATAATTTATGAGAGAACCCTAATGATATATCAAGTTTGTGTTTCATTAATTTAATTAAGGTTTTATTTACACGTATGATTTTATGCGTACAACCAATTTTGTAATAAAAAACACAAAGCAAAAAAAAATCATAAGGGAAATCATTGTGGTTTTACAAAATTAGCATTTGGAGATTTGCGAAAAAAAGAAAATATATAACTATATTTTATACTTACATAATATGAAGTTCATACACTGTTCATAAGCCTCTTAATTTATTTAGACTCGGAACATTTGTTGTTTTGAAATCTTTAGAACCTTTCATTCTGCTCTTATGCTTTAAAAATGAATGAATATAATTAATTAAAAAATCATATTATATCGCTCATTTCAATTGAATATTATTTATTTGCTAAATTTGTTTAGAATTGTGATAATTAAAGGATTTTAGTTATATTGAAAATAGCTGGAGGAACGTAACCATTTTACTGTTAATGACAATATGATAAATGCAAGTATTTACTTTATCTCCTATGAATAATTATGTCTTAATCTTAACTTTCAAACGATTAATAATAAGTATGTTAGTGTTAAATCCTTTTATTTTATTTTTATAGAAATCATTAATTAAATATATGAATATCTCTAAGTAATTTAATTTTAATTATAATTGATCATGTGGCGTGATTTTCATAAGCAATCAATATAATTTTATTCTTCATTTCTCGAATATTAGTGGATGATATTTAATAAATGACACATCTGAGCAACAAAGGAACGATCCATCAAGAAACCATTGTTCATAAGACTTTCAAAAAACAAAGCAAACTTTTCAAGCATTAATATTACACATACCATATTAGGGGATTCAATGTCAAATATAATTTTGTTCCTATTATACTAAACTTATTATATGAGGGCTGTCACTAATTATAATTATATATTTAGTAGAGCATCGATTGTATGTAATCATTTCTGCATGTAGTATAATAAAAGATGCCCTTTGCATCTCTTTCTCTCCAACCATATTAGTTAAATATCCCATAATGTACTATTCTTAATCTTCTAAATTATGTAGGGTTTTTTTCAAAGATTTAACGTGTTTTAACGAAGTGTGTTCCTATTTTTTATAATGAATTTATTCATATGTGCAGTCGGGCGTGGGGACGGGAGTGACATGCTCCCCCCCCCCCTCCCTCCATATTTTATGTAATCCTTATATGTCCTTCTCTCAAGATTTACATCAATATATTCTATAGCTCTCCATTTAAATATTTTTTTTCCGTATTACTGATATTACAATCAGTGTCGTAGTCAATTTTACTCATAGTGAGGGAAATTATATGTTCAGTTTCTATTTAACGCAGTGTGATAGTTTCTTTTGGATATATATGCAAAAAAGCGAATGGTAAAGTTCACTTTTTTGTCAGAAGAACAGTCTTCCCATTGACTACGCCACTAATCGAAATCTTAATACCAATAACAATGTATTTTTAGAGCAACTGTGAATGTGTTTACTCTTGTCTCATAAAAGTGTCCTGAACGTTACATTTGTTAATGACAAATTTAAAGAAGTGGACATATCCTTATTATTAGTTAAAAGGTGAAAAAATTTGAGATATACCATGAAAATATCATTGTGTCATAAATTAAAAGGAAATTTTACCTTATTCAAATGATTTTTATGAGTAATGATTTCAAAATTGTATAGCATTTTATCTGATAATCATAATTACTTACCACTTATTATTAAACCTATCAAATGTATATTATATTGTTCGGTCAACTCCCATTTAATTGAATACCTAATCATTTAGATTGGCCCAGAAAACGGTAATAAGTAATTATCTATATATAAGAAATACAGTTATAAAACAAATATAAACAAAATATTAACTTCCCCAATACAAATTACATGTATGTTCTATTAAAAAACTTATTCCTTTAATTTGTTTCCTCTTTGAATTTGAAAATATTTTTTTACTCCGAAGAAGGCGTTAGGAAAATAGCACTCGTCAACAGTCAAAAATCCTAAGGGCTATAAGTACAATAAAAGCTATTCAGTTTAGCACACTGATTTCAAATCTATAAGAAAAAAAAATTTGAGAGACCCACAGTTTTTGAGAAATCGCACTTTTTTGAACTTCAAATTAAATTTAAGTCTAGAAAGATACAAATTTTGGGTATTAGAAAATAATGATCCGCTAGTGTTTTTAACGCAAATTCCATTTCCAGTCTTTAATTTTACTACCGAGGGCATAGAGGTCAGAAGGATTTCAGCTTATTTCGTAGTCCTTTCAGTACGATGCTATTTTATTTTCTATACTGTGAGTTTTTGAAAAATGAACCAAATTAGCTCAAAAAGTAGGCTTTGATTTATTGAAAACCGTCAGGCTCTCTCTCAAAAAAAAATTACAAATTTGAAATTAGAGTGCAAAACTAAATAACTTCTATTATATTTATACTCCTTAGGGTACTCCTTAAGAAATTGTCGAGGTTTGTTGACAATATTTGAACTATTACGAGAGAAAAACACGATCCTATTGTATATACATGAGATGGTTAATCGAGACTTCAAAACTTATATCTGCATTGAAGGTTGCTGATGTAATTAAAGCTAATACTTGGGCCTGTTTACCATATATTCAAGTTTAAGTAAATAATTATTATCTATTTTATTTTAAACCTTCGCAACATTTAAAATAAGGTCAACACACCTCCAAAAGTAGAATACTTTGCACACAATATTATCCTACTAACATACAAATTTATACTGTATTTTATAGGTCATCTATCGAGTTTATTATTATTATTAGTGTTCTGAAGTGTGTTGATTGGTTGAACTTGAATTAGCTTTTGTTCAGCTGTAAATAATTTCATATTCTTAATGGAAGAATGGTCGTACAATTGGGAAGAGTTACAGCGGAAACGAATTGTGAATTTCTTTTTGATTGCTGTCGAATTTATTTCTGTACTAAAGAATATTTTTTTAATAGAATAAAATAAATTTTAATTTAAACTTTGATTTGAATGAGGTCAATCAAGTCATTGATCAAATTTATACCAATTTGTAAAATACAAGTTTGAAGCTAAAATTTGCCCTAGACACTTGAATTTTTAAAATGTTTGAGCTCAACAAACTTTGAAATAACCTACTTTATCTTATTGGAAAGCGTAATAAGTCTTAAAATCAAAAAAAAAAAAATTGACATGTCGTGATTTCACAACGTTTTGGATCATCACTGATTACCTACCTACACAATGGTATTTAAAAACACATCAACAACTCTTATGAATATTTTAGCCCTTATTATGAGTTTTTGAGACGAGTTGAACACAAATTAACTGATATTCAGCATAAATGAAGAAAAGTATCATGGGTCGAAAAAACTGTCTGTTAATTTATAGCTTTTTTCTTTTCTTGTTTTTTGAAGAAAGGTTGAGAGATACTATGAAGTATGTTATACACGTCGATCTTTTTTGTCCACTCGCAACCTCGACTCACATAAGGGAAAGGAAAAATTTGGAAAAACAACTGGTAGCTACTCTTCTGTATTTTCCTTGTTGCCAACTTGTTAATATTGGGCAGAGTTATTATTTAGATATACTATACATTTATAAATTTTACCAATCGTTAATACTGGTATATCAAAAATTCAAAAAAAGGGCGCGCAATCCTTGATTTGGTATATTTTTTATGCATCAAAATCATAAATAATAAAAATACCCTTTTAACACGTAGAGTCAGCTGCGCTAAATCAAAAGCTCGTCGTGTATACACACGTCGAGCTTTTTTGGCCACTCGCAACCTCGACTCACAAAAGGGAAAGGAAAAATTTGGAAAAACAACTGGTAGCTACTCTTCTGTATTTTCCATGTTGCCAACTTGTTAATATTTGGCAGAATTTATTATTTAGATATACTATATATTTATAAATTTTACCAATCATAAACCAATCGTTACTACTCCTAATATATTCAAAATTCAAAAAAAGGGCGTGCAATTCCTGATTTAATATATTTTGTATGCATCAACATCAGAAATAATAATAATACCCTTTTAGAGTTCATAATACGTAGGGTCAGCTGCTTTAAATCAAAGGAGTCAAATGATGAAAATCAGCTGAAGGGAGAATACAGTGGGTTTTTGTTTATCCCAAAAAGCTCGTCGTGTATACACCAATTGATTTTGAGTACCTTTTTTCTCCTTTGTCTCTCTCTCTTTTTTTTCGAAGGAAAGGTTGAGTGATATAAAGATAACATCATTTGTACATCTATTTGATATAATAATAATAATAATAATTAATATACGTAAGATAATCATTTCCTTTTTCACTTTTGTCATCGTATTGTAAGCCTAAGACCTTCACCTTCTTCTGGGGGACATGACCTCAGATGGTAGCTTCAGTCATACTTTATGAAATATTTAAAAGGTCAAAATATGAATATGGATCATAATTTTTAGAATGGGGGGTATCTCCTTGAACCTCTTGGGAGAATTGAAAAATATAATGGCATCAAATAATAATAATAATAATGTACATAATAAATTATTCCCCCCCCCCCCAGCTAAAAACGTCCTTTGAAGCTATACTTTAATTTAATTTATAAATATGGTCATTATTTGGAATAATCATTTGATTTCTATAGAATATTACATTTCTTTGATATTAATTGTTATTACCTACTTAGAAAAGATAATATACCCCTAAGAAAATGTAGGGGAGACCAAAAACGGTTAAAAAACCCTTTTTCTTTCAAATCACTGACTAGGTAGGAGTCATGAAATACTCTTTTATGTATAGAAATATCTAGTAGATTCTAGTTTCAAAAACTATTTTCATTTTTAATATCGTTTTTAAAATTTTCTATAATTAAAGTTACAAATGCATTTGTAACTTTAATTTTTCTTTCATGTCATATCATTAGTTTCCATCAAAAATATATTTAAATAAAAATTAAACACCTACACTTAATATTTCTCAACTTCATTAATCAGAAATTATTATAATAAATATGTATACATACTACATTTGTTAAACGTTCTTATTTTGGGGTATGATTTCACATTGGAAACATTCAATGTGTAAATTACGAAAAAAAAAAGTACTTCTTTCTAAGTGTCTTTTAATTAGTTTGACTTTTTGTAAAAAAAAAAAAAGTTTTAAACAAATGTGAGAGTTTGATAAATTTGAAACTTACCCATCTCTGAGTAATTGGGCTCAAAAAAACAAAAAGAACAAAAAATTTTTAACTGTTTCAAATATTTAAATATATGTATGTATATTATAGAAAAAAATTATTATTTGACTCTGAAACTCCAATTACGTCTCCAAAAAATGATTATATTCTAATTGATATTTGTAGGCAAATTGGCCTTATCAGGTAAGAAAACTTCTATAGGGAATGTGAAATTACACAAACTCAAGTCATGTATTTTTTTTTTGAGGGATTTACAGGGATACCAATGGGTTTTAATCCTTATTAACCATATTGTTGAACGGGAATTAAAATATTTTCTATCCTTAGTACATAGTCCATGGAATCCTCACTCTAAGTGCTTAAAATAACCTTGAAAAAGTCGCATGAAATGTCTTCGAAATACAATTTTCTATTTCTCCTTCCCTCACAATTAATAACAATCATAATCATTTGTATTCTCAGTAGTCAGTCGAAGGACTTCGAAGACGCTCTTTTTTTTGTTTGCTATTATCTTTTCCTTTTCTTCTTACCTTATATTTTGTATTTTGTTTTATTTGAAGTGTTGACCCTTTCTTACTGGCATAATGTTATTAAGGAATTACACTTCAATTTTTATTACATATATCCTATTAATAAGTTCAAATCACCCTGTTGAAGGTCTTTCAATTTTCACAAAAATTTGGAACTTTTTATTCCCTCCAATGTCAGAGGAAAAAATAAAGGTAAGTGAATATTTTGGGTAGAAATCTCCATTTTCAAATAATAATAGTAACTAAATAGTTTAACATTCAACATGTTATTTCAACTACATATAATTTGAACTTTTGATGAAAAGCCAAAAATGTTTTCAGTATGTTTCCCCCAAATATTTCTGCACCTCTGGGATTTATGATGGGAGTCTCTGATAGGGACGTAGGAAGAGGGTGCAAAGATCTAGGTTGTGAATTTTTTTGTTTTATAATTAAATCGAAGGATATAATTAATTTATGTATGGGCATTTTGTCCTAAATAAGCACATACATCTATTTGTATAGCTCGTCAAATAGTAGCTATTGGTTTGAAATTAGATTAGCCTGATACTTTCTTGGGAAGTAATATTATTACACTACCTTGTAACGAATAGTAGAATAATACTTTACAAATAAAAAATAAAAAAACTGTCAATATAGGAATATTTGTAGTCCAATTTTGTCAAATCTTAGAATACTCTGTCAAATTTATTCCTGCAGTCTTTCAGTTTGAAATTATTCAAACTTTTGCTTCTAAGTAATAAATAATAAAACAATGTTTACTTTCAATTGATTAATCAATCGAATGTCTAAAAATGCAAATATAAACACTTGAAATTTGCGATAAATAAACATATAATAATTAAATTAAAATAGTGCAGCTATCAATCTCACTGAACTTAAGAAAATTTTCTATTATTTATCAATTATGATTAAATACGATATTCTTTTATTTTTATATGTTTCTATGCTTAAATTATGTGAAACGGATAAATAAATAATTTCAATTCCATCATTATATATTTATTGTTTACGTTGTAATTTAAATGGTATTTGGTTTGAGCTTGTGAGTAAGTCATCCTGATTCAAACATGAAAACCGTTCCAATTTCTTACGCACTCTCTCTTTCTCTCTAATTTCTATACTTTTTTTTTCTTTGTTTTGCTTACATCATGAGCTTTTTGGTATAAAAAAAACCACACTGTATTCTCCTTTCATCTGATTTTCATCATTTGACTCTTTTGACTTAAAGCAGCTGACTCTACGTGTTATGAGCTCGAAAAGGGTATTATTATTAGTTCTGATTTTGATGTATAAAAATATATTTAATCAAGGAATACGAATACTATATAAGTATTAACGATTGGTTTGTAATTAGTAAAATTTATCAATGTATATTATATATAAATAATAACTCTGCCTAATATTATTAAAAAGTTGGCAACAAGGAAAATACAGAAGAGTAGCTCCACTTGTTTTTCCAAATTTTTCCTTTCCTTTTTCTGAGTCGAGGTTGCGAATGGACAAAAAAGCTCGTCGTGTTAAAGGAAGAGAAATCAAAACAAAATAATGAAAAAGGAAAGGTTTTGTTAAAAGGTAAATAACATAGGAGCAATTGTATGTTATATTACCATAGTAAGGATAAAAACAGAACAGGAGGCAAAATGGAAAAGAGAATCGTGCATAAGCACTTCAGTGAACCCACCTTTATTATATGCTGGCATTCAAATACAAATATTTAGTATTCTGACCACCTACGAAAAATTATGTAAACAACGTGTAAGTGTTTATTATAAGCACTATTTCCTTGTTGTTGTTTTTTTTAGTCCAATCCTCTCAAGTTTGAATGTTGCTCGCCCTGATATTTTGAATCATAATTGAAATTCGTTTTTATTTTTCTAAAAGAGGTCCTTTTTTCAAATTCAATGGTACGTTTTAAAAAAAATGTTTTGCTATTTTTACAAAAATGCGTGAGAAATACCCACGTATCATAGTTCAACAAATTAAGTGAAATACTTCAACCAAATAGTCAGCTGCTCTCTCATGAATCAAATAGTTGTTTATGTCTGTCTATTTTAGTATCATTGAAATTAGTGGCAAAACTATCGATTTCTCTTGTTCAAAGAGAACTACTCATGTAATTTATGAAATCGCTAATCAAAGTTTTTGTTCAGGATATACCACCGTCAAATTTAGAAGCTTGATATCCTAAAAGAGGATGATTAAACTAGGGTACATTATTTTTCATAGGAAATTTTTTTATAGATAGAGCTGTACACTTAGTGATAAGCAGTGATGTAAAAAACGGCGATTTTTAAGCGTGCGAGTAGCTCCTCCCCTTGATGACGTCAAAAATGTTATGGTAACTATGAAAGCCAGCTTATTTGTTGTCGTTATAATACTATGACTGTAGCTGTGACAGCCTTGTTCCAGGCTCAAGACAGCTTTTCTTGGACTTAAAGTAATTAATTAAATTAAATTGATGTTTTAGAAATATATTATTGAAATTAAAGTTGTAGATATTACTTTAAATAAACAGGAAATTTTCCAAATTTCAAAATCGGTACATTAGTTTTGGAATTATTGCTAATTTTGTTAAAATTTCATTATTTCTATTAATTTTTAAGAAAAATAAGTACATAAATAGTGCTTTTTGCTCGGAATATATAATTATCTTGAAGTTTCTAGTTTGATAATAATGGTTATTCATTCATTAACAAAATAAAGCTTTAAGTTTTTAGATATTTGCATATTTTAAAAACAATGATTGAAGATTTAATAATGATATTTATAATTATTCTACCTTTTCTATAACTCAAGAAAATGGCTGAAAACATATTAAAAATGTCAACAGATGAAACATTTTATAGGATAGAAGTATAAATATTTTAGTTCGAGCAATTTTTTTTCCATAAAGTCACTTTTTCGAGAGGTATTAACATTAATAAAGTTTTCAACCAAAATCGAAGGAAAGGTTGTGTGATATTATCGTAACTTTTATAATAGATTACACAAATATACATATAACAAGAATTATTATGTCAAAAGGAAAAGGAACAGCTTGATGATTTATGAATGATGAAAGAATATTATGTAGGGTTTCAACTAACAGGGATTTTGAGAACTACTCGCACGCTTAAAAATCGCCGTTTTTTACATCACTGGTGATAAGGTTCTCAAAATGGTCTTAACCATAGCATATAATTAGCAATGTAAATCATATGCAATTCGGGCGTGTGATAAAAAAGTGGAGTTGGCTCTTCAAACAGGTCTTTTTGTTTTCCGAAGCTGTTATCATTTTTCCTTTACTTCTGAGTGGATAACATCTACCTGATAGTAAAGTTCTCGCATGAAGGAATACATGCATTAAGGTTAATAAAGCAAATAAAATGTAAACAAAAAGGGCTCAAGTCCTCGTATAATTATTATTAGTTAAAAATATATAATTTCCTGACATGAATTTCAGTTAATTTTCTTCCTCTCATCTATGTTATTATTTATTGTTGTATATATAATGGAGAATAGCAGCTTGTAGCTCAGTATAACGTCATGACAGCTCAAGCTGCTTCCCCCCTCAACATTCATTAAATTGTTAGAGTTACCAGGTTGATTTTTTCTTTCTTTTTTTATTACAAGCCCGAATTGCATATGATTTACATTTCTACATATAATGCATGTTTTAATTTACAAAATTGTTTTGAACATTATTGTATTTTGTTTTAAACCAGAGAAAATCGCTTACAAGCTAATGAAAAGGATGAAAAAATGTCCTTTTTTTACACTTATCAATTTCTCATTTTAGGCAATAAAGATTAGAAGCTAATTTTGAATTAAAGGGGAAAAAAATATAACTTTATATTATGGAGAATATTGAGGTTTTGTAGACTTAAAATAATTAAAAGATTAAAGGGATTAGGTCACATTTTAATACCAATACGCATTGAAATTATTCATTTAGTTAACTATTTTATAAACATTGCTCAATCCATTTTATCCTATTAATTTTGTATTTATTAGTCTACAAAACCTCAACAATATTATTATATATGCTAAACTACGTCTTTTTTAATACTTCAATCTTTTATAATTTCAAAAATTCTGATGCTACTATTTTTTTATTTAATTCAAAATTAGTAATCTTCATTACCTAGACAAAAAAGAAAAGGATCATTCTTTCCTCCTTATTACTAATCTGTAAACAATTTTCTCAAGTTCAAAACAAAGTAATAAAATTTTTTGGCAAGAATTTTTAAAAACAAAAAACCTCATTCATCAATTTTTATTGAATGCTATTTTCCTTTTCTTACTCATGTTAAAAAATATGTTTGAATCTTTAAATTGCATTAAAAAATCAAAAATCAATTTTTAGGCATCAAAAGCAAAAAATTTTACCTTCATTTTCGTGTGATTTGGCATAAGAGAAAGTATAAACTAACTTGAGCACAAAAATGTTGTATCATTTTAAATAATATGTAGAATCCTCAAATTGAATTAAAATGGTAGTTCAAGAGTTAGATATTGAAGGAAATCACTGTTACTCCACTCCATTTTTGTTGGAAAAGCAGAAAAATTGACACAGAATTTATGAGTTGTTTTTTTTTTCTCGACTATTTCAATAATTTTAATGTATATTATTTGCGCAAGTCTCATGTCATTTTTGGTATACATTAAATAATAATAATCACTCAAGAAATCAAACACAAAAATACCTTTTCCTTAATATTTCAGGACAAATTTTTTATTCAGCCCTATGATCAAAAATTCAATACTCAAGATTTGCCTAGAGGTCCCCCTTTTGCCCACAGAAGACCCGGTATTCTGTCTTTTAATTTGGGACCCTATCGCTTCCGTCAAAATGTATATCGTGCAAAAGACAATCAAAATATACAGAAGTACAAATTTAAACCTGGGGTACTTAGTTTTCGACTTGGTCCTATTCGTTTCATACAAGTTCCTACAAATACAATACAATTTGATCCTTGTTGTACAACTCCTGCGGCTAAATGCTACCAGTATCTTGATTGTATGGCTTTCGATGAGCATAGTTTTTATGGTGTTAAATAAAATGGTCGTCATTATTATTATTATTTTATTTTTTTGCTTTATATTCGTGTGAAAGCATACTTGTTATAACCATGTTATTTTATGAATTAAATTTTTTTCCTACTACTGTCCATAGTTAGATAGACTTTACTTTCCACAATATCTAAAATTTTAGCTGGACTTTCTTTCAAATACAAATATTCATATAGGGTCATAAAGTGAAAGAAAGTCGACATGACTGCACGGCTAACATGAGGATAGGTTATCTTTATTCATATGTATGTAATTCTTTAAGTGGTCATCGTCTAACTTTCATTTTACATCATACCGATAAATAATAATTAATTAATCAAACATTTGTGTACTGTAGTCAAATGTAAGTCCCTTTATCCATTAAAATTATAAGAATTTAAAATTATTCAATTCATAATTATGACGTAGATGTCCGAGGATGGTAACTGGTGGGATGCTTTTTGCCCTTGTAGAGTGACTCGTAAGAATATTGTGATGTCAACATTAGCATTTTGCTGCCTTGCTCTCGTCACATGGACAGTCGTAGTTACTGCAAAGGATCCTGAGAGTAATCCCTCAACAAAGTCCAATATTACATATATAGTTATTGAGGATAGTAAAACCATTGAGAATTTGAATTTGACGATGAAAAGTGCCCTTACTATCAAAAAAGAAGATGAAGCGTATGAAAAAGCTATTAAAAAAGTAGCAGATAAGTTCCCTCCTCTTGCTCCTCCAGAGACAGTTCTTCAAGTCATCAGTAATAAGAAGGATGATATTTGCAAATGCATTTGTTCATCAGGAACTACAAAAAGGGACATGAAGAATGCGTTGGAGGATTAATTAGTTAAAGACCTAGGATTACTTAGATATTTGTGCGCAACCCCACATCAAAAACGCTTCACTCAACCTCTTTATCTTAATGTTCATATTTCTTCATTTTTAATACAGCATAATATAGGCTTAACTACATAATAAATATTATTTATTTGGAGTAAATAGGTATATAGAAACTTATGATTCTTTACTCGATTTTCTTCTTTTTTTAAAAAAAATAAAAAAAAGTAGAATGACTCACGTGTTGCTAGGAACCTGTAATTTAAACGTTATATAAGCTAATTGATCAAAAATGTTAAGTCTTCCGATTATAGCATCCTTCAACTACCTACATTGAAAAGGAATGAATATATTAATAATTAATTTATAAAAGTAATAACAGAAAAAAATGTTTTTTAATCAAATCATGACTAATAAATCTTGTGCATAGTTTCAAACGAATTTGCTTTCACTTATAATGCTTAAAAAAGGGACTCTCTACAGAATGCAGAGAGAAGGAGACGAATCTCGATTATAATATTGTATTATAATATGCAAAGATGACGGTGGTGGTCGTGTAGGAGTAAAATAAGAGTAGAGTACTAACAAAACTAAGAACCTTGTGTCTGTACGCGCATTATATTAATAGAAAGAAAACACACTCTCAACACTCTGGTAATGAGAACGTCGAGAGTTTCCTTTCATTTTTTTCATATTATTATTTACTTCAGTCCAACCTGTAGCTTGCCTTTGACGTATTCAACGTTTTTCTGGTTGTCCTTCACATTACTCGTAAGGTCCATTCCACGTAGATATGGCTGCGAATAGAGAATTCTCTTGTTCAAAAAACACCCTTATCCTCCTAAATGCTGGATACATCGTAAAGATATAATAATATTTAATATATTCATTGATTGCCACTAATAATTTTAATTTATCTATATGCTTTATATTATGTATTGAACAGTTGGTGGGTCTGATTCTCATTATAGTCGGTAGCTCATATGGCTCTGTAGCATTTACTTCTTTACCCATTGTGGGGGGCATTGTTGCATGTGGAGTCGGATTACTTATGGTCGCTTTGTTAGGACTCGTTGGAACAGTCAAACACCATCAAGTCATGCTGTTTTTCTACATGTGCATCTTATTTGGCATATTTTTGATTCAGTTCAGCGTTGCATGTGCCTCTCTCGCTGTTGGTCCTGAGGCAGAGAAGACATTTTTAGAAAAGGTATCGAACTAAATTTTTATTTTGACTTTTTGCCTTCAAAAAGTAAATTCTTACAAGTGTTCATACATACATATAATATACTCTTCTCTTCTCAATTCTCTCCTCTCCTTAGGCCTGGCAAAATTTAAATGACAATTCACAAAAATCTGTGGAAGCTAAACTCCAATGCTGTGGATTTGACAGTCATATTGGTCGAAATTGCAGTGCTATCCCTGGCTGTGGAAATGAGGAAAATCCCACTTGCCTGACCTGTATTGAAGTCATTGAGCCCATGTTAAACAAGGCTTTCAATTCTGTTGGTACCATTGGATTATTTTTCTCGTTCATTGAAGTAAGGGTATTATTAATTAGTCATTAATCATTATTCTAGTATATAAAATTATTATTATTATTATTATTACTCAATTTGATCATAATTATTATGAAGAATTATCTTTTTCTTGTTGGTTTATTCCCAGGGGAATTTACTTACTACGCCAAAGGCCTCATTATATTCGTTATTCATTATTTCTTCTTTCAGTTAATTGGAATTTACTCTACCTACAAGTATCGTGTCCAAATTAGGGATATGGCCGAACTATCGTAATTTTCTAATTCCTATTTTCTTATATCAGACAGTTTTTATTCAGGGTAATTGCTGTTTCTGTTTTCTTTTTTGTTTTGTTTCTGTCTGTTGTTTGAACAAATCCTCCCAAAGTATATATATATATATATATATATTTTTTTTTTTTTTTTGAATATTTACTGCTTAATTATAGTTACATATATGGTATTGATGATAATTAATTGCCTTGCATAATTTTTGTCGTTAATTTGGTAAAGGGCGTACATAAGATTTCCCTGGGATTTGATATTTTATTTTGGGTGATTCCATTTCTACTTATAAAATATTCTATATGTATTTCTTTTTTAATACACCAAGGATTTAGTTCATTTTTCAGACAATCAATTATCATTATTAGTAAAATTATATTAATAACATTACTGAACATCTTAAGAAGATCATTCAAGACAATAATATTCTAAAAAACATTTTTCATAATGTACATACATACTTACTAAAAGTAATTCTTTATTTTCCGATAGTTGTAAATGTAATAGTGATGCATTGAATTTTTTTAAATTTAAATATGATAAAGTCAAGTGTGAATTCAAGAATAAAAATTTGCTATAATTTTTTTTTTTCAATAACTTTCAATTCCTAAGTAGAAATTATTTATCAAAGTTTCATCGATAATAACCAATTGAAGTTTCACGAATTCTAAAATATTTCGACCTATAATTGCTATATATATTATCTGGAATTTTGCAGCGTCATCTATATTACTAATGCAATGTACGTTAACGGTGTATAACAAAGTCAGAGGTTGTGGGTTACAAATTAGAAAAATAAAAAAATGAGGAAATGACGTAAAAAGCTATAATTATTTATTAAAATCAATTAAATATTTATTTATTGACCATTAATAACATTGTCTGTTTTCTTTCATTACATCGAACGCTCTCATCATAGCATAATATTTAAGTTTATTGGGATTTGAATGGCTTTTAAATATCGAAATCAAAATAAATTCATTGGCCTATAATTTCCTACCTTTCCTCAGATTCTGTAGTATTCTTTTATATTTTTACTCATATGGTTATTTTTTGGGAGGGTCTGCTGCTGTTGCTGCTATGTGTCAAATTGGCCCTTTGCTCAAAACATGTTGTGCTAATTAAATTATTTTCTTTATTTCAGGTTTTAGGTGTGATATTAACTTATAAATACAGAAACACAACTAATCCCGAAATGTTCTATCATTGAGCACTCAATCCATTTATAAATGTGTTTGTTTTGTGACTTGAAATTATATGTAAAGCTTAAGATCTTAATGAATTATAATATATTTATGTTGTCTTATTGAGACACTGAAATTTCTATCGGCAATTACTTTGTAATCCAACTTCTTTCATGCATTTTTATAATTTGATTCGACTTTTTTAAGAAGTTTTATATTCTTTTTTCTTTCTTTTTTTATGTAAATGAATTTAGTAGATATTTTTATTCGATAATAGCAGTTTTTTCGAGTTTACTATTTTTGTCAGGAATGCTTTAGACTATGTTTAATTGCAAGATCTAAATATATATGTACATAGCATTATTCATGTGATAATCTACTTTATTATTTATGTTGTTTGATATAAAGTTTGAAAATATACTGTTCTAATAAATAAAGCAAATGTAGTATTAACCCATGATGCGTTCATTTTCTAGCGGTTGTGTATGGTACCACAATACATGATATGTAATTTGATAATTTTTGAGCTATTCAAGCCCTTCTAACAAGTACTTGAAATAACATTAGAAATGCGTTGGAATATAACGCTAAAAATCATTTTTTAGAGCATACAAAAGGAACGGAAGGCTTTAAAAAAGTGGTCTCCCCTAGCATGGAATTTTAAAACAGATTTTTATTATTCATTTAAATTTAATATAGCACTACGGTTTAACATGCATAATATTATTCAATTTATCTTCTTTTTTTAATGTGGTTTAAATTTCCTGATACTGTATGGTAACGATTATTCTAAGGACTAATTTTTAAAGGTTTTGTCTTGATTTTTGTGAAAATCAAGATTTGAGCAACTCTGCTACAGCAAAATTTCCCTTTCTTATAAGGAGAGATAAATTTATTTAACATAATATATAAATCAAAATCTTGGGTACTACTATGATAATATGAATACATTTGATTTACTTAATGGTTTGTCTATAGGGCCTTAATTAATTATAGATCAATAATCCCTTTTTTATTCAAGTAAAATAGAACCATGATATTTAATTGAAGTTCCATAATTTAAGGGTTGTTCAAATCACAAAAATCAGAATATTTACTCAAAAAAAAAAAAAATTTTGATGAGAAAACAATTAAAAGGTTTGAAAACAATAATTAATTTAATATATTTCTTTATTACTGAACGGAATCTTATAATTACCTCCAAAACCCTAAAGATCAAGGCTATATATAGAATGTGTTGAAATATTTGAAACCATATTATTATTATCATTGCAGTATTGTATTATAAATTATCTATTATATTGGTTTAATTACAAATATTAAAAATATTTTTATATGTATTTCCAATAACAGTGTAGTGTATGATTTTTATATAAATTTCTTAAAGAGAAATCCGAGAGAATTCATTCCATAGCGTTGACATAGACTTTATTCAATTCTTGTGTCCAATTCAGCTTTCCACATAAATCCCTGACTACTTGGTCACAATCATCAATTATGACTAAATCGTTTGATTTTTCAAACTTAATTGAAGAGTTGAGGCCCATAAACGAACCTAAGGCAGAGCTTGATCGCCCTGGCTTCGTTTTAGAAACATAAACCCTTGGGATTTGACTTTTAGTGAGAGTTACGAGTCCATTAAATGGAGCTACAGCCAATGATGTTCCAAAAATTAGGAGAAGATCCGCATTTTTTAAGTCACTAGGTGCCAAATTACAGAATCTGGACGGCATTTTTTCACCAAATAGGACTACATCAGGACGAACGACTCCCCCACAGGCCTCACATTTGGGAACGCCATTATTTCTTTCCGGGTGGAAGAGTTCATCTTTTAACCAGGGAAGTTCATATGTTTCTTTACATTTGATGCAGTAGCTTCTGCGGAATGACCCATGCGCTTCAACTACGAGGTCCTCAGGAAGACCTCCCAGGTATTCTAAGGCATCAATGTTTTGAGTAAATACCCTTCGAAGTAGTCCTTTTTTATGTAAGAGCGTAAAAAATTTGTGTGTATCAGTAGGAACAAGACGAGAAGGATAAATCTCACGTACTAAACCATAAAAGGGACCTGGATCCTGATTAAAATACGACCCTTCAAACACAGCATGAGGATATGGTAAATTAAACTTTCTTAATTTGAAGTAGAGACCAAAAGAAGGGGATCGAAAATCTGGGATACCGGCATTAGTAGAAATTCCGGCTCCACAAAGAACGACAATGTTCTTATAGCCACCGTTTTGAATCTGTAAGACTAGGGATTCGACAGAAAATCCTGGAGTAGATGTAGATGAACTTCCTTGTCCCATTTTATATACATACAGACTGGTGAGAACCGTTGTGTGTAAATATGAGTTCAGCAGATGAATCGATATCTATAATTAGTGTTCAATAGTTTTCATGTAATCTAATATTTATTTCTTATCTGGCAGAACAGATAGAAATTCACTAGATATAAATGAATAAAATTATTAGTCGATCTCTCCAAGTACATATATAGTTAATAACTGTAATTTATAGAAAATATATGTTTATGTATGTACTTGAATCTATAGCTAATGAAGTTTCATTACAACATTAAAGTACCTTTAGGATACTCAAAATATTGTGTCTAAATAATATTAAAAGGACAAATTGCATCATCTGAAGTCATTACGTCACACATTGTACATACCATACCAAAAAAATGATTCCTAATTTTAAGGGATAACATTTTCGATATTAATTTCATTTTTGGTAACTTTTTTTTGATTAACTTGTAAGAAATTGAAAAAAAAAATTAAGTAGAACTTTCAGGTTCAACACTCACTCAAAGAAAGGATTCTTTATTCTAGAACTTTTATTTTATAATTAAAAAATATCGTTTTGATGCGGAAGAGTTATAGATTATAGCACGTGACTTAAACTATATTGTACATGTATGCATATATATATGCATACATATATTGATTTATATTGATTTGTGTGGTTACTGGGCAAATATTAATATGACTCCTAACTTATGAGTGATTAATTAACAAAGGAGGGACACTATGCAAACGGCAAAAAAATCCACAAATTCCCTATATGAGTCTATGAAACAAATAAGTCTAATTCTAGTCCAGACATTACTACTTATTAATCATTAATAATATTGCATTTGTATGTAATACTTCTACTACAATATATGTATATATTACACTGTAAGAGATCGCTTAAATCAGATACATATAGATCAAATTTTAAGAATTGACACTAATACATATTATATATGGTGTTATTCAATGGACAATGATTATCTTATAAACATAGATTAATTATTAATTAGTTTATACTACTATCTATGTTTTCATTGATAATATTTTTTCCCAAAAAAAAATTGTCGAAATCCTCAAAATAATAATGACGTTGACAAATGACGTCACATTCCTATACTTTCTTCATTTAATTATTCGCTTCACAAACATATTGCTGTTGGGAGTCACCTGCTCAACATCAACAATAACAATTGCAGATGTAAACAAAACACGTGGGACTAGGGTACAAACTGCGATTTCATAGATTAGATCGATCCCAGGAGAGGTTCCTTAAGGTTATAATTAAAAGTATATGGAATGGCGGAACTTGTGCAACAAAGCTTGGAGCAAATGCTTCCAGAGCTGGAACAGCTCCAGAGAATCCAGATTCTTAGTGCAGAGGAAGTGAAGTATGACTTTTTACATGAGCTATGTATAATTTTTGATCATATTTTGAATCCTTAACTCATTTTAGACAAGTCATCAAAATGAGACGGCGATTCGAGTACAAAACACAAAAGCAGACGAAGAAGAAGGAAGACTATTTGTCCTATATCGAGTATGAGTCCAGTCTTCTCTCTCTTGTAACTCTTCGTAGAGATGTATGTATGTCTTTAGTTTTTATTACACGGACTACAATAATTATTTATTTATTAATTGCAGAAGTTGGGCTATGACTTTAAAAAGCATGAAATCGATTATAGCATATCAAGACGGATCAATAAGTTATTTCGAATTCTGGAGCACCGCTTTGGAAATGATGCTAAAATGTGGATGTCTCATGTTGAATTTTTGAAGAATGTGGTAGGAATGAGATACAAGCATCCTTTGGAGCTTATTCATATTATTCAATATTATTTATTTTTCTAGGGTTGGAAAACGGAGTTGAGTAAAGTTTGTCGAAGATTTATTCAAGCACATACAAACAATCCTCAGGTTTGGATCACAGCTGCAAAATATGAACTAGAGGTTGTTGGTAATCCGGATAGTTCACGTAAAATAATGCTTGAAGGACTACGGTTCCATCCTGAGTCTCGAGATTTATTTAAAGAGGTATGCAAGCATTCCTACTTGTTAGCTTGAATAAACCATGCATATACTGTATGCATTTTTCGTCACCTTTCGATCCACTATGCTACAATTATATGTATATAAAGCAATATGCACTTTGTGTCTATTGTTGTTGTTGTTGTTGACCTAGCTTCTTTTTCTCATTTTTAGTATTTTCGTCTTGAAATGATTTATGTGGATCTATTGAAAAAGCGTTCCAATGTTTTGGGCATCAGTGGAGATGATATTAATGAAGAAACGAGAGATAAGGTCTTGGACGGAGAAGTCATAGTAACTGTATTAAAGATGGCTGTTGAAGCAATTCATGAGGCTGATTTTGTAGCCTCACTCCTACATGTTGTATCTACTATGGAAGAACCCTCTTGCTTCGAAAAAATTCGAGATAAAATAGTGGAGTAAGTTCTAAAGGTTGTTTTTATGAGTGAGTAGTTAAAAATGGTCAGATTATTTATCAGATCTTATTTCCTTATGCATTTAAAGTGGGAGAGCAAAGTAGATTTTTTTTTTATATTTTAAAATACTGTAATATAACAACATGAGAGTTGTTGTTTTCCTTGAAATATAGTCTGTTTATAATTTATGCTAATTTGTTTATTTGAAAATGCACATATGAAGAATACATAGATAGATATTTATTTTTCTCCTTCGAAACGTTTGTTGAAAGATAAATTGCACAAGATGTGGGTTATTATTTATAAATATTTTGTCTGATTTAAAGTTTAATAAGTGATTTTTATTTTTTATTTAAAAATAAAAGTAGAGCTTTCCCCTATTTTTCTTAATTAAAAACTATGATGCAATAGTTTTGAAGCTAATTTCAATGCCTCCGTCATAATTTGAGCAATGAAATTGATATTCAAGAAAGAACTATCAACACTTTGTACATGTTTACTTTTTAAGAAGTTGTTGCATTCAAAAATCGTCAAATCTGATTAATTTATGCTTCTTCCTTCCTCTGACCTTTGAAATATCAAAAGGAAAAGTATTTTTTTTTATTTTTTTTTTACTTTTCATTCCGTAAAAACTACATAAATAATACTTCACATGTCATTTTTTTTCCCTTAGAATTTTGAAACAGGAATTTCATCAAGACTATCTAACTTGGGATACTCTAGGTAGAGAAGCTCTCTGCAATGGTCAACCTCTAAGCATCGTCTGCAAACATTATGAGGAGGGATTGAGTACGATTAATGGGCAGGATGAATTGAGGGACTTGATGGAAAGTTACATTGAGATTCTTGAGTCAATTCCTTCTCTTCTTGATGGCAAGGATTTATTAAGTTTAATTGGGATCAAACTTTTGAATGTATTTGGAACTGCACATAAAAACAAGATTTTGAAAGAAAAGTTTTATTCTGAATGGGTAAGAGAGAAAGGATTATATATTTGATATAATTAAGAATATAAATTATGTAATGAATTCCAACATGATTTTGATCATATATTTAGAGCTTTTCTTTCTTTTTTCTTTCCTGTAAATATTAAGCTCATAGTATTTTTTCTAATCGTAGTCTTACATGAGTAGGCGGATTTGATAAATAACTTATTTCAAGTTTCTTTCTATGACACTTTTGGCCCAGGCTGAGTCCATTTTACTCTGATATCCCCTATAAATATCCTTGTGAGAATTTTGTAAATGTCTAACAAATTGTCCTGTATTATATTTGCACGAGACTGCCATATGACATTCTTTGCATTTACCAATCGTGGAATTTCCTGGCACAACATCAAAATGTTCCCAGATCATGGGTCTTGGTTTCCCTAACTTTGCACTATTTGATCTTCTAAGATTTGGACCAGATCCTCGTCTTCCACTCAATTGAATGTCGGCACTATTTTTTCTTCGATTGTCATATACGGCACTGTGTCGTCGCTTACTATTTGGTGTCGTTGGAGATTCACTACAACGCGGGGATGTTTTGCCTGGAATAAAGTTTGACACATCTTCTGAACTACTCATGGAAGTAATTGCTTCTTTTATCTTTGCAACAGCCAGTTTCTTTCTAACTTCTTCCTCCTGTGATTTGTTTTTATCACAAGTTACAACTATTGTCGGAATTTCTGGTGAGCCTGCAACAGCTTGTTGAGTTACTTTTTTACCACTGGAATAGCAATTTGTTGACTTCAGTAGTGCCTCAGCATCTTCAACTACCAAAGATGCTGTCGAATGAGTTTTCTTTGGCAATGCTTGTTGGAAATTATCTAGACTTGGATGGGTATTTGGAGCCGAACTTTTAGGAATCAAACATTCTTCATCATTTGAGTCCGGGTTTCCACTCCCAGAGACCCATCCCGCAACTCTATCCTTAAATTTTCTCCAAGAGCTTCTTCTTTTGAGGAGTACAATCTTTTGCTCCTCTAAAACGGTTTGAGAGCTTTCAGGTATTGTAAAACTTCCATCCTCGCTTAAATTGGAAGTTGTCATAGCTATGGTTTGGAAATATTCTGTTGGAGGTATAAGAGTGGAGTCATCTACACTTGATCCAAGTATTGCAGAGTAATGCTCTACTGAAACAGATTGACGTCTTGGCCTCGGAGTAATGTGAACAACACCTTTTTGTGGGGATGCCATGATTCGTCTGGGATATTTTTGAGGCTATATTAAATACTAATGCAAATTTTTTCTTAAAAATTGTGATTAACTTTCATGAACTGAGGATCCTTCCTTTTTCTTCGCCTCCATATCGTAGAGGCCACTACCATTTCACGAATTTGAAATATTCAAATACCTATTTATTTGTAGGTATAAAAAGCTCTTAAAGTGATGATGAATTGGTTCTTGATCTTTTTTTCTTTCTATACTTTTCAATTGAATATAAATATATATTTGGTAAATACTTATGTATTTAATAATGTTCAAATCGTTCAGGACTGGAAGGATAAATACTAAATAGCTTTGCTTTTTTTTTCTTTAAAAAGGTAATATGTATATAAGTATGTATTAGATGTTGGCGGGAGTTATCAAGAGTGAAAGCAATGAGATTTTTTTTTTTTTTGGCTCCATTTGTGTAGATATACACGATGATCGTATATGTGTGAATGTATGTTTTCTTAACACGCGTTCTTTCTTTTAAGATACAAAATTATTATTATTATTATTATTATTATTATTATGAATTTGTCGTTATAGATATATTTATGTTCGTATATCTAGACCAAGTACTTAAAAAGCAAGTATTTATATGTATACCTATATATATATATATATATATGCGTGTGAATTTTATTTACTCAACTACGACTCAAGTCATACCTTTTAAAAAAACAAAAAAAAAAAAACAAGTGGTAACGAGGTTTGTTCACTATGAAAGTCACCCACCTATTTTTCCTGCTATTTGATGTTGAGGCAAGTCTTGTGATGAATTATTCTTTCTTATGTAACGTTTCAATTCAATAAAGGAATTTAATTATTATTATTATTATTATTGTTTTATTTTTTTTTTTTCGTTTTTGACAGGATATGTGGGTCCATAATATGTTTGCCTCTTCTGTTCATGTTTCTCCTCCTGGCTGTCATTTTTACATACCTAGTAACCAGCAAAGTCATTTTGTTTGACATAATATGATCATTATTAGTTATTTAAGAACTTTCTATCTGCTAAAATATTCTAAAAGTTGTAGGCGGTTCATTGTCTCTCATTAAGTTGTAGTGTGAATATCATTATCATGGATAAATTACCCATTTCTTTCTATCAAGCTATTTCACGTGCTCTAATCATTACTCCTTCTCATACTAAAAAAGATATACGCAACATTTCTTTCAAAAATATGTATATATTTTCCAACTCAGGATGAGGACACTCATGATCCACCTTATTTTTTTACTTCTTACAGATATCTTTACTCAATCCCCAAGAACATGCGGCTCAAATATCAACCATAATATACGAAGCTAGGTCTCAGTATCCCACTTCAATTTCCCTTCTTCAAGAAAGTCTTGCTCTCTCTTTACGAACGGATGAGGGGGATAAATCTAGGATCGGGGATATTATTCAATGTTTTTTTGATGGAATAAAAGAGGTGGATCGAAGGGAGATCCCTTTGGAGCTATTAGAGTTTATGTTTGTTAACATTTCATCTCGTGATGGATCCCATTTACATGACTTTTATGTTCGATCTCGCTCTGGTTTCCCTTCCTGGGATAAATCTGTTCGACTCCTTTATTTTGATCATCTTTATACTGTCAAAGGGATTGAGGCTGTTCGAGGATTCTACGATCAGAATAAATATGATCCTCCATTTGATATGAACTTTCACCTGAAGGCCTTGGAATTTGAAAATCTATGTGAAAAAATAAATAAAACCCGCATTCGAAGTATTTATGAGGCTGCCTCAGATCAGTTTGGGAAGGATGACATTGGTAATCAAATACATTATACGTAAATTTATCTTATATGATATTTATTCTTCTTCTTTTTTTAAAGACATTTGGCTCCAATTTATCGACTTTGAGACTAAAAATGGAAAAAGCGCTGAGGTTACTTCCATAGGTTCACGTGCGGAAAATTCTTTGAATACTTCTCAACTGAAAGACAAATTTCGCATACAATTTGAATCCCGATCTTGTTGAATAATTATAATGCACATATTATGTTTGACTCATTGTTTTTATTTGACGATAAATAAATTTAAAAAAAAAGGTTCTCTCAGAAATGTTCTTGATTCATTGAAAAAGATATTTCGCATGCAGTCAGTGTACATATTTACTAAGATATTCAATTTTCATGACACAAAACCTTTCCTCTTCTTGATTTCGAATTAATCAACTCTTAAATTATTCTCAAATACAAAATTTTCTGTTGAAGCCACTGCTTAATGCTCCAAATTTCGGCTATTCTCAATTCTCCCAAATATTAATATCAATTTTCGAATAAACAATTTGACATCAGTTTTAGCAATCTTTATACTAATAATTTAGCAAGATATAAAATGTATGCGAATAATTAAATGGACTCAAAACTATTTTAAGGGTTCTCTGAATCAGTTTATGTATGCTATTTAGTAAATCTCGTTTATGAATTTGCAAGATTTGAAGAAAGCAAGCAAGGAAAAAAAAGGAAAAAAAAATATAGAAGAATATCCCTTGATAAGAATGGCGTAATTCATAAAATACGTATAAAATAGTATTATGAAAATTAAAAAGGAAGAGTGAGTTAAGTAGTAAGAATTCTCCCTTTGTTACACACTCTCAATCCTCTTTTTTGAGTATAAATTCATTCGCAGCGCTCAGATCCACGTACAGTTTTATTAATAACTTGAGAGGGAGAAGATTATTTCAATCCTAAAGCAATGTCTGGTCGTGGTAAAGGAGGAAAAGTGAAGGGAAAGGCAAAGTCCCGTTCTAGTCGTGCTGGACTTCAATTCCCTGTGGGTCGTATCCATCGTCTTCTGAGAAAGGGAAACTATGCCGAACGTGTTGGTGCCGGTGCCCCTGTCTACTTGGCCGCTGTCATGGAGTATCTTGCCGCTGAGGTACTTGAATTGGCAGGCAATGCAGCCCGTGACAACAAAAAGACTCGTATCATTCCCCGTCATCTCCAATTGGCTATTCGCAATGACGAGGAGTTGAACAAACTCTTGGCGGGCGTTACCATTGCTCAGGGGGGTGTCCTTCCCAACATCCAAGCCGTTCTCTTACCCAAGAAGACTGAAAAGTCGTCTTAAACAAGACTTGAAGCATCTTCATGCATATGACAACTCCGGTCCTTTTCAGGACCACCACTTGCATCCTCGCAAAGAGAATTCTTTCGAGCCTTAGTATTACGAATTATTACACTTATCTCTTAAAAGATCTTCAGACGGTGTATGTCTGTTGGCTCATTAGTAGAATTGTGCAAATATGTACTTGCTCTGGACCAAATGGTTCGCTCTTATGCTTCTGTCAAATGTGTTTTGATCCCATTTATTTCGAGTTGTTGGTTGGAGGTGTCAAGGTCTATTTGAGTGATGTAATTTTTATAGTATTAGCATTCTAAATGGATTAATGAAACCGTTTATTTACAAGAAATTGATGTTCCTAATAAATCTGTGCTTTTTGAAAAAAATAAATGGATAAAATAAAGAATTTTAACTAACAATAAATAGTATATATAATGTGCATATTAGGACTAATAACTTGAACTTATTTTTGAGTTTTGATGCACTGAACATTCCGAGGAACTAAAAATACAAGAAATTAACTAAATCACTGTTCATCAATGTATCAAGGAAGATGGCTCTTGAATTTGCAGTGAAATATCACTGCAACGGAACTTAGACCAGTAGGTGGAAGCAAATGAGTCTATTTTAGATCTGTTAACGGCAATTAAATTTATCAATTGTTCATTCAGCCTCAACTGAAACGCTGAGTGAAGTCATTTTTGGCATATTCTGTTGCAAAATGTCTTTGCTAAAAAGGAGAGAAGTGGGCGCAGATTATATGATTTTTTAAGACATATTGACATTTTCGAATGTGTTCACAGAGGTGCATGGAAAACCCGTGTGTCTGAAGTGCCAGGAGCAAGTTTCTGTGTTTAAAGAAACCAATATTCGGTTCCATTATGTAACTTAGCATAGTGAAAAAGTGACAACTTACAGGGATAACTGAGAAAACTTGTTTTTACCAACATTAGCTTGACAAAAAATACCGTGCCAGATATTTAACCCTCTAATGAAACGCATTTTCTGTTGCAATTGATGGGAGTACATTGCTCAATTGGCCATATTTATTCGAGAAGTTGATAAATATAATTAAGGAGTTTCTTGAGCTTGTACCTATGACTGACAGCACTACAGTTGGAGTGCCGGTCGGGGCGTACTGGTCATGTGCCGTAAGCCTAGCTACTGATAGTTAGGAATGTAAATCATATGCAATTCGGGCGTGTTATAAAAAAAGAAAGAGAAAATCAACCTGGCAACCCTGAAAATTTAATGAATGTCGAGGGGGGAAGCAGCTTGAGCTGTCATGACGTTTTACTGAGCTACAAGCTGCTATTCTCCTTTATATATGTATACAAATGAAAACATCAAACCACAAACATTACAATACGTTACTCCAGATTCATTATTATATTCACAAATATCATTAACTCCATTCTCCTCAATGAATGATATCCATTTTTTAATTTTTCCTTTGTTCCTCACCATGATATAATCTTTGCAGACTGTTCTTTTCTTGTAAAACATTATGTTGAGGTAAAGTTGATGTTACCTTCTATAGGGAAAAAAAATGATAACAGCTTCGGAAAACAAAAAGACCTGTTTGAAGAGCCAACTCCACTTTTTTATCACACGCCCGAATTGCATATGATTTACATTGCTACTGATAGTGATGGTCAGTGATGGATAAAAAGGGTCCAGCTGACACGCACGCCCGAGATGACGTCATAAATAAATATGGTACCCTTGAATTAAGGCAGAATTTCAGCCGATCACATTTGAAGGGGCGGAATGTAACTTATTATTTTGATTTGTTTTACTTAGGAATAGATTATTATTATCATTGAGTGGCATTAAAAATTTGTTAAGGATAGAACCTTAAAATTGTAGCAACTAATGCCATAGCATGAGACCTGAATCATTTTGAAATGGACTTGGACTTGACTCGAATATTAATTATTATTTAATCAATACTGATATAGTATTAACCTCAATATGTCTTTGTCGGCATTGCACCTCAAAATTACTACACTTTTACACTTAAGTGAATCCTATAATTCATATTACATTTTTAAGAAACACATACAATTAAATGAAATGATTTTATTTAACCATTATTTAAAGCTACTTTTTTTTATTCAACAATTATCATTTAAAACTATTATAAAAACTTCAAACAGTCAAAAGTAACACATTTTGTAATCACATAAATTTTTCCATAAAAAAATAAAATAGGATGAAATTTCATAATGATTATCTCAAGAATATATATATATTTATACAAGAAAAACTGAACATTGATTCGGAAAACCGATGTGACTCCAATTTAAGTTTTCATGAATAAACACAAAAAAATAGATTAAATTGATAATACGATGAAAATGAACACTATAATTACAATTTTAAATTTTTCAAATATAATTTAAAAGAAAAAAGTAATAATTGTCAGGGAATTAATTACATTGAAATCGACAACTATAATAAGTCATTGAATCGATTACATATGTTCTAAAAAACTAGAAACATCAAAAACAAATTAATGGAAAAATATTCCATAAAAATGGAATAATAAAGTTCAGGAAGATCAATATACACAAGATGAGAGAATTTTAATTTTGACATTAGATAAAAGCACATCCCCTCATCATCCAAAAGCCCCTCTCAGGATCATAATTGACGATTGTAGCATTTTAGTACAGGCAAAAATTCTTCAAGTCAATGCTGATCACGGCAACAACATTCTTCAACTGGATGTATCAGGCATTCTTTATACTATCCACTTTTGTATGTTTCAAGTGGAATATCTTTTCAACTATTGTTACACTTGAAGTCCTTAGTCTCGTCTATTGTTATAAATCTATACTTTTCGTCAATTTCCCGCTTTATTTTGAAAATGCTGACTTGACTTAAGAGCTCCAATGATTGGGTTACGAGAAAACAAGAAGAGACGGATTTATCTGCGTATTTCTCCATAAATTGGATGCATTTTTGATGTCCTCCGACTGAAAGTGGGATAATACATGAAGCAATGAATTACGATAGGTCAGATGTGAAATCAAATGTACCTAAATCATTACTGGTACTATGTTTATTGAATGGATCCGGATTTCTCTAGTGACATCAGCGATTTGAATGTCTCATGATCAGAAATTTCTTCAAGAAGAAGTCGAGAAATAGCATGGCCGGAATGCCATCACACTCGTATCCTGGACAAATTTTTAAGCGTTGCTACCTTCATTGTCGGCGACCCAAGTTCCTGAATCAAATCTTCAGGCATTTTTTTACTTAATTTAAAAATGACACTTGTTGTTTTTGAATGGAATAGAACTGAGTCATAAAAGAAGAGGAAGAAAGAAAAAGAAGTTTGAAAATACAAATGTTGCCAACAACCGTCCTTTTTTTGCATGTCAGCTGGGCCCTTTTTATACATCACTGATTATCATATCTAAAACTAAAGGAAAACAGCTTGAATATTGATGAAAGACTGTCTAAATCATATCTTTTGCAATGAAAAGTGCCAATTACCAAATAAATTTTATGGGAAGTGACTTATTTATCCATTTTCTTAGTGATGTGTTCAAATAAATAAGATAAATACAGCTTCGGTCGGAATAGAGCAGCAAAATTTTAACAGTTTCCTCATTCCCTCCCTTAATAAAGAGTCGTCATGATATCAGCTGACATGATGTCTATCAAAGTTAGCACATAATCTCAAACGTGGTTTTTACACTCACTGGGAATGGCTCTTTTTCATATTTCTAAGACTATAAATTAAATATCCCTTATAGTTTTTGCAAAGATAATGCATTTTTCAATTTTCAATTCCTCCAATTATTATTATAGGTGGTACAAACTTAAGTGCGAGACTAATTAACCCTATATATTGTAAAGATAATATTAGACCGAGGCCATTTTGAAGCTCCAAGCACCTCACAGCAGTAGGGAGAGGGACCTATGTCATTGCACATTTGCCACTTTTTTTAATTAGAAATTCTGAATCTTTTTCAAATGGTCATATGAAAAAAAGAATCCATCTAGACTGGACACAAAAAGATAATTGTTGGTAACATTAATTGAATAAATCGTTCTCTCATATTTTGAGAAAATTAAAAGTAAATCCCACTACAACTCCTCTCCAATAAGCACTTATCATACTTTCCTTAATGTCATGTTATCTATTTTTTGAAATTTTGAGAAAAAGTACCAAAATTTTGTGTTAGAAGAATAGCCTTGTTTTATTTAATGAACTGAAAACAGTTAGAATAAGAAAGATTGATTTTTCTCCTTTTCGTGATTTTTGATTCACGCTCAGTTCTTATTGACATTACACTAATGTGTAATAAATAACATGGCATTATAGCCTAGAGTCTATAATTTAATTTCATAGTGTTTTTAGGAATAGGATACATCAGAAAATACTCAAATACCTCTCAAATATTTGAAGGACTAAACTTTAACTATATTAAGGAGTAAAATATTAGGTTGGTAGAATTAGGTTATCAACTCGCTGATCCCAAATCACACTCTTCACTTCTTTCTATTTTATTCTAACGACACCATCAACCTTCTAAATGCACAATTTACCACAGGACTGAAATACGGCCCAACCTGATTTATATAACTATATAATTATATCCCCATAATGAGAAAGCCTTAAGGAAAAGGTTTCTTGTTTATTTTATCTATTTATTTTTTTCAAAAAGCACAGATTTATTAGGAACATCAATTTCTTGTAAATAAACGGTTTCATTAATCCACTTAGAATGCTAATACTGTAAAAATTACATCACTCAAACAGACCTTGACACCTCCAACCAACAACTCGAAATAAATGGGATCAAAACACATTTGACAGAAGCATAAGAGCGAACCATTTGGTCCAGAGCAAGTACATATTTGCACAATTCTACTAATGAGCCAACAGACATACATCGTCTAAAGATCTTTAAAGAGACAAGTATAATAATTCGTAATACTAAGGCTCGAAAGAATTCTCTTTGCGAGGATGCCAGTGGTGGTCCTGAAAAGGACCGGAGTTGTCATATGCATGAAGATGCTTCAAGTCTTGTTTAAGACGACTTTTCAGTCTTCTTGGGTAAGAGAACGGCTTGGATGTTGGGAAGGACACCCCCCTGAGCAATGGTAACGCCCGCCAAGAGTTTGTTCAACTCCTCGTCATTGCGAATAGCCAATTGGAGATGACGGGGAATGATACGAGTCTTCTTGTTGTCACGGGCTGCATTGCCTGCCAATTCAAGTACCTCAGCGGCAAGATACTCCATGACAGCGGCCAAGTAGACAGGGGCACCAGCACCAACACGTTCGGCATAGTTTCCCTTTCTCAGAAGACGATGGATACGACCCACAGGGAATTGAAGTCCAGCACGACTAGAACGGGACTTTGCCTTTCCCTTCACTTTTCCTCCTTTACCACGACCAGACATTGCTTTAGGATTGAAATAGTCTTCTCCGTTTCAAGTTATTAATAAAACTGTACGCGGATCTGAGCGCTGCGAATGAATTTATACTCAAAAAAGAGGATTGAGAGTGTGTAACAAAGGGAGAATTCTTACTACTTAACTCACTCTTCCTTTTTAATTTTCATAATACTATTTTATACGTATTTTATGAATTACGCCATTCTTATCAAGGGATATTCTTCTATATTTTTTTTTCCTTTTTTTTCCTTGCTTGCTTTCCTCAAATCTTGCAAATTCATAAATGAGATTTACTAAATAGCATACACAAACTGATTCAGAGAACCCTTAAAATAGTTTTGAGTCCATTTAATTATTAAAGATTGCTAAAACTGATGTCAAATTGTTTATTCCAAAATTGATATTAATATTTGGGAGAATTGAGAATAGCCGAAATTTGGAGCATTAAGCAGTGGCTTCAACAGAAAATTTTGTATTTGAGAATAATTTAAGAGTTGATTAATTCGAAATCAAGAAGAGGAAAGGTTTTGTGTCATGAAAATTGAATATCTTAGTAAATATGTACACTGACTGCATGCGAAATATCTCAGGGGTTGACAAAATTTTTCAATTTTTTTCATATAAATTTTAGAAAAAACAATTCATTTTGACTAGTTTAAATTTTGTACATCACATTATACAATTTTTTTGTATTTAGTTTTCTTTGGAGAGTTGGATGAAGGTTCGTGGTTTGTTGTATATTTACTTTTAATTATAAGGGACATATTTAGAAGAAATGATGTAAATTCATGCTAATTTGTCCACATGGAATAGACAGCATAACGTATTAGTGGAAACAATTACGTGTGATATATTCATTTAGATCAGTGCTTCTCAATTATTTTCTGGTATGCCCCCCCTAGCAAGAAGAAAACAATTCGCGCCCCCCTCCCACTCTTCGCGGCGACTATAAATAATATCATTTGTCTATAAAATTGTTATGAATACACCTCTGCATAACATTGTAATCTTGTTAACATTAAAGAAAAGAAAAAAGAAAGAGATACAGTTCAACTTACAACAAAGAATAACTTTATTAACATTGTTTTTTAGTCTGTAACAGGGTCACACGCGCCCCCCCAGGCATCGCACTGCGCCTTCCCCCCCCCCCCCCCCAGGGGGGGCCCACTATTTGAGAAGCACTGATTTAGATTTATATGTATTAGTAGGAATGTAAATAATATGCAAATGGAGTGTGTTAAATAAAAAGAAAGAGAAAATCAACCTGGTAACTCTGACAATTTGACGAATGTTGAGAGGGAAGCAACTTGAGCTGTCATGACGTTTTACTGGGTTACAAGCTGCTATTCTCCATTATATATGTATACAAATGAAGACATCAATAATAACATATCTTTAATAACATTATGTAAACCATAGATGAGAGGCAGAAAATTAACTGAAATTCATGTCAGGAAATTATATATTTTTAACTAATAATAATTATACGAGGACTTGAGCCCTTTTTGTTTACATTTTATTTGCTTTCTTAACCTTAATGCATGTATTCCTTCATGCTATCAGATAGATGTTCTCCTCTCAGTAATAAAAGAAAAATGATAACAGCTTTGAAAACAAAAAGTACTCTTAAAAGGGCCAACTCCACAAAATCTAGCACGCGGCATTTTGCATATTATTTACATTCCTATGTATTAACACTCACTGCTTCGTAAGGGGACACCCCCCCCCTCTCCTTCCCACCCCACTCATTAATCATTAATTAATATGTTTGTTAATATTATTTTACATTTTTTACGTTTTTAAAAAAAATTAACAAATCCTAATATGAATTAGAATATCACGAGAAATTTATATGGACTCCTCACCAAAAACAAGAAATGACGTGAATCCCAAAATAAATAGAACTACGGGCCTAATGAGGTCAAAGGGACATTTATTAAAAGCAATAAATGTAGAATTACAATATTTTTTTAAAATTAGGACACGAGTTATGACTTAGGACCCGTCAAGGTTAGAAACACACAGTGGGTAAAAGGTAATAAAGGACAGACTATAAAAGAGAATGAAATTTTTTAAAAGCTACATTAATATATAAAAAGATACGAGTAGATATTGAATTACACATAACAAAACGTTGGTTCGGGAAGGGTTTAGCATATTTTCTATTTGAATTTGGGTCTCAGTTAAGGAGGTGACGCTCCCTTCACTCCCCTGTTGGCTGTATCACTGGCACGGTATTCAAATAAAAATATTCGATTATGCGTGACATTATTTTTTCCTTAGCTCCTTTTCAGGTATTAACATAATTGAGCCTAGTATCATCCATTGTTTGATTTATTTTAAATTGGAAGAATGACTTAGTTTAAGGATGTACTATCAAGTAAAATAATGACATCTCTATCCCATCAATCTCGCAACCTTCCCTTTCAACAAAACTGAAGAAAAAAAAGATCCAAAATCAGTTGTTAGTTGTCCAATTCGTCACAACTATCGGCGTATTATTATTGATTTAATATTATGAAATATTTAGCAAGGGGTAATTCGAGTTTAACCGATCAACGTTCAGAAGACTGACGAGCGGGGGAAAATGTAGAAAAATGGACAGCTAACAACAAAATGAAAATACAATAATATATCATCATTACGTCAAGCTTTTTTGTCCACTCGCAACCTCGACTCCCAAAAGGGAAAGGAAAAATTTGGAAAAACATATGGTAGCTACCCATCTGTATTTTCCTTGTTGCCAACTTTTTAATATTGGGTAGAGTAATTATTATTTAAATGTACTAGTTATTGCTAAATTTTACCATTATACAAATCAATCATTAATACTTGTAATATGTATATTCAAAAGTTCAAAAAAAGGGCGCTCAGTCCTTGATTTAACATATTTTTTATGTATCAAAATCATAAATATTAATAATACCCTCTTTGAGCTCATATATAACACCTAGAGTCAGCTGCTTTAAATTAAAAGAGTCAAATAATGAAAATCAGCTGAGGCGAGAATACAGTGTGCTTTTGATTATCCCAAAAAGCTCGTCATGTGTTTCTCGTGACCTTTTCAAAGAACGAAAGAAAGAAGAAGAAAAAAAAGCCAGAAATCGATTGGTAATTACTAGTAGCCAATTCTTGCCACTAGGCTGTTCACAAGAGCTAACTCGAGTTCAACAACATTCAAAACACGAATAAAAAAATTGACAGCTGACGAAAAAATAATAAGTAGATTTTTAATTAAGACGGATAACACCGTGATAGATATTTATTACATGTAAATCTTAAAATAATTAATTAATATATATATTTAAGGATAAAAAAAAAAGAAATAGAATTGGAAAATAATATTATTTTCATAATATTAACGGGTTTTAAGTACATAATTTTAAAAGTTGATTAAAAAAAGAAAATATTCTATGATAGTATCCGATTAATTCTGCAAATATTCACCAATTCTTCTTAAACGCCTCATATTAATCAGCCGATTAAAAAAACATAATCTATAATCTATATAATTAAGAGGCAGTTCCTAATTTATACATAGATATTACCTAATATAATTAATATTAATACATATATTGGGGATGTCATAAAAGCATTGGCAAGGAGTTCGTACGATTTGAGATTGAAGACTGAATGAGTTTTGTTCTAGTAGGCAGTAAAAAAATATTGATATTATATATTCCTAAGGTTGAATGTGATATATAATTGATTAAATTATGATAATGATAATAAGAAGGAGAAGAAGGAAAGGGGCGGAGTATGCTCTGCTAAGTATACATATAATATAATTTTATAAAGAGTGAAAAAGAAAGAAGGGTAAAAAGGAAAAAGGAAAGAAGAAGAAAGAGAGAGAGAAAGAAAGAAAGAAAGAAAGAAAGAGAAACTGAATGAAGCAATAGCTGCGTGCTCGTAGTATGTATGGAATGAATGGGATGGGTTTGGCTTGAAGAGTCTGAGTATTTATTGTTGTTCTTATTTATTATTGTAAAATGTATTTGAGCGCCCTCTTTTTAATCGTCATCACCAAGTTTTGAAGGCCAAAGAGGAGTTGAGGGAGCAGCAGCAGCAGCAGCAGCCTTTATTATTGTTGTTGTGAGTGTATCAAATTGAATCCGTGATGCCTGTGCGAACAGTGTCTTTGGACTATGGGGTATCTCCTCCTTTACCAGCAAACTCAAAACAACCCGGAGTCGCGGGATCTCTCCTCTACAATGGATCCCGATTTAGGGGCCATCAAAAGTCCAAAGGAAATCAATATGATGTCGAAGTCATTATTTTGGTAGGTTGGAGTTTCCACTTCATCTCCACGACTTATTCCATTCTTCTACTTTCAGCACGTCGACCAGGAAAATGCCTACCTCTGTGGTTATCTCAAAATCATTGGCCTCACTGAGGAATATCCCACTCTCACAACCTTTTTTGATGGTGAAATTATTAGTAAAAAACATACTTTTCTTACTCGCAAATGGGATGCGGATGAAGAGGTTGACAAGAAACACTGGGTACTAAGTCCTAATTATTTGTTTTATTATTCTTCTTATAAATGCTGTGATCAACTTGCGACCCAAAAAATTGGATGACGACGAGTATTGTGTATTAATTGAAAATCCATTGAATATTCAATATACATATATCAAGGGGGGGGGGGGTCTAGTTTCTGACATTTCTAGTGAAAATGACTTATTGATATAAATAATCTGTGGCGGGGATTTGAAAGTTCATTAGTCTACAGTTCTATGCCTCTATGATATCCCCTGAATAAGTTATTTTAATAGATCAAGATTGAATGATAACTAGAGCGAATAGTTAAGCTCTTCTGTGTTATCATTAACATTGAAACATTGTGAGGCGACTAAACAATCTGTACAATCTGTTTGTACTAATTATAACTTGTACACACCAAAGATATACCTACCTATATGTAGTATTATACATGTAATTATTTCGATATTTTTTTCCCTCTTTATAGAGTAAGTTCAGCGCTTTTAATGCGAAATATGCTAAGAACTTCAATTCAGATTCATTCGACTACGATGCTCTACATGAATCAGATCATGTTTTTATGAGGTGGAAGGAGCATTTCCTAGTGCCAGATCATACGATTAAAGACATCAATGGAGCCTCTTTCGCTGGTTTTTACTACATATGTTTCCAAGAGTCTACGTCAACTGTGGAAGGATACTATTATCATAGACATTCAGAATGGTAAATTACTCGTTCTTGATACAGTTTTTATCTACGAGGTTTTTTTTTAAAAAAAAAAAATTAATGCTCCTCTTATATAAATGATGTTAATTATTAATTATGCATTGAAATGTGATATTATGTATTTTTTCTGTTACAGGTATCAAGGTCTTAATCTCGTCCATTTACGTGATCACTCTCACCAAATATATGAATTTAGATGAACTTTGTGATGTTTTTTTAAATGTTCTTTACTTAAAATATCTCTCTCTCTTAAGAACTGGGATGTTAAATCCAGGATGTTTAATTATATCTCATTTACTTTTTTTTTATAAAAAAGAAAGTAATTTAAAATTATTTGCATTCAATAATGTTCAAAATCGGTCTTTTCATTACATATTGTGTTAATATAATCCAAATTATAATTCGTCATTCATTTTTTCTTTTTAAATAATAATAATTAGAATGTCTCTCTATTGGTCAAATCAAATGATGAAGTCACAAAAGAGTTATAAATATTGTTCAAAATTTAGCCAAAAAAAAATAAAAACAATATTTAATTGTAAATAAATTATAATTTCAAAAAAACCTATGGATTCTAGGAGATAACTTATTTCTTTTAAAAAAATCATTTTTACTTCATTCTGTAAATGTATTTTGCTTCTTTTTTTTTCTTCCTTAATTCATTCTTTTATTCTGAGTTTTTGCTTTAAAAAAGCAATTTTGATCAAATTGAAATAATTAATTATTATAATTGTTATTATTTATTTATTTTTGTTTGGTTTGTATCTCTCATAGCAGATATTATTCCCATTTAGTATATATATATATATATTCATATATAATTATGTATAAATATATGCTTTTTGTATCTGATCATGTCATAAACAAATACATATTAATAAATAATACCTCTATTTTTCTACTTAAAAACAAAACAAAACCATTTCTTTTATTGAACTTCTGTGTACAATTGGGTGTCTTAAAAATATGTATGTGCACATTTAAAAAATGCTATATTTTAGCATATATGTACGTTTGTGCAAAGTCAGCAATGATTATTATAATTGAATTGATTATCCTGATTTATATTTATGCTTATCAATAGAGTTTGTTCATTATTTAATTGATATACCATCCTTGGCGTTGATTACAAGCTAGATGACATGCATTTTTTTTATCTAGCGTAACTGAATGGAGTGTTGTCAATTGGTTCCATACTTTGACCTCCTAAAAGATATTTTAATAAATTAAATTGAAGGAAAACTATGTGCATTTCAGCTACGTTCCTGGAATTTGTCATCCGTTATCTTTTGAGTGAACGCCACTGTTTGGAGAGGATATATATGTATATTTACCCTGGGTTGTGCTTTTTATTTTTTATTCTCATATATGCACATACCATATATATAATACTTTTAAGTTACCTATCTATCATTTCAACCCATTTCTTTTTTACTTTTTACTCTTTTAAGAATGTTGAGAGATCTAATATAAGTTATAGATTATATTCCAGAATAAAGGTGGTAATTACCCTTTTCCACGTAACATCTCGAAGTTATAGGTGACAATTCGGGGTATTATAATATATTGGTTTCTTTCAAATATAATTAATACATCACTCTGGAGACACTTGGAGAATGATCTACCTACAGGGGTCACGAATTAACTCTTGAAGGGATATACAAAAATAAATAAATATATGCAGTTATAAAATAATAAGACAAAATTGAGGTTGCCCCTCTAAATAATCATGATCTTCTACACATAGATAGGGGCTATGTTAAATATACTCTTCAACACAATTATTTCTTTCAGATACACAATCAAAAATTATCTTAAGGGACTTCAGCTCCCCCTCCCCCCCCTAAAAATGTATATCTTTTATCGTATATAATTATAAAATATATTTTTAGTTTCAGTGAGAATATATGTATATCTATATTGGCTTTTAATTACCAATTATAAATGTAGCTACATGTGTAATTATGTGTTGTGAGTGGATTTTTTACTTATACTAATTGTAAGACTGAGTAAACAAATAACTATCTGTGCCATCTTGGGCCCATAAATGTTTAATTACTAATTGGTATGCTATTTGGTGTAGTAATGACTCATGAATATTTATGTTATAGCCCCTCCAAAACAAAAGTTATGTATACATATATCACATAAAAAAAATAAAATGACTAATTATATTACAAGGGGCAGATGGCTCAAATGGTATTAAATAGGAAGGAGTGGAAGTCAAAATTTTTACCAATCACTGTACTAAAGGGTATACATATATAAATTATAATATCTTACTGATATTTGTATACATAATATGTATTTGAATATTTTCATTGAGGAGGAAAACAAAACAGGATTATTTCTTTCAGAAACAAAAGTTTTTGTTGTACATATATGCCCAAGATATGCACACTGCATCGGAAGGTATGTAAGTATGTATGTATTATTACTCTCGTATGTAAATAAAAGTCATTGACACTTGTATGATATTTTGTTTTTTTTTTACATTTTTTGATATATTTTTATAGTAAGACTTATGATTATAAAAAGTAAACCTAAATCTATATAAATATACGTAATATTGATAATATGTATGTATTGAGCAAAAAAATAAAATGTTTGAGTAAGTAAAACAATAATTCATGGAGTCACAGCACATGTTTTCATAGAGACAAGATAAAGATGAGTTTGAGCAAAAAGCAGTTTAAGAAAGTGAAAAATAAGGTATGAATATGACAATTGTCTCATTTTAGCACTTCAAATGGTTTGTGTTTTATATAATGAATAAATATATGTAGAATATATATATATAAGAACAAAAGGAGTTGTTCGTAATGAAGGAGTAAGAAAATATTATATATATATATAAAAAAAAAAAAAGACAAGAAAAGTTCTAGAAGTCAAAAGGATTTCTAAGGTTGAGGCCTCCATGGCCCTATCCCCCTTAAAAAACCCAATAAACTCAGAAGATTTCTGTTCTTTTTAAAATACATATATAAAGACTCTAAAAACCGGTTTCATAAGGCATTCTTTGTAATAGTATATAAGTTTTGAATAATGAATATATTAAACAACAAAAGGGATCACTCTCTTGAGTAATTATGTAGAATTGGGATCAGAGAAGTATCTGAAATCATATCACAATATTTGATTTGAATAAAAGAGAAATTTTTTGTACATTTGTACAAAAAAAAAAAAAAAATCATTGGAAAATTTGGGGGGAAGGAGCATGAATGTAATATAATAATAATATATAAAAAATAAACACATTTTGTAACGAAATACTATGTATACAAAAAGCATATGTGTAAGGAAAGAATTCTTAAGATAAGGAAAGAGAAACTTTCCAAAGAATACTCTTAAGTATTTTTTAAAAAACACATTATCAGCTATATAAGATTGATAGAGAAAAAAAAAAAAAAAAAAAAAAAAAAAAAAAGAATAAAGATGAACCAACAACTTTTCTGACATGATAATCAATTCTAAAGTAATTTTGATTAAAAAAAAAGTAGAAAATATTAATTAGCATTTAAAAGGTCGGCTCGACTAGAATTTTTTTTTCAAAGATATTTTGTAACAAAGGATATGACGCAAGTACATGGATAACAAATGCAATTTCTAATCTATTTCATAAGAGATCGAGCCTTATCATTTGCCATTTTAACTCTCGTAATATCTGAGCCTGCTTTAAGGTTGATCCTATCGAGCTGAGCATTTTGATTTCCTAGTTCACCACCCATATCATTCGCCATATTACGTAGATTCCCAATCATGGAGCTAACTTGCTCCATGTTTTCTTCCATCTCATCTTCACGAGCATCATTAGTGATCTTAGCCACAAAGGCTCCATTTGGTATCTCCACTCCAGGGGGTGGTGGGGCACTACCTCCAACTTGCTGCAAGAAAGTAAGCATTTCGAATAAAGTGTCACATAAAACTTATTGCGTCACATAAGAATTATGATCAAATGGAATCATGTGACTCACTTTTTGGTCTCCCCAAACAGCATCGTCCTCCTTGAATCCTCCACTCTTTTTCCAAAACTTTGGGAAGATTCCACAAAGTAGATCCATGGATCGAAGTGCTTGCTCAGCAAGTCTCATATCTGAATTAATGTTATCCATCCCAGACTCAAATTTTTCCAATTGTTCTCCCTGATCATCCAGCATGACGAGGGTTTTAATACCACAGTCCTTTGCCTCCTCGCACATGTTCTTCATCCTTCGAGTCGAATCCAATGAGGAGTCTGTGATATCGTTACATTTTAGTTGAAGACTCTCGAGTTCTGTGAGGGTTGGAGGTTCCTCCTCTGTCTGTTGTGGTTGCTTGGACATGATGATAATAGAATTTAGTTATCTTCTAGATTCAAGGGGAACAAGAGGATTTTATGATGTCGTGAAAGACGTAAGTTTGAATGTGTTGACTTTTATAAGATAATGAAAATGGCAGCCTTTGCCTTCTTTTTCACTCTCCAAAAAATATGCCTCTGGTGGGATTTTAGTATAGCCCGTTTTCTCCTTTTCTTTAATTTCTCAGAGAATGCCTTTCTAATGCTATGGTAGGAGAAAGCCTTATCTATCCTTTTATGCTTACTCTTCTTTTGTGCGTAAGTTGGTCAAATAATAATCGAAGGATTAAAATAACTCGACTCATTTTTCAATGAAACAATTTTTTAAGTCCTTTGTTTTGTTATATCTTCAATTAAATAGAGTTTTATATACATACATATACATATGCAGTAATGTGTAAATATAATAGATACCTAAGACAACATTCATATACCTAAATATACTCTTTTATTTCAATTTGAACACAAATTATTATCACAAGTTAAACTGAATTGTTTAAATATATGAATAATTCATTGGTATAAAAATTATTTATCATCCACGTACTCAAATAGCACGTAAAATATATTTATTATATACCAAGGTTCATATCTATAATTAACTATAGCTTAATTTTACGTTGCAGACAAACATTGAAAAAGGCCCCTCACTTCCTTTTCCTCCTGTACATTTCGAACAGTCTCCAAATCCTATCGTTGTATTTTAGCTTTCTCTTTCCTTCCTTTTTGTAAAAAAAATTATTGAGGAAAAATAAACACGAAAAACAAAACAAAAAAAGGGCTGAAAAATATACAAAAATCTTAACCATTGACTTAAACTTAATTAAGATCCCTTAGAACCAGTTTTTAAAATAATAAATCAAAGAGATTGCACTAGTCGCACTTTTATTTCTCTTGGGAACTCATAGCTTCATTTAATGTCAGTCGTGACTGCATCTTGTACTTTGTTCAGGTTTTGAGTTGCCTTTCAGATCTTATTGATCATTTACTTTATAATAAGCACTGTATCCATTGTTCCAATATAGATTAGTATAGCCTGACTCATTTGGAGGATTTTGATGAGGAATTGACTCGATCATTTGTGATGAAATTCTATACGTGGTCAATTGAAGGTTTTTATAGTCAATGAACTCACTTTCATTAGTTTTCTTATAAATAGGTATGTCAGCTTTTTGAAAGATTTTACAACATCCTTTGTTGAGAACATTTTGATCCTCAAATTGCTTTGGAAGAATGATGTATGTTGATGAACTTGACGGAAAATGATTTCTAAGAAACTTAAAAGTTTGTATCCAAAAAAAGATCAACTTTTGATATTTGTAGATTGTTAAAATCATTTGTTTTCTAATGTAATCGTCTCCATGGATGGATAAAACAGTATCTTGAGCCTTTGCCACAGATAAACCCACGAGGTAAGTAACAACGATAGTGCCAAAGACTATTAGTAATACAAATACTCCCAATGACTCTCCTGACTAAAAAAAAAAAAATTATAAAAAAAGACCATAGAGTCTAGTAATCGTACTACAACTTACATTAATGGGTTCATCTCCTGACATAATATAAATTCCCAACATAAAGCCTATAATGGGAAAAAATATACCCGAACCTAATCCCGCTTCAAAGAATGCAACGAAAATAACTCTTTTAAATGCATAAGCATATAAACACCGTTTATCTGGAATGGTCGACATGGAAACGAATAATCGAACCCATGAAATAATGCAAGATCTTCCCCGAAGAATATCTGCAAGATTTCCTTCATTTATGATAAGGCCTGCAAACACAATCCCTAAAAATATCCCTTCTTTGAGAAGCAACAGAGGACGAAACAAAAGTCTTTTGTGCTGAATTATAGAGCGAATTGTATCACAAAATTGATAAACCGCTCTGATACTTGTAAGAATGATTGCTGTATAGCGAAATCCTTTCAAAATGTCCGAATACATTCTCTTATCATCAATTTTTTGAACGAGAACATAGCCCGTCACACTAAGAGTTGCTACAACTTGAAAAATAAAGCCAAGATAGTAGATCAATTTGAAATCTTTCCATTTTGTTGAGAGGTGAACCCCTATGAGAGGATGTCTGAGTAGTTCCTTATTTTCTGATGCTACCACTTTTTTGATAACCTTAATATTATTCAAAAGCTGAGGATTGAGTTGAAGGGCTTCTTTGTAGACAGGATGGCCATTGAGTTTGACATATGAAACACAAGAGTCCATGAGAGAGTAAGCTGCAACAGGATATCGGTCAATTAAGTCCATAAACACGACATCTAATTTCTGAATATTTGTTGTCCAGAGGAGTTCAGTAAATAATTCAACTCCCGTTTCTAAGGGAGATGACAAAAGAATGATATATTATTATGTATTTATGTACCTACATTTAACCTATAGAGGGGTCAAATAATATGTTTCATTCTGCTAATTGAGTCACATCTCTACGCTCAAATGTAAACATCTTACCTCTAATTGTATGATCAATTAATGTGCGAAGAATTTTAAACTGCCGAGATTGAATCGCCAAATCAAAGGGATGAAATAACTGTCCTTCATTCTTTTCGTTTTCCGACTTTCCTCTCAAAGGTCTTAAAAGCACAGCCACACTACTTCTTTCACTTATAAAGTCATATACAGCCTCAAGGTTACCCTCAACTATTACATCGGCGAAGTTTTTTTGTCCTTGCTCCGTCTGTACTGAGATATCCAGGTTCATTTCTTGAGGAGCTTGCTCTGGAGACATTACGTAGAAGTCAATGAGTACATTTAAATGTATTACTTTTATATGTTATATTTGATTAATAATAATTTATTAATGCATTTGAAAAATGTATTCAACGGCAATAGACGACGGTATCTAATCAAGTTATGAAAGATAAAACTCTATACAAACGCAATAAGTGAGGGAATATCTCAAGGTACAAACCTCGCGACTCTGTTTTTAATTTATTATCATTTTTAAACAGAACATCTGCGTCAGAGTGTATTATTCATATTATTTTTATAGCTCATTGTAAAGGACTTCCCTGAATATGAACACAGTATGTACATATTTCACATATTATTCTTATCAGGAGATGAAAGAAAATGCTACAAATAGAATAGAATATTGTAAATTATTGTATTTAGTCAGTTTAGATGCAAACCCACAGGACTTCTTTTTTTTTTTTTTTTTTTTTTTTTGGGGGGGGGGGGGAATAGCTGAAAAATGTATGTATTTATAACCCTATAACATATACTACAAAATAATTACATGGGGGAGAAGGCTGAAGCCCTTGGTGTATCCCTGGATATAAATACAAGTCTTACAAAGTTTCATTAACAACTCATGAATCCTTGAATTGGGTTTATAAGTTGTTAATTATGTTAACATAATTTGAGTCGTATTTGCCCTCCGCAATTAACTAATTAATTATAATTAATAATTATTATTGAAAAAACATTTTAATACAAAATAATAAGAGCAGTACATAGATGATAATTCATAAGTATATTAAAAGCAAAAAAGTAGTTTTAAAATTTATTACATATCATAAAAATAGTCAAACAGTAATACATGCATTTTTGTACGTACACTTGAGTGAAATGGATTTAAGTTCATTTAAGAATGCTTCCTATAATAGCTAGTTATAATAGTTTATAAATAAACTGTTACGAATGATAAATTAAATACATATTAATAAAATAAATAAGTTCGTTATAGGAGCCACTGCCTGGGAAGGACTACATATTATGTTTATATTTGACTACTTAGTATTAGATAAAATTCATTCATATTTAAAAAATAAACATTTTTTTTTAAAGATTTGAGAAGCATAATTTAATGAGTCTACAATGATGTCCAAAAACATTCAAAAATCCTTGAAGATAAATTGGAAACAAAGTGGTAAAAAGACGACCACATGATGAATTTTGTCCAAATTTACATGGTCAAAAGACAACTTTTTTGTCTGCTCGGGTCACTATGGGTGTCATAATTACTCCATAACTACTAATTACGTAACCTCTATGAATTTACCTTGTTACTTCAATTCAAACAAGGTAAGTTCTACCAAAGGGAAGACAAATATAAATATGTTGTCTCAAAGCCAAAGAAATGGGTGCGTTTCACGACTTTATTTTATAGCTTTGTTGTCCCTTCAAGTGTTTTCAACACTGATTAGTTTAACTGGAATCAGCTGTTGGTAAGCTGTGAACAAGTCTGTTCTATTAAATGAAGAATAGCTACAGAGTTGGGAGGCTACTTTTTAGGAGAAAAAGCTGACTGAAGATACAACTACGATTACTTGGTTCCATTAACAATGGGCAGTCAATGTATTATATCTTTTTATTTTAAATCGTCCAAAAGAACAACAATTTTAATAGAGCTAAATGAAGTTTAAAATACTTTTTCATTTTTATCGTTATTGTATCTAATATATCTGAACATTTGTGATACAATTAAGTTATATTTACATGTTCTCATGATAAAGATATTTTTGATATGAAATGGATTCATGTGCTAATACAAATTTAATTATTTAAAGGTTCATATTTTCTTTATTAAACAATTTTTGTTCAATATATGTAGTTTTTCCTCCTTTCGTTTTGTTAAAGAATGAATAACCATTATTACTTGAAGATAATTAATTATATATTTCGAACAGAGTTTCGTATTTATTAATTTATTATTAATAACCTCTTTCTAAAACATCAATTAAATTTTATTAACTAGTATATGTCTAAGAAGAGCTGTCCTGAGCCTCCAACAAAGCTGTCACAGATACATTCATAGTGTTGAATCGATTGAAAATAAATTAGCTTCCATGGTTACCATATCATTTTTCATGTCGTCAAGGGGAGAATCTTATTATTACACGCGGGATGCACTCATTTTTACATCTTTGCGGCTTGGCGTATATAACTACCAAATATGTATAATTTAATTTTTTTGTAGAGACTCTTTGATATTTTTGCGTACAGACCCCAGAATTTTCAGTTACACCGCTGTTACATATTTGCATGTTCCAACACTCCCGATATGACCGGTAGATTCCGGTTTCGGACGAGGTCTCTGGCCCTACCGTTGAAGTTAGATTTCTCCCACCCATTATACAAATGATAGAGAAACTTAGAATTTTCCTACTTAATATATATTTCCCATTCATTCTTTTTCTTTTACAATAACGAAAACATATAAAAAATAACGATGGCGCCAAAGCGAAACAAAGTCTAAACGTCATTGACTCTTCTTAAGTATCGATATTATTGAAAAAATGTAAAACAGCATGCCGAATTTACAACATGGAACATTCATCTACTATTTAAAACCTTTGTTTAAATTATTTAGAATAAGATTTCTTCATAGTTTTTATAACTTCTTAAACCTGATTGCTCTGTTATCACTAGGAATGTAAATAATATGCAAAATGCCGAGTGCGAGACTTTGTGGAGTTGGCTCTTCGAACAGTACTTTTTGTTTTCCAAAGCTGTTATCATTTTTACTTTATTACTGAGTGGAGAACATCTACCTGATAATAAAGATCTCGCATGAAGGAATACATGCATGAAGGTTAATAAAGCAAATAAAATGTAAACAAAAAGGTATCATCTATGGTAAACATAATGTTATTATTTATTATTGATGTCTTCATTTGAACGAGCTTTTTGGGATAAACAAAAACACACTGTATTCTCCCTTCAGCTGATTTTCATCAGTTGATCACTCTTCTGATATAAATCAGCTGACTCTACGTGTTATGAGCTCAAAAAGGGTATTACATATTATTATTTCTGAATTTGATGCATACAAAATATATCAAATCAAGGACTGTGCGCCCTTTTTTCGAATTTTGAATATATTACAAGTAGTAACGATTGGTTTGTGATTGGTAGAATTTATAAATATATAGTATATCTAAATAATACATTCTGCTAAATATTAACAAGTTGGCAATAGGAAAAATACAGAAGGGTATATTTTTCAAATTTTTCCATTCCCTTTTGTCAGTCGAGGTTGCGAGTGAACAAAAAAGCTCGACGTGATCTATAAAGGAGAATAACAGCTTGTAGCTGAGTAAAACGTCATGACAGCTGAAGCTGCTCCCCTCTCAACATTCATCAAATTGTCAGAGTTACCAGGTTGATTTTCTCTTTTCTTTAATTATACACACCCCATTTGCATATTTGATACATTCCTACCAATAAGTAAGAGTGCTCTTTTGAGTTGGATTTGCGCATTAACAACTGTGTACACGTCACAATCATTATCTCTTTTGGGCTTAACAAACCTGTAAATGGAAATCGTTGTCCCTAAATATATCATTTCTTCGTCTTCAATTCTTATAATTGAGTAGCGGTAATCTTCTGGACATTTATCCAACCAACTTTTATGAGTTTGAATATTAAAAATAAATCAATAATAATATGGATAAAAAAGATCAATTTCTCAAAATAGGATGTGTAGAGACTAAAAAAAAGAGAGTTAGGGATGATAAACTTTACTTGTAGCTTCTATATAGAATGCATCCATACATGTATAATTAATTAACATGTCTCATATTCCAAATTGTATTATAAATAGTGTGAACAGTTTGTCCTTCGAGAAAAAGAAGTGATACTCTTTAACATAACATTCATTTTTGGATACTTAAGAAAGTTTCAAGAGTTAAACAAGGCCGGAGGAAGCAATTTTAAATTTGCAGGCGGTATAATCTCAAAAAAAAAAAAAATCTCATTTTTTTTTAAATATATGATGTTCAAAAAATTACGGAGCCCCTTTTACAAAGGAGGAAAAAGGTTTTCAATATTAATGCTAAAAATAATGTCCTATCCAATTAATTTAATTTTTCATTAGTTAGAAAGAGCTTTATGTGTCATTTAATAAACTACTATAATATTAGTAGTCACTCACACCCTCATTTCCTCTACTTTGTTGACGTGTGAACAAATATAAAATGTTAATGAATCATTATAATAATATGTATTCGTTCTCTACCATTGTATTTAATGACAAAAGTAATTTGTCTTAAACGATAGTATTAGGAGTAATGAGAGTTGTATCTTATAAATATAGTTAAATATATGCAACAATAATATTTTTTTTAGATCATTTGATATGGTTTCAGGCTAACGAGGTCAATTACTGTGCCTAATGGATTTTATCAACTTATATTTATGAATACAAACACCACAATTAGGAAGAAAGTTCTGGGAGAGTAAGTATGATATATGAGAAGAGTCATAAGTGATGATTTGTGATGACTCATCACAAAGCTTTGATTTGATTTTTTCGACTAATTATATTATCATTTTTAAATTATATTCAATATTAATTACGGACTTCATTGATGATCATTTCATGAAGGAATAATAAATATCATTAATTTGATTTTTAAATAGATTAATTATATATTATTAGATACGTCACATATTTAAAATTATAACCTTAATAACTTTTTGTTTAAATTATATAAATTCAATTCACTTTTTTCCACTCCATTAAATACACGTAGCAATAAAAAACATATAATTTCGAATACTAATATGATCCTCTTCAAAATCAACATCAGGAAGTTTGAACACTCTCCAACAATGAATGGTAAGAGATAATCTATAGTCCGAATGTGTATTTAATGCAATTGCACTCATAATTAATAAAATTGATAAAACAGTCTTTTGTATTGTCGTCTTCAATCTGAATGAGGGGGGGGGGGCTTATTGAAGCAATAAAATACACTGTGGCAGTCATTGCAATGGAACTTTTTAGAATGACATCTGCAAATATAACCCGTGTAACTTCTAGAGGCTCCAATTGTTCAATGAATGTTTAACTTGGCTGTTATATTTAGTTGTGCACATCTAAAACCATTTTGAGAGCTGTTTGGGCATCATGGAGGGGATTTTCAACTTGAGGCATTTGAAACACTTTTAAGCTCATTGGAATAATTAAAATCGTTATATAATCGTTTATTGTTAATTGAAATGTCTTTTGAATAAAGTTCAAATGCAATTTGACAATAACAGTAAACTAGGCTTGAACCAGTCCATTATTATAAAATATGCTATAAAAAAGTATGCAAACCTCTAACATTTAAATGATTAGTAGTGAAGTTAAATGAAGGTAGGCCTACTTAATAACTTTGTATAACTAAATTATATTACTTTTAAAAAAGTTTTTTTTCCTTCTCTAGAGTCCTCTAATTTTCCAGCCTTCCCTTTGATGCTACAGAAATGTTAGCAATATTTTTTTATATGGGGAACATTTTTAGTTTATTATTTTGAAATGGAAATGCTGGGAAAAGTATTTTTTTCAGATACCTTCGCTCTCATGTTTGAGACATAAAATGTAACTTTTCTCCACTAAAGTCGATCACTGTCAAAAGATATGTTGTCTCTCAAAGGAGTTACCATATTTTTTTATGATATCGATAATTATGTATCAAATACTTTTGGTCCTATATTTTCTTCGCTTATCAGAGAACACAGTCGCAAAGGTATAATATTCAAAATGGAGGAATCTCACTCTTGAATATATTGAAAGTGCTTGTTTTACATTCATTTGTTTAGGGATTAGATGAAGCCAGGCAATTTTAATAGATTCATATTTAGAAAACACATGCCATACGACATCACATATAATTTCGAAGGCTTTTGTAATTTGACTTACACTGAGGGACGCAGCAATTGTTAGGCATTTTGGAAAAAAGGAAATTTATAGGACGATACACGCCATTCAGAATTAATTCATTATTAGCTTATCACCTCTTAGACTTCGATTCTATTCATTGCTTCACCAGATAACTCTCCAGAGCTAAAAATTATCATGTAATGTTCTTATTTTGGATGTTATTTCTTTTATGGTGATATTGCTCTCGACGATAGATAGCTTCATTAGACAATACTCTCTTCTCATGTAAATCTTGTAAACTGGAGTCTAATTTTGTGATTTTTGAATCTCTTCTTATAAGTTTTTCCTTCAACAGCTTGTTCTGATACGCCATCTTTTCCAAAGACTCTTTGAGCATATCGCAACGATTTTTGAGAAAGTTTATATCGTCCGGATAAGAATAATTATGTTCAATTTCTATTGATTTGGAAGGAAGATCACAAGAATTTGGTTTTGCCAAGGAGCTTGAGGAACACTCTTTTTCACTCTCTGTTTCCTGACTTTGAAGAATGGGTTCTTTTAATGAAAATGATACTAAGAAATCAGTTGATAAAAAGTTTGGAGAGTAGACATTGTTACCTTGAAAAGGAGCTCTAACCAAGATACGCCGTTTCTTTTCTTTGCGTTGTAGATGTGATGGAAAGCTGGGGAAAATGCTTGGAATTGCACCAGGCGATAGAACTCGTCTCTGAAGACCTAAAACACCACATATATAAATATTATAATAAATTAGGATATTCGAAACCTTGAATATAATCCTCATCTTTAAAATGAACTGAACAGAGTCTCGAAGAGTTCGATGGTTTCCAATCTTTCCTACGAACAGCAATCGCCCATTTATTTCGCTCTTTCAATTTCTTTGGAAATCGATGAAACGAAATAAAATCATCATCTTTTCCTTGAATTGAATTACATCGATAGGCAACACAGCAATGAGGCATAATATTAAGAAAAATAGACTTAGTAAAGGAAACGACGATCAGAATGCTCACTGTTTAACACTGCCAGCAACTGTTTTAGTTTTGTCTGACAATTACGTACGACAGCAGCGCCCTCAATAAGTATAAATAGAAGTTGTCAATTGACTCTGACTTCTCTCTTAATATGACGTTATCTTCAGTGTTTCTCGCAACCTTTCTTCTAGGCAGAATCAGAAGAAAGGCACTAAATCAATTGGTATTATTCTTCATTTGACATTATCAAACTAACATAAAAATTTACTCTGCTTTTTATTGTGAGTTGTATATTTTTCTACTTCTTTGACTTCCTCTTATTAGTATTCCAAACATTGATTGGTTCAACTGGAGTAAGTTCGTCTCAGGTTATGTTAAATTAAGAATAATACCACAGTTGGGAATAATTGGCTACTTACTGACTTTCGGGTTTTTTTCCTATTTTTTTATTTAAGAAGGAAAGGTTGTGAGATAAATTAAAGATAACAACGTTTTGATAATTTGGATCTGTTTGCAGTTACATATACTATCAATTATCATTGTCATCAATGTTGAAGCCCCCTATCTTTGGGAAATGTCTATTCAGATCCTATAAATTAAAATTTTATTTGTATTTAGGAGGCTTAGGGTCTTCGAACTTTCAAATTTGTTTAAGCCTTTAATATTTATACATATATAAATACTACTAAAAAGGTAACAACGGATCTAAGACAATTATTCTTTTGAGATAGTAGCTTTAAAGCTATACACTATACATACATATATATCTGTATAAAAAAATTAATGTCACTTAGTCACTCTTTTAGTATAATAATTAATTATAATAACTACGATATACAGTACTGGTATCTAAAAAATAACTGCACCATTCCAGGCTATAATTTTGACTCGTAAAAACATTTAAACCTCTTCTTATTAAGGATTTCAAATTATTTACTCTTCCAGAATCACTATTTCTTTACAGTGAGTTAATTGATAAAATTCTCCACAAAAATCTTCATTTTTGGTAACTTATTAGTGATCCGGTCGTTTAGGGGCCGAACCAAGTTTATGGAAGTAGGATGGTCAAAACTTCTAAGATGGCACATGGATATAGTTTAACATATTCTTAGTAATAACTAACATTAACTAATTTCTTAAGAATTCTAAAAAAGTGAGGGGAACATGGTCCTCTTGTCGTTAAAAGAAAATAGTCACATTTTTTTTGGACATGGTGAAACTTTTAGACCCTTTGCATGTCTCATTGTCTTAAAAATTTTTTTTTATCGACAATCAAAATAGATACTATTCGATCCAAGAATCATTATTTCTCTGAGCCCATTTTTTTTATATCAAAAAAGGATTTCTTAAAAAAAAAATTTCACGTAATTTATAGTTTTCTCACCTTTCAAAATAGTCAAGTATAAAATTTCATGGGGCTCGCTTAAGTAGTTTAAAAAATTATAATGGTAAATGTAACAAGTGTCAGTAAAAGTTCGTTTGGATATATTGAAATTTGGGCCTGAGAAGGGTCTAAATAAAATGTTCATGTCAAAGGAACAGCTAACTTTAGCAAGCTAAAATTTGGCATTCGTTATATTCGTATAAATATGAACTTTTGTACTAAAAGTCCTTAAATTCTGTGAGTTGTTCCACATGGAATATTGCAAAGATAATTCCATTGATTATATAACTCAGTGCTTCTCAAAATGCTTGCCCTGGGCAAAATTTTTCTTTCCTACGTACATATATTCTTTTAAGGGACATGATGATAATTTTTTTATATCTGTTGATCGATATTCACGCACTAAGCCACCATTTGAGAACCGCTCTTCTAAATCCTTCAATAGTAAACATGCTAAATACTTGCTATATTCATTCTTAATGGTCATAATTACAGACTCTGAGTCTTGATAATTAAGTACGCATTTTGAGTAGATCAAGTAGTGGTTGAGATTGAGTCTAGAACTGACGGATGCTTAATCAGGGGTAAGTTTTATTATTCAAGAGGGTAAATATTGACAGATAAAAATAACTTCTACTAGTAAAGCTGTTGATTGTTTATTCTTGTTAGAGAAGGGGTAAATTTGAATGACACTGGGGAACGATCGAAAACATAGATCACAGGAAAAAGATAAGAGTTTAGATAGTTCCAAGAAGTCAAGCCACACTCAACGTATTTTTTTTCTCTAACTCGACCCGACAAATTGAGCCCTCGAACCTTAATTTGTCGCAGATTTTGAAAAGCTATATCCAGTGACGGTTCTAGGAGCATCTAATCATTGAATTGTGCAGAATTTTCAGAATGATAAATATACAAATCTTGTTTTTTTTAAAAGAAAATAAAGAAAAATCAATCTGGGGCCCCTTATTACTTTTTAGGAGCTTAATCAGTTCGTAAATATAGGCTCAAGAACCGTTTTTCCAGAAAAGCACAAAGCTCAACAATAACAAGCAAGATCCGAGGATAGCTAATTAAAATGTAAACGAATCTAATTTCTACTAAGTTGAGTCTCTCCCACATAACCAATAAAATCATATAGTATTCATGCCCCTAAAAACTCGACAGAGGAATAAGTGTAGCAAAAAAACATCTAGCCTACCAGGCTCGAAGAGACGAGTTAACGATACTGGTCACCGGTCACGTATTTAATACTTAATCAAAACTTTAAAACCATAATTTGATTTTAAACTTCAATATGTAGAGACCTATTAATTAATTATTGATACACTAAAGGATATTAGGTACAGTATTAAAAAACAGATATACAGATGCTACGACGCAAGTCTTTTTATTGATTAATTAATTATTACCAATAGCATAATAATTATGACTTAGCAAATACGTGGATTGTAAATGATCTAAAAAATTATATATGTTTATTTTCTATATATATATATATTTATTTTTTTTAGAAAAATATTTTTTTGATTATAATGATGAAGAAGTATAACAACAAATCAATGCTAAAGTTTAATATAATATAATATATATGTATCATTTTGACAAAAAAATAATGTATTAAACTAAAAATTATAGAATAATTAGAATGTAACATTTGCTATACAATTGTCAACTACACGTTTGTAAAATAATAATTGATTAATAAATGATGAGCCAATATGCTACTAAATATACTAAATAGAACTTGGACCAATTGAATGAGCCACTTACTTGATCAGAAGCCTAAATTGGTTCCTCGCTATACGTATGTTATGAATGTTGGGGTAGGAAGAAGGAGAGTATAGTAATATTTAATTAGTATGTATGTAGTACGGGAGGGAAGGAGATTGCATTCCTACTAATAATAACGCCTGTCTATATAAAATTATAATCACTCATGTTGAATTAAACTAAAAAAATGGATGATTCCTACAAAAAAGCGATGATTTAAATAGAAAATAATACAAAAAATTACAAGTGAAGGATTATCATGGCACAAAGCACTGAGGCTTCAAATACACAGAGATAAACTGCGCCATTCTTGTATGGTTTTGTAATGCCTGGTATGGCATCATTATACGTATATAAAACTATTTGTACTACATACACCAAATATATATATGTATGTATGTATGTATATATATAACACGGTAAATATATATAGAAAATAGCATACAACTACAATTGGGGGGGAGGGGTCATCATCTGCAAAAGACACTACACAGATATTTATTAACTCTCGACGACGTTTTTCCCTTATTGGTTGAACATTTAAACATCAGTGCAGTCTCCCAGAGAAATAGTTTGAGCCGCAGAGACCGAGATATTACTGAGATCCGAAGAATTATTGCAATGACTCATTTTAGAGTTATTTTTCTTCTCAGAGAGAGGGAGCCCTTCGTCGGAGTCAAGGATTTTAATAATGTTATCATTCTTGAAGCAGCAGTTCCGGCATTTAAGAACAACAATACACGGCAACACGGTCACTACAAAAAACGGCATAAAAGCCACAGCCAAAATAATGCCAATCACAAGTACGAGTATTCCGAGGGTAAGGATTAAAGGTATGAGAAAAATGCTAAAAATTGCTGTGCAGAGTGAGCAATTTGTACCGGTAAGGGGGAAGTGGCGATCTCCGAAAATTGCATTGATAGTATTGAAAATAGGTCTAGGAATGAAACACAGTAAAAGTTCCCTCTCTTTGAGAGTCCCACAGAAATACATGTTTGAAAAAAGGAGGCATTTCCAATGCCCATCCTCTTTTTTTGTTATGTAGTCCATGATGAGCCAGGCCCATATGTGAAGATATCGGTAGTAAACACATTTCAAAATAAGCCCAACAAGGGTGAATCCTAATAAGACTATACCAAATGCGACTCGATTTTCCTGAAGCTCTTTTATATCTGAAGTGAGGGCAAAGGCAAGAAGTACAACGTTCTCGGACACAAAAATTATATCGAAAATAAGCTGCCGAATAAACGTTGAAACGTGTTGAAGAGGCTTTGAAAAGGGAATGAGTAGAGGATCCATACGAATCCAGTTGTGAATATAGATATTTGCTAGTCCGTTGCCAATCATGTAATGAAAGAAACTAAGATTTAAAAACCCTCCTTTCAACCAATATATTTTGGCATCAGAGAAGATGAAATGCAGAATCGTCATAAGAAGAATGTGAACTCCTAGGAATATAAGTACTGGAAAATACATTCCTGGACCAAAGGAGTATGAAAATAAGACTAGAATGAAAAGACGGCCAATGATTTGAAACAAAACAGAGAGAAAAAGCACTGCTCTATAAAACAGTGCAGCCAGGTCCTTGTCAAGGGCACCTCTTTTGAGAGTAGCGTGATAGAAGGTAAAACACCAAGCTAAACTAAGGATGGAGGTGATAATAGATATGGTTTGATCCGGTTTGAGCATGGGAAAGTTTAAATTGTCCATTTTACAAACAGTGAAAATTCGCAAACTAAAAGATTGAGCAGTCATTGTCCTCATGAGTACAGGAAATATGATGTAGAGTTGAATAGTTGGCTGAAAAGATGATTCTAGTGAGACTTCCATGACTCGAGCGGTGGAGTAGAGAACCTCTGATGTCTCAATCTTTTTTTCTCGAGCAGCCCTTTGAGCTCCTTTGGCTAAATAATATTTTCCATCGTTGTAGTACTTAATAAAAAGTACAGCAATTGGCCATAAAAGAACGCAAAATACGAAGCTAAAGCAGTGGACAATGGCTCTTACATAAGCTTTAATGACCGAAGACAAACTTGAGCAATGTGCTATTTCATTAATTATTTCTCCCCATGTTTCAATAAGATTGTTATAATGTCTCGAAGTAAAAAATTCGTAGATAAAAAATGGCCAAGGTACAAGAAGAAAGAAAAGTGTATAACCAAATTTTGATTCTGGAGAGAGCGCGGATGGAAGGCATTGAATTGAAATTGGTTCCCTACCCGAAATATTACAATTTGGAACGGTTGTGGAAATGGGAAGGTCTTCTCTCTCCTCACCACAAGTCGAATTTAATCTATTAATAGTTTCGCCCATCAATTCTCGATAATATCGAATCATGATGAGAACATCAGAACCCGTATCAATGGCATTAAAAATAATTGAAAGAAGTAGGGAAGCGAAAAAGAGACGAGACCAAACTTTTCCACGTTCTGCTTTTAACTCCCTTTGAGTTTTTGGTATCCCTTGCAAGGCTCGAGATTGTTCTAGAATTATGGCTGCCTCTGCGGAAGATTTTAACTGTCCTCGAAGACAGCGTTGAAGCTTCAATTGATCTGCTTCGTGAGTAATATCTGATACACAGTGCACTTGTATCTCTTTTCGAAGAATAAGTAACTTTTGCTCTTCTAATTCCGGACCCTGAAGGGCAACCATAGCCAAAAGAGTTTGTCCTGAAGAATTGCGCAGATGAATAAGTTCGGAAAGAATAATAAAATTGCTCTCTTCACTGAGCCTATTAGACCTTAATACAGCAGATACCAAGTCCTTATGTCTTAACTTTGCAGCTATCATGAGTGCATTATCTGCCATATCATCACCTTCAGAATATTTCAAGTCTTCAAATGTTAACTCAGGATTCTCCAAAATTTTAGTCCAATGAGTGAGATTATTTATCAAAGCACATTGTCTGAGAATATAACCAGGATGTTTATATAGCTTCTCAATCTCCCCAAACAAAGACTCGAACTGTACAGAAGTTCCAGTTACGAAGTCGATAAACCTGGGAATTGCTCTGTGTAACTTTCCAGCTTTCCTCACACCATTCCTACTCTCTGTGAGTGTCTTTTCGATGCTAATGTTTGAGGTAATTTCTCCGTTAATATCACCATTACTTCCATTTCCATTGCGAGAAGTCAATTTGTGAATGTCTCTGAAATATCCTATTAAAATTAGCGGGGAAACGGCCTTCTTAGCGTGTCGCTCTAATCTTTTCCATTCAAATTCCCATATACTATCTTCGAGAGTACCCCTTGAATCAGTAATTTGAATTCCAACAAAGACAAAATCAAATGTAATGATTTTGAGTAGATTCTGTTTGTCTTTGCTTAAGAACATGAGTCTAAAAACGGTGGATCCAATGCTGAATCTGAAAAAAGCTCCATCACTATGGTCATTCACTCCAACCAGAAGACTTCCTTTTCCATTGATATTCCTCAAGCAATATCGACAGTCGGCCCCTTCGCATGTAAAATGAGGTTGCTCCCAATGATGGTACATAATGGCAAAGTTAGATATTTCAGACTGTCCATCAGAGAGATTTTTGGCAGCAGCATCAAAAACCCCTCTTCTCTCAGTTTCTGAATCTGTGAGAAACACACAACGGATCTCAGCATTAACATCCCTCTTGAGTGGTTCAACTGAGGCACTAACAGATATGTCTGATATAGAAGATATATTCCGAGTATGTTTCTGATAAGAATCTCGTATCTTTTCCACCATTCTCACACGTGTTCACTCCTTATTGATTTGATAAATTGTGAGAAGGAATAGACTTGTATCTTCTTATGTGCAAGAGAGAAGTTAAAAGAACATGATTTTTTGTATATAAACATAAGTAAAATCTTCTTTTTTTTTAGAGAAGAAAAAAAACCGACGATGATTATTTAGTTCATAAACTTAAATAATAACTGAATCACAGATAAGAACACACTCTTCCGTTCAATTTCTTTTCATTAAACTGATTTGGATGTCATGGACTTAGCTCAATTTCCAAATATTTTTTTATCATTGTCCTATGCGTATGAGTTAAATAAATAGCTTCGAGTCAGAACCACACTTTTTAACGAGAAGAGATCCTCCTGACCTTTGGAATTGGTAACGAGTATTATTAAGTATTAAATTTAAATAATCACATTCAGAACTCATCATACTACAAATTGGGAGATTGTAATACAATTTGATTAGACAGATTCTGTGCACAGAGACACTTACAATATTATAAATAACCAATCAGACTCTATGTTAATGACCGTAGCTGCAGCAATGATATAAACTTATGATAGTGTACTCAAATTGGAAGAGACTGTCATGCTCCTACTTTGAAAACTAGAGAGGAAACTGGAGGAGTAGTTTCTTCTTCTTCTTTTTTTCTATTGATTTACCTAGTCAATTTCATATTCAAAGCATCGTTCTATATAAATAAAAGGAGAGTCTTTTGTCCGTAGAAAGGCAACCAAAAAAAAGGCCGCTCCTCCTTTTCCTGAAGGGAATGCTGCATTTATAGTTTTAGTGTTTTAGAGAGAGAAAAAGACTATTTTTGTGAAAACAATGAAGCCTCTATTTTTGGAAAGCATTTAGAGGCTTGTTCCCCCGTGTTTCAACTTTTCCTTCCTTCCTTCCTTCCTTCTTTTCTTCTTCTTGATAATTCTTCTTAATATTTAATGATCACTTTGATATAAACTTTTATACACAATGTACATACATATATCTGAAACAATAATAAAAAGATAAAAGGATAATTATAACTCTGCTTCAGTCAAACAGCAAAATACAACTAACTATATACATACATACATATTTAAACATGAACAAATCCCTTCTAATTATAAAATTAGGATGTACATACAGTCTGCTTTTTTTGTTTTTTTACATAAATATATCAGAAATATATTTAGTTATAAGAGCGTATCAACATCATCCCAATTTCCAGAGAAATGAGCAGTAACTCCCTTCAAAACTGTCTGCACGTTTTTTTATTCATATTTATCATGTAATGTCTTATGATTAGCCAATCAATATGTCTAAATATCCCCTGTCTATATATGTTCCCTTCTAAAAATAAATAAAATTGGAATTTTGATCATGTTTTGATGTCCAATTGAGACAGTCATAATCACAATAATAATAATAATAATAATATTCGACCGTAACGTAAGTAAGCTTGAGAGATGACAAAATACAGACACAACACGTAGTATTATAAAATAAAATTTGTATCAAAATTCGAGAAAAAGGAAGAGAAGGCTTAGTTAGTGTATATATATATATATGTATATACAATATACAGAATTATCTAAAGTTTCACTAAGGAAAATGACTTCATTATTACTATTACGAGTTAATTACTATGTACTTAATATTATTTAGCTTCAAATTCTCGAATATATCTATCCGACCATACATACATATACTCAAATACGTTATCAAAAAGTATAAATATTTGTTTTCCGTCGGCACACTTCTAGTTAAAATAATTAAGCCAAGGACACTCGTTAGAACACACACACACATAAAAGACCGTATATACATTGGTATTGACGTATTGATTTAAGACCTTTTAGAGGAAATTGTCCTCACGTACATAGAAATTACTCATATGCTATGAATTATATTTTTCTCAGGAGAGTGAGAGTACATTTCAACTCAGTCATCAAGTGATGGTGAGCTGCTAATAAATAGTTCATACATTAATTATGAAGTGATGGGATATTAAATTATTAATTCATTTGACTATCAGAAAATATTTTGAAGGTGTATTTATTGATGTTTGAGAACAGGAATAAATGCCAATATTATATATGTATATATATTAGCAAGTGTTAAAATCTGTATGTAGTATTGATGAAAAAGAAATTACAAATTATTATAGATATAATGAATCCGCTCTTGGAGGCTCAAATCCAAGAATACTGATCCTTATGAGAAGCTGCAGAGACAACTCCTCCCATTTTTTTTATATGTATAACATACATACTTGTGTATTTATATTATAGTAGTATATAAATGGAAACAGAGCAAGAAGATACAAAAAAACAAAACAAAATGTCAATTATTTGATATATTGTGCTCGTCACAGTACGCTAGTAGTAGTCGACTCTCCGACTATTAGCGTCTGTTTAGATAGTAGTAAAATACATATCAAATTTACAAATATGATATAACAACATAATGTACACAGTTGTTTTAGGGCGTACAAAATGAGAAAATACGGAGACAAGCTGCTAAGCCCATGCTTGCTTTATGTTTACGTACTATCTCTGTACTTTCAAACAAAACAAGTCTGAAGCCTCCATATAATCACACACATACATACATCAATCAAATCAACACTCTAGATCTAAGACACTCAAATACAAGTTTCAAATTTTTGCTCTGACTGGGTTAGTCTCTCGACCTCTTTCTTGCTTTTCGCGGAAAATATGGAAAATACTTCTACATTTCTCTTTTTAAACCAACACTTTTTGACGAAAAATAAATATTTATTTACATAATAATATATATAAATCAGTTAAAAACTAAGAGACAGGACTTCCCTCAAAGTCCATTAGCCCCAGTCTTAATCCGGCCCCGAACAAAGTTCTTACCTAACTGAAATCCAATGCTATGGGTGGCCAAGACAAGGAGGGGATTCGGTATTTTATGGATGAGTAACTGAAGGAGGGATAAGGCTGACACTACTCAGAGAGTAAGAAATGACAGTGAGTAAGGAGTGGAGTACTGAGTAGAGAATCCAATCTCTGTAGCAAAAGCACTATGTAGAAGCTAGCTAGCTAGCTATTCTATGAATTGATAATCTCCCCACTACTAGCCTGCTTCACCTTTTTCCCTCTTTATTCCTGGAAGCATTCTTCTTCTTTCCTTAGTTGCTAAAGAATAAGAAGGGGAAGGAATGAACGACGTCATGGAAACACGTGACTTTTCAACATATTGAACCCTTTCCTCATTACATTAGCCACTTCATGCATTCTTCTACGTCAACAACAGTCGCTCAGAAAAACCGTATAAATATAAAAATATGGAGATACACGAAGTACTTCCTTATCATTACTCATAAAATTATTAAATATCAAAATGAAATCCCAATTACTCAGAATATCAAATGCACATAAATCAAGCCTACAAATCCTCCGATAAGTTGAGTGATTACAAAGGGGTGTAAAACGTTTGCTAGCTCCTATTATGCTAAGTAATAAAATTATAACAGTTTAATGAATCTTCTTCATGAAGTTATATTTAAAAAAAAAACATATCATGACGCATCATGACCTAACAAAAGCGATATATTATAGAAAATATTAAATAATGCATTGTCAGCATATGACTATGTCAGTGGTAGAGATACATGAAATGCACATTATTTAAATACCAAAGCAAATATATTTTATTTCGGTGTATTCATCCAAACCATACTTGGAACCCTGTAAAATTTAAGTACAAAACGGTAATTAGTTCTAGTATAATTGAATTCAAAGAGATATCAATACTTCTCGTCCAATTCCAGACTCCTTTACTCCACCAAAAGCTATTTCAGGGGCACTGATGATGCCTTCATTAACGCCAACCATTCCAGTTTCAATTTTTCTTGCTACTCTCCAACATTGTCTATATAGTAAAGAGAAAGTTTGAAAAATTAATTAAAGTTTAATATATATATATATTAATACCTTATGTCATTGGAGTAAAAATACCCAGCCAATCCAACTTGAGTGTCATTTGCAATATCAAGAACTTCCTAAATGCAAAATAAAAATTAGTTTATACCTATGGCTATAGTATTGATTCAAAATAGAGCTTACTTCTTCACTCTCAAATTTTATAACGGGTACAACTGGACCAAATATTTCTTCATTAAAAAGTCTCATGTCAGGCTTCACATTTTTTATAATTGTGGGCTCATAAAATAAACTTCCAGAATTTCTCCTACTTCCTCCAGTGATAATCTCAGCTCCTTTATTTAAGGCATCATGAACCAGATCTTCTATATTTTGTATCTGTCTTTCATTAACTAAAGGACCTTGATTAACTCCTGGACACATTCCATCTCCCAAAACCAAATCTGTCTTCATTGACGCTTCTAATTTCTTCAAGAAAGTTTCATATATACCCGATTGAATAAATATTCGATTTGAGGAAACACAAGTTTGACCAGCATTTCGAAATTTCGAAGCCATGAGTCCCTTAATTGCATTATCTATTTCAGCAGAGTCAAATACGATAAAAGGTGCATTACCACCTAGCTCCAAACTCAACTTTTTAACAGTAGAGGAGCACTGTCTATAAAGAAGTTTACCTATAAGTAAGAATTTATTAACTTAATATAGTATACACAAGTAATAAGACCGAATATACCAACTCTCGTTGATCCAGTAAATGACAAGGCCTTGATATTGCTACTATCGCATAATGCTTTACTTACGCATTCCAAATTTTGAGAGGTAGTAACCACATTGATAACACCATCAGGTACACCCGCTTCCTTCGCTAAATAAGCAAATGCAAGTGCAGAGAGAGGAGTATCAGGAGAAGGCTTGACAACACATGTACAGCCACTGGCTAATGCTGCTCCAACCTATTTTATTATTATTTTTTTTAAATATCTAGCATATTGTATGCCGTCAATGAAACAGAGAAACAAACTTTTCGAGCGAGCATGGCATTCGGAAAATTCCACGGAGTTATCATGGCAGCAACTCCAATAGGCTCCCTCACCAACACAAACTCTTTCTTTCTATCAGGAGAAGGAACCACCTAATAATTATTTTTGAGGGATTTTATGAATTAGCAATTGAAATCAACCATTCAATAAGAAAATACGTACATCCCCATAAGCACGTCTTGCTTCCTCAGAGAACCACTCCAAATAACTATTTCCATACATTATTTCTCCTTTTGCTTCCGTTAATGGTTTTCCTTGCTCAAGAGTGAGAATCTTTGCCAATTCATCTTGGTGTTCCTTACATTTATCGAAGAAATTTCTCAGGACTATACTCCTTTCTTTTCCTGTTGTTTCCTTCCAGGTCTTAAAGGCCTATTTCGTTATGGGAATAGTTAATTATTAGTAAGCTATGTTAAAATAATGATAAAAAAGAACCTGAGACGCAATTTCTATAGCATTATGAGTATCAGTATCATTCATATCAGGAACATTTAATAGAAAGGATCCATCAGAAGGGTTATGGACGGGAAAGTTTGCTCCTGTTGTGGAAGAAATCCATTTCCCATTAACGAATGCTTTATCTTCTAGTAGACTCGATATTTGGCGAACAGTATGTAATCTTGTTAGAACTTTGTTCGAGGAAAGAAATCCCTTATGGATAATTTGATTCATTTTGACTCCAGTGATCACTTACTCCTCCTTCCCAAATCTTTAACATACCGTGAAGATTATATTTACATACTTCAAATATTACTTTACTCCTAACTTTGTCATTAATTGACAAACTTACCCAATCAATTTAAACTTGTCAGACCGGTTCAAGAAACATATATATTCATCACTGATGGATCAGTGTTTATCAATCGTGCATGATACCAATGGCAATCAGTTCTGAACAACAGAGGAACAGTGGAAGTCTATGAGTATGCCCATTGAAATTGGTTCAAAAGACAGAAAAAATATCGTGACGTAGGATATAAACAAAAATAGGAGTGAATATTTATGGAATTGCCATCTAAATATGAATGTAATAGGGGAGACAGAGACAGGTTCTCGCTCATTTTAAGTATAGATCCCTGTGTTATATAATATGTACGTACAATGTTGTTTTGCCCTGACAATGAAACTTCAATTTAATATCTATAAATTTCTATTCTAAATTATATATATCCTAAACATTGAAGCGTTATTTTAAATTCAAATATAATTTTGAAATGTGAAGCCTGTTCCAATTATGTGATTTATGATATGTAATTATAATTTATACTGCATGATTACTAGTAGCCAATTTTATAAAAATTATATGTCAATTGCAAATCTAGCTGTTTTTGTGAATTATGCAGATACTTTTTTGTCGGTCGATAACCACCTCTTTTGAGAATGCCTCTGATCCAACCAAATACTTTTGGATGTCTAATAAATTATTCATTTTTAAGATTTTGTCAGACATCCCGAACCTCGTTAAGGTTTCATCATTTATTAATTTTTTGGTTAAAAAATGACATTTTCTTTATTTGCTATCAATATGACGCTATATATGGGGCTGTGATAGCTTTGTTGCAGACTCATAACAGATATTCTGAGACGTATAGTAATAAAAGTAATGAAATACTAAACTCTGTTCTGAACATATAATTATCTTCAAGTCTTTAGTTTGATAATAATAATGGTTATTTGTATTAGCTTATGATTCCATTTCATATCAAAATATCTTTATTATGAGAACATGTTAATTTTTATCCTTAAGGAGAGTCCGTTAAAAGACCAAACACTTTTTTAGTTAATTTATTCTCATTATACATTATTTTTTAATCATTCAAAACGGCGCAAATTAATTATACAGGGCAACAATTTTTATCCAACATTGTGTTGCATAAGGATTTTTAAAAAAACCCAGATTATAATGAATTTTTTACTGTTAATTACGAATATAATCTTAGTTTTCTTCTACAAGCTTTAAATTTTTTAGATATTTGCATTTTTATGATTTGAAAATTTACTGGTGGTATCTAATTCAATCGTAATTTGCACCTTCAAAGAACTAAATAAATTAAAAAAATGCATATTTTTTTAATATAATCATTGAAGATTTAAAACTGATATTTATAATTATTCTACCTTGTCTATAACTCGAGAAAGTGGCTAAAATGTTAACATTTTATCAGATTGAAGTATGAATATTTTAATCAGAACTAATTTTTTCCCATAAAGTTACTTTTTTGAGAGATATATTAGATTACATTAAAGAAACATTTCAACCAAAATTGAAGGAAAGGTTGTGTGGTATTATCGCAACTTTTGTAATAAGAATTATTATTATATAAGAAGCAATAGAAAAACAGTTTGATGAATGATGAAGGAATGATGCGCAGCATGACACCTGACATGCATTTTGAGTACTACTCGCACGTTTAAAAATACTTGCATTTATACATCTCTATAATAAAAAAGTCCCTACTATAAGTCATACTTACTGCATAGACTATTGATATTTGGAATGTAAATAATATGCAAATGGGGTGTGTAAAATAAAAAGTAAGAGAAAATCAACCTGGTAACTCTGACAATTTGATGAATGTTGAGAGGGAAGCAGCTTGAGCTGTGATGACGTTTTACTGAGCTACAAGCTGCTATTCTCCTTTATATATACATATTATAATAACATAAATGAGAGGCAACAAATTAACTGAAATTAATGTCAGGAAATTATATATTTTTAACTAATAATTAATTATACGAGGACTTGAGCCCTTTTTGTTTACGTTTTATTTGCTTTATTAACCTTAATGCATGTATTCCTTCATGTGAGATCTTTACTATCAGGTAGATGTTCTCCCCTCAGTAATAAAGGAAAAATGATAACAGCTTTAGAAAACAAAAAGTAATGTTCGAAGAGCCAATTCCACAAAATCTCGCACGCGGCATTTTGCATATTATTTACATTCCTACTGATTTTCCACCTCAAGCGCCAGGGTCAATTTTTACAAACGCGTCAAGAGAACAGCATAAAGTGAAATCAAAACTGTATTTATAGAGACCCTGACATTTGGGGCTGACAAAAAGTAGTTTTCATTTTACAATAAAATGTTTTTAAAAATTTAATTAATTCATCTAACATTTGACGTGTGAATCCAGTGGGTTCAGTTAATGTTTATATGAATCAATGTGGATTGTTAATTTTGTAGTTGAAACACGTCATTTTTCTCGAATCAAAGACAACACTAAGTCATAAAATTAACATGGAAGATGTTTAATTGGATGTCAATTCTCGTGTGGAAATATCAAATTTGATTTATACTTTTTCCCTGATAAGATTGAGATTTGAGATTTTCATTGAGATACATATGGTCCAAATTTGCTATTAAGAATAGCAATATTTTCACTAGAGCTTCGAAAAGAAGAAGTTGTTAACGATTTAAGAGCTCAATCAGCAAATACCTCAAATTTATAAATTCGGAAAAGTTTCAAGTTATTATTTGTCATTTTGAAAGTGATTTGAATCATGTATTCAAATAATTTGGAAGATAAAAATATAGACAATAAACTAAACAAGCAATAAATATATTTATTGTTCATCTCTTGAATGTGTAAAATTCAAAATACAATTTTTTTGAATAGTATATGTAGGTCCCCGGAAGACAAATATAATAAAGCTTGTTGTCCTCTCTTTATTCAGCTTTTTAACATGTTATTTGATAATTGTGGTACACATGCTTATATTTATAAGAATAGAAAATTTAGCTTGTTAAAGTCAACTGTTCCTTAGATATGATTATTTTATTGAAATTATTCTCTTGTTCAAAATTATTAGCATTGAAATCAACTTCTACTAACAGACATTAGGTTTACTTCTATGATTTTAAAACCACAGAAGTCAATCTTATGAAACTTCGTATCCAACTAGTTTAAAGGGTGGATTTTTGGATGGAGTAATGTCTATTTTGACTAGCTATGAAAAAAGTTGACAAGCTTTTATGACTATGACAAGTTATCACTGGTGGAAAAAAATTAAAATGAATGACTATTTTCTTGTAAATTAGTAACATTTAAATATATAAAATAGAATACGTTTACAAGCAACTACATTTTTTGGCTTATAAAACATTAAGACTAATATTAAATTTAAATTTCGTGTTCGTATTCGTATCGAAACAAATAAATAGAATTGTCAGCCTCAAAACACCAAATGGAGCCAAACTTTCAAGAGACCATGAGTAGTAGAACAATGACAATGAGTAATTATCAATTACTTCCCATAATTGCTTATGGGGGTCATTATTCATTTTGGCGTGACTCTTTATTGCGCAGTCATTTAGCGTATCATCTTTTCCTCGTGCTTCTTTTTAGCAAGACTCTTTTCGATGCAATTTAAATCTTGGGCTATTCCTTGCCAATCAAGGACAACCATTTCACAATATGTCTCAGAATTGGCTGAAATGTGGCTCATTTTTTGATACATATGAAAATACAAAAACTTGAAAATTTTAGATCAATAGCTCTAACCATTAAGTAATTACGTATAATTAAAGTGTTACTAATTTTAAGTTCATTTTGCCATTGTTCCGCCATTTTGAATTTGCGCGCAAGTTGAAAAATTGCTTATTTTTATCAAGACAATACAAAATCATAATCAAAAAATATGTATTTTGGGTAATTCAGGGGTAGGAAATCCAAAAATGTTATTTAATTTGGTGAAAAGCTTTAAAAAAACATCTAAAGACCATTTAAATCGCATTTTTTTGCTCAAAAAATGAACGAGCCAGTTGACAATCGGTTCAAAATTGGAACATGTTGGATAATTTTGTCAAATCTGAAATTTGGCATGCAGCAAATATAGGTTATTGCCCATATTATACTATAAAATCAACATGATTATTTGTATCCTTCAAAAAATATTTATATTTTGATAGCCGTAATTACTTAATCGTAAAAGCTATTGATTTAAAATTTTCAGATTTTTGTCTTTTCACATGTATCAAAGGATGAGCCAAATTTTAGCCAATTTTGAGACCTATGGTGTAAATTTGAAAAAATTTGTCCTTCTTTGACAAAAAAAATGGCCTTTTTTCCTATCCATGTAAAGAATTTAATATGTTTATGGAATATTAACAGTTAAAATAATCGTTTTCTCGACTTTACGATCTATACTTCCAAAATCTAGTGATGATATTCTATATTTCTATATATAATTCCATTCATAAATTAAAATAAAAAGGATCAATTCTAAAAATTCGAACATTTTCGTTGTATTCCCCAAAAAAAGTCCCATACTATTAATAACAAGGCTGTTTGGGTAACTCCAAATATAAGAAAAGTAAGTGTGATTCCAAGTGATAGAAGTATCACATGGAATTGGATGTCAATAAGATGAGTGACGACAAATTTTATCGACCAAAAATATTATTATTATAATGATTCTTTATGACCCTAAATACCAATTAATTTTATTTCACTTATTCAACCTTTATATTTACATCATGCCAAATTGAATTCATGCTATAAAAAATCACGCTAATAGCTCACTCAAAAAAGTGGACACGAATTATTTACATCCAAATTCAGAATATCTTAATTTTTTATTCATGTTAACTTAGGTTAATGACAAAAAGGACCGAGTCATCAGGATATAGACATTTGATTTAATAAAAGATAAAGGCTACTCAAAACAGTTCTTTTTAAATTAATAAGTAATAACATAAAAATGAAAAATATGATATCAATTTTTAGGAAAATCAAAATGTTTCAGTTGTCTGAAAACATGAACCAAAAATATATTAAACCTCAATTGAGGGCGTGGGTTCAAATCCCACTCCTGACAAAAAAAAATTTTTGTGTTTAAAAAAAAACTTTTTAAAAAATCACCAAACCAATGACATGTGTATGTCAAAAGTCTTCTTCGCTTTATTTAAAATGAAAAAAATTGTTCTAAAAAAATACCAAAGGAATACGAAATATCTTCACAATACCAAACACTAGAAAACACTGAAGTCTGGAATTGTGGTTGCATATTTTTGGAACTTAGAGCTTTAAAATTTTTTATTCAAAAAGATTATTGCCTGTCAATTTGATATTTTACAAGATTATTCAGAAATATGTAACAATTACATAACTCCCGCTTAATATCTTAGGTCGAAGTATTGAAGAACTGTTGCGACGTAACAGTTAAGTATCCGAAAATTTGCACTATCCAACAGTGATTAACTTATCCTATTGAGGATAAGGTCTTTTTTAAAGTATAAATCTGTTTTTTTAATGAGTATTTAGTTTTAATATTATTAAAACTTATGATTAACCTTGTCAAATTTTCTATAATTGTTAACAAGCTCTTATGAATTTGAATGGAAATTTTGTTTTCACTTTCAAGTCATGTCCTTTGTGCTTATTATCCTCGAGGAAACGTAAGAGATACTAATTTATTCCAACATTTGTACATAGCAGAAACTCAAAAATCCAAAATAAGAACCTATTTATTATTTTCTTTGAAAAACAAAACAAAAAAACAATACTATCAAATCCAGAACTTATTAAACAGAAACCATCTATAAGCATTTACATATATTATGCAATTCCCGAGTTTTTAGAGGAGTAAAAAAAATGTCAAATGAGTTCAAAAGGATATGTATACTTCTTCGCTTGCCCGAAAGTAAACATGTTACATAATATACTAACATAAGTAACATATGTCTTCGTAAAAAATATCACTTTCTTTTTGAAACTCGAGGTTTCGAGTGATATAAAAGCTAAGTGAAAAATATGTGAATTCCAAACAAATTCCTACTTTATGAAGTCGCAGAAACCCACTACAAAGTTCATTTATAAAATTAAAAAGAAAATTATGAGAGGTGGTATTATATTTAAAAGGAATTTTTTTACACTTTAACACATGTATTATATGTACATATATACGAAGGTATGACTCTTAGATTGCAGTTCCAATATAAGATGAATTTTGTACACCCGCACAATGCACCTGATATTTATATAGTTTGGATGAAGTGCTAGTTTTCATATTACATCTCTCTCATCACGATGATATTATGACCTCCAAGTTTGCATTTAATTGACCCCTTTACATAATTATACTTCTTACAACAAACATACAATTTCATATGATTCCTTCACATGTTATTTGATAAAAATAAATAGTCCACATATCTACAAAATATCAGATACATACAATATAAATAAGTTGCAAATTCGATGATGCTATATATGTAGAATATATTATAGCTTATTTCATTTTTGACAACTGTTAGTTTGATTAACTATAGTATTTATAGTTTCATCGCAAAATACAAGAACTTGTTAGTGACTATATATAGACACAGGACACATTTGTTTAAATTATCCCATCATGAAAAACTAGTCTACAAAATGTTCTTGCTCTATTTGATATATTGATCTCAAATCTAAAATAATTTATTTCAAATCATAACTTGTTTCTGATAATTTTCGATTTGAATTAGTTAATTACACTGATCAACAGTCAAAAATCTTAAGGGGTATATATATATATAATCAAAGTTATTCCGTTTTGCACGTTAATTTCAAATCTGTAATTTTTTTTTCGAGAGTCCTAAGGTTTTTGAGAAATCGGACCCTACTTTTTGAGCTAATTTGGCCCATTTTCCAAATTCAACTTCCATTTAAGCCTAGAAGGATACTCATTTTGTGCATTAAAGAATGTTGATTCGCAGGTGTACTATTTGCAGATTCCAAAAGTCTTTGTTTTGACCTAAGGGAGCTGGAGTAGGCCCAAAAGTCGGCTAAAACGCTTTACTTAAATAACTTCTTGAATACAATATGAAATGGATAAATGAGGAATGCATTCAAAAGCCAAGACCCACAGCCTTCAAAGAAGATGTCAAGTGCGAGATAAGAATCCTTAACTAAGAAGAAATCGTCCATCTAAATATGTAAATTTTCATCCAATTTCGAATCCTTGGAGTAGAGTACAAATTTCATTTCATAGGGATTTTTACCACCTATGATTAATTTGACACATCAAACAAAAAATAATTAGTCATTTCTCGTACAAATGTTTATTTTGTGACATTTTTTTGTCATCACAATGGATGTAAATATAATTTAAACATTATTTTATAATATTTGTAATGTCAAAACATATCCACTTACCAGATGTGCCCTCCTTAAGAAATTACAAATAATGATGACTACTCCTCAAAAAACTAAACTGTAACCAACTGACATGATTTAGGAGTGCTCGAAGCTTGCTAAGAAGGGCTCTGACTAATTCACAGCTCTAGAGAACATTACTTTCATTATATCGCAATCAATGGGATATAGGATTATTTAGTGAGGAAATCGATCTACAGATTAAATATTTGTAATTTTATTATATTTTATATATGCATTGCATGTAACACCCGTATTAAAGCTTATAACACACCGCATTGATATATTAAGCTCAATAATAATACATTCGACTTAGTTCAATCTTTATTGGACATAATAAATAAATAATTGACATGTATTCAACTCATAAAGTCATTTAAGAGTAAAGCTGATTTATACGTAACAATTAAAATTGACACACAAACTTATATTTTATCATTAGTTATTTTGTCAAAATATTGGCTGCCTGTTCGGAGCTTCTGTTATATATATATACATACATATATAGGTAGGTAGGTACCTGGTTATGAAGGTTGAGGATTATATTAGAATACCAGGCCCCCAGAAATGGAGAGGAGGAATGAGGAACAGGGTAACAGTAGGAGTGACTTTATTAATAGTAAGAAGTGTGTGTATAGATAGGAATGTAAATAATATGCAAATGGGGTGTGTAAAATAAAAAGAAAGAGAAAATCAACCTGGTAACTCTGACAATTTGATGAATATTGAGAGGGAAGCAGCTTGAGCTGTCATGACGTTTTATTGAGCTACAAGCTGCTATTCTCCTTTATTTATACAAATGAAGACACCAATAATAAATAATAACATTATGTATGTATACCATGGATGAGAGGCAGAATATTAACTGAAATTAATGTCAGGAAATTATATATTTTTAACTAATAATAATTATACGAGGACATGAGCCCTTTTTGTTTACATTTTATTTGCTTTATTAACGTTAATGCATGTATCTCTTCATGTGAGATCTTTACTATCAGGTAGATGTTCTCCTCTCAGTAATAAAAGAAAAATGATAACAGCTTTGGAAAACAAAAAGTACTGTTCGAAGAGCCAATTCCACAAAATCTCGCACGCGGCATTTTGCATATTTTTTACATTCCTATGTATAGACATATCGACTAAAGAAAAGACACTGAACGCATGACATGAACATAAAGGATAAGGAAAGTTAAGAAGAAGGCAACAGTATGTACATATATTTAAACACAAGTCAGAACGGATCCACATGATCCGCGTAGGGATGCAACAGTTTCCACCTAAATAAATGTTAAAAATCAGTATAGATATCGGCCTAAAAAAACCGTATCGGTCCATCTCTTTTATGAATCAAACATTTTGTATATCCTTGATTGACACCTCAATTTCGGTAACATATAAATTCCAATCTAAAAGAACAGCAATATTCTTCAAATGTATCAAAATTAGACTTGAATTGTCTCACGGATTCTTGAATAACAAAATCCAGTGCCCTTTTCTTTTATATATAGAACTCTTAAGAGATACTTAAACATTCAAAAAATGTTACGGGGAAATTTTGTTGAGATGAGTTGAAGTTTGATAAATAAAAGAAAAATATCTCTTGGTACCCTTTACCCTAATATCCCTGCCTGCTCAATAATGTAAACCAAACGCACCTTTTTGCTTCATCCTACATTGACCCAAAATGAATTTATTTAAATGGGACGCCCCTGTATCTTGCTCAACAAATTTCTCAACTCTAATACAGATATTATCTCGTAAGAAAAAAGATGTACATAGATGCTCTTGCTAATATTTAGTTTGAAGTGATATATAATTTAGCTATAAAAATATTAAAGCATGATTAGGCTTATTTTAACTTATTATATAACTTATTAATATTCGATCGATCCTATTTAAATATATATTTCTTTATTTATGGCAATAAATTTAAAAGATCATAAATACATTTTACAATAATATAAAAGGAAATCAGTGCATATAGTCATCATATCATAGCAACTTCAGGAGAATCAAGTATCGTTTCTGATTCATGAAATGTCTTCTCATATTACTTGTAATATGATTCCTATTTTTTGTGACTAAAAACTTAACATGCATTCACAGAAATAGCTGTTAGAGCAGGGGCTCTTGGTCTAGTAGACTGCATGTACCCTCTAGAGAAGAACAAAATGGTATGGTACTTCTTCCCTCCTTAATAATTTAAATCATAGATGTATATTAAAAATCTCCACCTAGATTATAGTTATAGGGGAAGGAGGGGAGATTTGATACACTCCTCTCTCTAGCACTCATTAATGACTATTTTCATGAGTGGATCCACTCATTGATAGATAATTATTTACCCCTTCATACCCCTTCACATTAAAAAAGATACTACACATTTTCTTGAAAATACTGATTTTGGAAGGATTTTTAGAAATAGTTATAGATTGTAACAATAGTTAGGGTTGTTAACTATGTATAAGCTCTGTCGGTATGTAAAAAAAAAAAAAAGAAGGAGTGAAAGCGAAAATTAATCTGGTAACCCTGACAACTTCATGAATATTTGGGACGAGAGCAAGGAGTGCTGTCATGACGTTTTGTTAAATCAGCTACAGCTCTCTTACCCTTTAAGAAAGGACGACATTGACTTTTTTTGAGAGGGGGAGGAAGGAAGTTATCACAAATCCATACCTTTCAGACGATTATATTATTATATCAAGGATTCTATTATGAATCGATTAGGTATTTTATTAATTAATTATTATTTGTAAACGGTGGGTATTACTGCATTACACGGAGTTTGTGCTCCATGCTCTCTCCTCAATAATTAAATAATAATGATAACAGCATTTGAAAATAGAAAGCGTAGTTCAAAATTCCCAACTCCCTAAAAACCACTTGATATTTACAGCTCTAGATCTATAAACTATAGTATTCTATAATTAGGGATAGCCATAAGTAATGTTTCATTAAAATCGGACCAGGAGTGTAGGAGAAGTACACCTACAAACCTTACATATACAGAAATTGATTCCATTACAATAAGGATTGACATTTATGATTGATAAAATATGAAATTCCAGTTGTAATAAAATGCCTCCCCTAACCGTATGCCCATGATCTACATTTACTTTATGTAGGGCAATTTGTTCTCTCCCATGGAGACAAGGAGAGAGAAAGTAGTACATACTATGTAAATATAGGTCAGATGTTGTATGGATCATAGATTTCGATGTCTTTATGTTGTTGTTTTAATTCAAATATTTGAATAGAGTGTCTTGACGTGACGTAACCATTGTAAAAGTCGTCCATCTTGAACCACTTTTATTAGAACAAAACCCTTTGTAACAGCCGCAGCTCATCACTTCCCTTTAAAGTTGGGCTAAACTCTTTAACATTTAATTTCGAGGAGAAAATATATATTTTCGTTATTACAAAAAAAAATATATGATTTAAAACCAACTTTTATTGTCAACCTCAAATTCATGTGTTCTTCTATTAATTATATACATGTATGTTTGTTTACTATTTATTATTTAGTCGTCAATCTAAAATATTTTTATTCAAAGACTCCACCACGCTAAGAGATACACTTAAATTAACGTTCCAGTGTTTGTTCCTTTTTTAAATTTCGGCTCACCCTTAACCCTACTCAAATTTCTGGAACAGTGTTGATAAAAATGTAAATAATATGCAAAATGCCGCGTGCGAGGTTTTGTGGAATTGGCTCTTCGAACAGTATTTTTTGTTTTCCAAAGCTGTTATCATTTTTCTTTTATTACTGAGAGGAGAACATCTACCTGATAGTAAAGATCTCACATGAAGAGATACATGCATTAACGTTAATAAAGCAAATAAAATGTAAACAAAAAGGGCTCATGTCCTCGTATAATTATTATTAGTTAAAAATATATAATTTCCTGACATTAATTTCAGTTAATTTGTTGCCTCTCAGCTATGGCATACATAATGTTATTATTTATTATTGGTGTCTTCATTTGTATAAATAAAGGAGAATAGCAGCTTTTAGCTTTTATATAATTTCCTGACATTAATTTCAGTTAATTTTCTTTCTCTCATCTATGTTATTATTTATTGTATATATAATGGAGAATAGCAGCTTGTAGCTCAGTAAAACGTCCTGACAGCTCAAGTTGCTTCCCTCTCAACATTCATCAAATTGTCAGAGTTACCAGGCTGATTTTCTCTTTCTTTTTATTTTACACACCCCATTTGCATATTTTTAGTGATTCCTACTAATTACAGACTAACTAACTTCGTTGATAATAGAAAAAGTGAAGAAGGAGTTGTTACACTTGAATTTTATTTAAGTTCCTAAAAAGGGCCTTCATACAATGAATAGTAAGTACTCATTAGACCATCTCCGAGTAATTTTAAACAAAGAATTTCAAATATGTCTCAAGTCAACAAGAAAGTAAGTTTGTTTTCAAATATTGAAAAGAGGAAAATCCACTTTTAAGTTTTTTTTACAAGAATCCGATATGGCCCCTGAAAAAACGTCCATCTTTTTCATAGCCCCAGGGATTTATTTAGTTGTAGTTTGCTAAAACCAGTTCAATAACTCTTTAAAAACTATTAAGATTCAACTACATCCGCTATCATGCTCACCATGAATCATAGTATTAGAGTAACTACGTAAGTAGTCAGAAAAACCAGATGTTTTTTATTCTTGATTGTGCCCGGTATTTTTTTTGCTACAATTAAGTTGCAATTATTGGAGTCATTATTTAATTAATCGAAATATATTTTTAATACAAACAAAAGATAATAATGCCTTCAAGAATATGAGTGCAGTTCTAACTCATTTTTAAAATATTTCAGATAAACTTGGTTTCTTGTTGAGTTGACAATTATATGTATATTATTTGATACAATATATTTTACAGCTCATGCATTCTTTTATGCCCTATTTTTCATGTCACATCTTAAAAACAAACAAACCTGGTTGAAGCGTTTACCCTGCACCAAACGGTCACTTTTTCAGCTTCCCTTGCCTGGCCGCTGAATACAAGTTTGACTGACTCTGTTTTCATTTATAACAAAGTTTTTAGATGGAAATGAATTCTAATTCTAATAGAAAAGAACAGAAAACATATACACCTATGACCAAAAAATACTGGGAAATTTGATTTTTTAATTTTTTTGGGATTCGAATAACAGGGCTACATGTTTTTGTTTTTATTTTGTCACTACATAACATAGTATTTGACATCCATGACAAATTAACGTCAAAATATTCTCATTAGTATTCTATATAGATACGCTGTCCTTTTGTGAAGAGCTAAAACCGTATTTTTCGTATATTAAACCTAGCGAAAATTCATTGGAATTAAAGTTGTAATTTTAATATAACTGAGTATTATTGTAAGAAAAAAAGAAGGGAGATTGGATTTCACCCTCATCTTGTGGATCAAATGACGTATTTTTATTGTGAGGAGGCAATTCAGGAGATGCAAGTAGTTGTTCAATAATTATGAACACTGGGGATCCCATCAATTGAATCCTCATCTGTTAAATCTGAGTGACCTTTTCTAAAAAAATACAAGTTAGCATCTAATTAATGTATCTATCCTTCCCAAAAGGGACCCACAAAATTAAAACTCATTTTGAACATTGGAATCATACCTACAAATGTTTAAAAATTAAACAAATCGAATATTAGTTATCTAAAGGGACAACCAATCCAATAGTCAATATAAATTATGATACAAGTGAAATATATTTTTCTTTTTACAATTTGTCATCTTCCGTACTTCTTTTCAAAAACAAACAAACAACCTTTGTACATCATAAAATAATGCTACTATGAAAATGACGCTAGAAAATATATTATATGTCTAGGTTAATATGTCTAAACGAGTTAATTATCCATAGTTACAAGATTTTGATTCTAAAGAACTCTTCATAATAAAAAAATACGGGATCACCAGACGAGTATGGGCTAAAAAATGAGAAAGGGGGGAATGAGGTGTATATCACCAGTATAATAGTCAGACTTTGAAGGGGAAATATGAGCAGAAAGAGAAAAGATCGAAAAAGTGTGTGAGAGAGAGAGAGAGAGATAGAGAAATGAAGAGAGAGAGAGGAGTACTCTGGTACACAGAATGTAACGAAGTAGTATAGAGAGAGAGAGAAAGAGAAAGAATGGAAGAGAGAGAGAGAGAGAGAAAGATAATGAAAAAGAGAGAAAGAAAAAAAGGAAAGAAGAAGATAGTCAGTGAAGAGACATAGAGTTTAGTTGAGCCTGTTACTGGATAAATGGGATGGGAGAGCCTTTCTGACACACTCAAGTTTTCATGTCTCAGCATCCTTACGGTTATGGAGGATATCCTCCTCAAGGATATCAGCAGTATTATCAACAGCAGCAGCAGCAAATGCCACAGTCGCAGCAACAACAACCTCAACAACGATCCTGGCCGCAGCAGCAGCAGCAACAACAACAACAACATCAACAACATTATGTTCAACATCCACAGCAACAACAACAACAACAGCTCTACAACCACCACCAACATCATCAACAACGACAGCAACAGCAGCAGCAGCATCCTTCTTCTTCCCGAGAAAAGGATCTGCGTCCGTACATTACCTCGAATGGAGGCCTTCCTCCCGGAGTGACGGTCGTGGGACATAATTCCCAATTCACGATGCCTGAATTACCCAAAGGCGTTTCCATCTCTCGCCAGAGCTTGGGCAACGAAAAAGTGGTGCAAACGGGTGTTGTTCCTCCTCCACTCCATGCGAAACCCTCTGTCCCCCCCTCCTTCCCCACTTCAACCCAAGAAGAAGAAGAAGTCACAAAGCCCCGACAGTACAAACCCCTCGTCAAACATTTCAATAGAAATGAACTAGGATTTGATCTTTCCAGAGTGAAAACAGAGCCTGGACTTCTGGGAGGACCTCCACCTCTCACCATTCGACCAGAATTACGGCCCTCTCCTTCTATGAATCAGTCGAAACCTAATAATAATAGTGTCATGACTTCTTCAAACAGCAAGTTAAATTCATCTCCTGTCGTCTCTACGAGCTCTAAAACTCAAATTGTTACATCTATTCAAAATTCGATGCCCTCTAATGCCGTAGCCTCTACGGGAAATCCAAAGTCTCATGAAGAAAGTATCGTGCCCCTTAGTAATAAATCATCGGATGCGGATTCAGGTGTTGATGAGGAAAATAGTTTAAAGTCTATCGAAGATGAAACTAAAAAAGATAAAATAGATATGGATAATAATGCGGATTCAACAGGGAATCTTGACACTTTCTCTGATGGAGTGCAAAATGAGGATGAATTGAATAATAAAAATAATAAAGGAATTCAGGGAAGCAGGAATGAAGAGGAACACGATATACTCGTATCTCATGTATTCAGTGAGGAAGATGCCATGCTTAATGGCTTACCTGATACTGCCTCTGAGTCCGTGCGCCAATCGATAGACTTCTTTTCAAATTTGAAGAATCCTGTTGTAGGCAAAGACACTCTATGTATTTACTGCACTCAAAATTGTTATGATAAAGATCCTAAATTATTGAATTGTCTACACACCATTTGTTCTAGCTGCTTAAAAAACCAATTGAAAGAGTCATCCTCAAGTAAGAGTACTCAAGACGTCATTTTAGATCTTGATGTTGCTCCAATTGGGATTGAGAGGTCAGTTTATTGTCCTCCTTGCAAAATTAAAACATTGGAGAACGAAATTACTCAAAATATCATTATTATTTCCGCTGACCTGAGTATGGGTAGTGAAGATTCGGATGGAAAAATATGTAATGTGAGTAATGTTTTTAAATAATATAGTGTGTACATACTTTGAAAGCATAAAAGTAGCTTTATATTATTTTTTCATTTTTTTTTTTTTGGAAGATGCTTACAATTCTAATATACATCCTAATTCAAACCAAAAACTATAATTGATGTGGATTTAAAGTTCAAATTCAAAAATATCTTCCTAAATTAGTTATATATAGAAAGAAAAAATCAAATTTTTTAAAGTGCTTTAAACAATATAGTAACTGGTTAAACCATTTGAATAAGTAAATAAATTCAAATATTGTCAACAATGTAATGATTACTATACGTGTTTTTTTTGTTATTTTTGTAATTTCTCGTATCAACTCAAATATTGTAAATGTTTATATAATTTTTCAGAGTTGTGATGAGGACAACATTTCCTCTCAATGGTGTAAAGACTGTGAGGAATATTTATGCGATGATTGTGTCAAAGCACATCTCAGGGTTAAAATGACCAAGGACCATATTTTAAAGCTAGTGATATCCTCAAAAAAACAGTTGTCATCTTCTTCTTCAAGTGTACCCTCCTTACAGTCGTTAAGAATTTGTTCATATCATGAGCAAGAATATCTCGATTATTACTGCGATAATTGTGAAAAGCTCACTTGTCGAACTTGTCAATTATTAAATCATCAAGGTCACACACATAGGTTGTCTAGAGATGTTGTAATTGACTTTAAATTAAAGTTAAGGCAAATGGTATCGGATGTGAAGCTGAAGAAAAATACATTGGAGGAAAATAGGGCGTTATTGGGTACAAAATTAACTGAAGTCAACATTAAGGAACGATCTTTACTCACTCAATTAAAGGACATTGAGCAGTATCTTGTTAACAAAATTGAGTGCCGTTTTAAAGAATTAATTAAGGGAGTCAGTAAAACTATCTTGGATAAAAGGAAAGCCTTAGATAGTCGAAAAAGTACATTAGATCGTATCTTTCAACAAGCCGATCATTCACTTGCTTTTGTTGATCACTTAATTAATTTCAAGTCTCAAGAACAATATGGCGAAGATTTGAGTATACTTTCTGCTAAGAGAACGGTAGAAAGACAGCTTCGACGTCTTAAGAAGACGGATACATCAACTGGTCTTACAGACCAAACCAATAATTTCAAATTAGATGCCTATTTCCAACAATACTCAGGATCTGCGATGCATGAGGGATTAGATTCTTGCTTAAAGTATGTCATTATTACTCATAAAACTTATAATACTTTTTTCTATTTTTAATTCGATAGGCAAATGCTCGCAGACGTGAAAGTACTTAATGCTCCACCTAAAGCTCCTCCTTCTGAGACAGTTGCTCCTCAACCCAATGTACAATTAGTTCCTTCTCCATCTCAGAAGATAGTGATTAAAAGACCTGTAGAATCTCCATCCCAAGGTAGTCGTCCTACACAGCGCACATCGTTGTTAAAATCTCAAACTCCTCAGATTGTAAAGCGTAGTTCATCTACCTCGAAAGCTGTTGGACGAGGACTTTCTTCACCTAACATTGGTGGAAGAGGTTCGCAAACTTCAAGTGGTAGAGGTAGATCTCCTGCAGTAAAATCTTCTGGCTCAGGCAGAGGTGGAAGAGGAGGTTCTGCATCAGCAGGGCCTGGAAGGGGAGCTTCTACTCGTGGTGTAAAAAATGGTTCAGTTCCAACAGGTCGAGGGGGTGTTGCAAGGGGGGGTATGAATCATTCTCTGAGAGGAAAATCTATGGGGCCAGCACAAGTTGGATTAAATAAAACAAAACAAGGAGGAAATACCATTGTGGCTAGACCTTCTGTTGGTATTGGAAGAGGCTCTAGTTCCTTAAATAATAGCTCTGTCCTAAAATCACCAAGTATGGCCATCAATGCTCAACAAAAGATGAGCTTACACCAAAAGCAATTAATGCAACAGCAGCAGCGGCAACAACAACAAAGAAATGCTCAACAACTTGACACAAGGAGAGTGTCTCATCGGCAGCAGGTTTTGAAACAGAATGAAGTTATTCCATCGAAACCTCCCATCCTAAGACAGAGGTCCCAGATAACTGTTACATCATCAAATTATCAGCAACAGTGGCCTAACAATGCTAATAATTGGACTCAACAGCAGCAACAACAGCAACAAAACAACTACTTTGTGGCTGCTTATGGACAGCAACAACAACAAGAGCCATACCCACCATCAGGACAAGTGTCAACCACTCTCCAGTCTGCCACTCAGCCATCTAGAAGTAGTTCTAGTTGGCATACTCCGCAAATCGATATTGCATCCTCGGTAGCCTCACAAGCTAATACAGTTTCTAAGTCAAGTGACACTAGTTTTAAAATAACTCTTCCTTCGATTTCTAAAATTCAGCCAAATACAAACAGCATTCCTCATTTAGAAATTTCGAATTCAAATCAAGAGTCATTTTCTGCTGTAGTGGAATCTAAACACTCGCTTGAGATCGATTCTCAGAGACTATTGCCGTCAGAAAGTGTTCAACAAGGAGAGAAAGAGGTCTCAGAAAGTATTTCTAAGCCACAAAATAGTAATCTGAATGTATCTCATAATTCTACTATCGGCAAAGTCATTGAATCAGTGTCTACTCCTAAAGGAATTACTGTAACAATTAAAAAAGAAGTAGAGGACAATAACAGCAATCCTACAAATATACCTGTAACAACCCATAATTCTGATGCTGAAGATTGGTGTGCAGTTTGTCATGATGGTGGTGATGTACAATATTGTTGTGCTAGATGCCCAAAAGTGTATCATTTATATTGTTATATTCCTCCAATTACATCGGAACCTCCTGATGATTGGGTATAAATATTTGTAAATTGTTTATGTTTTCATTCATGTGTTCACGTTTTCCTTCAGGTTTGCATTATGTGCGCTACAGTAGCCGAAATTTATCAGTATTCAAACAAAGTTGAAAAGGGGAAAATGGGAGAGCGCGACCTAATGATATGTCGCCGACTATTATTTGAATTATATAACCAGTATCCTCAAAGTGCTTCCTTCAAAGATTGTGCCGACTTAAACTTCCCTGAGTATCTTGAAGTAGTTAAGGACCCCATTGCCTTGGATGTGATAAAAAATCGCGTCGACCCAAATAACATTGATCAGGTAAGGACACCAATTTTCAGGCCCTCATTTAAGAGAAGATGATTAATTCGTTATTAATTTCAGTATTCAAGGATTGAAGAGTTTCTGTCAGACGTAAGGCGGATGTTTAAAAATTGTTATATATTTCATGAAAAAGACAGTCAATGGTTTACGCACGCAAAAGAACTGGAAGAGTATCTCGATAAGAAATTAGAAGAATGGATTCCACATTTGGCCTATGACCAAACCTTAAACGATTTAAATAATATCAAAAAGAGAAGGTAATAAGCTCATTGATCCGTTAAGTAGTGTTTTGTTTTGTTTTGTTTTGTTTTTACTCCTAAATTAGAAACACGGAACCACCTACACCTGGACCCTCATCTACGAAAAAGAAGAAAAAACTTGACGTTCCTGCAGAGGAATCCTCTAATCCTGAAGACATTCCGAAGAAAAAAAGTAAAGATATAAAAATAAAACGCAAGTCCAAAGTGTCTGATGATAAGGATAATGGCGAGGATAAGAATGAGGCGGAAGAAGAGGAGGACGGTGAAGAAAGTGAATCTCTCTCAGAAGGTTTGTCTTGTATCTATGTGTAAACAGACGTCACATATGTATACACAGAGTTGTCACGTCCATATATACGCATGGATGGGGACTTTGTATATGCATTCATATATTTTAATTTCTACCTATTGCTCATGAAATTGGTATATCTTTAGGTGAAAAGTTGGACTACCTGGATTGTTTGGAGGCCAAATTAGATAAAGCTCACAAAACAGTGGATGAGAAAGATGGTGAAGGTAGCAATGCTGTGGTTAGAAGACGAGGAAGGTCACGTTACTCTTTAAAAAAGTTATAAATTTTTTTTATTGTTTTAAGTTTACCATTTATTATTATACTTTTGCTCTGTTAATCTGTAATCTTAATATATATGAAAAAGAAGACAAAAACTTCCGCACGCATCTCCTCCTTAATTCACTTTAATAGATACATGCATCATTTTTGGGGACTTTCAGATACCCAAAATTACAATAGTCAAACCCGATCTGTTTTTGTGTGTCAACATGGTCGATCCCACAAAAAAAAAAAAAAAAAATGTGTGAACCAGAATGTGCTTAAAACTTTGTCTCTAGTTGAACTGTGAAGCCGAAAAAATTATTAAAAAAATTTCAATCCCAGATTTTGGGATTTTTCTTGAGTTTTTGAAAAACAAAAATTGAAAATGAATTATATAAGATACATCTAACTTCGTAATACAAATCATATGACACCTTTAACATGGTTAACAAGCACAAGTAACTAAGAAATGAACGATTTTATTTCTTACACTTTCCGTCCATGTAAAAAAACATTCTAAAATCGAATAAAATAATAAATGTAGTTAATAAGATATCTGCTTCTGATATTTAAGCATTAGCTGTGTATCTTTGTATAAAAAAACTGATTCTAAATTAAATTTTGTATTTAAAACCTGAATGTACTCCCCTTGCATGGGAAGGTGATTTTTCTTTAAATAATGAAACTATTTTTTGATCTACTCAATGAGGGTATAATTTTGAACGCCGAGTTACAAAATATACATATTGTATGAATTGTGACATAAAAAGTTTGTATACGTCATAGCTTTATAGCCATTATTTGAAATCGGAAGAGGGGGCTTAAAAAAAAACCCGCAAAGGGAAGAAGAATCTTGAGACAAAATCAAATATTGAATTATACTTTAGCTTCAGATTAACAGATTTATAGACACTCATACTATTTTTCCTGGAAAGTATGAAGAAGCAAAAGACGCGTAAGAGACTGTAACTTGCTAAACGGGTAATTTTCTAGTTTCTTTAAAGAAAGATTTAAAGAATATGTTGTACATTGTTGGTTGTTTCTTGATATTTACTAAATAATAAGCTTTTTAGTTAATGATCAATTTTTCTTTTGTCAACGCTTCATTCTATGCAATTATCAAACTTCTTATTAAGTACTTTTTATTTTCTGAAATTTTGTAAGTACTTTCAAACTTCTACAATTACATTAGCATATAATTTATAATTGTTATTATCAGCTCTATTTAACATTAAAATGGGTTGGAAGATTCCTAAATTGTATTTATGTCATTTTATATGATACGTATTCAGCCTTCATTAGCAGCTAATTTGCCTTTTTCTATCCAAAGATGTATCAAGTCCAGCAACTGCTTATATATCTATATACTAAGGCAACTAAAGTCCTCTTGAGTTAAATAAGCTACCACAACTCTAGGTAGTTATACTCAGGTCTGTGACAAGAAGTTTTTCTACTCTAGTCGAATCCACACCTCTATTTATAGGAATGTAAATCATATGCAATTCGGGCGTGTTATAAAAAAAGAAAGAGAAAATCAAGCTGGCAACCCTGACAATTCAATGAATGTCGAGGGGGAAGCAGCTTGAGCTGTCATGACGTTTTACTGAGCTACAAGTTGTTATTCTCCATTATACATATATACAACAATAAATAATAACATAGATGAGAGGCAGAAAATTAACTGAAATTAATGTCAGGAAATTATATATTTTTAACTAATAATAACTATACGAGGACTTGAGCCCTTTTTGTTTACATTTTATTTCCTTTATTAAACGTAATACATGTATTCCTTCATGCATTATCTTTACTATCAGGTAGATGTTCTCCCCTCAGTAATATTGGAAAAATGATAACAGCTTCGGAAAACAAAAAGACCTGTTTGAAGAGCCAACTCCACTTTTTTATCACACGCCCGAATTGCATATGATTTACATTCCTATCTATTTATATCATTCAATCAGGGGCGTACTGGCCCGGCGGTCAACCGGTCAATGACCGGTGCGCCCCTCTGAAATCTTTACTAGGCGCCCCTTCGATTAAGCATAATGCGCCTTTATCGTACAAGATATTTACTCTTTGCCCGGTGGAAATTTTCGCCCCAGTACGCCCCTGCATTCAATAATCCAATTGATTGTGTGACTCGTTCCGAAAGGTAAATTTCTTTTTCTAAACATGAAAATATGTCCTTGAAGAAATTCTTAAGTGCAAATTTGTACATAATATGGAAAAAAAGTCATGGATTGATAGTAATCAATTACCCAAAGATGATACAAAATAAAATGTGAACGTAAGATCCATGATCTTTTAAAGGAATGTGTTTCAAATAATTTGATCTAAAATATTTATCAAAAATAGCAATGAAGTTCTCAATAATGAGGTACTCTGTACCTATATAAATGTATAACCTTTTATGAAAACATTTGCAGTATCTATAAACTATAGATAATATATTAATGCTCATTTTTGCAAATTTTGAAATTCGAATTAGGAATAAAATAAAATATTATTTTAATTTAAAAGACCCTATGTCCTCATTCTCTCGGAGCATTTTTTTTAGTTATACAACGTGAGTCCTATCATTTTTTCATGAAAATACTCTCATATATTAATAAAAAAACAATACCAAGGGTCAAAATTTCTTTTTCTGCAAAAAATATCCTAAACTCCTTTTAAATTGCTGATGGGAAAAATTATTCATTTTTTTGGAAATCAAAATATGGTCACTTAGATTTAAATCATGGAAAAAAATACCAACATTTACAAATTAGGCTCTTCAATTATATTATGAACCGAATGATTTTTAATATTTGTGAAGTTGAGGGTGACTGGATTCCTCCACAATTACCGCCCTTCTGGATCGACAACTAAAGATCTTTAAGTTTGGAAATAAATTTGAGGGACCATTTGAGTTTTTTAGAACGTTAATTTCTTATAATTTTGATATGTATTTAGGAAACTAGGTTGCGGGACAAAGTTCTGTCACCCCGGAATCTTATCTAGGGATCTGTGATCTTGACTCTTATATTTATAGTTTTAAATAAAGCTATAAATAAATTATGATACTTTTTGCATAGTAAATTTAAATAGAGTAGTTCTGAATATTTACATTCATTCATTTCATGATGAAAGCGGATCTTAAAATAACGTAGGCCTCATTTTGAGATCCCTTTGAGATGATGCGTTTAGCTAGAGTTTCTTAAGGGCAAGAGAAGGGAGGGGGAAATGTAAGGGAGTAAGGAAACAATTTCAGGCGTGTGAGGCGTTAACCACTCTTATAAAGTGCCATCTAACGTAATTAAAAGACAATAAATAATATAGAAATATTTACTTACATATAAATATTGATTTGTGTATTAGTATTGCATTTTTTCATAACCAGGTGGTGCTCTTATCAGACATATAAGTCCTTTGAAAAAGGCTGGATCCCCCCTTCTCTGATTTTCCCTCTCTCCTTTTTTTTTTTTTTTTTTTGAAAATAGCAAAAAGGAAATGTACATCGCATAATATTTCAGTCGTGCCTCATAGTTCAATTGGGCAACTTAGTTAATTGCTGGCATTTTGACTAAATTATGTATGTGTATTGTTGATTAGAAGTTAGTTATTATGAGCTGAGGGTTGCTTTTTCATTATCTGTGAGACTGGAGGTGTTAGTGGTATAAGGAAAATATGATGTCCTATATTCGCATGTTGTTTACTCTAGGATTTCTGATCTTATGGACTAGCGCTGTGTCTTCTGACATAGCATGGACAAATATTCAAACGTCCTTTGTAGAAGGTAGTTAAATACCCCGTAGATTCCCCTTTTCAAAGTAATACATGAACAAGAGAACATCATTCCAGGTCAAGTGGATACGTGGACAAAGAGTTTATCAGGATGTTCTTGCAAAAATGAAACTCAAAGTGAGGAAGGTGGTGATTGTGCATGTTGTATGGAAGATAATGGGGGATGTCAGTGTGGATTTGGAGTCACTAATCGGTGCGGACAGTGTGGTCTACAGGAATTTTGTGATAATAGTAAGAGATCTAGTAATTAATATCGATTGTTATAATTAATCGTGAATAAGAAATTCTCCATCCCTTATTTCCCGTGGGAAAATGTGGAGCTCCAGTGGCGCAATCGGTTAGCGCACGGTACTTATAGTACAGTATTAGTGAGAAATGCCGGGGTTGCGAGTTCGAGCCTCGCCTGGAGCAATTTTTTTACTTTCAATTTTTTTATCCAAACGAAAATAGTCTTTCATTTTACAATTATATTCTCATCATTTTCAAATCTAAATTAATGTAAGATCTTATGTATAATAATATCTTAAAATGACTCTTTCTTAATCTTTATTTATTTCATACAGTTTTTGAATTAAAATAACATTGTTGAGAATCTCCTATCTCTCTAAAAATAGTCGGTATTTAAAAGTAAAGTTGTTAGATGTGTTATGGAGTGCAACTCATCATCTTAGATCATTATTTCCTGATTTCAAATATAAATTAATTTCTCTTAAGGGATTTTTTTTTCTTTTCTTCCATTCTGATATGTTCTGTGTTGAATTTAGTACTAACCTGTAAAATTGATAAATTCAATATAGCTTTACATACATATGTAAAGTTTTATACATTCTACATATAATGTGATATATTTAATCTTTATTTCCCAATTAATCTATTCATAAAATTTAAGATTGTGTAATTTCTTCTAAGATAATATATATTCTTGTAGCTTTTTATATATATTTTTAAAATAAAAAGATATATTATATCCATTTTAAATACCTTACGCTTTAATTTCTCCATAAACACGGATAAAGCAAAAATTCAAGTATAATTTTCATACAAATGGTAGTAATATGTATGTACACATTTAATTATTGTATTATGGACTCAATTATCACAAGTATTACAATTTCAGTTCATAAACATTAATTAATTATTATTTTGTCAAAATACATTTTCAATCACTTTATATGTATATAAACATATATACTTTTAGATAAAAGGCTAATTAAAGGTTATAATCAAAAGGAAATATACAAATTGTGAGTTATATTTGGATGAAGGGTCACAACTACACATTTTTTTGCTATTATTTCCCATCAAATCTACATATTATCTGATATCTATGTATCAGAATACAATTAATATGTTGAGACAGAGAATTAGTTCGACTTAATTGTTGGGTGACAGAAGATCGATCTAAAGGATGATTTTCAAACTTTTGAATGGATATATTTGTATAAAAGTTAATGTACCTATTGAAATCCTACTCTCCCCCAGACAAACTAAATTACACTGTTTCTATTTTGCTGTTAGATATCCACTTTTTCCACTGTCCTTATTAGTGTTTGGGAGGGTGATTAGTTGAACTATTAAATGTTTTTATTTTGAAGAATTAATTATTTACTTTTAAGTAAAGAATAGTTCCATTGTTGGGAAGTATTGGCTATGTACTTTCAACTGATTTTGGACCTCTTTTTCTGTTTCTTTTTTGGAAATACAATATAGGTAACGTCGTTCTAAATATTATTATTTTATAAAAAAATATATATTTATATCATTTATTGAGCATTTCTTCAAAGTAAAGTTTATTACTAAGCTCTATGACACTTTATTTTCTCTACCTATGTTTGGTTTTTTCCTTTTTTTTTTTTTTTTTGAAAATAAGCTTATAAACAGACTTGTAGAAATCCCTGATAATAATTGAAAAAAAGAAAGAAAAAAGATAGATCGATTATATTTGAAAAGCTCTAAATAAGTATATTTCAGGACATATCAACCTTTCCTAGAGGTTTTGAGTATAGTGTCCATAATGGACTGGAATATTATGTCTATCAAATTTGGGCTGTTTATACGCATTAATGAAGTAAAAATAAATAAATTATACTTAATTGATAATTTTTCATTTTTTTTTTTTTACTTCTGTGCAACATTGCTATTAAGTTGATACACAACCGATTCTAAATATCTTTACGAAGAGTCGTCTCAATGATATCTTTAAAACATCAACAGCTTCTAAGTATTATTTTGTCGTCTGTCAATTTTCTATTTCTCTTGTCACTGGAAGGAACGTTCTGACATTGATTGATGTAATTCAAATCAGCTGTTTGTAAGCTGTATACTACTAGATGAATAATAATTTCACAGTTAAGAACACTAAAAAAAATGCTATGTGCTGTATAATATTCTATTTTATTTATGAATGGCTATAATATTGTGATAAAAACATATAATATTAAAAATGTCCTTTGAAATACAATCCCAAAAGGAATTTTTGGTAAAAAAGAACTTTTTCAAATAAAAATTTAAATTTAAAGTTTTTTTATTTGAGAAATATTTCCTCAGGTCCCTTTATAGAACATTTGATTGAAATTATGCATTTTTACTCCGCGATAAAAATGCATTGTAATCTAAATTAGAGAGTACAAAGCTACATTCCGATCTGCGGCATTAATTTATTCGGCAAGCTGACGGATATTTGAATTTATTTGTCAAACAAGATTGATAGCAATTATATATTCATAGTTTCAATAAATCCAATAAATTTTCCCTTATCTTGTAAAACATTAATTAGGGGTGTGAGAATATGATTGGATATTTAAAGAGATAAAACTATGGACCTTTAATTTTTTTAATGTGTCATCAAATGCTATTTGATTAATTATTAATTAGACAATGGTATTTTGATACAATTTATAAGTGTTTTTTTTTTTTTTTTTTTTTTTTTTCAAAAATCCAATACGTTTTTCCTTGAATCATATTAATACTCTTGATTCGAATATACATTTGATGAGGGTTGTGGTGTCACCATAGGATAAGATTTTAAAAAGAAAAATATTTTCATGTTTTGAGTAGTATTCATTACTTTTAATGGCAGGAATCTATTTATTTATGGTATAAATATACTTTTTTAATAAGTTTTGGTAGAGGTTGCAACTTGTACTGTTTCATGACACGAGATAAAATTTTCATTTCTGTCATAAAATACTTATAAATTGATAATCATCAAAATTACTCTATTCATTATCTGACAACATTTGACATCATCCTCTCAAAACCTTTAAATTCATAATTTAAAATCGCTCTTTTAAATTGTTGCACACTATTTGCGCTGATAGAAGTTGTAAAATACAAGATTATTCTGGAACTTTTCCTCTCAAAATCCTGTTTTTTTCGGCATACATCTTTTCGGCCTTCTATAAAAAAAAATTTAGTGGGCATTGAGCAGAGATGTGAATAATCAGATTTAAATTTATTTGTCTCTTTGACTTACTTTATGATTGAGTAAAAAATAAAATAACATTTATTAAAGTAAGGAGTAACTAATGAACTTTACTCTTGAGGAACGAGGAGGGTTAAGTAACGAATAATTACTCACTTTTTCCTGCAGTGTATTCAACATTGCTCCTCGTCTAAGTCAGTCTTCAGATATCTATAAGACATAAATATATTTACTTTTATTTAATATTTTTTTTGATAAACACTCAATTCCTTATGTCTAGAGTGTAATTGAACCTGGTACCGTCTTGAATTGTTGCATTCCTTGGTTGTCTTTATTTTCATTTCTTTTTTTCTCTTCTTCTTCTTCTTCTCCATTATGATAATTTTTAATTAAGATTCTTAATATTAAATGACAACAATTGGAGGAGGGAGTCATTTATATTCATTCTTTTTTCTCCCCTCTTAAATTTTAAATTGTTTACTTTGTCTCTTCAATAGCAAGACGTCGTGTAATTTTGTCATATTTTCATTTTTTTATATCATATAGAAATTAAATGAGCTTTTTTTTTTTTTTAATATTCTTGTTATAACCTTGCTTCTACATAGGCATATGTACTGTGTAATTCCTCCATTTCACAGTTTTGAAAGAGGAATATTCTGATTTAAGGTTATAATAAATAATCTCTACCTACAATATTTTTATAGTAATAAATGGAGAATCAAACAACTCCTTTTTCTTTTTGACAACTACATATAAAAACAGATCCGTGATTTTTTTTTCAGTGAAAAAATGTAGTAGATTAAAGAGAGAAGGGAATGAATCCAATTTTCTCATCACCATAAGGTGTTTATAAATGTTGAATGCTTCTTATGGTTTGGTTTTAAATGTGTGCCGCCGTCAGGGTTTTTCATCAAAATGAACGTATTTAATAATGTATACATAATTTAAAAGTACAAAATGCACAAATTTAGGAATTTACCAAAAACCAAATTGTAGAATAAGCGTTTTTGGCCTCATCCTTTTTTTTTTTTTTTTTAAAAGAAAACTTTCCTTTTCCTTGAAACGGCATTTAAATTTCCAACGTGTCATGAATCATTTTCAGTATTTATGAAGCTCAATTTGCTTGAGTGGTTGTGTATACATAAGTAAATAATGGAAATAACTAAATTTGAATTAGTGTGTTCAAAATTCAAGTATTGCCTCTGTCAATTAAGTTGTTGTATACTTAATAATAATTATAACAGGTACAGACAAATTGTTCATGCTGCAATCAAAAAAAAAAAAAAAAAAAGAAATGAGATGGAAACGTTTTAAGTCAATAATTTAGAGTACTTATGTTATGTTAAGTAAAATGCACTCATGAAATTTCCAATAGATAGCCTATGTTTGTATATAACTACATAGACTGGTGGTGTAGTATGTGTCCTTTCTGATGACACTGATAAGTAAATTAATACACGCCGTTCCCGAACAGCATTATCCGATTAAAGTGATCATTTATCACATCTTTTAACCCCTTTCATCTAGTTGCCCTATGTTTTGATGAACTGAGGTATGTAGGTAAATTACATTGAATTCCTTGTGAATCAAAACTTTAACTTTTGACACAAAATTATTTAAATGAAGAAAAGTAAAATTATATTTATATCATATTTTTTTATTATAAACTAAACTAATGTTGGTGAGAGCCCTGTAGTTCATATTCCTTTGAGGATCAATGCTTCTTCTTCAAAGGTTTGACAAAAAATGGACAGTATTTTTAAAATAAAAATACCAAAGAACATCAAATGTTTTTCCTTTTCTAATCCTAAAACTGCATTTATTCTGAACTAAAGTCCCATCCCTGCTCATAATATGCATTAGAAATTTATTTTTGGAACATTAAACAAGTGCATGTAGTCAATAAACTTATGCAAGGATTGAATATATTTATCCAAGATGTATCTTACTTGTCAGATTCTTAATCCATCTGCAAAAACAACCTAGCTTCTTAATGTCAGTACCTAGACATTGATTTTATTTTATTCAAACATCCCTGTTTCTCTCTTTGGTATCAAGTTGCATTCAATACAGCATTACAGCATAGAGGCATTTGTTAAAGTTTCCTTAAGATAATTTTGAAAATGGATCCAATGTATGTATTTAAAAAAAAATACAATATATATCAAGTATGTCCTTCAACATGGGAGATTTATTTGTCTTTTCTCCTCTATACTTGCATATAACTGGACATATAACGTTTTTAGTATATATACGTAAAAAGCCAGACATATTGTTTTATCCTTGTTGCCACTTTTCATCAACTATGAACATCAAACATCATACTATCTGGTAGTCATTACTTTTGTTCTCTTTGAGGAAAGATCTCTTTATTTACACATCTGAATGAACGTATTAATAAGCGTTTCAGTTACCCAAGCAACGTAGGTTATTAAAGAAAAAAACATCAATTTTCTTACTCAAACAAGGAGGTCGTCACTAATTAGAAACATGACAGAGAGACTCTCAAAATCGTTTTAGAATCTTTCAATCTGAGGATTGGTATCCTATTTACCGCCTCGAATCATACCATAAAAATCCCAAAAACTTAATAGCCTCTGCCCAAAGATAGAAACAAAAAAACCTTAGGCTATATTTTGAATCAAGGGATCAAATTCTACTAAATTTGGCTTATTTTGATCTCAAGACATATTCAGTATGTATTAATTTTAATTAGAAGTGAATTAATATTTAAAAAAGAGAATACCAACTGAAAAAAAAGAAGAAGAAAAGTCTGGCTAGTCTACTTACATACTTTTAATGCTAAAAGCATCGTCTCCATATATGTATAGAGTATAATGTTAGCCAAATTTGTCATTCTCTTCGATTATTTGACTATTCCTCTTTTTATAGTAGAGATATGTTTTATTAATAATAAGAAGATCATATGGTTCCCCTGTTTAAATAAATACATTTAAAAGGAAACAAAAATATACGCGTTTACTTTAAATGATGAATTGATCGGGGGGGGGGGGGATGTATCAATGTAAACGTTTCCACCTAATGTTTGTCTACTTTTCCTCAAACTCGGCTCCACCTTGGAAAAAGTCCCATCCCTAGTAATAAGAAACGATGTCAGCAGCCAAATTAAGATTCATGTGAATAATTTTTGGATCCGTAAGCGTATTTTTATGTGATAAAGATAAAGAAACATGACGACCCCTCCTCTTATACCACTTGACCTCTTCAATTCATAACAAGTATCCAAAATAGTTTTAGTATTCTCCTCTTTTTCTTTATGCTTCTTGATTCCCTCTTTAGTGTCTATATACTAAATATGTACGGACAAATAATAGACCCATGCTATATATATATATATATCTGTTAGCCTTCTTCCAATTCATTTCCCCTCTTACTTCCTTTTTCGATCCCCCCTTTTTGTTTTCAAGTAAAAATTTGAGTTTCCATTTCTTTCTTCCCTTTTTTCTCCTTTTATATTTGATGAAGTTGTAAGAAGAGTAAGTAAGAGGCCATACAGTTCTACTGAATTTACAATTCATTGCTTTTCTCATATATTGACTTTCTATTGCTCATCATTCTTCACCCCATGTTCAAAGTCACTTCTACTCCTACCCCCGGTATAAGACAGTCAATGAACTACTAGATCTCCATCCCCTTTCAGGTATAAGGAATGTTTAAATGTGAAGCTTGTAATATCTATCTACAATATACATTTGTTTATCACAATAAATCACAGGTTACTTATGTGTGAACTGACTTGCCGCCATATCTTGGTCTTTAATAAAAAATTAATAAATTAAATTGATGGAAAATCGGATGTGTATTTCATTTACGTCCCTGGAATTTCCCATACCTTAGCTTTGACTAAATTGACGTAAATGATGTGTTCGAAAAACTTTTTAATCCATGACTCAAAACTACGGCCATTTTCTTGATTTCCTGAATACTTGTTATTACTTGTAGTTTGGTACTTTTCCTAATGATAACCGGCCGTATTCCCAATATAATTCCAATGATCGATGATAAAATTCAAAATGAGCTACTTTCTGAACCCTTTGATTTATTTAATGACAAATAATTCTCTGGTTGGAAATAATTGGCTAACTAAGTTACCAACTGATTTTGGGCCTTTATTTTCTGTATCCCTTATCTCCAGTGTAGAAGAAAAGATTGTGAGATACAATAAGGATAAGGACGTGATGATTGCTCAGAACATAATTAGGCTCAAGAGTCGATAAATCGACAGCTAACAAAAAAAATATGTAAATTATACAGTATACATGTATATGTTTGTGACTGGGATGATGTCATTTTCAGTGGATATACGTAGATACTTAAAAGATTTACAATCTACATGTTTTCTTATTGAGAGTAGAAAGTACATTTTTCTTAAATTTAATGGTGCTCTTTAAAAATACTATAAAAGGGAAAAGGTTACTTTATCAAGGGAAATGTAGGAAATTATTCTCAAGGGATCTATGTGTGTAGGCATGGAAGATGATATTACTAGATATATATGTATTCTATACTCCAAGTCTATCTGTGCGGAGGAGTCTCATGTTTGTACTACAGGAAATTTTATCTATTCATTAAAGGAGAAGCAATTGCAGATTTATTGATACCGTGTCCATAAATAACTTGTTGTTATTATATCTATGTACACATATTGGTATACATAGTAGGAAAAAGCGTAGTTTGTAATGCTCATTTAACCATAAGTCTTTAGTGACAATTAGTGACCATTATTTAAATAAATAATTTGTTTAATGACTTGGCCACGCTGATAATATGTTAGTCAGGGTGAGGCTATAGGCAGTGCCGGAGGAGGGAAGCCAAGGGTCTTTAGTTCCCCACTTTTTGACTCCCCCTCATAAAAAAATCCACCAACAAACGAACGAACAATGAAGTGTTGCGTGATGATCGTGTCATTTTTGTAAATCTGGGCGAGCCTCCAGTTACGAATTCCTGTTCCTGCCTTCTTATAACCATTTCAATTGCGTTATGTTATCCTGACTATTTTATCCCGAGTAGCAGGGTCAGTAAAAACCAAGTGTGAAGAGTTCTGACTCTCCATTATTTTCCTAATGAATTTACAAGTTTACAAGGAATGGATCTCTCAATTGTAGCCATTCATACGTTAAATAACTTTCAAATCTATGTATCGTAAAAGAGTGTCTTGTCTAATTTAATTTTAATTTTCAAAAGTACAAAATAAAAAAAAACATTAAGTAAGACAAAAGACGGAAGAAGGGAAGGGGTTTATAATGTATCTTCATCAATAAAACCCGGATACACCCATGGTTTTAACAAAATCTATATAATCATATTTACGGTACTCGAGTCCTAATCCCCCTTTTTATAAGCCTCTTATTCGCTGATTATATATAAACCACCCATTATGAGTGAAGAGGGGGGGGGGGATATGCTACTCACGAAAATTATATGTATAATGTAATGTTTTCATAACTAAGTATCTAATAGGTTTTGTCTTTCTTTACTCTTCCGATGATTGACTCCAGACTCCCGTTTCATATTGAATGTGAGGATTTGTTTTTTGGACCTCTTTTCATTGTCAGTTAGATGTAGAAACCTTGACCCATGGTCAAAATACATACATATATATATATATATATATATATATATATATATATATATATTCACAATTAAACAACAAAATGGTAGCGTTTGTAAACTGAATTTTTAGATATATTAGTAGGTAATGTCGAACAGAATTTAGTATAGTACATGTAGCATAATTCATACTTGACTGTTCGACATGAAAGGTTTAAAATTTGAAAAAAGAAAATAGAATAAAATATTTGCATCATTTTATTTGATCAAAGACAGTATATATTTGCATTGTATGTACCTTTTTTTCATAAAGAATATATTTTCCCTTGGTATAAATTAATGAAATTTTTAATTTATGCCCTTTTTATTGTTTTATTGTTTATTATCATTCAATTTTGATCTGCCCTGGCGAATTAATAGATTTTTGCATATTAATAATATGACCAAAGACAATCTACACAATTTCCATTAGTATTTCATTACTATTTGTTACTTTCAGAAAGAAAGGGGAATTGAGGGAACGAGTATCCATTCCCTCAATAACACTAATATTTATGTAATATTATGCAACCGGAATCAAGACTTTGGGAAGATGAAGCCAGGAGAAAAAAATGATTTTGTTTTCCTTTTAGAAAAGGAAAATCTTAATCTAGGTAGTTACTTTGATCTTGGCTTTGACAAAGAGACCACAACATTGAAGCAGGGCTGGATCGATATATCAGTGAGACTATTTAGTATGGCGAAAGTTCTATATTTTATTTCCCTTAAAAAGTAATTTCCAATTTTTTTATATAATAAAAATACGAAATCATCCAATTTTATGTAAAATTAAAAAAATGAAATTAAAATCTTAAATTAATTAACCACTGCACACTCAAAGGGGATCAGGGTAGGCATTTCTGAATAACAGTTTTGATCCTATTCATATCAATTTAATTTAACGTACGTGACACCACTTTTAACTGTCATTTAGTATTAAAAATCAGCATAAATTTCTATGAAACCCCACACAACACCCTTCATGAATAATAATTTACAAAAATTGAATCCACAATTTAAAAATTAACTGAAGAAAAATTCGAGGATGTCATTACTCTAAATCTTGGTAAATGATCCATCTCCTTGAATATGGTGATGGAGTAAAATTATGGAGTAGTCAAAGTGAGCATGTTTGAACTTTTAATGGTGTTATTTTTACTGAGATCTCAAAGGTTAATTTGTAGGGAAAATATGAGCGGATTTATTGGTTTTTTAACTCCCAGATAATTGGCAGTGATGCCAAAAAATTTACAACGATCGATTCTTTCTTTGAAAGATCGAGACTAAGGCAATATCAAGATCTTGAGAGATCATGGCCAATATTGAGACCTATTTTTAAAAGCCTTGCTATCGATACTAGTATCGAGATGACATCACTACTCATATTAAGGTCAAAAGTTAAAACTTTATGTTATACACATATGTACATAAATATCTTCCTTAAATAAAATAATTTGCTCCACTTTCGACTTCTTCTGAGCCAATTATAAAACAACTATTTAATATTAGTAATACTCATCAAGATTCAAAAGTGTCAGATTGTTGTTACTCAATCCTAATTCGTAGTTAAAAGATCATTCGTCTATATTTTCCTGTATTAAACACTTCTCAAATTATATTTGATGAGGCCATTTTGAAATAAGTTGGAACTTCTTATTTGCGACATACGGAGTTTGACTCTCACATGCAAAAATCTAAACACTTTTTAAAAGAAGTTTTTTGGGATTACCATACAAAATAAATAATAATTATTATTATAGTCCTTTAGATCTTTCCATATGGCTAGAAAACTAAAGTTTTAAGTTTTATAGTTGAGAAAACAACAATTGAATAAAGTAGATGCATATAGCAATAATACCTTTTCATTTTTAATAAATACTTTTTGCATAAAAGTACATCATAACAAATACATTGTACGCAAAATATGAACAATAAACCATCAAATATCCATCCAGTCATGATTTAATTGATTCCATTGCACAACTTTCCCTCTAATATTACTGCTTATAAGAACTCGACTCATTATTTCAAAACATATTCCTGCCTACATTGACCTCGTATATCTATTTAAAAGGTTTAACACAAGCCACACATCTATTGAACTATCTATTTAATACTTAATAAATGCATTTTTATGTTGTAGCAAAGACCATTTCATCCGAGACCAAGGCATTGAGGGATCAAGACGATATCCCGATAATCAAATCCATAATAACTATATAGAATTCCTTTCAAAGGAGACATTGTGTGTGGTGGTCAAGGGATGGGTCAGCTATTAAGATATTTTTTTAAAGTATGTTCTTAGGCTGATATTACTAAGTTTTAGGATAGAGTTATTAGTATATGTGGCAGGGTGTGGCCTATAATTCATATCGTGTTAAAAATCGAATTTATTAAAGATATTTCAAAATATCTTTGGATATCTCATAGAATAACTTAATGAGCGGTTTTCAAACTGAGGGGGTGGACTTCACTAAATATAGAAATGTAAATATTAACACCCTTAACCAAAAAAGAAGAAGAAGAAGGAGAAAAAAATCAAAAAGATGTAGAGGGGATCAGGTATGTTGGTTTGTTTGTTTGTTTTACGCTTGATTTTTTATTCGGGGCAATTTCTGAGTGAAGAAATAACACTTTAAAAAATACAAGGTTAAATATAAATTAATACAATATATACAATACATTCAACATATTGAACCATAAATAATTATATCATAGTGAGGAGCAGGCTAGTTTCTGAAATAATAATTTTGTAAAATAAATATCTATATACATATATTTATACGTCTCTATGTAAGAATAAGAATGAATGATATCGAGTATTGTTGCCTTATTTACAATAATAGGTAGCAATGTAAATCATATGCAATTCGGGCGTGTTATAAAAAAAGAAAGAGAAAATCAACCTGGCAACCCTGACAATTTAATGAATGTCAAGGGGGGAAGCAGCTTGAGCTGTCATGACGTTTTACTGAGCTACAAGCTGCTATTCTCCGTTATATATACAACAATAAATAATAACATAGATGAGAGGCAGAAAATTAATTTTCAAATTAATGTCAGGAAATTATATATTTTTAACTAATAATAGTTATACGAGGACTTGAGCCCTTTTTGTTTACATTTTATTTGCTTTATTAAACTTAATGCATGTATTCCTTCATGCGACATCTTTACTATCAGGTAGATGTTCTCCCCTCAGTAATATTGGAAAAATGATAACAGCTTCGGAAAACAAAAAGACATGTTTGAAGAGCCAACTCCACTTTTTTATCACACGCCCGAATTGCATATGATTTACATTCCTAATAATATTCCATATTCTCTTGTGGAATATCGTTTAATCACCACCAACTCCTTTCAGTGGTGGGCGATCTTTATCCTCTCCGGGTGCTATAACTGAATTACAGCCTTCATCAGATTTTCTACTACGTTTAGAATGCGAGTCATTGCACCTGTTCTTCTCAGGGCTACGAGACCTTTTAAAATTATCCTTTGATGATCTATGAGAGTCAGCTGAACTCGAGCGGCTTCTTCTTCTATTCCAAGATTCTCTAGAACTACGTCTTCTTCTGCAACGTTGTTCATAAGAATCACATGATCTGCTCCGCTTCCTCCTTTCATATGATCTAGATCTTGACCTAGAACTAGAACGGCTTCCTGACCTACTGTAGGACGAACGTGAGCCACACCTAGACCGAGATCTACCCCTACTGCGGTCCCGCACTAATCGAATTCGACGCCCATGTAATTTCTAATTGTCAAACTTCTCAATTGCCCTTTCCATATCCCGACGAGATATACATTCAACCACTCCTTCATTGGGTCTTTTGTTGTGAACATTGACGAAAGTGAGCTCAGAAGCTCTTCTCATGACATCTTTTAAGTCTTGCCAATATACTCGACTTGAAAGATTTTCCACAATGACTCTGTAATTGGTTCTGGTAGGTGGTGGTCCATATTTGAATCCACTTCCACACCTATTACCCTCAACCCCTCGACGTCCACCTCTGGTGTGTTCAACAGTTATGCGTTCTCCATTTAATTCACAACCATTGAGCTTATAAACCGCTTCATCCGCATATTTATAATCATCAAATTCACAAAATCCATATTTTCCACTTTTGATGAAGATGTTGTACACTTTTCCATACCATTCGAAAAATCGTTCAATGTCTCTCTCGCGGACGCTGTGGTACAATTTCCCCAAAAACACACGGCAACCCTCACGAGAAGGCATTTAAATACTTTGAATGAGCCAAAAATTATTATTTTCTGGAATTTAATCGAATGCTAATTCATGTGTATATTATTCTTGTATATTCATTTATTTGATTTCTATCAAAATTATGAAATCTGGTGTCAAAATAACAAACAAAATGAAAACAACAACTATCAATAATCAATCAATATAAACTAATTTAACAGCAATTTATTTATTGTCAGAGTTATTAATTCTTCGAAATATACTAAAAATTATCTAATGGATTATTTTGTATCACATCAATTATAAATGATGATGACGTCATTGACAATAAAAAAAGTTTTTCTCTAAAGCTATTGTTAAAATCCTTTATGAATGACTTTGCTAACAAATAAAATCAAGATGATACCAAGAATAAATGACTAAAAAACAGTTGAATCTATTTGAACATATTTCCACTCTAGTGACTCTCTTAGTAACTAAGTGCTTTTACATCTAAATCAAGGGAATCTTTTTATTTAAAGAATAAATACGCCAGTTTCAGCTTTTATGTGTGATTTTTTTAATAATTTTTTTTTGTCTTCATTTTATTTTTATTTTTATTTGCTAAGAATTTACATATATTTTGAATGAGTGCATATTTTCCGTATTCCTATATAATTTTTTTTCTTATATATATGGCATTAGTAATTCATTTCAATGTTATTTTACTTATGAGTTAATGTATGTCAAGAAAATTATTTTCTCTCGTTTCCTCCAGGAAGACCTATTAGGAAATAGATGGAGAAACCAGTGCCCTGGGACATTAAAATTAAATACAGTAGTACAGTATATCATCATCTTGAACGTATTTACATATTTTATCTATTTTTCTAGAGTTTGATCGCCGAAGTACATATATAAACATAGCCCTCCAGTCTAAAAAATTTATCAACTATAACAGTGCATTTAAGGGGCATATTTTACCAAAGTCTAACCCTAAAAAGTCATGACAATTCCCAAATATTACTAATATCAATAGTATGATCAATATATCATAGCAGCACAGTAATAACTGATCACCCATGAAATATAATTTACATCACTAAGGCTTGGTCATAAAAAAATCAGCTGATTTTTCCAATTATTATCAGCTAGAGTAATCTGGCAATATTTAATAGTACCCTTATCTTTACAATAGTCATTACCATGGAGTCCTAGAACATGCCTTAGACTTATTTTAAATGTCTCAGCTATTTTTTGACCCATTATTTTTATAAACAAAAAAAAGTTCGGAGCAATCTATCCATAACATTCCCCTTTTAATTAATATATGATTCAATTATATTGTTAAGGTCTATTTCCCAGTAATTTATTTTTCGAACCTTCTCTATTGAAAAGTGAGAATCCCTCTAGGTTGTAGCTAAATACAATTAGAAACAATAAGTTAATATAATCATCAGTACAAGAATAAAAAAGAAGGGGCAGTGATTCCCTATTATGTAGTTTTATCTTTCAATCCCATTCATTTCCTCTTTTCTTGGTTCCTTTTCCAGTGTGTAACATCACCATTTCCTCTTCTGCCATGAAGAACTCCTCAGGAAGATCTTTTGGAGAGATTAAATCCCCTTCATCCGCCATTGGACCCCTATTTTGTTGGTACAAACTCATGGCAGAGCCCGATGAAAGGATTGAGATACAAATCTACCGAATTAAACGACTAGGAAAGTTGGATCTCGAAAATCGTCGCTGTGTTGGAGGGAGTCTTCAATTCCTTCGAGGCTCTCGTCTCTCCTCAACCTCACCCTTGGACTTGAATATTTGTGGGGAAAATGAGAGATACTCGCCCCCCGTCGTGCTCTTTAAGGACTACCAGGAAGGAATTCCTGGTATTGCTACATTTCTTTTCAAGGTGGACGTTCCTTCATCCTCCCGCTCTCAGTTCATTGCTCACTATGCCTTTCTACCCAAATGGGAGAGAAATGAGGGCTCACATTTTCAGGAGGAGACGACTCTACGAATTAGAGGTGGGGTTCCTCTGCCTGGATCCAATTCCTTGGAGGAATTCCTTGATGGAGAATCTCAGGAAGGTAAGTTAAAGAGATTTCAATAGATGAATCTCAAAATAATATTTTATTTTTTGGATCATTGATGATTCTACATGATATTTGATATTTTCATCCAGACCCATCCAGTTTAATTGATTTGATTTTTGACATTGAGTCAACAATGTAAAAGGAAGCTCATTTCCAAGAAAATATAATACAAATCCCCCCCCCCCCTTCAAAACCATAATGAAATTACATACATACAGAGCATTACATTAAAGTAGTACTTAACCTCAATTATCAAGAGCAGTGCTGTAGTAGATAGGCAATTCTTCTTCCCAGATTCACATCGTATTAAAAAAAGGAAAATATAAGAAAATATCTAAAATACATTTTTTACACAAAAAGAATTCGCTTTTTTTTTTTGAGGAAATAAGAAATATAATTATATATGTTCCATGTATAATGATTATATAAAAAATAAATGATCAACTATGTGCGTACATATATGTATATGAATAGTATAAAATAGTCTCATTCAACTCAAAGTTACTAATAATAAAAATAAAAATAAAAAGGAGGCAAAATTTGAATATTTCACGAGGATTTTTATTTTACTTTTTTTCCTTTTCGTGCCTATTTTCCTCCTTTCTCAGTTTGGTGTCAACATATACATATAATTCAATATAGGTATATACATATTCATGTCACAACTATACCCTTTCAAGTTCAATATGAGAATAAGCAAGTTCAATATGGGAATAAAAAAAAAAAAAAAACAATATTCAGAAAATTTAACATAATAATTATATTAATGAAAATAAAAAAATTGAATTATTGAGCTGAATTGGACTGTAAGGCCCAAGTCTTAAAATTGTGTGATTAGAAAACTCTTCTTCATTCAAAACATCTTGAATCCTGGAGTGTGCCGGAGCATGCTCAATGACAAACACGGCTAGCCCTCCATATATGTACATCCTTTGCTTTTCTAAAGGATTCACGCACCCACTCCATTGCTATATCCTTTTTAAAACTTCCTTGTTTCACCCCGTGATGAACAAGCCCCAAGGCTTGAACAATACATCCAATAACAACAGATTTGGCCCCTTTAGAGGCCGCTGCAACTACGTGGTGAATGACCCATTGATCTTGAAATATGGAGATTAAAGCTAGTCTAATCCATTAGCAGGATCGATACATTTTAAGACTGATAGGAAAGGTAGGATTCAACAGAATCTCAATGTTTATTCCCATATTGAACTTGAAAAGGTATAAATAGATTTTTTGTCCCCTCAAAACCTCGACTTTCAAAAAGAAAAGGAATAATTAAACAAAAACATATGGTGCTCATGTATGTATGTATATGTAGTTATGAACAGCAGCTGGATGCTTCATAATAATTAATAAAACCCTTTTAATGATACTTTTTAGAGTCACTTGTTGTCAAGTCAGAACAGAAAGGAATCAAATGATGAAAGCGGTTGAAACTTATTATTTATGTTTATCCCAAAAAAAGTGATTTATAGTATTTTTCAACCTTTCCTTTTTTTTAATACAAAAACCCCCCAAAATTAACGTATAAAGCTTTCTACTGATGTCAAAAATTGTATAACAAATCACAACGACGCCATGTTGGCAGGATATGGTTGATATAATTATTTAATAAATTAGACAAATTTCTGAAAAAAAAAAAAAAAAATTCTGGATGGATTTGCGACCAAAAAAGTAGATGGATCAAATGGAGAAAAATATTCAGTCCTTGCAAAAGTATATAGCTGTTCATTTATTGACTATTCTATGATAATGCATAATGATGTAGTTACATATTTTTAATACATAGTGTTATTGTCAAATATACATATGATAAAGATTTTTGATGGATGGCTAAGATTTAACTCCTTTTATTTGTCGTTCCTCTTGTGACTTACAAATCCACAAGAGTAATTCATCATTTTCCATAAATCTTAAAGAAGGAAGGAAGGAAGGAAGTTTATTATCATAAAATTTGGTCGTTTATTTATGCTTCTTCCAAAATGATAGCCTGAAAAGAGCTCTATAGTAGTAGAGGCGTCTTCACTGATCCAGGAGATTTAATTCAAAATACAGTCTCATCATCAATTATTTTAATATTATCCCTTGTTAGCGCTCTTAAAGTTGATCAATGTATACAAATAACCAGATTTATTTTAAAATCTTTAAAATGAAATGGAAAGGAATGAGAAATAATTATTGTTTATTTAAATTTTGCTGTGTCAACATAAAAACTATCTTGAATTTGAAAAAAAAGAAGAAAGAAATTAATATTTGGTGTATATTTTTCCATTTCATAAATATAAAAAAAACTTTATATTTAAATTTCTGGAATATACTGGGATGCCTCCAATGTATACATATATATTGGCTTTAGTCTATGTAGAGTCATTTATGGCTTATGAGACTTTATTGGGCTTCAAAATGTCATTTCTTAAACTATTTTTTTTTATTTTATTGTGATCGGAGACTCATTATGCACGATCTCAAAGTGCTATTAATGAATTTATCAAAATTATTTACTCTTATAAATGGAAAATAATAACATAAAAAAAACTATGTACATTTTGTTTTACCGATTTTTAATTTTAATTTTTATATGTTTATAAATAGGCGAAGAGGTTTCCTCCTACTTTGGAATGGGTTGTGACTGGTTATTCACTGAAAAAAACTGTTCATCCCGTAATTCCTCCTGTTCCTTTGCCTCTCCAGGCTTTCCGGGTATCTATGATCCCAACAAGGCATGTAAATATCTAATTAATCGAGATGAGGACTTCAACTCCAGGATTCGAATTACATTTACTTCCTTTAATTTACCACCCAAGTAAGTGACCCTTTGGAGTCAAGAGTACATACATATAAAATGTATTTTACATTCATACTTATATATGTATGCATGTATGTATATATGTACATACATACAAAAAGAGATAAGCCTCCTCAATGCAGATATTAAAAGGAGTGGAATAGAAGGAGCGGAAGATACAAAAAGAAAAAGTAGGGGGCTTTCATATCTTATCCGCACTTTTTTTTTTACATAATTTTTGTATTGTTTTCCTACATATATATATATATATATATATATATATATATATATATATATACACTAATAATAATAATAATAATAATCAAGCCGGTAAGTATAGATATGTATGTAAATATGTTCTTATGTTGCATAAAGATACATGAAGAAAACTCAATTTGATGGAAGACTGCTGACTCAAAAATAAAAAAAAAAGAGAAAAGTATTAAAAAAAGTAAAAAAAAAGAAAGGAAGTCTATTATTTTTTTAAAGTCAGCAAATCCTGGATATATTTACAAATATCAACTTTTTATATAAGATCCTTATATTTACACAATCAATATAGCTACATATGAATTAATTTCTATGTCTACAGCTTTTCTTAATTTTCATTTATGTGTTTAGTTTATGTGTCGAACACTTTGTCTCCATATATGATGGCAAAACCATTCGTGATCCTATTCTTCATACCTTATGTGGTTATCTGAGTCCCGGAGAGTCGTATGATTTTAATGGACCTTCTATTTTGGTAGAATTTAGGTAAGTTTGAACAATAATTGAAGAATGAATCCGTCTATTAGTGTAGGGGCTTTCACTTCAGTGACCCCTCATATAAAAAATAAAAGTCTTAGAAGACTTTGTATCTAGTCCATGGAACCTTGGAAGTGCTGTTGTTCTACTTTATTTTTGCTCATATAATTCATGCAATTATACGTAGTAGTACTACTGCATAAATATGCGCCTATCATTGGAATAATTAATTAATAGACTCTCCATATGTGCAAATTAATGTGCCTTTTTGAATTTTTATTCATGTAAAAATCCATTTTAATCAAAAAGTATTTTAGTATTTATATTATATGTCTATGTATATACTATAATAGTTTGGTAAGAACGAAGGAACTTGCTCTTCTTTTAAATATTGAAGATGGAAAGAGGATTCCTTCATTCATAATATAGACACATATGTATATATGTACATAAAAGATCCTTTTTTACCTACTTCTACAGACTCATAAGTAGATTAAATGATTTTCTATTTAGATACAGAGATGCAATTATTATTATTCTACTGTTTACTGTATAAACCGTTACTTTCATATCCCCTTAATGTTAAGATTTGGTGTAAAAAAATAATAATCCAGGCACTTTAAACTGACTGCCTTATTCGTAGTAGCCCTACCAGACAGCAGGTAGGCTACTACATATTTAGTAGGACCTATTTTACCATTACACTTTCATTTTATAATACTGTTTTTCTCAGAAGTAGGACATTTGAGGGTTCTATAGATATATATAAGAAGCAGTAAATCTTAAGCGTTTACTCGCGTGTGAAATTTTTAGTAGTAGACAATTTATGTGTACAGGATTTTATATTTTCCAATGCTCTTATCATTATTCCTTAACTCTTAAGGGGAGAACATGAAGCACTAACCACGATTCATACTAACTGTCTACAAAAAATAATTAAACAGTACAATGCCTAATCGAAGGAATCCTTGATAACATATTCAAAGAACGACAATGTCTTCCCCTCTAAAGGAGTAAAATAATAGTAACTTGTAACTGATATAGTTAAATGCCATTACAATTAACATTGCTCTCATCCCAAAAATTTATTATCCCATAAATTTCAGGGTTACCATAACAATGATTGCCTTCTTCCTTTACATACTGGCCGTGCATATTATTTACAGCTATTAATATATAGATATATATGCCCATTCTATATTATGCATGAGCAAAATACTGGTTTATTTTGCTCAGATTGTGATAAATAATATTAGGTGTAGTCAACAGAAACCCATTATTTTTTAAAAAGAAATTGAAGGCTTTATTTAGCCTATTTAGTTGGAATGATTCGATATAGGTCAAATATGCACCCTTTTGACGATGATTTGTTTCTCTTTTGAAGTTAATTTTGAAGGACTTGACGATCTCCATTACTTTATAAACGTTTTTGACAATTGGGCTTCTAGAGCCTTGTGTGTCTTTGATTTCAAAACTATCATATCAGAATTGACGAAACTAAAATTGCGCTTGATCGGCTGGTACACTATCATGACTATAAGTTCTATTTCTATTTTTTACCGACTGGCCTATGTTTTTACTTTTACCTATTAGAAAAACTATATAAGTTGGTATATTTTGTCTTAACTGAGTTTCATCTTTGACGTATGGTTAAACGTTACTGAATCAAACAATCACAAAACTGCTGACAAGTTTGATCTGTATAAAGTCTTACACCATAGTTATCGTGTTAACCGATACATTACTAACGTCATCTACTAGAAATATTAGTTTCTTTTTACTGTACACCTAATATTATACCTCATTGAGCACTTTATATTATATATTTAACCTACCGTAGGTTGTATCCTACTGGAGTAGCCTGCTGTAGAAGTTAATTAGTATGATACGTCCTGGGACTTGGCTGGTTGGGATATTTATGAGTGTCAGTAGTGTGGATAAATAAATGGTTAAAGGTCGAATTGTCAATGCCATGATTATATGAACACGTCATCGAATATATACAAATATCTTTACATAGTGTTGAGTCGGTTCTAATTTAGAATCGAGAACCTTTAGTCACACATGCCAGTCCCAAAAATCTCTCCTTTGGAATAATACCTTTAGTTATCCAGATCCGTTCCTCGTTCAAAGAGAAGAAAAATCAGTCCACTTTAACAGTAATGAATGGTGTTTGTTTTCTTATTTTCATCAAATTGAAAATTAATATATCATTCCTTAACTAAACCTACAAAATTAATACACTCCCTCGGATTTCAATTTTATTTATATAGAAGACAAAATAATCCTTGAAAAATCAATTCTTTTTGCTTTTATTTCATTTTGTATAAGATAAATTAACTTTGGAATAGTCATGAAGGAATGGAATTAAAACTCTGCGGTATTAATTAAAGTACATAAAATTATTTTTTTTTAACATGATAATATGGGTTAAACTTTATAATAGAAAGTAAGTTTTATCGACCCAAATATTAAATAATCAATCGAAGGTAATTCTGTTTCAATCATAAATAATAAAAATTGAGCCCTTAGAACTATTGGGATCAATTTTGATTATTTAATATTGAATAGACTAAATATTTTAAGACTGATACAACACATTTCATATATGCATAAAAATAGTGAAATCAAGCTAAATTAATGGATTTATTTAAAAAGATATTTAATTTTCGTTAAAATGGAAATATTTAATATAACTTATCTTATATTCAATACTTTTTTTTGATTACCCAACATATTTAACATTCACTAATTTAATTTTGTTTTAGATTCCATATTAATTAATGTATGTAAACATCTAATTATGCCTATTAATATTTCCTGTTTAGCTCAAGCCACGTTCTGCCTCCCTACCACTTCAATGGCTTTGCGGCAACTATCGAATTTCTGAGTTTTGAAAATGAAGACGAAGAAGATGTGGATGGATTGGAGGATGAGGATGATCACGAAGAAGAAGATGATGAGGAAGAGGAGGACATAGAAGAGGAATATGGGGAGGACAACGATTATGGTGAGGAAATTGAGTCCATCCCTGATGAAATATACAACAAGGAAACAAAAAAGAACAAAAAACGGAAAAATTCATCTCAAAAAGGTGATGCTGTAGCAAAAAAATTCTCATTTGGCACTGGCATGTTGAGTCTTCTATTTTTTACTCTTTCGTAACTTCTTATGTTTCAAAAGAAGAAGTCACTTTTTCTAGAATGTATCTTTTGTCGTTTTTAAAATTATATATAATAATTTGTCAAAAACAGACTTTCACGGAAAATAAATGAATACACGATAAATGTTCGTGTTTTATATATACAATACATGCACATATGTATCTATTTGGGCACTTAAATACACAAATTCAAACTTATTGATTAAAAGGGCTATTAGAAATTCATAAATAAGTATGTTTCACAACTTCAGCCTGCCTCAATATAAATTACCGGGCATTGACTACAGATTTATTTAATTTTCTGTACCTTCAAAACTTTCATTTTCAAATTGGTATTTAAAAAAAAAAAAAAATGGACTTAGATAACTCTTGAATTTATTGTTGACGAAAAAGAGGGATTCCCGGCATGTACAAACGAAATAGCCCTCTTAACTGTTAACAGAATGTCTACTCATGACTATTGAATCTAAAATACAGGAAGAGTGCGTTTGTTTTCGATGAACAGAAATATTGGCAGCCCGTGGAATAGATATTGGAGTGCTTGATGCCCTGGGGAATCTTCTTCTTTTTTTCCAACAACTCAGCTCCTATTGATTCATATGTTGAAGGATTCATTTCAAATTGGGCGATGCATTGATCAAGAAAAAAAAAAAAAAAAAAAAAAAGAAGTCAATTCAATTGAAATAAAAAATGATTTTCTTTTTCCTATTATTGCAAAAGGCTTACGAGTGAAGTATATACATAATATTCAATTTAAATATGGCGTAACACCAGATAGGATTACAATATGTCTTATATATCTCTGTAGATATATAAAGTAGATAAAGATTTGAGTTAAAAATGATTAAACACCCGAGGAACATTCAAAGAGTTTTGTTATATACCTATAATATATAGATATTTATAGGTATTATTCTTGACAGAATCGTGTTTTCCCAGATTAAATATATATACATAAATATAATTTAAATGAGCTTATCCTTATATTTTTTTCTCTCTCCCTTCTCTACTAGATCCCTTACTCGGCGAGGAGTGCAAAGTCGAGTACCGGAGAGAGCATGGAGGCCCTACATCTGGACTCGTTTCCTCAAATAATTTTGAGAGTCTCAAAGGGAAAAAGTGTCGGTTGATTCTCAAAGGACACAAGGGGGATGTTTTGAAAATACTTTTTAAAAAATTGAGTCTCACTGGAGATAATGAGTGTGGTGCTTATCTTAGGATCTCTACTCCTTCCACACATCGGAGTCCGAGATTGAATATTTTACATAAAATTTGTTCACCCTTCGATCTAGTGGAAAATATGCGTGGGTAAGCTCTGTTTTTGGTTTTTATTATTTTTTTATTCCTTGTTGTATATTAATCAAAACAAGGTTTTTTCTTATTATATACCTACATAAATGTATGTAGTATCCAATTGTAAACACTCGTGAAAGTTTAAACTTTGTCATTGTTTGTATTGTATAATGAATTTTGTATGGGAACGTCATGGAAGTTTTTATCTTTTTCATTTTTTAACTGAAAAAATAGAAGACAAATATAATAGCTTTTCAAAGGATTTTTCGTAAACTATGTATCTATTGGGTGTGGGGTGGATATTTATGTGAGTGGAATGACTCATTCTATTTGAAATTTTGACTGCATCTAATTTTTACTTTGTCATAACCGTAGCTCACTTAGAACACAAATTTAACCATAAATTCTAAAGAGTACTATTATTACTTCTTTACTTACCCGAAGGTACCTTAGCAGACTGCCAAAGGTGTGAATCCATAATTGGTATACTCTAAATTTTAAATTGTTTGAAGGACTAAATATCTAATTTTTATTTGATTTGGTTGTGGGGATCCATATACCAATTAGAAAATTGACCATTGCTTTGAAAGCTTCATTTTCGTCTCTCGTTATAATCTAAATATTTACATTGAAATGTATTGTTTATGCTATAACTTTTTTTAGTTGAATATACTATCTTTCAAATGAATTTCTACTAAGTTTCTCTAAAATGCATTTTTATTGACATAATTTAGGACAAATAAATGAGGAAAAAATAGATTTCTTTCATTCGAATAAATAAATTTAGTATTAATTGTAACAAAACGTTATACAATGTCATTAGAACGATATTGATCTTTCATTTAGACTTGCTTTCTTAACATATAATAAAATTTGTAACTTGTAATTTGAATTCATTATATAATATGTAACTCATTGAGTATTTTAGATTTATACCTCTATATGTTTTATACTAATTAAAAGGTCTGTCCTATAAGTTTGTCTGATGTTTTATGTCATTCAACTTGTATGGAAGGATTGTTTCACTGTTTTTATTAAAAAAATTATGAAATTTAACATTTTTAATTTAATTATCACTATATAGATTATTTAGACTTTTAGTAAGAAGTAGGAAGCTTCTTTCTATGTTGCTTAACTTCTTGCAAAAGAAATCGTTATTGTCTGTCTTTTTTGTAATACATAACGTAATTACAGTTTTTAACCAAATCAATTCTATTTTCAATTCAATCGTTCACATTTTTTAAACATAATAGAAATTTCGAAAAGCTGTATTGATTGCTTGTAATGCCAGTCTATCTATACATAGGCACCATGCTTTACTATCAAAAAATTCATTTTCTTTTTAAAAATCGTGATTTCGAGTAGACAAAAAAAGGCTAATCAATCTGTTACCAAAATCTAATCTCTAAAGTATTTACTCAAATGATTGCCTCCTACCTTTCCAGATCATTTCCTCACTCTCACATCCCCCTCCTCATCAATTCCAGTACGGTGTATCTAGATTTTAAATATGCGGGAAAGAGTAAAATGGATACCTTTGAGGCACTTTTTGACTTTCATAATGGTGAGTGTGTGGAATGGAATTAGATATCAAGTTGTACCTAAATAAAAGGATAAATCATTGTATGAGGCCACTAAATCTTTCTACTTATATTTTCAGTCCTAACACAAGGCCACCCCGTACCCAACTCTACTTGTGATACGATATATTCAAGCTATGGAAGTCGTGTGTCTCGAGGTCCAATGAAAATTTTTGGAGAGTCTGAGCTTTTACGTCAACTTGGAGGATTTGTTCGTTGCTCCACGGCTCTCATTCCTCAGGAAGATCAAACTGTCACTATCAAAGTAAGTTAATTATTCTCACTCATTACATTTTACACTCTGAGATAGTTCACTTCTCTCCATACATGTTACAAAGATGAGAAATGAGGTCCCGGATATCTAATATTAATTTTTGTATTTATCTTACAGAAAAGAGTAAAAATAAACAAAACGGAGGAGTTAAATATTAGTACAGGGAAAGGCTTTCAAAATTTTAAATAGTAGGAAAAGTAAATACATACAAAAAAAAGCAAAATATTATTTTAAAAACAAGATTTTTTAAAGCATTAAAAGACTCTTGAGAGAGGAAATGAGGCAGCATCCTTCTTCATATCTCTTTTTTAACTCAAACAAGCAAGTAGTTCTTTTGATGGCAATAAAATTCGACTAATATGGATTTTTTTGTACTCGGGGAAGAGAGGGGGAATCGAAAACTAGGGGTGTGAATTTTTTTAAAAGAAAAAGTACATTTTATAGTAATAAAAGGAAAAAAAAAGTTAGTACTTTTGTTCGTTTTTCAATATATGTTAGTTCTTCACTTAGATTTTTGAGGAGGCAGCTGATGTTGAATAAAGGGACCTAATTCAGTAGTACCATACATATCACTCCCACCCTCTCCTCGTGCTCTACAAAAGTCGCATCCCTACGGATAAGCAACTAATCCTTCAACTTTTCTGAAGGAAATTAAGTTTATATACGTATATGTATATGCAGGGTTTTATCGAATATACCACTGAAAGCATTAGCTATTGAGAGGATTAAAAAAAGAAAGAAAAGAAACTACTATATAATATGTGATTTCAAATTATTTTTATTGCTGAGATAAGCAATATATATACACATGTGTATGTATTATGACAATTATTCAACATTATTTCCACATCAAGATACGACAACTAGTTTTTAATAATGATTTTAAAATCCATAACATAATTCTTATAAAAAAAGATGATATTTTTTATCATCTGTGAAAATATACACACATATATATATAAACAGAAACACTTGTTTGTGAATGAAGTTATTTGGAGCATAATTTCAATATTTTTGCCTACATATAATTATTATTTCAGTTGATGATTAGGAGTAATTTATGAAAACAATAATTATACCCGTGCATGAAATATTTTATTAAGTACGTTTATTGATACTGTTGGAACTACTATCATTGACATCTGTGACAAATGACACGTGAAAATATTTATTAATGTTTGAGAATCGTGTCCTTTTGTGAACAGCTAAGATCGCATTTTTCGTTAAAAATTGGAAATATTAAGCCTAGCAAAGATTCATTGAAATAAAATTTATAGATATTATGTCACTGAGTAAAAGTTTTCAAGTCAAAACTTTTTTCTTCTTCAATATTACTCAATATATTTTGAAAATTAAAAAAAAAAAAATCAAATCGTTGGCACATGTGCATTCCATTATGTCACAATGTTTTATTCTTTTTTGTAATGTTAAAGCCTGACTGATAGAAGCAGCACAAGTCAGCACAAGTTTCACAAACTCCTCCTATACCAGAGGTATCCACTGTCCAGTGTTCAACCACTTTAGTAATCACAATACATATTATTGTGTAACTTACGCCTTTATACTCAGAATAAAACTTGAGTATATGACTTAGATCTTATCGAATCATGTGTTTCATTCAATCAATTCTGATTTCAAACCTTATGGACCCCTCTCTATGGTGTGTGTTTTGAACAGTTCTTAAAGAAAATCTGAGAGGGTATAATGAACTTGAAGGAAAGCCATTAATTTATGATAAATGATATTGTAGCTCTCTCGTAACTTTTGAAAGGAGAACTATAATCAAAATATTGTAAAAGTTTCGAATGTCACTTAAAAAGTGACAGTCTGTAGTTAAGTTATAATTTATTCAGAAGCATGGAAATGTAAAATGTATCACAAAATTTTATTTGATAAGGGCATTGTATAAGTATTTATAAAAGCAATTTAAATTTATATGATTTTAAAATCATGAAATCTCTAAAAGAGCAAAGAAATTGAGTCGCTGCAAAATGAGCTTTGGGTCGTCCCAGTGTATAACCAGATTTGGAAAATAAGAAATACTTCTTCCTATAATAAAATAATTATTTCTTCTTCTTTACCTAGTTCTTCATATGCATACATAGGTGGCGCCGTTATGTACATACATAAAGTATCATGACCCTCAGACCTAGCTCCTTTCATTTCCCATGGAGCAACATTTTATTTATTCATTATTGAGGGTACTATGTTTACAGGCATAAATATATGCATGTATGTTGTAAACGTAATGCCTTACCCACATATGTATGCTCTTGCATACACGTCAATATTACTTACCTTGAAATGATTCTATCAGTCATACTTTGCTTTCCAGAGAGTAAAACAACAAAACCAGCGTGTAGTTGTACAAGCGCATAACATATGCTTTCTCTACTTCCCCAATTCAATTTACTCAAACATTCAAAAAAAACAAAAAAAACTTTACGGATTGAGTTATTTTTTCTGAATACTTTGGTTTTTATTTATTTTACCATGTATGTAACAAAATCATCATATAGGGAAATATGTATAAGCTTACTCCGTCTTCATTTATTATAATATATAATATAAGAATATGTATTCACATACTACTAAGGTCCTCACTATACTGGTTAATGACTGCAGTACATACTTAATATATGGGTCTACATCATTATCCCTCTGAATCGTTATTAGTATAACATCCTCTATTCGTTTTATTTATGTATATATATATATATATAGTCTTTTGTAAAAAAAATGAAAGGAAACTTTAGAATGTATCTCTCAACCGTCCTCACAAAACGAAGAGAAAGTAAAGAAAAAGGCTCAAAATTTGCTGGTTGTTAGCCAATGAAATCATTTTCTATATCTAGTAGTTTAAATCTCCAAAAGAGGTCTTTCAGTTGTGTGCAAACGAGCGGGTTTTATTGTATATATTGATTTAATTTGATTTATACCATTGAGATACAGTCATGGATCCTTTGATTTGATTTGAGGTGATCAATCTTAAAAGCACGGACCTTTGTTACATTTCTCAACTTCCCCCTTTCTTCAGAAATTCTTGAAGAAAGGTCATATATTAATTATATCTGATAGCAAGTCAATGTTGTCTCTTTAGTAGTTGTTAGTATGTAGAGATACTCAGAGTTTTGTAAATTTAATTTGTGTTCCACAAATAGAATAGAGAGCGAATGAACAAATCCACAGCTAACCATAAAATACAAAGTAAATTTTCATATGTTTCACTACGTATGTATTACAGAGAGATTACGTCCTGCTCCTTCTCTTCTATTTTTTAAAATAAAAGTTTTTTTTTTTTCTATTGACATAATTTAATTTATCTGAATACTACATAATATGTAAGTCTCTTACTTAATTGATAAAGATTTAATTCAATTAGTAATAAAATGAATGAAAGATTCTGCCAAATAGAGGGATTCATTACAATTTAGTAATAATTTACTATATGTGAAAATGCAAAATGTTGTGCTCCATTTCAAACTTCCGCCTCACTTACCCCTTCCCCTCTGACCTCATTCTCTTCTTTATTGTCCAAACTATGTACTCTTTTTCTACCCCTCATTATTAACCCTGCCTTGATAAATGAGTGGAGATGCTATTCAATAATTATTGAGGGCAACGCATCTTGATTAAATTACAGACAGACAAGTAACTTTTTATTTTTATTTTCTTTGTTTTTGAAGCCAAACATCCCTGAGAGTCCATGTCCATTGGCCACTTATTCCATTTTCTTAGAAGATATTTTAGTATATAGTAATATAGGGATGTATCGGTCCTTCAAATGAACTTAAAAGAGCATCCCTGTAACTTAAAATTTACAGTAAAGTTCTTCAGTTTATCAACAATTAGATCCATTCATTAAAACTTGAAGTATCCTTCTTGCAGGATAAATAGTTTTGCCATTATCCTTCTTAATGTAGACTTAATTAAAGGATTAATAAATTCTTATACCTACACACTAGATGTTTATATCTCAGGGAAAGCTGGGACTGATTGACGATGACGTCAATGGCTTGTATCTTCATAGTATGATGAAGTAAAGTTTTAGTTTGTTTTTTTGTTGTTCCGTCTAATATTTTCAAAAAACAAGAGCAAAAAACAAAAAATGGTTTCTTGATCCTTTTCTCATATTCAGTAAGAATATGAGTTATGCAAACATTTAAAAAAAATATATTATACATATAAGTTTAATATAAGTCTGAAAATACGCTTACCAATGCGTGTACATACATATGTAATTTAATATTGATTTCAAATAAAGGGCTTAAATTAAATGTACATATGTACGTAACATATAGAGAAAAAGGAATGTCAATATTGGAATTTCAATACAAAATACTTAAAGTTCCATTTATGCTTTATTAGCTCAGTCAATTGAGTGTATTCCATGTAAAGGAATATATGGCTTAGTTATTCAACAAACGTCATACACACGTCGTCTAAGGGCTCATTTGGAAATAAATTGAAAATTCTTTTGTATCATTGGTTGCCATTCCCTTTCTTTTAAGAAAGCTGAAATTATTTTCAGTGTTGGAAATATTTCCCTCTATAATAGAAATTTGCTACATATTTGAGTAAAAAGGCATAGTATAGTAATTATAATGAGAATCACTAATGAATTGCACTCATGCTATTTTGAATGTAAAGGGCTCTGTAATTAGTTGTTATCCCTGTTGTAAAAATAATAAAACATTCAGGTGATGATGTTAACAGAGGGACTTTGCTCAATAGTTGTACCATACGTCTTGATCGTCCTCGTGCTCTACAAAAAACTCAACCCTACTTAATCATCATGGATATCACTTTGGGATCAGAGATCTAATTGATAGGAATGTAAATAATATGCAAATGGGGTGTGTAAAATAAAAAAAAAGTGAAAATCATCAACCTGGTAACTCTGACAATTTAATGAATGTTGAGAGGGAAGCAGCTTGAGCTATCATGACGTTGTACTGGGTTACAAGCTGCTATTCTCCATTATATATGTAAACAAATGAATACATCAATAATAAATAATAACATTATGTATGTATACCATGGATGAGAGGCAGAAAATTAACTCAAATTAATGTCAGGAAATTATATATTTTTAACTAATAATTAATTATACGAGGACTTGAGCCCTTTTTGTTTACATTTTATTTGCTTTATTAACCTTAATGCATGTATTCCTTCATGTGAGATCTTTACTATCAGGTGGATGTTCTCCCCTCAGTAATAAAGGAAAAATGATAGCAGCTTTTGAAAACAAAAAGACCTGTTCGATGTGCCAACTCCACAAAATCTCGCACTCGGCATTTTGCATATTATTTACATTCCTACTAATTGATATTTATATACGGTTACTATATGTGCTTACATCTCTGCTGTTCCAGATGTATGTAAAATGTGAGGCAAAATAAATATGTACATATAGTTTGTAGGTCGCAAGGGAAGGAATTGAGGGGAGACGTAAATATTTGCTATAAATCCAATTCAACACATGGCTTCCTTCAATTTAAAAAAAAAAGGGGGAAATAAAAAATAGAACAAACGACACTTGGATACTACTATTTCTATAATCGAGTCACACAATTGCTTTAAATTACTTTTCGTTTGTGATTTCATTATAATCATAATTATATACTCCTATTTGTTTTCTTCAAAAAAGTTACATTTGGAAAATAATAATAATTAAAATGATTTGAAGGAAAAAAATTTTTTTTTATCAACTAAACGACAATTCAATGTAAATATATATATATATATGCGGAAAATAAGTACCTTCCTAATTGCAAATTTAAAATATGTATATGCTTGAGTCTATATATGTATAATAATCATTACTTTAATTTTATGCATTAAAAAAAATTATCTAATAAAAAATAAATTTATTCCTCACGATGTGATCTTCAATTTATCTTCATCTCAACATTTCTTACAAAAAGAAAAAGACAAAAAAAAAGGCTCAAAATTATCTGGTAGTTAGCTAAAACAATGTTGTCATTCTTTCCAAATGTCAAGTTTTTATTATTATTAACTAATATGTAAGTTGAATCATTTTACAGTTTATTCACACTTAAAGAAGGCAATAAATAGAAGAATCATTTGACAAAGAGACGAAAAAACAAAACAAAACAAAACAAATGTAAATTTTTAACATATTTATAACCAGTGTTGTGTAGATTAAGACCAAAATCTGCTGTCCAAACTAGTCCAGTCCACCATGTTTATGCCCCCTCCCCCAAAAGGTATAAAAATCAATCTGGAATGAATTGATCATCTATTGCATAGTTATTATTTAACTAAATCAAAAAAAAAAAAATATATCGATTTTCTTTAGATATTCTTTGAAAATCTTGGAATTTTTTTTTTTTTTTTTTTGGGGGGGGGGGGGTGACTTTACTTTTTTTATAGCTTCAGCTTTGATTAACTTTGAGATACTGTTAGTCATTTGAAGAAATGGAATGAAGACTCCCTGACATTAATTAGGAATCATAAAGATAATTTAAATTAACTATCTTTATAGTATAATTGCAATAGACTACAGGTTTTCAACTTTTGAGCTATAAAATCCCAATAGAAAATGATTCTCTTAGATGCCAAATATTAGCATATCAAGGAACAATGATATGATCATACAAAATGCTCAATAATAAGGTTCTTAAAAAAACATGAATCTAGTATAGGTTTATTAATAATATGTGGTTATTTGAATCACTTTACATACTTAGAAACGATAATATATATATAACTATCATTTAATATGTAAATTGTAGGTTGAGTCTACATACATTTGTAGCAATAATAATATCAATAATAATGATTATACATATATACCTCTAAACAATACGGAAAGCAAGAAAGTTTCTTCTCAAAACATCTACATAGTAGATGTAGTAGTTATATATATATTTGCTTATTTAGGTACATAATAATATTATCTCTTGAGTTTTTTTTTTTATTCAATTGCTCGCTTCTCTTTTTGTTCTTTTTTTTTTAGGCATTATTGTACAATTTTGCTATGATCGTCTTTCATACACTTATCTTGCTTTCTACGTACCCAAAGTTAGTTAGGGATATTTTTCCTTCATCTCTTTAAATATATATATATATATATAAGCAGAAATACATCAACTTTTGCTATCCAAAAAAAGGCTTCTTGTTTATTTTAGTTGTTGCTATTGTTCTTATTCTTAAAAAGAAAAAAAAATATAATAAAACGTAAAAATTATCAGCCTCACACAATACATCAAATAATAATATAGAACATAATAATAATTGAATTTCTCAAAATACAATAAATAAATAAATCAAATATATTTTTAGTTACAATCATTGAGTAAAAGTAATGATAACTTTATGTATGTAGTTTTCTACCCTTAGATAGATTTTTGTGTGTGCCATCGATAAAAGTACAGTGTATTTGCAAGTGATTTACAACTTTCTGGACGGCTCACATACATACATACATTTATTTATTGTAGAATATACTACTTACCTATCTAGATGCCCATAAACAAACTCTCTCCCCCCCCCCCAAACATGGGTATACATATAATTTATGTATTTGGATCTGATAAAGAGGAGAAATGCATTGAAAGAAGAGGGGGGGGGGGAGATTTCTATTTTTCTCCTATACATAGAAGAAAAACAAACAGATCCTTAACTGCTCTCGCTGCTCTATAAAGGAACTTTATGATGTTTTTTTTATGTATGTTTTTGATTTGTTTTGAATATGAAAATATCGAATTGACAATGCACATTTGTACAATTCTTTCAACTTTCTTTTAGAACCCCCTGACTCTCCGGGTCATAACATGTATTCTTCTCAAAGTGCCAGTACGTCACTCATTTCATTTTTTGTACAACTAACTCATACTCTTCTCGTTTCTGTTCAAAAAAATAGACGATATAGACGCCCTGGAGCTTGGGGCAGACAACTAAATAGACTATATTGCATGAAACTATAGATTGGACAACTCTTATGTGTTGATGAAATCCTCTTTCTTGCTCTGATTTCGTGTGAATCCCTGGACAAAAGATGGAAATACCTAGATTCATACATTGATGATTTTAGTTATTACTACCTAAAATCTAAAGGCCTCATTTTACTAGCTAGAAACCTATAACTTCAACCATAAATGTACAACTATTGTATCAATGTTTTTTGTATAAATTAATTTTTGGTGGAAATGTATAACAAGAACAAAAAAATGAATTTATAGAAGCCCCAATGATGCCCTGTTGCTTGGAACAAAGAGAAGGTGCTGTCTTTCAAAGAGATCACTTGGTATAAATTAGCTTGATCCATCCAGTAATACGTCTCAAATATCGTAAATTTATATTTGACCATCACTAATCATCAGAGCAATTTGTTTACATGGACCGCTTTTAATAATTTTCTTTTGTTGAATATTTAACCTATTTGGATACCAAATATGAAAAGTTTATTCCCAAGGGTTGAAAAGTGTAGCGAAATATAAGTGGTACTATATTTAAAAATAAAATAAAAATGGAGATACCTCAACAAGTGAAAAAAAATGTAGTTTTATGTATGTCGACTTGAGTCGAGTTGGTTACAAAAGTTATTTTTTGTGTAGGTATATCGTATAGCTACTGTTTCTAAAATGTATCATTGGAATGAAATAAGGAAATAATATCATTTTTTAATTAACCATACTAAAAATAGGAACTTTTTCCTTTCATAACTTTTCATTTAATTGTATTTCTGGAGAACACTTTAACGAAAACATTTTGTGATTTATCGAGGATGTAATTCCCCATTTCTTCCAGAGAGATGCATCATATTTAAAAATAGATTTGACATCCATTTAATTACTGTATACATATATCATATAATGATATTAATTCTTAAAATACTATGTGAAATGAAGCTATATGCATATATGTATGTATTCGATTAGAAAGCGTGCGAGGTAAAAGAGTTATCACTTCTCAGTTATTATTAATTAATTATAATTATAGATCTTCCTAGTTTGTGAAATATAAGTCGTTTCAATACTTATAATAGGACTACATATATATATATATAGAAACTATTATAAGTTTATGTCAGTACTACAATGTTTGTGGTTGTTTGTCCTTAGGGTCCTTTGTACCAAACATCATTCATTTCTGCTGAGGTGGATTAATGCATTTTCATTATTATTTGATTTGTCATTCTATTAGCAATAAAGCACTCGTGTTAATTTGTATGTTTTGTATTATGACTAATGACATTCAAATGGAAGTATGAGCACTGTTTTAATATAATATTACTCTCATAATGAATGTTGGGAAGGGGGGCTGTGTGGACCCATTTTGTAATTTATATATATATATATATATACATATCGACCCTTTATTTTATGCTCTGTAGAGAGAGAGAGAAAAAAAAGAAAGAAAGAATAATGACGATAATGGTCACTCGACTTTTGAAGGAAGGAGGATATTTTTATTTTTTATATATGGATATCATTTTTTTTCTAGTAGCCTTAAACCTACATACTATTATATTAATTTTGCCTTCTCTATGTATGTGATCTTTATATATATTTCAGCTTTTTTAAAAAAAGGGAAAACAAAGAGAGAAAGAAAGAATAAAACTTTGATTTATGGTTCTCACAAAGTTTTGTAATGGTTATACATATACATATACAGTTAAAGACAAAAAGAGAGATTAATGTTAAACTGTTTCTGTATAACATATTTTGTTATTTATTACATAATTAATAAATAAATATTTTATTTATATATTTCCATTGCAGATCAAATCCGTTTCTGGGATATCTCCTTCCATGTCCTCAGAGTGCCAAACATCTTGTAATGAGAATGGTTGTAGATGTCAAACTCATCGACATGACCTTAATGATGTAAATTATGTGCTACTAGCTTCATTTAATGGCGGAAATATTGCTTGTTTATGTGGAAACTTTACGGTAAGAGACACGTCATTTACATGAATAATCTAATTACAAATAGGGATTTTCTACAAGTTATAACTTGTATAATTTGCAGTATGTTTCATAGCTTCTTATTGTATTAGCTATAACAGCCACATATTGATGGATGCTTTCATTTTATTTTAATCTAAATATTAATGAATATATGTACCCTATTTTATTTTTTATTTTTACGAGTACTATGTGGAAGAAACTAGTTCTCAAACTGTGTGCCTCATAGCTTTTTTCAAGTGCTCTCCGCAGCATTCTTAAAAAAATAATGTACGGGTATTTAGATAAGTATATCTAAATTAAGTTACTATCGACTTATATTTCTATTAGTAAATGGTTTGGATTATCTTGTTGGTGCATCCTGAGATTAAAAAGTTTGAGAAGCACTGGTATAATGTGATAATAATTGTAAGGATATTGTTTAGTAATTGTCATATGGGTGGAAATTCCATTCGATATCCTACCCCAATAATATTGCAGGCAAGGACCCGGCCCCCACACTCTTAGTTTATTGAGCATAAAAGTAAAATATTAAAAAAAAAAAAAGAAGATAAGAATAAACTTTTTTTACTGAAATACATTTCAAATATCCTCATACATGGTATGAGGGCTACACTATTAATTTTCCTTTGATATCCAAGTATATTCAAGGAGCATATGTGGTACGAAGGCCTCAAGTTGAAAACCCCTGGTCTTTTGAAATTTGAATCATTGATTCCTATGTATGTATATACTTAAGACAAGTACCCTAAGTTCTTCATATAAAATGTTTCATCTCATTTTACCCTTGTACAACCTGATCAGTTTGCTTTCACAGAACACCAACTTGAGTAGATACAACAGGTATAGGATGTTAATTTGAGGAAAATGAATATTCATTATGTCTAATGCATATATAATTTCTTTTTAAATAATTATGAAGACGTGACATAAAAGTATATAATACAATTAGTTTCTTTTACTATTTTCCTCAAAAAAGGAAAATAAAAGTAATTGCTTAATGGGTCCTGGGAGTCCATAACTCTTTGTTCCTCTTTATTTTTATAACCTAGGTATAAAAATAGAGGCCAAACCGATATGGATTCTTTGTCTAAAAAAAACAAAAAAAACAAATTATGGTCGGTCCATCTTTTTCCTTCAAATTAACTCACTAAATATCAGGCAAATATCTTACAATAATTAATTTTATGTTTGAAATTTTAGGAATATAATGAGTAGTGCTAGGCTGTAGTGCAATACTTTGTTAATATATATTACTACGATATAATTACTTTACTTAGTAATGGATAATGTAACGATATTACTTTATAATGAATATTTGTTGTTAAAATTTGTTATTTTAATATACTTTTTATTTTTAAAAGAAAGCCATTAAGGAGAATTTCTTAATGAAATCTTAGAATAATTTGTCAAAAAATTTGCTCCTGCAATTTTTCATTTTTCAAATTATTCACCGTATCATTAATCAAAATAAAATAATAATAATAATAAAGTAAAGTAATGATTTTATTTCTAAAAAAGGGACCCCATGACCTTGACCTCGATTATTTAGATTTAATTTGGTAGGCTGGTAGAAGAGATCGAGGTTAATGACTCAGAAGAGTAAAAATGTGTGTTATTGCATAACAACCGAGAAAAAGAGTCTCAAAGTCTTTGGAATGATTTTGGAGGAGGATATTCTACGACTCTTATTTCCATCTTCCATGACATCATTTCTTTAATGATTGACCATTTATAGTAAAACACAAAGCCTCTTTATCTCCGTTGTAGTTTGAATTTGGACTGCCCGTGAATTGCCCTTATTTTCAATTTATATTTTTGAGTCGAACAAGTATCGAAATAGCAGTATACTAATTTTGTGTGTGTCTGGACTGGTACAAAAATATTGATGTGATGACAAAGTAAAGAAAATTAAATAGTCTAGTCTCTCAATAAGAACTACAGATTTCATATATTGGCTAAATAAATAAAAACCTCAGAAACTGAAACTACTAGAAAAGAAATTGATGCAAAATTTACAAGGAAGTATGGACTGTAACAAGGGGACAAGGAACACATTCATGTACATGTATATCTACCCATATTATGGATTCAAGATATACATTCATTCCCTCTGGGAGGACTTGGAGGAATACCACAAAAAATGGCAAGAAAGTATCTAAAAAACTTTTTAGCGGTATAATATGCGCCCGAAAGGATCAAAGCTCATAAAATACTGTGAAACCAGATATAGAGCTCTGTACCCCAATAACGAGTCCAACAATATTACATATGACAAATGCTAGAAAACATGTTTGGCCCCTTAAATAATAATAAGTATATAGGGAAAGGAAGGGGGGAGATATGATACCGCTCCTCTCTCAAGCTCTCATCAATGACTATTTTCATGAGTGGATCCACTCATTGATAGATAATGATGTATAATAGAACACATTTTCTTCAAAAAACGAATTTTTGACTCTAAAAGTGAAAAATCAAAGGAATGTAAGAATTTAAATTTTGGCTAAACTCTTAGGATTTCATAAGAACCTTTTATTCTATGCAAAAATAAATTAAAAGAACTAAACTTCTTAAGGTATAAAATAACATATACCTTTGTAAGCAAAGCAAATGAACAAAAAACAATAAAATGCAAAAAAAAAAAAAAAAACTATTTGTACAGATGATTAAAATACTTAGAATATATTTTTTTGTCTGTGTTTACAGTAGAATACTACCTTGTGTACAAACGCAATTAACTTGCTGCACAGAGACAGACAAAAAAGACTGAATCAAAGTCCACAAACTAAAAAAGCACTATTGATAGAGAAAAGTAAAATAATTAATTCTATAATATATGCATACTATCAAAAGGTATAATTATACACACTTGACTTTGATTTTTATTTTGAAATGGTGCTCATTGACCATTGTTTTTAACGACCTCATGTCGCAGGCTTTGATATTGTATATCGAAATAAAGTATAAATATCGATTGTGTCCAAGATATTGATTTACAATTTGCAACAATGTACGGGTAACAATGAAGAAGTAAGAAATAATGTGTCAAATCGTTCTCCCTTTCCCCCTTAATGGTGATGACCAACGGACTCATAAAATATGTTGAATTATCTGTGAGATTCCGAATAAATTTACAAATCTAGGCAGCAAAGGAGTTATTTGAAATCATGGAATGCGTGACTTATTAGTTTTAGACAATGGAAAACAGTTCGAGAAAAGAGTAATAAAAGAACTCTCTGAAAAATGTGAAATTAAAAGGATTTCGACATTTCCTTATAACTTTACAGCAGGTAACAGTGCGAAGCAGAAAGTTTGAATAGAGTTATAGCAATGATTTTAGATGGGCACTTGTATTAAAAACGTTGCTGACATTGAAAATTTGTTTGTATTTGACCTGACTTTGAATCTCGAAAACTTATGAAAATAATTTGTTATCAAAAGACAAAAAAATAAATATTTTCGTGTTATTTGACAATGCAAAAATGACTCTTGCTGTATGCTATCAATTATTATCAAGGGACCCTTGATTAATACATGAATCAATGGGTTCACTCATATTACATATAAATGCAAAACGCATGTATTATCTTGTATTCTCTCTCTCTCTCTCTTTTTTTCTACACCTTATTTTTAAATAATATATGAATATTTATGTAGGTTTCATTTTTTGGGAATTGTATTAGTCAAAGACATACATATATACATACTCCCTTATAGACACTTAGGTACCCATATCAATGAATCTTATTTCGACCCAGATCGTTTCAATCATACCTACATATACATATTTAGAACAAAATACAAATTTATATATATATATATAGGTATGTATGTATGTATGTATGTCTGTTCAAATAGCAATTCCTTTCATATTGAAATAAATATGAGAATGGCTACGAAGAGAGAGGGAAAAAGAGTGAGCTGGAGAAAGTCTCATAAAGGAGCGGAAAGAGGATTTATAAGAAAAACTTCTCTTCCTTGAAGTATGTAATAAAAATAAAAATGTACGTACATACAGTCAAATATATGACTAATATGAATGTGTCAAGATTAATAATATGAACATATCTACATATATGTACATTGATATCCTTATTTTAGAAATTCCTCTGTCATCTTTCATCAATTTATTCACTGTTGAAAGAACACACCTTTTTTTTTGGTCAAAAAGTGTTTCTAAGGAAAATACTTTAAAACGTAGGCATATCATTTACCTACTAAATGGACATATGGGCAAATGTCAAAAATAATATGTCTATTTTGACATTTCCTTCCTTTCCGTTACATTATGTACATATCTAGGCGGACCTCTTTTCACGACATATGATTTAATGTTTGAAAAGTATGTTAGTAGTGTCCGAGTTAGATGTCATACACGGAGCTTACATTTCTCTCACCAATTCTGAATCAATTAATGACGTGTCAACTTGAGCTTTTAGTTTTTTGTTTTGAAATGGCTCTACTCAGTCCTAAAATGGCATCATATTAATGGCACGATAGTTGCATCATTTTTTACTGTTACTCTGGTTCCAAAAGTGAATTGATGCCTTCTTGAATCCCTTCCATCCTACTGCCCATGCTATAATCATACTATTTGTTGGGCCAAATCAGGTTCTATCCATGTAGTAGTTTGGAAAAAAAGATTTTGCGTCAGGTCAAGTCAATTTATGTTATGAAATTTCATTTTTTGTTGTTGTCATTGAACTTAGAGGAATGCACTTTACCTGTCTATAAATGTAAAGTATTTTAAATTATATTTAGTAACAATAATATAATTCATTACACATATGTACATTATTTATATCGATATCCGTTTTTTATTCATCCCCTTTGAGGTCCATGTCTAATTTTTAAAAGACAATTGGCTTTCAAAATAAGTGGGCACGTCCCTTGGAAAGGGAGGCATGAAGCTTTGAGGACTCATAACACAGCGTAGTCCCTCGAACATATAAACGTACACTGCTTTTTATTTTGTCTGCCGTCGATTTCCTTACCCTTTATCCGTGATCATAACGTTGATGTGTTGAACTCGAATAATATAGTTGTTTAGCAATGAATAATAATTTACCAGTAAATAAAAATTATTCCACAGAAATATTCTCCATCAATTGATTTTGAGCCTCTTCCACCCTTCCCTTTTCTGATTAAAGATCGCGAGATACAATGGTAATATTTTTCAATCAATTAATCAATTCAACTCTTTCACGAATTACATTTGCATATTTTTTTCTTTATTGAATATAAGGGATGTTATTTCAAACAAAATATGTTGTTTAAAACAGGTTGTTATTCATATATGGATAAGTCTCCGTATCATTCAAATAGGGAAACCTCTTTTGAAAGGTATTGGCTTCTTGCATGTATCATGAAACTGTTTTCAAATGTAAATACATTAGCAATTGTATATCATTCTTTTTACATGACACGTATTTTTTTTACTTTCTCTTTTTTTCTACGTTTTCAATCCCTACAATAAAGCTGTACATACTTTGTAATGACTCTTATTGGTATCTTTTTCGTACAGTATATTCAATATGGTGATATCAATTCATTAAAGTAGAAATAAATACCAGCCATTTTTCTAATCTTGAAGATTTAGTTCCTGAAATATTGTGTGTTTTTTTTTTTGAGAATCATATTATGATGAAGGCTTAAGAGAAAGGATAACATGAATATTCTACCAAAAAAAAGACCAAATACTTTAAATAATTAAGAAACGTGTCTTTTGCTAAAAAAAGTCTAGCAAAAATGTAGCTTTCATATTAGTGTGCATATATTTGTCGATAATATAATGATAAAAAGTGTGAAAAAGAGCCCTCTTAGCAGGTGTAAAAGCCATTACGTCATAAAACATCTGGCTACATAGAGAGACACCGTGTCAGTTAATATGCATGTCGAGTCATTAATAAAGGAGGTAATGAAGAACTTGTTATTATCTTGCTGTTTTGCCCAAAGCAGTTTTTATTTAATTCATTTGAGTACATCGCTAAGAAAACGGAGGAAAAAGTCATTAATCCCCATAAAACGAATATTCTATGGCACCTTTTCATTGCAAAGGCTACAGACTAAGGCATTTTTGACTCATTTTGTCACATCAATTATCTACTTAATAAATGTGTCCTCAACAAGAATTTAAAAAAACAAAAAACAAAGACATAATTAGAGTTGTAAATCCTAAGCTCTGCTCAGTATGTAAAAAAAAAAGAACTCCAAAATTGATCTGGTAACCCTGACAATCTGATAAATATTATGGAGGAATGCGGTATCAGCTGCTATGATGTTTTACTTTACCTATACGCTTTTCTCTTAGCCTTTTACAATGACATTCTTTGAGAGGAGGAGAAAGGAAATGATCACAAATTCATATCTATTAGATGATTATAGTATCTCAAAGATTCTAAGTTCATTCGATTAGGCATTTTATTGATTTAGCTATTACTTGTTAACCTTTATGTGACTACATATTCTTCCCTCACGAATTAAGAAATAATGTTAATAGATTTGGAAAATAAAAAAGTCTCTGCACATTGTCAACTACTAAAAATATTGCACACGAGTAAACGCTTAAGATTTACAGCTCTAAACATAATTTATCTTACCAACTGACCCATATTGATGTAAAAAACGCTCGCTTCAAATGTTTTTTTAACTTCTTTAATAATAACAACAAAATAACATCTCACAGAGAGTGATCCCCCCCCTCAAAAAAAAAAAAAAAAAAAAAATACAAAAGATAAAGGCTCAAAATCCTTTGTTTGTAATTTGTCAATTATTTTCCACGCCGTTTGAACACTTTTTTATTTAATAGAAGGCGCTGCTAATGCGAGTCCAGTCAATCCACGTTCGGAACAACAAGAGAAGAGATGATATTGAGTACATTTTGATATTACACGTATGACGTGTATCCACATACATCATACTCTCATAAAAGAATAACTTCAAATTTACTTAAATGTATGTAAATATAACAAATAGCGAATGCTCATGGATTTGATTATTCCTTAAAAGTCAAAATGAGTAAACAAAATCACAGGATATGTAGTTTAATATTTGTTTGAATCCATGTTCCTCATTTGTATCTTTCCAAGGAATCCTATATCTATGTATATCATAACACCCATTGTAAATTTGTGGTAGTTCAAACTGATTTTGAATGTGAGAGCATATTTTTGAAAATGGAGGTTTTTTAACAGCTGAAAGAAAATGACTTGTTTTTACACATTCTATGTTAATAATACACAGGGAATTATACTATTTATTTGTATAGCTAAAGTCAATAATATAGCGGCAAATGTCTTGATAACTCTTCTTTGACCATTTCCTACTCCCTCTGTAGAGCTCCAACAGCTATGGACTACGGCATGGAAGCACAAATATATAAACATTGAGGGTGCACGCACAATATTATCATTTTCTCTATTACCATTTCTACTCAAACAAGGGAGTTATGATTTTGGAGCCAAATTTTGCATATTTTAATCAAGCAATCATTATTAAAATAAGATGAAATGAAAGAAGGATTCAATTGCTATAAAAAAAATACTTCTGTATATTGGATTTCTGACACCTGTTTATACTATTTTAAGTAAAAAATGTCTTACGAATATCTAATACATACATAGAAGTACAAATTGCTAGAAATAAATCATTCAATTCTTCTCGTTGTTTTTTTTTATTTTTTTCTCTTATATTCAAAATTACGTTGAGTCGACGCCACACTTGTATTTTTATGACGTGGAGTCATTCTGGCGAGCCTCATTTTTAATTCAGCAACACTCACTTCAACAAATATTATTTTGAGCAAGTCTCATTTCATTCAATGAGTCTTTCATCCAAATAAACATTGTACTATAAGGTCAATGAATGGGCATTATGTAGAAACAACAAATACTACCTTCTTTGTTTTAGAGATAATTACCGAGTGATCCTTTTCAATTCACACCTGTATGCATTACTCTATCAGAATACAAAATAAAGGCTTTATTAGGAATGTAATCCAGAGATGGGAGATTGAGAGAGCGTTCCCTAGAGACCGAAAGAATACCATGTTATAAAGTAATAAAGTCATCCCTGAGTTCAAGGTTACGATTCTGTAAGATCTGTGGAGCAGGCCATGGAGCTTGGTTTTAATCCAATGTCAATGAGATGATTTTTATTATAGGAATGTACAAAGTACACTAAATATATTATTTGCTTAGAAAATGTCAGGCAGACATAACAAACACCTGCTCTTCATTGAATGTTTTTTACATACTATGAGTGTATTCTAATTCAAGTGTTCATTTGAATATTACTGTATTACTACAAAGATACTTTTTTTTTAAATGATATACTTCTATACAAGTATGTGATTTGTATCCATATCCATTGGCTTTAATTCCTTCCATCATTCCTAATTTTTTTTTTTTAACTTTTTAAATGATGCAAATTTCATCTATTGAAAAAGCATGTTAAAGTAATGAGGAGAAACCCGCACTTTTCAGGCATTACTTGTATAGTAGTTACAAATATTTGAGCTAAATTTCAGGCCCATTTACCCTGACACATCTTGATCAACTATGTATTAACTATTAGGGAGTTTTGAATAAGATTATATAACCTCAATAAAGTGCCCAAATCTCATGAACGGCGGATTTTAGTGCACTAAATTTTGCCACACATAAGAGCGAGGATCTGTACCAAAAGACATCAAATTCTGTGATAGTCGAGCTTTTTTTATTTATTCATTAGTTAAAATTTAGAAATTAAATGAAAAATGTTGTAGATTTATCACTTTCTTAAATCTATAAAAGGAACAATGCCTGAAGATTGCAGCCTTTAGCAAAATTTTACTATATCCCGATGGATATATGACTGCTTTAAAAAAAAAATAATACAAATTTCCTTTAATGAAATCCTCTTCTAATCTTTTTTCCTCTTAATGGAATGTCTTGCGAATGGGTACAAACAAACAGTAATTGAATGGATTGTTATTTTTCGCATATATAAGATTAGGCTGCTTTCGTTTTCAATTTCCTTGTATTGTCTATTTAAATAATAAAAATAGAAGAAGCAAGATTGCTAAAGCCTTCTAGGGAATTATTTATACAACTAGTGTTTGTAGATTGACCAATATATCAATAAGCTAACTAAATTTGCCACATTGTGTCTATTTTAGATTAATCAATATAATTAAAAAAAGTTGCTGATTCCGTCCGATATTTTATTTCTTCCTTAAAAAACAAAAACCAATTGTTTTATAAATAAAAATCAGAATAAAAGTTTTGAAAATTCAAACATAAACAATTTCTGAAGGGTTTTTTACCCTTTAATAATATTTTTTTTTTTACTTTCACAACCGATCTAATTCAAAGATTGTGACATCACTAGTTTTAATGGTCATGTATTATTAAAAAACACAAAACTTGTGAACACAACGGCTTTCAATAAAATAAAATTGAATCCATAATTTATAAATTCTTCTATGTAAATAATTTATCAAAAACTTTAAGGAGATAATTCATTGCTTTGCTATGGTGACGAAAGAAATGACGCAGAGGCGAAATGTCCAAATCTGGACTCTTCTATGGTTATTTTGATAGGGACCTCAAAGGTTAATAGGAAAAATTCAAATGATTGATTAATAGGTTATCGGTTTTTTAGCCATCAAAAAATCAATTTCGATCAAACACTAATTCTTAGAATTTTTTATTTTGTTTGTTATTTTAGTTTTTCTGATGATGATTTGAGGTAAAAAAAAAAAGATTAAGTTCCCAAAAATATTAGTTAACTTAAATTAATTTATTAATTTGTGATTGGTTTTTCACACCCAAATAATGGGTATCGCTACCCTAAAAACCCATATCGTTTGATCTCTTGTTGGTACATAATATTATTTCCACAATGACCTGACTTATCATTTTATTTGGTTATAAGTGGTTATAATGTATTTTGATGTCATAAACTACATATGTATAAGTATAATATACAAATATGATTGGTAGACTTTTAAAATTGATGGATTTTTGGTTGTGACATTACTGAGGTTATTTCTATGTACTTACTCTGTAGTTCCGTTCCGTTTTTCCTCCTAGTTTTCAAGGAACATACATATATTATACAGAACTAAAAAAAAAAACACTTCATTCATTCATTTTTTTTTTTTGAAAAAACTCATAGAATCATCATCGTTAAAATTGATGATTCCACTTGAATTCACTTTCTTCATCATTTTATTTTTGTTAGACCCCCCCTTCTTCTTTTTTTTTTTTTTGTTATCCCAAAAAATCCTTATCCAACACATCAAACAAAACATAACCCCTCTTTCTGATTGATTCTTTCATAAAATGTAATCCACAAACACTTTCCCCCTCTTTCTATGTAATTTATAAACCAACATCAACACTAACTCTATAGAAAGTGAATATCAGAGTCATTATTCTTTCTTTTTTAATAATGGCTTAATTAGAGACATTCATCAGATTGCTTTCTGCATTAATTAATTATAAGAAGTGTTCCTATTGTAGAAACACTCATAAAGTAATAACATTGTAATTAAACTTTCCCATTTATGTCATGTTCCTTTAAGGGCCCATCCGATATGAGAATCGGTGATTAAAAGTATATAAATTAGTAATTTAAGAAATATTAAAATAATACTTCTTAGCTTATTTATTAAATGGTTTTTTTTTGTATTATTAATTGAACAAATGTTATCTAAATCATCTGAAAATTTCAATAGACTTACGATTTTTCTCAAAATAATATATTATTGTTATCAACCAATTTAATCATCCCTCGAATATATTAGACATTATCCTATTCTAATTTTGGTTTTTTCTTGTCAAAGAAATGAATTTTATGCAAGAATTGATATAAACATGTGAAACATGAAGGTTGAGTGATTAATAATATAATATTTTTGCGATTTATGTTTCTATTTTTATTGGATATTTTCAAGACTGTTTTTCAACTTAGGTATATATGTATAAGTACATCTTTTACACCCGAATCCCTACATACATAGCTATATTCATTGCATCACTAATCCTTTCTTCCTAATCGATAAAGAAAAAAGGTACAAAAGTTTGCTTTCCCATTTCGTCAGTCGCTTCAATTATTGGACTAATCCCCGCTTTAGAATAGAAAGACATCCTAGCTTAATAAAATTTAATTTCGCTCAAATAAGGAGCTAGAGTATGCATAATGACCGCTGACAAAGAAGTTAAAGGAGTTCTTAAACACCCATAATGTATTCTCCTTTCAACTGTTTTGATCAGTTGACTCTTTTCTGATTTGGAGATGCTGACTCTGCGTATTGTGAATTTGTAAGGGCATTTTGCTTTCTTTTGTTTATTGTTGATCTCTTTTCTATTATTAGTGTTCAGATCGTAACTCTACTAAACTCTAATTAAAGCCTGTCAAGTAGTGAGCATACACTTAGTATCTACCTGATAAGTTTGAAAACATATATAGTTTGAAAGTATGCCGTCATTGGCTAACAAGTACTAGTGACGCTGTAACCGTTGGAGGCCAGGGAAGGGTCCTATGTCTCCCTAAAGCAATAAATTTTTTTTTTTGGGTAAACACGCCTTGTAGTGTGGATATATTTTCTTGTCTTTTTGACGACTTTCTCCCCACAGGATGTTGCTTTTGAAGTACATACATTTTCATAATATTATTTATATCTTATGTATGTCTTCCCTTCGCAGAATTAACCTTGTTTTAATTGAAGCCATGAAGGAAATTCATGGAGGTTGCGTAGTTAGTTGCAAAGTAATTCATGGCTGCTGCCCCCCCCCCCCCCCCCCTAGCAAACAAAAAGGATCACATGGTTGTTGTTTCGCTACTTTGTTATATAGTTTTGTTTCTCTCCACTTAAAAAATGAAAAGTTACTTGAACCTGTTATTATCAATAATACGTCACTTAAGAGCTGGTTCTGGCCTCACTATAAACTATCATGTACAAACATAATTTCGTCCTTTTTTCCCCTCTCTTTTTGGAAGAAAGGTCGCTATGTAATATGTAAATATATTTGTTTCCTTTTTTGGCAGGATTTCAGGGAATATTTAATTTTTTTTCCTAATGTAACATTAGAATCATACAGCTTCTTCCTTTTCTACTTTTCTCAATCTGTCCGTCCCGCATATCTCAAGGATTTAAGCATATCTACATCTAAACCTAGATACTAAGACAATTGAACATTACTCACTGGTAAAGTCAAATAACAAAAAAGTATGTATTTGATTTTCTTGTTTTTATGGTTGTCATACAATGGGTCATTAAAAAGTTGTTTTCGGGTTGAATTTTTCTTTAATACATACATTTTTAATGCGTAGAAAGAAAGTAGAAGTTTGGTTTAGCTAAGCAGTGCCTTCTCTCTCTCTCTTTATTTATTCATTCTTTTCTCTTCTTTTTTTTTGCTCTCTTTTTTTTGCTTATGAATGAGTAGAGGACCCTAGGTTTTATGTTATATGAAAAAGTCTGTTTAAATCTAACGTTTTAATCGGATATTTATAAATTTTTTTTACAATTATATTCATGAGAACTTTAATACCTTTATAATTAAATTATTTTCATAAAATCAAGTTTAAAAAAAAAGGATGTCAGACAAGATGATGAAAGTGATCAAGAGTAGTTTATTTTTCTATCTCAAAATGACGTTGCTTTCACCATGTCCAAATTTCTCATCCTTATTAATTAGGAACAACAAATTATACAAACCAAGAATAATCAAAGGGGATATTGCTTCTTTCTTTAATGTAGTGCTTCCTAAAAACTTTTTGACTTTTTGATAGTATTTGAACATTTTCTCCCCTCCTTTATTCAAAAAAGGAAATTCTCAACTTTGTTTTTCAATAATGAATTTTTGAGGTTTCTTTTGAATAAAGATACTTTTTGGTAATGTATTTATTGCTCTCCATTGAGGTGCTCCAAGGTCCTCCTTTTAAGGGTACTTCCATAGTACTGTTGAAAAGCATTGCTGTTGGTCAGGAATGAGCAAAAATCAGTTCTAAAACCGTATGCAGCCCGTCAAAAAAATTCTATGAAGCGTTTAAATGTGATCTGATTCATGTAAATTTTCTACATTTCATAAGAGATATATTTTTTTTTTACTTTTGAACAAGTATTCAAAAAACATATATCTTTGAAAAAGTGTAATTTTCTGAACATTACCCATGTACCGAAAAATTGATCCACTTTTCCTCCAAGGCTAGACTCACCAAACTAGGCCTAAAGTAATAGTTTGTCTTTTCTGTCTTTATTTTGAGTTCCTTTATTAAACACTGGCCTTTTAGCCTAATAGGTATACAAATTATGTATTTCTAATTTACAGAAATTTGATAAATCTTCCCTTCTATTTCGTACTTTTGGTCCTAATACACATTAGATGAGAGTGTCACGATACGATAGGATACTAAAGAAAAACATTTTTGAGACTTATTATGCATTTTTAAGGTCATTCTTTAAATCAACCAGCCCACTATCTAAATCTTTGGTAATCCCTACTCTAAGGTATGCTACCATACTTGATATTTTATAAATTCCTTACTTAAAGTGTGTTTTTAATACGACGTAAGAAGGGATACATGCTGCTTAGCGATGCGTCATCAAAAGAAACTTCTGCAGGCGTAGTCAGGCTCACAATTTGCGCACGTTAAGAAGAGGGTTAACCTCTTTGAGCATAGTATCTACTAAACCATTGCATTGAAGAAAAAAAATCGGCAGAGTAGGTCATATAATCATGTACAAGTGTATATGGAATGAAGAGGAAACATAAGGGTATACGTGTATTTTTTTAATTTAAGGAGTCCACATGTGGACGTTAGAATAATTTTTTAGGCAAATAAGTGAGTCTGATGATACCTGATGAAGCTTCCTTCTCCTTATGTCGTATTGTAAACCGACCTTTATATCCAATTAACTATATCTATTGTACATATATATTTTTTGTTAAATAAAAGGTCAAATGAACTAAACTAATTACATAAACTCCTTGACAGGATTTGCTGCCTCTCAAAATCGTTAGCTCCACTAGTTTGGTTATCACCTACAATGCTGCATCTGGAAATGAGTAAGTATTATTTTTTATAATGTTCTTTTTTGTTCAGTCAATTGAAAAAAGACTGAAAAATAAAATTGAAATAATATCGTTATTATTATTATTAAATTTATAAAAAGTTATTGGAGTAGAATTAATTGAGAATTAACCTTTTATGCTAAATACATACAATTATTTATAATTTCATAGCGTGAAAGAGCCTTATTTTATATTGTACATATATTGTGAATGTGTTGTTATCTCTTTAAAAGGTAATTTCATTTAATCATTTACCCATTCAAATACATATGTACCCATTATATTTAATTGGAATTTGTCGAAATGTATGCCTGGATATAGTGTAACATCTATTTTATAAATAAATATCCTAAAAGTCCGTCGATACTGGGACTTTTTCAGACAATTATGACCAGTCAATATTTATTGTCGTTATGACATATATCTAAAAATGCTCTAAAACATACTTAGATTGACAATAAATGTTTGTGTCATTTTTGAAAAAGTTTTTTTTTTTTTTTTCAAGAAAACAAAAAAAGTTTATGAATTCTGTTATAAAATCATTTAAATAAAGGGTTTAGGAGGGAAAGGTAAGAAGCCAGAAATATCCAATTTTGATCTAATGGATACTTACATTTACTTACAAGGGTTTTCAAAGTATATACAGTCACATAAATTAACATATTTTATGCTAATGCTTGGGATCCAAGATAATTATTTCCTATTAGTATAATACCTTTTGAAACCCTTGTTGATTGATAATAATTAATAATACTTTAAAAAAAAGTCAGTTATCTCGAAAATATAAATTACCAAGGCACAATTTTGTTTTTGTTTTTGCCGCCTTATACGTCAATCAGTCTGGGATTAAATTCGTATTGATATGAGGTCCTTTATTCTAAATATGCAGTTGTGAACAAGACTCAAAGACTTTCTAATAAGGGCACATTGAGCTCCCTTTTAGGGGACCCAAGGCAAAACAACAACTAAAAAAATGGCAATGGAGAATTAATGTGCAAAAACCTTTAAAGCTATTTGAGATACCATAGCTCTATGTCATCACTTTATGCCCATAAATATCCCTAATAAAAAAGGTAAAATGCTCACAATTTCTCCCAACAAGTGTCTATATTTTGAAGAAGCAAACAGCTAACATTTAGTTATTACCAAACCCAAGCTTTTGAAGGTCTTTACAAAGTTCTTAATAAAACAATGTGAGCACAAGGCCAAGCTTAGATAAACTTATTTGCATCACATTCTAAGACTCTTATAAACAGTTGCAGGGATATCATTAGAGTAAAGAAAATAAATCGACTAAGTAGCTTTAATAGACAAAGACTTGGCAGACCCCTTGAGTCAAATCAATAAAAGAAAAGATTTCCTATACTTATATCATAAGAAAAAAATATCTACTACTAATGTTAACAATAGAAGCAATTATTAAATCTCTTTTTATGGAATCTTTACCCTTTTTATTTTCATGCAAACTCGAAAAATAAGTTAATCGAATATTTAAGAATCTTTAGGTTAAAGCATAAGATCTTAATATTTTTGCAATACTTTTAACCACAATATACAATCAGTGAGGAAAGAGAAATATCACTGTACCGCCTAATCATTCGATATAATCAAGGATTAATAAATATATTGAATATAGATATATCTGATTGAAATGGTTTTTTTTCTATTAATTGAATATTTATGTGGTGTTCCTAAAATATGTATGCCAAATCAATAGGAACCTTCTAGTGTTGTTTGGAACACCGGTAATATAGAGATATCGGAGTACTGAACTATTTAAAACATTACCATACTAAAATAGTATTAGAACCGGTGCATAAGTGTAAAATTATACTCAAATAAAGGTATAATATATTAATATTGAAGCAGCAAAATTAAATATTTAATTCCTAACAAAAATATTGATGACACATTTGTTTCGCCTTAATTGCACTGCTTTAATATATAAACTTTTAAAGAACGCCTCTTTAAAATGCATCAAATAATTGAGTATTTATGTATGTTTATACCAATGACAAGGGCCTACTAGCTATGTAGATAGCTCTTGCCTTCCTACTCCATACAGCCCTTTAAAGTTACGTACTAAAGAACTTTGTCCGACAAGGAAAACTGCCCGACGAAAAATTAACTAACGTCCATTAAAATCAATTGAAAAAAGTTGGTACAACTTAATATACATACATAAATGTACATAAGTATAAAGTTCAACTTTATAATCTATATGTGGGGCTCCAGAGTGTCGTACATTGTTAAAAAAACCTTTTCAAAGTGCCTTTATTTATTGAAAAAAATATTTAGAAATTACTCGAAGGACGTCATTTGATTCCGTAAACGACGTCCGTCGATTTTTGTTATATTGAATGTATGTTTGTATTTCATGATCCGTTTAATATAGACATTTTATTGATCCTAGTTCTAAACACTCTCAATTATACTGGAAGCAATACTTAAGTAAATATATTGTATTTATATTTAAATATATTTATGTATAATCAGTCTGTTTGTTATATACATAAATGATCAAAAATCATTGGATTTTGGATTTAAAGACTTACTAATTTGACAATATCCTAGGAATTTACTTAAGTAGGAAGAGGGAACAAAATTACTGTAAAAAGTAAATGTGTTCTTGTATGGAAATATTTTTTTACAAATGTATTGCTTATAGAAAGCCCTCATTGCAACTCTAATCGAGTTATGCATGGATAAACGGATTGATAAATAAAAGTAGGAACTAATCTTTTGAAAAGGGATTAAGTACAATTTTAAAACGTACGTAGAATTATTTTATTATACAAGCTATGCAAATTAATCGAACTAATTAAATAATATACACAGATAATAAAATGTCTCTACTCCGTTTTTGTATTTCATTAAATATGTAATAGGGTATCATTTGTATGTATTGTTCTTTAAAGGGCACAATACTTAATTATATTTAATAATGGATAATGCATCTGTTTCTCCTTTATATAGTTACATTTACGTACATTATGTAAAAAAGATTATCTTGACTCACTATTCACTATTACTCTACAAGGGGTACATATGATATGAGGTATGTTCCTAATAATTAATATGTCTTATACATGCCCAGTAGGGTGGCTCGTTTGAATTGTTTTTGTGTTGTTTTTTAGAAAACAATTGAAATTTGAAATTTATCTTTACATTTTCAAGTTCAATATGGGAATAAGTAATAAAAAACAATATTCAGAAAATTTAACATGATAATAAATTGTATAATGAATGAAAATAAATAAATATGGAGGGCCAGTAGTACTTGTAATTGATAATGCTCCGGCCCACTCCAGGATTGAAATAAGAAGAGTTTTCAATTCGCAAAATTTTAAAACTTGGGCCTTACAGTCCTATGCTCAATCCAATTGAGCATATTTGGTCAATTTTGAAAGCCTTTGTGAAAAGAGAATTAGCTAGAAAAATTGAGAATATTTTAAATGCTGAAAGAAATGATTTAAGCATTTTGGAGCAAATATTAAGAGCTCTGAAAGAATTACTTGAAGAAGGACTAAATGAAATTACCTCAAGGATTTGTAATAGTTGTATTGCTAGCATCCAAAATCGTTTTGTAAATAGATGTGATTAATTTTGTTGATATGAGATTCTAATAAATGAAAGGAAATATGACTTTGTAATAACTAACTTTAATATTGCATCTTTACTTATTTTTTTTATTTTCATTAATTATAGAATTTATTATTAAGTTAAATTTCCTGAATATTGTTTTTTATTATTTATTCCTATATTGAACTTGCTTATTCCCATATTGAACTTGAAAAAGTATAGTTAAGAAAACGAGTTACGTGAATAAATGGAAGCTACAAGTCAAATTGCAGGACAGTGCCGCAACATTTTGAGATTCCACGATTGAATTGAATTGAATTCATCGTAATAGTGTTATTCAGATTATTGTTATTTTTTGATAATTTCTTTAAATGAATAACTTTGACATCCTACTAAATTTATGTTCATACTTTATATAGCCGTATGTCAAATGTATCTCAAATTGAACAATATTCAGAGGTTCCACAAAAGAATTACTTATTCCTTTATAATTATATTTTATCCATAAAAATCAACTACAAACACAATAGAATTGTCGTAGAATATGTTACAAATACATTTAAAAGATATTCAAATACTGTTTTTTATATTTTTATATAAATATATTAGTGATTTGATGAGTCGATGACAGTAGTACTTGAATTATTAAACTAAAAATTCAATTATAATAATTACATAAAACTTCATGTTTTCAGATGCTTTTATCTCTAAGATACGTAGACAATCACAAAATCCCCCCAAAAATAAATAATCTAGCTTCTCCAATGCCTTGTGTTGTGTTGTTTTCTTTTTGAGTTAGTGTCAATAACATATTTATTTATGTTATTTGTTACTAAAATAAATTATAATAATTAATTGATAGGGCTCTATTAATAAAAAAACATATAGAATAGTCGTGATAAAATTAATAATTATTTGGCATTTGATAATATAATAAGTTAACATTTTAGCAAAAATTGAACAAATAGTAAATCAGATAAAAAAATTATCTGTCTAAGCTCAAACTCTGCACACTATTCTTTCAAGAGCATATATGCAATGTATTTTTATCAAATTATCCATTACTCAATTTTCACTATAGTGGCTTTACACCCTCAAAACAGCAGTCCCTTACAAATCGATCATAAACCAGGAGGAATTTATGTATTTCTACAAAGTCTATTTATTCTCTTCTTTTCCAGGAACTCAGACTATAATCTCTTTGAATACACCTCATCTTTCAATTTTAACGCAAACAGCTACGATGATCTATGCTCTCCGTTGAAGCAAATCCTGGAGCCTCGAGGTAACTTTCGGTATTATTGTTATTATTGTATTATTATATGTACCAGTACCTTAGAGCAGGGGAGTCTGTTCAACAAAAGCACCATGTAGCAAGAAAGTGGCAACATAAGTTGTTCATCTATTAAACAATTCTCCCTGGGAACGATTTTCTTAACAATGGAATTCATTTTTTGAATACAAATTAAGTTACTATAACAAGATGGAGAATGTATTTTGTACTTATATTAGATTAAACTTTCTCTGGGTTTTACTTCATGCATCAGATGCCCTTTCATTTGTTAAGTGAACAAACCCTTCTGCTCATAGACACTGTCCCAGACAAGTTGCAGGATATATCATATTGGACAAACTAAAATAAACCCAGTCTCAGCATACAACCCTCAAATTGTCTACTTTCACGATAAGACGGTGTAAAAAATACCGTTTAACTTAAAAAAACGTTTTTTTCTTCTGTGCTAACAGGGTTTAATAGTAGCATCAAGAATTTGATAGCACAGAGGAAAGAAAAAGTCTTCTTTAGGTTATACAGTTTTTTTGCCTTTTGAAGTAGGCTCTAAGATATTTACCTACTGCGTGTCTCGTTGAAAACATTAAATAAAGAAAGTGTTTGAAATTAAATGAGATATGTGTGAACGTGTTATCTAGGAGATTTCAAAATACAAACAATGAAATAATTATAATTTGTGTTACCATTTTTTTAATAACATATTTTTAATATTTACTAGGGGAACAGAGTACATATTTTGTAACAATAAAATTATAAGGCTTATAACAACGCATGATTAAACACACAAGAATAAATTTATATACGTACTCAAGGCGAATGACTAATCGCTTTATCTTTTCTCAACATCAAAAGATAAACCTTTTTTTTTTTCTTTTTTTTAAAATAAATATAATATGCAATATATCGTTTTTGTATATAAATTTGTACACGTCATAAGTATCAATAAATTAACATTTAGGATACTACTTTTGTCTTCTTCTTTTAAAAAAAAATAATTTTCAAGAGGTTTAATTTTTTTTTTTTTTTTGCAACTTTCTTTTGTTTTTATATTTGGCATAGAAACTTATGCTATAATATATGTATAGCACAAATACACATGCACAACAAACTTTTTGAGATAAATAAAAAACTTTTCCCTTCAACTGTTTTTCATCAGTTGACTCTTCTGATTTAAAGCAGCGCACTCTGTTGTTATGAACTTAAAAAGGGTATTATTTTTATGTATATGATTTTTAAGTATTAACGATTGATTTGTTGATATATTGATATAATTTATCAATAACTAGTACATCTAAATAATAACTCTACCCAATAGTAAAAAGTTGGCAACAAGGAAATACAGAAGGTTAGCTACCAGTCGTTGTTTGTTTTTTTTAAATTCCTGTCCCTTTTGAGATTCAAGGCTGTGAGTGCACAAAAAAGTTTGACGTGACGTTGATATATCAATTTTTTATTTTGGGAATTGGGGATATTATTTAGATTGAAATGAGCACTTACCTTAATCAATTTTTGTGTGTATGTTTTTTTTTCCTCAATGGAACATATCAAACATTGATTTTTTGTTTGTTTCTGAACACATTTCTATTTTAGTTTTTTAGTTTTTTTTTTTTGCGCCTCAATTTTGTCAAGAGCTCATAAAACAGAGATGAAAGAGAAAGCTCTACCAACATGAGGGTTTACTGTCAATTTCAGAACAACAAGGACCTCATTTCTCCCCTATCATTAATTATACCCTCATATATTCGTAATGATGTATCTTCCTTCTTTTTTTGAAAGGTGCAATCTCAAGTGGAGTCGGTAAGAGAAGGAAAATGAAGGAAAGCAATGGTTTAAACTACTATCATGGATTTTGCCAATGGTTTTTTGATGTGAATTCCAAGATAGTTATAAACATCAAAACGGATACAAAGCATTGTAAGTTAATGTGTGCCTTATATTTTCTTTATTTCTTTTACAAATTGTTGTTGAATGTTTATAAAAGTATGAAGTTCATGAAGTAGTTCATATGCCTTATACCCCAACCTGGACTTGGAGTGTACCTGTGACACAGTACTTTGGACTTGAGCATGTCTCTATTTGATGTCAATATTTGAGAAATTTGTGCAATTTTGTTTTTGAGTGCAGTGTTGCTTAAACTTACAAGTGTTAGAAGTTCCTATGTAGGACATGAATCCATTCCTTACGGAAATGTGTAAAACTGTTTAAATATTTTGTGTACATACATTCCTACATATGTTTCGAAGTTGTTGACAAAGGATCCCTACATTATTCCATTAGATCTTTTTCTTTAATAATAGAATAATAATAATAATTTGATATATGTATATGAGACAGGAACTAATCCAGGATTTTACTCCTAGAAATGTATTGAATTCATAACACCTGTGTCTTCTACAAGTGTATACCTTCATACATGTAATTGTATGTATTATTGTATATGTACACGTGAATACTTTTAATTCTTGTAGTGTGACTCATTCAATTTGAATTCTGACTTTGGCTCATTCTTCAAGGATTTCTTTTACTTCTTTTAAACCTACAGAACCCACGGATTTACATATGTAAGAGCCAATATGACACTCCAACCAATAAATCACATACATACTTATGTACATAGTATCCATATTTTGTGCAGTGAAAAAAAATGCCTCCAGCATTCGCTCGCTCATTGGATGAGAAGGATAGATATTATACATATATGTACTTATAGCTATAGGTACATTGAAAAGTAAATCATTAGATTAAGAAAAGGTACACTTTTGGTAGGTATGATTTTATTTTACTATTTATTGGAATTCTGCATACATAAATGTACATACATATGCTAAGTCCTTATATATTCTCACTCGAGTTTCTTTCTTAGAATTCCGTTTTCCTGGGATTTCCCGGGGATTTATAGCTACAGAAAATTCCCAGGAAATATTTATATGCATTAATAATGAATGATACTCTACGAAGTAGCAAAATGTTCCAAACATTGGAACTTTACTACAACAATAGGTATACATATGTACGTTCCTTGTCTCTTTTTTTTTTGGTTATCTTTATAAACTACTATGGACAAAAAATGAATTTAGTTCTTTTGGGATTGCGATAGAGATAAATGTTTTTATTTTTTAAGTTGAAGATACTATCACTAGGAATCATTAGAAAATATGCAAATGGAGTGTGTAAAATAATAAAAAGAGAAAATCATCAACCTGGTAACCCTGGCAATTTGATGAATGTTGAGAGGGAAGCAGCTTGAACTGTCATGACTTTTGACTGAGCTACAAGCTGCTATTCTCCTTTACATACACATACAAATAAAGACATCGATAATAAATAATAACATTATGTATGTATATCATAGATGAGAGGCAGAAAAATAACTCAAATTAATGTCAGAAAATTATATATCTTTAGCTTACACGTCGTAAACTAACAACTATTACGAGAACATGAGCCGTTTTCTAACATTGTATTTGCTATTGTAGATGTTCTCCCCTCAGTAATAAAAGAAAAATGATAACAGCTTTGGAAAACAAAAAGTACTGTTCCAAGAGCCAACTCCACAAAATCTCACACTCGGCATTTTCCACATTTTTTACATACATAATTATCACTGACATCTGTGCCAAATTACACGTCAAAATATTCATTAGTGTTTGAGATACGCGTCCTTTTGAGAAGAGCTAAAATCGAATTTTTCGTTTTTTTAAATGTCCGAAAGAGGATGACTAAAATGCAATTTAGATAAATGAATTTTGATGATTAAATAAAGATTTTTTAATTCTCCATATTTTTTGCTCATAGTAGTAGGCATCATATATTTGTAGAAAAAAAATAAGGGCTACAAATCGATCTAAAAAAAACTTACAGCTTATTTATGTGTTGGATATAGGATTTCTATGTTCCATAACGGATCAAATGTTCAGTATTTGGGATGTTATACTATATCTGTTTCTGGGAAAATGAATTCAAATGTTATATTCTTTTAATATAACAAGTTACATGTTATGCTCGAGTTGACTTTTAGCTTTCATGTGTGGTTCAGTTTGTATATTTCACAATTACACAGCACACAAGCTTCATCTAAAATTAGCTCATCATCATTTACTGTTAAGTGGGTTTTTTTATTGCGAATCGAGTTAATTAACCTTTTAATGGAGGAAACATTAACTAATAGTGGTTCTTTCAATAATTATATATTCTTGGAATTTATTATTTCTTTTTAAAATGTAAAAAAAAAAATACACAATTGTAAAAATCGTTTTTCCTTTTATAATAATAAAAATTCATTTTTCTATCTACAAAAGTCGCATCCCTGACTATAATATGTACATAGTTATAGTCAAATAGAAAGAATTTACATCTGTGTCAAGTCAACAAGAAAGCAAGTTTGTTTTCAAATAGGAGAAAATCCACTTTTAAGTTTTTTTACTTCATAAATATAACGGTCAAATATTTAGGAGCTATTTTAAGACCTATACCGCACGGTTTTGCTAAAATATCACTTTTAATCAAGAAAGCAATGAATGTTATCTATCCAATAGAGCAATTGGATAAATGTTACGGTTGCACAAGGAGCTGATTTGGTCCCTGAAGGAACATCCATCTTTCTCATAGCCCCAGAGATTTATTTAGTTGCAGTTGGCTAGAACCAGTTTATCTGTTGTAGAACTATTCAGAATGAACTTAATTTGCTATCATGTTCATCATGAATCATAGTAATAGTAACATCATAGTCATAAACACCAGGGTTTTTTTATTCTTGATTGTGGCGAGTATTTTTTCCCCTTAATTACGATGCAATTATTGGAGTCATTATTTAATTAATCGAAATAGCCTATTAATACAAACAAAAGAGAATGTCTTCAAGAATATGAAATGTTTCAGATAAACTTGGTTTCTTATTGACTTGACACTTGACACTATTTCTAAATTAACTAATTTATGGATTCCCCATTATTGCTTCAAATTTGTCGACATCGCCGTGCAATCTTATTTATCAGATATTTCATTCCGTCTTGTTTATTTGATTTAAAATGAATGTGTGTGTTTAAATAGGTATATATATCTTCATGCATATATCCTACACTTTTATTTTCATAAAGTATGTATATACATAGTAATGCCCTAAAGGGACTTGTATTTTTTTTTATTACTTTTTATATGTGGGACAATGGTAAATGGAATCTTACGTGTTCTATATAATAATTTTATACTTATGTTGTATGGCCTTGTATTCCAGGATAGTTATACATTTGTTTATTTTTTATATTATACTAACACAATGGCAAAGTTAGAGCGAGCATTTTTATTAAATGTATACATATAATGCATACAAATTAATTTTATCATTACTTTTACGAAAAGTAAGTCGGTAGTCAATGGTGAAACTTTTATAACTCTCCTCAGTCATCTTTATTTTTTATTTTTTTTATATCTTTAATTTCGTACAGGAATCCTTTCAAAATAAACAACTATTTTTATTAATAGAAAGCCTCTATCCACTACTATACATAATTTACCATGCCCGTTTTGTTAAAGCCACATATTTGGCAATGGCGTCAATTCAGTTAAAGCTACAAGCCTATGGCTAATTCCATGGACGTAGCTGAAATAATACAGAAAAAAAAAATAATTGTATTTATGTTGACCACCAATGTATATAGTCTACCCACTCATCATCTTTGAAGTCATCAAATTTACCTTCCAATCCTAATTATTTAATAAATTACAATGAAATTGAACTGTGATCTGTATTAATCATGTAGCTTTTATATAAAAAAAGGTCGCCTAAAGTCACTTTTTGACATCTTAATTTATTCTGTAGTATGTCTCATTTTTTACCGCACTGTTAATATTAATATTTATAAGATTCTAAAGATTGAAAGTTCGTTAAAAGTTTTAATGGAGGAACAAAAAAAAAGAGAAAAAAAGTCACTCTCAGTTGTTAAAAGTAACTTTAATTTTAGATTCAAAGCTATGTAAAAAAAACCAAAAAAACTAATGATGTTTTATGGGGTTACATGTTGTAATTAATATATTTATGATGAAATGATCCAAAAAAATGTTGTTATTTTTTCTTCTTCTTTTTGACTCTGGAATAAAAAACATCTATGATTTAATATTCTCTTTTCAAAAAATATGAGGAGGGCCTTCAAATAGAATTGAATGAAAAGCTGCCATGCAATTTATTGTCTTTGTACAAAACATCACAATCCGATCTATATATATTTTATTTGTATATATGTATATTTTCTAAGTATTAATATCCCTAAATATCATTGATTTGATCACAAAATAACAAATAGATTTGGCATTGTTTTTAAAGGATTATTTTTTAATCAAATGCATTGCGTTGATTTTATCTTCTGAGAAGAAAAATATATAAATATTCTGAATGTAACATGTATATATATATATATATTATTTTGTGCTTTCTCCATGATTGCCAATTTTTTAAAATGGTGACATCATTAACATATAAAATACACTTTTAAAATGCCTTTTTAACACACATATTTTATTCAAAATCAAATTTGCTTTTATATAATATATATATATATATATATACATAAAAAATGCTTTTGGCATGTGATAGGTCTTTACGAACTTCAATGAGATACGATTATTATCCATAAAATATAGTACTTTAGAGCAGTGGTGATCAACCTTTTAAAAACCTGTGTCAACTTTGAAAAAGTTAAATGTCTTCAAAGTTTACTTTTTAGACTAAAATACACGACTCTAAAAAATAATAATATCAACATTACATTTATTCCAAACCATATTGTGGTCTACTTTTAACCATCCGTGTGGCGACTGGCTATGTATCACTAGAGTAAGGTCTCAATAATTGCACTTCCTTCGTTCCAGAGGATTATTATTTGAGTAGGTGCTGAAAAGATATACTTATTTAGATAAATAAAAAAGGTTTTTCGTTCGAGTCTCAATTGACAAACTGTAGACAAGGAAGTTGGAATCCTTTAGTATGAAGGGTATTCAATGCAACTAAAAAAAAAAAAGAAGACAAATCAGTTGACATTTTGGTTGTGTGTATCTAAATAGAGTAAATAATTGAGTTTTGAACACTTCAAAATCGGATATTTTCAGTATTTACACCATCCAAGAAAGTTAGGCCTTACTCAAACAAACTGTAACCTTAATACTTTACTCTTTTAGAGTTAAATGCTTGATTTTTAAATGATCTATTTTGAAGTAAAAGACTCTGAAAGTGACATTTTATGAATTGGCTCATTCATGACTGGACAATTAAGTTTGTAGAAAAGTAATCAAATCAATAGCTGAAACATGAAAATACATTTTATTTTTTCATGCTAATGGTTTTGAATCGTGTTACTTAGAGTTCTCGTGACTGCTGTCTTTGTTTACAGGCTACTACGTGTTGAAATCTGGTTTGGGTACCAAATTATTTATCAAATTTCAATTTAATTTGAGCAATACCATCAAAATCTACAATTAAGCTAAATTCCGATTCGCTCAAAAGTAAAATAGAAAGTTTAAAAATATTTGTATTAATTAAAAAAGAAAAAAAAAGCAACCAGTATTTGCCAAGTTTTTATAAGAATTACGAAAACTTTGGTATCAAATTAATCTTACTCAAAATAAAGGAGAAAAATAAAAACATTCTCATCTAATTGATGATTGGGAACATACATATATGTATTTTTTTATAGAAAAACATCTTTAAATATATGTATAATAAACTATATTTAATTTAGCTATTAGGGCTTTTCATTATTAGTTATAAGTTATTATTTTCATTAAAATATTATTTATTTTTTCTTAATAGTTATTCTGCTATATATTAGTTTTATGTAGTTTTGTTGTGTTTTTAATAGAAGTAACTTGAAATCCAATATATGTACATCAGTAATGAAAATATTTTGCATTTCTAAAATATTAAAAAATAATAATAATTGATGTTTTACTTGGGTTATTAAATTACAATGAGTAAAAATAAAGTTTCTACTTTAAAGAAATCATGTAAGACTAGACTCGTTGTACGTCCAGTTAACATATTTTTTGATATTAATTGAGAATTGATCTATATTTTTATTGTTTGATGACTATTAAAGGGATAAAAGTTGTGGTTCTAACTTTTTTGATGCCTTGGAGCTTTTGATAACTAATATTTATTTATTACCAAATATTAAGAGTAAAAGCTAAATCATTCGACGTATTGCAGTGAAAAACTTCATTTTTGAAGAGAAATTCTTGTTGGTAAATAAATATGAATTTTTTACAATCATTCAGCTGTGATGTTTCGCTTTTGTTTTCATATTATAGTTACATCACGTGATATTTTAATCAATTTTTTCATTTTGTGGTAATATTTGAAGTATTCTATTACATAAGAGCTATAGAATTGGCCTGAAAATATTTAAATTAGTAAAAAAAGGGTTTTTAATGCCCCTGGGCTTCTTTCACGAAATCTTTGGGGAGTTTTGTATTAGATTTATGGTTCCCAATAGATAAATAATAGTTGGTTTATGGGTCATGTAGCGAATATTTGGTGGTAGTAACAAATGGAGATAAATGAAACTTCAAGATTATTCAAATATTGTGCTACTCTAAATCTTAGTTTCTTTGTTAATAAAAATAGATGTATTCTGAACATCCTCTGGATGTCGACGTATTTTACGATATTATATAACATGGTATTATTTTTAAACCATTAACTCACTAACTGGAATTTTGCAGGAGTTATGTGGAGATTTGTTTATTTTTTGTTCCATAATGGAGCCCTAACTCAAAAAGTCTCTAGAGCCCCTGCTCTAGAGAGTAGTTATGTACAATAGGGTCAGTACCATTAGCCCCTATGTTCTTAACTCTTATGTAATCACTTTCAATGGATTTTCATTTCTTAAGACTCTATTAACAAGTATAGGACAAATAAAATTTGTAAAACTACGAATGTTGTGAAACTATAGAAAATTCTGCTTCAAATAATTTAAATAATTTAGTCCTCCGGCATTTCGTTCATTCACCGAATAGTTACAGGATTTGGAAGAAAAAGGAAGCTGCTAATAATAAGTAGGTCCTTTTAGTTTAAAACTTTTAGGAAAGAGCTCGTAAGAGCAAAGAGGTTAAGAACCATTGAACTATAGACGATAAGTTTCATGTTCTATTATAAGCAACACATAAAGGTAATTAAGATTACTTACTATTTTACAGTTGCAATAAGAACTTGACATTAAAGATGCATTCAGTCTAAGAAAAATCTACTTTTGATAACGTGATGAAGAATGGGTTGTTGTTTTTTTTGTTGTTGTTTTTTTCATCTTCGAGAATCAAAAAGTATTTTGTCCTTCATTAATATTGTAGAAGGACCTTCCTTAGTCACTCATAACATATCTTAATTACAAAATTTATGATTCAATGCGACAGACTGCAGAGATAATATTACATAAACCAAAAATATCATTAATGTGTATCCTATTTATTTGAACATATATACATATACAAGTCCAACCAGTCGTCTTCAAATGGTTGTTAATGTGTCATGTACATAACATACATAGACATGTATGTATCCAAATAATATATAAGTACATACATAGTTTATCTGCTATCCCAATTCAATTATTGTGTCATATTTTCTCAGTGGAACAATGAAGAAAGGAATTGAGTCTTTCTATGCTTAAATTTTATGTCCTTTCATTTTATCAATATTTTTTATGTATAATAATAATATATAATTTACATTGCTGTAAGGACAATAGTATTATCTATTTTGTTTTGTTTTTTTAAGTAGTATTTGTAGCTTCACCTTCAAAATCTTTTTGTATCATATTGCAATACTATAGTAAAAATCTTGCAATATCTTAATGTACAAAAATAAATGGAAAATGATTCATTCTAATGAATTAAATAATTCAATTCCTTTGAAAATTTTATTATTTATTTATTCTTCAATAAATATTATTTACTCGAGCTTTCTTAATTTCTTACTCAAACTCGATTTTTTATGTGTTGCAACAGTCCCTAACTCTGGGAACACTTGTTTCATCTGACGGTTTGTATTCAAATGCAATTAGGAAAAAAAAAATACATACTATTATAATCTATGTACAAATAAATGAATCGATATCAGACTTATGTCAGGTTGTTGTGTTCAATCCTGGTGCATCTAACTCAAACCTGCTCCAAATCATTGATTCAAAAGTGTTGCTATTGATTCTGACCTTCCCATCTTACATATAAGACAAAATGATACATTCAGTGCCTTAAAGATTCATGGAATGTTGGGGTTGAATCAAACTGCAATTGATCACCTCATGTAGCTATTTTTAATTTTTGCCTTTGGTAATTTTAAATAGGTTAATAATGAAGTTTTATCGTTCACTAACAAGAAAGACGAGGTGGCCGAGTGGTTAAGGCGTTGGACTGCTAATCCAATGTGCTCTGCACGCGTGGGTTCGAATCCCATCCTCGTCGATAGTATTGGCTCTTTTTAATGGCATTAATATAAGATAATATAGTTTTTTTTAAAGAAATATAGAGAGGGGTGCATCCTTATTACTAGGAATGTAAAAAATGTGCAAAATGCCGCGTGCGAAATTTTGTGGAGTTGGCACTTTTTATTTTCCAAAGCTGTTATAATTTTTCCTTTATTACTGAGGGAAGAACATCTACCTGATAGTAAAGATCTCACAAGAAGGAATACATGCATTATGGTTAATAAAGCAAATAAAATGTAAACAAAAAGGGCTCAAGTCCTCGTATAATTATTATTAGTTAAAAATATATAATTTCCTGACATTAATTTCAGTTAATTTTCTACCTCTTATCTATGGTAACCATACATAATGTTATTATTTATTATTGATGTCTTCATTTGTATATATAAAGGAGAATAGCAGCTTGTAGCTCAGTAAAACGTCATGACAGCTCGAGCTGCTTCCCTCTCATTGTCAGAGTTACCAGGTTGGTTTTCTCTTTTTTTTATTTTACATACCCCATTTGCATATTTTTAGTGATTCCTACTAATTACAGACTAACCAACTTCTTTGATAATTGAAAAAGTGAAGAAGGAGTTGTTACACTTGAATTTTCTTTAAGTTCCTAAAAGGGACTTCTTACAATATTCTTCTAATAAAAATGAACATTGAACATACCCTTGTAGGAAGGTTACTTTTTATATTAGTTTGATTAAGATAAATGCACGAATTGATGGATTGAATAAGATGACAAGGAGGGGGGGGGGGGGGAGGAGGAACAGTGTACATATAACAGAGTGTACATTCCTCTTCTCACTTAGGTACTTTTATTATTTGTACAATCCTACATAAAATAATCCTTAGGAATACTCCTTTATACTAACATATTATGTCTCGGGGCGAAATAGACAAACCTTTGATTTATGACTCAATTATAAATTATAACGAGTTTCTCCCCATGTATGTGTGTACATACATGGGAAGACCATGGAGTAATTATTATTATCCATCAGGTGCACTCTACATTTAGTTCCTTCTTCATAATATGAAGTTCTGAAATGTACATCATATTATGATGTTGTATTATTATAAATTGAATCCATTATTTGATGATGAAATGAACATTGTAGTAAATATATAATATATGCATACATAAAATGTGACATTCATAAATAACGTGGGCAACCAGGGGAGAGGGTCGTCGTCTTTTGACGACGTCGAGGAGTTATGGTGAAATAATTACTAAATATCTTTTTAGAAGGAAGAAAATTGAAAGAAAAATATTATATTTTCAAAATTATTCTTTTCTAAAAAAGGAAAAAAAAAAGAAAAAGTAAGGATAAGAAATATAGCCCGTCAGCAGAAAAACAAGCTAGGATAATGTTTCTCAAAAATGAGTCTAGATTACCTATTTTGCCTTTTTCAACCAATAGTTCTCGTTCAGTTCTATTACTAAATTATCCTGATTAATCCTTAAAATGTGCCTGAAATTGTACTTATTCATCGAAAAAATTCCAGGTACTTATGTGCTTAGAATACAATAAGGGAGTGAGGTATCATAAAAATATGAGCCGTTTTCAAAAAATTATGTGATGGAATTAATTTATATTGGGCAAACACTGGCTAACAAATTTTTACACACCCTGGTTGTTGGATAAAAAGTTGCATTGGGCAGCAAGTTCCCAACTTTTGATTCATACAATAGATGCCAGCGTGATTACATCATTTATGTACTGAGGTACAAATTAGTTACTACTGTTATTCTAATAAGAAATAAATATAATAGTTCTTTTATATTCCATAAACTTTGCACATCAAGGAATAAGGGTTCTTAAAATTTTAGAATCCTTGAAGGGAGTTTTCCTGACCATAGGAGCAAGGTTTTCCATTCACATTAAAAAAAAAAAAAAATGTGTATTTGTGCCTCCTTCCTCTAAGATGACCGAATATCAATATGATAACATCACGTGACAAGTCCCCACTCTCTAAAATCAACGTGAATCTTTTTAGAAGATATCCAATCATTTCTAATCTAATTGTAGTAGACGTCTTGCTCTTTATGGAATCGTCGATATCTATCAATATATATATATATATGTTACATAACCACCATTGAATTGAATTGAATCCTTATTGGAGTTTTCTTCCTCCCTTGAAAGAGGCAGTAAATATTGTACTATTGTTATTATTATTATATGCAAATAGTCGAAGAAATGAAAGAAATGAATGTGTCTGCCTAAAAGTCATTTGGTATTCAAACAAGTTTTTCTTTCTTTCTTTCTTTATATATGTATGTATGTATGTAGGTAGTGATCGACATGTTAAATACTCATTTATTATAATGTACAACCATACATTTATGGATACTATAACTACTCAAGGTGAAACATGTTTCTTGCATTAAGACATGAATCCTATTAGTTAAGTATTCAGGGCTTGTAGCCCTCTTTTCCTTTATTTTTGGCATAATATATATGTACACAAATTATTTTTGACTTTATGGTTGTTTTTTTGGTTCATTAAGTATTTGTGTGTGTGGGGGGTTTTTTATGCATAAATGTGCCTAGTCTCCTCATCCCTTACCATACTGTTTTAATGATGGTACATAATATATATATATATATATATATATATATATATATATATATATATATTGTATTCGAGTTGTAACTTGTATTAAAGCAGATTGTACAACTTTAAACAATGCTGAATTGAAGTATATTTCAAAAAAGAAGATACTCCAATGATTGGAATTATTCATTGGGATGTGCAATAAATGAAGAATTTAATTTCTATTTCTTCTGTGGCTAATTATACAGTAAGAGTAATAGATCAATAGATGAAATGAACGACATGAATAGTTTGTAATTAAGGTGACTGCTGCTATATTAATTAATTAAATGAAATTTTAATTAACACTCAAATTACAACTTGCATTTATCTTTTAAATTATAATTTGGGGTTTTTTTTTTCTTCATTAGTCTCTCCAGTATATTTTGAGTTGCTTTAATTTGTTATTATAAGATTATCATATGTACCTTTATTATAAATTTCTTGCTTCTTATTGTGAAGCAATTACTTCCTTTTGTCTCATGTCATGACCAAAAAAAAAAATAATAACATTTTTTTTCCGTCAAGGAAGCAGTTTTTCTTTTCTTTTATTCATTATTCTTAATGAACTTTCATAAAGTAAATTAGTTTTATTATGAGGAGAGTAGTACGGATTTATATAATTCTTAGTTAACGATTTGGATGTGACAATTGTAATGATCTTTGATACAATACACACTCTACATACGTACATTTATAGTGCATATGAGGAATATCACGGGGAGGGGTTCCCAACTCTATGGATCTTTTTTGATAAGTGTGACTGAGCTCACGTTAGACAGTGAGAATGACTTGAGGACCCATCTACATGTAGGCTTTGAAAAAACAGATAGGATAAAAAAAGCAAATTTATTTTATAAAAAAAAAACAGCTACCTAAAAGTACTTAATTTTATACAAATGTACAGCTAATGAAATTGTGTCAGCATTAACAAACTTCATAGTAATTTGAATACCTGGACTATCATAAAAGATGGCTAATACATACATATAATTAGCAATGTAAATCATATGCAATTCGGGCGTGTTATAAAAAAAGAAAGAGAAAATCAACCTGGCAACCCTGACAATTTAATGAATGTCGAGGGGGGAAGCAACTTGAGCTGTCATGACGTTTTACTGAGCTACAAGCTGCTATTCTCCATTATATATACAACAATAAATAATAACATAGATGAAAGGAAGAAAATTAACTGAAATTAATGTTAGGAAATGATATATTTTTAACTAATAATAATTATACGAGGACTTGAGCCCTTTTTGTTTACATTTTATTTGCTTTATTAACCTTACTGCATTTATTCCTTCATGCTATCAGGTAGATGTTATCCTCTCAGTAATATTGGAAAAATGATAACAGCTTTAGAAAACAAAAAGACCTGTTTGAAGAGCCAACTCCACTTTTTTATCACACGCCCGAATTGCATATGATTTTCATTCCTACATATAATGCAATTTTCTACGAGCAAAAACTACATTTTTTTCCTCTTGTGCTTGGTTACAAACTACGTAAATTTAGTACCGGTCTCTAAAATCCCAATTCAGCACAACTTTTAAATTTATATACAGTATTGTCTTTTATTTAAAAAAAGTCATCAAATTCTGGGGTCCCCCATTCCTCCTGAACAAAAATTGGGCATGGTAAAGGTCGCTTTGCCCCCTCCTACCTTCTTTTTTTTTTACCCTATCGCTTTCTGTTTCTAGACCTTGCACAATTATCACATTATCAATTCCTGGACTCTTTGTTGAGGTTTACGAAGGGACATACTTATTTCCATACAAGTTTGTATTAGTGATATTATGAATGAATAATTTAAGTATGTTTGTACTTCTTCTCACGGAAGATTAGTGATGCCTTCAAATTTCTTTTGATTTGTTCCTCGAATTTTTACAAATCAGTGATTATCAAATTATTATTTAATTATTCAAGAACTACTTTAGTGTGAGGCCTCATTAGAAGCAATAGCGTTGACGATATCTGCACGCATCTCAACTTTTTTGAAAATCTATTAATGAATTATGCTTATGGAATACGATTTATAAAATAATTGAAACCGTTAAAGTAAGATGCAAATATTCAAGTTCATCTTCTCATCAAGAGTATTTACATAATTTTAATTAATGAAAGGTGGATGAAGGTGGGAAACCAAGTGTCCAGGGATTAAGAATATCACAATGTGCAAGGTCTAGAAACAGAGAGAGAGAGAGAAAAATAGTCAAAAAAGAAAAATTAAAACAAAAATATAAGTGATGGAATGGAAATAAAATGATCTTATGCTATATAAGTGTAACGAGCCGTACTGTCCTAGCTCTAATGGTTTCATGTGACTTTTAATTCATTTAAATAATGACTTTTAAGGATTTTCTATGCGACTTTTTTTGCATTCATATTTATTGGATTTATTTCCTTTCATTTAAATGCACTTTTGATCGTGGTTAAGAAAAGTTAAATAGAATTTACTGTTTAAATACACAAAGAAAATTTTTTTTTAACAATTTATTTTTTTACCATTGAAATATGTATATACTGTCTATAATATTAAAACTTTTAAAAACTATTGTTTTATGTATTATGTGTTAATCAAATGAGTTAGACTCAGTATTGTGTTATGTGTAAATTGTTTAAACTAAAACTGGGGATTTGGAAGTGAAAAGAGTCAGTCTTGTAAAAACATCCTTCATTTCAAATTATCATTTAAGGAGTACTTAACTTTTTTATGTAATATTAATTATGATAACTAAATCAAAGGTGGAGATTCATACTCACGACTCAGAACCTTCTTTTTTTTTTCTCTTTCCCCCTTAAAAAATCTCGTTAAAAGTACACAAAAGCCTGTCGTAGGACCAAGTTTTTGTTTTGTTTTTTTGTAGGTTTTTTTTTGCTCCCTAGAAAGTATTTTCTCTTTACACTGGATTTATTAAGGAAGAAAGATAAATAATAATTAGAATCATGATGATCAATCAATGTACTTGAGAATGTTTTTCATCTTTTACAATGTTCTTCAAACACTGTTTTTGAAGAAAAAACTCTCAGAAGTTTTTATTGCCAAAATAATAGTGTTGGTTCCTACGATTTCAACAAAATGGAATTGCTTGTATTATTCCTTGGTTACATCACGGCTATTAATGTGTTAGTTACTGTGCAGTTATATTGTTTAGTGAAAAAACTTGACAATAGAAACAATTTTTTTGATCACATTGAACCGCTTAAACTCTTACAACACTATATAGATGAAAAAATGACCAATGTATAAAACCAAAATGATATTTGAGGGCCTTTCATCATTAAAAAGTCCTTCGATTATACATTACTCTTTAAGAAAAACAAGTCAAAACTCGAATTTTGGTTTGATATAAAGGGTCGTAAAAGTGTTATGTACGACCAGGTGAGTAATAAACCTTGTTTTCTAGGTATATACATTTATTTTAAGGAATGAAGACAGAGAGTAAAGATTTACTATGCATTTCCTTGTAAGCTATCGTTTTTTATACTTCTGATGGGTCTAACTCGAGTTATCTCTTGTTAAGTTATTAACAATTTTTTACTTTAAAATAAAAAATAATTTCAGAGTTGGGAAGAATTGGCTCAATACCAAATGGTTTTGAGCCTCTTTTTTTATCGAATGAAGGTTGCAAGATACAATAAGGATAACAAAGTGTCATGTGTTTTCATTTCCTGTCAGTTTTCAATTTTTCTACTTTCTTTCTCAGTGTTCTGAACATTGATTGATTGAACTTTAATTAGCTTTTTTTAAACTGTAAACAATTAATTATTGACTCAAAAATCAAGAATAATTTCATAATTGGGTGGAGTTGGCTAACTACCAACTGATTGAGAGCCTTTTTTTCTCTTGCTTTTAGCAAGAAAGGTTGCGAGAAAAATGTAAAAATAAGTTTGTAAATATACAATATCTATAATTGTTGTTATTATTCATCATTAAATTTAGAAGTAAGGGGATGGAACGGTGTTGCAACAAAATTACACACCTTTATAACTTGTAAGTTAGGTTGATTATATGTATAACTTATTTCTCCTTAATTGAGTTTTTTCTCTCCAGAATAATCCGATAAAATCTTCTTTTGTCGTTAATAACAGAACATGTTATTAACTATTAAATATTATTTACTATTTGACAAAAAAATCTTTTAAAAAAAATCATTAATGACTATTTTAACATTTTGGACTGCTGATCTCGGTTTTAGAGTCAGTCAGCTAAAAACTATTCTCCAAAGTAAGAACTATACTGCTATCTAATAAATTGTAATATAGTCAAGACTGAGGGGCTGAAACCTATTTTTCATTATATTCAGTCATATTTTAATTTAGATTTTAACTATGATTTGGTTGATTCTGGGAATAATTTCTGACTATATTCATTAATTAATAGGCTTTCATCTATTCATTCATTGATAATTACAAGAGGAGGTAAAATTATCAAGAAAAATGAGTTTTCCTTCATCACAGTAAATGAGGGTAAAATTTTTTGTATGAATTATGATCTGAGTATTTAAGTGGAAAAAAAACTATTTTTATGGCATGCTCTATAATTAACTAATTAGTCCATTTTCTCAATACTGTATTTGCTACTACATGACCCAGTCCCTCCTAACCAACGTTTCAGAAACTTTTAAAGGCAGCAACAAACCTTTGATATAAAATAGTTCAAGGATTTAACAGATTTAGAATTATTGTAGACCCTTGTTTGTCTTGGGATATTTGTTGTTGTTTGTTCTAAATGGAATCTGGCAACAAACAATAAATATTCATTAAACATAAAGGTTATAAATATTTATTACCACGACCCTGAATTGGTTATAAACTCAGGTGATTTGTACTGTTCATATTGCTAAAGAGAATTAAGATGAGTAAAAAGACTGCTGAGTTAATTGAGTTGTATATTTTTTGAAATTAAAAAACATACTTCTCAACAATAAATGTATTTTTTTAGATGATTGCTCCACGTGGAACATATCCCTTATTCCCGAATGGTCACGAAATCCAATATCAGAATATATATTTTGCCCAGAAGATGTTTCCAAAGACTACTTGCTCAACACCTCCAAGATTACTCTACGGTAAGAATAAATCAAGTTTTTTAATCACTTTTTTAGCTACTTATTATATTTTATTTTTTTTGCAGACTCTCTTCACTCTCACCTTTCCCAGTGGACTATGTCATTTCTTGGAGACCCCATAACTCAACACGAATGGAGCAAGAGTTTCATTTTGCTTCTACAACGGAAGATATTTTAATGTCGGATGAAGAGGAAAGACCCATATTCAAGGAACAAATGAATAAGGGAGCTGTCTCTGCAGAGGCCTCTTCCTCCTCATCCCAGTCCCTGATTATTTCGAGTACACTCATCTCTTTTATGTTGTATTTGCGGATATATAGTTGTTTCTATATCATATTTTCTTCCTGATCCCTTGATCCACCATTATTTTGTCTCCTTTTTGGGCTGTGATATACTTATGTATAACTAAAATCGATTGTATCTCTCCCCCCCCCCCCTCTTTCCCATTTTCATTATGATGACTTTGGATTAAATTTTCCTTTTATTATAAGCATGAACCAAACTTTTATGAGACTAGAATCTTATTCATTCGATTTTGTTTTATTTTTCTAAGTTCTCCTCTTTAATAATAATACTCATACTACTTATCGCAATTTTCCTGTTCACTCTCTTAGCCTAGTCGATCTTCATATGGTAGGAGGTCTACTTATAATATCTGTTTTCAAGACTTATACAATGTTTGTATTATTTGTTTATTTATTAAATAGTATACATATATGATGACTCTACTTTGAAAGATCTCAGTCATAATAAATCATTGTAATATTTTATAACTTATGTTATGTTAGACAGTAACCCTTTGGTGTCAGAATTTTTCATTTGTTTCCTTTGTATTATAATTAAGTATGATTAAATAGTGAAAAACATAACATGTATAAATGTGCATTCTCCCAGTAAAACAGAGGTAACACTACACAGTAGACAATCTGTTCCATACTATAACCAAATATTATTATCTATTAGTGAAAAATAAATTAAAATATTTTATGAAAATGTGCGCGAGTGTTTATTTTGAGAGCAAGATGGATCTATCCTTAATATCTGCTTTATAATTACTATAATAATGTCAACTTATCATATCAAGCGGAGGTTACATTTGAAGTCTTGCTATGGTATAAATATGCATTCTTTTTTAAGTGGTTAAACTTTGTTATTAATAGCCAGGGTACAAACACATTTTCTGTAAGTAAGTAAACAAAAATAAGGTGTCCAGTAAAGGTTTGGCAATAAAAATAAGGATACAAAGAAACCTTCTAGCTAGTAAGGAGCTAGGTGAAAATAATATGTATGTTATTGACTTTATAAAACCATTGACAATAACAAAAATAAATGTTGGAAATCCCAGCACATTTTATTTATAACCATCATGGACCTAGGAACAGCGTGGAACACCATTGACTGTATTTTGTGATTTGAAAAAATAAATAATAATAATATAAGGAAAACAAACCCAGACCCCCCTTCCCCGCTATGTATAATATGATTTGGAAACGTAAATACTAAATAGCCCTAGGACAGTCATTGACCATTGTATTTTTGTTTATTACTAAAAACTCTTCTAAAAAGAAACGATGTTGAAATATGTGCAAGATCTCAGGATATTCATCATTTGAAAAGTGGGAGCTAAGGACTCAAGAAGATGAAACTAGATATTATAACTCTATTCTTAGTCATAGTTTTTTCCGTCTCAAACTCAGAGGCTCAAGGATTTTTTGGATCTCATTCCTCGATACAGTCCAATTTTCAAAACTCTGAGGCTTTTTCCCTCCCAACAAGTCGAAAGAGAAATAGCAATCCTAATTTTAAAAGACAGGAAGGGGCTCCTCCTTCGATCCAGAACTCCTTTCAGCAGCATTATACTCCCTCCAATTTGATAAGGAACCCCGCTTTCACTCAGCTCAACAATCAACCCTTTCATTCGAATTTCCAAAGTGGTTTTGCTCCAAAGTCTCCTCCTATTCGCTATACTAATCAATTTTCTCAGTCTTCTACCTCCAATCGACCAAAAAGTCAATTCTCTCAGGATAATCATCGATTTTCTTCTTCAACATTTCATCAGCAACCTCAACTTCCTCCGAAGCAATTTAATCCCATTTCTTTTACCAATAATCGAAACCGATCTCAAGTTATAGCCACTAGAAGTCCAATACAAAGAAATCAAAATAAAGTTGTTACCTATGTTCAGCCAGGATTGCAAGGAAAGGGATCTATTCAAAATTCTCACAGAGTACAGTCTCATACCCAACAATCCAATGAGAAGATTCAAAATCATCATTCAACAGATATCAGAACTGTTCCTTTGAATACTCATGGTAAGTCTTTGGTGTCGACTCTGAAAAGCCCAATTGCAAAGGCCTTACCAAATGAAGGATTTAAAAATCCAAGTAGGAAGATATCATCAACCTCTGTGACGAATCAATTCAATCCAAATTTTCATCGCAGTAAAAATGTCGACAATAAAGTAACCGAATCTTCTCTGAACAGATTTTCCGATCATGAGTCATCCACTGATAAGACAAAAGAAAATGGTAGAAATATAGTAAAACAAATTCAATCTAGTATTGATACGATTAATAAGAAGAGTAATTCCTTGCAATCCAAAGAAAACTCCAATAGTAGACAAATATCCGGAAAAGAAACATTGGTTATGAATGGCTCTAAATCGAAGATAAATAACCTAAATTTGGAATCCTTATTGCGTAAAGGTACAGAACAAACTCAATTTAGAGATACAATTAACGAGAAAAAAGTTGATTCCTACCCTGGGGTTCAGCCTCTTAAATCAAATGCATCTCTTTTATTGAGTATACAAAAGCCTAAAAACCTTTTTCATTCTTCTTCTAATGAAGGGTATAGTTATGTTAAGACAGAACTTAATAGGGAAAGCAGCAATCCCATTCTTATTCATGAAAAACAGAAAACACTAGAAATAGTATCGTATCCTTCTAAATCTGAAGTTAAAGAACCAAGCATTGAAAAGGATTCAGATCTGAAAAGTTCATCAAAAACAAAAAAACCTGCATTTGAAGTGAATCCAGATGAGTACAAGGCCTTTATGGAATGGGTGAATAAAAACCGTCACAAGATGGGCCCTGGTGCAACCACGACGACAACTAGAACCTATGCTTTATCTAGTAGCACTCTACAATCATTACCACCTTCAAAGCTCACCTCATTCTTGCCTTCAATCTCTACAGACAGACCACAAACAACATCATCCACCACTTATCTTACCACACTATCAACGACTATATCAACCTTTATTAACACCACTCCATCATCTTCTTTTAGGACCATCCTCTTAAATTCTTCTCCTTCAAGGGTATCTGAATTTACTACAACCACTGCTTCTACATCTACTGTCGTAACTACAGTTAAGCCACCTTTAAATCTTAGTTCAACTACAAAAAGCAGCTTTCGTCCAAAATTTCGCAATTTTAAACGTATTAGAAACTATAACGCCAAGTTTAGACCCAAACCTATGTCATATTTTCAAAGATATCGTGAACAAAAGCTTTCTACAAAAAAGATTTCTTCAAATGACTTAGAAACTAAAATGGGGGATATTGCGAGTACTACACTAAAGCCAAAATATTTTGTACTTAATAAGTCAAAAAGAGTCCGGAAATGGCGTCCAAGGAGGAAGAATTTGTCAAAGTTACGGATCCATAAAAACCGTGAAAGTCAAACTGGAAAACGGGAGAATGTGGTTAAACTTCTGTCATCATCTGCAAGAAAACCTTTTAGCTTTAAAGGTTTTCCCAAGATACCTCCCTCATCCGTGATTGTAGATATTCAAAATAATAGTGCGTCAAATGCGAGTTCAACATCTCCATCATTGAACGCAACAGCTACTTCGATTGATGTCACCATTTCAATGGAAGGGAATGATACAAGTTCTACAACTATTGTCATTAATTCTACCACACCATCCTTTGAAGAAAGCACTACTGTAACTTCAATCATTGATGATCATACTGATTCATCTACCTTTGTACCAAGTTTGTCGGACACCTCTTCACTTCCATCGACCTTTGAAGTAACTGATATTCTTAGCGAAAATGGAATGAATGAACCAATAACATCAACATCATTAAATCCCAAATTTACGATAGAAACAACAACGACGTCGGGGAGGGAAACCCTAAAAATGACCGACAACGGCAGTGATACATCAACAGCACATGAAAATATCGATGTATCCGAAAAAACTTTGGTAAATACTTCTAAAGTTGCCAATATTTCAAGGATTCTACCGACACCTCTTCCCTATATTTTGAGTAATGCTAACAAAAATGTATCTTCTTTTGATTCCGAGGAGGATGAAATCCCATCCACTATTGCACATATTACACCTATGGATGATAAAACCTCTACCACCGTCTTTCCTCAACATATAAGATCCAACTCTAGTGTTACTTCGGATCCTAACTTAGAGTCTCCGTCCTATGCTACAATAAACTCAGTACAGGAATCCGACAGAAGATCAGATACAGTCAATAGTCTCCCTGCTTTTCTAAAAGATGCGATCCCCATGAAAGACGCTTTTAATTTAACGGATGTAAAAGTGATAAGTCATAGAAATATGAATTTTTCTGGAGGTTATGCAAAATCCGTTATTTACTGAATTTTAGTCTTAAAAAATATATTTTTTTTCTATTGAGTTTGGATTCAAATTAATATAATTCATCAATTTTTTTATTAGATCATTCAATTACAATTACCAATCAATGTTTTACTGATTCAATAGACATTAATATTTGATCTCAAACATTTGAAATTTGCTATTTCAGGTTAAAATTACATTTATAACTAATTTTTCATTAAGGAAAATATGTTTTTCTCAGTTAAGTTGCTCATATTTCTTAAAATATCTATTTATTGACTTATTATTATTACATTATATCATTATATTGTATAGTAATGTAATTTAAGATATGTACATTTCTAATAAATTTCTTAAAACGAAATTTCAATATTCACTTTATTAAATGTATGAATATTTAATTTTAAGATCATGGATGCCTCTATATTAGTACAAACTTGGGTTTCTCTTTGCCCTTGAAATTGTCCCTCGGCAAGATCCTGGAAAATTCCAGAATAATACAGGGACACAAAAAATGCCTACAGCGAAATTTGAGTCATTTATCATTTATTTTAAAAAAGAGTCTTACCCATACATTCGTGAAGGATAAAGAAAATCACGATTGGAAAGATATTTATACTAAGAATTACTTATACATAGCCATGTTGTTAATGACAATAGTTTATATATATATATGTACACCTTGTTCAACTAAGTACATACTTAAACAGCATCTAAGACGATAATAATTATTGGATAGCTTCAGGCTTCAAATGCCATTTTTGTGACCTCTCAAACTATTTGAAGAGTTTGAGAAATGGCCTTTTTTGAACGAAAATTTGCTGTTTTCAAAGGGCTTGAGAGGTCCAAAAAAATTCTGAACCTTCCTTCTAATCTCATTGGCAAATGACTTCATATGGTCTTGGGCCTTCAAGTTGGTCTATGAGGGGCAAAAATTAGTGTTAATAGTTTTTCTTAAAACAGTACAGTTTTTTTAATTTTATACTTATTTGTTTAAATTTGGTACATTTACACTGTGGTTAAATTTCAAGTCAAAGTTTACTTTAATTGGAATTTTATGACACTTATTCTGTTCATTCTATGCGTTTATATATATATATATATTTTCATAACAATAAAAAACTTAGTATCGACTCTTGAATAAAGCAAATATATTGGTTTGTTAATGTATTCAACTAAAACATTAGTAACGACTTCAGCTAAAATGATTCAATGTCTCCATACAAATGTTCCTAGATTATTATATTTATAATTTACTTATTATACGTGAAATATTTTTTATAAATATTTTTGGACGTTATTCAAGAATATGTTAAATAAGTTTAGATTCTAGTGGACTCAAAAGACACCTGAGATCCTGATTCTTCATGATCTCATAGAAGGCTTATATTTTTTTTGGGCTTGATTGATTTAAATTTCATATCTCTCAAGCCTTTTGAAAACAGCTAATTTTCGTTCAAAAAAGGCCATTTCTCAAACTTCAAATAAAACTTGAATAAAAAATATGACTTTAAGTTAAACGAAATAATTATACTATGTTATTTAATTAATATATTATTCCATACCCTGCATGTAGTTAATAAGTATAAAAATGCATAGTATGCATAGAAAAAGGCCTAAAGACAATATATATTTATAAATAAAAAATAATATTAAAACACATGCATGATTAATGGAAGGTTGAAATGTTTTATAAATTTAAATTTTTATTTTGGTCAGGAATCCTAGTTTTGTGCATACCTAGAAATTCAAGTTAAATAATGGAACTAAAATTAATTAAATAAAAAGGATTCCTTAAAAACGCTGGCAGATGAATGATATAGGCAGATCAAGGAAGAAGAATGCCGAATGAGAGTGTGTGTCCTGCTCTCTGGAGGTAGAAAGAGAGAGAAAGAGCGAGAGCGAGGAGAAAAAACCCTTGCTTGAGTCGGAAAATGAAGGGCTGCTATGTATATAATAGACTGAGTTATTTGAAGTACATAATAGAAGATAGCTACATACTTAATAAATTTATTCAATGTGACGTGTCGTGTACCATGAGCTTCTCGTAAAAGTCATGTTTTGTTCCTTGAGCCGTCTTAGGGCTGCTGTTAAGAGTGGACCTCCGTTTGTTCTTTTTACGCTCTCCATCTTTGCATTGGCACTCTCGTCTCTCTGCTTAGGTCTATTTATCGAAAGATCCTCGGATCCTTTGAAGAATCCGGATATCATTAGCTGGGACTCTCTTCTCCGGAGTTTGTCACATTTAGACTATTGCCTCATTCCTTCCAATTCAACTGATGCACTTCCCTCACAAAAAGGTGTCTCTCTGTCCTTCCCTATGTCTATCCTCTCTTTGGAAGGCTCAGAGAAGACTAAAGCGAGCCTCATAGCAGGAACGGTTCCGCTCAAAACACTCCAATCTCTAAGGAACAGCGTCAAATCCTCATATCAAAATAGTCAAATTCCAATTCTTTTTCACCTTTCTCCTCACAAGGAGGAGTTGGACTGCATTTCAGTGTATGGTCCATCCCATCTGCTCAGAGATCTCCAACGTCAATCACTAACATCCAAGGAAACACAGTGTCAAAATGCGAGCTCACTTAATACTTATTTTACCTTTAGTATTAATAAACTCTCTTGTTCTCATACGAGAATGAAGCTTTCGTATAAGACCAAATCTAATTGGGCTCTATTCATAAGTCAAGAGGATCGTCAAAGTGTTAGTTTACATCTTATTGCTACCAGTGCATTTCTTTTTATTATTGTTGGGGCCATTACGCTGATGGCTTGTGTTCGAGGGGTCGGTACTAGGGACAATTATAAGTTCAATTCTCGTAGAGGTGATATGGAACTCCTTCGATCAGATTCTCCGTTTGAGTAAATTATTATTCTAAAGGAACTTTTATATTTACCAAGATGTTAATCTGTGATTATTTTTTTATTTATTAAACAATTATACATATTATATGAATAATTATTATTTATAATGAAGAAATGAAGGTTTAAATGTACTATCATAGAAGTTTGAGCAACATCTAGGCAAAAGATCGTGCTGATCCTGGTTTTTTTGTGTTGTAAAAAAACATTTATAAAACATAGTTGATTGTCATAATTTAGGCGGCAACCTTTGGACAAAAATCTGTTAGGATATTATAATCTTCAAAATTTACAAATTCTTCACTTTATCTTTTTCATAAAAGGATTCAGCCAAAAGCAAGAAAGTTTAGATGGGCTCTAATATGTACCAAAATTTCTAACATATAAAAGAATCTGTAATGTTTGAAAATTCTTAGTATGCCGATTCCCTTCACAATTCTTCCCTCTAAGATAGTTCTAAAATAATGACAATTTATATTATGTGAAAATTCACCGTTATTTTATCTTTGAATAGTTGTTCACATTGTTCCGTCCTGTTAACGTATTTGATTTATAAATATTTTTTTTTGTATTTTCAGTCAATGTTTAATTTTATTGATTATATTTTAGTGAAATGATTCTAAAAGTCAAATGGAATTTTTGACACTTCAGTCATACTAAAACCATTAAATATTTCTACACCAAGTCCATTTTTCTTCCTCTTTTTTTTTTTTTTTGTATACTCAAACAGCATTTCTGGTTGTAAATTTAGAATGCATTTAAAACCATTTGTTGATTAGTTGCTATATCATGAATTTTTCTAAGTATATATTATCATCGAAAGTTTTTTATCCGTTATAAAGAATAATATTATGTTCCAATTCTAGCCTGGAATAAAATTTATAGGTTTGAAACATTACTATAACTATCTCCTTTTTATTCCTGAATATGCATTTCTAGTTGAATTGAGGACTGTATATTTATATATTTACTTACGTCGTTTACAAATTGTTGCTACCAAAAAATGAGGTTACGCATTTTAGAAATATAGTTTACGGTAGTTGTGAAAAGTATAATGCAAGGATTAAAATTCCATTGGATGATCGATATGTTGATATTGTAATATTGTTTCTCGTGAGGATTATTAATAAATATTTTATATGATCCAAGGGTCTTCATTTTTATTTCTCGTATGTACGATATTAAATTAAAATGATGATAGCATTAATTGATAGTTAATATATAAAATGAGAGTTGTTATATTTATATAAAACGTACAAATTATACAATATTATTAAGACCAAATCTATTTTAACTATCATTTTGATATGGTTATAACCATTTCTTTTCTCCCACTAGTTTGGATTAATTAATATATATGATACTTGTGCCTTTGTATTGACATGAAACGAACGATTCATAATGGATTCTCATTAAACTTAAGTTTTGTCTTTATAAAGTCTAATCAAGTGTTGCCATTTACACGGTGCAATGGGCATTCTTCTCTGGGAACCACTGTATTTTTTATACAATTTTTATTATATATTAAATTAATTATTCTTCCGAAAATAAAATGGATATTATGTCTGTAAGTAAATTCGATTTCTTCATTCTTGGCGTTCGTATCCACATATAGAAAAATCTACATTTATCCTCATTTTTAGATATTTGATCCAAGAGACTTTACGTTATTTTCGGAGTAATAAAATATATTGTAACGCAACCTAGTATGAATGGATTTAAGTGCATATTATGAAGATGCAAAAATTAATAAAAAACATAAATCAAGGTAGCAATTGATGGAAACCTGTTTTTAAGGGTGCATTCTTGACCTATAAATTGTTTTTTTTTTTGATTTATTCTATTCTATTAATTATATAAAGCATTTAAAGAGAAAATGAGAAAACTATTTGCATCAACAAAATATCCTTTATTTTGCTTGATTTTTTTATTATTTTGCTTAGACTCAATTTATAGGAGTACTTATCATCATATTTAAATAATAAAAGTACTTTTGAGATACAAAATATTTTTTATCAATTGTTATTAATTTTATTTCCCGTTGAAAATAATAAAAAAAAAGACATTTGTATTGTAGAGACATTCTAAAATTTGAATTTTTTTTGCATAGTGTAATGATCGGATATCGTTGTAAGTCATTAAAACGCTTCAATCATTTTGCGCTTTACTTTAGTTCAAGATTCTAAATTTAGTGTACTTAGGAATTACCTGGCTATATGAAAAGTGTAACAGAATGTTTCGGGCTCTTGTGTCGAATAATTTATTATTTATTTATATATACATTCCTCATATTCTTTTTTTAGTATTCCGCTTCGTATTAATGTAATGAATATTAAATATTAGCATGGGTAGGAATACATTGATCCTAATAGCTTCTTTATTGTCAACTTGGGTTCTCTGACCAAGTGTCAATAGTACAACACCATCTTTTTAACTATTTACATTCAGTCTCTCTCATATTTTGTTATGTGTTTTTTTATGATAAATTATCAGTGATCAATGTATTTTAATTGATAATACATTGATCACATTGATTAGGGTTTGTTAATATGATCATTTGCAGTGTAAAGATCAATTTTTGGATATTGGAGTATCACTGATAGAAGTTTAATTACACTTAAAATATTTTTGAATACTTAATTCATAACATATCGATTAAACAAAATAGTCAACGAGCTTTAGCACTTTCATCATCTAGTACCCTTAATACAACAGGTAACTTCCCCATGATATTTATGCAAGATATGAATTGACAGGTTACTGAGTCTTTGAAGCTCTCTTAATGGACCTTTAAACGTAGTGATTTTGTGCATCAATCCACCGTAAATGGGAATAAGAAACAGATATAAAAGCATATAATTTTTTCTATTACATAATAAACAAAAAGCCCAGCTTCTGGTATCTTCTTCACACAGTTCATATAAACAATATGCATTGAAATGTAACTAGGGTGTATGTGAGGTTGCTTCCCTTACTCTAACATGGACACCTGATCACCTCCCACTCATTACAGCAGCACCATTGCATCAATGACCGACCAAGTTGTCTTTGTAGCTTAATTCATATTTCTCCATGCAGAGCACTATTTGAACATTTAAAATTTCTACATCCAATTGAATCTGCCTCTAGAAGATAAGGGCAGAAGCTAAAATTATATCATCAAAATGAGTTTACATACATTCTTATACCCCAGATTCAAATCCGTTAATGTAAAGATGAAATAAATACACTCCACAGCAAACATTCTGATACTTCATAAACTTCATAATTTCCGTACTATATACATATGATCAAAAATGGAGATGTTACATTGAAAATTTGGAGTGGTAGCTGCCATCCTGTAAATCCACCGCTGGTCTTGAGAGAACGCTCTACCATCTGTAGAAACAAGATCAATAAAACTTTTTTTTTGTATCCTGATATACTAATGCATACTCGTTTGAATCGGGAAGAATTACTAATTGTCTCTAAAGTCATTGGAAGAAGCAAAGGAGATGATACTTTTTAAAAAGATTTGGATATCATGTATCTAATGCAATGTCATTATTTTTATTATCTACAACTTATAAGTTTACATGTTTATAAATATGAAAATTTTCCTCAATGAAATGAGGCTTGCTGAAAAGAAGCTACCCGAAGGGAATACTCACTTAAATGAGCGATACTGAAATGAGGCTCACCGAAATGAAACATCAATTGGCGATTTAAATATATTATCTTTTTTATCTAACATGCGTTGGTGCAGGAAGATCATCAATTAACTATTAATATTATGATAGTCTATAGATCTCCCTGGTTAGTGATACGAATTCGTACCTTGATGAAATGTAATTGAATAGTCCTGTTATAGTGAATAATCATTTAAATTTAAAACCTTGATTATTTCTGAGCCTGCAATACTTATTACAAGTTTGAAGGAAATGACTCGTGATCGCAAAATGTGACAAAAAAAAAACAAAATAAAAAAAAACTGGTGTTTTAATTATACCAACATAATCAAGGTTGCATATAATGTTTATGGGAAAGTATAGATTAAACTGGATGAAATTTCATTTTCTAAATTGACATTGAATTCTTTATAAAACGAGTTTACAGAATATGGCTAGAGTTTAAAATATGTACTGATGGTTTGTAAAAAAATAATGTGAAAATTGTCAGGGTAACAATTTGATGAATATTTGAGAGGAGGGTAGCTTCAGTTGTCATGACATTTTACTACATATCACTTCGTTCGTTTATTTGTTTGACCGAGCATCACGGTCAGCAAGGAGAACTAAGGGCAGAGACAAGATTGACTAAGGATAACTTGTGAATCTGGGGTGACGGGGACGTATCCATGCGTGGTCCTAACCCTGTATGCACAGATTTCAATATAAAAAATAATATTTGTACTTATAAAAAGGGCTTACGTGATATGTATATGTAGTAATATATTTACACATCCGTCCCATAAAGGCATACCTAGCGTAGTATACTCTACAGGTAAAAGAGACTGCCTTTTTTGGGGGGGGAGGGACACTTTGTATGCATTATTAAGTAGCTGCTTCCATTTATTTATTTATATATTTGGTGCTTCGATACTCACAGATCATAATTTATAAAAAAAAATCAGAAGAAGCTTAGAGTTTATTCATCATATTTGTTGAAAAGTATCCCTTACATAACCAAATCAGGTGAGAACATTCATTACTTTTATTGACTCATATGTAAATATGATTTGGCTTGCTATTGAATGAATTTTAAACAAACGCTTGTATATAGTTATACATAATTAAATACATGTGTTTGTCTGTCTTGTGGAGCATTTGAATGCCTGAGTGTTTTCTCTTATAACATGTCAAAAATACTGCGTGTAGAAAGACTTCGAGTCAAGCCATTGATAGACACAACATGGAAAGTAAATCAAATTATTTGTACCTGGCTATATATACGTAGTAGTTACGTGTGTTCTCGGCGTTATCCTTATAAAATATTAATTTAACTACATTTAATATATTTATTTTTTTGTCAATTGTGGATTTTTTACTTACTTTAGTCTCATTATTAGTGACTTTACGTTGATTGGTTGAACTCGAATGAACTCTGTTTAATTGGAGGACATTTCCTTAATATTAAATAAAGAGTAGATTCATGGCTGGAAATAATATTGTTTAATTACTAATTGATTTTGTGCCTTTATTTCCTTCTTTTTTTCGGAGTAAAGGTTGAAAGATGGAATAAAGAGAATCCACTTTTTGACAAAAAAATTATCTACATACATTTTTTCTATTTGTAAAGTCTATCTAAAGTCCTTCCATCATAGGAGATGTGTCCAATGTTGTAATTTCATAGCTGTAGAAGCCAGGGAGGCATATAGGACGATCATCCTCACTCCGTTTTTTTTTTTTTTTTGAAAATTATATTTAATTTACAAATGAAGATTAAAAAAAAAAAAATTGCAGCCCCCCTCCCCCTATATAAAACTGTCCTGACTTTATTAGAAAGTTTCATTGTAACATACTACTTTAATCCTTTTAAGGAATGCAATATTGTGTATTGATCTCTACGAGGCATCTGGAAATGTGAAAATTACTGGAATTACTGTAGAGTGCGAATTTTTCATAACAACCTGTAAATTGTTAGCCTTTTTACTAAAAATTCAAATGTTCTTGGCCAGCTCCGTAGATATGGTGTCTCTCAGTGTTACCAAACTTTTATGACATCATCTCCGGTGTGATTTTTAGTCAATTTTCACATCGATTTATTTATCATTATTCTAATCTTTTTTATGTTAAGAGTGAACACTTTATTTTTCCTATAAACAATAACACTAGTGGACAAAATTTCAATGTTTTTCAATGTTATCACGAATTTTAATGCTGTGCTGATAACATCAATTTAAACTAAAATTTTAAGATAACGAAGCCAGTTGCTTAACAAAAGTATTCAAACTTATTGTGGATAAATATCTTGAAATTTGATAAAAAGTAATGAACATTTCTGTACCTTTTTTCATATTTGAGAAAATTCATTATCAAAGCCAAATAATTAAGATAAAATAATTAATACCTTTAATGCTCAATATCCTTTTCATTTTTGATGCTTAAAATAAACAATTTGTAGTAAATGTAAGAAAAGTTATACATCTGAAAGAAATAAAAAAAATAACTTATTTCAAAAATTACTCATTTTAAAAAATATTAACGATTTAATATAATTTAGAGAAATATAATGTATTAGAAGTAGGTTGAGGTTTTGCAACTTACTTCGTTATCTTAAAATTTTAGTTTGAGTTGATATTGTCAGACGAAAATCACGAATTAGTAAAAATGATCCTGTGGTCACTGAAATAAAAATTTTGAGTTTTTGAGCATAAAAGGTAGACACAGCATCACAACATTAAAACCCATGATCGAAAATGCTGTTGATTAGTGTAACTGTATACATTGAACCAAAAACAGGGGGGGGGGAAGGGGGCAAGGTGCCTTTGATCCCTTCCCACTTTTGAAAAAAAAAGAAGAATATAAAGTTGCGTTATTAACTTTTGATTAATATTTTACATCGTTTTTGTAAAATTTCCTTCCCACACCAATGAATTAGTTCTGGCGCCCCTGGTCGCAACTGTAATTGTAATGTAATTACTAAATATATCACTTAATATAGGTACTCACTCCATGAATCTCTCTCTCTCTCTCCGTCATTCTGATCCATTGGCTTAGGCTGTGTCAGTTGACCCGTCAAGTGACAACAAAAAAAAATATTCTGTTAATCCCAAAAAAAATTTTCTCTTATTGAGAATATTTTTTTCTTAACTTTTATTTTACTATAACTAAGTTTTATCCCACTAACCCAGGGATGGGCAAACTTTTTGACTTGCGGATCACTATGGGTTATAAAATTTGAAAAATGGGCCACAGCAGTACATTGACCTGTGGGCCAAATATAATAAAGAGTTGCTTGTAGTGTGCAAGCTCGGCAGGCCGGATTAAATTGTCTAACGGGCCGTATAAGGTCTGCAGGCCTTAATTTGCCCATGTCTGCACTAACCTGATAATTGAAAATATATTTTTATTTATAAGCTATCGATTTGTCTATTATTGTTCCTTACACGTATTCTGAAGATTGATCTCTGGAACTAGATTTAAATCTTATAAATGGTTAGTAATAACATATATGTATATAAAGAGGTGGAACGAATGCCGTAATGGGCAAAACTACCATATAATAATTTCAAACCTTTTTTCTTCCGGAGGGAAGGTTGAGAGTTTCAATATACATGGATCACATCGTGAGAATATTAACATATACTATTATCTCATTTTTTTGGATTTAATATGCTTCTTCAAAATCATGATTTAAAATAAATATCTATTTTAATTAAAGGAAAAAATTTGTAGATTCCACCGTTTAAAACCTCCAGAGCCGTAATAGTAAAATTATAAAACTAAAGTAATAACTATTGCTTTTTACAAACTCTCGATACATTATGTATAAAACGGATTTTTAATGCATAGAGAAATGTTATCATGTCCTAATTCATTAAATAAATTACTCAAGTGAAGAAAATTTTACTTTTTTGAAAAAATTGTAGATTCCATATTCAACTCTATAGCACTTGACAGCTAATAGCAAATGTATACATATTTTTTTTTCTTCAACATGTCTGGGTTTTAAATCTTTTCAAAATTGAATTTTTTGAGTATTTTTACACTTTTGATAAGTTTGAGGCAACTTTTGAGCAAGAAAAACATCAATCCTCCGCATAAAAAAAGATCTACTCTTTATAAAATCTAATATATTTTCCAAATATGGTTTTTTATATCATTTTGGGATCATACATTTCTGAGCAAATGCTATATATAGGTCAATAAATCATCTTTTTTAAAGAGTTCAGTTTGGGGGAACATAACACTGTGATTTTTCTTTATTTGTAAAAAACAAAAGGAGTTTATTTGAAGGGTGAAATATATCAAAATTCCATTATTTATCAATTTATATTTGTATTCATTTATTTCCTTTTTTTAATACAATATCCTTAAATATCACGGTACATATATTAAAAATTTCAGCACTTAACCTCGAGGGATTTTTGCCTCAATGAAGTTAAATACAAACCATAATAAAGGCTGTAACATGAAATAAAAAAACCAATAATTCAGACTTCAAATGAATACCTTTTGCCATCGATAAAAATAATCAAAAAACTGAGCCTCTTCGAGCAACACTATTAAAAAAATTTCATTTTTTGACCTTTGATGTGCTTTTGTGTTTCTATTTTATTTTCACGAGATATTAAGTCATACGAATCATTTTGACTAGAGTGTTGAATATTTCAGAAGGGAAATCGATAATAGATTTTTTCCCTCATAATCTCAATTAATTTTTCCCTTAATACAACCAGGACATTGTCAATACGTCTTTTATGCATGTTCATGCATAAATTAGTGATGAAATTTTAATTAATACAACTATGCAATTTATAGGGTCAAGTTTAGTAACCATGACAATATATTAAATGTCTATCAAAATCAAATAATGTTATTATTTGAAAATTACATTATCTATAGATAGAAACTAGGGCAACCTTTTCCAAGGAAGTAAATATTTGCATTTTCTACAAAATGATATCACAAATTTGTTTAAATATGGACTTAATATATATAAATTCCTTTAAAAAAACTTTAGCCTTAAAATAGCTTTATCTTTAATGAACAAGTATAAAGTACGTTTTCGAAGGAGATCTTTACATAAAATAAAAAAGCTATTAAAAAATTTTTTTTTTAAACTTTCTTGATTTATCCTCCTATGAACTATGTGCCTCTAAATAATAATGAAAAACAAATGAACATTCATTTTCTATGCAAACAAAAATCACTCGATTTAGAAATATGGCAGAAACATTATCAAAACGGTTTTAGTGTCATTAAAGATTAGATTTTGATTCATATGTTTCCCATTTATATCTATCTACAATACTAATTGTCAAAAAAAGTAAAAAATACTAAAAAATACAAAAGAACTTCATGGCCTTTGACTGAAGAATTAAAGCCTGATAGGTAAAAACTCAGGACATATTTTGAATTAGGGAATCAAATCCTACTAAATTTAGCTTATTTCAATCTGAAGACATCTTTACTGTTGACCAGTGTAATTTACGGGTTGCCAACTGACATGCTTTGTGAGAAATCTACACTCGCCAGAATTCCAGAAAATTTCACATCTCCAATCAATAATATCAAAAGCTTATTTAGGTTTAAAATGAAGGTCAACTTTTCATAATTATGATAAAAGAACAAAATTTAACATTTTGATGTAAACAAAGCAATGTCAGGAAAATGGGCAGAATATTCATTGAATCTCTTAACCTTTCCTTAAAAAAAGTAGGGAAACTTGCAATGATCAGATACCTGGCAAATTATGTCACTCACTTCAATTTTTGGACTATTTATAATATTAATTAGGATAATATAGTTTAACAACAGTTAATTCGAATTCAACAAATCAACATTCTAAACACTAATAAGGAACAAGAGTTGACTGACAAGCTGCAGATGATTTAGGAATACCGTTTATTGTATAACAATTTATTAATAGCATGAACTTGTAATTGACAATAAAAAAAAAACTTAAATAATTTCATATCTAATGAATTTTTTTGATAATTCATATTTTTGAGTTTTTTTTTGCACAACAATGAGTGTTGTTATGAGTTCTATTTCTTTAGTTGTACTATTTCACTTTAACAACAAATTTACTTCATGAATTTGGTATTAAGAATGCTTTTTATCATTCAAAAATGTAATAATCACTTTTGTTTGAGTAATCGAGCCTTTAATCACAATACAAAAACAAAACATATGTCCTTAATAAGCGTTCTTTACTTATTTTTAAACGTAGTAAACTGCACCATCTTGCTGCTATAAATGTTTTGTTGGCTTTTTCATGTATTCATATTAACATTTGATATTAATGTGCAAAACTTAGATATTCAAAAGTTGTATTTTTTTGTTATTTATGATTATTGAGCATTTTTACACGGTGTCATCATTCTGGAAGTCGGTCAACTTGGAGAAGACATAAAAAACCAACAATCCTTGCTCCTGTAAAACATTTTAGTTTTTTCCTTTCTAAAATGTATTTATTTTTAAATAGAAATTTGTTAATTTTGCTTTATACTTTGTAACTAAGGTAATGTTTTTCACTTTATTATGCAATCTTTGATAAAAATTACAAGGTGATAAGTATCTTGTGGCTTATTATAACCATGGTTTTTTTTTACTCCTAATGAAGTAAAAATTGAGACATATTAATAGATCAAAATGAAGTGATAGACTCAATGAATAGTTTGTCATCAAAAAAATTATGTAACGTACAAATTGCAAACCTTATACAATCTGCGTATACAAGTTATAACATGTAGAAAACCCTAACTAGAACAAAAATTCCAACACAAGACGCTTTATATCTGTGTGATATGACGTTCACTATAGGCAGATCTAGGTCTGGTCTATTCTTTATATTTACTGAAAAAAATACAGCAATTTTATTTGAAGTTACAAAAATCTCTTTTTTTTCCAATTTAATTTTCAAAATACATCTTTGGATGCATTCTTATTTTTCTTTGCTAGATTTTGGCGTTCCAACAATTTCATATTTATTTCTAGGGATTGCCAAGGCTAGATGGTGGTAGAAGGTCACCAAAAACCTAAAAATTGGGCCCCCTATACATTGAACTATGCTTGTTAAATAATGATTTAGTCTATTACAGTTCAGTGGGGTATCAAATATCTACAAATATAGAGATGTAGTTATAGATGTGAATAGCAATATTTAAAAAAAAATTTGCAGATGCTAAAATACAGATAATTTTAGGGATCTTGGGAGGTTTTTTTTTGGTTTTAGAATAAAATGCATCTGCATTTAAAGTTGCAGATGGCAAATGATACCAATCCTTTTATATCTGCACGGATTTTGGATGCAAATATTGCACATGTTGCCAACTAATGCATCTATTTGGTACACCACACTTACAATTTACAGAAAAATAAATATTAGAGTCGTATTTTTTTAAAAAGAAATTAAATGATTTTTTTTTTGTTGGAGCTCTTCCCCGGGTCTTTTTCGGTTAAATATGTGATAAATTGTGTATTATTTCAGAACAATTATAGCAAATTTTTGATATTTTTTGGTATTCCAGGTTGTATTTCACATGTTTGCTCATTATATAATCCTTTTCATGCATGTCTGTTTCATAAGTATCTATTGCGTGTTGCCTCATGAATCTCAGGGCCGGATGTACCAACTTGACTTCGAGTTAAGTCAACTTAAAAGCAGTTGTGTTGAGTTGGTGCAACGGAGGCTAAAGATATCTGACTAATTATCCCAATTTCTATCTTCTTTATTGCTTGTTCTATTTGTCAAATTTTGATAATTACTGTAGAGGAGCCTTTACACGATTAGACAATTATTTTAAGGGTGTAAATGCCTTAAAAATTAATTCAATTTACATTTAGTTTATAGTCTTTGATACTCATCTCAAATTACATCATTATCTTCATAATCGAAATATATTCCAAAATCAATCATCATGGGGGACCAGGGGCTGGGGTTTCCTCTTCATATTGGAAATAACTCTGTTACGGAAGAGGAACCTGAATATAGCTTCAACCTTACTGGACTTGCTTCTATTATTGTCTTTTATGTTATTATTCTTTTGATTGGTTTATGGGCAGGATGGAGACAGAAGAAACGGCTTCAAGCAGAAGGGCGCAAAGAAGATACAGAGACGGTTCTTGTGGCGGGTAGGGATATCAAGCTCTTTGTGGGGATAATGACCATGGGAGGTTAGTATTTTTTTTTTTTTTTTTTCATATTCAAAATTTGTAAATTGATTGCAATTTGAATAATTCAACTTTCTCTTATTTCTAGCAACTTGGGTCGGAGGTGGGTTCATAAATGGAACAGCAGAGCAGGTTTATACTAAAGGACTTATACATACTCTGGCCCCTTTTGGATATTCGTTATCCATTCTTTTGAGTATGATTCTTGTTGTAAGGAGTGTAAATAGAACCAGACTAAGTTATCATTTTTTTTACTTTGCAGATGCCGTCTTATTTGCAAAAAAAATGAGAGAGTCCAATTATATTACAATGATTGATCCTTTTACCCAAAAGTATGGAAACTTGGGCTGTATAATTGCTTTTCCTGCAGCACTGTCAGAAATTATATGGTCTGCCTCAATTTTAGGAGCCCTAGGTAGGAAAACTTCTTGAAGTTACATATAATAAACCATAGCACTCTCCTATATCATTTTAGGTTCTACACTTCAAGTTATTTTAGGGATTAATTTGTATGTTTCTATCATATCCAGTGCAGTTATTTCTGTGGTTTACACACTCCTTGGTGGACTAATATCTGTTGCGTACACAGATGTGTTTCAATTACTTTTCATGGCTATAGGTCTGGTAAGGAGCTTAACATTTGATTAATTGCATTTTATCTAATAAACTATAATATTTTGATCTTACACTAATAATTTCAACAATCATATCGTAGTTCCTTGCAATACCATTTGTACTCACGAATCCAGCCACTGGAGATATTACTGATCTCCAGAAATACGACTGGATAGGAACAATTCATTCTGATGATATTCCTGTTTATGTTGACAATATATTTACCTATATACTGGGAGGTATTCCATGGCAATGCTACTATCAAAGAGTATTAAGTTCTAAAACACCACGTCGGGCACAATGGCTATCAGTTGGAGGATGTTCTATTGCTTTATTCATGATTATTCCGCCTGCTATTTTTGGTGCAGCTGGAAAGGCAATTGATTGGGATAAAACCCTTATTTCTGCTCCATCGACACCAGAAACAGAAAAAATCATTCTTCCTTTGATATTACAACATCTTACCCCCGGGGTAGGTAATAGATTTATTATCAGGAGGGTCAAAAGGGGGAAACCTTTTTTTTGAACCCTTTATTGATTAAACCTCGGAAATATCAAATATGAATATTTACAGTGGATAACTTTTATTGGAATGGGGGCTGTGAGTGCAGCTGTGATGTCTTCAACAGATTCTTCCATGCTCTCAGCTGCATCTATGTTGGCTAGGAATGTTTATCAAAAAGTTTTTCGTCCTAAAGTGAGTGAAATACAACTTGACTAAACAATTAAAAACAATTTCATATTTCCATAGGCTAGTGAAAAGGAGTTACTGATAATTTTGAGCATAATTGTTGCTTTCAATTGTGTTTTAGCTACTCTTTTAGCTATTTTCTATCCCAGTGTGTATGATCTATTGTACGTAATTACCCATTTAAAGATTAGAAACTTTGCATTTAATGTCATTTCCATCATGAAACGATTTGCAGTGCATTCTGTAGTGACTTAGTCTACGTTTTGGTTTTTCCTCAACTTTTCCTCATCTTTTATATGGAGAATTATGTCAATACCTATGGATGTCTTACCTCTTTTGCTCTTGGACTTCTGCTTCGAATACTCTGTAAGATAACATATGTATATATAGTGTAATACAATTTTAAAAAGAGAAGCTTTTTTGTCCACTCGCAACCTCGAGTCACAAAAGGGAAAGGAAAAATTTGGAAAAACAACTGGTAGCTGCTACCCTTCTGTATTTTCCTTGTTGCCAACTTTTTAATATTGGGCAGAGTTATTATTTAGATATACTATACATTTATAAATTCTATTAATATACAAATCAATGGATAATACTTGTATATCAAAAATTCAAAAAAAGGGCTCACAATTTGATATATTTTTTATATATCAAAATTATAAATCAAAATAATACCCTTTTAGAGCTCATAACACGTAGAGTCAGTTGTTTTATATCAAAGGAGTCAATTGATGAACATCAGCTGAAGGGAGAACACATAGTGTTTTTGTTTATTCCAAAAAGCTCGTCGTGATACCCAACTCAATTTTCCTTTATTAATAAATTTCAGATGGTTTTAAGGAACTAGGAATGATCGGAGTGCTCAGCTTTGGAGTCAAAACACTAGCAGATGGAAAAACAACCGTGGAGCTAACTCCTTATAAGACCATACTTATGTTAATTACTATGTTAATACATATCCTTGTTAGCTTGACGGCTCATTTTCTATTTACAAAGAAAATCCTGGCTCTTCAATCAGACTTTTTAAAATGTTTTCATCAAACGTATGTTACTAATTTGAACTAAAGTTATTCATCATACATTTTTAATCCTCTATATGAATTTTTATATAGAGAATCTGGTGAGATAGAGCCTAGATCCTCAAGGCACCTTCCCGAAAGCTTTGAGATGGACACTATGAAAGCTGTGAAACAGGGAAGTTAAATGGCTTTAATCATCTATGAAACTATAACATTTATTTATATTTTATAACTAATTTTTACATGAGTTAAATACATTTACAATTGAATTTTGAACGTACCTACATTCTTTAAAATAAAAAATACATTTCATAAATAAACAAAAAATATTGAAAATATATACTTCTTACAATAATCTTCTTTATGGCTAAGAAGCTCTTTCGTTGGTTCTTTAGGAATAAAAAAATATGTATGCAATTTTTCTTAAATCAAAAATAATTTAATATATATATATATATTTAACCACATTTTTTATTCTACGTGTCCATATTAGAAAAATTAAATAATTCTATATTCACATGGCTCAAATGTATAACAATGCATGTTATTTCCTACTTGTGAACAACAAATTCATTTTCTTTAACAATGGTTTTGCAATGGTTTTTATATACAGTCACAGGAAAGTTAAAAGAAAATGAAAGTGGTGTGAACAAGCGATCAATCCCGTGCCCTTTTTTTCTTTATTTTATTGGTTTTGAAGGGTGGGAGTGTATAAAAAGACACAGATTTCTTCAAATATTTTATGGTCATCAATTTTTTTTTCAGTTAACTGTTTTTTAAGGTCTCTTTGAGATTTATCAATTCATAAATTGTGATACCTCTGATTAAAATACTGCAAGAGTTTTGATTAAAGGGTCGAGAAATTCACGTTCCGATTCAATAAATCAGTGGCTCCCAAACCCCAGACCGCGGACCGGTACTGGTCCGTGGATCAATCAGTACCAGGCTGCACAAGAATTAATGAGTTACTTCTGTTTTCTACTTTCCAACCTCAAAGGACCCACGAACGGCCAAGAAATGGATACATGACCCATTCGTCAACAAACCAGCTGAATCCAGCATGTTCGTGCAAGAAGAAGACCAACTGCTGAAGATTGTAAATGACGGCGGCCTTGAAACAGTGTTCGAGACAATAACTCTGCCGGTATTTTGGATTAAAGTCATGCCAGAATACCCAGAGATTGCTAACACAGCACTGAAAACCCTGTTACCACTTCCAACATCCCATCTGTGTGAAGTGGGGTTTTCTGTAGTGACAACCACCAAAACAAGGACAATGAGTAGACTGGACATAAACAAGTCACTGCGGTCGTCTTTGTCTGTCATTACCCCCAGATGGCACTATCTCATTGCAAAGAAACAAGCTCAGGGCTCCCATTGATTTAGCGTTTTGGATTGTTTTTGTTGTTATGATATGTTATATTGTTGAAGCAATGTGCTAATAAAGCTCTATATGAGTTCATAGTGAATCCACGTTTATTTTTATTATTACTATTTCAACCTCCCCCCCCCCCGGTCCACAGTAAAATTGTCAAGCGTTGACCGATCCGCAGTTAGAAAAAGGTTGGGGACCACTACAATAAATGAATATATCAGACAATATGTTAAAAGTTTTAAATGATATATAACATTTAAAGTATTACCAAGGTAGTAGATACAAGATATCTTAGTACTTACATCGAAGCGTTTCTGTTCGGTAACACTGTCATCAGAGGCATTATCCCGATAACTCATCAAATGTCTATATCTTGATGACGTCAATAACATTTATCATGGTATTGCAGTTTATTGAAAGTCCCTAGCTTGCACAATTTTATACCGTCATACTGTGGATCTCTATGGATCGTTTTCACATGATGTCATCATTGTAAGATTCCACCATTTTGTGGGCAAAAACAACTAGAAAAATAATAAATGACTACCGGGAATTTGAATGTAATAATGATACTGACAAATAAAAGAACTTATAATTAATTATATTTCAGAATTCTAATAATATGTATTAAAAATATGTTAATGCATCATTATAGATTCACATTTACGTAGCGTAGCCTATAAATTAATTATGACTTTTGCAAGGATAGGGTATTTATATCCCATTATCCTACTTTTCTGATCCCTAGTCGATTCAAAACAAACTTTTCATAGGGATTTCTAATGCCTATTAATTTGATTTTATTCAAATATAACGCTTTCTCTTTATTTTGAATGCAGTTTAATTTTTTTCATTTTTAAAGTTATAACACAATCTGTGACGTCAGTGGAAAAGCTTCATTATAAACTTTAATGTTAATGCAACTTTTATAGAATGAAATTAAGTTGATAAGTACAAAAACACATAAATATCTTTAAGTTTAAAAAGCTTCGTAACTGGTTGGTTTTTATAAATTGAATTACGAATATATTCTAAGCATGTATGTACATACATTGTAAAGTATATTTTAACAATAAATAAAGAAAATTAGATTAATATTTTTTGAAATGTATGGAAATATAAACATGACTATTAATACTATTCAGGAACAACAATAGGGAATATTTACTACAATTTGTTTTGAACTGTCAAGTAAATCCAATCTGTTTATTAATAAAACTATAGGCATGCACTTTGTTTTTTATTTTGAATCACTCTAAATATATGTTTATGAAAGGTCTCAATCGGTTTTCAAAATAAAAAGTTATTAAAAATGAGGTCAACTCAACAAGTAGACATATTTTAACTCAATACTACAACACTAATCATAAATAATGAGGATCGCTAGCTGAATTGTACAATCTCCTGTGATGAAAAACATCCTTTTTAAAGAGATATTTAAAGGAATATGAATTTTTTTGCCGTTGTTGTCACGTTATAGCTACATTACACGATGTTTTAATCAACTTGTCCATTTTGTGGAAATAATTGAAATATTGTATTTTGATAGTCACAAAATTTTGACAGATGAAAATTTTAAATAAAATTAAAAAAATAGCTCCCTGAGCTTCTGGACTTATCTCATGGAGTTCTTTGATAATCCATTTAGATGCTACAGAAATGATTGACAAAATCTGTATATATATATATACGAATATATATGAGTATACGAAGCAGACATTTGTATCCCTATTTATAGATGAAGTGTGCAAACTTCGTGTACCATAGATTAATTGACTCCAGGAGAAAAAAAGCCTATTGATACACAATTCAGAATGTCCGAAAAGGCTAGCATTCAAAAAAAGAAGAAGATATTTTGCTTTAGGAAATTGATAATTACTTAGTCTTACTTAAAACCAATGCATAGATAAGATACACTTACAACATACGGTATATATGGAGTATATAGATGCATTCTTCTATTAATATCTGTTTGTATGTTCAATAAGATATAACAACATCCCTTTTATAGTCCTTAAAGATGAAAAAGGCCATATTTGAAAATTTTCAAGCTTGAAGTTTAATTCTTTATTGTTGTTACTATATTACAATTTTATTGACCTTTGTAAATATTAATAGATATTTAATCAAAAGTTTTAATGACTTTTTTTGTGACCTTATCCTTATTTTATTTTGTAACCTTTCCACATAAAAATAACGAGAAAAAAGGTCCAAAATCAGTTGGTAGTAGTAATTTTTCTCAACTGTGGAATTATAAGTCATTGATTAATAGAGCAATGGCCACAGCAGAACAAATGCTCATTCAAATTCAATCAATCAACGTCCACTGATAAGTGAAAATAAGTAGACTGCTTACAATACAAGAAATTTTTATGTGAGTGAAATAACGCTCTGAAAAAGGTATATAGAAGGATGTAACTTTTGACAGGAAAAGTAACAAATTTATGATTAGAAAAGGAAAAACAGTTGGTACTTTTTTAAATTTCTGTTCATTCGTCATTTGATCGTTGTTGAGGAATCGTCCCACTCAAAAAAAAAGAAATAAAAGAAATTCCTCCTAATTTGTAAGTTTTGTTAAAAGAGCATGATAAAATTATAATGATCTATAATCCTTGCAAGTAGTCCTATTTTTGAATTTATAGGATCCTTCCTGGAGCAGTAATTCCCTACTATAAATCATATAAAAGGCAGCTGGCGTTAACAAGGGAGTACCATAGTACCATAAGTTTTACTCCCACCTTTTCCTTGCACTCTACAAAAGTCATATCCCTAGGTGCATTTGTATGTACACTACAGTATATCCCCTCTAGTGTTATCAATAATACCCTGACAATGTTCATATTTGTTCTAGATATAAATATTTTTATTCATCAACAGAGACAATTTACAATTCACAATCAATTCCGAAAGTAAGGAGGATGTCACAAACGCATTTAAAGCATTCCTTGACTCCACCGATAACCTCATATACACACTTGGCAATAGTTCCACCACTTGGGATTTCAAGACATGTTTGAACTGCATCTACAACCTCTGGGATGCAATGGTTACATTCGGGCAATGTAGGTCCACCTCTGGTCAAGTATGCTCTGTGTGCAAGGGAGTGAAGAAATTCCTTTTGGAGTTCGTTCTTTAAAAAAATAGAGAAATATGATCTATACTACCTAAGATTAGGTAATGTATGTATATAAAAATTACATTTTTACAGGACTTGGAGACTGGAGTTCCAGTGGTGAGGGCAATCACGGTGGCCAAGACGACTGCAAATTTGTAGATTCCTTGCATCTTGAATGTTGAATGAACAAAGTGTATATGATACGAAATTTCATTTGAGCATCAAATATTTATATGATTTGACTATCTCAATTCTTTATACTGCTAAAGGAAATCGAATTTCTTGTTGACAATAAAGATGCATGATAAGATGAACAAATACAAAATTACAGATTTGCTTTGCTTATCTTTTCTGTTTAAAGAAATCAATCAATACAAACTAGGTATGAGGTGTGAACTCGATTTATTATTTTGGTTACATGAGAATTCATTTAACAAGGAGAGGAGAGGATATTCTGCAAGATTTCTGCCTCATCCTGTTCATCATCTGAACTTTGAATATAACCTGATTCAACATATTTATAATAGGGGCATTTATTAGTGATAAACAAACGGAGTATATGATAGTTTTTGGGGCGTCATTCTCAATTTTGTAAGCTTAACAAGAAAATACTTAATATAACGTCACATTAACTTGGGCGCATTACCTACTACATTAATTTGAATATATTTTGTAATTAAGACTATCCAGCTGCTACTCTTATTCACAAGTAAATTTTCTTTTAATAATGTGAGTATGCTGCAATCATTTAGTGATTATGAACTACCAATATCTTCATTAGGATAACTTACAACATTTATCCATACATATTTCCATTTACGCACATTTCTTAAATAATTAACATTTAAATATTTTATCGTTTAGTATAAATAGAGAATTCACCTTATCAGTCTTTACCAACAAAATTTTAGAGGACTAAATAATGTCTGTGTTTTGTAAGGAGATGAATCTCTTGTAGCTTCTTTGCTATCTAAGGTAAGAAGATTCTTCTGTGACAAATTTGAAAGTGTCTTGATCCAGAAAGACTGGCCAGAAATATAAACTATATTTCTAAGTTCCAAAGTATTTTTATGCAGGAAGAACAAATACAGTTTCTTTTCCTCTGTCATTATTTCCCTCATACAGAGATATGTGTCATTGTGGAAACGGATTCAAGTCTCAAAAGATCTTTTTATTTAAAAATTACGGGGAAAAAAATGGGAGAAAGGAATAGGAAATAGGCAAAAATGGAAAAAACAAGACTAAAAAAAATATGTACTGCGTCTCAGGACCGTGTCCAGAATTTTTCTTTGAAGGGAGTGGGAGAGAAAGTTCCGAAATGCACTTGTATATACGAATACACCTAGTATCTGTATACATATATTTGTTTTTGTAGAAAAGACAATTTGATTCTTATTTTCTTTTAATTACTTTTTATTTTTATTTTTAGAAAAACAATTTATTAACACTGTTTTGGAGAACAAAATCTCTGATACTAATCATTAGCAAGACTAATCTCTACTTTAATGGGAAAATGTGTAAAACTAATTAAAATGCAATTTTTTAAAACTATATAAAAATATAAAGTTCATTGAGCTAAAAAGTTTTTAAATTCATACTAGATAAAATGCACACTTTATCAAAGTCTTCTACTCTAATTTAACTCTTAAACATTTAATTAAAATCATAACAATATTTAATAAATTGATACGTAAACTATATTTTTATAATGAATAATATAGATAAAGGTATTTGTATTTCCAATTTAATACTCATACACTATTATTTTAATGAATAATTCATTTGATAATATCCTGATGAAATTAAATGCGTCTTCATTACATGAGCCTCCATGTTACAATTAATTCCATAAATATAGAACCTTATAGAAATCTTTTTGTAAAATCCATGATTTATGATATAAAAAAATTACTTTCTTCACAGCATAAGGATTTGTACATATAAAGAAACTTCATGACCTTTTAATAAATTCTCTCTATAAACAAACAAACAAAAATTACGTTCAAAAATAAAAAGCAACAGTACTGCAAATACAGTCCATTCCCTTTCTATCGAGAGCAAAGGGGATTCGTTTCTATTACTGAGTTAGAAATTTATCCAATTTTATCATTTAGGTAACAGAGGTTTGACTTCTTTGAAATTTATTTTCAAAAAAATGTATATAGAGTGAAAATAAGATTAAAAACATTAAAGATACATTGATTTATCATGATCTTAATCGATGTTATTATTTACATATCTTCCTTACTTTATCTCGTTCTTCCTTAAAAAATCTCGTTAAAAGTACAAAAAAAAAAAAACTTGTCATGAGACTCATATTTTGTTCGCTAGAATATCTTTATCTTTACTCAGCATGCCTTACTTTTCAGCTCACTTGTTCTACGTATGCAAGCTATATAAATAATGAACTAATATTGTTCGTTAGATAGCAAATTCTAATAGGACTAACCTCATATCAGGATACGATTCCAATTTGACAATTGTGTTAATGAGGTCAAAATTTTTGTATTCCACCATACAGTGGTGGTACAATAATATTCTTTCAATAAACGAAAAAGAGTTTCCATAAGAGGGTAATTAGTAGTAAGGCTGTAAATCCTAAGCTCTGCCGGTATATAAAATAAAGTGCGAGCGAAAATTGACCAGGTAACCTTGAAATTTTGATGAACATTTGGGAGGAGAGATGTACCTTTCTGTCATGACGTTTTACTATATCAGCTATTCTATTATCCTTTCACCAGGGGAAGAAGACTAAATTAATTTACAGATAAAGATATAAACCAGATATAGATTTTCTCCTATTTTAAAATTAGAACGTGGATCCCAGGTTAGTGAAATGCCATCTAAATGAATTTGAGAAAGTTAAACATTATACAACACGTTCAAAATCGTAATCACGAGATAAATATAGAGGTTTATTCAAGGAACGTAATGGACGAAAATCCTGTATGTATATTTGATAGATCCTTGAATGTCCCACTCAATATTGTTATTCATGCCCATTTTGTCAAATTCATGCTCTATACTGAAAAACCAGTTCCTTCTTACTTCATCTTTGGAACGTAAAGAAGTGTTGTCCTAGATTAAGAAATAAGCTTAGGGAAAGGATATTTCCATCATCATGTGCCATGATACTACACTTGAATAAGTCAAAAGGAAATGTCTGTATGTAATTGAGAGGAACAAGGAATCCCTAATCCGCAATAGCAAGTTCTTTAAATACAAAAAAACTCCTATCGTATACTGTGACGCCTTGAGAGTTTTCAATACGGTGAAGGGAAATTCGATGGTCATCACATAGAACTCGGACTCACAATAATGAAATGCTCTCAGTAGTGGAGGAATCCAGGGAAACATCCCAAAAATCTTAAACCCTATAGTTAATATAATTAATACCCTATTATGAAATTATTGCTTTAATTTCAAACATTGAATACTTATGAGTTATTAGAGCTTAAGTTGGTCATTACAACATTTGCCAACTCTTCAAAGGACGATAGATAATTAATGAATTAGATGATGTTTGTAACAAATGAACTTAAGGCCCTCTTAGAGGGGATGGAGCTAATTAGTGATCCTCCATATCTATGTGCTGATTCTCTTCTCCTGGAACTCTGTATTTTATGAGTACCAATTATTTTTATTTGGATATCTCAGTATTACAGTGCTCACACCAATTAATTATCTTATAGCATGGTTTTATCAAGTTCCTCTATTTAATTTCATTTTAGTGAGAGATGTTGCACAATCATGAAAAAGAAATGGTTGCATTAATGGGCCCTCTTAAAATACTGGGGTGTTTTTTAATGTCATAAAATAATATTATTATTAATGAGAAATAAATTATAGACACCATAAACATTTCATTCTCTTGACTTGCACACTTGAATGATTAGTTGCAAAATCTAGAGTTTTACCACTTGATCTCTTAAGCATACAAAGTTCCTAGAAAGGCTTTAATTTGAGCTGAATATTAAAATTGATCTACTTGAATGTGAAGCCTTATTATCAATCAGCAAAATTTAAATTGAACTAAGCATATTTTATTCGTTTTATTATACAGGCGGACGGGATTTATTTTCATTGATTATGAAGAGATAAAGTGGAGGACTTCAGAGTAAGTCGATCGAGCTTGTGATATGCTTGCAGAAGGAATATCAAAGAAGATACTAGACGTATTGAATCCGCTAAAAATATAATACTGATTTTGTTTCGAAAGTGCAGTATAAATGTCTGGAAGGAAAGAAAAGGTGGAAGTCAACTTCAAAATTTGACTAAATTTGAATAAAGAATGTTATCATAAATTATGCTATGACTTCGACTTTTATCAATAATGCTATTTAAAAGTAAAGTTGTACATAATTAAAGAAGTTCTTACTTTCTTAAATTTATATGAGTACATGCAATCATCATTTAACCTATCAAAAAATACAATCAGAGTTCTACATCATTAAGTATTTGGAAGTACTTTTGCACAGAAAAATACACTTTTGTGATTAGAAAAGGAAAACCTATAGATACTTTGTGAAATTATGCTCACTCTTTGTTAAACAATTGAAGTAGAAGCATCGACCTCTGAAGAAAGAATGAAAAGATTCTCGCCAAAATTAGTTTGATGTTTATAGTCATTACTTGTAAATTGTAGTTACTCATTACATGGTTATAATAAAGCAGTTTGCATTCATTATTAGCGCTAAATAAAGTATACAAATATCTTAATTATAGCCCTTGGGTAAAGTGTTTTATTATATTAAAAACATTTTTTAATATGAAAATGTAGAAGGTTATGTTTTTAAGTCCTTATGAAACTAAATGCACATATCATACATCATGAATAGATAAAAATATTAATCTCTTTTGAACAATTTCTCCTTTTGTTTTTAAGAATGTGATTGTGTTATTTTTTACAATAATATTGGATATACTCATCCTTCATTAAAAGGATAAAAATGGAAAATATTATATTATCAATCCATTAATTCCGAGGATTTTTCTAGAAGAAATATTGATAAAAAACTCATTAGAGCTTGAATACTTGATTTTATGCACTAATCTTTTTATTTTGTTCTGTGAGTAATTGATGAGAGAGTAATGAGCTGTCAACCTTAGTTGCCAAATAGAAGTGAAGGAACAATCGAGGTATTTTATTGTGAGCAAAGAAACAAATATATGGTGTAAATAACAAAATTAGATAAAAACAATTCATTCAGGCCTCAATTTCGGCTATGGAAAAGTTCATAAATAAATACATTCAGAATGTTGATACATTTTTTGCATATGGATCAAAAATGGACATACATTTAAAAAAAAAACAACCCAATCATGAATCAAATTTACTGTCAACAAAATGTAGACATGCAAAAATTTGTTCAAAAAATATCTTTGGTTTGATTCAGACACCAACATATTATCGTGTCCTTGAATTCGAACAAAAATAAGTAGAGATCCCATAAGTATCTTTATCATTGCTGGACTTACATACATAATCGTAAACAGGTCCTTTCTGATGAGTATATCTACATTTTATCTTGATTACTAAAAATGGTATCCACACATCGCTCTAATAATGACCATCAGCAACAATGGACTTTTAAAAATATTGTTTGTATTTATTTCTTAAATTGAATCAACTTTGAAGTCATGAACACGATACTTGATTTTGCTCAACTTTTCTGTAAGATACGGAAGTTGAAAATAACTTTTTGTGAAAATCAATATTTTTGTCCTGTTTTTGCTGTAACTTGTATATTTTAAATTTTTTACTTTCAAAATAAAACTAAGAAACTACCCACATATTTAGTAAAAATATGCTATTTTGAAAACTTCACTATAGAAATGTCTATTTCTGTGTACAAGCATTTACTATTGAATACAGCTGTAAATCTTAAGCATTTACTCGCGTGTTATATTTTTAGTGGTTTTTTATTTTGAAAAGCTTTCATCATTATTGGTTAATTTTTGAGGGGAGAACATGTAGCTTTAATCACGTGTAATGCAGTAGTACTCATTACACGTCTGCAAAAAATAATTGATCAAGAAAATGCCTAATCAATTGATCGGCAGTGCATGTTATTTTCAGCGCTACTATAGAAAAAAATTACCTGCTTGTATGAACTATTTTAGGGAAGGGGGAAGGAAATTATATAATATTATTGTATATCTGCTATAATGGAGAAGAAAGTTCAACATTCAAAACAATATAATTAATATTTTACAAAGGAACAGCTTATTAATAATAATTTAGTAGTGATAACATTTTATTAAGAAAATGAACCATAGATCTGAGGCTCTCAATACCAGAGCTGTAGTCCTGGAGTCATTTTTTCATAGACTTGGACTTGACTTGATAGAAGTTGAATTCGAAAACTGATCCTCTCCCTAATGCTGAACAAAAGGACTTAATATATAATCAATAGAAATAATATCCCACTTTAAATCTTAATATACCTTTGTAGGCATTGCAAATAAAAATTACGTTTTATGATTCTCTAATTACAGGACTTATGTAGCTTCAAATAATGACAAACTCTGCTCTACGGATCAATTTATACGAAATTTTCAAAAGTCAAAAAACTGACACTGGTGAAAGTTGGAACATTTGAAATAAATTTAGAGTTCAAAACAGAAATATTTCAGCTGTTTTCAGTCTTCCCTACCATTCCAGTTGTTGTCACTCTAATATATATAATTATGTTTGTTTGACTTTTACAGTTCTGGACTTCTGGTTATGACATTCTAAGATAAACTTTTGACATGGAAATCAAGTTTTCACTTTCAGATTAATTTTAATTATGAGTGTTCATACATTATTTATGTTAATTTATCAAGGTAAATTGCAGAAAATATTACTTTTTACCTATATGTTTGTCAATGGTTTATTTAGGATTGTTACAAACTTATTTAATTTATTATATTTTATACCTCCAGTGTTTACAATATTGTGTTGAGTTGATGCGTTTCAGCCATTTTCTTGAGTAAATAAATTGACAAACAACATGGATTTATAAATAGCTTCAAGTTGTTTATAGAAGGAGTCTCTTTTTCTGCTATTTCTTTATAATGAACAAATCAAATTTCTTTTTACAATTACATGTTGGTATTTACAAAGAAAGAGCAATAGCTTCAAATAGATTATAATGATAAAACACATAATAACAGTGGATTTCATTGATTGAGTGCTTTTATACAAAAATTAATAGAACCTAAGAATTAAAGGACTTATAACTCGGTCTTAAGAGATTTATAAGTAGAAAAAAGTATGCATTCTAGAAAATGTAAAGTTAACCCTGCTCTTTTGACCTGTGTAAAGTTCACCCTAATCAATCTACCGCACTGTTAGAGCAACTACACATCTCCATGACTTTGTTATAAAGTGTATTTATTACAACTATTTCTTTCATCAATCCTGATAAAAACAATCACCCTACAGACAAGAACCAAATCCTTATGAGCAATAAATTTTCAAGAATAAGTTTCAAGGGGGCAGGGGCTGAGCCCCATTCTAAATCCACACATCTCTCCATGAATTGTGGTTCTTCATTTGTTTTTTTTTTTTGTACAATTATCACAAGGGCATCCCTTGCAGTTGTCAATTTGTCTACAACATGTATTCGTTATTGGTGTTCTATACGTTGATTTGTTGAGCTTGAATTAAATCTAGTGAATATTCTTACTATTAAATCAAGAAAGGTCCAAGAGTTGGTGGTGTAATTGGGCCACTACCAAATAATTTTGGGTTTTTTTTCTTTTTCTTAACGAAAAGGTTCCAAGATATTGCAATGAAAATGGAAGTGTGTATTAGTGTTAGTACAGTATTAATTTCCTCAGGAATTTTTCAATTCATCTCGTCTTTTTTCTTGTTACATTTTTGTTTCGTCTCATCTACACAGTATTTCGCCAAGAGGAGAAAAATTACTCTAATTACTTTTTTTTTATAAGAGACAATCTTCATTTTTTTTTTAATAAAAAGTCTTATTTCGTCAAATTTTGTCTCGTCTTTGTTTTATTACATTTTGCTTTGTATTTATTTTGTCAAGAGGAGAGAAGTTTTATTTCTTGTTTGACGAAACATCAAATGAAATTGTTTTGTCTCATCATTGTCAGGAAAAACAAAAAAAAAAAAAAACTGCACGAAATTAACACTGAATTACAATTTGACTTATTTATTTGCTATTCTATTTATGACTTTATTATTGAAGTAAAAACACTTTTCAACAATACGTAATCATCATTTGACTTGTTAAGTACATTTCTGTCACAAATTATTTATATTTCTTAACAACTTTTGAAAACTTTTAGTTTGTTCATGTGAAAAACAACATATATGCATGCAAGTACTTCTTTTTTTAGATTTGTTTAGTTGCTTTAATTAGTATGCATGAGAAGTCTTTCAACTTTTCCAATTTCACTCTAATGACATAATTCAAACTCTATTGTATACTTGAAAAGTATATTTTAATTGAATTATGGGAATAGAAATGGTTGGCTAAACAACTATTAATAAAATACAGAAACCGAAATAAAATTAAATAACTCGTCTGACAAACGATAAAAATAAATATGATAGAATCAAACCAAACTTTTAAAATGATACTAAGTCATTTCGAGAAGAAATTGTATTCACTCATGCAAAATCCATAAAAAAAATATAATGTAGATATAATATATAGAGATTGACGAAAACAAAACCCCCAATATTTTATAAAAAGGGGCAATTTTTATAATTTTGAGCCAATTAATTGGTCAAGTCCAATACTTTTTAGATTGTATCATTAATGGGATTGTATTTCCCAATATTTATTAAAATATATTATTCTAATACATACAAAAATTATCACTCATGATTTTTATTATTATTATAAGAGTATAAAGATTGTTATAAGCATTACAAGAATATTAAGTCAAGTTTAGTGCTGCTTTGACTCCCAAATCCCGTAGTTAAATTTTGATATAATTTGAACTGTTACATTCAAAAATATGGCCAATTTTTCTGTCAAATTTGGATGGGCAACAAATTTCAACCAATTGTAATGTAAATAGCCAAAAAAATGAAGAAGGAAAATTAGAAAGAAATAGCTTCATGCCTTTCTTTGAATAGTTTTGTAAAGGAATATTCCCAACAGGGTAAAATTGTATGAAAACAAAAACATGATAATATAACATATAAACAAACAAAAAAAGTAAAAGTAAAAGAAATGAACTAAAAAAGTTGTTATTCTTGGATTTAGAAAGTCACTCAAAACATCTTGCGATGCAGTTTTAATTGATCCTTCAACACACTATCAAATTAATTTCCCACATTCAAAGTTTAGTATGAATTATATCATTAAAACATTATGTATATTCCCATTTTTGTTGCAGTTAATGATGTCTTGACATCTTCATCGTTTACAAAGACACAACGATGTTTTTTTATTCCCTTTTTTCTTTAGATAATCCCAATGGATCTGATCCACACTTTTTTTTCAGTTGTTACATTTATGAATGAATCTATGAATACTAAAGAATGCTCTCTTTTTTCACTTTGGTACAGATCTCTTCGCCTTCATTGATAGATTATACTCCAGGATTTGCTATTGATGAAGGAATATTATCTCAAAATTTAACAAATTCCACTTCACCTTTAATATGGCTAGCTCTTGTTGATATGGATGTATCTTCAGGAAAATGGCTTACCAACTTAGTGATCTAATTGTGTCTTCTTGATCTTACAATTGAACGCAAATCACGCCGTACTCGTAGTTTGTTCAGCTAAAAAACCAGGTGAATAAAGTAAATTTTTCCATTATGAACATATTATTGATCTAAATTTCTTAGTGATGAAACGACCCACCACTGAAGAGTGTTGACTTCTTTAATACAATTCTCTGCAACAGCTTTCTTTATCATTTTAACGATCATGGTCACGACTTTAGCACACTTTATGACTGTTCTTATAATTCTCGACTGTAAATAAAGTGATTTTAATGATAGCTACAATTACGTACATACACAAAGTTTCACCAGACTCTGAGAGATTGGTGTGTTGACCACTCTTTAGTATGGTGTTAAGAAACAAAACATACAAGCCCCCAATTACTTGGCATTTTCATTTTATAATTGAACACTTTAAGCGAAAAAAAGATGTGAATATCATGAATGAGTCAAATTTTGAACTTGAGGATGTGAAAAATTATTATATTGAAGAGAATGCAATTCTATCAATTTAGTTCCCTCGATGTAAGATCAAGTACACAATATTTTTTTTCTTCATTTGATTACACCATTTGTGTTGTTCTGTGTAATAATTACACTAAAAACTAACACTAAAGATAATTAATATAACAACCAAATGATAGTTCAATTAAGCCTATTACGTATTCATTGTTCCTTGTTCCATATGTATGTATTTTTATTAAATGTCAAGTATGAATGTATACTTAAGTAACATGTCATTTGTAAGAAGAAAACAAGTCACTTATAAATGATTTTTAACCTGGGGGTATTCAAGCATAAACTATACGTGTAAATATTTATTTTTCATGCTTAAATAGAGTTTTATCCACATAAAGTTATTACATTTAATGTAATCAGCATTTGAAAAACAATCAAAACATTTGTTTATCAAAATATATTTATTAATTATAAAAAACTTTTGCCTAGGTGGCTCCAAAAGTTCACAATTGGCTCTTAACTTCAAAAGAGTAAAACTACAGTTATTCATGAATAAAATAATAATAATTTTTATTATTTATAAACTAAATTTTGAAATTTCAGATATTTATTATACATATATAATAAAGTTTCATTAAACAGATTCATTTTTACTATTATATTAATTATTTTTCTAAAATATGTTCATCAACTTTTACTATTTTTATCCTATGTATTTTAAAATGACTTCTTGGTTACAAATATCTTACGTGATAATTACTTGCCAAGTTCTTGGTTGAATGCATATTTTTAATCAAGGGCTGATTTTGAATCCCTTTTATCCATTCTAACGTTTTTCTCACATAATATAACTGTTTAGCTTATAATAACTAATATTCAGTGTATTTCAGAGACACAACGTTCATGGGTTTTTATTTTGGAAAGGTGAAAGTGGAAAAGTGGAAATTGAATATTAAGGATGAAAAAAAAAAAAACACTTGGAAAATGATTACATGCAAAAATAACAGAGAACTCTGGGCATCTATCTACATATATGTATATGCATGGACCATTAATATTCGTTAAAAGACAATATATCTACGACCACACAGATTGACGACCATATAGGGTTAATATCTACACAAGTGAAACTAAACAGATCTATTTTTGGATTGTGCTAAAAATACTTTTCTTGCTCTAATTGAAACAAAATCTATAATAAATATTATTGCTTAGTTTTTGGAGATGCATGTTGTGGGATATATTCAATTGAATGAAAAATAAATAAATAAAAAAACACATGTACACTTATAAACACTGATGCAAAATTATTTCAAGACATGATTTGTAGTCCCTGTAGCTTACTAATCATGTATATCAAAGACTATTTATTCCAATTTGTAGACACTACAAGTCCATATAAATGCTTTGATGGTTTGATAGAAGAATATTTTGAACATAAAAATAATCAAATAATATTTATATAAGGATAGAGCTCTAATAGGCATGAAGAAAATAATATTATTGTCAATAGTATAAAAATAAGCATTAAATGTAATATTAATTAACGACACATTTAGATAAATATGTAACTCATTATTTTCTTTTTTTTAAATTAGTTTTTGGCACAAAAATAAAAGAAAATACATATATGGGGGATAAACAACAACAATTATTGTATGTATTGCGTTATTGCGTTTGCACTGTTAGAGGTTTGTGTGTGTTCCAGGATAAAAACAGTATGAAATATTATAAAAAGAAGTTTAAATTTAAATCTTATTTTGAGTCTATCTCCTTGCCATGACATTTTACAATAACTTTAAATATCAAAGACCTATGGAATAACCTATAAATATACTTTTTTTTTAAATCTTAAAGACCCATGATTACAGGTTTTTGAAAACTTTAAACCAAATATATATAAATATATACATATATATTATAGCTTTTCACATCCAAAATCATGAGAAAAAGTGGGAAAACATTAAAAGGTCAAAAGGAAAAGAAAAAATAATGATGACATCGGCCCGATGTCTACTACGTCGCCAATGATTAGCTGGAGATTGTGGCAAATACATTTCAAATCAAATTTTTAAAATGATTTTTAAAAAAAAAGTTTTCAATGTCTATTTAATTGAGTTTTTAAATATCTGTATCATAACTCGAGGAATAGTTTACAATTTAAAGTACAATATAATTAAGTATAAGGTTATAGATACTTTTAAAAAAAAATTTCGAGATGTGAAGGTAGATGGATACTTAATCAAGAATAATAATAATTATTAATATAATTTAAAAGTTTTATTAATATGATATTTGGATGTACTAGAGGGAGCCCTACGAGTTATTTATTAATGTGAAATAGGCTAATGTATTTATCATTAAATCTTATTTTCAAATAAGATTGAATAAAATAAATTTTTCAAAATTATTATATTACATAAATAATATTGCAATAAGGTTCAACAATAGAAGTCTATATTTTTTATTATTTTTTTTTCTTTGTAGCCTTTAGAATATATATTTTTTTCTACACACACACTTATTCTAAACTAATTCACAACGTATAAACATAATACCCCTCTTGTTAGAAGTAATGATTTATGAATGAAATTCATTTAACCAAAAATATAGAAATGAATTATTATCTATTATTATCAATAGGAAAAAACTAGAATAATTATTTCTTTAAAATATGTGTTTACTGTCATGCTCGCTGGTAAACAGGGCTCAATATTTTTCTCATTGAATCCAAAAGTAAGATACTCCAACAATTTACACACCCTATTGGATAGTTCAAAAACATTTTTCGAAATAACATAAAATTTAGTTTATGCTTATGTTAATTTCAAGGTCTTTTGACCTTATATCTATACTTATAAATAGAGATGTGAATATATAATAGCTCATAGAAACCCTCTATGTACAGATAATGTTCAAGTCCAAAATAATAATTATTTTTCTACCTCATCTCGGAGTAGCTTTTCTTTCATCATTTTACAATATAAATATATAAATTTAGATCCAATTTGAACATTATTTTACCTCATTTGCTATGTGAAAACGTAGCATATATGTATTTATCAAACTAAGAGTATTAAGAAAGAATGATAACAACTTTGAAATAATCAAAAATATATTTACGGCTTATTGCATAACTCATAGTACTTGGGAGTTCTCAACACTCACCATAAGAAGGATTACACCTCTCTAGAGAGAATTAAAGACATCATACAATGAGGAAAAATTTACAAATTTGCAAAGAGGTGATTTTTTTGTCCCTTAGGGGGCGCTGAGGATGACATGAAGTATTTTCCATTAAAAACTTCTATTAAATCATTTTGAAATTCTGCGAGTGGAAGACTCATATAATTATATATTTTATATATGTACCTATAAACCAATATCTTGGAGGAAAAAAATTGTTTCATTGTTAAGGAAATTTCTCCAAGAGAAGAACAACAATTGAACTTCAATTATATTTGGACGATTAAAGTCATCCATGCAAAATTTCAGCACTCTATATAGAATCTACCAATTTTGTGTTTACTTGGAACAAAAAAATTGTGATAAACAAAGACTTTAACATTTTATTTTATAATACATACATATATTATATATAGAGAGGAAAATAAAATTTTAAGAAAGCTTAAAAAGATTACTTTATACATAAGTCTTTATGTTTTACAAAGAGGCATTAAATTGTATTTCAGTGCATTTTATGGCAAATATAATGTATATCTCATATGTTTTTTTTTACTCTTCACAGTTTCAAATTAATAATTAATTTGTTTATTAATGTTATAGAAGTAAACATCTTCAAAGCTTAAATATATTTTATGAAATAAAAGGCACAAAACTATATATGTATGTAATTAATATGTTCATATAACTTACTTTTTGAGGCAAAATATATTTCATAGTGTATCTTAATATTTACAAATTAATACATTTATATTTTTAATATAATATTTAGGATTTTCTGATCGCTAGCATGATACAACAATCATGCTATAATTCGGAAAATATCTTAATTAACCTCCTTAATTAATTGCTAGATGGCCCTCAACGAGAAATATTCTCCACTTCTCAATTTTTTGGATAAGGACACGCTATCAGTGTAAAGTCAATGTCTTTTTTTCGAAAAAATGTATGTTTTCCTCATAAACCGAGGGATAAACAAGGAGAAGAGCCCTGACTGGCAGTTTCAGCCGAGTCCCCCTGAGTCCATTGATTAAATACCTATATATTACTTATGTACATAAGAGGGATTTGCAAAGTAAATGTTTGATATCTTAGAGGATATTGAGGTACAGAGAGTCTAGAGAGGGAGGGGATCTCCTTCTTTAATTCAATAGTCTTATAATCGATTTGTTTCAACAACCTTTTCTGTCTGTAAATTTAATGCTAGCAACAGCTCTTGAGATTTTCATTCTGTAAGAAAAATTTCTCACTTTTTAAACATATGTATGTATGTCAGAACCCGTGATACTTAAATATATATATGTACACCTATGTATGTACATATATGCAGCAGAGCGTTTAATGTTCAGCCTCTTTTATTTTTATGACTTGTTTTATGGAATCTACAATAAACTCTGTACTGCGGTATTTCATACATATAAACAGAGCAACGTTTGTAAATTCAGTATTCATTTATGACATAACAGCAATGAATAACTTTTGAGAGTTAGTAATAAAAAAAAACAATGAAATATCTACTTTAAAATATGTACAGTTGTAAATAACATGGGTATCTACTACAATATGTAGGGATTATATCATAGACAAAATATGAAAAACATATTTTTTTTCTTCATATGAATGAATGGATGCCATATATTATTTACCTACATTCATATGATAAACTTAAGCATAGTATGATGTCAAAAACATTTCAGGGAAAAGATTTTACTTCATTATATGTTATGTAAAACATATGTACACCATTTTTCAAGATTTGATTTATTTTCCCTCATCTTTATCATTTTATTATCATTTACAAAATAAATAATTATCACTGTACATCATATCAGGGATATATAGATATACTTTCAACGTTATAGCAGGGAGTCAATAAATATTTTTTTATATAATAAATCAAAGATTGACCATTCTTTTTTTTTGTGCCATAAATGAACCTGAGCAAACTTTGTATGTGAAACAAAAATGTGGAAGCTCAAAATGGTATTGAATATTTTTTTAACAAGTGAAGGAAAATGACCTTTTTCATTATTGCAAAAAAATGCGCAAATTTGCGAGTTTTACTATTTATTTATTAAGTAACGGAGTTAGATTATTGAATTGCTTGGACCATTATCCTGTTACTAAGAAAAAACTTTAATTTTCATAATTCCTTGAGTCTGAACGTCTCGTATTATTATGCCATACTTTGCTCTCTGAGCAATAAGGGTTTTAATATATTAAAAGAATTCAAAGTTATTTACCTCCTGTAAAAATAAATTACTCCATTATATTAAGTAATATTTACTTTTTTACCTAATTATTAACTATTTATTGAGGAGTATTTGATTACTTTGTTCAAGTAACGTGCCCAAAACTGGTTATAGATGTAGGTAAACTAATGATTGTTTCCTGGTATTTCGTTATTTTTTCTAAAAAATAGAGAACTTTTATTAGATTCATGAAATATTTTAATTTGAAGTCTTGGATCATTTTGTGTTTAATTAATTGACTTATGAATATGACAATGGAAATTGGTTTTGATAAAATTTTGATTGTATGCTAACATTGTTTAAAAAGGGTTGTTGATAATGAGGTCAACTCATATGTAAAAATATGTATGTAGTGTTCAAACATGTGTTCATAGTAAGTGATATTCCCTATAGCCATTACATAAAAAGGTAAAAAAATAATAATAACTACAAAAGTTGCCAAATAACTTAATAAAGATTCTCAAAAACCTAAAGGGTATAAATACCCTCAAGACCACATAAATATCTCTTTTCAGATTGTGTACATATATGATCACTACTCGGGCAAACATGGTAAAAAATCCTTGAAGTCAAGTATCAAAGAGGCAAAATCACTCATAACAACAAACCTGAAAAGTAGAACTTGATCTACTGAAATATCTTCATCAAAGCACACTTTACTAGGTAAATGAATGAAGATTCTATTTATTATATTCTTGTCAAAGAGATAATTGAAATGAAAAGAGAAGGTAAATTTAATCTATTTATGCTTGAAATAAGTAATTTTATTGCACATATAATATATATAATATCTTTATTGCTTATTTGGCGCTTTTATTTTGTCATTTTATCTTGGAGTAGTTCAAAATTGATGTATGGAGGTGCAAGTTCTTCTTCAACCAAAGAGTTGGAAGTACAAAATGAGAAATCTTCCATGGCAGAGATATGTAAATTAGATGAAAAAATAAATGCTTTTTCTCTATCTAATCATTGAGAAGGAGGAGACCATGGCCAGGGGCGTACTGGCCCGGCGGTCAACCGGTCAATGACCGGTGCGCCCCTCTGAAATCTTTACTAGGCGCCCCTTCGATTTAGCATAATGCGCCTTTATCGTACGCATATTTTTCTTTTCATCACAAAAGTTTGCGCTCAAGTTTCAAGAAAAATCAATTGCTCATATCCAAGTGGGTGATAAAAGGAAAAATTATATACAGTGGCGCCCCTCATTTACTCTTTGCCCGGTGGAAATTTTCGCCCCAGTACGCCCCTGACCATGGTTATTTAGCACTTGGTACCTATGTACAAATATTAATAGATGTACTCCACACGCGGAAATATTATCAATGTTTAGTACCAAAACATGTGGATAACCTTATCTTCCTACTTAATAAAGGCTATTTAATTGTTAAACAACTCCATGTAGGAAACTCTTAACTATAATGTACATAACTTTTATGCATGTACATCAGGTGGGATATCACTTTTTGAAAGCTCAACTTCAAACTTATAATTCAAACTCATATACAAGTCTAATACACACTACATACATAACTATAATTAGATATGGGAAATTTTAATACTTTTTACGACTGTACATATTATAATCATACTTATTCAACATTTCAAAAGACTTCATTCAAAAAAAGATCCCTAATTCAAAATTTATACATGTACCTATGTGTGCCAAACCGTGAACGAATGGAGCTAAACTGCATGGATTTTGATATTCATCCCTAATCTCAGCATGTGTTTTGCATATATTACATTGAAAAATAAAGTTAAATCTTTAATTTAAATATATATCATTACAATTAAATTAAAAGTGGTCCTAGAGTGGTAACAGTCTTTGGTTAAGCAAACAAAAACTATTTTATTAAAGATATAAATATTCATTTTGTTGACGACAAAGATATTGTAGTTTTTATTCTCTGCTCCAAATTGGGCTGTGAGGTGAGAAAAAAATCATCTACAAATTCAAGAAAATAACAGGGTATTTATTAAAAAAAGACAAAAAATGTCCTTAGGAAAAAAAAAACAAGATTGTAAATCACATAACAAATTTGAAAAACAATGATTTATTCCCTTTAAAATATGCACTTTGTGTTTTCTATTTTGTAAACTTAGATTTTGATTTCATTGGCAAGAACAAATATCTGTTGCATCTTTTATACCTACATAGAAAAGATCCAGATTCTAAAAAAAGTACCCATTAACTTAATACAAAATGTTTTCGTTTTCACTTTTTGGAATTTATTTAATTGGTTTTTGGAAAGTTTATTAATTAATTATTTATATGACTTTGTTAGTGAATTTCCATAAATTTGTATCATATTCAATATTTTCTCTAAATAATCCCTTTTGTACTCAAAGCCTTGTTGCCAATGAAACAAAGTATCTAAATCGAGCTCAAAATATTTTCTCTGTGAAATGTTTCACAATGTGATGCTCGAAATTCAGTTACTCATTCAAATACTAATCCTGGAATATTTCATCGATTTGACTTCCTCAAATTAAGCTAGCGGTCTCATTACTTAAGAGCACAACAAGACCAATACTTTAAGATATCAATACAGGTCGATTAATTAAAAATAAATAAATGGTTTGTAGACCTAGACCGATCTCAAAAACTACATCACAACTTAAAGTGGTTATTCTAATTTGAGTGTTTTTCTCTCTATAAAACCAAATTGAAGTATAATAAGAGTTTGCTATTTTATAATGAGCTTATCCAACAACCTCCTTCATAACTCTGAGTATTGTTTTTCACAATCTTATTAGTTTGTAATTGGATATCATTTGTTGGCTTCTAATATTTATGAAAAGATCAAAGCCTTACTCAATGATTATTATATAAAGTTTTAATTAGCAGCATATTCATATAATACTCTGGGCTGCTTTTAATTTGTGTATGATCAATTGCTTTTTTTTGAGGGGGGGGGGGGATTTTTTTAGTGATTGTTTAAAACTTAACTCTGCATTTGTAACTTTCAAAATACTCTTTGTAACATTATTTCAAGTTAATTTAGAGTTGAATATTAATGAAGTACCCACCCATTTATAAAACTTTGCTATATTAGTAAAAGTTATTTTTCCCCCAGTGTATTCGTGTTATATATTAAGTTTTAACAGAACAGTTCATTATATATATATGTATATATATATATAAAATTATGTTTTTCTTTCCATTTATGATATATAGCTATTTTTTGAATTAGAAAATAATGTTAATAGAATTGAAAAATACAAAGTACTGTTCAAATTGCCAACCACTAAAAATATCGCACACTTCGGATTTACTGCTCTTATAAGATATATTTTTAAGTTATTGACTGTCACTCCCACCAAAACGTTGTAGAACTCTCTGATGCCTTATCTAACTAACTTAGCTATACTTTTCTTTCTTCTAGTGTTTCTTTACAAAGGATAACGGAGTTGATACATTCTGTTGTAGAGCAATATTTCTTTTGAGTGCATACAAAGTATCCTAAAAATCTTATATTAATTGTTTCTATTGAGGATCAGTCAAGGAGGAAAGGATTCCTTTCTAGGTTAGTGAGGGATCTACTTTGTGGGGGTTCCCAAGAACTCTCTTCCATCAATTTTTATAACATAGGAAGAGCTAATCTTCCTTTTTTTTCATTATTTTCCCATCATTTATGGATTTTGTTATTCTCTTTGATTATTTTAGGGAAAAATAATTTATTTTCAGTGTTCTAATAAGTTTGTTATTCCTATTTGAAGTATTGTACTTTTGCTTCTCAGATTTATAACCTCTACTTATCTTTCCTATTTATAATTCTCCTTGTTATCCTTGAGCTTTCTTTGTTTTCCCAGTGAAAACAGAGAATAAACATCTTCTTTTTTTTAGCTTATTTAATTTCTAAAACTTTCAAAACATCTTCATGACCAAACAAAATCTTTAAAGTTATCGATGCTGTTTATTAAAAAAATGTACAAAGTTTTTTATTTTTGTATGTAGGTTGTAACCTTCAACTATTTTAGTACTTGATATCATAAATGTAGACAAATGTTGGTTTATGCCGAAAGTTTCTATTATTTTGCTTTTTTCTTCAAAATGCATATAAACCAATATGATTAATTAAAATTTTAGATTTAAAAATAATAACAAAAAAAAATTATTTAATAGTATTTTCACAATATCAATATCTATCCTATTTGTTTTGTTTTTGTCATCTTTTGGTGATTGAAATATTTATGAGTTTAAATTGTATTTTGTAGAATATCACCCTATCCGGTTATATATTTACATATTTATATTTATATGGTTTGTGAAATCCATAAAGTGAGTTGTAATTTTAGATTGATTTTGACTAATAAATACATTACAACATACAAGCTGGAAATTTGAGGGTCACTCTATTGATTCCTTGACAATACTTGCACTCACAAAATATAATTTAAATTAATAAATAATTCGAATACAACGAGTGTCTCTTCTCCTGCCTCTTAATAATGCTATGTTTTTTTAAATCTGTAAAAAAATTTGTTAGTGAGGAAAAATATATCACTTCCCTATGAGGACGGAAACTGGATGGGTCAAGGGGCCTTAGGCCCCCACTTTTTGAAATGCAATAACAATAAAACTTGTGTGATTGCTCTGACATTTTGTACAACTAAATTATACTTATGATTTGTTTACGGAGCTCCTGTCTACCACTGAGTTAGAAAATAGTCCAACAATTTGAAAGAGTAACGTCATGTTGTAACTACCACAATATTTTCTTTTTAAAAACATTGGTATAGGCCAAAATAATTACTTGAAAAACACTGAAATTGGACATTTCTTGACAAGTATTTACACTCAATACTTATAAGAGGCAATAGTCTTAGAAAGTTTCGGAGATAATTTTATATCCAATTGCCATGCAGATATTTTGATGATGTCACTGAGAAGTCTATCTATTTGGAGTGGAAGTTCAAATTCCATAAAGCCAATTTCTAACATTATATTAATTTGTTGAAAAAAATTGTTTTGATTGATAACTTGAAAAATGATGACAAGTGCGACAAACTTAGAGTTTAAAAGAAACATTTATTTCAAACCTATTTACCAAAAAAGAGATTTAAAGGCTTTTTTTTACATGAATTTGTAATATAAATTTATTAAAATATTGCTAGAGTTTATAATGATGAACTTTATATGTGTAATGTACATTAAACATTGTTCTTAACACATTTGGTCATTAATAAATTCGAATTTATGTATTACATTTTGAGTGATTAATTTGTTAATTGTCCAATTTATTTGAACCAACTCAAATTCACATTGGGATTTTGAGTTTAAGCTGAGTGATTAAGGTAATAAACATGTCTTTTTCCCCTTGTTCTTATAAAAGAAGTAATAAATTTCATAGGCCAATAAGGATAAAGTTCAACAATAGGAAGAAGAAGAATTATTTTTGTTCCAATAACTTAAGGCTCTTTTCTTCTTGGCACAGTACTTATTTTTTATTTTATAAATGTCCATCTGAGTGATTTGTTTCCGGATTGTTGACTCTGGTTCTGACTCTGTATCCATGTGCTCTTCTCCTATTTATGTGACCTGTTGGACATTTGTGTGTTTTTTCTATCTACCTGATAAGTTTGTATTTACTTATGGTTATCATTTAAAAAATAAAAATACTTAACTAGGATAATAACTATGTGTTTTTTATGAGTGTGTATATGTATGAGACTTTTGTAGATAAGAAAATGCCTGAACAAGCTTTGGACCATCAAAATTTTTTCCATAAACAAATTTGGCTCTCTTTGCAAAAAGTTTGGAAATCCTTGCACAAGCTTAACTAATGCTTATAGCATGGAAAACAAAGTAAATCCATCAATTTATGTGACAGAGTCTTTTAAGACTGATGATGACATCTAAAAAAGCTATGAACAAATTTCTTTATTCATCACTTGTGAGTAATCATTTTAAAAAAGAAAATACAATAAAGCTAATTAATTGGAATAGATGTGATTAAGATTTTCAGGGAATCGGACTAGCCTTGTCGTAACTTTTTCTTTACATCACGCAACCTTTTTATTTATCTTGTAATTTTTTCATGTAGAAACATATATCCAGACGAGTCAAAAAAAAATTTCACTGTAAGATTAAAGTTTCCTTGTTTGCATTGAGTTTTCAATATTTTCGTTGTAATACATTTTTATCCATATCCATTCATGAAACGACGATATTTATATTTTAATTCACTTAACTTAAAAATAATGATTTAAAAAATTTCCAAATACCGTATATAATATTTCGGCGTATAATATTGTCTTATACAACCGATATAAAAGTCAGGCCTTTTATAATATATGATAAATTCATAAAAATTTGCTCTAATTTTGTACTTTGTCTTATCTGATAGTCGTCTTAAAGGCCGAAATATACGATATATTATTCATACTCAATATTCTACAAACGTTTGTCAAAATTTACAAAATAACTTAATTCAGTATTTTGGTAATTAGCTAATGGTAGAAGAAGAGAAAGTTAGATGGAATCTTGAGAAAACAAACTTAATATAGGTTGAAAAGAATGACAAATTTGTTTTTGTTTGTTAACTTTGGATTCAAAAAGCCAAAAACAAAATTAAAACATGCGCGTCATCAATGGAAACAGCATTCATTCAAAGTTCAATGGATTATTATTAATTATATAAAAGTGAAGAAATACAAATTCATAATTTTTACACAGTAACGGAAAATTTTAAGTATAAGTCACTACAATCTTAGAAAAGTTTGATTCTGATTAGATCCTATTCAAATTATATCATATCAAGGAGTCTATGTTCACTCGATTAGGCATTTGATTGATGAATTATCATTTATAAACAGCATTTATTATTCCATTACACATGGTTAGTCCAACATGTTTTCCCCTCAAGAGTTTAGGAACAATGACTACATATAGTGAAAATAAAAGATCCGATAAAGATTGTCAACCTCTCAAAATAATATTGCATGCAAGTTAACGCTTAGGATTTACAGCTCTAGAGAGCGTTAATGCTATACAGCAGAAAGGTTTTTTTTCCCCCACATAATTCACAATAATTATGGCCTATGGCCATGATTTTTGGATGAAAAAATGATTCATGGAACCCTGCAACTGAAAGAGTGCCGTTATTTATAATCATATTCAGAATATACATACTGTATTAATTATATTTATTTATTGTTAAAATGTATTTTACATAAAATACATTAATAACTCAATTCCTTTAAACCATACGGCAATCATTCTAAAATTGCATTAGTTGGAAAGCTGTATTATGTATGTACCTATTTAATGGGGTTTTTTCTAAAGTTGTCATCATTTTTTTTTTTTAATCCTTGTAGGGAGCACATCTATTAAATATATTTATTTTAATATTACAAATGAATTAAAAATGCACCTTTGCTATGAACAAGTGCCACAAATACACCTTTCATGTGCAAGTAATGCCTGAAAAGTACAGTTTGTTGCCTTTCAATTCATAATTTTTTTCCGTTCTCCTAATATATACGTTTTCAACTCCATTCTTACCCTTTAAAAGTGTTATGAAAGTTGATCAGTTAAACTCCAATTGGTCATTGTTAAGCTGTAAACAGCTTTCTACTGTTATATGAATAAATATCCCATGGTTGGGAAGAATTACTAATTAGTTTCAATAATTTTTTTTCTTTTCTTTTTTGGAGGTGAGGTTGAGAGATTCAATAAAGATTGCTATAAATTGAACTTTCTTTAGTTTGATTTCATTTGATTTTTATATTTGTCAACTGATTTAATACTATCAGGAACTAAATCTTCAATATGGTGTCTCTCTCAGTTTATCATACACTCCGTGTTGACGGTAAAAATGCTTCATTTCGTAGTAAAAGATATTTTTATTAGTTGTTTCACATACACAGACACTTTTAATGGTCGTCTATTTGCAATAAATAAAATAAATAGGTTTGTATTTGGTAATATTATGATAGTTTTATATAAAAGCATAGCAAATTATTGCCACGACAAAGGATATGGTAATAGCTGTATTGCTACATTTTTAAGCACCTTTTATGGTGTAAAATATGAATCAAGTGTTTTTCAATTACTTTTTTTTTTAAAAATAATAACGTATATTTACAAATTTTAAAGTTAATAAAATGTAAGGACTCTTTGTAGAAAAACACTATTATCATTTATTCATAAAACATTTATAAATAGAATTAAAAAAAAAAAAAAGAAACCTTCTCCGCCCATATCTTTGACTGCTTCAGCTAATGTAAATATAAGTTTTATGTTTATGATTTGGATAATTTTCATCAATTACCTCTTGTGAATTTATAGATTCTGACCAGATTAAGTGGTTGCTGGATAATGAACCCTGTCTATATTAATTTTTCATGACACCCCACGTTCTTTAGCAGTAAGTTTTCGATTGAGCCCATCCATATTTGTGAGATGATAGATAGAAACAATTTTTGGCAAAATGCAGTTCTTTGCACATGACTATTCTTTATTAATTGCTCTACAATTGCTATTACTATTATTTTTCAATAGGGCCTTTAGAAGGGGGGTGCGATTTTGACCAAATAATGATCCTTAAAAAGTCATACTCAATATACATCTAGTAGCAACACTTGGTACTTATGACGAAGGCAAAATTGCATGTTAACATGCATAATATTAAAAAAAAAAAGCCATGATACATAAAATATAGACAATTATCTAAAAGAATCATTAACGAGTCATTTAGAAACTCTGTTTATAAGTAGTAATATTTAGAATATGTAATAAAAAGTCATGGTCAACTTCTAAAGAGCTAGAAAATGAGGAAGGCTATTTGCTTTTTTTTTCTTGTTATTTTTTCCCAGGATCGTTTCTATGAATCATTTCACATTTCCTTTTCTCATAAAATTAGTCCGTCCTAGCTTTTAATTGTATTTTTTTATAGTTCACATAATTTTTTTCAATAATGGTTATATAAAATTTAGTTTTATACGTTTTTTATCGAATAAAGATCAGAAAAAAAGCCTCGAGGGTCAAGGTTATTATAATTTGATCTTTTTTTTTTTACAAATATGAATGATGATTTAAGTATTTGTAAATTTTGTTAATATCATTGAAATTATTTGGCCATTATACACTAAGAAACAGAGAAATAAGCGGATAGCAAAATTTAATTTTATTTTTAATTAATTATTATCGCACCTTTTGACAAGCAAATTTTTTTTTTTCTCATAAAAACTTATAAATTACACTTTGTGGCAAATTGACTCAGCTAACTTTGTTATTTTTTACAAACAACTATGATGTATACTGTATAAATGATATTATTTATATGTATATAACACACATTTTTTTATAGCACAAAAATTCAAAACTTGAATGTTTATCAAAACAATTCAAAATTTGTATAGAATATATTTAGATCAAAAGGAACAATCTGAGACCTTACGAGTTTAACATATCTCAAACTTCAAAAATAAGCTCCCCCCTAGTGTACATATATAGGTGTATAGATATTTCCAAATTTTAAAGTCAATACAATGTAAAAACATTGATAATTAATTAATAAACTTCCTGGAAAGTAACGAGTTCACTCTTAAAACATGTCAGTAGGTAAGTTCTATTATATTTTTAATTTATTTTTGTTATTATCATTATTTCCTATTTCTCATAGGGGGTACATCAGGAAAATGGATATGTTTTGACATTGCAAATAAAAAAATGTCTTCATTATATTTTGTGTAATAAAAAATACCATAAAATCTACATTTTTATGTTTCTTACGTCGTTTTCTTATGAGAATTGGGCTCAATTTGGGTTAAAATAATAACAATATATTTAATAGCTCCCTTATTACGCACCGTTATCCCACTAACATAAAAATTAATTGTATTCTATTTAATTTCTCTAATTAATTATCTTCCTCTCAATACAGATCTGAAAGTTGATTGAATAAACTTGAGTTAGCTATTTTTAAGCTACAAACAATTATCTACTATTAAATTAAGAATAATTACACAATTGGGATTTTTTTTGTCAGCTATCGACTCATTTTGAGCCTTTTTTTTTTTACCTATTTCTCTTTTGAGAAAAGGTTATGAGATGCCATAAAATTATTTGATTATTTAAGACTCCACTGTATATCTGATAATAGATTGTATTTCAGTGTTGCTATACTTTATAGTACGTTTTTTAGGAGTGGTTTTTACACACCTCCCACTTAATTCATACCCTACGTTAAATTTGGTGTTCAATCTTCCCTTCGACTAAGTAGCATTTAGTAATGTATACTATTTTCATTAGTGATATCATTACTGTACTGTTAGATATTAAACGATAAAATACTTATGGTATTGTATTTGTATAATTTAATAAGTTAGAAGTATAAAAATGTCAAATAGTTAAGATATAAGTCTCAAGGCGTTAGACTGGCTTACGATAATAGCAAAGACTCTCTTGTAGATAATAAGAAAACAACCGTGAGATACATGAACTCTCTGAATTTTTAAACAACTTTTACAATTTCTTTTTTAACTGTGTAATCTGGACTCTTCACATTTCTACCATTCTCCTTCTTAATTATGGTTTTGTAGGAAAATTTTGGGATTTTTTTGAAAACCGTAAAAAAATTTTATTTGATTAACGTCGATTTTATCATATTTATTAATATTGACTCAACTGAATGTTAAAATGTAACTGTTTTTCCATTTACAGACTAGTAATATTAGATAAATAAAACACATTTATTCATTTAGAGTTAAATTCATTAATTTGTCGTATGCAATTTGTACTTCATTTTCTTTCTTGTCAGATGAGGATACAAAACCCTATAAATATCAATATATGTATTTATCTAAATTTGTACATATATATTTCAAATAATACATGCCCTACAACTAAGGAAATGTCTATAAATATCCTCTTAAGGAAAAAAGATTAAAGTCCAATCATAAAAAAAACTAATTTTCTAAGAAGATTTACATTTACTTACATACATGTTTCAATATCCGAGTTTTATATAGTTTTGAGCATAAAATATATGTAAATATTTATTGATCAATAAATACGAAATGAAAATAAAATAGTTTGGGTATCATCCTTTTTTGATGACTAATACAAAATAGATAACATGTGGTACAACAGCATAAAGTTGACCTTGAGAGTAAAAAGAAAAATCTTTCAAAAAGCCAATGCAACTCTTAAGTTTACCATTCATTATATAATATCAAATTTTACAACAAACATGCAGAATTTAACAATCATTATTGTTAAACTTTAATCCTCATATGAAAGGAAAAAAAGAGAAAATCCTTAACGGCACAAATTTAAAAAGATTTCTATCTCATTTTTTCCAGACCAAACGAAGTCTTAGACAATTATACAATAAAAATTAGTGATGGGAAAATTTGATCCATGGTGTTCCTCTATGTAAGTTGAATAAAAAAACTAATCTTTTTGTTTTTATTAAAGTGTGATTATGAAAAGAATGAGGCGACTATGTTACTAAACCAGAGTTTAAATATTCCGTATTTTATTATGTACATAGTAACGGTTGTTACAGTGTATAAATGTTTCGATTAACAATGTAACAATTAGACCCGTTTAACAATTTTCATTTTCATATATGTATATATAAAAGAGTACAAATGATATTTAAAAGAATTTTAAGTAATAAAAAATGTATTCTGGTAAATATTTAATGAACCTAACCAATTTATTTGAGTAAACTTCGTTTTTATTTGTTTCTATTGACATTTTTGCATTTCTTCTCATTTATTTCTATTGAGTATATGTAAATATGTAAATAATTCCAAATAAATGTAAATCATAGGTTAAATTTTTCCATAAAAATATTATGATTTATGTATGTAGGTACTAACAATACTCATTAGCTGCATACAATGATTCACAATACAGTAAGGACTATTTCATGTTTGCTTTTGTAGTCAACAAACAGATTGATTTCTTTATGGATATTAAATATTTAGATCAAATCTATAATGATTTTAAAGGTAAGACGTATTTGAAGGTGCTCTTTTTATAATGATTATACCCAAAAATGTAATGTTTATAGGCCTCAAAATAAACATAGTATCACTTATTCACAACTTTTACTCACTTGTAAGGGGCCGTCCATAAATTATGCATGTCAAACAACGATTTTTTTTGGACGTGTCCCATTTTAAACAACATACACTTCTAATGAGCACCTCTTCTTTCATACCCTTATGGTTATTATTGTAATTTTTTTATAAAGAAGATCATTGTGACTAACGCAACAGTTGACTGTTTTTTTAAGACAAATTTTTTGATCAGGCTTCTTTTAATGATGATTTTTTTCTTACAAAAAAATCTTGTTAATTTAGATACTTGACCATAATCATCAACGCGTGTCTTTGGACTCTGAGACCCCTTTCCCTATTGTTATCAAAAAAGCATCTTTGCTACCCCCTTTCCCCTTGCTTTCCAAAATCATTTATAAATGCACTCTAAAAGATGTTCTCAAGTTCAAAGCAAGACACAGAAATGTTGAATATATTTTATAAAACTGGAGGGTCCTGTTTAATTTTATTTTTGATATATTTTTTTTCATACCCTTTTTTTTTCTATCTTGAAAAATATGTTGAAGTGTTAAATAGGCACTCCAAAAATATCAAAAGAATGTATGTAGATCGAAAACGCAAAGATTTAATATTAAAATATTTAATTTTATATTTTTGACATAAAAGAGAAAATATCATATTAAGATAACCATCAAACTTGACCGCAAAAAAAAAAAATATCAAAGTTTGTTACATAACTTTATCTAACATTTAGTTACAATAAAAAATTAGTTTATTTATATATGTATACATATAAAAGATTTATTTAAGGGTAGAAGTTAAACCCATGCAAGATGCTATTAGTTTTTATTTTAATACATATAAGATATGTTTTTTCTTCATATCAGCTCTGTTGCATCCACATGATGAAGAATATATATTAATTAATTTAAATTTTGATCTATTTACCTGAATAAATAACTTTAAATGTTACTTTTTCTTGTAAAAACCAACATACTCTTACAGTACTTTTAATCATTATTTTTACATAATATACATATTTAAAAGGGGATTATTCCTTCATGAAAAAGCATATTTGAACATTTGCCTCTAATTTTTTTTCTGGATTAAATCGGGTAAAATTTAGTTTTAAAGGGAATGGTTTTATTTTGATGTAATTTCTGATTATTTCCTTACCCAAAAGTTGGTTCAAAATTATATAATGTATACAAAATTTTAACAATCTAATTTATCAGGAAATGTATTTAATTATTTATGAATTGTTTTACTAATTAAAAAGACAGTTGAAAATATGTAGGTCAAAGAATGTAATATTTAGGATGTATCTAGTTCAAGGGATGCAAATTAGGGCTATAAATAATGAACTTTTACTCGAAAACCACAAAAATGGACTTGATATTGTATGACCTTAGAACAGCCGTCCGCACCCAAGTTAATTTATTAATTTATATTGAAGTACCTAACAATTCAAATACTCGTTTTATAATATGCCAATTATACACACAATATGCCTGAGATATACATATAATTGATTAAATATAGTATTTCCAGTATATTTAATAGCCAATCAAATCTCTATCAAATTAGTTTACTAATAAGGTATTAGTCAGTTTTAAAAGAAGAAGGAAATGAATCAAGTTTACAACTTTCTTAGTTACTATATTGAAGGGATGTGTATCTAGTATCCTTCTTTCTTTGAGTAAAAAACTATTTTACAGCTATGGGACAATTAAATTTGGATATTGATGATAACAGGTCAGAGAGGTTAGTTTATTCCATTCGATGTGATGTCATTAAATTATTTTTGCAAAATTTGTATCCTTCATAAGGTTAAAAAAAATTTAAAAGCTCGTCTTCATCTTAGATTTTCATAATTTGGTAAATCTCATCTACCTATGTATGCAATTTTAAAAATCATTAAACTGTTGAATAAATTCATAAATACACATGTCATTTTTGCTGTCAAAACCATTTATTAAGGTTTATTGAATTCCTTGTCTTAAAATGTTGTCTGAAGTCTGACTAAAACATCATTTTGGCAACTAGAATTGACTGATTCTGTGCTAGAAATCATTTGAATTTTTTGTTTCATGCATTATAATCATCAAGTGGGTTCTGTAGTTTTTCATTGATCTCTCCAGAAGTTGCACTATCACAAGACCAAATGACAGGTTGTAATTATCTTCAATTATTTCTAAGCACATAATTTGGTATTCCAAATGATAAATTTTCTTATGTACAGTTAAAATTAATTCCCTTCAGTCTATATTATTTTTAAATAGTCTTGTGCTGTTTTTTTAATACTTTTTTTTTAATGGTACAATAAAATTTTCTTCAAAAAAGCAGTCCATGGTTCATATTTCATCAAATTCAACAGTAGAAAATAGAAAATTTAGAGCTTTATGAGGTTGTTGTCATAACCCTAATTATTATTTTGAATGTTGTGAACATACTATGAAAATTATTTTTGGTAAATCCATAGATCCTAACAGTGTTGCTTGATTTTATTAGGGGGGCAGGGCATTGTTTCATCGTGGAAAATATATATTTTTTGTATTACATATAAGTATTCTATTTCTTTGATATTTCTTTTAAATTCTCATATTTTCAAGCGGTGTGATCTAATAAGCAGATCCATACATACCAGGATGATACACAACCATACGTTGTCGATTCATTATGCATGGATCTAAGTCCAATCAAAGGTCCGATGCCCATTCCAAAAAGATCTTTGCGAGAAATTCCAAGAAGTATTACACTCATGCACACTATTTGGATTTAAGATTAAGGACTATTTAATAATTTATTACCAAAGAATAAATTCATTCTTTGTTGTTGGGTTACATTGCTGTAGTGACGTGTTTTGACTGAGAACTGATGGCAAATTTGGTTCTAGAAACTAAGTATCCGAAGTATTCATATGTATTACTTAACCTTATAAAGTAATAACGTTCCCCATCGACTGTTTTTTTGGGTAAACCCTGTTATAAGATTTAAATTATTTTCTTTCCAGGTAAAAATTATATAGCTTGTTTAATGTATGGTAGGAAATATTAAAGGCTATGTCTGTTGCAGCCATGGAGTTTAAAAGGAATAACTTTAGTCTCTCAGGTTTAATTTTATGATGTTATATATGTTGCAAAATTATTATATATATAAATATATACACCTGGTTTGATGAAAGTTTAGTATTATTGAAGGACACAAAAAAATTCTAAACACACATGGTATTACTTTTTTACTCATTTTGGAAATATTAACAACATTAAAACTTAATTTATATAACTTATTTGATAAAAACTTTCACCAATTAAGAAAAAAACTCATAATTGGTTTAAATGTATCTAAGAAAATATGGTTCATATTTAAAGCGCTTGTTGCACATAAAAAGTGGTATTTTTTTATTATTTTCAAATGTATTTAATGTTAATATGAAAATAAATTAACTCGTTAACTGTATCTGCATTTTTTTATATTATTCCCTAGTTTTGTATAAGTCTTTGTATTTTCTCTTCTAGTTATTATTTTTAGAATTAGAGTCAAGGATGTATCATTTTATGGATATTATTGCACTGCTAATTAAATATAAAAAATAATAATGAGTCAAATTATATTAATATGGTAGAAAAATGGTTTGTCATCGTTTAATAAATAAAGTGGTTAAGTGAGTCATTTTTAAAAAAATAACTTGAATTAATTAAAACTTGTACAAGAGTAAACATCCTGTCTTTTTTTCCCTCTCCACAACTGTCGGAAGAAAGAGACAATTCAGCGAGTCTGGAAAAGACGACTGTTGGCAATCTGTAAATATTTTTCTTTTCAAGATGTTCGAAGGGTAACTTATCCTTATTCTTTTCTTGTTGTATTCATATTTTATCAATTCAAATATAATAAGTGCCATTTTTAATTAATTTGAAAAATGGCTGAGGATTTAATTCAAGATCTTGGATCGCTGTCAATGGAGGTGGTAACGTTTGGAAATTTGACAAGGATACAAGTCGATGACATGTCGGATATGCCATCTATTGACTTCTATAATTAAGATATTCTCAATCCATAAGATATCCAAACCTCCAATGTCACAAGAAAAATACGGATCCATTCAATAAGCATTGTATCAGTAATGAATCTTGTATATTTGATTTCATGTCAGACCTAACTAAATTGCATGTTTCCTGTAATATTTCCCTATCATTCTTTGGGACATTTTGTTAAAATTATTAATAAATACGCCAAAAGTTCAATTTTTCTTGTTTTCCTATAACCCAATCATTGGAGCTCGAAAGTCAAGTTGTAATTTCCAAAATAAAATAAGAAATTAACGAAAAGTATAGATTTATGACAATGGACGAGACTAAGGACATCAAGCATCGATCTATGATTGAAATGTTGATGGTCCTCAAAGTGGACATTTCCTTAGTAATTCCCATAACACCTGAACCTAGCATTATAATACGTTAGAAAATTTAAATAAAAGCAGTCTTAATGTTACATAGACAATTTCAAAAAAATAAATTTTATTAAATCAAAGGTGAAAAGAAAATTTAAATAGCTAGCGCATACTCATAAAAATTTTTAATCAATACAAGCCTTAGAAAAAAAAAAGTTCAAACATTTCCCCCTAAAATAATGGTACGTGGAGTACTAAGTCCATTATTTACAACGGTTATATTATAATACATGACCCTTTAGTAATGCAGTTTGCCTCTCCAAAATTTTTGACCTTTCGAATCTCTCTCTAAAATATGCTTAGTACAGAAAAAATACATTACAATTTTGCAAATTGTACAGAAAGTAGATCCGTACATGTTGTATCTTGTTCAATCAAGAAATATAATTATATTATATTTAATTTAATTTTGTTATTTTTTGAGTCCTTCATTTAATGAATTTTACACATATGCAAACTTAGGATAAATAGAAATTATTTGTAAGCAAATCGTTTTAGGATGTATACATGTGGAAGTCTTGAGCTTCTTCCTTGGTAGAATAAGCCTTACTTGACCTACAGAATACATCTTCATTGATGAAAGTGTATTATGTGTATTTATTAGACTGTTTCTCAAATGCCTTCTGAAAATAAAGTCCTGTTCAATATTTTAGTTGTCAGACATCAAATAAATGAAATATGCAATGCAATTTGCTCCATGCACTTTTACTGCGTTTGCTAGTATATTGATATATTTTTAGTTTTTAAGTCTTCTATTAAGAAAATGACTGAGTCTAAAACTAAATACAAAATGTGTTACTTGATTTATTTATAAAGACAAAAGTTAAATTATACAAAATATGTTATGAAAGTAAGAGAATTCTTATTTAAATAGATATAGTCAGTTGGAAAAGAATGTTTTCTCTTGATTTTCTTCTTAATTACCTTTCTTTGTTGCATAATAAGATTGAACAGTTCTTTGGAATTCTTAATATCTTATTGAATACTAATTTGATACTATGGTAATAATTATACGAACAATAATCTTGCATATTTTAAAATTACGAATTCACCTACACTAACTTATGCCACTCAAAAATAAAAAGTATAATCTTGCATATTTTAAAATCACGAATTCACCTACACTAACTTAAGCCAACCAAAAATAAAAAGTATAATCTTTCATTCTTATTGAATATGGATGATGCCATTGATCATTCTCAATGAAAAAAAAAAAACCTTATTATGTCATTTTCAATGAAGTTTTGATTAATCGTACTATGAAACTTTCAAATATAAAATATGATTTGTAAAATGAAACAGGAACAATATAAAACAAAAAACTTTTTAAAAGTCACGATTATGCTGTGTAAATATTAAAACTCATTTTAACAGAGGTGGTTAAGAACAAGAAAGTCTCTTACCTTGTAGTTCATGTGAAACTACAAGGAAAAAAACAGAGCAAAAAAAAACACATTATATTTTTAGAAATTAGATAAACAATACCTTGAATGATTTATTATCACACGTGACTTCTTGCCTCTCGTTCAGACCTGGACTTAGATCCTGCATGTGACATTATATTTTTTACTTAGACAACCTGGGGTATCCGTTTTTGTGCCTGCTGGCCACACTGTGGGAACTCCACAGTTTATAAATGAATGCCCTTCAGACACAACTAAGTTTTTACCTGAGAACAGGGCTTCTCTCATGTCTTGTAGATTGTTATGCAAAACTCGAATTAAATCTGTCTAACTTATGAATATTCTTAGTATTTCATACTTCTTTCTATCCAGTGATATGTGACGTCAGATTGGGAATCTAGAAATATTTTTATAAAGTATGAATGTAAGAAATTAATATAATTATGAGGAATATATCATGTAAAAACACATCTGGTTAAGTACCTGTACCTATAAGGATATGTACCTCATCAATTGTACAAAAATGATAATATTGAGTTTTCTTTTAAAAACTCAATTCAAATTTAAAAAATAAGAAGTTTGTAATGAACAGAAGAATTAGACAAAAACCTGAATACAAAGAGAAAAAACAAGGCAACATTTACTATAGCCTGAACTGTAAATAATTATAATAACCAATTGTGCATATTAGTATAATTGTATGCAAAAATACAGTTTTGATTTTTTTATATAGATAAAAACTCTAATCCTGGTCTGAAAAGGAGGTGTCAGACAAAAAAGCCAGCTAAGAACCTTTTTTATCCGACAACAGATGAATATATAAAGAAAAATAGAGAAATGTGTGGGTATTTGGGACAGTTAACAAAGGCCAAGCTCATTCGTTCAATTTATCATCGTTGTACAGAGCTAGGATTCACTCAAATATTATGAACCATAGTTATCATGTTCTATATATTTTTAATAGATGTTATATTATATACTGTGTAACATTATCAAGAAATCTCAATTCACTGATTTTAATTTTTGATTTTGAAGGTTACTTTAAAAAAAAAAAAAAGAAGTCCTAAAGCATTGACAACTTAATTACCTTAGGAGAACAGGGAGAGGAACAAAATTAGTGTTTTCGGAACCGGAGAGAGAGGGAGGGTAGGAAAGTGAAAGGACAACTGCTTCCTTCACTTTTTGAAGAAATAGTTTGTTTGTTTAGCTCCTAGATTAGCCCCACCTCACCGGAACTTAATCCGGTATCAGCCGGTTGTGAACTACCTAGGAGCTAACTTTATTTTCAAAAATTTCATTAAACGTACATAATAATTTATAGCTCCTGAAGATGAACTCCTCCAGGAAAATCCTACGGTCCCCGATCTCGTCATAGAGCTCTTTAATTTTCAAATGCGTCCGTGGACAGTGATGAATGAGGTGGAAGGGAGTCTCCTCGTTTTCTCCACAAAGCCGGCAGATGGGACTTTCTATTTTGTTTATTTTGTAGAGGTGTCTCCCGAGGGCTATGTGGCCTGTTATCATTCCAACAATTATTGACATTTGCTTTCTTTTGAATTTGAATATTTTATTACCAATGTATGGCTTGGCGATGAACAGTTTTGATTGACGACATTCTGTGAGTGAGTAAAAGAAGAAGGTGTCTTATTTTTTTGCTCCGGAGTTTTAATTCATTTTGGAATAGTTATAGTGCTATAAGTGACTGTTATTATATATAGATTCTCGAATAAACCCTGATAGAAGGGGATGGGACCTCCCACTGGTGAGGAAGACCTCGGAAACCTCGAAAATCCTTGTGCTAACGGGAGACTTCAAATGGCTCAGGAGAAGATTATCGAAGAGGTGAGAACCTGTCAAGAGGGTACAAATACCGAAGAAAATGAAAAAGAGGGTGAGATGATTTCTCTTTTCTCTGAAGTAGTTGGAAAGAAGAAAGAGGTAAAAAAAATAAATCATTCATTTAATAGAGATGGAAGAGATATGAAAAATACGGAAAATGATTGGCTAAAATTTTCATTATTTATTTGCGATGCAAGTAATGGCAGAAGGGTCTCCTTTCAGCAAATGAGTCCGGAGAACGTCGCCATCATAGCTAGGGATGCACTAGGTCTAAATTTAATGGATGTTATGTCTGTTACATGCGAGACACCGCACAGACCTGAAATAATCCTTATGAGACCTCAGCCACTCCATTCATTAGGAGAAAGAATTAGCTTCCCTTTATTAATTGATCTAAGGGATTGGAAAAATGACGAATTCAAGGCACAGGTTGATTGTCGAGAGTTTTCAAATCTTCTGAGAAGAGACAGGACCTTCAATATTCGAATTAAAAATGCATGGGGATCGGTAACTTATGACGAGGTGGCTGATCAACTTTCCAAGTTCGTTGAAGTCGTAGGGATAAAGGTGGCCCAGCCGAAAGCCATGGACGTACAAGATATGAAAAAATCTGAGCTATTTCAACAGTTCCCCCACCTTCTAAAACAACCGAGCTCTTCGCTAAATATATTTTCAAAAGGAACCCCCAAAAATGTCCCTTCTTTTGTGCCAATAAATGGTGTGATATATCAGCTGGAACTTGCAAATGCAGTTAAGCAGTGCTCTAACTGCTTTGAATTTAGACATGGAAGAACCAAATGTAACCAACTGGCAAAAGGACCAGGAGCATACTCCAATTGGATCAAAGGTAGGCTTAATCGTCAGGAAAACGAAAAAATGATCTTATTTACTGAGGAAGAAAAAATTTCTATAGATAATTCTGTAGAGGTACCACTAATTGATCGAAACAAGAAAAATATTGAAACGGAAAGAAAAAGTGATACCCTAATTAATGAAGAAGAAGAGAAAAATATTGCAGAAGTGATAGATATAACAGGCCGAGACGATACACTCATGAAGGCAGGTGAATCAACGCGTGCCGAAACGATACTGAGACAAGAACACCCTAAATTTGAAAAGGAAAAAGAAGAAGGGATGGAAGAGATCGTGAAGATGAAAGAAAAGAGGAAAAGAGAAAAAAGCAATGAAGGAGAATGCAGCCATATGCACTCAGAAAAAAACTGTATGGAATGTGATGGAAAGAAGAGCTCTATGAAGCCACAAAAAAATGATAGCATTGTGGACTTGCAACAAAAACCGGGTAAAAAGAAAAAGCCAGAGGTTTCTGATTCATTCATTATTTCGCATAGGACAAGGTCGGGAAATGCCTCTATTAATATAGAGAGTATAGCAAACTCCCCATCGAACAAATCAATGAACAAACAATAGAAACAAAAATGAATAATACGTTCACTCTTAAAATGAATATGAATTGGCTCATCTGTACTGGAAGGGCAAAATGAAAATTTTAGTGAACAATTTCTAAAAATTACTTATAAACAAAAATCATTAGGCTAACAAAACATCCTGAATGTCTTCCTCAACAAATACTTTCCACTGTGACGCTGTGCGATGCACACAGATAAATATGGGTAAACGAATCACCTGCGCAACGGAGCTCAGTATACGTTTGCTGGAAACTGGCAGCAACCTTGTATTTATGACAGAGCCATATTTAGCTCGGGGTGGTGCAACGGTTGCACGGTTCGAGGGTTTTTCTCTCTTTGTTAATGATAAACCGAAACCTAGAGCAGCAATACTAGCATCCAAAGATTTGATTGTCTTACAGATTCCTAAGTTCTGTACAGAGGATTTAGTTGTCTGCACAGTGAATACTGCAAATAATAAAAATCTCATTGTGGCCAGTTATTACGCCGATATAAAAAAGGATGATGTTTGTGGCATGATCAAACCACTTGTTGACTACTGTAATAATCATCACAAGCCTCTTCTTATTTGTGGTGATTTCAATGCTAGAAGTGTGTTGTGGAGAGACTCTGTGACAAATCAACGGGGAGAAAAACTTGAGGAGTTTATGGCTCGCTATAACCTAAGCCTCCAAAATGAGGGTTTTATTCCAACCTTCGTGGGTGGAATGGGACAATCTATTATTGATCTCACTCTTACAAACTCTTGGAGTGTTCATCTCATTTCGTCATGGAGAACGGAGGATAATTATTCTGGATCTGATCACCGATTTAATTTCTTCAAAATTAATGCACGAAGGACACTTTCCGAGGGTATTAATTTGAAAAGTGCCAACTGGAGTAAATTTAAAGCAGAACTGGAATCCCGTCAACTTCATTCAGAGGTTGAGTTTATAAACTCTGAAGGCATTGACCTGGAGGCTTCAAGTATAGCATCTTTGATTCTTGAGTCTTTAAAAAGTCCTTGCAAATCCATATCTGGAACTCTAAGGAAGGTCAACCCTTGGTGGAGTGATGCACTCAGAGAGCAAAGAAGAAAAGTTAAGTTTCTTCAGCGCAAAAAACAAACAGATATCTATAAGGCAGAAAAACAAATTTATAAAACAATGATAATTAAGGCAAAGCGTGAGGCGTTTAAAGCATGGGTGGCAACTTTAGATGGTCCAAAGGATATCTCAAGATTAATAAAGGCCCGGTCGAATCATACGAGTACCCGCGTGGGCATAATGGGCGAGCTTGCAAACGAAAAAGAAAGCTTAGAGTTACTTCTCCGAGAACATTTCCCCAATTCTAGAGATGTCGACAACAACCTTGAGGAAAAATATATCATCAACTCGGAGTCATATGTGAAGTACTTCGATGTAGACCTTGTGAAGAGTGCTATTATGAGCCTCAAGTCTAACAAAAAGCCTGGTCCAGATCAAATTTCCTCTCAAGCTTATAAAAATTTACCAGACTGTGTTATACTGCGCTTAACAAACCTCTATAATGTGGTTTATAACTCCGGATATACCCCGAGGTGCTGGAGATCTTCAAAGGCAATATTCATTCCTAAACCGAACAAAAAGTGTTATTCAGAACCACGAGCGTTTAGACCAATCACACTAACAAATGTGGCTCTGAAAATCCTGGAACGGTTGATACAATGGAGAATCCATTCTGTATGTAACCCGGTTTTACCGAACCAGTTTGCTTTTATAAAAGGAAAGTCAACGAGTACTGCAATAAGTAAACTAGTGGACTTTTGTGAAAAAAGTTTCTATCGAAATGAGGAGGCCCTAGTTGTATTTCTGGATATCGAGGGCGCTTTTGACAGAGTCGGATTCGGCCATATCATTGACGCCATGTGTAATCAAGGAGTAGAAGGAAGAACGATTCATTGGTATGAAAATATACTGAAAAATAGAGTCGTTTCTACCTCTCTAGGTGACGAAGAAGTGTCAATTGTACCAACAAGAGGATGTCCTCAAGGAGGAATCCTTTCAACTCTAGCTTGGAATCTCTCATTTCAGGAAGCTATTGACGAAATGGAAAAACCAATCCATACAGTCGCTTATGCAGATGACCTAGCCTTATGTGTGCGTGGGATTGACCGACCAACCTTAGTTAGTCTGATGCAGAGCGCCCTAAATAAACTTTCAAGGTGGGCTGACAGAAGGGATACCATCTTCAGTCTTAGCAAAACTAAATACATGCTCTTTTCAAAAAAGAAGAGGTCCAAGGATGTGTCCCTTTACTTAAATGGGGAAAAACTTGAGAGGGTGTCCACATTTAAATATCTTGGATTGGTCATTGATGAAGAATTGAGGTGGAAAAAGCATGTTGCATACGCCATTTCCAAAGCGAAGCGAAGCCTCTTTGCACTTAGGGCATTTGTAGGTTCCGACTGGGGACTGAGCCCCCTTAAGTCAAAATGGATTTATGAAGCATATGCGAGATCCATTGTAAGCTACGGTGCCATTGCGTTTGCTTCAAAACTTAATAAATCTATGGTAGTAGAGCTCAGTAAACTTCAAAGACTTGGTCTAATGAGCATCACAGGGGCCAAGAAGTCCACACCCACTGCAACAATGGAAGTACTTTGTGGGCTCATGCCAATGAATCTCTATTTAATGGAGCGTGCATGCCTAACGAGGCTTCAAACAAGGTCAGATAACCCGCTGAACTGGTTTGACCACCTATGTAGAGGACATATACAATATCTAGAAAAATATTTAGAGGAACACAGTATCCCAGCCCCTTGTCCCAGTGTACCTTTCTGGACTGGAAAGCGTATATACAAACTGGAAGAAAAATGGTCCATAAATAATTATGATCTCATAGCATACACTGACGGGTCAAGAATCAATTCACAAACTGGTGCTGGATGGGTATTGACGGTCGGTGATACGGCGATCGATCAAAGAACTCTGAAGTTGGATGACAGTAATACAGTCTTCCAAGCTGAGGTTGAAGCCATAAGGAACCTTTGCAGTAATCTTCAGGGAGAAAAAACAAGGGGAAAAAGAATATTGATACTTTCCGACAGTCTATCGGCGATAAAGAGTCTTCATGTGAGACCCAGCGATATGATGACCGCCGGAATTCTGGCATGCAAAAACGCCATTGAATCGTCAAATTCCGATATCACGATGGGTTGGATTAAGGGCCACGACAACCATACTGGCAACGAATATGCTGACGCGTTGGCTAAAGAAGGTGCAAAACATGGCAAGTCAGTAACTGTTCCAGTATCAATTTGTCAGGCAAAAAACGCCCTTAGACGAATATCCCTAGATAAATGGCGAGTATCATGGAAAGCAATGAAGAAATAGTTGTATGATTATTATGATGTCATCAATATATGATGTCGTCATATTTATAAAAACGGTCACCACTCTTGCATTGATTCTGGTTCTGTTTACTTTGTAATGTAATTTTTTCATATTTTTTGAAACTTTTGTAATGAGAGTTTAAAAAAACAGAATTGTTTGAATTCATGTTGAAAGTAGAAGTTATATTTGATGAGTATTCCTTATATCCAGAAGAAGACGTTAGCTCAATGATGTTACATATCCATGGGGAAATATCAATCATACTGAGGGAAAGAAGAGTAGCTCAAGTTACAAAGGTTGAGAAGCACTGATATACATATATATATATATATATATATATATATTAGGGTGATCCGTCTGCCCCTCAAAAACGAAAAATTCAAGCTAGACATCTGGCTATTTTTTCAGTGTTGAGGCTACTCGTGATAAGCACCCCTGTAAAATTTCAGAGCGATTGGTCAACGGAAAACCCATGCACAAATTGATTGAAAATTTTCAATTTTTGATGATTTTTAAGAAAGAGTGAGCTAAATTATATCTTTAGATAAGTCAAACAATATCTTTAAAACTTTAGACTCTAATAAAAATTTTTATTTTCAAACTTTGAATTTAATAACAAGTTGTCTTAAATATAGTGTATCCTTTGGTAATCAACCCTCGTTTATCGTAACTTCTTTTATCCGTCACCGCGTTTATATCCACAAGTGAGTTTAAAATGATGAGTTTAAAACTTAATGATTATGTTCAGTTTGGGTGTTATTTCTACTATTTAAGATGCAGCCAGTCACATTAATTAAGTTAATATAAACCGAATGTAGTTTTTAAAGATCGTTTGAGCAATTTTTCTTTTTGTTTATTTTGCAGTAAAAAATCTTAAAGCCATTTTAGGAAGCAAGTTTTATTTTGATAATTTAACTTTAGAATAATTCTATAAGAACAACAGATTTTTTAAGCAGTGTTTCCTGACGATTATTCCTTATAAGCAAGGACTCCCAATTGAGTACATTTACGAAGTATAGTTTGTTCATTCCGAAGACTAGACGCTCATTACGAATTCTTAAAGAAGAAGTAATCGTGTTGTGCAAAGAAGCTTTAAATAAAAGCTTTGTTAGAGGAGACTACAAAGAGTTGGTAACGCTTACACTAATATATTTAGGTGAAGCCCCAGCTAATTTCAACCGATTCCAAGTCCCAGGAGCAATAAGCAACGCACGATGGATGGAAAAAATCCTTTATTCTATGAAAATCGTGCTTTTGTCAAATCAGGTTGAGTCATTTAAGCCAGTGATGTTGCAAAAAAAGCAGTTAGAAAAACTCAACGAATTCGTACAGTTTGTTGTGTACTGCTATATCCCCTGGTGGATTGCCGCATCCCAGACATGCTCTGCTCCCAGCAATGACCTCAAGTTGATCAACACTTTGAAGGAATATCAAGTAGTGCAACAAAATCTGTCAGAAGTAGCTCTTAAAGTTGTATCAAATCATATGTGGTACCTTTCTGAAGAGCTGGTTCCACTTGTGCTTTTCAGCACTACAGTCAAGGCAGACCAAAAGCAAAGAGTTGCTGACACCATGATGTCTTGTCAGCCAACAGAACAATTGAAAAGTTTGAAAAGGCACGGTTCAGGCTATGGGAAGCCTACTTTTCCTGAAATTCCTGTTGGACCTGCTGAAGATATATCTGCTTTTGTTGGAGAAGACAGCTGGAGTTTTTTCAGAATTCTGGGCATTGATTCAAGTTTCATCAAAAAGCTAGTGGAAGAATGGTGTCAATTGAACGGCTATCTGAGAAACATGGAAGTGATCAATAGTTTAAGAGTTGTCAATGACGCAGCGGAAAGGGGAGTCAAGCTTTGCTCAGACTTCATTGGTTCAGCGAAGAAAGAATCAAAGTTGCAACACATACTACAAGTAGTTGAAAATCGACGAGCCAATACACCTAACCAACGGGATTCCTCTGTAAAATCAAAATCATGGTTTTTGACATTAGAATAGATTTGAAACATGTTTTATCTGTTCTTTTTTGTTTTATTTGCTTCTTTATTTTTGTTTATGGTTCAATTTTTGAATAAGAACCACAAACTTTTTGCATAGAACAGATACAGTAGTAGGCAGTACAGTATTCTAATTAGTTTAAAGGACTACCTTGCTTTTTCTAAGTACCAAAATTCTAAGAAAATGCAATAAAAATAAAAATTGTTCAAGGTATTGGATAGCCTAGCAATAAGCAACTTTATCTTAAATATCATAAAAAGTGGCAATTTTCAATCAATTTGTGCATGGGTTTATCATTGACCAATCGCTCTGAAATTTTACAGGGGTGCTTATCACGAGTAGCCTCAACACTGAAAAAATAGCCAGAAAAATCCGTGAGATAGGGGGCAGACGGATCACCCTAATATATATACATATACTCTTCATAAATAAATTATGTACAATGGTTTTTATGATCAATATTGTAAGTAGATAAACGTTTTTTATATTATCTAATGCTTCGATTATTTAGATTTGGTGCATTGATTTGGTTTGAGGCAGTTTGTCTACACAACTAAATGAACAAAGAGAAATATGTGAAAAAGAGGTTATTTAACTCAAAATGTATAAGTATTTGATGTGATATCTCTATGATGCAAAAAGTTATGTAATTATGTAATTTTTGTCAAATTTTTAAATATTTTTCAAAAATCCAAGCTCTCTTGGCACTTCCATGATTTAAAAATAGAAAGAAAAAGAAAAAGAATTGGGATATGGTTTTTCGATTAGTAGATATCAGAAAACGATTTTTGAAACAAAATATTATATATGTATATAGGTGTTTGACATCAAAATTTTGTTAAAACACAATATTTTTCAAAAATAATATTTATAAAAAAAATTGCTAACACAAATAGAACCTGTGAAATATTTCAATATTAATTTCCACTGCTCAGAACATCATCAAATTTTTACCAGAGATTTTTGCTGCCACAGATCATGGAATACTTTGTATTGCTTTCTATTTGTGCTAGACTTTATAAGCAAAGGAAACTATTCTGGATAATATGAATACTTGTTTAAGGTTATTAATTCCTCTCTTAATCCCCAGTGCCAGGAGCACTCCTGTTTTTACGTATTGTTCAAATGAAGCTTTTGCTCTTTTATAACTCTCTACAAAACTCTTGGTCTAATTTTAACTGGTTGCTCTTGAATAAGAAAAAAACATTTTTTGATAGAGATATCTATCACGTTTGAATATAATTTCTTTGCTTTTCATTAATGCTCCTCAATCCAAGTTCTCTGTTCCGTTAAATACAGGTGTAGTACTCAGTAACATCAGATCAATGTAGCTTTCATTAATTTCATTCTTCGTCCATGACATTATATTTTTGACGAAATAAATAAGGTCATTCATTTACTTTGTCATATGAATTTTCTCTAGTTGGTATTGAGTGTGAGATCTTTAGTCTTTTCATTTACGTAGTTTGATGGTGTAGGGAATATAATTTTAAAAAATATGCGTGCTAATATTTGAATATTTTAAAAAGGTGTTCTTTTTCATTAAATATAATCCAGAGCTCAGCGCTATTATTAATAAATTCAAACTACAAATCAAATTTGAACATTTGTTCTTAAATTCAATTTACACTAAATGTTTATTATTTTATCGATATTTGGCTAAATTTACATATTTTAATAAGGCTAAAGCTTAAACTTTATAAGGAACATATTTATTCAATGATTGCTCAAAGGAATACATTAGAAAATAATCAAATTTCGTTAAATAAGTTCATAGGTCCATGGAGGAACCTTTGTGTGTAAATACATAAATGGCTCAGATTCATTATTATCTAAATGGCTTTCTCTTTTTATATCATATTGTACTTCTAACCCAGAAATGGGGATCAAATATGTATCTATTTGTATTTTCAATTATGTAAAAAAAGATTTACAATGTATTTTTTTAATAAAAAACTTATTTAAATATGAATGAAAACGTATGTTTTTGAAATCCGTTTCTGGCTCTTTAGATTTAATTTATGGTTCACACAAGATTGTTTTTTGTTTATAACAAAAACATAATGCCTTTTCAAATATAAATTTGTGTATTGTATGATTTTTCTTGCAGGCATATCTTTTTACCTAATTTCAAATATAGTTAATTTGTGTAAAAGTTCTTTGTGGCCTTACACAACATATTTTAATAGTTTTTTAAACAAAATTTTGATTTCCTAAACTTTTAGTGGATATATTTTATTCGTTACACCCATTAAAAACGTTACCGAGCTAGAAAATATCAAAAAATACTTTTTTAATAAGTCTTGTACCTAAGTATATGAAGTACAGATCCACTCTATGAAGCCTTCGTTAGCAGAGTCAAACACTTTTTGTAACTATTTTTTCATAAAAAATAGATTAAAATTGAGTTAAGCTATTTAATTTACATAATATAGACATTTAATTTCTAAAAATAGGCGTAGACAAAGAATTGAGTTTATTTATTTGATTATAAACTGATGAAGACAGCTATTAATAAATAGATATTTAGCTATTGATTAAAGTATAATCAAATTTGTCAAATTCTATCCTACAATTTTAACTCATATAAATATAGAAAAAAGTCTGATGTAATGGAAAAATATAATCATCAATAAATCAATACCAAATAAAATTATCTTCGTGATAAATACATTGTGTTCTTTACAAGGTACTAAATCAAGAAGAAAAAAAATTTCTTTTTTGCAAGTTCAATTATTTACTCACTCAATATTTTTTGTACTTACTTAAGTGAAGACATTAACTTTTTCCAATGATATTATGTCAATAATAGCAAAAAATTATTCAGGTTATTGTACACACTTTCGATTTATCATCTCGTACAAAAGATTTATTTGATTCAATGCATCAATCTAATTATGATGCTCAATATTCGCACATACACACATGTTTGCAATGTTTGAATACAATGTCTGTTCTCAATTTGCTCAGCTCATTCAGGATGTAATTAATGGCTCAAATGTCTAATAATAATAATAATCATCATCATCATTGAGGCAAGGGTCTTAACCTGTACCATTGACAGAGGGGTACGGGATGAAATCGAAACATTGGCTGAGATTCCTTTGAATATTAATAGAATACAGGTTTCATCTTCCTCCTCTCTATCTGTTGCTAGCTATTTTTGGATCGTGCACTAACATAGGATTTACTCCCTTTGTAATTTTCAAGATGATGGTGATAGTCTAGCTACCAGCTTGGAGTCTGAAATTTCCCCTTCCAATTTACTCTATGAAGATGACAAATAAGGATGAAACCTTAATCCCTGTTCGTTTCTCGTTCATTTCCATGAAAAATATCCTACAGAAATTGACTGGGAATATAATTTCAAGGGCATAGTCACTTTATACGACATAGAATTTCTCACTATCCGAACTTAGAATGCTTTAAATCCATTTTTCGAATTTATACCTACTAAAACTAATATTATTTGGATACATCTTCTTAAATTTTTCATTGAACTCTGCAATCTGCTAGTGGTGTGATTTTTAAACAAACTTACAAGAAAGTCTTCTTCAAGACCTTTTAATGAGTACTACTTAAAATATGAATTATAAGTTAACTTTATATTATTTTATAATGGATATTCATTTATATAATCAATATTAGATGTCCAACTAAACAAAAAAAAGTGTTAAAAATGAACCGTCTGATTGTATCGATTAATCAATAGAGTCAAGTACTTAATATATTAAAATGTTGACATAAACACCAATATGTCAAAACGTTTTTTGGCAATATTGATTCTGTATTTGATATAATATATTAAAGTATTATAAAATGTAATTTAATAAGACGTCAAAAGTTAAATTTATAAACTTTATCGGCATTTTTTTAATTATAGAGCAATTTTCTTTAAATGTACAGAAAAAGTATGTTTATATGGTATATGGGCAAAATTTCAGATCTTTCAAACCATTTTTAGTAAGGCACCAAAAATCCTCTTCAAAATAAAAGAAACTGTGTTTTTAATCAAAAGCATTCACCCTTCTTAGGCTATAGATACCCACTCAAGTATAAAAATATGGGTCAGATTTTGAAGTTTTAATGATATATGAATGTTTATTTAGTTACAATATAAAAAATGAAGGTGCACATAAAAGTGCCTCGTTCCTTTATTTATTTTTTATTTTTACAGCATCAGCATATTTTTTGTAGCAAACAAAATAATAATAATAAAAAGAACGAAAACATTTTGGCAACGTTTTAAGTCTCTGAAACCATTTTTGGGTGTGTTTTTTTCATTCATACTGAAAATGTTATAAATGGCCTTAGATACCTTCAAAATAAATCTTTTTTTATTATAATATTTCTACAAATTCAATTTCAGATTGCTCGTAAATAAGACAGTCATGACGTTCTTTCATCCTTTGCTCTTTCTTTTTCCATGTAGTACGTCATTAATAGAGCCATTTGATTTATTTTTTCTACAAAACCTTTCCTCAAAAGTATGTTCACGGCTCTCTTGTTTACAGACAATCCGAAATTGATTTTATCTCTCTTCAGTTTTTGAGAGTTTTGTTTTGAAAAGATGGAGTAAGCGGAGGTTTGGTCTTGGGTTCAAGAATTGAGTCTCAGTTTGAACTTGAGTCTGTATTTGTAAGAATTGAGACTTTATTCAACTCAAAGAAAACAATCGAAATTGATTTGGATTTGAATGCTAAGACTCGACAGTCTACTGGACTTGAGATCATTTTTGTATAACTTTTCCATAATAATTGAGAGAAACTTAATTCGAATACGATACTTTTTACTTAATACTGTTTGTTATACCTATAATTAATAAATCGTCCATGGAATACACACTGTTTTTTGGCCCCTATCTTTTTTTGTATCAATATATGTATGCACATAATTAATGAATCTTTACTGATCTTGGGGTTATTTGGGTTCAGGAGAGGTAAGTGAGGAAAACGTATTCAATGTGTTAAGTATCTTTGGCTATGAGTATGCACAACTCTAAGCAAATGCAATTTTATAAAATTCGACAAGACACGGGTGCTTTTTCAGGTCATACTTATAATATTAGATATTCACAAATACTGGACTTGAAATGAGCACGAAATAAATCCGGAGCATCGATAAAAAATATTGAAGGACTTGAACGGGACTCGTACTTGTTTGCAAAGATTTGAAACTCGACACCAAAGACACTTACCTCTCCTACCTCCGGGAATAGGGTATTGATCTATCAACTTCAGTCGGCTCTGCCATGTCGTACCCTCTACCTTTCCTCAATGTCATCTCCCATAATTTCTCTTCTTCTTTTTTTACCCTTCTTTCAACGTTTCCATTTCTCAAAAGGACCATCTGATATTCAACTCTAGTCCTGTTTTCAGCATAACAGAACAAGTCGTCTGTTTTTTTATTTGTACACAAAAGTATTAGAATTCAAGAGGTCATAGATAATTTTCCTCCTTAACCAGACCTACATTAACTATATTCCACAATCATCTCTATGAATGCAAATCAGGTTTGGACTCTTCATTTATCATTTACTTCAGCATTGAGAAAGCAAGTTTAGCTTCCACCTTGTCTGAAATGTCATTCATGACAAAGTCCAAACTCTTAAGTAGCTCTTCTTCAGTATTAATGTTTTCATTGTATCAAGTTTCAGATTTAGAGTATGTATACAATCATCTAATATGTACATTGTGATTTATGGATCAAACGTGATTGTCCATTGTTTTACATATCTTTGAATACTTAGTGTGGGCATTACTCCAACGAATAAGAACCATGTTTTTCTATGAGTATGATTTTAAGAAATTTGCCTAGAGGAAAAAGTAGTTTGTTCAGTTTGAATACCTAATTGAATATTTTTTTTATATTTACATATTTGATTAATTGTACCATAGATGTAACAAGTTCTTTCGTACATTTTATAATTCAGGAATTTACAGTGCCCAGGGGATCGAAGGCAAAAAATAATTCTTAAAGTATAAACTATTTTTTTTTAAATATCTAACAATTATAGGGCAAAAGACTGATTTTGCCATGTAAAGTGACACAAATGAAACTCGTTTTTCTGTTTTTCATGATTGAGAGTCTTCTCACGAATAAAAAAACATATATTATAGTTTTCAAGTAGTTATCAGAAACTGGTATTATTTACAGAAAATCACACTCAAATGAATAACTTAGGTAAATATTTCAAATACTATTTATAATAGAGTAATGCTTTTTGGGGTAGTAAAAGAACATACAATGACCCTTAAGAAGAATAATACTGGTCAAAAAAAATTGATTAAGAAACCAGTTGAAATCCTTCAGCACGCTACTACTAAAGTATCTCTACCGTGAGTCTTAAATTTATAGCGAATTTTTGCTCGACGCTGAATGAAAATTTATACGTTTAGAAGGACGATTTCTTTTTAATTAAGGATTTTTATTTGGTGCTTGACATCTTGTTTGAAAGCGTGGGTGTCAGCTTTTTAATGCATTCCTTATTAATCCATTTCATTCAATATTTAAGGAGTTATTTATGTACAAACGTTTTAGCCGACTTTTGACCCAACCGTCGTCTCCTATGCCCCCAGAGTCCCTTTAGGTCAAAACAAAGACTGGAAATGGAATTTGCATTAAATACACTAGCGAATCAACAATTTTTGATAGACAAAATGAGTATCCTTCTAGGCTTAAATTGAAGTTGAAAAATGGGCCAAAAAGCTAAAAAAATAGGGTTTAATTTCTTGAATACCTTAGGACTCCCGAAAAAAAACATTACAGATTTGAAATTAATGTGCAAAACTGAATAACTTTTATTATACATATACCCCTTAGGATTTTTGACTCTTGACCAGTGTAATTAATTAATTTAAAAAGACAATGCTCATAAAAATTTTAATCATACTAAAAAGTATTAACCGTAAGATTTTCTAAGTACTCAAATGTATGTTTAGTAATAAATAAATACCCCGTGGTGAAAAACATGAAGATGGAATTTTTAATTATGACGAAGTGTATAAATTATCTGGGTATGTATGAATGAAAAAATCTTCCTAAAGTACGCTTAAAACTCTTTGACAAATTAGCACAAATCCAAGCGAGAAAAAGAACACAAAGCCATTTGGTGTATATATGATTCATCCTTTTAAACTAGGTTATTAAATATAATTAATCATTTTATTAATAATTGTGTTTGTTTGTAGACCATGTTTATTCCGTAGTATATTTTGTAGTGGTGTATTAAGAGATTGCCAGCCATGTATGGAACAAATTAAAATAGTAATATCTCCAGTTTTATACCATAAACAAGTTACTTTAGTCTTTTGTGGTTAAAATATCGATAAATAAAATACAATTAAAGTCCATTCACTGCCCTCACAAACTATATAATAAATCAAAAGTGACTCCATATTGAGGACAAAGTGGATAACAAAATTGATATAGTGTCAAAAAAAATCTAAGGAAGCTTAATCTAATAGAAGTAAAAAAAAAGTGTAGGAGCGGTTTTTACTTTTCAAGAAAGTTGAAATATTTATATCCCTTTTAAAATGAAAACGTTACGTTAAAACACTCTGTATTCAAATTAAATTAAGAAGCAAATGAGTAACAAAAAAATGTCCTTACTGAAAAGACTAAAAATAATAGCGTACTTTTAACAAAAAAATTACAGAAAAATATATTTAAGATTTGACATAAAATGTTTTATGTTTATAAAATAAAAATAATTATATAGTTTAAAAAGTTACATATATAATTCCTCTGCATAAGCAAATTATTTAACCTAGACACAAAATAACTTTTACAATGAATCTTGTGAATAATATAATGAAGTTATTAATAGCTTTCTCATTTTACTTGAAGCAAATAACTTAATAGGTAGATATGGCTATTAATAGAATATTGTGGCTCTGAAACGGATACATTTTTTCTATCGATTCTTTTGATTTATAGTTATCGATTGGGATCACGAGTTTCATTAGAGGTATTCCTTTGACTTAGATACATAGAAACTCGGGTTTGTGAGTGCCCTTGTATATAAATATTAAATATTTTTTTGCAAGACAAGTAAAGATCTTGAGTATTTAACGTTTTAGTTAATAAGTGATAGGACGATAGTTATAGGACGGTAGAAATTTGATAAAAATGTGGGAAATGTTGCAACGTTTTATCGAAAAACAGCTCACTATTAATGCAGTGTTTCGTAAATAGATGAACTTATTTAACCGCAATTCAGTGTCACATTTTGGTCAAGTGTTTTTGATAAATTTCTATTAAAAACTGAAAGTTTACAAAAAGTATAAATTAAATGAAAAGTAATTTTATATCTATGGTTTTTATTTGTTTTTAAAATTAAGGTAAGTAAACTTTATATGAAAATGGATCTGAAGAATGTTGCGGGTCTGAAACGGATGCAATTTTCTATCCATTGTTTTGATGATTATCGATCTTGATAATGAGTATTTTCTATGTATGTGGAGCAATATTTCTTAAACGTATGAAACTCTTAAACCAATGTTCTACTCTACTTTTACCGGGCATCAATGATAAACTTTATCAGATAGTAATTATTCCTGTTTTGCAAACAGAGGTAAAGATAAGTCCCAACTCAAACCAGTTTTAATTAGTTTGTGAGTCATAAGACTGGTCTTAAGACAACATGCAAATTATTTTTAGCGATTTAGAATTTAAGAAAAAAAATCATTTGTTCTTTTAACCCAGAGATGAATAATTTTGAACATTATTTTCATTTTCTTTTCATAGTTTGGTCCCTTCACATAAAGACCCACTAATTGGTTCTTGCAAATTTATAAACAAGGAATAAAAGAATGAAGACTGATAAGCAATTCATGTTTCCTTTAGAGTAGGGGTAACAAACACATGGGATTCAGTTGAGAGATACGTTTACATTTAAAAAAATTACTTTATTTAAACATAAATTAAATAACAAAACACAATGAAAGAAAGACTTATTTTTTTTACTGGTCTGACCCCTTTGATAAATCAAATAAAATAAGTTTTATAACACTGACTAAGAAAATATTTTACTTATCAATCGTTGTTATTTCTGCTGTTCTTGTGGCTATCATTTTTTGATTCCAGAGTCTGTTTATACCTCTTAGTACTAGAAAAGTATCTACAAAACAAGTTAGGGCATAGCACCTTCTATGTAGTATATACAAGGAAAATAACTTTTTGGGCGGCCCAAGGGGATAAAAAAACATACTTTTGATAATCAATTAACATTAACTTATTTTAAATGTCTTATAAATTCAGGTTCATGGCCCCCCTAGCCTCCCCTGTCCCTTGATATGTAACATTATCCCACTTTTTTTATAATGACTTACTTAGTTTTGTTCATGCTGAATGTTTAATATCTGAAACAAAGGTATTTTCAGGTGGAAAAAAGTAACAGGGACTATGACCTTGATAGATTATATATTTCAGTCATTGAATTGAATACACTTTAAGTGTAAAAAAGTACTGCATTTTCTGGAAAATAAGTAACACTTGAGTATAAGGTGCAAAAGAGTAAACATATATATGATTTAGAAGAAATTGCTATATTTGTTGCACCTGAGTAGATGTAAGTCCCATCAAATATAGAATACACAAAGAGAAAAATTTTTTATATCTATGTATTTTTATATTTACATTTATACTGGAAGAACATCCGTTCTTTGTACGTGAATTTGAGGTTGATAGCAAATGTTCTGATTTAAATTATATCTTTTCTTTAGAAGAATACTTGAATACACACATATTCAATGGAAAGCAACAGTGAAGAGATAATATAAATGAATAAGTATAAAGGTTAACCAGGGGCTGTGTATTATGATTGATGACTTAAACCTAAAGGCATGAAGCCACATTGTTTTATTTTTATCATGACTATTGTAAAGCTCAAGGATAATTTGTAGATAAGGATAATGAAATATAAAGATGGATCTCTAAAAATTTAAAGCTATTTTATCTTGTTTCCTGTAATGAAGCTATCAGCACATCAGTAGTAACTATGATGGCTGGGTTTTCTCTGACTCGTATCTTGCTTCTTGTAGCGGTTTACATAAAAAAATCAATAGAAAACTTGTTAGTCTCTAAACCTATTAATATGAAGCTAAAATATATTTAAATATTTGAGTCAGTCTCTTGATTATTCCTCCCTTCTTTTATTATTTATCACTAGGAATGTAAATCATATGCAATTCGGGCGTGTGATAAAAAAGTGGAGTTGGCTCTTCAAACAGGTCTTTTTGTTTTCCGAAGCTGTTATCATTTTTCCTTTATTACTGAGGGGAGAACATCTACCTGATAGTAAAGATCTCACATGAATGAATAGATGCATTAAGTTTAATAAACCAAATAAAATGTAATCAAAAAGGGCTCAAGTCCTCGTATAATTGTTATTAGTTAAAAATATACATATAATTTCCTGACATTAATTTCAGTTAATTTTCTGCCTCTCATCTATGTTATTATTTATTGTTGTATATATAATGGAGAATAGCAGCTTGTAGCTCAGTAAAACGTCATGACAGCTCAAGCTGCTTCCGCCCTCGACATTCATTAAATTGTCAGGGTTGCCAGGTTGATTTTCTCTTTCTTTTTTTATTACAAGCCCGAATTGCATATGATTTACATTCCTATTTATCACCTCCTTCTTTCTTCTCAATTTAATGAATGATTTTATTTGAAAAAAAACCTATTACCTAGATAAATACTTTAATTTATAACTCATACCACAATCAATACATTTTTAAAATGGCAACTTGTGTCAAAAAATAGCTATATTACTCAAAGAAATATGGAAAAGGTTTTCATTCAAGTTTTGAATGCAAAATTTGATTTTGACTCCTTGGATTTTTTAAACTAAGATACGTACCTTGTGAATAAATATCATAATTAGATATTTTAACCAACAATATTTATTAATTTATTAACTTTTTAGACTTTGTTTGTTTAATTTGAGTTATTAGCCTTTAATGTATAAACACATAAAACCGTTCGTATTTTCAATTTTTGTTTTTCAAAAACCCCAGGAAAAATTCAAAAATCTGATTTTGAAATTTTTTTCCTCTTGAAAAAAGAAAAAGAAAATTGCCTCCGCAGTGCAAAAAAGGGTGAAATTCTAAACAAATTTTGTTTCATACATTTTTTCATGGGATCGACCAGGTCATCAGAAATTACTTGTTGGTTGATTATGAGGAGATGCGTGTGGAAGATTTTCGTTTACTGTTTTATATATATTAAGATAAAGTATAAATATCCATATATAAAGAAAAAACATTAAACAAATTAAACTATCTGCGATTAATTTTCAAAACCGTTGAATTTTTCATCTTCAAAATCATTTAAGAATAATTCCTCAAGAATTGATTTATTCTCCATTTAATCCTCTAGGCTCGACCCTTCAGAATCTTCATCCGATTCAAAACGAATCAATTTGGCTTTCTTGAATCTAGAGCGATTGGTTTCTTTCTTTAATGAACTTTATGCTTCAGATCCAATTAACAACTTTTTGGAGGGAGGCATGACACAATATTCCAGTTGGTGAAAAGCTATCCACTTTTCCTATATTTGCCACACAATGATGCCTTAATACCCCTATTCAAATATATATTGAGGTATATAATATTTTTGTTAATCCACCAGATATATATAATTATAGGAAATGAGTTAGTTTTTGTTTTTTTGAATTCTCCTTGAACATAGAAGTGATGTCTGTTTTGATGCTGTCTAAAATATGCAGAGTCTTTTTATATTAGAAACAACCATTTGGATAACTTTTAAAGCATTTAAATATCCATTATTAGCTATAATAACTATTGAAGTCGACTTTATTTTGGGAATAGTTCTCCTTTTTGAAATAACCTTTGGCGCCAATTTTGTTCCATGACTAGAACCTGCCAATACAATTGTAAAATCTAACTCCTCACGGCCCGTCGTCAATATAATATTGTAGTTTTCTTTTGCCTTACACTTGTACTTAATTTATAAGCATGCTATGATATTCAATTGAGGTACTTAATCATTTTTAAAATCTTGCTCCATTCTCCATTTAATAGAGCAACTATTAAATGGTAATAGATATATATTAATACGTCGTGAAATTATATATAACTCTTCATCTTTAACGTGTATCACTATTTAGTTTGATATTTTGATACAAAAAAAAAGGAGAATATTTTAATACTAAATACATATATATATATATAAATACGTATGTCCAAAATCCTGTGTCTTACAAAGACACAGGAAGCTGAACTATGTATTGTGATTTGCTGCTCTTAAGAGCTACAACTTTGTATAGTCGATTCTCTTTCTAAGGACATCTAACAAAATATTAAGAGTCTCTTGTGCTCATCTTCTTATTAGTGCACTGAACATTGATTGCTTGTACCCCGAATTAGGTTTTATTCAGTTGGGAAGAGTAATTTACTACTAAAGGAAGGATAATTCCACAATTGAGAAAAATTGGCGTGCTACAAACTAATTTAGGCTCTTTTTTCCCCTCTTTTCTGAGGAAAAGTTACGAGATACAATAAAGATAAGGACGTGTCAGATGTCAACACACTACTACCAAAATAATATTTTTTTTTCTTACGAGATAAGTTTCTGGTAATGAATTCCCTTCACTCTCGTTAGGCAGGGAATTAACTGTACTTTGTACTCAAAAACAACAATTTGCTATCTTAAAGAAACATTCGAGTTGAATATATGTATGTGTATATGTAATTGTGAAAATAAATAATTGAATATTGAAAATATCTATGTCCTTTTAAAGTATATGAATGTTTTATACAAATCCTTTGCTTTTATAATTATAGAAGGGATAGATAAATCAATAATTCTCTCCAATAAACAAAAAATAATAGCTTGTTTAATTCTACCTATTTCATAATCAAAAGTAAAATTGGGAAATTTGCAAAGAGTTCTTACAATGAATGAACAAAACGTTAAAAAACCTTTTAAATAAATATTGCTCTTACAAGTACAAATATGAATTTTTAAAACTAGATAATTGCATAGCAAATCAGGCCTTTTTAAATTATATTTTGTTGTTTTAAGACGTCATCTTTCTACTTTCATTATTTAAAGTCCAATGACGTCATACATTCGTTTTTTAAGTTAAGAAGTTTATTTACTTTCATCCCGCTTAATTATTTAAACAGATTTATCGATGTAAGGATCGTGGTCTACTTTACGATGTATGGCATTGTGTCTTTCAAATATCTACCTACAAGTAGCAATGGGTTAGATACTTCAGGACCCCTCTTGATTCTGTCATAAACCATATTTTGTGAAGGAGATAGTCTCGTCATGAACAGCGAGGGAATGCTTGATTTAATTCCTTAAAATTTGGAAGGAATATCTTATATAAGCAATGACTTATTTTTAAATGCTGATACATATAGATTCCTACTCAAAATGAAGGCCAACCTGTTTGACCATGCAGGGCTCCCTTTAAAATCTTTAAGGTTTTATGTCTACATACATGTAATTCTGATATATAATAGATTACGTGCTGATCATTATTAATTAGAATACAATAAGGGTTGCGAGTATTTTTCATTTTTTGAAGAGTTTATCAAAATATTTTTTATTTTTTTGTAGGTTCAGTACAAATCCATGTGTATGAAAAAGAAAAAGAGTATAAGCGTGTTCACTTTGCTCAAGGAATCAAGTGGATATAAATATAACTTTTTATTAACTACTAAGAGTTCTAAGAGTCCCAGAAAGCTTTGGAACGCAATGTCTCTCCTTACGTTGTATTATAAATCTCATGACGTATGATGAAACCTCAGTACAGTGTAATCATATTTTGAGGTAATGACTATTTTACTATAAAAATACATATTTTGCATTGGTAATTACAAATATATATTTTTTTTTTTGCTTTATCATCTCATATCTAAGAATTAATTTCATCATTTTTTCTCAATTTAACAATAAGAATTTTGAAAATATAACACATAAATAATTTCAAATAATAATAACAATGAATTTACACATATCTTTATAATATTAAATTAAATCAAATAATCAAATTTCTTTGATGCAAATATGATTTTTTGATTGTAAATTAAAATTCATTTACAATAAAACCCTTTCTTTGAGATCCTTAATATCATAAGAGTAAGAGGATTGTATACTGTATGTAATGAAACAATTTTATAGAATTGCAGCTTTAATGAGATATAAATCAATAAAAGACACCAATAGCTATGTAAGCTCCTATCCAATACAACATGTGGCCTCTGAACAGGTGAAAATCATTGTATGAGATGCGTGAGATTTGTTTACCTGTGGATAAAAGATGAGCCAGCAAATATAAAATTCTTTTTGCAGATTTGATGGGCACATATAATATAATCTGATAATAATAATTAATTATCCATCAACAGGTTCTTTGTATGTATTTATAAATGTTAGAGCCGTCTGTGGTGTCATTAATTCCATTGGTTCACGCAAAATTATCTAAATATTGATTTAAATCTGTCAACCCTGATATAAACTAGTATGTTTGTATTATACTTTTAACTTAAAGCTTTAAGAAAGAGAGTGAGTGCATAATAAAATGTCCTAATAGGTTTAACAAAATGACAAATTCTTGGTAAAAAGAAAAAAAAAGTGTAATGCAATTTGTTTATACTGCAAAGCTGATAGAAAGGGTAAGAAATACAAAAATCATTTTAAATATTTTTTTAGGGAAAATACTTAATTATGTCTCATTTTGAGTTTTACAATTAAAAATAATAATACCTTGAGTTTGTATTGTGTACTAAGTTAATTTTTCATTTATGCAATATATAATTTTGTTAATACGAAATAAAAGTCAATTTGTTTAAGCAATTATTTTCTTGTTGATGATCCCACTTTTTTAAGCATTTAAAAAAAAAGAAAGATACTTCTTATTAAAAACATATTCTTTTAATTGAAAAATGAATAGCTGACGTACAATATTATGCCTATCTGTTAAAGAAAGAAAAAAGTCACAAAATCTATCGTTAGTCAGCCAATATCAGGGGCGTTCTGGGGCGAAAATTTCCACCGGGCAAAGAGTAAATATCTTGTACGATAAGGGCGCATTATGCTAAATCGAAGGGGCGTCTAGTAAAGATTTCAGAGGGGCGCACCGGTCATTGACCGGTTGACCGCCGGGCCAGTACACCCCTGGCCAATATCTTTGCAACAGTAGAACAATTCTTCAAAAATACCAGTAAACTATTTAATAACAAATTTTGAACAGCTCGATAAACAATAGACACGCAACCTTCATAATATCACCTTGCAATTAAAAATAAATAGATAGATAATCATATTTCCATTCAACTGCGGAGTATCATTATAATTAATTGATTGCTTAAAAGTGATGAATCATGGTTCTGGAGATGGAGAGTTTTGTCTATGAAACCCATGATGGAGCTGTAAGAATGGATTTATGGTAAAGATTTATTCGGAAGAAGAAATTAAAATGCAATTTGTGATCATTATGAAGTATGACTCCATTTGGCGCAATTAAATATTTTAATTTTCAATGTCCTCAATCATTGAGTCAGTAGCAAGGATTTCATTGAATAAAAGTTTTTAAGGGACTATCCGCGTCATAGTTGTTAAATTGTCTGTTCCTACATAATTATACATAATTATGACTTGTGTATATTGTCACTTGGCTACCTAGAAGAGTGGTTCTCGATGAATCTGTTCTCATCTCTGGAAACGCTTATAGAATGGACAAGTCAGTCTTACTTATTTCAAAGGCTTAAAAAATAGTGTTCCGGATTTGGTTTTCGAGATTTGTTTGAGCTTGTGGTTCATTTCGGATGAATTTATAATCACGGTTGTCTCGTTCTTCTCTTTAAATGTCTGGATAGCTGATATTTATTAGACTATGTCTCTACCTTTAGCCACAAATTTTTTAAAACTTTTTAGATTAAGAACCTAAGTGTAAGTAGTACATTAAAAACTGTCATACTGAGGAAATGGCACAATATGAAGTCTGGTTGATATTTATTTCATTTCAAATTGATTTTAATCATTTATTATTTTAGCAAGTTAAATTTTCAAATTTATAATATTTACTAACTGTCTCATGCATTCATATAATGAGGAATTTCTTTTTAAATGAGGATTTTAAGTGCACAGTAAAATACCAGAAGACGATTCTGTTTTGTACATAAATTCAATTTTATTTTCCATCGAATTTTATTCTTATTTTGTTACTATCCAATTAAAGGGGTATGATTTACAATTTTACTCAGACGTCATGGTTTCTCTTTCTATCTCGACAGAGTAGACAGCGTTGAGTTTTCAAACGAGAAAATTCAAATAATCAATTATCAATTCTTGGAGTTGAATCTCTACTCTTTCGAGTAATCGTGAAAATAGATAAGAATATTGTTTAAGATCTCATTTTCTTTTAAAAGTTTGTCCCTCATGGAGTTTCAGGTGGACTAGGAGGAAACCTGAGTATGACTGCGTATGATCCAAGAGAAGGATCACCTCTCATTGTGTAATCCATTGTGTCTGATTTGTTTAATACACTCCCATACAAGGAATCCAATTAAGTTATCATGCTGACATCACTCATGGTAGTAGATTACACAATGATAGGTGATCCTCCTCCGGGTTGTTCCATGAACAGCGTTCCTAATTAAATAATTTCATAGGTTGTGTAAAACGATAAATGCAGGCTGAAATGGACGATTAAAAGATAAAAAGGGACATTTTAGGGGTAAAACAATGACATTTATAAAGAAGAATTTAGTTAACGTAGCATAATCGACCAAGAACAGATTTCTTGATTAAATATACATAATATAAATTCACAAATTATGATATGTTGATAGCTTGACTTTTCAATGTCAATTATTTTAAACCGCATTCCAGACATATGTACTCGTTGCAAAATTAGGATTTTAAAACTATTTTTCCTTTGTGACTATATTCATGTATGTTAAATAATGTTGGGACGAATACAACCCTACAAAACAGTTTTAGAAGTTGTGTGATTTATTAAATGAATAGACATTATATCCAGATGTTATATAATTTATAGTTTAACTAGAACGAATTCAAGAAAGGGGCAAAATTATGTGTTTGTAGACTAATCGACAATCGACATTTGTGTACACGATGTAAATTGTCATGCTAGATGAATAACTACTTCGCAATCCTCATTCAATGTCTTAATGAATGACTAAATTAATTATTAAATAGATACAAACAAAGAGCTTGTGTTATATATATATATATATATATATATAAATCAATTAATGTAATTGTATATAATCTAGAACAATTGAGTAATTTAAAAAGAAAACACTTTTGCCTCAAGTTGTGTGTTCATTCACTGAAAATGAAATACATTTTCTTCACTCTTAAAATGATTTCCAATGAAGTTATCAAGCTGGAACAAATGTTGAAATCAATGCTAAAGAAGTATTTACGATAAAACATGAGCATGTATATTTATATACATACATCCATTGGAGGAATTTGTTTATCATCAAGGATCTTCATATTATTATTGTAGATACTTTAATACTATAAAATACCATGTAAAATGTAAATGTATGTACATTGAATTTGCATTGATGCTACCAGATTTATGTATACACTTAGAATATAATTTATTTTATTATGCTCTCTGTTTTTTTTTTGGAAGAAATTTTTGAATTGAAATAAGAGAAAGTATATACATTTTTGAATGGAGCATTTTGCTTCAAAAATATATTTGTAATGGATAAAAAAGTCTTATAATAAATTTAAATATGTAATATAAAATATTTATGTAAGTAGATTCAATTTAATTTTTATCAAATTTGAATTCAAATGGATTTGTAATCAATAAAAAAATATGGTTGACGCCTATTCCTTAAAAAAAAAAAAAATGAGATATACATACTTATGTTAAGTACATTACAAAAATCTTGTTCCTTAATTTGATTGAATGGTTTGAAGAATAAATTACAGAATCACAGAACTCTAAACGTAAGGTAGACCCACTACATTATTTTCTTTTTTCTTTTTTTCATTCAACTCTATATACTAACCACATTTTTTTAAATTCCTTCTTTGAACGATTTCGGTCTTGTTGGTCCACTCGAGAAAAAAAAGAAAAAAGGAAACTTTGAACTTTCATTGAGGGGATATGTTGTGTTCCACAATGCTATTCTGGTCTAAGTACTAAACTGAATCTTTAGAACTCCGTGGCGAAATAAAAAATCACTCATCTTTTGTATAGAGTAGTTTACATGATTGCATCATATTGACATTCGGTCATCTTGGGGATATACAAAACCGAATTTTATTACAATGAGAACCTATAGTAAAACAGTGAACTACTGTCTTGAATTAGAATGCATCGATGGGACCAGTAAATAGAAGGACTTCTTAACCATTTACTTACTATCAAAAATCTACCTCACTTTATTATATTCCATATCTTAATAATAAAAATTAATAAATAACACAGGACAACAAATATAAAAGGTCAAAAATCCTAAGGGGTAATAACCATGGTAAAAGTTGTTCAATTTTGCACATTGATTTCAAATCTGTAATTTGTTGTTTCGAGAGTTCGACGGTTTTTAAGAAATCAATGCCAACATTTTGAGCTAATTTGGCCCATTTTCCATCTTCAATTTCAATTTAAGCCTAGAATGATACTCATTTTGTACATTAAAAAATGTTGATTCGCTAGTGTATTTAATGCAAATTCCTAATTGGGATCCTAGGGGCATAGACGGGGGGAGTAGGTCCAAAATTCAGCCAACGTGTGTACTTAAATCACTCTATGAATATTTCATGAAATTGATTAATAAGGAATGCATTAAAGAGCTGAGACTCATAGCTTTTAAACAAGATGTCAAGCGCCCGTAAGAATCCTTAACCAAGAAGAAATCGTCCGTCTAAATGTGTAAATTTTCATTCGATTTTGAGTAAAAACTTGTTGAGTTATTAAAAAATAAGTGCAACAGACTGAAGTAGTGGCGTGCAGAAGGATTTCAGATGATTTTGTAATCTTTGATTATTAGCTGATCATTATTTTTTAATGCACAAAAAGAGTATACCTCTAGGTTTCAATTGAAGTTCAAGTTGGAAAATGGGCCAAATTAGCTCAAAAACCATCAGACTCTCGAAACAACAAATCACATATTTGATGTCAGTGTGCAAAAATGAATAACTTTTATTATACTTATACTCCAGTTATACTTGACCAGTGTAATATGAAATAAAGTCGAAGTTAGTTTTTTATCAATAATCCTACTTTTCTAGTCTCTTATCGAAGGGGTATAACCATTTTATAGGGATTTTAAGTATCTATTGATTTAATTATATTAAAATAGCACTGTTTCACTTTGGTATCAATCTTTTTTTTCTTCATTTTTTAAGCCATTTGTTAAAGCTTCTTTAAGGGTTTTTTTTTTGGAAATTTTCCCATTTTTTTCAATAAATGAGAATCCGTTTGTCTTTTGCATTCTCTAAGATTTTCATTTGTCCTTCTTCTCTTGTATGTACAATTTATTCTTTAAATAACTTAATTCTAACACAAAATATAATGTCTATCAGATAAATTATGACTCTATCCCTTTTATTGACTGCCTTTTAACTTAATTTAAGCTCAGAAACAGAATAAATGTGTCTGTGTAATTCATAAAAATTGTAATTACTAAGAATAATTTTTATATTGAGTTTATTTTTACACCCTGGAATAAAAAAAGATATATGTTTAAGATATGTATGCATAGTTTAAAAATTTTTTCTATGCATGTAGACGTTTTCATGAAGCATACACAATGGCATTAATGTAAATGTAATTATACAAAATGGCCATATCTGTTAGTTTCTACATAAGTTAAGTAAGAACAATAATTACATTACACACAAAAGGGAAAGAATAAACCAAAAGCCTTGTAGTATATAAGAAAACTTTATGCATCTTTTGTAACTATTTTTGACTGTTATTGATTGATTGATTGGCTGCAATACATTTATTTGCTTATACAAATGTGTACATATATAATATTATTTAATAGTCACTAAGAATGGGCATAGAGAAATTATACTAACAAAGAAAAATAGTGTAATTTTTAATCGTCAGTTCAAAATCAGTCTTAAATAGCTTTGTGTGTATATAAAGTTATTTCTTGCAAATTCAATTATGATATCGACCCCATATCTTGCAAAATGGATACATTACCACTTAGAAAAGTTAAGCAACCAAATTGAAATGATTGTATCATGCACCACAGACTCTGGTTTGGTATTGGTATCAAGGGATTCTTGATAATTTTGGATTTGATTACGTTTTCCAAATAGCAAACACTCCATCGACCTAACAATAGTTTCTAGAACCTTCTCCAATATTCTTCTTAATGGTAAATACTAAAAAAAGGGATATTCTGCATACAAACATAAAAGACAATGCATTTCTTGGTATCCTCACAATATCATGCACACTCTTCCTTAAATTTTAAATAATCAGAAGTCCCTTTGATAATGGTAATAAACAACGTAAAGAATATCAAAGAATTTATTACTTTTTTAAAAGGATAAAAGCATTAAGTTATGATTGCTTCATGACATTATCTTATATAAAAAATAATAAAATGCAATCTTATCTTTTAGTACAGTGATTTTATTGCAATACGAAACCCATGTAGCTTCAAAGTATGTATCTAGATACAAATTATAGTGATGCATGTAGCTCAAATGCTTATCGATGGCATCTTTAAAAAATAATGTAGTCTTGTTTGAGAAATAGAGGGAATGAAAAATATTGTGTATACAAAAATCCTTCTTTGAAAAAGAATCAAGAGCCCAAGTTTGAACATGACAACTCAAAAGTTTATTAAGATTGAGTTTAATAAATAGATGCTTTCGTTTGATAGAGCTTGATAAAAACCAGTGTGTTCATGAAAGCATATTTAATTTTATTAACATATTATGTAATTGATATAGCATTTGAGCGTGTTAATGTATTTATAAGAACGCCCAATATGTGATCAAATTTGTATCTTACAACATTTCCTTCTTCAAAATAGAAGAAGTAAATTGTCTCAAAATTGATTGATTGTAGGCCGATGACGTCATTCTCTCCAACTATTGGAGTTTTTTGATATTATTTACGGGTATGTTCAAAATTGAACAAGATTTAATTTGATTTTATTAGCTCCATGCTTAAGCAATTATTGACGATTTGATTCTATTTCATCTTTCAACTTTTCCTTCACAAAAATATATATCATTGAAAATAAAAGGACCAAGAATGGCTGGATGTAGGTCCATGTCATCATCCTTTCCATCTGTTGGACTCACCCCTAATATGTAAAATGGGGACAATAATGTAGTAGGAGAATACCATTGTGTTTTCTTTGTTTTTAATTAGATATAAAAACAAAGAAAGAAAGAAAGAAAAAAAGAACTTTAGAAACGTGGCTTCGACAGTTGTACAAATAAAAAGGGAATTCGTTTTCCATTGTTATAAAAATAATTTGTAGATAAACAACTATTTAAGCTATAATAAAATCAATTGATTTGACTAATTTATCTTAATTAAAAAAGAAATACAACCCTTTAAATAGGCAAAGTAGGGAAAGAAATAGATAATAAACACTTGGCACAGTCAAAACACACATTTATATCTGTTTAAAAAACATAGTATATATATATATATATATATACATACATTTGTTCAGGAGTCAAAAATAAAAATGAAGAGACACAATAGAATTTCTTAGTTAGAAATAGTTGTTCATTATTTGTGCTTATGTAAGGTGCTATGTACAAACGTGTTTCTTATACAGCATGTGCAGTTAGAAATATTGTCTCTGGATTTGTAATTCTAATCAACCTAAATTTTAAAACTAATCACTCAATCCTCTCAGGTAAGTGTTTCCATTAATTTCTTTTTCTTTTTATACTTTTCTATGTACATATACATATAGAGATTGTCTAATCAGTAATCACATTTGTAATTCAACTATTGAGAATATTTTATGTATGTTCATATAACTAAGTAGTAGGTTTTTTTAAGTTCTCAAAGAGTTGGACAAAAAATGTATTCAAGTATTTGTCCAAGTACCTCAAATGAAGTAATAATTATAATTATTAATGTGTTGAAGTACGTCTCCTCCATGTTGCTGAATCGAATTGACCAATCAGGATACTACAACCAAGTTCATTGACAAATCAAATTCATGTTTCAATTTACGTCATAAGTAAATAAGTAGTAGTTCGGTTAATACTTATTCGTTCCGAAAGGAGTGTAGGAAAGTGATGAGGTCGAGTTTAGAATCAATTTTCTTAATAAGAAACAACTGAAAGTGGACTATTCTGTTTTTATCTAAATTCAAGTTTTTGCCTTTTTTATGGAAAAATTTAAAAAGAAATATCCTCAAAGTTAAATAATATAATTTAAATAATAAATGCATTTTTTTGTCCAAAATAACATAACCCTTCCCCCCCTCTCAATATATATATATATATATACAGTAAAAGCTTGAAGCACAGACTAACAAGGGTTTAAAACTGACCAAACTACAGTGTCAAATAGTTGCACGTGATTGAAATACAAACTGTTTTTTGTTTAAACTAGTTGAATGTCAAAGTTTTTTCAACATTTTGTTTCAAACTCCGAAAATGTGGCTTTCGAGCACTGGGGTTCCAATATATATATGAGGTGCAAAAAAAAGGCAATGATTTTATACTAACCGAAGTTTTTATTATTTTTGAAACAAGAATGTTATCCCCTTCAATAAAGTTCCTTTGGGCAGCTATACACTGGCCAAAGTTCCAGAATGATGTCCTTTTAAGACATGTTTTAATTTTGGGAAAAAGAAAAAAATCCCAAGGACTCAAATTAGGTGAATAAGGGGATTGAGAAACAATAGCAATGCGTTTTGAAGTCAAAAAATCACTGATGGAAAATGCCGTGTGACACGAGTTATTGTCATGGTGAAGCTTCCACTATTCTGCAATGTCTGGTCTCACACGAACCCCTGTTTTCCCGATTCTTGCATGGACACTTTTATACAACATTTGGTTGACAGTTTCTCAAAGTGGAACAAATTCTTATTACACGATACCTTTACCGTCAAAAAAACAAATCAGCACTGACTTGATCTTGGATTTGCTCATTCGACATTTCTTCAGCCGAGGAAACCATGGAGTGTGCCATTCTTCGCTTTGTTTCAGGATCGTAATCAAATATCCAGGATTTATAACCTGTGATCAAACAATTGAATAATTCTTGGTCTTTGGCAATCTTTTCAAGGAGATCAACGCACACGTTTTTTCGATTGCCCTTTTATTCAGTTGTGAGAATATTTTGCAGAGACTTATTGCATGTTCAAATCGTCTGTCAAAATTTGATGCAAGGTGAAAGTGTTAGTTTTTTGAGTTGAAGATCTCCCTAAGAAAGGATCATCTTCAACGTGTTCTCGACCCTTCAAAAATAATTTGTGCTAGCAGACAAAATGTACTCTTAATAAGCAGTATTTTCCATATCTGTTTCAACGTTTCAAAAGTCACTCTCGTGGATTCACCAAGTTTAGCACACAACATTATTGCGCAGCAGTGATCTAAATTTCGATGACCCATTTTTGTAAGACACAACAAACTCGTTATAGGATTGATAACTTGGATTATAATCAAACTAATACCCCTCAATCACTCCTTATATAAATCCTTGACTACTACAAAGAGAAGTATAATCGCATTGTTACCCATTTCGTGATGGGCTCTAAACTTTATAGACAAACAAGCATAGACATTATTTAAAGAACATTAAAAAAGGCTTTCAGACTTTTGTGTACTTGTGCAATACATCAAAATATTTTCCCATGCATATATTCTACTAATTTTAAGCTGATATTTTTCAAAGTTTGTCTAGTAATCAGGTAGCTTTCTATATATTTTTGTATTTGTGTCTCATTCCTTTTGACAAACAGATATATTCTAGGATGTAATTTGATGAAACATTTCCTACCAGTTAATAATAACGACTATTCTATGTATGTTAGTACTAAATCACATGTAAACAAAGCTGTTATTTTTTGTACATAAATATATGTATATATCTACATAGTTTATTCAAATAAAGAAGAAAAGATACACACACACACACACATTAACAAGAGAGAAATGAATATGTATAATTATTAATCAAATGATAATATTAAACAAAACACTTGTCTCTACGTAGAAGCATTCATAGTGGATCATGTACAAAAGTAGAAGATAAAGAGCCTGAAATTGTTAGGACCAAATTTTATCTTTATACCTACAATTTCATACAGATATGTATTATATTGTATATTAACCCTTCATTAAGGAAGAACACGTGATGCTTTAAATATTTAGTGTCATAAAATAGCTTTGTCAGAGTCATTTGACATAAATATTAACACATTTAGCATTGAGTATGTACAGCCAAACCCCATAAATCCATGCTCATTCGTTTTGTTAGAAGTGTGGGGGCGCGATGGAGTTGAGCTCCAAATCAACAACGACCAAAGTACAAACTATACTTTGTTTAAAAAAGTCACGTGATTTTTGTTTTATTCAAAAGAAGGACAAAGTCTTCTTCGAATATGGGAAGTACTGAGGCGATCGAGGTGCGGGATTCTGCTGTACATATATGTATACGTGGATAATATCTACATGCCTACAAATACATATATCTACGTAGGTGGCCACTAGCACTGAATGGAAAATGAAACATTCTACGTTTTTAAAAAAACAAAACTGTATTATTAACTTAATCATGCCTCTGTTGTTTTTGTTTTTGAGGAGATAGCTGAAAAAAAAAGAGAGACTACAAATGGATAGAAAATTAATTTTTTTTAAAATTAATTTTCTTATCATGTTCGTCTAACTTTTAGCCTTTATATATATTTTAAAGAGTCATGTTGGCTTGCTCCCGACACCCCCTATTAGGTGCTTTCAACTCTTCCCCCCCCCCCCCCTATGAACATCAATAATTTTGTTTTATGAAGTCAAGCATGAAAAAATTTATATGAACTGTTATATATACTGAAGGATTGCCAAAAAAACAAAAACGCATTTAGCATGTACTTTTTTATAATGACGACTTATAAATGCATTAGGCTATCGCAAACTATGACTTTGTCAATAATAAAATATAATGAGAGTGATAACTAAATGATGAAATCTCCACGAATATCTACAACTCAATTTTACAATGAAATAAGCTGATTGAAAATAAAAATATTTCATGAGCTTTCATTATTAGAAAGGCGTATAACATATATGTATACAAATGAGTATCTAAATATTCGAGAATCGATTCTTATTTAAGTAATTATCATGATCATTAAAGGAAATTATAATTTAATGTCTTTTAAAGGAAGAACAGGAATACACATTTTCCTGTTATACAAATTCGTTTTAGGCTTTGAAAAGACATTTCATGTATGCATAAATGTATATTTTGTAAGCATACATACATTTAAAAAAAATCTTTTAAAAGCAATTACTAATAAAGTAAAAAATAAATTTTTATTTCAAAATATCTCATTATTATTTTTTATACTAAATCCGCTTACAAGAGTACTTTACATATATGTAAATACATTTTTTATGTAAGTAAAAGCCAAATACCTTGAGTGTAGTACAAGGATATAGGGATATCTTGTTTTACGAATTATATCTCGTCCAAAAGGTTCCATGTCCATAATTCAAAATACTCTTATTTCAAATCAACTATTTCTACCATAAAAATCCATGAAAATATGTTGATCCGTTCTATACGCAAAGAAATTCAAAATAAATATATAATAATACAAACTTATTTACATTTATGTAATTTATTTTTTGGGGATATTTTATACTAAGAACATTTATCCAAAGACTTAGAATTTGATGAAAATAAGAGAATTCAGGTAGATTTTACTCATACCACAAAATATTTGCAAGAATCGTTCATCAAGGTGTACAATATTGTAACTATTTCTCGTCTTGGAAGTCATTTGTATACCAAGGTTTCACTCTATCTATAAATAAATCCCATAGGAAACATTTTAATAGAACATTTTTTCTTTCAAAAAAATGTTTCATTTTTTGACGAATGATATGTTATGCAATTTAATTTAAAAGGAAAACGTTGTTCTAATTGAAACTTGAGTGTTATTGATTTCCATTTCTCTTTTCTTTTTCAAATTCTACAAAAATCCAATTATCTATAAATAGTTTTAACATTTTTTTAAAATAATGCTATCAATACAATTTTTGAAGAAGGAGCAAATTTTCCAAAAACCACCATGTATCCATCTTAGAAAACTTCTATAAAATATGGCAAGGGTTAATTTTTAATACAATCTTTCATTTATCAAATATCTTATCATTTGAATTTGATCTCAAATGCATCATTTTTCATTCCATTTTATATCCTTTCCTTTTGCGCTTCACAAACTTTCTTTTTTGATAAGTTAATGATTATTTTGATGTTTCTAATTACTATGTTGACTTATTATAGGCTGGAGGGTAGATTAATTTATTTTATTTTTTTCTAGAAATGACATGCTTTGTTCTAGGAAGTAATCAAAACTTTAAAAAAATATTTTTTTTTGAAATTTAAATTAAATACGGATTCCCTTCAAGCATAAACGATCGTGTTTTGTTGTCATACATAATTAATTAGACATTTGTCAAATACAGTTAATCCTATTGAAGATTTTTTTCCTTTATATTTATCAATTATAAATATCAATTGTTTCATGTATCTAGAGATTAAATTCACAATTCAACCCAATTTTTGAATTGCAGCCACTTTCAATTCTTCTTAAACTATTTATGGATCAATTTGGGCTCATGAAAAGTTCACTGACGTCATAAGCTGCATAATAAAGCGAAAGTGGTGTCATGTTGATGTAAATATAACTACTTTTTTATACACATAGTTATTCAACTTAAAGAATAAACATTCAAAAAATCTTAAAGAAACTTGAACCAATGGTATTAAAAGTGAAAAAATAGACTAAATGGTTTTATAAATAGAAGCAAGGGCCTTATTCTTATAAAATTAGGATGTATATAAGATATGCCTCATTCAATATGCTTGACTTCCAGCATGATGACATCATGTGAAATAAAACCAAAGCATTATCGTTGGGTCAAGTCGGGCTTTTAGATTTGGTTTAAACGATTCTTGGGCTTGACTAGTCTCTACATTTTCTGAAGTCAAACTTAGAATTATGGTCAATCTATGGAGTATAATTAGTCGTTGGTGTGTTGAGTTAAGCTAGATCGGGTTTATGAAAAAAATAAGCATTGGATCGGGTATGAGCACAATGATCAGTTTTGGACCCGACGTTACTCTAAATCTAAATGTATTTTAAACTTGTTCATGGTGGTTGTATAGTTTAGGAGGAACCTCGCTAGAGGAGTGTCCAAGGGACCAATTTCAATGTTATTTTCAAGCTACTGCCCTCTTTACTTTAAAAAACAAACAAACGATGTATAACCCCTATTTAGTAATTATGTGAGTAGTTCGACTTGAGCTAATTTATCTTGTTTCATTAATTATTATGTTTCTTCACCAAAAAAGAGTAATGAAACACATTTATCAAAGTCACTCTAAAAAGGCTAGTCCTGTAAATTCCATAGCTTTTTTATCACCAAAGACATTTATAGAACCGAATAAAAGTTATAAATTATATCCGGGTTTAAAGATTAAACATGGTTCATAAGTCCTTGTCTTGCTCTTCTTTCTAATTCACTCCTAGTGTCAAGTAAGACAATCCGATTGAGACCCATATTCGACAATATTTCTCCAGACAAGTTTTGTTTTTTTATTGTAGATTATACATACATATATCTATGTTCTCCTTTTTAAAATGACATTAGATAAATATGACATCTGCATTCCAATATGAACTTCCATTTGATCACAGTGTCCATTAAAACTTTATTACTTTTTTTTTTGGCAAAACCCCTCTGCAACAAAATAATCTACAATTTTAATAGTTTTAATTTTGATAAATGATGCATAGGTTTACATGGATCAAATTTAAAGTTATTTCTCATAAAGGGAGTATTCGATAGTTTTAGAGTCACGTTATTATACAATGTGATAATATAAACAGGAAGATGAGTTGAAACGAAATGTATTTTTAGTTGTTACTAAAAAAAATTATATAACATAAAATAGCAATGCTCTCAACAGTCCGGGGAATTGGTTCTACAGATATATTTGACTGTTCAAAACACAAGGTGTATGTGTCAGTATTGCAAAATAACATTTTATTCTTTTAGCAAACGCATATAAAAATGATCAATTTTATTGAAATGACCTTGAAAAAATGAATAAAAAAAAAAGGAAAGAACCTGTTGAAATCCGGACTGAACGGGGTAATCGCTGTATATATAATGTAATTAAATTGAAGGAGTAATTAATTATAAGTAGTATGGAAATAATACATAAGTTGACTGATTATTACTTATTTTTTTCTCTAAAAATAATCAAAATCTCTAATAAAAAGAAATAAACAGGAACTAGTGAAGTGACAAAATCTTTGCAAACCCAAGCATGGCCCTAGCAGCCCTTTCTTTTGTTATACTTAACTTTTTTTTAAAACTGAAATTCATGTGACATCAACTTTATAATTACTTTTTGAAAATTATTGAATAATTTATTCTCAATAATCAAAGATTTGTATAGAATACGAGGCATGACTGTATCGGCTATGAACTAATCGAAACGTTAAAACTTTGGTAGAATAATCAGCATTTAATTCTTAACCCAAAAATAATCGATATCTGTTAAGCCTTACAATAATACATTCAAGTTATCATTAGCATTTTATTATCCATTTTTATATTTTTCATAAATAATAATTTAAGACACTCCTAAACCCTTCTTTCATAGTCTGAATTGAAAAATATAATGTATAAAAGTCTGTGTTTTAAGAAATGTTGTTGTTTTTCTTATCAATGATCAAAGTTATACTCTGCCAAAAAACCATTCTTAAAAACAAACTCATATATCTTATAAGCCCCATATTTTATCGTCTTTAAAAGAAAATAAATATAATTAATTAAAACAAGAAGAAATGAAATCATCACTAATAATTTCGTCATAGTAGGGAAACTTTTAATTAATATCATTTGATGCAGTTGGGAAATAAGCATTAATACCCACAATTTTTTTGTTGTATCAAATAAGAAAAAAAAATGTCTGATAAATATGTTTTCTAATGGATCTAGTAATTGCATTTTGTCAAAATAACAAACATTAGATATGTTATGTATTTGAATACATTATAGACTTACATTTAAATACATAATGTTACATATCCTGGAAATGTTTTTATGTCAGATTCAATATGTATTACATTTATTCAGTGGATTTTTTTTTTTTTTGAAAAAAAGGTAAGCTAAAAAAAGTATATTACAGGTTGTATATAATTGTGTTTATATAAAAAAAAACATTCTAAAAATTTTTTTATCTATGAGATGAAACACAAATGTGTCTCCACCACTAGGTTATGCATTTTGATGAAATTAAGTCAACAAGTATTAGTGAGTTTATCAAGGACCACCTTAATACGTTTGTCTCAAATATCTTTTAGTCACTTTAACACATACATGATGCCCTTGAGAAAGCATCCATTGCATGGACTTTGACAACTTGCACGCAACAAAAAATACCTTGTACATATTTTTTTGACCAGGGTGTCCATATTCTGAAATTGGGCACTCCTCCTCTACCCCTCCCATATGATTCTGTAGCCCACCCATAAATTTACTATATTACATCAAACTTCATTCTACATATGTACATAGTGCCCCGGAATGTCATTTGCCGCCAGTGTTTATTTTGTATGCATTCATTTATCTTTTTTTATCATCGTGTCCTGTTTCGCCATATTTCGTCTCGTCTTCAATTCGCCAGGAACGTAATAGTTTTGTTTAGTCAGAAAACATCTTTGTCTCTTTATCGTTATAATAATAAAAACGAAAAAAACAAAAACATTTGTTAATATTGACATGTTGTTTAATCATAGCTGACGAAATTAAAATGCCCTTCAACCTGTTCTCAAGAGGATTGCATCACTATTTGATAAAACATTGTTTTACATTATTCTTGATTCTGCAAAACACACTACTTATTTTTGAAGAATTAAATAGATACAAGTACTTCTAAGACTTCCCTCTACATATTGATTATAGAAAGAAACAATGTTTCTCATTATAAGAAAGAGAGCCATTGTTGAAATTAATTTTTATATACATACAATAATAATAAAAAGACTCAACTTTTTCATTTCGTTTATGATTAAAGAAAAAGAAAAAAAGTTGTTGATGTCTCACACAGGTATCCATTTCTTAAATTGTTGCTTGAATAATTTTTTTTTGAAGGTCTTTATATTCCTAATTCTCTTTTGGCGCCTTCTTTTTATTCTTCTGATAAAGTACATATACTTTTTCATTTTCTAAATGTTCCTCTGATCTATAATAAATTCATATCATTTAGGACAAAACGACCAAAATAGTTAGGTTGGAATATCAACCACATTTAATGAATGGAAACCTAATAAAGCAAATTGAATTAAACATATACTAGTGGTGCGTCAACTTAAAATAAATTTTGTACAAAAACTTTGGTTAATTGATAATTACATAAAAATTGACATCATAGAGTGTTCAGTCAATGTTAACAAACTATTTTAAATAATTAATCATTATATGAAATTAATTGACAAGTTTGAGAAAGACGTCATTCGACATAGTTTTAAGCCATACAACTAGCTTTGAAAATGTTTTGATAATTTGAAAGAAGTTTCGCTATAAAGATATTCCCACTATAATTAAACTATGTAAGTATCTTATAATTAGTGAGCGGGTTGACGTTTTGTCATGGTGCATTAGTTTTAGCCATTATATTTATGATTGATATGACACTTACATGCTGTACTTCAAAAATTGTTGTGTAGTGTGTACAATATAAATAGTAATGATGCCATACTGTCATCATTTTTAAAAAGTTAGTTACCTTAGAACTGAAGGATTTGATATGAAGCAATACAAGTTTTGTGAAAAGTTTCATAATTTTCTTTTTTCTCGATAAATTAGCGGAAATTTCTACCTGGGAGTAATAATTTTAAATGTAATGTTTGTTATTCTAGTGTCTACACAAAAAAGTTGAAATATCAACCACATTTAATGAATGGAAACATAATAAAGCAAATTGAATTAAACATATACTAGTGGTGCGTCAACTTAAAATAAATTTTGAACAAAAACAAGAAAATTATGCATTTATTTCCAATATATGTATATATTTATAATCTATTTCTATACTTTAAAAATAAATAATAAATTTCTTGAATATATTATTGAAAATTGAATATAAGTTCATGTTTCCTCCATTGGAATGCTGAGTAAAAGTTAGGTATTTATTCATTATAGTTTAATATTAGTCAATTATGTTGTAAACAAGGAGTTTAATACTTTAAATAAACCCAATTTTATATGTTACACAAAAAAAATTTAGATAGTAAATGAGTTACACCACAAATTTTTGTGGTGTAGCTGCAAGATGTGCAATTGTATAATACACAACTCGACCTGATTTGCAAGCTAAAAGTCAACTTGCCCATCACTAGAGTCCATGTAACTCTTTATATATTAAAAGTAATTAGATAATATCTGAAATGTCCCAGAAACATACTTTACATTCCAAAGACTGAGCATTTTTGCCAATACTAAATAGTTTAGCAATCATTTACTCAACACATAAATAATGTAAGCTTTTTAGGTCGATTCCTAGTCCTTTTTTTTTTTTTTTTTTAAGAATCAATATATTACATATAAGTATGTAGGAATGATATCCGTATTGATTATAGTCGATAAGGTACCTTGAAAAAAAAAAGGATAAGGAAAATGTATTGTTGTAGAAATGTTTCAATATTTTCAACATTTTTGTGCTTAGCTGAGCATAATTAATTATACAACATCAATGCATAAACTACATCATTTGCAAAGCATAAACAGTAACAACTTTGAGTGATTTTTGTAAACTGAGTGATTTAATGAGTTACAACATATAATAATCCATTAATAATTATCAACGTTTTTTCTCCCCTCAAATCCATGAATTGGTCATTACAGATTGCAAAAAAGTCATAAATTTTGTTTTTTTTTTTAAAGAAGTATAAATGTATAAATGATAGGGGTCGATTTAATGACACAAAGAGACTTCTTCTTTTTTAATAAAAATATATAATAATTTATTTTTATTATATAACTAGAATTGATCACAAAAACTGTTTTGATATAAAACATAAATTATATTTTAATATACTCTAAATTAATTCCAAGGAGTTAAATACCATTTTTCAAAAACAGTCAACATGAATTCTAACATTGCATTTCATGCACTCTTAGTGGACATTTTTTAACTCTATGAACACATTTCTTTTGTTTCCCTTCTGTGGTACGTTGAATAAAATGTTCTATTGGGTTCATTCTTATTTCATCCAAAACATGTTTTTAAAAAACATTTTATAAGGAATTGCAAATAAATATCTTCATTACACCCCCCCCCCCCCCTCCCCCAAAGCATTCGTTTTTTAAGATAAAGCAAAGTCACTTGAATGCATGAAGAATTCAATCAATTTTTTAGACATCCATCTGTTATTTTAAAAGAAATTTTTGTTATTTTATCATGCATAAATCAAACTTTTTAAAACCATATGGTCTATAACTTTTTTTTATCAAAAAGTTTTTTTCAAAAACTTGAGTCCGAGTTTTATTCTTCAATTCATCTTCCACTTCTCGGATCCTGTTATTTATTTATGCAAGTATCACTCTTTCTCCCAATGGTGAAAGAAGTTGAACTTGGTTTTGATCAAGAAGAATTTTATCCTTTATCTTTTTGTTGGAGGTTTGTGTGTAAAAATAATTAATTCCTTCACATCTTTCCCATGGACATGGACTTCAATGTATTCTGGAGTATCCAATAAATTTTGGTCATCAAAGTTATTTTAATGTATTTTTTGTTTATCAGAAATTGTAGCAAGGCAACTAAATCAATATATCTATTAACCAATAGTAGAAATTACTTCAGTCCAAATATTATCATTTTATAATAAATTGATATATTCGAAAATGTATCCTGACTCTATGTTACAAATAGTAAAACTGAATTGTACTCATTTTGCTATTTATGGTATTTGATACTCATTTAAACTACACTGATATATAGATCTGCTACTCTTAAATTAAGTCCTTTTATTCAATATTAGTTACATTTTGTTTTACATCAGAGAGAGGAAAAAGTCTTACTACTGTAGGGAGAAGAACCTTCCATAATTAAATAGCATTATTAGTGCATGAATAATATTATACTTATAAATAAACTATAATTTTACTATGAATTTTTATCAAAGTCTACAACAAATGAAGGTATAATTTTGTATAATTAATTCTTCTTTAAAAAAAAAAATAATCAATGAACAGTTATTAAAAGAAGAATTCGAACAACAGTTGTCCCAACTGTTATTCATTTTCTAATCATGAAAATGTAACTTTACTCCTATGTATTACTCTAAGGATGGAACCCGAAATTAAAATAAGGAGTTTTATGAATGTTATGTTGATTTTGTTACATAGATAGATCGATTGTAGTTTTCTTGAATTAATTATAATTGAAACCCTTGTCAGGTCTATAGGTCCCCTTATCTTGATGTATGATAATTATATTTGAAGAGATATATTTTACTTAAAAAACGATGAAACATTAATTGTTATGACTTTATCTTCACACACAAAATTCAAATGTATCATAGCTTCATTATTATGATATCAGTGTGAAAATAATCTTTGAATAGATATATAGTATCTATTCAATCAAATCAATATATCTTTACCTAAGCATACATAGGTACTTTTATGAAATAATAAGGAGATACATATTTATATATAGTTTATATCTCATTTATTTGCGTAATAAACCCAAACTTTTAATATAGTCTCGTTTTCTCTTCTTTGAAAATGACACATACATATATTTTATATTATTCTTCAGGTCTGAATTTAAGCGTATTTAACAACATACAATAAGAATTAACAGTATTTTAGCATTTAAAAGAAAAATATACACCCTACCCTCTATTTGTATTATACAAACAAAACATTAAATATAAATAACAAAAAATAGCAAATATGTATGTATAATAAAAAAACGTAGAAATTGTGTAGACACTAGAATAACAAACATTACAGTTTAAAATTATTACTCCCAGGTAGAAATTTCCGCTAATTTATCGAGAAAAAAGAAAATTATGAAACTTTTCACAAAACTTGTATTGCTTCATATCAAATCCTTCAGTTCTAAGGTAACTAACTTTTTAAAAATGATAACAGTATGGCATTATTACTATTTATATTGTACACACTACACAACAATTTTTGAAGTACAGCATGTAAGTGTCATATCAATCATAAATATAATGGCTAAAACTAATGCGCCATGACAAAACGTCAACCCGCTCACTAATTATAAGATACTTACATAGTTTAATTATAGTGGGAATATCTTTATAGCGAAACTTCTTTCAAATTATCAAAACATTTTCAAAGCTAGTTGTATGGCTTAAAACTATGTCGAATGACGTCTTTCTCAAACTTGTTAATCAATTTCATATAATGATTAATTATTTAAAATAGTTTGTTAACATTGACTGAACACTCTATGATGTCAATTTTTATGTAATTATCATTAACCATAGGGGTTTTAAGAAAATAGATGCCGGAGGAAGGTTTACATACATCAAAGAAAGCACTTCAATTTGAAGGGTTCAATTGAATAAGTGACTCACCAAACCTACAATCTTCGTCATATACATGTTCTTTTAAAAATTGTATTACTAAAAAATTATTTGGAAATAATTTGAATATATACACTTTCCACATCAAAGTTTCTATATTAACTAACAAAGAGTCAAAATTGACTCCGCAGTTACTAATATTTCAGTCATTTTGGTGTTACTCTGAGTATTAATCACATAAAAAGTTTAACATACAAAGACATGTTTTTATTTCCAATCACCCTGTAACCACTTTGTTTATTAGCATATTCCGAGCTTAATATGTAACGTTGAATTATTATTATTATTGGTATTGATAAATATAGATACATCTGTCTGCAGAAATTTTATATCAGGGGTTGACAAACCCAATTTGGTATCAATCAGTAAACCAAATTTGAATCCTTTTATAAATTTTGTTTCATTAGCAATGATTTGAGTCATGTTGACATTACATTATGTTAATTTAGAATAAAGTTATTTCGAATAATGAAGATTTATCCCCTGACTCCATTCAAGATCCAGGCTGCTGATTGTACGTTTAACAATCTTTTGTAAAAAATTCTTCAGAAAAATTCGATTGATGCAAGTGTTTGACCACATTTACACTTTAGCTGGCTAAAACATGAAACCAATCTTTTTTGCTTTAATTAAAGCTGAAAGCTTTTTCCTAAAAGTAAGTTCATCTCCCCCATGTACGTACATAAAGAAATCAACCTAGGGCTGTGTTGACTAGAGAAATTATATATCAACTCAGTTTGACTCAACTTTAGTCATTAATAAACATACCTATAAATGAAAATATATCTAAGTTTTTTTTGAATATTTGAATATTAAGTTTATAATACTAATTATTGATTTGTATAGGAGTAAAATTTATCAATATACATATATATATATATATATCTAAATAACATTATCGTCAAAAGTTTACAGCTGTACGGAAGAAAGGCTAGCTACCATATGTTTTTTTGTTTTTTTTTACTTTCTTTTTTCGAAAGTCAGGGTTGAAGACAAAAAGAAAAGCTGTTTTTTAACTACATGACTTGACTCAATGACTCAATTGGATACAACACTTAATCACTGGCTCATTGTTTTCAATAACATAACTATACACTATTAACAATCAGAACTTTTATTATAAAAAAAATAATCATTATTTTTTTTAGGCAGGGGGGGGGGCATGAAAATATGAGTAATAAATACGACTACTAATTAATTTTCCCTTCTCTGTAGTAGTATTTTAGCTTGTTCACTATAGTGTAAATGACAAATAGTATACAACATAGCAAATATTAAAATACATAAAGCACCCCAAGACATAACAAAAGAAAAAGAAAAAAAATAGAACTTGGATTTTTTGTATTGTTCTAAGCAGTCATCTCCCCTATTTCAATATTTATTTTAGTCATTTTTTGCTTCATTTTATATTTGAACAAATTGTGGAATGGATGCAATGAATAGTTAATGATTCATTACCCAATTTTGCCTCGAGTTATTTTTGATTTCATGAATTTTGGATTTGAATGTTTAATGTCCATCGATAAATAAATAAATAACTATACATAATATTCATTTTTCTATGCTGTTGTAATATTTAATTTATTATCTCTAGCAATGTTTTTGGTTTTGTGCAATGCGTTCCAGACACTATGTTATTTCATAAGTTGAATCGATCATTGATATATTTAAAAAAAAATACTATGTACAAATGTAACAAATCAGGCTTTTATTACAAAAGTCAATAAACATTGAACATATACATATATGCAATGTTTTATTTTTATTTTTGACTGTATATAAATTAAGTTTTATAGAACGCGCCCTAGAACTAAATACAATATTTGACTCATAGATTTAAATCTGGGACCGTAAAAATTGTCTAAAAGTATTCATTTTGATTTCAAATTATCCTCTTTTTTGTTTGTTTTTAACCAGCCTTTTGCCAAAAGTTACATTAAGAGCCTGAATGTTTTTTTTTGTTTTTTTCTTCTTCCGGCAGAAAATTTGTTTTTGTAGTAAAAATAAATACAGAAAACACACACACCTAAAAATGAGATACTCTAATGCACAACCTTCTAATCGGGCCAACTTATGTTTTAATTGTTTAACCATAGCTTTGACGTTCTATTTTTGGGTTCATTGTAAAAATGTGTACATATGTGAGGATTAGATAACTTAAAATTTAAGTAAATTTATCAAAAAGTACTGGCAACAGCCTGCGAGTTCTTTTTATTATTACTAATAAGTAAGGATGTATAAAAAGGGCCCAGCTGACATGGACGTAAAGGACGGTTGTTAGCAACATTTGTCTTTTCAAACTTCTTTTTCTTCTTTTATGACTCAGTTCTATTCAATTCAAAAACAAGTGCCATTTTTAATTAAGTTAAAAAATGCCTGAGGATTTGATTCAAGGTCTTGGGTCGCCGACAATGGAGGTGGCAACGTTTGAAACTTTGTCAAGGATATAAAAATCAGTCGAGGAATTAAGATTTTTTGCGGTTGCTAAAAGCATTTGTACTCGTAACTCAGTTTGCCTTGTTCATAAGCTCTCTCAGCTCGCTACAAGATAACTTTATGAACGAGGAAATAGTCGTAAAGCACAAGCTTGTTACTTAGCAAAAGCCGACCTCATTAGAAACAAAATCGATCGAGTTGTAATAGCAGTATTTAGTAGAAACGAATGCTAGTTCGTCACACTTTGTTGAGTAAAGTCACAACTGGGAGTTTCTAGAGAGTTGACATTTTGAATGTAGGACAATACAAATCTAAAACTAATTATAGGTGTATTTTATATTATTAATTTGCATAGGTGATTGTAAAAAATGAGTTAAAATGTTTTAAACGTTCACAGTTAGCTAAGAGTCAAAATTTCAAAAATTTAAGGGAAAGCTAGGAAGTTAAGAAAAAATAATTCACCCTGGAGACGTAATCTTTTTTTGTAATGTTGTCATCATTCCTTTCTAATTAACTTGAAGTAAATACCTGGTCAATAATTTCTAGATATGCTTTGACATTACAAATGAGCTATCAAAAAATGTCTAAATAATGTTCCTTAAAATACAAAAATCTTACAAATGCGACACTTTAATTCGTTTTCATCTGATATGCTTAAGTGGGCATAAAAAAAACTGTGATAAAGTATTCAAATAATAAATAATAATAAATTTTCTTCATTCTCATCCATATTATTATATACTCAAACATCATGCATACCATTTTGTATACCATCCATTTATTTTTGAAATTGAATGCATCCTTGTATTAAAATAAAATGAATATCATATCCTCTATGTTTCATATAAAGAAATATAATTATAGCCACTTGCATTGATATTTATTATAATGCCATTTTAAATTTTTTTTTAAAAGATAAATTTATAGATTGAATTTATTCATTTCTTGACTTATAAATGAATTATGAAAGTCGTAATATGAATATGGATTTATATATATACATATAATACATACTAATATGCAGTTTTCTATTGCATATTAGTTGACATGATGTATTTCAGTGTTACCATGTGCATTATGATGTCATTTGGGGCATAGTTTTTTCACGACACTAGTAATGAAAAATGACATTTCATTTCAAATACATTTCACTCAATGATGACATCATCAATTTATTTCAGATGTATTGTATGTATAATTAATAAACATTCAGTTTTTATAATGCATTTTGAACAAAATCTACAATCATATACATAAATGGGAATTTTTTAATTCTTCTCTTAATGAGAAATATGTTTTCACTACAATGATCAAATGAATATAATTTCAAAGAAAAACAAAAGTACCAACTGTCCTTTTTTTTAATCATAAAATTGTATTTTTTTATCATCAACAAAAGTAGTATCCCTAATCAAAAAAGTTTGTAAAATATGTATGCAGATGACACTAGATATTAATGAAGTTACATGATGCGTCGAAACAATTTTTTAAAGCATAGATTTAATTAAACTCTTTTAGATTTATAAAGAAAATAGAATGAACATTAATTTACACCAATCATGTTGAAGGATTTTCATAATTTATGCGAACTAAAAGAACATCTTCATTTTAGCCATCATGTGAAATGATAATCTGGAGGCAAATGTGTCATCATTTTAAGTAATTACGATTATAAAGAAAAGGGAAATTGACCATTACTGAGGGTATATGTACGTATTTATCTACTATATATATTTTTTTAAAGTTCACTAAACTCTTTTGACTTTTGAGTTCCCATTGTTTTACATTGTGGGCGGGCAGTTTGCCAAAGGACAGCATTACAAAACGCCCATTTCCGCAAAAAATATTATATATCCATTTTTTGATCCAGTTTAAAATGAAAGTGTGATCAATATAATAGTCCACACTCTTTCAAATTTATATATTGATTAAAGAGCTGTGTAACATTTATCTTCTCATATTATAGTAAATTAATAAATGTGTCATCTCAACAAGAAACCAAGTTTATCTGAAATATTTCAAAAATGAGTTAGAACTGCACTCATATTCTTGAAGACATTCTTTTTTGTTTGTATTAATAGGTTATTTCGATTAATTGAATAATGACTCCAATAATTGCAACTTAATTAAGGGAAAAAAATACCGGCCACAATCAAGAATAAAAAACACCTGGTGTTTATGACTATGATGTTACTATTACTATGATTCATGGTGAACATGATAGCGGATTAAGTTGATTCTTAATAGTTCTTAAACGGCACTTGAACTGGTTTTAGCAAACTACAACTAAATAAATCTCTGGGGCTATGAAAAAGATGGACGTTTTTTCAGGGACCATATCGGCTCCATATATAGTTGCAACATTTATCCGATTGCTCTATTGGATAGACAATAACCCTCGGCTTCTTGATTAAAAGTGACATTTTAACAAAAACCGCGCAATAGGTCTTAAAATGACTCCTACATATTTGACCGCTATATTTATGAAGTAAAAAAACTTAAAAGTGGATTTTCTTCTTTTCAATATTTGAAAATAAACTTGCTTTCTTGTTGACTTGACACAAATGCTCTTTCAAGATAAAGCAATAAATGTTCGAATTGTGGTGCTCTTTACTTTTGTAACTTTCTGAGTAGGTGGGACAAAAAAATTGTTCTTGTTGGCAGGGGATATCGGTCTTCATTATCTTATTTACTCCCATGATAAAAGGATCCAAGTGATATTTTTATGAATATTTGAGTTGTATTAGTCCTTTATATTGTACACAAAATCAGTCCCGTACCTAGTACTTGTCCTTTAAAAACGACATTAGTTGTTCTGCACATAGTGAAAATGCAAGTTCAACAAAACCTTGCTTAGTTCAAATTTGATCTGGATGGTTTTGCTATAGTACAATTTTTAATTTTCGGGACTCTTTTACTAACAAAATCAAAGCATATAACTACATGCAAAAATAATAAAATGTTGGTTTGTAGCACTGACAGTCTCAAACAGTTCTACATGGAATCCGGATTCTTTGGGGGTAATGGTAGTGAAATGGTTCTCAACATCGGTCCTGCTTGCGTTGTCAATAGCAAAACTAGATGTAAAAAATTTCTTTTTTACAAACAATTTTTTTATCTTGGTCTAGGGAATGAAGTAGTTTTGACTTGGGTATTGATACACCTTTTGGGACAGACAAATAACGTATGAGAATATCTTGCGATTATTCTTAATTTAGGAATAGTTGAAGTGAATCTTTATCATTGTTATAGGTAAAACCTGAATGGAATCCGAAATAAATTGATGATGTCATATTTGAGTAAAGTTTGCTCCATGGGAAGACTTTCATGACCAATCTAGATGTGCTCTTAGGATACTTAGTAGGAAACGTTAAAATTTTAGAACAGATACATCCAATCTTACTTGTGCTTCGAACCTCAACTCTTAAGAAGCAGTGAAAATATCCAGGTATATAAAGAAGATTCACGCAATTAAAGATAATGACGACATTTGTTCTTTGTCTTTAAGATTGAGAAAAATAATAAAGAGGCAATAAAAAGTACATCGTGGTAAGGAATAAATTATACAAAATATGTACTTATTGACATATTTAATTTACTTTTTCAAAAATACTTTATTTGTTGAAATTGAAAAGGACGTTCCCTGACTATTTTACTAAAAGGTTTTCCACTTCAGTTTTTTCTAAAACTGAAAAAATAAACGACTCGAAAATTAATCATTTGATTAAAAAATAAGTAAAAATCTATGTAATCGAAATCAAATTTCATCAAATTCTGAGTTGTTGTAGAGAAAACCATCAAAGGAGGTCATGTCTAATAATGACCCATATATCTATATATGTTTTTAAAAAAAGAAATATGACATTTTAATAATGATATTATTTTACATAAATATATTATGGATGTAGTAAGCACTCTGAAGATTATTGCTGAGTTATTTGATGAACATATATATATGTAGATCTATGTCAACTGATTTCTAATAATAGAAATGTATGATCAAATGAATATGCTATTGAATCATCTTTTGAATTGATGTGCTATTATGTGATCCATTATTGACTTAATGCAAAAATAATAAAACTAATGAGTGAAGTGAGACACATTCTATATCTCTATAAAAAATGGTTTATATATTAATTTACAGACACAAACATATTTTGTGTAGTATGGGTAGTTTATCAGCCTTAATTAGGATCTAGTGTCTGCTTTATTATAGAGATATATGTATAGTGTTCATCTTGTGTCCATCTTGTTAGAAGCATAAACAACTAAATTTATCAAATTAGATTTTACAAATCTATCACTCATTTTAATAAATCAAAACCTAATCATATTCAGTATGAAAGTATTTATACATTTATTTATTATCCAGAACAAAACTTAATTATAAAAAGGTATACATTTCATAGGTATTTTCACCACCTTTATTCATTAATTTGAATTGCTTTATTATTTCTGAGCCTTTCTTGAACATCTACTTGTCTCTAATATATTTTTAAAGTTATTTAATGAAATTTTCTTAAGATTTAATAAGAAATTTGTCACTTTTATTTGTATAAATGTATCCACTATACATGACGTCACTTCGATTTATAATGCATTCTGTGACGTCAATGAAAACACTTTACGTATATATGTAAATATATAAATCGTCTCAATTAGATTAGTAATGCATTGGTATGTTTTGCAAAAAACCTATTTTTTGCAAATTGAAAAGAGGATTATGGATCTTTTAACATATTTATAAATCATTTGCAACTAATTAATAACTAAAACAAAATACTTATTGATTAGTTCACTCAATGGTTAATTAGTATCTTAATTATATGTTATTAAAAATTAATAGATTTATTGCTGATTCTGTTTGAGAAATTTAACAAACATTAATTAATTAATGCTTATAAACGGCTCAATATTTCCTTAACACTATAAATGAAAAGCTTTCTAATCAAATCTAATTTAAGAAAATGTACATTTCGGCTCATACATAATGTTTCTTTTGACCATATATTCTTAATATAAAAGTTAATACTCAATATTAATACATGGAATGAATAAAATATATATGAATCCATATGTCTATTTAGTCATTATTAATTACCTATGAGTACATTAAATATTAGATTTAGGGGGATAAATGTAGGTTGATTATCTTTTAATTATAATTAATCAAGATAAGGAAAACATATTGCAAAAAATATAATCACTATTTTTAATAAAAATGATACTAAGGTAATAAAAAGGATGTTGGAATTGGAATTTTTCATAATTTGCGTTGATTGATAATTTAATTATGTCAATATTTTTTTAGCTCTTAATTAGTCGTCCTTAGTCTATTTCCTAATTTATTTCAGGTAGCATTTATACATTTAAACCTTCGCTAAAGTAAATATATATGTATATTTAGATACAACAATAGTAAAGCCTTCTTATTAAGACATTCAAAAGGCAGACTCAAAAAAAAAAAATCATTTATGGCGTTACGCATAGGAAAAAGTAGGATTCAGAGCTCCAGTTTGTCACTCTGATATATGTGGCATTTATAGTGGATCCAAAAAATCTAATAAAATCTGATCCAGGGATGTTTTAGGGGGAAAACTCTACCTAATAAACTAGATAAACAGAGTTGGGCCCTGGTTATAGATCTCATTTCTACTCCTATTGGGATAAGAGTGTATCAGAATCATAAAAAAACAAAAACCTTGAAATAAATCCTCTATAGTGAAAAACATAGCTACATTTCTTTTCTTTTCTTTTTTGACATCAGATTCATCTTATCTAAAGTTCACAAATCAAAGTCAAATATGTAGGTACAATCCTGAATTTATTCGAGGGCTTTAGACCTACATAGAATCATGTAGCACACTTCGTTATAGACATAGCTAAAGAGTTTTAACATATAGAGGGAGGTTACTTTTTAGTTAATCAATCAATATATGTATGTATGTATGGATTTGAAATTACATACTCATATAGATGTGACGCTACCCCATGAATTCATTTTGAGAAGAATCTTGTCTAAAAAGGATATGAGAGATCATACGTATGTATATATGGTGTCAATAAATTCCCTTCTTGTACAAAAATGGTCTATATGACACCATGCATCTGTTCGGCTTTACGTTTTAATTCATTCAATATGATATCTAATAACAATTTACCAAAGGAATAATACTCCAATTAGAAAGAAATAACAAAATGTCGGTTTATGACTTCTAATAGTACATAGGAGGCCCTTGAAAAAAAAAAAAGAATTGAATACCATCATTTTCTATCTGACGTAAATCCAATTACTCAAAATATCCAATAATAGTTTTTTTTTTAAATATTATTTATAAAATTTTTTAAAAAGGGGATTTTTTATATACATAAGCTTGAGATTTTTATATCTTATTTATTTTTACTAATATATTGATTCTATCAACTTTATTCATAATGTAAAAATATATACAAATTACAATAAATTCTTATATATATATATATATATATATATATAACACTTTTCTATTTTATTTAGATGGAGTGTCACAAATACTGAATACAGTAAAATAAAGAATATACAAACCAATGTAAGCATTCAAATTAAATATTGTCTCTAAGTAGTAGCAAAAACTAATTCAATTATATATATATATATATATTTCTAAATAATATTTCTTATGATTTTACGCAAAATTTGAAAATGTTTTATGGAATTTACAATATTTACAGTACATGTGTATATGTTCAAATTAAAGGAGAATTTCTAATATTTATATTTGTATATCGTTTTGTCACAGTGAATGCTAAATTTAATAAGTCAAATAAAGGGGGAAGTATAGAAAGAAACGCGCGTTATACAAGCTACATTTATTTTGTTTCCTTTATTTATCCTTTCTTTATGTGACTAAAATTACCTTTTAGAGGGTAAAAAATTGTAATACTTTATACAGATTATAATAATAAGGCTTTGAGGGCGTGAAGCGGCCTCTAAGTGTCAAAAAAAAATTTCAATTTTTCAATTAGTACACGACAAAATGTAAAGAAAAAATTAATTAGGGGGAGGGGGAGAGTAAGACCTTCAAAAAAGTTCAATTTGCTCACTTCATATGGACTGACATCCTTATATATATACATAAAGAGTTATCAGTAGGAATGTAAATAATATGCAAATCGAGCTTGTAATAAAAAAGTGGAGTTGGCTCTTCAAACAGGTCTTTTTGTTTTCCAATGCTGTTATCATTTTTCCAATATTACTGAGGGGAGAACATCTACCTGATAGTAAAGATGTCGCATGAAGGAATACATGCATTAAGTTTAATAAAGCCAATAAAATGTAAACAAAAAGGGCTCAAGTCCTCGTATAATTATTATTAGTTAAAAATATATAATTTCCTGACATTAATTTCAGTTAATTTTCTTCCTCTCATCTATGTTATTATTTATTGTTGTATATGTATATAATGGAAAATAGCAGCTTGTAGCTCACATTAAAACGTCATGACAGCTCAAGTTGCTTCCCTCTCAACATTCATCAAATTGTCAGAGTGGCCAGGTTGATTTTCTTTTTCTTTTTTTATTACAAGCCCGATTTGCATATTATTTACATTCCTAGATATCAGTAAAGGCAGAGTACGACTAGTCTTATTCAAAAATTGTTTTTAATGTATAAATTGACCGGTAAAAGAACTCTGTAGATATTCATTGACAATTCAACTAAAACATTAATTAAAGTACATTATCGCTTAGTATGTAATATATACACTTATAAAGCCATGGATATATGATATCATGTTTGAGTTATATTTATTACCCTTTTTTCATAAGTGGATATCAAATGTTAAAATACAGAGTATGAAGCTAACTGACAGATGTACAATGTATCCTTCAATCAAAATCAAATTTAACTCAACAAAACAGATGAAATAAATTAATTTAGAAATATTCAATTATTACTAATGAATTGACGTGGAGCATTTATTTATATGATATTTTATTATCACAAATCCAGTTCTTGCCCTTTTCGAAATAATGATATTATTTTTGTCAATACATACATGGGTTATCTTAATTTATCTTTACTCAAGATAAAATGTGTTAATGGAACCCCTTGTCTCTGTGTTTACTTAAAAGAGGTACGTACATATATTATGTTCAAGAAAATAAACATTGCAGAAAGAATGAGAGGGAAGCACTCATTTGATGAGAGAATCAGAGGAAATTTTACATTTATTTTGAAAGGCTCTTTTCATCTTATAAAAGCTTGACTCGTGTCTCTTTTTCACATACATGGATTTATTTTTTATTTTCAGAAACAAATAGCAACTCCATGACATTTTGATTTATTAGACTTTCGACATTTACATAGATTTGAATACGCATTCCTAACATAGATTTATTTCACTGTTTCTATTTACTGAGCTAGGTCAGAGCATTTTCTTATACGTAGTGTAATATTTACATATTAAATTATTGAAACAATGAAAAAAGCCGTCTTATAATCACAATGAACCTTTAGAACAGTACTAAAAATATATATATTAAGACATACCTATTATTTAATAGTTTTCACCCACAAAAAAATGTCTGTATTGACTTGTTAAAAAAACTTATACCTTCATTAAAAAATATGGCTACAAAACAACACTCAGATTAGCACTAGAATTGAATTTTGAATTTATAGAAGTGTTATTTGAAGGATTAATCATTTAAAAAAATGCTTTTTAAAAATATGTTTTACTATATATTATTTCTTACTCCGATAGATACTTTATAAGTATGTCAAACTTCAGCTAAGTTGGACAATATTGAGAGTTGCCACAAAAGAATTAGAAATTTGCAATTCCTTTAAATTATATTTCCCCTACAAAAATAAACTCTAAGCTCAATGAAATTGACTCCCAATGATACCTTTAATATACATTTAAAAGATATTCATAAGTTTCATTCATTTATGTATATACCATATATATAATTTGAAGTAACAGAGCCAAATACACTTTTTATATATTAGTTTTTTTATAAATTGATGATGGTAGTATTTGAATTTGTATGCCAAAAAATACCTTATCACAATTAAAGAAATTACAAAAGTGTATCATTTCAATTATTTTTTGGAGCCTAGTAATATTTATATGTATACGACACAAAAACATTTCAACCCATGTTTTTAATGTCAAAAACAGCTTTTGACACGAACAGAACAATTAAATTAGAAGCAATCTACTTTAATATGCATAGAATTAGTGTTCCATGAAGCTATAAAGGTTTCAATTCACTACTGATTTAAGAAAAATACACGACAAGGTGTATCATACATCTACATAGTAATAAATTAAACACAATTCGCTTTCTGGAAACGTATATGTGTAAGTTTATGAAGATACTTTTAATACAGATTTGTCAGTCACGTATGACTTATGGGCTTGGGCTTAGGTGTTGTATGTGGTATAAAAATATTGACTCCCCGATGACATAATAAAATATACAAGAATAAAAATTGTCAAAACGTCTTCAAATTTCTGAGCTCTTCCCAAAAAATAATAATACATATTATAGTAAAATGGTAATTCTTCAGATGCCAGATTGTTAATTAGTTTCTCAATTTTGTTCAAAACTTTGGGCAATGTGAACTCAGTTAATTAGTTTAAATACATATTATATGTTAGTCATAATCATGGAGCTTTTAAAATTTAAACATTTGACCGTAAGTTAAATAATATGTAATATTTTATATAATAACTTCTTTTTACTTGAGAATGAATTGGTTAACAAATATGTATGTATATATTCACAAACGATTAGCATTTTTGATTTGACGGACGGTCTATTTCAAATGAATAACTTTGTAAAACTTGCAAGTTTCTGTCTTTAGAGAAGAGTATTCATTGTCTAATTTATGGGTTTATAACCAATTTCTATCCACTAACATAAGTTTGATAACTCCTTTAGGAAATTAAACATCTGCACAATGGCTTTATAGGGTATGTATATTAGCATATTTGCATTTTCTATTTTATTTCGGGGCATTTGCATATGTGTTATTGTCCTGGTTATTACATACTCAAGTTAGATGATTACACATGAGATTTATTCCGTGTTTTACTGCAAACACATTTTGTGTTGTCGTTTATATTTTCTTCATCATCATATGCGTACATCTTATAAGAAGTTAAAATTGTACCCCATACCCATACATATTATTATAAGTATTGCTTATAACTCATTTAAATCCAATAGAGTATGATATTATAATTAGAAAGCCTCAATATATGTATGCTTCAAATTCATATGTTATATATATTAATTAATATAAAAATATATATTTCTTGTCATAAAAGGAACTAATTAGCTCCTCTGTTGATTCAATTAGTGTGCTCATTTTAAAAATTGCATAAAAAGAGTAGACAATATTTCAGTACATACATGTACATATATGTATATGTAAACTGTGAAGTTGAATCAAATTACAAATGTACAAGCCATTAAAAACCTCCCTTCAAATAATATAATATAAAAATGTATCATTTACAAATGGTTATTGGGAATGCCTACACCATATGTATCATATATGGAGGCATACTTATTTTCTACGTTTTGGTAGATTATTTTGGAAATGAGACAGACTATATACGATTTGAGTATGAGCCTTTAGACCTTTGTATCTTTTGTGCCTTGTATCTTTTTATATAACATTATGTAGGGGCAGTAAAACAATTAACAAAATCCGGTTTTGATATTATGTCAAATATATACTTCAATACGAATCACAAAAGTTTCAGATGAATTCACAAGGATTCACTCTTCTTTTTAAAATACCTATTTCATTCATTATCCCCAAAAGGTGTATTTAAGCTTTTATGAATAAGCCTAAATTCCTTTTTTGACATATTATTCACATAAATAAATCATATATATGTACATATATGTAAGGGGTGAGATTGATTAATGTACTAGCAGCTATGAAAATGAATTTGAGATCGTGAATGTGTTCTTTCAGGAGTCAATAAAGAATATCATTTACATGATATTCGCCACTTTAAATGAAAGGCTTTATAGAATATATACTTTGATAGAGGTATCTATATCCATAAAGAGTGCATCATTTCCCATGGATTTGCATACACGTAAAAGGATTATTATTTTTACATTCGTAGGTAGGTAGTTAGGTATGTGAGAACAGTGCATATAATATGCAAATGGATAAAGTTACTGATCAGTCCTCATCATCATACACACTCAACAACGAAAGCTTTCATATATTTAAAGTTGTGTTAAAAAGTCTCATGAATTCTTTTTGTTGTGAGAAGATCTATAAGCAATAATATTCATTTTTCAACACACAAAATAGCTCAGCTCTACCAAACAAGCAGTTCTAGTCTGTTATCTAGTAGAATTTATTCAAGCTCTATTAAAACCTTCCTGAACAGGGTTTTATTTACTTTATAGCCTTTTTTCCTGGCAATTCGAGGGCTCTTTTTTTTGGAGGGGGAGCGGGGAAAACCAATTAGAGAATTTAGTTTTTTTCGGTGAGTCATAGGAAAGAGGTAAGTGGGTTAGTTGGTTGGTTGATTGGTGCGAAATTCAGTTTTTGTCATGATGATCAGCTGATAGAGATATGGATGAAAGATTTTTTTTTTTTGCTGTCGAAAGGAAGATGTAACTTTTATAAACAAAATCATATCATTGTTAATTGTATTTTAGATACATTTTAATAAGTTTATTGTGGAATTTTTGTTTTTTAATCAACTTGTCCCAAGTAGATCAGTAGTGACTATTCATAAAGAAATATAGAAAAAGATAGTGCTTATTTAGTATATTTGAAATAAAATTTAATTTAACCAATTCACTCCTGGGACTCCATCTAAAATCATACACCTTCAAAACAGCCTTTTCCATAATGTTTGAAGGTGTTTGTCCCATATGGGTCCTCTTATAATTTCCTCCAACGATTTCAATATTTAAGCCTCAGATGTTGCCCCTTACTTAGTACTTTCAACAATAACACATTAAAAAAAAAGATAATATTCTTCCTTTTTATGGTCAATTTGCCCCATCAAGCCTTTGCTCACTTGTCCTTTAATAACTCTTTGACTCAAGTAGTAACATCTTACTGAATATTTAATTATATATTTACATATAATTAATAGTAACAATAGTTAATTCTTTTATTAACTACAAATTTTTTAATTTTCATGAAATAAAAAAGTGTTCAAGGTAATATTTGAATTTCAGAAGAAATTTTATTAACATGAAAAAAAAAGGCCGCAAATTCAGAAAATGTACCATAGCTCAAAATAGAGTACTCCCACATCACTCAAAAAGCCGAAGCTAATGTAAGACTCATATGTGATCATTCAACATAAGTGGTCAAGTAAAACTCATTGAAACTTTCCGACTTATAATTTTGTCTTGTATCATATACCTTGCAAATTGTCTGTTAGGGATTTTTATAAAAGTTCTGAAAATGCAATTTTGCAGATGTGGATACAATAATCGAAATTAGGAAATTTACAGAAATAGATGCAAATATTTCTTAAATGAGGATAATTAGCAACTACAAACGTAAATACGTGCATACAAAACATCAATAATTTGAAAACTTGTCCTTATCGTTAGACATGGATTTTTCAACCCAAAGATATTGCTATCAAAAGATATAGACTTGTACAAGTCTTACAGCCCTAGGATTTGGAGATTTTTATTTATAACTGATTAAAAAACCAAAGCCCTCAAATCTTTAAATCCACTTTTTATATGATTTAAAAAAAACAATATATATTCATAGATTTTTCACTTTTTTGAATCGTCAGGTACAAAGTGTCAAGGGTCATTCTTTAATTATTTTAACAATACATGTGTGGACAATTTGAGGAAAGACATTTTTTCAAAATACACTAAATCTATGCATATTTTAAAACCATTTAATGAAATATTATGATAAATATAATAAGAAGTTTGTAGTTTTCAAACTTTATTTATTTATTAAGAGAAATAAAATATTTTTTTTGACATTTAGGTAAGTCAAAAAGTTTTCCATGTGGGATAATATTTTAATCATATTCACAATAACACAGTATACTTAGTTCGAATCATATTGCTTTGTACTTAAGTAACTTTGTAGGTATGTGGGTGGGAGAAAATAAAATTCTTGGCTACAGATTGTTATAAGCATTTACTTCTTAGACTGTTATAGTTGACAGAAATACTTATTTCTCCTTCTTTTGTGTCACTAAAAATAAATTTTATAGAAGCTTGGATGAAAAGAAAAGAAAAAGATGAAATCTTCAAAAAAAAAAAAAAAAAAATTGACAATTTTCCTAACGTTAAAGGTGTTGAACAATCTCTAAATGTATAAAGTTTTCAATTTTTCAAGTGGTGCATTAATTAATATAATAAAATAAAAATATTTAGGTTTTAGACCTTCAATATTTTTAAAATTTAATGTTCACTACAGATGAGTTGATACTCTAATATATATATTTATTTATTTGCTATGAATAAACTTACAACTTAAAACATACACAGGAATAGAAATTTATAAGAATTAAAAAAAAAAAAAAAAAGTCAAATTGTACTAAACATTTGCTAATGTAAAGAGTTTGGAGAAGTTAACATTTGTCGCAGTGTGAGTCCCATCAATCTGTTTTTTTTCCTTTCTACTCTCACTTTTTGGTTCCCATTCCTTCTTTTTAAAACTTTGTTCTATCATTCATGTTTATTTGAATGAAGGGGAAAGTATTTTTTAAAGGATTAATATTGGCACGTGAGTAGAAACCTACTTTATATTGATATGTGTAAAATAAAATACATACACCTCATGAATCTATGTTCTTTCTAATAAATTGTAATTTATAGTTTTTGTATGAAATGGTATATCCCTAAAGACAAAACAAACGATATATTCACAGGTGTATTTCTTGTAGCTTACATCAATGCATGTTTATTTATTATTTAGTATAGTCAAATATGTTTACCTATATACTCAATACTTGTAAAATTCGCCATGAGGAATGTTCCCCACAAGGATTTTAAAACGCCTGTTGCCTATTTTATATTTTTTTTAAAAATATCTTTTAACAATTAGTGTGTAGAAATCTGTTAACTAGTGTTATCCTAATAGAAAATAATTCCCTTAGATTCAAAATATTGACATATAAAGATATTCAAATCAAGAAGAAGTAATATTATCAGCTTTGAAATGCTCTATGATAGTCTTTTTTTAAAATACATGTATAACTATGGGTAACAAATATCAGGAGTTTGTTTATAAATCAAAAAATATTTATTTAATCATCAAAATTCATACTAAAAAATTTTCCAATTTTCAAAACAATCTGCGTGTTGCTGCTCCAGTATAGCTTTCAATACCACATTCGTTTCGGTTTGTATCTCTTCCACTGATTTAAAACGGTTTTCACTGAGGTGTATTTTGTGTTTAATGAATAGTCAGAAGTCACATGGTTCTATGTTAGGTGATTACGGCGGCTGCAGGTCGATATAGGTTGAGTTTTCGACAAAATCATCACGAATTACGAGTGCAATGGGAGATGGTGCATTATCGTGATGCAAAAACCAATAACTGTTTCTCCATGGATCCGGTCTTTTTTGACGCACAGCGTTACGCAAACGACGCATAATGCTCAAATAATGTTCTTTATTGACAACTTGGCCACTTGGAAGGGATTCATAATGCAAAAAACTGTTAACATCAACATTGTCCATAACAAGATATTACAAACTACTGCCCAAAAAATGCATTCTACAAAATACTGATTAGCATATTGAATCAAAGAATAATCAGATGTATCTAGATTTATCACCCTAACTCAGAAAGATTTTATGAGATCTCTTCTATAGATAAATGTTCTTAGTTCTATCCAAGAAGTTATTGACTGTACCTTCAATGGGGACTTCTCAGCTCTTTTAAGGGACTTCAAAAAGTATTTAATATTATCTCCTATTAGTAGTTATATCAATATATATTTCCTGACGGTTCTGTATACCATTTTCTTCTAGAACCGATGCCCCGGATTCTTAAAATAAGTTTGTTTGTTTGTTTAGCTCCTAGATTAGCCCCACCTCACCGGAACTTAATCCGGTATCAGCCGGTTGTGAACTACCTAGGAGCTAACTTTATTTTCAAAAATTTCATCAAAGGTACATAATAATTTATAGCTTCTGAAAATGAATTCCTCCAGGAAAATCCTACGGTCCCCGATCTCGTCATAGAGCTCTTTAATTTTTAAATGCGTCCGTGGACAGTGATAAATGAGGTGGAAGGGAGTCTCCTCGTTTTCTCCACAAAGCCGGCAGATGGGACTTTCTATTTTGTTTATTTTGTAGAGGTGTCTCCCGAGGTCTATATACTCAATAATTAACTCGACAAGGAGATCTTTATTCAGCAACTCTGTTTATTATTGGAATAAATGGTATCTATAAAAAAGTTCATATTGACCCCTGAATAGGCGAAATAAAAATAGATGACCAAACTTTGTAAAGTATCCGAAGTGGAGTCAATAAAATCAATGGGAGCTACCACTGATAATATCCAGAAATTTGGAAAAATGTCAGGACTTTCAATAAGTATAAATAAAACACATATATTGACAAATTGCGAGGACATATTAAAGATACACTTTGGAAAATTAGGATTTATAAAGTCCACTTATACTTGGTATCTGAGTGTCAGACTTGTAAAAGAGATGCTCTAGTTAAAATTTGTAACTAAGCTGCCAAAAAATGTCAAATTTTATAAAAAAAACCATTTCTTCTTAAAATCGATGATCCATATTCAAATAAAATATGTTAAGAAATATATGGGGTTAGTAATGGTTTAATTTGGGGCCAATCCAGATCCTATATTGAAGACATGATGAAAACTCTTAACTTTTCTTGAATGTAAAGATCACAAAGAAGCAACGATTTCTCTGCTTTCAGAATCAGAAATGAGTTTAAAAAGGAGACTAGCTTCGAACTCAACAAAAGGATATCCGTCGGAATTATTCGTGATTGTGAAAAGGTGAAGACTGTACGGGAAAGGGATGTGTAGTACATCCCTTTCCAGCTCAATTATCGGGAGTGAGCCGCAACTTTTGGGATCCAACGAGCTCATGCATTTTAACAACAGGTTAAGAAGTAGAGACAAATATTTAGAGGTAGAAAGTTATTTGCAATTCTGGACTCTAAAAGTAAGCATTTGGACCTTCAAGTCCGATGTGCATCTCATTAGTAGTGATCCAAACCAATCCAATTAGAAGAATTTGGTCAAAATACAAGAAAAACTCGGGAGTGTAAATAAAAAATTTGGACCCCAGAGTAATCTTAAAGAGCCCTAGTACTAATACGCATCAAAAGTGGCTGATGTACAGATTGTCAACTACTTCTCTTTATACTTCCTATGAACTCCTTCTTCAGAGGTGGCTTGCTATTAGTTTAAACTCTCACTGCATATATGTAAATATTTAGGGTCTGGTTGAAATCATTTTTCCCTCTCATTTATATTATGTCGCATTGAAGATTTAAATTTTACTGTTTTATTATGAATTTGTACTCTAACCTTCATCCGTACATAGAGACACTTTTAGTGATATTGACGTTCTCTTCATGTTCAAATAAAGATGCTGTGTGTCTTTTTAACATTTTAATTTTTATTTGTTTTTATAATATTAGTTGTTGATTAATTTTTTTTTGTATTTAAATAATTGAAGGAGGATGAGTAAAGAAATATTTTTTCTAAAACTTTTAAATTACTAGGGGAAAATTAAAAAAAAAAAATTTCGTGAGTAAAATTTTTTATAACTCTATGAACATGGAAAATAATTTAATTTCTTAAAAGGAATTATAACTTAAAAAAGAAATTTGACGAAAAAGTATGTCTTACGCGAACACAATTGCTTAAGTTTTTTTTAGTTTTTTTCTACTTACATATTAAAAAATCCATACATTAAATATATTATTTTGATAAGTTCTATGATGTATAATAATGTAATGCTAATTTCATTAAATTTTTATGGAATTAAAACTCAATATTTATATTAAAAAAGTACTCTATTCATCAAAGTACAGTGATTTTTTGCATCTCTGCTGTCAATAGAGTATACAACATACAATGCTGCAACAATTTCAAAAATAATTTTTTTTATAGTTAAAATATGTAGTCATGTATATACATATAAAAAGAAATTATTTATGAAAGAAAATATAATCTGTCAATAAATTGTACGTGACACCCTAACGTAAAATCAGTGATTAAAGTTTGACGAATTATCTACAAATCGTTTCAGTAATTGTTTTCTTCATAAGTTTAATCGTGTCTTCAGGATTTACAAATACATTATATATAATTATCTTACACATACATATAAAATATAAAAAATATACGCAGTATAAGTATAAGCAAAATAGTTGGTATTTATGACGTCATTTTATTTATTAATCGTGAGTGGTTATTATTTTTTTTGTCACAAATGTTCCTGATTATTCTTCTAACTAAATAATTTACACTCTATTTTGTTATCAAGAGTGAATTTTTCCCTTTATTGATGCACTAAACGTCGATTGGTTAAATAAATGAATATAAATTATTTTTTTAAATGTTTTTTTTTTTCATTTTAATAATGAAATTGCATTTTTTTTTCAACTAAAGTTGCAAACTTATTGTGAAACTTATTAGAAAATGGTATTTTCAAAAGGAAGATATTTTAGGCTCAAATTACGTACCGGGAACAGATAAAATTTTTAAATACATGTAAAAAAAATACTTTCAAAATGAGTACTATTTTATTATTGCTTCAACCTAACACCCCCCCCCCCTCAAAAAAAAAAAAAGAAGTGCCTGCATATTTATTCGTTGGAAAATAAAATTTAATTTCAATATGAATAACAATTAGACTTCTTTGATGCTCATAACTCATATACAATAATTTTTGTTTCATAATTAATACACTTGTACAAAAAATGATGAGTAAAAATGATAATTAAATATTGTTAAACAGAAAATTTAAATTAAGTCCAACTTTAGAAATATACATAAGCAAAAAAGGATACAATTACATCCATTGCATGTAAATTAACTTTTTACCACAAGGAGGATCACCTTTTATATTTGTAACCTCGAGATTGATTCATCATGATAGTAAAAAAAATACTGAAAACGCTTTAACTAAGAGGTGCAGAGTATTTGTAACGCAGAATATAATATGTTGGTATATTTTTAAATTTAAATTTGAGATATTTTAGAGAAAGGGACATTTTTAGTGATCTAGAATAGAGGGACGTCACAAAATTCCTTTGCCGAAACAAAATATTAATAAATATAGAAAAATTTTCTCACATTAAACGTTTGAAACATATTTTTAATGAAAAGATTTGGTCTTTGATGGTGAAATAACTAACTTTGTATGCAACTTCATAAGGAAAATATCTTTTCTTCGTCAAGGATGATGAAATTTTAAAGTTATTGATTATAAATATTTACTGTGTCAGACTAGATTATAGTTAGGAATGTAAATCATATGCAAATCGGGCATGTAATAAAAAAGTGGAGTTGGCTCTTCAAACAGGTCTTTTTGTTTTCCGAAGCTGTTATCGTTTTTCTTTTCCCTTAAGAAGGTAACATCAACATAATGTTTTACAAGAAAAGAACAGTCGGCAAAGATTATACATATCATGGAGAGGAACAAAGGAAAAATTAAATAATGGATATCATTCATTGAGGAGAATGGAGTTAATGATATTTGTGAAATTAATAATGAATCTGGAGTAACGTATTGTAATGTTTGTGGTTTGATGTTTTCATTTGTATACATATATAATGGAAAATAACAGCTTGTAGCTCAGTAAAACGTCATGACAGCTCAAGCTGCTTCCCTCTCAACAATCATTAAATTGCCAGGGTTGCCAGGTTGATTTTCTCTTTCTTTTTTTATTACAAGCCCGATTTGCATATGATTTACATTCCTACATATTACATATATATTGGTTGACTAAAAGGAATTTGTGTAAATTGTAGAGCTGTAATCATCGGGGAGTGGGGCAGCAAAGCATGAGCAAACTTATAAAACGTTCATAGACGCAATATGGTGCAAAATTTCTGAGTCTTAATGATAATAATTACACTACAACTTTGTTTCCTTCATTCAAACGTTTTTACCTTACCAAATGACATACACAATACACACATTTTTATCTTCATGTTATGGTATTTCACAACCTTTTGTTTAAAAAAAGAAACAAAAAATGAAAATGTATTTATTTTTATTTTTCCTTAAATGAAGTCTTTGTAGCTCTCATACTAGCTTTGAAGAGCCGACAACGTTCTCATGAATTTTCCATGCCTGAGGATGTGACTTTTATCGAGGGAAGATACAATTTAATGATTAAAAAAAGAAAAAAATGGTTGATTTTATTGTTCTTTTTTGTAATTATGTTCTCTGTTGGATCGTTGAGGAGAAAACATCACCCTCTAATCGAATAATAAAATATTTTCCGCGTATTTTTGTTGCAGATTTTGCTGAAAATGTATAATGAGCAAAAAATATCGGGAAATTTAAATTTAATTTTTTTTTTTTTTTTTTGGGGGGGGGGATTCTGAAAGGCATAAATATATTTGTTTTTTATGTTCACAATACTGTCACTGAAATTTGTATCAAATAACTACAGGACAAAATATTTATTAGTGTTTGAGATACGCTTCCTTCTGTGAGCAACTAAAATCGAACGTCTGAAAGATAATAACTAATATGGAATTTAATGAAATGTTATTGAAACCAAAAAAAAAAAAAATGAATATTGGAGACTGTATTCTTTTGAAAATTTGAGAATCCGACGTTTATTTCTCGAGGTACATAACCTATTACTCAAGAAACCAAATATTCGATTTTTAATTTAATTGAGTATCTAAACTCAGCAGTTATTGCTCCATAATTATTGACTTAATATAATTTTTGTAACTGTTTTGAAAATTTGAAGAAGAAAAACACGTTGGCATTGCTAGATGGGGATTAAATGAACATTGATGATTGAATAAAGATTTTTGATTCCTGATATTTTTTGCCCATAGTAGTAGTTCAAATATAACTGTAAAATTTTCCCTGCACCTAATCCTACTTTTAAATATGGAAGACAGGTCCTACTTTCTGAGACTATAATACTTAGAACTATAAATAATATGCACTGAATGTGAAGATTGACATGGTAATCTTGACAATAGGATAAATGATTGAGAAAAGAGCAACTTAAGCTGTAATGACGTTTTACTAAATGATCTAGAAACAGCTATTTTCCTCTATATTTACAGAGGAAGACATAGATTATAAGTAGATGAGAAAATAAATATAATATATTAGGTAACTTAAACATGTCATTTCGAGACATGACCTCTTAATTTATTGAAAATAATAAAACTAATTATTTTATGAAAAGTCCAAAGTAAGTAAATGAGAAAAAGAATATGAATAATTAGCATAACATCAATGCTTTGATTAAGATAAAATAAATCTATAATATAAGTGCGAAACAATAAGGGTCTTAAATAATAATCTTTAATAATAATTAATTATTATTATTGTTCTTAATTTTTAGAGAAAAATGAGATTTTTATTGAATTTATATTATTGAAAGAACACGTGAAAATTATTTATTTTCAAAGCATTTAAATACAAGTTACATACGAATAAAAAGAGCTAATTATGGTTTAATTGAAGTAAACATGGAACCATTATTCAAAGTGTATGCATAATAAAATATTTCTCCAAGAGTGAGGTTGCGTTGCTTTTATATAAAAAAATTCTTCCGAATATGTTATAAATTTTTGAAATGATACATAAATATTTATCAATCCGAAAGATACCCTGAAGGTAAATGTTACTTAAAACCTGGTTTACAAATATTATATATATATATATATATATTTGTGAACAACTTCAAAAAATACATGGTTTTATTTTTAGTTACGTCAATAACCAATTATTAATGAAACTATTTAAAGTCATTATTAGTTAAATAAATAAATAAAATCATGATTCTCCTTAATAACGGTTTGTTTTCTTTATTAGAACCATAAAAATGGCAATAATGATTCTACGTTACATTAATGTGGTTTCTTTTTGTAATAAGAATGGTTTTTTAAAATTCAAAATAATCATAGAAGCTCAATATATATTGAGTACAGATTGTAAGCATTTCATAAAATAAATATATCAACTAAATATATGTTCCCAACATGGACTCGCCTCTCTGATGTCAGTGAAAATGCTGTATTTCTATTTCTATTTTATATAATCTCATTAATTAATTAATTGTCAAAGAATTTATCAAAGACATGATAACTATAACCACTCAATCTTCGAGTTGGAGACTAATAAATATATATATATGAATTAGAATTTGATATTTTATAAACTGTATGATATTACGTTTCTATAAATAATTATTTTAAATTTGTACAGATATTTATTAAAATCAACCATATTGAAAAATGACATATTTAGCTCGAATAAATGTAACCAATACCTAGAGATCCATTTTGATATTTTTCTTTCCTATCTTAAACTCAATACTATTTCAACATTTTGCCCATGTCTACTCAGCAGCCTAAACCGGCTAGTGACACACTGTCATGACGTAAATGGGTAATATGTCCGAGATGTCTCAAACAAAAATTTCAAGTGAACCTATGAAATCGGAATTCCACTTAAAATTTATCATGTAATTCTATTAATTATATGAGTCATCATACATATTCTTCAAAATAACTTTATTTAATTTGAGGAAAGAAGCTTACCCACCCTCGTTTTTTTTTCATGGATGTATGATGGTTAAAGTGGGAGGGAGGTAAGCAAAAGTTTGATCTACTAATTTGATCATTAGGGTAAAGATAACACTAATTCAAAAAACCAACAACCTTATAGTAAAATGTGTGCAGCGAAAATTTTCTGAAAACTGCTTTGCCAAAAGCCATTTCTCTGAAGAAAACAAAATCAATATATATTTGATAATGATTCATTGAATGTTATGAAGTTGGAGTTAGGAGTCATTTGAGATTTTTCTTGAAGAGTTATTTTTTTGCTTCTTCAAATTACATTTGTTCCTAAAGAAGTAAAAAAAAAAAATCACCAAGTTCCCATTGGTTATAGCCAAGAATGAAACTTGAATTCATAACGAGTCTTAATGATGTTCAATCCTTGTCAAGCAGTTGAAGTAGAAGCATTGACATTTAAAGGAATAATTAAGATATTATCGCCAACAAGTTATAGATTCTATTAAAATTGTATGATATATTGACAATTATAATAGCATTTCTTAAATAGTTTTGTTTAAATGTTAGAGTCTCTTCCTATTTTAACAATAGTACAGGCAATATATTCCCCCCCCCCTCCCCCAAATAATAATAATAATGTATACAGGCAGTTGATATAAATAAGGGTATTAATTCAATAGACCATAATTTTCCCTCCCACCTTCTTATCGTTCTCTCCAAAAAACCCATCCCTATATGTTGTATATGAAAGGATTTTTAAGAACTTTAACTATTTAATTTTTAATTAAAGCCATTAATGCTTAGTATTGCTCCATGAATCTTAATCGTATTTATTAACTTTTTTTCTGAAAAAAAATATTATTTCGACAAATTGTTCAAGAAACCAACTAAATACACATCCCAAACGCCATACTTTTAAATACGAAGGGTGACATTTTAAAAAGATAGTACAAGAAAATGAGATAATTGACCTATTTTCTGCCTTCTTTTTATTGTTTTTATGATACAATTGAGACTTAGCAAATGATTTAAGGTCAATGATGATCGCGAAGAAAGGTAATTAAGACTCCATAGTTATAAATCAAATTTTCTAAATTAAAAAAATACAAAAACTCAAATATAACTGATACTTTATATTGCTAAATTTGATTTTGTTTACAACTCCAGACAATAACTTAATTCTTATTACAGGTATATCATCTCGGTTTCAATTGCGTCATTATAGGTAGATTGTAATTGGGGAAAAATTAGAGGATTCTTGTTCTTGAGGCAGTTTGTAAATGATTACTTTGCCTTCTTAGTATATTTAAAAAATCATTAGGATGTTGCATGGATTGAGTTGAAGAACTCGTAATTCCAGTCAAGTTACATAATTGTAATACCTAATTCAATTGGATACGCTTATTTTTTAAAATATAATAATACATTTACAACAGCATAATAAAACGAATGAAATAAGTAATCCTTAAATTCCACAATCTTTAAAATAGCTTAGACATTAATTGTACATCTTTTGAGATTTTGTTTTTCTCTGATACTTTTAGATATTAAACTCCCAAGTCCAAGTCAAAAAAATAACCCTATATTCTCACAAATTTTTTTTCGTCATTTTACACTCATCATTCAATTCAATTGGTAATTTCTAAAATCCACTAAAATCTAAAAATGCTATTACTTATTAATTGCAAGAATTTAATTAAAATAAAATTAGGAAGAAATAGAAATGCTTCTTGATTTGCTGCATAGATTTAGACTCCACAACTTTAGTTTAACTTTAAATCAAAAACTGTATGAATATCTCATTGATTTTATGGTTATATCAGACATTTGAACTCAACTTGTATCCATTAATGAAATAAATTGATTTTTGGAGCTGTTAGTTTTGATTATATTTACAAGAGTTTATAAGCTACTTTATTTGTAAATTGTATCCAATGTCTCCATTCAAGATACTTGACTTTTTCAACAAGTAAAACGTTCTCCAAATCCGAATTCTCTTCAATTTAGAAACAATCTATTTTAAAAACGAAAATGGTTTTTCCAGGATTAATTCTATACTATCATTGTCATCTGTTCTATTATTATAAAAAATACTCATGCACTCCAAGTAATCTCTTGATCTCATGTTACTCCAAAATATTTTGTATAATATTTTGTCAGTATTTTAAATAAGCACATAATTAAAAATAAGGGATCTTCATCCCTTTTTGATGAGACCTATAGAATATCATCTGTGACTTGATTGAATACCATTCAATATTGATTCGAGACCTGACCTGGATTCGATATCTTACGACTCGAGACCTGACTTGGACTTCAAAAGATTTAAAAGAAAATCAATTCACACTTGGGGTCAAAACATTTGATTCAATTTAGGGACAGAGTATGGATCCCTTACCCTTGCTTGATTTATTGCTGTTGTTCTTTCTCGATCGCTCTCTATTTCTAAGCCTTTCACAACTGTCACATCCCTGGATCTCTTTTTTTTTCACCTTCTTTTCCTTAAAGTTATGTAAATATATACTCCGAATCAAATGATGAACTTAATGATCTGCATCCTACTTTAACGGTTGTAATTATATGCATTTGAAATCGTAAACCATAAGCATAACTCATTGTTTGATACTCAAAGAGCTGCATCCATATATTGGCAGCGCTATTGCAAAAGTTATAAAAGGACTAGAAACTCTTTTTCTGGTCCTTGTTTTTGTCATTCCCATACCAAACTCACGGCAGTACTTCACTATTTTCCTTAATTTTAAAGAATTAATGGTTTTTATTCTAATAAAATTATTTGTTTTTTGATGTATGCCTCATTCAAGATGACACACTTTCAGAGTGATGACGTCACGTGAAAACGCTCATATTTGTAAATTACAAAAGTAAGAAATATACGAGTACCCATTGTTATATTTTGATATTTCATTCATTCGGGCGAGGTCAGTACTGTTATATAATTATACATATCAATGTATGTGTGGGTATTATGTGAACGTTTTTCTAATAAATCACGTGGCCTGGCTATGAATAATAATAATAATAGATCCATTTAATTTGAACAAAATTATTATAATATCCGTTTTAAAGCATATTTGCATTCAACATAATATGCATAAATGCTCATTTAGGAGAGACGAAAAAACGATTCTACTTTTAATATTGGAGATACACTAAACAAAAAAAAATATGGTCATTAATTTACTTATGCATATAATAACTTTTTTCAATATCTAATTGTCCTAAATTTTTCTACTGATATATTTCATTCCAAGTTGGATTTAGAAAGGTGTACTTCCATAGATATGTTTATCCATTTGATTAATATTATTATAGTACGATGTAAATGTGCTCTAATATTCAAGGCCTGTATCCTGGAATGTTTAGTATTGCTTTCAAGGCGACATCAAGGACTTTATAAGTCGGGGAAACCATTCCAGAAATATACCTATTTATTTAATGCAGTAAATTTCCCTGTTTTTCTCAGTGCCAACACCAACTATGTTCACTTATAAATATCGATCAAATGAAGTTAATATTCTCCAAGCTGTTTTATAACTCTATAAATTTCGAAGTGGACTTTGATAAAGTCCTGTTCGGACTTTAACTAGTTAATTATTATGATCCCCCTTATTTTTATGAATCGTATAGTTTAAATCTACTTTATAAGTGTCAGATGACAACAAAAATAAAGTATCTAACACAGTGATATTTGAGGGAAAAAAATGATTTCTTAGGGTCAAATACCCATTTTATGTCTTTGTTACGCTTTTTAAAACACAATTATTCATCCGACTAATTTTGAATTCTATATTTATGGGCATGCTATGTAAAAAAATGACAGAGTGGGTGCAAAAAAACTACAAAAAGCTCACAAATACTATTATAAGTTTACCTTACTTTAGGCAATTTTCAAGGATAGAACAGTTAAAGTTATCGTAAAAGTTAAAAATAACTCTTAGATAGTAATCATATAAAACATAAAAAAACTATCACCGCTACTGCCATCAAGTAATCAATAATTACTACTTATTTTCAGCAAGATACTCATTAGTAGGGATCAGAAATATATATGATCCCATTTAAAATATTTTTTTACATATTCATTGAAAAAGCACATATCTTTCAAATATTATATTACCGCGTATCGAAAGAATAAAAATCCTAGTCATGGATCATTTAACTATGTATGTAAATCCAAGGAATGAAGAACTCACACTCAAGTTGAACTACAGAGAAGTTTCATATGATGAAATAAATGACCTTATTTATTTGGTCAGAAAAGTGTGGGTTAAGACACCCATGGACTAAGAATGGGAATATTAAAAGCTAGATCAATCTAGAGTTCCTTCCTACTCCTGTCATTACTGAATAAAGAAGTAGGATTGTGGCATCATATCGGCATACTGAAAAAAAAATGATATTTGTGAGATGAATAAACTATTTTTATCAAAAATTTCCATATTTGTGCTATTAACATCAAAAGGAAACATTCAGTAACCCTTAAAACCCGGGCACAAAAAAAGTTGTTACATGGTAGTGTAATTATATTAATATAAGGTGTGAGAAGCAGTTTGCTCTATTTGTTCACCAATAATTTATTATTTATGAATAATATCATTAAAAAATAAGGTGATCATGCTATACAATTATCGTGTTTGGATGATCAAGTGTTAATCATAGAGAGACTCGTAACAAACAGAAGGGTGGGGGGGATATTACATAGTCTATGTCCAAACAAAATTTTGTTATAAGTTATTTCAATAGACGCAAAAAGACTTCACTGATATCTACTAGGGTTCCTCTCTTGGAATCCCGTTTTCTCGGAGTTTTACACCTACAATTACATTTCTGATATATCTCGGATTCAATTATTTGCTAATGTAAACCTTTTTTTTTTTTTTAAATGTCATTCATCAAATGAAAAGTTGACTACACATTGATGATTCCCTTCTTATAAATGATGTGCTGTGTGCATCAATAAAAAATGATGTCCAAATGGATCACTCAAATTTTTTGAATTCTTGATGACACTTTATATGTAAATATATATTATTAATAAGTTAATACATCACTATATACTCAAATATTGTAGTCAATAAATGAACACTTAATTTTGCAAAAACTATCCTACTTTTCTGCTCTTAAATCCATCAAGAACAAAATTAATTGTCAAAATCCAGGCCTTTCATAGAGATTTTCACACCTTATTATTTATTTTATTTTATTCAAATATTACTTTTTCTCTTTGGCATCCAATTTATATTCAGTACATGTGTTTTGTCTTTTTCCATTTCTAAAGCCATTTGACGTCTTTTTTTTTATTGTTAATGTGTCCTTTTTATTTCATATTAAATACATATATGCCCCCAACATGGCGTCACTTCAATTTATTATTCAGTCTGTGACATCAGTGAAAATTATCAAAACAAACAATTGAATAGTGGATATTATGATGCAGTTGATTTTTAAGAACTTACGTCTCTACTCCATTCAATATTCCAATATTGTGTAACCTGACACCAAGAGACGGAGGTAGAAAATTCTCTAATATAAAAATACACGAATTTAGCTCGGAAGCTACATTTCAATCGATCCGCATTACGTTCAAATGTTTCGCGATCTTGTTTCATCCATCTTGCATTTAGTTTGTTCAAATGTTGAGTAATTCGTTGAGAATAAATGAATCCCTGAAGCTATAATTTCTTAACTGTGACTGAGCTTTGAGACCTTGAAAAGCGTGTTTTTCTTACACTTCTAACCAAGTGGATAGAATATATCTATCAATGGTTTATCAATTTACAAAAAAAAAAAAAAAAGCAAGAAAGGCAACTCAATTTCAAATACGAAGTTTTCTAAAATCTCTTTAGACTGATTCGTTGTACACGTTCCAAATATTGCCTTTTTCTTCATTAATTATATAATTCCGAATCACTCAACACATTTTGGATTTTGTTTAATTCCAATATTAAGAGAAAGAGCAACTCTGCACCACGGATTGTTGTCGAAATTATACAAGTTCAATAATTTACCGCGTTACATTTTCAGACAAAGCACAGAGTATGAAGTCTCTCATTTTTGTTATCATTGTCAAAATTCTGTAACATTAGTTTGTTCATCTGGGGTTAAGAAAAAATATATAGAGAGAGAGTTTGCGGGGTTTTTACCTCAAAACATTAAAGGATATTGCATAGTTTTTGAAAACATATAAGATTCATCAAGGCAATCATGTTAAACATGAGATATTAGAGACTATTATGCACTAAAATGATACTTGTGAAAGACTGATAATTATTTATTTCGAAATATGATGTGACATTCTACTAAAATATTTTGATTAGTATACTAACTAAAATACGGATACTTGACTCATGTGTAATATTCATTTGTAGGGGTATAATATGATCTAAGTTTAAGATTATTCCTCATATCCCTTAACTAATTACGACTATTGAGTTGAAATAGGTAGAAAGTTTTATCCATTTATCATTGCTTTAAATTCTTCAAAGTTATATAAACAATTACAGCCGAGTGGCTTGCTAATAACTACTAATATCTATAACAACAACTCATATAGACAGTTATTACTTCATTCACTCTGTTCAAGATATTTTCTGATGTCGAGGGGATAAGCAGACTATCATAGTTTGTGTTCTTTACTCTTAAAATATGTAGATAGACAATTAATTTTTTTATGAATCCCAGAGCCTTCAGTTTCTTCATTGTATGGATATTCTCCAACTAAAAGCAAGTCTAGAATAATATATTTGGCTGTGTGTGCTTATAACCCAGTTTAAAAAAAAAAAAATATTAATGTAAATATTGCTACTTGTGGCCTTTTATTAAAAGGCTATATAAGTCTTGAGCTATATATCGAAGGAACCTCTCGTAATAAGATTTGCTTTATTTAAATATTAAAAATATTAATATTAAATAGTTATATAAACATAAATTTATGTAATGACTGATGGAATAAATATATCATAGTGAGCCCCCCAAAAATCGTATTTTCTATTTGATATCAGTTACACAATTAAAAAAAACACATTTATCTAAATTAAGGATAAAGAATTGAGCTCGAACTTGAGCGCACACTCAGATACAAATTACTCACAAAAAAAGTAATTATATAAATGTGTTTTAATTGGTTTAACATTTGGTAAAAAAAAATGAAAATTTGTCTCATCTCTGAGCAATTGAACAAAACTAAACGGATGTCAATTCTTCCCGGTCGCCCTTAAAGTATCGTAGAAAAAAGACGATGAGTGTTTATTTTATTCTATTCATTAACTTTTAAATTTTGAATGAGAGGGAAGGGTGTTGAAAATCATTGTTACTTGTTTGATTTTAACTTCAAAAGAGCTTTTTTAAAATCAGCTCTGGGTTTAATCTCGAGTTTAAACAGGTCGATAAAAATTGTAATAGAAAATCACCTGGGTGCTTCTGTGGCTAATAACCATGAACCATATAAGCAATAGGGTTCCACTGATGAGGATCTATTGAAACTGATACCATATTTTCGGATATTTTTCCTTTTTAATTAACCGCTTGAATCTAAGTAAATTGTGGATTCAGTTTTATCTTATGTGTGGTCACACATAAGATTTCTAAGCTAGTTTTTAGTTTTTTATACATACTAAATGAAGTTTGCATTGATTATAATTCAGGGTAAAAGACCTTTCAGAAACGATCCTACTGTTCATTTTTTGCAACATAAAAAAAATTGTGCATAATTGATTTGTTTAGGGAAATAAAATATGAGTAATAATTGGTAATTTCGACCAACTAATGATTAATCTAAAAATCTATTTACATCATAAATAGCAATGTAAATCATATGCAATTCGGGCGTGTGATAAAAAAGTGGAGGTGGCTTTTCAAACAGGTCTTTTTGTTTTCCGAAGCTGTTATCGTTTTTCTTTTTCCTTAAGAAGGTAACATCAACTTTACCTCAAAATAATGTTTTACAAGACAAAAACAGTCTGCAAAGATTGTATCATGGAGAGGAACAAAGGAAAAGTTAAAAAATGGATAATCATTCATTGAGGAGAATGGAGTTAATGATATTTGTGAATATAATAATGAATCTGGAGTAACGTATTGTAATGTTTGTGGTTTGATGTTTTCATTTGTATACATACATATATAAAGGAAAATAGCAGCTTGTAGCTCAGTAAAACGTCATGACAGCTCAAACTGCTTCCCCCCTCAACATTCATTAAATTGTCAGGGTTGCCAGGTTGATTTTCTCTTTCTTTTTTCATTACAAGCCCGATTTGCATATAATTTACATTCCTAATTATAGTATCATAAGGCTTTACAGCCTAAGTACTCCATGCGTCTTATTATAAAAATATATCAATTCGGTTAATATGTTAACAGAGCGATAAATTTTTCTTTTAATTAGAGGATGAATGAATAGGTTAAAGTAAAATAATATAATTAATATAATATATTATTTTCTATTATTTGTATGAAAACAAATATATGTACATGTTTTTACCCCTTGTAGCATATGTATTTACATGTCACAGCCCATAAATCAAAAGTGAACAACAATAACATTATTTATTATTTATTTTCATTTTTTCATAAGGTAACACACACACACACACAATGTAATCATTGAAAAACAAAACAAAAAATATGTGCAGACAAGGGTTTATTAATTATATTTATATATTAAAATAATAAAAATATTTTTCAAATTTTATTTATCTAATAGATAATTTTGTATCTAGTGAAGATTTTTATAATGAGCATTTCTCACGGTGAAATGAGTATGGAAAACTTTACATATTTTACATATTTTTTAATTGTATAATTAGAAATATAATACCCATTTAATGTACATATGTATTTAATGTATATACATATTTACTAAATTATAATGTAGAAAGCATGTCTGTCAGTTTTGGGAATTCGTAATCTTTAACTCTCCCATATTCGCAGATATCTACAAACATTTACAAATCTACAATTAATATATATATATATATATACAAATAAATGTATCCAAAATTATATACATACATCACTTTATATTTACAACATCTGAAGCAATACTTCTGAAACATGTCATTTCCATCGCATAAATTTGTCAGTCATCCCTCTCTGATTTCCTGTACCAAAACCCATTTCATTCAATTTCATTCCTCTACATACATCTTTAGCTTTTGACATATTTCCAGCGTGTTCAAATTGTTCAACAAATCTTTTATTTAATGTGACAGCAATACATCAAGTATCCCTTAGTACATTTACCCGTCGTTTTCCATTGAATCTTTTTTTTTAATCGGCCTGTCATTTTTCCCATCATCCTGCACAATTATAATTGCAACATTACATACATAAGGAATATAATCAGGTGATTAAGTCACAATTTCATTGACTGTTCAACGATTAAAAGTTTCATTAGACCTTCGAAAATTTGCTCAAAATCCACCTTTGTGAAGGACTTTCACCCTTCACCCAGGCGAAATTTTATACGATATCCTTCAACCATTAAGGTATATTTACTCAATAGAGCTTCTTCAGATACAAGTATTCATTTGCTTCTCTATCTGAGAGTCTTGAAAGTACATTCAAAGCTCTTCTTTGTAAAAGAGGATATGAATGAGTTGCAGGAACATCATTTCCTTATTTATTATTTGTGGCAAACCTCTCAAATCAAACAAGGTGCGGTTCAATATCATCGATTTTGACGATCAAATTGGGTAGCTTTGGAATTTTCACCGTAAATAGATGGCATTTGAAATTATATTAACGAGATTTATTTGTAATCCACGATTAGTAATCCTCAATTCCAACATTTAACCCTCAAATTGCCAATCCGTTTTTATCTCAGCTCTCGCTTTGGCCTACATTTCTTTAGCAAACTTTACTAATTTGTTTTTTTATAATTTTTGATGTATAGTATTCCGCAAATAATTTATCCATATTTATAGGAAAACTGACAAAAACTTCTGATATAGAAATATGGTTATCCCAGCTGAGCCCGTAATTAATGTCACAGTATTACAACAGTCATTAAATGATACTAAATGGATTTGTTTTAGAAAATCTGTTGTGTATTTTTTTTTTTTTTACAAATATCACACAAAAATAATACATTCTTAATAGAGCAATTGATCCACAATGTACCTTCTTGAACCTTGAGTAGTGTATCGTAACACCCGAATGTCTTGTTGGAATATATATTCATTGTTTATAAAAAATAACGCAAACATTGATTAAGTCTAAATTAAGAACATTGGAAACTTTTGGTATTCTTAGATGCATGATATCACGTTTTCTTGGTTTCCATGAACACGTAATCCTACTATGGTGAACTCATAGGTTGCCAAATGACGGAGATTCCCTTTAAATTCAATTTTATTTTTTCGTAAATATATATAGAGAGAGTATGAGTATATTAAAATCCCTAAAAAACATTTGCAACATTGAAATTGCTCCTTGATTCGCCATTTTGAATATTTTGTCGTGATATTTTAATTGGTTTTTTTGTTGTTGTACGAATGGTATTATTGAATATAAATCAATCAAAGAAGCTTTTGTTCCTAATAATTTTTTTAATCAAAAAAATTTGAGATCAGTCTTCATTGAAAAGGAATTACGAGTTCAAGTCTAAAATTTATCAGAGAGTATTTGTTTGTTGGGGTTAACATTTCTACCAAAAATAATCGAAATTAATGATGAAAATGTCGTCATTTTCAAAAAAAGCAGGTTGCAATGGAATGCTCCAGGCATAAACTTTTTTCTTTGTCCATATATCTAAAGTTTTACTATAGGAATTATATTCATAGACAAATGTACATACTTTACTATGATATTAGTGAAGATGATACAAAATTTAAAACCACACATACATTAGAAAACTTTTAAAATACTAATAGAACGTTATTAATATCTAAACAAATGTTGGACGAATAATTTACATAAGTGGGTAGTCAGACTCACGCCAGAGGTAGCTAATTACTTCTACTATACACATTAAAAATACAACCCTTAAAAATTGGAATCACGTTCATATATACATAAAAGTAAAGATGATTTTTCTTTAGAGCTCACCACATTTTTGCTTATAGTAGTGATAAAACTGCAAAGAAAAGAAAAATATTTATGGCAATATTAATTTCACACAACACGTCTATCGCAGTATCTATAAAAGATTTACGGGATCAATAAATTTATCATTTCTGATTAGCGTATGTACATTAAGCTGTTTACTTAAAGAGACTATAAATCAGAAAGTACAAAAAATATACATATATGTATACATTTAAAATATCCATCCGGTTTTTTTTTCAGTTTGTATACATATATTTGTTTGTTTCTATGCACTTCATGAAATATGAACTAGCTATAAGTACTCTTATAAGTATGTAAATGAGACCTGTCCAAAAAAAAAAAGAACAAAAAATACACACTTTTTCTTTATTGTTATGTTTTGCATTTATTCTAATGCTTTTGGATATTGTATATTGTAGAGTATGAATAAAATAAAAAAAATGGATATATTTTTTTCGAAAACCTAGACTCATGGACCTTCAAAATTTGGCCAAATGCCAATTTTGAGGGTATTTCATAGTTTTAGGATAAAGATAATTCCACAATAACATGTAAATAAGATTAAAATCTAAACGCCTTTGAATAATAACTTATTGAAATTATATCCTGTAGACACAAAGCTATTAAGTTTAGAGTAAGGTATCATAGCAGTACGTGCTATACGCAGGACAATAATTGTTTTTTTCTTATATGTATGTTCTTCCCAAAAAGTTTCAAAAACAAGTCTAAGTTACTTATTTATCTAAATTTGTATTAATAATAATACATTTAAGACCCATTTTAATACCAATGACAATAATATTTTTTTTATATCTTTTGCATTTGAATATAATATGTAATTTCTAAAATACCATTTGTTTTTTATACTATCCATTGTTTTATTCAAAACAATCCTCTTTATGATAAGTGCACATGTTGTAACTTTAGAAAGCAGAGTGGTATAAATTGCCATTTGTACGTTTATAAATGTCGTATTTAATTATGTGGCCAGCCTTTTTAGTTGTCAATTATTTATAGGTGCCATCTTTTCATAGGATTACTATTCCCTAATTCATTACGTATTAGTGAGTGATCAAACTGTGAGCAGTTGAATATGTTTGATTAGCCACAAATTTGTCATTCAAAATAATCATATATTAGTATCACTCTTAGTATGAATGTGTACTAAACACCCCAATAAATTTCATAGGTTACATTATCCACATCACATGGTCCTTAACTTTGACATTTAAAACGCTTCATTTCATTTATTTAATTGCAACTTAAACAATCTAAAGGCACGTTATACAATTTAGTTCTTCTACACAACATATGTATATGGTAAATATGTACTCCTTCGAGAATTGAAAATATTTTCTTGAATAAAAAAAAAAATCAATTGAGCGTGATGTAGATACTAAAATTATTAGTCAATGCCGTTGTTTTTGTTTAAGAGTCTTTACTAAAAAGAACTATATTTTCACAATAGAATCAATTGTACTAATGTATACATATATGTATGCATAGTTATAAATACAGTCAAATCTTCAATGGTCCGAAATAGTTTGAAAAATGAAAAGGGGGCTTACCAACTTCTCATACAAAAGACACATCATTCATAAGGAAAATATGAAGCAAATTTTGATGTAAAGTGAGTTGAAGTGATATTAATCATAATTGTTTCTGAGCTCATCATATGAATGTGAGAAGGAAAGCTTGAGCTAATTAGAAAAAAAAAAAAAAACCCTGACGACAAAAAAGTATTTGTGTAGTAATACTTTTTGTTGCTGAGGGGTCCTATTTTTCTTGCTACTTTTGAATTTTATTGAACTGAATGTAACCAATGTTTTAACTGTCTCATACATCCAACAGTTGGGAGGAAAATTATATGCAATTTGATGGTATGACGTGTTGTCTGATTCAAAAATCAATGATGTGTTAATTATGAATGATCAAATAAAAAATCAAGAGAATTAAATATATGAACAAATTTTATTATGATTACTATATGTAATAATTTCAAATACTCTCTTGATAATATGTGATGCATGCTTGCAGATCAAAGTAAACTCCTCCTTCTTTTACTCCCTATAGGCCTCAAAAACATTTTTTTGGATTTTTTTAAATCTCTTTTTTTCTCTTTTAACTCTTCATACTGATGTTTTAGGAAAATTTTGTAATTTTTACTTTATTGAAGTTGCTTTTTTATATATATATAAAGTTTGAGCTCAATTACAAAAACTAAGTGCTGTTCTAATTAGTTCAATTATCTAATGGACAACTACATACATAATTTCATTCAATGATGAAATGTTTTTATTTATCTTCAATGTTTATTGTTCACATTGTAATTTAAATGATTTGCGGTTCGAACTTGCGAGTACATCACCCTAATTTAAACATGAAAACCATTCCAATTTCCTACATACACTCTCTCTTTCTCTCCAATTCTCATACCCTTTTTTCTTTTCTTTGCTGTAAGAAAGAGAAATCAAAAATGCAAAATTCAAGTAATTTGTGAAAAAGGAAAGGTTTTGTGAAAAGGTCCTCGACAAATAGTGGGAACAATTGCATTTTATATTAACAGAAATGGGAGAAAAAATGTGAAAGAGAATAGCGCTTAAGCACTTCAGTGAGCCCACATATACTGTATTATATCTAATATAGTAAAATGCAATGACAAGTAAATCTCCTCTCTTTCCAAATATTTATGAGAGTTGCAAGGATTGTTACCATGTCAATTTTCGGTTTTTTTACGTAAAGTACAGCTCTTATTTTAGTTAACTTATACATATTCACGGGTCAAAGTTGAATTATTCCTAATGTAACGTTTCTTTCTCTAGATAAATGTTTCTTTAACTGTAGGGTGTACTCCAAAAGAGGATCAGAGTGGGACTCGAAGGATAGAGGAGATGCTAAAAGGTTATGCTTCCTACTAATTAAAGATCCCTAAATAATAAAAAAATAGAATCCTATAAGACACATTTATAAAGAAAAAAGATATTGTAAAACATCTGAATATACCATAATTAGACATGGGAAAAATATTGAGACATTGTTGAGTTTAAAGAAAGAAAGAAAAAAATCAGTTGGCACCACTTCTTTTAGAATGAATTTGAAGGCATTCTTCTATGTATCGTTGAGACAAGAACTTGTAGTTTAACTTCCGGTTATTAGGAAATTATGGTGAATAAAGTGTGCTCTTTTTTCTGGATTTCCTACACTTCAAATCCCCTTCAATCCTCTCAGTTTCCAAGAGTTACTGATTATTGTTTAATATTATCAAATAACAATCAGCCGATAAATTTCAGAGGTACCAGATAGTAATTGTGGGCACAACTCTATTACGTCAACAAAATACCCATCCCTAATCATTATAGATCAGGGTTGTCCGACACGTTTTCATATTGAGTGGCCCCAGATCTAGATAATTGTTTCCTTTAACTTTACATAATAGCAGTTGTTAAATGTACACATATGAAACTACAAATATATGATTTTCCAGAATGGTTCCCCTTGTGTAAAAATCCTATCTGTATGTTAAACATCTCTTGGTAGATGGACAACCTGAGCTATGTGGATTTTCATTCTCTTCAGATTCGAAAATGTTTTCTTTTGTTTGTCACTGCTATATCTGAGATACAATAACAGTAAACGTTAAACTTGATGCAACAGTGCTTCTATATAAATAATTGAAATTAAAATGGCATAGTTATATGCATAGTTTCAAATAAAAATTTGCATTGGTACTGTTATCATGGTTTTGTTGGATTTAATTTAATCAGTATAAATCATGGATTGTTTGTTGCAAAAAATTAATGATTCAAACTAATTATATTGGGGGGGGGGGGGGAGAGGCGAAATATTATAAGATTTCCGGACTTTAAATATTGAATTTGAAGGGATCAATGGAATTTCTACAGCATGGGTCTTTGAACTAATGAAGGAGAGGTGGAGATACACAATAAGTTTGTATACTGTAGTAAAATTAATTTCTTGAAAATGAGATGAACTTAAAATAGGATCTATATTTTTTTTTTAAATAAAAAAAATAATCAAATATTTTTTTTATATATATGATTATTGGAATTACTCATAAATTGCAAAATGGAATTGTATCTATGTACATATAAAAATTCAAAGTATTCCTTTCATTTTGGCATCAAGCCAAAGAAAAATTGAATCAAATATTATTAGAATTTGTATACATATACGTGCCTTTTTTGATCAAATGTTGTGCTTTCTAACAAATTCAAATACAAAAAAACACACAAAAAAAAACAACAACTTATACTAAAAGTCATCATAAAAAAAATATCTAACATATATTATACCTACTTAGAGCAGTTCTAATCTTTATTTATCTGGTTCATTTAACTCAATTACTTCAGAGATTTATTTGAATCATTTGAAATTTATATTTAGCAATTTATGCTCATATTAGATTTAATCATAAGATTTATTAGTTGCCATTCCGTTGTCAGTTTTATTTTTATGATGAAAATTATTCATATCTTATTCTCATTATTATTCTGTAACTGAAGAGGAAAATTGCATTTTTTATTTTTTATTTGAGAGGGAATTACAGAAGCTATAAAGTCATCAACATATTCCATAATGATTTTAAGAGACTTATTTTAACACTGAGTTTCAAACTATATGTAGGCATGTAATAATTACCTACAAATAAAATATTTTTTTTATTAAACTGTTTATAAGATAGCCAGGTAGGTATGGATGCAAACAATAAGGATAATATCTGTTTAGGTAAATATCTAATAATCATTAAGGATAGAGGAAATAATATAAGCAGAAATAAATGATCATAATATATAACCTACAAAATTGTTAACGAATAGAAACTAAGTAAAAAATATTTTTACATATCTATGTATATAAAAATCTCATAATGATTTTTATTTTTGTGAACATGACTACAAGCATGTACGTACTAATAGAGGAACGGACTGGTTATTTCAAGGTCATTATCATTAGCTTCAATATAATTGCTCATATTGAATTAATATAAAATGGTTCCATTATGAAAACCCGTTACTGTACCCTTGAACCGTCTTAATTATTTTGAGGTGATAATTAATTATTTTCCATTTGGAAAATGTGTGTCGAGTGCTTATGAATAAATGATATTTCATGGCCTTTAAAAAAAAACTATGGAGAAAGAGTGGAAAAAACATATACACAAGCACTTGGTGTATACCCGGGCTTTTTAACTCATTACAGCTTAAAGATGAAACACTTTACAAGGTCTTTACAGTCTCGAGCCCTCAAAGTCTTAATTTCGTTTTTCAAGGCTATGATTTTCAACTTCTACAAGTCTCAGTCTTAGGTAAGGTGTTCTTGATCACAACACCCTTCAATAGTGACTTAGGAGCAAAGTTGTGATTAGTATCATTATTACCTAAAACAAACAATAATACGATACTATAAACATTGTTTGGATTAATTATGAACCGTAGACGTAAATTCAATCTTAGGAAAGAAATTGAAGTAAAATTATTATCGAGATGAAAATTATGATACAAATGATGGAAAAAGTCATAAACTTCAATTAACTATCGCACAGTCAATCAATATTAAGAAAAGTCACAGTCAAATAAACTATATGTAGTAATACCTCAAACTTTTTTTTCCATTAGTAAGTCGTATATATTTTAAAATATAATATATATTGATACAGTGAATTAACGTGCGATGTCTTTTATGTCTATTTTCAGAATTTTTATTATCATAAGAGAATAACTTTGTATCATTGTTGCTTTTTTTTTGTTTCTACTTATATCTAAACTGATAAATGATTATGACGTCATTTATTTTGGACTACCTTATTGTTCTTGTTATTAATTTATGGCATTTTACCAAGATAGATCAATGAAAAGGGCAGAACAGTATGCTTTTACTCTTTCTTCAAACACTTTCGCTTCAAACTAAGACAACTTTGAACCTGTTTAGTACAGTAGTTACCCCTCAGTGCTATTTACGTGGATATTCATTGCTACATACCAAAACTGCTTGAAAAAAAGACATTATTGCCTAGCTTGTGAAGCATGTATTCATCTATCATGGCTATCGTGTATATCTCTCCAAAGGATCCACTCAATAAATTTCAGATTGCCTAATGAATGTTGTCATGGTTGTCTCAATAAATGAAATGCCTGTCAAAGCTATGGTAGATACAAGAAGCTCTGTAGATTATAAGTTGGCTATGATGAACAATTGGACCAATTGCTTTGAAAATCATCCAGTCTCTAGGGCTTCAACTACGATGACATTAACAACTCTAGGGAAGTGTAATATTGTTATAGAAAGAACTGAGATAACATAATCCCTTCATCAAGTATCCATTTTAAGAAATCTTTCCTATTAGATTCCATTGGATCAAATTCTTCTTGAATCAAAAAAAATATTTTAGAGGAGTTCTTTCCAGAGCTAGTTATTTACAAGAATTATCTTTCTAACTCTGTTTGTGTTCTTGCTACCATAAATTCTTCTGAATTTTTAACAAGTAAATGCTTATCTCTACAAAACCTCGCTTTCATTCATATGAGGATTATACATTTTTGAAAAGCGAAATAAAAAGAATGTTCGAAGAATACATAATTGAGCGTTATCGATCTCCCAAGAGAGCTTAACTGATGATCACCACAAACTTCAATCACAAAAAAGGTGACTGCACACAAAAAGTTAATGGATACACCCTATTGGATGTATATCCTTTGCCAAAGATTTACTTTCTAGAGTAGCTCAAAAAGCATTTTGATTTGCAAAGTGTTTATGACCAAATAGTCATTACTGAAAATGAAAGATTCTTCACTGTTATTCAAGAATACAATTTGGTTTGATCAGGGATCCCGGAACCAATGGATAAAGTAGAAACGTTACTTTGCTGTGGAGTAGGAGGCGTATACAATTGTTGAGTCCCTGTACAAGTTGAGACATTTCCTATAGAAAGAACATTCTACCCCGATCACTAATCCGTAATCAATCTCTTCAGTACTTAAAAAAGGTCACGACAGAAAAATTAATAATTAAAAGACTATGAGATGGTTAGATTTTATCTAATTATAATATTAAACACCCATCTGAAAGACTCAATATTGTTGTTGATAGTCTATTTCGCATCTGTGGGTCCATTCATACGTTAAGACAGTCTCCTTATACTTCATAAACATTTGTGTAATTCCGGGATCATTTGATTAAGTACAAAAAATTAGCTTACTCAATCAAAGAAGTGAGAAATGTTGTTCTCTGCTGCAATGAGCCTGAAGAACTAAAAATTATATTTTATAAACCTACAAAAAGGAATCAATCAAATCCTTAGATCAACTCATCCTAGTGTGATCATCTCGAAAAATAGGACCACCATCATATTATTCTAATTAGGTAGGGGATGAAATACTATTTTGTTATTTATTGTTGAGTATCATCTTATTGTTGCTGTTCTTCATTTACGTCATGGATTATCGTTTTCTTTTGTTCCTTTATCAGTTCTTATCAATTATCTCAAAAAAAAAAAAAAAAAACTTGACACAAACATTTGATTTTGTGTGTATGTGTGAATAGTCTTCATTCATTTAAGCAATAGTGATTTAAATTTCATGTATATTGCTCTGTTGATATTCGAGAAAAAGCCCTACTTTTTTTCTTAATTATGAAAAAAAAAAAAAAATGAAACACTCTCTTTTTCTTTAATAATTTAGCTGAAATTGGTAAAATTAAATATTCGAAAAACACGACAAAATTAAAAAAAAGTTTTATTTTCTATATCATTTATTTGAAATTATGTTCGTTTGTTGCCATAACAATAGTAACATTAAACATGCAACTAGCCCTCTTCACCCTCCCCTCCAAAAAAAACCCGCACAAATATTAACTTATATAATATATATATATATGTATATACAAGGTGCGTGGATTAAATCCGGCGCTAATGAACTCTCTCGTAAAAAAGCTCTACAGGACACAGTTTTAAAGATAGGTTTATTATTTTTGGCACAGATAGACATCTATATGTAAACAAACGGTTTATTTAATCCAATCTCCCTCATTGTTGATCACGGCCTGGATACGGGACTTCGGTTGGTTCGTGCCTCAAGTAAGCCCCAGAAAAAATAGTCCATTGGGTTGCAATCAGGGGAGCTAGGGAGCAAGTGGGTCTTGGGGACGAAGTCGTAGCAGTGCTCCTCCAACCACTCCAGGCACTTCTTGGTCATGTGGCAGGGAGTACTGTCCTGCTGCCAGACCCAGGGCCCTCCTTGATCCAGGGGAGCACCTTGGTGCTCATCACTCCTAGGTAGACCTCAGTGTTCATCCTCAGGCCCTTCTCGAATTATAACATCGATATAGTTTCCTTAAGTTGTTTTAAAGGAGAGTTACCCTTTTTGTTGAACAAGTACATACATATATATGTACATTATATATATATATATATCAATAACTCTAATGTCAGAATTTTTTAAATAATTTATGGAATATAGAAAATTGAGCTATTTTCTAAGAAAGGAAAAAAAAAACACAAAGAGGAAACAAATACTAATAGATAGGTTTTGACACCTTTCTATAACTAAAAAAGCCTTTCTTTTTTTACTATTATTTCGTCTTGGAACATTAATTAGTGGCAGATATTTAAGAAGAGTTTGTTATAAAACCCAGAGTCATCATTAATAACAATTTAATTCATAGTGCTGTTAAAAAAAAAGAAAAATTTGAAGATGAATGTTTGTAAGAAAAATTATCTATCTGTCATGTCGTTGTACTATATTAGCTACAAGGAAGTATTCTCATGTCAAAAACTATTGGACCATTTGGGGGTTCTTAGGTTCACTCAATTAGCCCTTCGTAAGTGATATGAGGTTTTTTTGGTCCCTGAATTATATTAAGTTACATGTAATTCCATTTTAATTCCATTTCATTGCTTTCACTTTTCAACATGCCTTGAATTTATATATTTGTTTTTAGCATTATTAATTGATACCTACGAATGTAAAATAAATGAAATACTTGAAAAATATATAACAAATTTTGAATAGTGTAGATATTAGTATTTTTCAACTGTGTATTATGTAATTTTTACTCCGGTTCACTAACCACGTAAAAAAAAAGATTAGGTATTTTATGGATCATTATATGTATAAGGTGTGTATATTAAACCATTATACATGGTTAGTGTTACTTGTTCTCTCCGCAAGAATTAAGAAATAATAATAGCGGATAAAAATTATTTTCCTGTTGTCAAGAACTCGAAGTTTTACACATGAGATACATTTATAGCTGAAATGATTATTCACTTGTGATAAAAATAATTGAAAATTAAGTATAACTAAGAGAACGGAAAGTAAAGATGTATAAATGATTCCTGGATTCCTTTCAAATGATTTAAAAAACCCACCCAAATATCAACATAATTCCCTGGTAAACGATCGATGTGCGACATTTTTAGTTTTTTATGGTTTATCAATATATTTCAGTATCTATTACAACTAAATTTTGCTTCCAAACATAATTAATGAACTTATACAGTTAAGTATATTGCAATTTTGATATAATTTCATACATATGTATACCCATGAACGTCATTATGAAAAATATATGTAGGTATGTACATATCTGTGCATTGTAGGTACCTATTTAAATATTCATATCAAGTTTGCTTAAAAAAATCACTAACAACAAAACAATTTGTTTTTATATACATATTTACGTTCATAAATATTTGAAAGCAAAAGGAAACATACAAACCAAAACAATAGAAGTTTCCTTTAAATACACAAAAATATTAATGAACCCATATAAAGAAGTGTATATAACATTTTTGAGGTTTTAGAGATAATGTATTGAAGGGAATTTTAATCCAGATATTTTATATTTGTTTGTTTAGAAAGAGTGATACGAGTCTGAGATATGTATGTAAGGGGAACAAAAGGATGCTGACACAATTTTATTATTATTATTATTATTATGAACAAAAGGCTTTTTTCAATTTAAAATTGCCTCAGTTGGTATTTTGTATTTGTTTTGTTTTTTTAAGCTGTCATTATTTTTTCTTATTTAAAAAATGAGTTAAAAAGGTCTAAATAACATCCTTTGCATTGAAAAAATGCTGCAAAATACACAATGCAATGTACTCAAATGAATGAAATAAATGCTACTTTGATATTGAAAAATAATAACAGCTCTTCTATTCCTCCTTTAATTAAAACTCGACAGCATATAAGCTGATATGCTATCTCTCAGTGTTGTCATACGATTCTTAATGTCATCTCAGGTTAGGTACACATGCTCCTAGGTAGATTGTTTTGTTTTTTTCCTCACAACTTTAATTAATTATCATTTTGATACATGATTCGAAATTGATAAAAAATTCATTCAGTGATGGAGTGACTTCACATTCCATGGGGTAAAAGTAAAAATTACAGCTTATATCTAAGCTACAGATTTACAAAATTTGCGACCCCTTTAAATAATTTTTGATTTCTTTTTTACAAACTTTTTTACTTTTTTCTGTTCCTGTTTTTTGTTAATTTTCTTTATCGTTAGAGAAGTATTTGTGACTAATAATTATCTAAGAGAAGAAAAAATTGATGTTAGTACAGGATTTATATAGTATTATGCATAATCCTTACCTTTGATTTATATCAGTGCTTTAAAAACTATAAAACTTATACTGTAATGTATTTTTGACGTGAAGCTACTCATTGTAGGCTATACAAATCTTTTGTAAATATAGTTTTATTTTATTTTTTTTAAAGAAAATCAAATGTTCTCTTGTTTTTTGTTTTGAAAAGCCGGCTTTTTAAAATGTGCCAACATACACAATTTTAGATTGATCGACACCCGCACTCTTATTTTGTAGCAAAGACACAGGAAACTAGAGTTTAACGTTTTGTTCTAGAACCGGAGAAGTGATAAAGAAGCTGTCGTTATTTTGCTGCATTTTCTAAAAGAAGCTTTTCCTCTTAACCAACATCCCTGCGAAGACGAAGTAAGAACTCCTAGACAAAATATTTATTTATCTTTTTTTTTAAATAAAAAGGTTCAAGCAATTTTTTGACCCATTTAATTATATCATGTCAGATTTCTCCTCTACGAAAAATAAAAAAGAATTGCATTCACTTTAAAAAAAATCAAATCCACCTATATAAAATGAAATAACATTTTTGATATTTTTTCAAAAAATTGATATAGACGACTAATTTTTATAATTACAATAATACTATGTTATTCCGTATTTGATCCGTCCAGATCAAAAGGTTTGTCATTCAGTAATCAAATTCATGATTTAACTACAAAATATATTATAAAATGTTAATTTTTAGTACTGATACATGTCTCAAACAGTCCAATATTATCGTGGAATCAATTAACCAGGCACTTTAGAGTATTGCGATATTGCTAATAAAAAGTGTTGGCTACTTTTTTTATATTCTTTGATTTTTTTATTACAAAACTACACAGATATTAAACGTGTCCAAAAGAATTGATATTTCCTTGTAATTTTTTTTGTTATAAAACTTGTGGAAATTCCGGTTCAAGACCATTACGAGAAAACAGTTATTTCAATTATTGTATAAAAAAAATAAATTAATATACAAGATGTGATTGTCTTTTCTGAGGCAAAGCTTTGAGGGACATCTCATCTTACTATCATTGACTAAATTGTATAATAATGAATTACTCTTCATGTTGAATATCGTTCCTTGAGGATAGAACTACTCTACTTGGGTTTTTTAATATGAAGTGCAAATGCAAAAGCAAATTTGATATTTTCAAAAAAAAAAATATCGTTAGAACATATATTCATGTCACTAAATTTCATAATATGACGTATTTTTAATAAATAATGTTAGTTAACCAAAATAATTTTTTGTTATTTATCTGGTTTGTTATTATCAAATTTATGTATCATTTACAGAAAACATAAATAATGATTAATTAAAGATATACTTTTCATTCTTAGAATTTGGATGTATATTTTTGATTAGAGTAAAGCATGGAATATAAGCCTTCCAGATACTATAATAATACGCTTCTTATGTAAAAACCAATTCTTGAATGAAACACCGTATTTTCCCATGTATAAGAGACCCTTTATTTTTAAATTGAAAATTTTGAGCAAAAAAGGATCGCTTATACATGGGAAAATACGGTGTTTCATTCAAGTGATGGCTCAATTTTCACAAAATCATTAGATAGGATCAGTGATTTATTATAATTTGTGTTAATTCTAATTATTTACAATTAAAATGTATTCATCATTCAATTTCAACAAATCATACAAAAACCAAGAATGTTTTTGAGACTGAATAAAAATATCATAGCAAATACATATGACTGACTTAAATAAATTATTTAGAAATTACATAAAACATCTTGGGCAAATATTTTTCTGAATGAACATTTCAACGAAGTATACTCAATATACATATATGTATGTATATTTTAATGCAATTTTATATTATATACTGATAAATATAAATATTAGTTCAAACACTTGAAGCTTTATGCATTTATTAAAGAGCAATAATACTTTTTTTCCCTATATATTTAGCTGAATTAATGCGTGTTGTTTTGTAGAATAATATTTTAATTGTATTCACTATAGCCCAGTATCATGTGTTTCGAATCGCGTTGCTTCTCAAGTAACTCTGTAAATTTTTCTTCATTCCCTTATTTCTTCCTTAGATTATTATTATTATTATAGTGGACTACAATTCTCATCAGGATTCAATTTTGGTTCTTTTCGAATCTAAAATGTACATATTTGAGTACATATATTATACGTATATAAACAAATATATTCTTCACAAGTTCACAATGTTTGGTATATGAATAATAGATATATTTGTAAAGTATATTTCGTTGAAATGTTTGTTTTAGTAATTGTCGACTCACGGAATTTTGTATATTTCTATGAAGTGCATACGATGAGTTTACTAATTATTAATTATTAATAATACATAATTTGTGATTCCATTATTAGGCCTTTAAACACTAATATTTTCTAAAGCAACTATAATATTTTTATAGAAACACTTAGCTCCTGAAATAAATGATTCATAACACATATGTACACACATTGAAAAAAAGCCTCTGTGTCTTGTGGTTATGAAAAAAACAAGAAAAGAAGGAGGAAAAGAAAAGAAAATTCCTCTTCCTCTTCTACCCTTGGTACCGAGGACGGTTCTTTCCTTTCCGTCTCCCTCTCATCATCTATCCTTGATCCTTCTTCGCAGTTCCTTATTCAGAATCTATTTGGGGAATGTGAGAGTTGTATGATAGTAATAAGAATAAAAATAATATTAAGCCTATTTTCTTCAAATAAATATTGATATGAAGAAGTGAAAGTGTTTTCAAATTCCTACATATTTATAACTGTCTAATAAAAGAGTGGAAAAATAGTCTTGTATACATACCAATAACCTTTTTTCAGAATGGAGGACTTTCCCGGCTCATTAAATCAAACAGATCTACAAATAAAATATGAGATTGATTGCTATGGTCTAACACCGGATGAGGATACAAGATGTTTGAATGATTCTCTCTATGCTGTTCCTTTAGGTAAGAAGTTACTCTTTTCATGTGTATTTATGAATGAATTTAATTAAATCGTTTGAACAATTTCTTTCATTTCTTCTTTATTTTATTTAGACAAATTAATAATTCATGTACCTAGGTATGTTTAGTATTGTTTTAAAAAACAATGCTCATAACTTTATTGGGTAACTCTTTAGGCATTTTTTTTTGAAGTACTAACAAAGATGGTTGTATAAAAACAAACAAAATAGTAAGTTTATAACAAAAACTCAAAAATGCAAATACACCAACTTACCTTGTAACGAAATATATTTTTTTATTTTAAAATCTGCCAGTCTTTAAACAAAATACAAATTATATTTTTACGATTTACTAACATTTATTTATTTGAAATGGTATTTCTAATAGCTAAATTAGGCAAATAAAATGTGTATATTTTTGATGGGATTCAATTTGGACATTCTGAATCGGTTTAAAAACGATTTGTGTATGCAAGTATTGATTTGAAACGGTCATTTGCAGTTCGGTTTGGATTTCCTCAATAGAAAAATTCGGTTTTGATCGATTTTTATACGACCTGTTAATAACGTAAAGTTTGTTTTGAAATGACTCAACATGGCATCAATGACGTCATAAAGACATTTTACTCTAATATTCCTTCTGAATGGTCATCATGTGATACTTAATTCAGAATCTCTTTTTTATCTTATTGTAGTTACTTTCAAAATGTTTGGTCTAGAGTCTGAGACTAATGAAAAAAAAAAAAAAATCAGCCATATGAGAATGATTAAATATCGGCCTCTAAGAGCAAAGTATGAATCAAAAAATAAATGAATGTCCGACAGTAAATAAATGAATATAATTTGTCTCAACATTAATTTTTATAGCTTTAAGAAATGAAAGTACGTATGTATGTATCATTGGGGCCCATATTATTTAAACTATTTAATAAAGAAAGCAAATATTTATGAACATTCATACATATATACCTTTAAAATATACATATAAACGAATATTTGGTATTATTTTAAAAATATGAATTTTATTATTTTATTTATGAAATATCAATGTTTTGATACAGGGTACAGTTCAAAGGACCAGGAGGGGAGGGGTGCATATTTCTCCTAGATTTTTTGTGATCCTAATACGAAGGTGTCAGAACGAAGTAAAAAAGTAGTGTGCTTATGGCATATTATTAATATGTGACACTATTTTCATAAAAATGCCAGATGTGGGAGCTGTGACTCGTTACTCGCATTGGAATTCTAGTCTCGTGTACTTTAAAGACTTGACTTCAAAATCAAAGACTCAAGACTTTGAATTTAAAAACTAAGTCTCGAAACTATTATTTTTTTTTAAATTTCTCAAAAAAATATATATTACTCCCTTAACCCTTTCAAAACCATAAGGTATTAGAGAGTATTTTTAATTGGAAGTGTTGTTTTTTGAGGTCAGAGTGACCCTACTAACCTAATTTACTTTTATAAAAAAATTGTAACTCAACATGTTTCTCTAAGAAATTATGAGACACTTGTGTCCCTCTGTGTGTGAAGGGAATTTTTTCGTCCTTTTTTTTCCAATTTCTGTTGATATATTAATAAAAAACTCCCTTCACACCCAAAGGGACACTTGTGTCCCAAAGAACTTAGACTTGAATAATTTATAATGTATGTATCAGAACTAAAATATATTTTAAACTTATAATTTTGTAAGTATCTATTAACAAATAATTTTCTAAAAAAACGAAAAAAGTTATTTTGGTTTCAACAGGATTTTTTTTGCATGTGAAAAAATCGTAACTTTCAGTACGATTTAAATATATTCAAATCAAATTTTTTTATGACTAACTATGAAATATGAATAATAGCTGTACATCTTAGTTATCAAAGCAAAAAAAAAAAAAAGAAAGAAAAATCGGTGGACAATGGAACGCATCAGCGCATTTTGAATTTATGGGACACCGGTGTACTCTGGATTGGAAGGGGTTAAATACCTCAAACCCAGTTTGAGAAATATTTTTGTTTTTGGTTATGCCTGCTATGACACAAAATACTTAATTTATTATCCATTTGCTAGACATTCCCTGGCTATTAGTATTAAAAATATTAAAGGACTTGAACTTAACTAGGAATTGAGAGCCAAAACTAGAGATTTGATTCAAAACTCGATTAAGAAGACTTTCTTCCACCTCTAAAAATTGTTTTGTTACTCTCGTTTCAATATTTACCCCTCAATATACATATGCTCTTGAATGGCCCCTCCAGTTTAAAATCCTATGAGCACTATTGTTTTAATAACCTAGAGTACTATAAAAATCCTTTTGCTTCCTGGGAAATTGTTTTAAATTATCTTTTTGAATAAAATTTAATTCTTTTAATTTTTTTTTTTTTGCTGCATTCTACTACTACTGAAACGTGTGACTTGAAACATAAAAAAAAATCAATTATGCAGTTTTTTAAAAGGGCAAATTTTATTTTTATATGTACAAATGTAGTATTTCTTATCTACGTGAATGTTTTTAAAACCTTTTTTTGGTGCATTAATACTCATTTTATACAAAACTAATGTTTATTACCGTTCTTTATCCTTTTAAATTAACTTTGAGCGATATGATTATCCTTTGCTTCAAATCTATTTTGTGATATCATGGGTTATATATTGGAGTATATAAAAGCTACAAGTTCATATTTGGAAAATTTATTTTCTCTCTGAATAATTTTCTCCTCTGTAACAACAGTCATAATTAAATATCCATTAACTTCTGATTTACTATGAATCATTTCTGGAGTGAATAAAAATGATTGTGCATACTTTTGTACTTCTTCATGAAAGTAATTGTTGAGAATCTAAACCAAAAAATATACTTCACATGCTGATACTTGACATGGTGTCCAATTAATTGAAAAGCATACATGTGTGCCGCATATTCGTATAACGATATAAAAATGAAGTAAATCACTTTGAAAATAGAAATTATTTTCAGTATTTTAAATTTAACTGTAATACAATAAAAATTGCAAATTTTACAATTGAATTTCGTTGATTCAAAAGGGAAATAAAAACGTATAAACGGAGGGAAAATTTGCTAATGTGAAAGAAACAACAAATATTAAAAATCAAATGCGATAATAATGAAAGAACTTTATAGATGGTAAATTCAATTTTTGAATTCAATTTTTTTTTTCAGGTCAAATGTATGATGTAACTTTTTTTTAAATTAAAATAAATCGTTTTTTCTCCTTTCTTTTTGATTGTTTTTTTTTTCACAGGTCAGCTTCACGTTGAAGTATCCCATATTTAGTAAATATTTACTCGTTTAGAAGTAGCTGGCAACTAGATGAGGAGTATGATATAGAGATAACTTTAACAAATCAAAAATGCACTCAGTTTGTACAATTTGTATCTTGTACAACATATGCTTAGATTGTACAAGTTATAATATAAAAAAGTAGATGAAGCTTGATATGTGAATCATGCAATAATTGAAATTCTATATGGGTTGCTCAGTATATGCAAGGTGTATGTCATTTCAAATTATTCTCATTATAAAGTATCACTCTTGGATATAAAAATGAAGTAAATCACTTTGAAAATAGAAATTATTTTCAGTATTTTACCTTTACTGTAAAACAATAAAAATTGCAAATTTTACAATTTAATTTCGTTAATCCAAAAGAGTCATAAATGAAGCACAGCTTGTATAATACAGCATATATGCACGTTATGAAATATCTAATATAATCAACTTTATTACATAGATAACGATCATAATTCAGACCTTCCTCAACCTATTCATTTAATACGTGAATGCGTGAATGAGGCGTGTATTTAGAGATGAAAATGTTCCATAGTTCCGATTATATATATAGCTCCTTAACTTTCTATACATTTACAAAATCTCTGTTTAGGGTGAATTTTTATATACAAAATTGTTTGGAAAGGAGTTATTTATAATTTTTCAATTTCATTGATAACATATTATGTATTATGTAAATAAGGAAGAAATGTCGTGATAAAAGTATATTCCATTCATTCCTTTGTGGATAACATGATAAATATGCATAAAATACCTATTTCTACAATATGATGTTGGCTTGGATATTGAGAATGTGTGTGTAAGAGGAGAGGTGAAAGGGGTGGTGGTCTTTAAAAGGACATTTGAGTATTGATCATCATCCTCATAATTAGGTTACATGGTTTATTGAATAGTGGTTGTGTTATTATTCAACCAGAGAGTGTGGTTACGAGGCTTTCTTTTTGTTTCAATGCTGAGAAAGGTTAAGGTTAATACTTTCAACGGAAAAATAGTTTTTAAAAAATAATTTTTACTTGCATTTTTTAAGGTTGATATATGTATAAGCAAAAATGTTGAAATGTAGTCTTACTGTCACTTAAAATATTTGGAGTCATTTTTACTAAAGTTGAGACGGTTTGAAAGGCTAACAAAAGTCCTGTGGATCATTTCATGTCAAATAAAAGAGTCATTCAATCATCACCATGTTTTTTGGTACAGATAATCGTGTATTAACAGACGTAAAAGACCTTTATACCATATGTAAAAGAGAACACGTGTCAATTTGTGGCTTTTAAACCTATCTTTGCGAGGAAAAGTCACACAACTATGTATTGCGGTTGAATGATATCAATTGTTCAACTTTGAATGACTCATTTATCAAATTTATGTCAAATAATAATTAATCGAGTTTCAAGTCTTTAAATAATATGTATCATTGACTATGGTTACAAAAATTTGGTTTTACTTTGAGTCATAATGAGGTGGTATTTTTTGTTTCTATTAAATATGAACAAAGTTATATTTGAAAATAGGGGCTAATGAGTACTAATTAAGTAAGAAATAAACGTTGAATATATATACATGATTGCACAGTTCTAACTAGGGAAGGGAATAGAAGTAATTTCTATGTACACAATAGCTGAAGTAGATACCTGTATGAAGGAGTTTGAAGGCTCAAGAAAATGAAAATAGAAAAGAAATTTATTCCCAGTTCTTTTTTATACAAAGAGTAGAAACATAAGGTTTTGTATCAATCAAAAATCCCGATTTTACAAGGATATATATTATTCCAAAATTCAATTCATCCTTACTTGCATTATTAATAATAACGAATTAATCACTGTCTGAAACAAATATTAATGCAGAGTAATAGTTCTATTTTCCTCCTAGTTCCTATAATATGATAACTTATTATCAAAATTTAATAAATTACATTCCTATCCACAATACAAAAGTTTTCTCCTTAACAATTCTTTGTTTGTTTTTTTAATTAAATAAACATTTCTGAAAATATTGATAGAAATATTTTTAAAAGATTAGATACTTATATAAAATAAATCTTTTGCCCTTGAAGCATTTTTATCTGATAGATATTCACAATTTTGGAAGAGAAAGACATAGAAATCTATTTTTTTTGTGTGTGTATGTATGCATTTTAAATGTGTTTAATAGCCTTTGTCCCCTAGGTCAATATATGTCAATTAATATTAATGAGACTTCCTAATATATAAATTATTTATATACATACGAACCTACACAGTGCCAAAACAATAATAACATTAGTAAATCAGGTGTTAAGCTACCAAAATTTGTAATTTCATTGACATCAGTCATACATAGTTGTGTTTATTTGAGCTATTCAATAAATGAAAATATTTCTTGTCAAATGAATAGAAAATCAATTGAAATATTTTGTTAACTTAGATCCTACGAAACATACCTTTTCAAGGTATGTATCACAACAGTCAGCATTTATTTATTCTCATACTTGAGGCAGTTAAATTAAATAAAGGGCACAGATAAAAATTTTAAAGTTGGGCCATAACTTTACGTACTCCGTATCAATTGTACCTATGGACTATATGTCCTCTAATTCAAGAGTGATTAAATATCAGAATTCATGGATTTTTCAATTGTAACCCATATTTTTATATCTAAAAGACTTGAACTATCAAGGGCTACAATGAGTACCTGAATAGTAACAGTTCACCAGTGTACAGAGTATTTACCAAAATAGACAAGTTTTTTCCAAATATGCACTATAGCTTTCACAACAGCGCTCATAATTTTTAAATCCTCTCAATATGGTTTAAAACACTTTCTGACATGCAGAAGTATAATATATAATAGGATTTATTCTATTAATAAACCCTGTTATCAAAGAGAAAAAATTCCAAAAGAAGTTCTAGAGTGAAATTATTTTGCATTTATTTGCTACATAAATTAAATATTTAAATCAAAAAAAAAAAAGTGACAACTTTGACACAATATATCAAATAGCTCAAAAACTGTCTAACATATTTAATGTTTTTTAAACTTTCATAATCAAAAGTTCAGACTTGAAGGAATTTTTCTCTATTTTTGTAGTTTAAATTAGAATTTAAATTTCTTCAATGTTTAGGAACGTGGACTGTAGCCTCATGGTGCCCTGAGCGTAGCAGTCATGAAACTTTCCAATGTTCTTGTATTTTTAGGTTAATAATAATTAATCGTATCTCATATTTTAAATTATATAGATATTATTATAGATAATACTAAAAAAGAAAATAAATCTAACGTAGAAAAGTCACAATTTTTGATGGAGAAATAGGATACTTCTTGCCAAGATTGTAGAATTTAGACGTAACTTTAAGGAATTGAATAAACACTTTAGTTTTGTCTAATTCTTTACATTTGACCATTTTTGGACCTAAATAGTGCTTGAGAGGTCTGTTAAATAGACCAAAAAACTTATTTTTGCATCCATAGATCAAGAAAATAATTGAGTGCCTTTGAAACGAGCCATGATCCTGAATAGTTTATATATGTCAAGTCTATGCTATAAAATAGAGTAATGAACTGTGTCTGTTAGCTAGGGAAGATTTCTTTGTCTAACTTTTCCAACATAAAATATTGCTTTTGAGGTACATAATATGTTTTAACATACATGACGTCACTTTATCATTTTTCTAAGTGTCGCAAGTAACTTTGTTCTTCCTATTGCAGAATTATCCCTGTTAATTGAAGTAACATGGTAAATGTACGAAGGTTACTTTGTTAGTTAAAAAGTAATATGCCTTACTTTTAGCGCTCTCTAGAGATCATACAATCTGTTTTGTTGTCCCAAAATAAAATTGCTCACAAACTGATCACAAAGTTCTTGTTTCATCACTTTTTTTTTCCAAAGCTTTAGTTCAAAAAAGCGGCTTCAATATTTATTGATTGATAAGATACTGCTTGTTTTTTAATAATTTTTTGCATTGATTCATACCCTGCGACTTGTTCAAGGTCTTATCAAAAATCTTGACATTTATTAGTAATCATTATCACTGATATTATCAATATTTTGATGTTTTCTGTTTTGAAGAAATAAGAAAATATTTTAATCAAAATGCAAAAATTATTTTACTCCTTATGAGGCAATTAATAAAACGGTTTAAGAAAGTTACATGCATTTAAATTTTGTTTTGTTTTGCACTTTCAGCAGCATTTAAATAAATATCCCATAAATTATTTTCAATTAGATTTTGTAGACTGCATCATTTATTTTATTTTTAATGCAGAGCATGTGCATTATTTATTTTCACAATACTTCTTTTAAAAGTCTACATATTAATTTTGCTTTTTATAAAATAAATCAAAATTTATTCTTGAAAGAATTCATTCCAATGGTTTCTAAAATAAAAACAAAAATGAATTACAAAATTCAGAGATCATTCAATATTTTTTTGATCCAATCAAAAAACTGCTGAAAAAATGACTAATAAGGCAATTAACATGATGTTTTAACTATTTTCACATTGCTAATGAGGTCTATTTAAAAAACGAACAACTAATGAGATGAGCAAATATACATATAATTTGTTACATTTATGCAATGCTTTGATGGTTAATTTGAAAAAAAAAACCTTTCCAATAATTGGTATAAGTCCTGGAAAAACCCTGTCAATCAAGTATTACAGAATATAATATAGGTAATTAGGGTGTATCAAAATGACAAAATTTTTGGAACTCGTTAACCCAAGATATGAAAACTGAGTAGTACAAATGAAGAAAATATTCAAATATGAGTGTGTTATACGCGGTACTAAAGCATAAGTATATTTATTTCTTTGTTGAGCTTTTTTAGAACTTTTATGGGATGAGTCAGAGCTATACTCTTATAATATTGTTGAAAGCTTTTGAAGCTTGAGGAAAGACTTTTATATATATTCAACACCATAATTTTATATGATCAACATATATAATACTTTTTGATATTTTACAGATATTCAAATCAAAGTATTTATCGAACAAAATAAGAAATACTCTACCATAACAAATTATGGACATTTTTCATTTGAGTGCACCCTAATGTACATATATTAATGAGAAGTACAAAAAATGAGTGAATGAAAGACAAGTTGAAATTTTCAGCGGCCATTATTGTAGCAAACATATTTGTCAGATTTTGTACATTTATCTAGCGGCAAAGTGATCAACTTTTTAGACGTTATTATGAAAGTACCAAGGAAGCGTCAAAAAATATGTTTTCGTATAATTAAGAGCTTTCAAGATCAAAAAATATCAAATTATCTGATGGCTACTTGAGTAACATTGTGTCTTTTTTAATTTGCTGTTAGTCAAATTTTAAAACTTCAATTAAAAATAAGTACACTAAAACTTTAGGCTTCAAATTGGATATAAAATCTTCAAGGAATAAAGACTAAACAGTGCAACTTTGAGCAAAAATGCCATTGCTTCCTTACATTAAACTGATTTATAGCTAATATTTTAAATGAAGAGAGAATTAAACATAAAATAAACTAGAATATAAACTTATTAAATATTTAACAAAGAAAACGTGAGGAGAAAAAAAAAGAAGCCTTCTACCCAAAACCACAGTATATATACATAAATAATATTATTATTACTATGCCTTAATATTGTTACTGAACTTAAGTCTAATAAATATATTTGACAGTATGTTGAATTAAAATCAATTCACTTAAAAGTAAATACGATACATATTGTATTTAGTTTTCATGTTAAAATGAGTGTTAAAGTATCTTGGATTTTTGTGGCAAGTCGTTAGAAAGATATGGGTTTTATGTGTATTATGTAGAGGGAACAGAGAGAGGAGGTCAGGTGATTATTTGTTTTTATGACCCCATACACTTTCTCTTTTTGTTATTTGAGAAGATTATCATCACAAGTTATAAGTATTATCAAAGATACATAGGCATAGGGGCATAAATCAAAGTCCATCCTTTAGAGAAGCTCTCAAAATATATGATTAACAACTCCCCCACTCCCCCCTTGGTCCCCAACTGGGATTTACTTGTCAGGGCTCATAGAGTATATATTTATTTATAGCATGAATGTCATACTTTAAATATATCTAATTACAATTTCATTTGCAGAAGAAAATGAGAACTAATTTGAAAAGTGAAAACCCTATTGAATTACTGTTTGAATTGCAGTTTGCTATTATTTAATTTAATTGGCATTTTATGCTCCTTTATTAAATCACAACCCTATTTCTTTGTGCAAATTGTTCCCAAATAATTATAATAATACATATATATATATATATATCCTTAATGTCATTAAAATAATTTGACAAAAATACATATACAATAACGTTCTAAAAATATTTGATAACAGATATGATTTTCTGAGCGTGAATAATAGATTTGTGATTAGACCATTGAATTACTCATGGACTCCAAAGGTAAAAATGAAGGAAATATATAGCAAATATATATATATATATATATATATATATATTCAAAACTTTAATTTAATATTTGTATCAGAAAAGTAATTGAGAGGAGTACTACTTTAAGTTGAATCATATGTATGTAGATAATATAATCTTAATTGAATTACTTATTGGATTGCTTCATATTTATATGTTGAATATAATTATTCATTCTTTTTTTTTTCTTTGTAGAAATTGAAACTACTAACTTCCATAAATCATTAATACCATTATATCCATTATTTTAGTATATAAATAGACTACATATAAACTTATGAAGTATTGGTTCAATAACTATAGATATAATTTAATATTAAAACCCGGAAAGTTGCAACACTTTTTGCTAATATCGTATTATTGATTGAGTTTATTTATATGCTCAACCAGTTAATTGTTTTTTTTTTTACAAATTATATATTTGAATGCAATCTGTCAAATAACAGACACAAAATGAATATTTTTTGAGGAATGAATGACTAAGCTTTTCAAGAGCATTTGAATTCATTAATTATTAATTTTCAATTATCTATTGCAAATTAAGATATTGTAAGAATTTTTACTGCATGTACATATATCACTAATGTATTAGTTAAAGATTAGAATAATTCACTCAACATATGTGAGTGTAACTACTCTTACAAAAATAACCTTATTCAAAGCCCTGTAGATATAATAAAATAAACAATACTACAACTGCAACACTTGTTTGCAACTAAACTTCTTTGTATCAAAAGTTATACTTTCTTAAATATCTTCTCAATGAGGAAACTTTGAACTATACTAATTTACACCCAATGATAGCAAAAGAAATAATAACTCAAATGATAAAAGTTGCACTGAAAACAATGAATAATTTATTACAAAAAAAAATATTTTCTTCAAAAAATTACTCACTTATTATTATCAAATAAAAACGTTTGAGTTTTTGAGTCAATGATTCTCATACTATTCTACAATTGAGCCCTGTGAATTTTGTTTTATATTCGAGAAAAAGGGGCTATTGCTTTATATTTATATATAATCATGTTTTAAGAGACTCAATTATGGATTTAATCCAAGTACAGTTCATAATTCTATAAGTCACAATTTTCGTCGATGGATTTAAATGGACAACATTTTATCAAAGAAAAATGATCAAGCATGTATCTTTTATCATCTTTATATCAATTTAATTATTAAATAAATCTGCCAAGAAGTACTTAGGTATAAAAAATATTAAGTACTTGCCCATTTCCTTAATGACTTTTATGCAATTAATTTCACTCTTCTTACTATAAGACAATCATTAAATGAAGGCTTTCTCATATCTACCTCTGCCGATTATGTATGTTCTCTGCTATCATTCAATATTAATTTTTACTTCCTAATCATAACTATTGAGGGAAATGTCAAGCACTAGCAATTTTAGTTCATAAATAATTCACATGATCGTAACATGGGGAACAAGTCATAGCATGCATGAAATGAAAGTACGAGGTCATATTTATTTATAAAATGTATTCATCCTTCCATAATGTTATCCCTTAATTTTATGTAGATATATCTTGACAAAGACTGATCATGACAGACCGTACATATATATATATATATATATATATATATATATATATATATATATGAAGTATATAAACTCTCCAAAAACACAGATTTAAATAACCTTTTTTTATAACTCAATCACGAAATATACAAATTTTATTAGCATAAAATTTTTTTCCCCAATTTATGAAAGTACATAATATCGTTGCTTTCTTCATGGACCACTAGTTTACCCATTTATTTATACATCCTCTCAAATTGAACCAATATACCAAGTTTGCGAGTTTTTCAATTAGTACTAGGCTTCAAAAGACAGCTGTTATTGTGCTAAGAGTGACGCTCCTTTTGTTATTTTCAAAACAATGGATCAAAAACAATTTGTTGTTTTTAATTTTACACTACTTCTTTTTTTGTAGAATATGTGGCGTTGATTACGAGCCTCTAAGAAGATTTTTCAACTCAAATTCGGCTTTTGAATATTTTTGATTTCAATTTTTTGGCTAGGTTTAAACTTTTTAAAGATTTGAGGACTTTTGTTTAGCAGGAAAGCAACATGTAGTCCACATGCTTATTCCATGCTATGTAAAATTGTATGTTAATTCCAAATATGAATTTATACTTCATGTGTGTAGTCAACCAATTTATGAGAAAATACAATTCAAAGGTAAAAAAAAAAAAATAATAAAATGTCAATAAAGCTCCTTTGAATCGTGAATAATTTGTTTATAAGTATCAAGTATGTATTTGATTCTAACAAATCAGGTTCAATATTGCTTTCATTTCAATTACATTGAGGGATATTGTATGTATATCACTTTAGATTGACACAAGTATAATATATAATGTAATGAAAAGTCTACTATTTAAGAAATTTGTATTTTGTATTTATTTATATGCATATTTCCTTTTTTATAACCAATATCAGACATTATCAGGGAATTTTATAGTCTTCAGTACATAGCCTCAAGCAAATTTAAGCCCTAATATATATTTATAAAGATAAAAAAGAAATTTGAAATGATTTGATTTTTACATATACTAAATTATTTTTGTGTTGACGAACAAAAGCTTTGTTTGTCCAGAGTAAAATAAAGGATCCATAGTCCCTCTTGAGCAATTTGTAAAACAATTTCCTCACATTATGTAAAGGCTTTTAAAAGAATTTTTATTTAATTTCTTTGTTTCACACATAAAAAGAATTGATTCATTGCAGTCTAGTAATTGTTACGAGAAAGAAATAGAGTGATTAAGTACAATTAACCAATTAGTAAATGAAATGTTAGCTCTGTTAATTAAATAATACAATTTTTCAAGGAGTGTTTCCTCCTCAGTGATGTAATTTTTCTTCATTTTGAATAATATATTTCTATATTATTTTGTATTTGCTTTTCTTTTCTCACGTACTTTCATTTTCATTGTAAAATGATGTTTGAACAAAGTGTAAATACAACAAAAAAAAGCAAATTAGTAACTAAATATGTACATATATACAAATAGGTAAAGGATAGAAATAACCTTGAATGAATAATATTTAAAATATGTAAATTGGGGTATACTCTAAAAAATTATTATTTTTATAGAAAGATCTTTCGTCATTCATATGTGAAGCCTTTTATTCATTAATGTACATATGTATATTAAATATCAAGAAAGTTAAAAGACTTAAAAGATTTAAAACTAGGATTTTAGTTATAGAAAAAGTTTCAATATATGATATTTAAATTAATATTTATACATATCTACATTCTACATATAAGTTCTATAAATGTAAAATGAATATGAGCGTTTGATCTCTTCAATTTACAACACTTAAATGGAGAGGAAATGTTTATTTACATGGCTTTATATATATAGATAACATACATACATAAGGTAAATCATTTTTATCAAATAGACAAAATTTAAATTTTTCATTTATATGAAAAATAAATACATTCTACATATATTATTGAGCTACACCAAATTAATCCTGCTGATTATTGCCAATAAGGATATCTAAAATAGGAAAAATCTATATTGAAATATATTTCCTTTTATTAAAAGGTATAAAAAAAAGGTTTATTAAAATTTCATTGAATTGCCTTTTAAAAAAAATAAAAAAATAAAAGTATAATTCAAATACGATATTGTACCGATCGATTGATTAAACGGATATTCCTTTTTCTTTACTTTTTTTTCCATAAAAAAGTTTCAAAAAATCAATATCATGCGAGTTCTATCCAAAACATACACTAAATAGACCCGTTTTAGGTATATATAACTTTTTTTTCAAATGCACTTTGATCTTTGCTGCTGATAAATATCAAATTTTGAGGTCCCCCATGCCATTTTGCATTTTAAAAATGAAAAAAAATAAGCATTTTGCGATTTAAAATGTTTTCAAGAGGAAAAGTATAATGTTACTACTACCATTAACTTTACAAAGTCTTATTTTATTTTTGACTCATCAAAAAGCAAAGTAAAGTTGATAAATAAATTTGAGTTCAGATCTATCTATTTAATTACCATACGCAAAATTAAAGGTTTTATTATCCAATGTGTACAACAATAGGTAATGGATTTATGATGACACACGAGATCACAATCAGTAAAAAAGACTCGTAATAAATTTATTATTAGTTTTAATTTTTAGTCGTAGGGATCCTTTCTTCGCAATACGGAATTATAACAACAGGAGAACCATTTCAATATGTTATCTTGAAAAAAAAAGTAATCCCTCAATGTAAATGCTTATTAAATCGGATAAATTAATATCTCTTCTAAGATTCTTTTTAAGAAAGATGTTGAGTCATGCTCTTACAAATTTTCAAATCAACAAAATGTTTATTTTTATGGATAATTTATTTCTTATTACTTTTTGAAATATAATCTATTAATGTGTTATTTTTTTTTAAAGGAGAAAGCAATCAACTAAGCGTAATATTATGGTAAATGTAATTTTATTGATCTATATTTATCAATATAGACATAGAATTTAATTTTGAGGCTACGTTTTCATTTTAGTAGAATGCTTTCAAAACTAAGGTTATTCTAAGCTCATTTAGTTGCTATTCTTATACAAAACAATCAAATAAACTCAAACACAATATTAATCCAAGTTATAGAAATGTGAAAAAAAGAAGAAGTCATTTTATGGTTTTTAATATTTTAAAACTGATTTGACCAATTCTTATGTAAATTTGTTAGACATGTTGTGAAATTACTAGTAAGTTTAAGAATGCAATGAAAAAAAAATACTTTTGAATTAAATTTTTTATTTGTATTTTATTTTGAAATGGATTAGAGAAATAATTCCTTTTTTGATAAAGCAACAAAATGATACCAGTTTTTTCACTTTAAAACTCAAACATAATCCACTGTTTCTCAGGGTTACTATATATGTGTAATCTTTCAAGAGGGATTTTTTCAAAAACTCATTTTTTAGGTAATATTCCGAGTCTTTCCACTTAAACTCCAAGTTGAGTCCGTAATTGCAGTTAAAAGGGAATTAATTGAAACCATATACGTATATATATAAAGACTGAGTGGGTACTTAGAATCTACATATAGTACGGTAGAAATCTTGCTTCCGCACAGATAGTTTACGGTTAATTGAATTTGCCTTCACTTTACTATGTCACCATAAACACACTTTAGATGATATTAGGTGAAATATTTTTTTGAATTATTACTTAAAATAAAACAAATTATGAAATAGCAAATATTATATCGACTTCTACATATGTACATATGAACTGGCACTTTAATATACATACATATATGTACAATGGTCTATTTGACAAGTTTGATGTACTCAATTTGATCAATAGTTCTAAACAAAGTATATTTTTCCATCAAATATTCATCATTAGGAATGTAAATAATATGCAAATCGGGCTTGTAATAAAAAAGAAAGAGAAAATCAACCTGGTAACTCTGACAATTTAATGAATGTCGAGGGGGGAAGCAGCTTGAGCTGTCATGACGTTGTACTGGGTTACAAGCTGCTATTCTCCATTATATATACAACAATAAATAATAACATAGATGAGAGGCAGAAAATTAACACAAATTAATGTCAGGAAATTATATATTTTTAACTAATAATAATTATACGAGGACTTGAGCCCTTTTTGTTTACATTTTATTTGCTTTATTAAACTTAATGCATCATGTATTCCTTCATGTGAGATCTTTACTATCAGGTAGATGTTCTCCCCTCAGTAGTAATAAAGGAAAAATGATAACAGCTTTGGAAAACAAAAAGACCTCTTTGAAGAGCCAACTCCACTTTTTTATTACATGCCCGATTTGCATATGATTTATATTCTTATTCATCATTGTTGCTAGTAGATAAGATATTGTAGATAAGTAGATAAATTATAAAGAGTCATAGTTTCATAAAACAAAAAACAAAAACCTTTGATTCCTTGTTAATTTCCATGTGATGCTTAACTGAGATACACCACGACTTGTTGTATTTTTTGAATCAATTGCTTACAATTTCTCACTGAATGTTTGAATATGCATTTCTTGTATAAACATAACTAAAACACCTTTAGAATTCACCAAAATCAAAACAAAAATATCTTTAAGTTTTGTACATCCGCAATACCATTGCAAATATCCAAACTTAACAAAATATTTATCAGATGTAATGAGGAGTTTCCTTCATACATACATATGGGACTACTAAATAAAAGTTATCAAATATTTATCCGACCAAATATAAAAAGTTGATATTTATTTCCTCATAGTAACAACCACCACCATGCTCAGATAAATAAATGTTACTCATTGTATATCCATTTCAGTAAGTAGTGTTAATATAATATATATCCGTCTTGTTAATGTCAGTAATCAAAAATAAACTATATATGACGACATCCATTAGATTCATACAGCGCTCTATGATTTTGTGACCAAATAATTGATTATAGCTATTTACAATTTGATAAAGTTTCAATTTTTGAAAATATATATAAAATATTATATATTTTGTTCAAATAAATTTAATTATATAGACGAGAAAAATACAAAAGCATCTTCGATAGGAAGATTAGTGAAAAAAAAAAATGTTTTTTTACTAATTTATTACCTATTTTTTTGGGGGGGATGACTTAACTCATTTTTGGCTATATATATATATATATATATAATTCATAATGTATTACAATGAAGAAGGTAGTGTAAATTAAGTTGCCTCATTCATCAGGAAGGTTAAAACTTGAAATAAAGTAACATAAAGCAGATAAGAAAATTTTCGACCCATTGCATTAGGTTTCTAAATATTGATTCTTCTTTAATTTATGTTACTCATTATTTGTAAATGATGTCCAAAGTTGAGAGTGTTGAGAACTTGTTATCTCAAATTTAATTAAAATAAATATACTTTGGCTGTCGATTCATCCAAAATGGTTGTTGCTGATCAATAAGCTGCGTCATCAATAAATCCCATTAATAATGAAGGATTAATCAACCAATGTTTATACAAAACATAAATAATTAAAGCTTTGGTTGCTTATAAGCTTCAATATGCAGATTTGTCAGATTTGTACAATTATTATATTCTGAATGGGTTAGGAGCCAGCAAAGTAGAATTGTTGGGGAGACAAATATCTGATCCTTAGAAAAATAATAGTTAATTTATTGGTTAGACTCTGTAAATTAAAATGTATAATGATATAATAACATATTTTCAATGGATATTAGGATATGAGATAAATTTTTGATAGACTGTAAAGGTTAAAGTCCTTTTATTTGTGGGTCTCGTCCATAGTGACATCCAAATGCAGGCAAGGAGTCATTCACATTTCCTTAAATTCCTCGAGAAACACGGATTTTCAATTTTTATTATCAAATTTGTCTGTTTACGCCTCCTTCAAGATGCCCAACTTTACCCAATATGACGTCACGTAAAAAGAACAATTTACTAAATGTTAAACTGCAATTTACATTGTAGGTATGTATATCTCAAACTTTCCTTGAAAAAGAGAAATGAAAAAAAAAAAGAAGGAATACAAACATTTGGTAATTTGTGACCAATGGGATCATTTCACTCAAGTCATGAGCAATTGATTATTTAAAATTATGAAAATGGTGGATTTAGTGAGAAATAGTTTGAGTAAAGTTGACTTCTAATTGATGTACACCGTAGATTGTACGCATAAAAGAATAATGAATTTCCCATTATAACTTAAGTAATAATTACGATATTCTTACATCTAGATAAGTTAGGAAAAGAAGGAAAAGAAGCGAACAAAAGAAAATTATTTGTAATGAGTTTTTAAGTCCATTGTAGATACAACTACTTTTAAAAGAGAGGAAAGAAAAAAGGATATTAAAATAAGCAGCTGTTGCTTTAAAAAATTAAAAGGTATTTTTTTTAGATACTTAGAAGTTGTTGTTGTTGTTTTTTTTCATTGTACAAAATATATTTAAGAAACGCTTTTTAATATACGTATTTGTACATATACATATTGTATATTTATTTACAAACATAAGGCATAATGGAAGTATTCTTGAGTATGGTAAAGCTTAAAAGCTTTCAATTTTGGGAGTAACAAATTTTGAGTTCCCTCACTAAAGTCAAATTCAATTTCATTTGTCTCATCAAGTTAGAAACTGAGTCTAAATCTGATTTTGTAACATTTTATATGTAATTGAACAAGAGTTCCTAACCAATGTGTCACAATCCCAAAGGGAGACGCGAGCATTGTGTAGCAAATACAACTTTGCAATGATTAGTATTTCCTTCCCTCTTCACAGACAATGAAAGGAAAATAAGATTGCTGATAAGAAGTCGTTGGTGACGGGTCTCTAGGGTTTCAAACTTGAAAGACAGGTGCCAAAAGGTATTATTGGATGTATTGGAAACTAAAAAATATATATATCACGGATGTTAGCATGACAAAAGTTACCAATTTGCAAAATAAAATGTATTTGTCCAGGACCAGAATCCACCCCTGAATATTCTTCTTTAAATATTTTTCCAGGACAAATTTTCTTTTGTGAAGCCATAAAAACGATTGCTTTCCAATCCCGGGATAAAGAAAATGAACACAAAAGTTATGATACACTAATGAAGAGGAGTGGGTTTAAACAATATGAATGCATTACGTTTTATAAGTAGTTAATGATTGATTCTTATGAGTAGTTAATTTGCCCATTCCACCTTCGATCTTTCAGCATCCTTAAAAATCCCGTCGAACCCCCCAAAAAGATGAGAATACTATGTACCAGCTTAACTTGATATTTGAATCAGATTATATTTAAAAAAAAGGACATAAATATTTCTTACTACAGTTATTTCATCCCCTTTAGGCTCCATTGGTGATGGTCCACGTTTGTATTCTCTGTTTTGAATAAGTATTTAGTAAATACTTAATAGTAAAAAGAAATTGTAGGGGCTTCATCTCACATTCAATTTCGAGCAAAACTCTTTTAAAGCTTGTGATATTTATTCTCTATTACTATGCTCTAATGTGATTTGCGTTAAAGAGTACAGTAACATGTACATAATGATGATAAAAAAAAAGTCCAATTTACAATCTAATACTTTGTCAAAAGTACTATGTGGAAATGCTTTCTATGTACACCATAAAAGTATTTTGAAAGCCATTTTGACTGATGATGGTTGGCCACATGATCAGACAACTTTTTGGTAGGAAGAAAATATTATTTTGCCTATTGGCAACTTTTGGCATCCTCAAATTTGTAATATCTCGTCTTTTGACCTTTACCATGCCCCATAATAAGCTTGTTATGATCTTTATTGTATCTCTAAACCTTTTCTTCAAAAAGAAACAGAAGCAACTCCATAATTATCGATTTGAGTTAAATTAATGAACGTTTTGAACACCAATGAGGGAAAGAAAAACGGTAATAAAAAACCACCACCAGGTGAAAACAAAATACATTATATGTATGTTGTAATTTGCTATGCTACCTTGGAAGCACCATATTTTTCCATTTAAAAAATAATCACATATTTAATTAGTTATATAGTCTCTTTATTCCTCCTCTTTTCTACACTTATTTTACTCACTCATTTCTCCGACGGGAATGCGATAGTTATTTTGTATGCATGCATATTGATATATAATATAAATACATTTGAGTATGGAAGTCAAGTTGTGACTTTTGCATGAGTATCACATCGAATTAGGATACAATGCATCAAAGGGAAAGTTTAGAAAGTAATTTTTAGCAAAAAGTAGAGTAGGGATAATTTAAAGAGTCTTCCTTAACGTTAGAATAAATTCAAAACAAAATATGTATCCAACAAAGATATGTAAAAAAAAAAACCCTTCTCATGAATAAAACTTATTTCCATTACATTTAGCTGAGTTGCCTTTCTCTATATTCCATTAAATAGAGTAAACATAGCTATAATATTTTCTTGCTATATGAAAAATTATCATAATTACATCTAATATTTACAGAAGCTAAAAAACATCTTTGAAAAATCATTAACTAGAGTCAACAAATCTCATCTCTCACGTATATAATCTCTACTTACTTCTAATGTCCATGTCTGCTATATTATGTTAGTTAAGCCTAAGTTGGGATTTTGTACATGTTGTTGTTACTTTAAATGAATTATGAACATCAAAGAAAAATACGAATTAATTTTGACAAACTAGAATATTCAAGAGTCCAAATTTTTCATCACTCAAATATGTTTCTTAATATTAATTCATCAAAATGAAATAATGGAGTCCATCAGGGACATAAATGGCCTTCCCAATAACTTCTCATGGGGAGGATCTTTTTTTCTTTAAACAAAAAACAAAATTAATTTATATTTTTCGATCCCTCTTGACTCTACACCTTTCTTTGCCTATCCTCGTTTTCACTTTTTTGGTAAATCTATCATGAGGATAGAGCCTTTTTTTATATGTGTATTCAGTTTAGAGCCCAATCTTCCAAGTTATGGGTAGAAGTGCTTCAAGTTCATGTCACTATTGTGAAATTTCCACAAAAGCCGACACATGAATGAGTTTTTATGCTAAATGAGTCGACATAATTCCAGATGGAGTTCTAAACTTGGATTTTGCTATTTATACATAAATATACTACCACAAAAATCAAGGTCTTTTACCACCTAAGTATTTAGATATAATAAAGGCTTGAACGAAATATAGGGTAGGATTTGAGGTCCCATAGTCTTTTAAAAACATGGAATTACTACATTTATAGAATCTATCTACATTCAAAATGATAATTGATTATCTTTGTGGATGGCTCTACATATTTACCTATAGCGTTGTCGTTATATACTTTTATTTTATTGAATATGTATATTTTATATCTACATACATATTTAATAGAGAAGAATTTTCATGTCAGATCGAATTGCTTCTTCAATAAATAACTGTTACTCCTATAATTACAAAACGTAGCTTCTATGAAAATGTGAAAAGACATTTACATAAATAGGTAATGGCATCGAAAAGCAGGTGTGAATAACTTTGATGAGAAATGAAAATGACTTTTAAATAAAGTATTAAGCATAAAATAAAAATGGTAAATAATTTGCCCATATTTTAAATGAAATTTAGGGTTCATATATATATATATATATATATATATATATATAAGTATATATAGAAGATACATTGTAACGAATTTGAAAAAAAAAAATGTTTCTTATTTTTACAGGGATCATTGTACTTCTCAGCTTCTTTTACGTGAGCATTTCCGTCGTGGCTCTGGGAGGAAATGGACTTGTCATTTACATAGTTGTTTTTACTCGTCGAATGCAGAATGTGACAAACATTTACATTGCAAATTTGGCATTTGCAGATGTCATCATCGCTCTTTTTTGCATACCCTTTCAGTTCTATGCCGCTTTACTTCAAAGATGGGATTTACCAGGCTTCATGTGTCAATTTTGTCCCTTTGTGCAAATTCTGAGTGTGAATGTTAGTATATTCACAATGGTTGCAATTTCCTTAGATAGGTAAGTGAAACCATTTTTATTTATATAAATTCTTAGCATGAGTTTAATGACGTCAATGAGTCATAATACTTGAGTGTAAATATTGTTATTCACTTCAAAATAAGTGATGTTGATAATTGAAAATTGTTTATATTTCAACAACTATGTAATTATCTTTAAGGATGAGTCAACAACTTAGCCTTCGGCAAAGAGCATTTATATAAGGAATTGTAAGAGCAATATATTGGCTTCTCCCATATTTGTAACATATACACAATGATTTCATTTCTTATGTTTTGTAGTGAAAAATATTGCCAAAAGAAACAAACTCTTTTAGGAATAATAAAATGAGAACTAAAACAAAGATCAAAAAATTTTTATTCTTTACAAGAAGAATAACCGTTCTTTACTCGAGAATTTCTGGTTTATAACTAGATTTAAATATTTTTTTTCCCCCGAAAAAAACACATGAAAAACTTTTAAAGATCATAAAGATGTCTAAAGATCATATTGTTTTATTTTTAATAAAGGGCTATTGAAAAAACCTTAAAAAGATAATTTGCAGTTAAGGATAGTTAAAGATATCAGATGACGTCCAAAAATGTAAAAGGCATTTCATCCAACATGTTTCCTTAAATAAAGTTCTTGGCACATCAGTAGACAGTCTCTGCAGTTGAGTTCTATATTACCCGTCCTTTGCTTCTTCTAGCTACTTACAAGCAAAAAAACAAACTTGCAGAGCTATAAATATAGGTATATATTTTTTTATTCTCTCTTCTTAATTAAATTAATCATTTTATTTCATACAAAGCCTATTACACATATGATATAATTTATGCCACAGTTTATACATTTTTAAAATCAGTGTTCAAAATTATGCCAACTTTGTATGTCAAAAAATAGCTTTATTAATCAAAGAAATATGCAAGAGATTTTTAATCAAGTTTTGAATGCAAAATTTAAGTTTGACTCGTTGAATTTAAAAGAAAGAAAGAAGATACATACCTTATGCATGAATATCATAAGTAGACATATTAGCTAACAATATTGATTATTTTAATAATTTTAGACTTTTTTTTTTAAAATATGGAATTATTAGCCTAGAAAGTTTAGACACAAAAACGTTCATACCTTAGTCATTTGTGCTTGTAAAACAATGTTAAATGTATCATATGATTTGTATTACAATGTTGCATGTATCTTATGCATTTTATTTTTAATTTTAGTTTTTCTAAAGCTAAAAAAAAATCCCAAAATCTGATTTTGAGTTTTTTTTAAAGAAAAACTTTGAAAAATTTTAAAAAGTACTTTTTTTGTGACTCATCAGTTCATCAAAAAACAGAATTTTAAGCACATTTTTTTGTGGGATCGACCATATCACCAGAAATTAACGCACAAAAATGGAAAATTGGGTTAAATTGTCTTAATTTTGGGTACTTATGGATTCCAAAAATATATAATACTTATATGTATGGTTATTGGTGAAAGTTAGGAGAAGATGCGTGTGGAAATTTTGTGTCTACTGTTTTATATATATTAAGATTACTATTAAGTTTATTGGATTTATGTAAAATAGAATCCCTATTTTTATTATCCCTAGCAAGCAAAATATACTCATAAATAATACAATAATAGTAAAGTACAAAGGACTTTTAATATTGCTCGTGGAATAACAAATTTTGTTAGAATAGAAATCGATTTGAATAACTTAAAAGTATGTTAACAAATTAAAATGATGTAACTATATTAGAATTTTTCAACCGTGTATCATGTAATTAAATTCGTTTTAGAAGTATTTTTTGAATTGTAATTGATATTTGCGACTACAAAAAGGAATGAAATACTTACAACAAATGCTACAAAATTCAAACAGAGTAATTATAATTAGTATCTTTCAATTATGTATCATGTAATTCTATTTTTATCTCAGTTCACTAACCACATTAAAAACGGAGCAAAATATACTCATAAATAATACAACAATAGTAAAGTACAAAGGACTTTTAATATTGCTCGTTGAATAACAAATTTTGTTAGAATAGAAATCGATTTGAATAACTCGATCCCGGATACATTGAATCTAAAAATCCCGAATCCTACTCGAATAGACTGTCAATGGTCTATTTTTCTTCTTCTTTTATTCAAGCTAATTACAGGTCATGGAAAAATTAACATACGATAAATTGAATTTTTTATCAATATTAAAGTTATTGTTGCTTTAGTAACAGGGTAAGGATCATTTCTATGAATAATAGTGTTAAAACAAAAGGAAAAAGGTATCAAATCAGTTACTTCGTTACTAAAAACAACAACACGGCATTGCTTCTAACGTGGTTAATTCCATCTTTATTAGTCTATTTAAACTAACATAAATGTATATATCCCATTTTATAGTTGAATTCATTGGAGGATATATATATATGTAAGAAAAAAAATCTAGGGAATAATTCTGAAGGTTTGAGGAAATTTTTTAAATTGACAATTTTTATTCTTGTTCTTTTTTTTTTGATAAATAATATGTAATTCGTATTTTATGGGTCTTAAATAAACGAATCTACGGGGATATGTCTCCCCTGAGATTACGCTTCCTGATTTAAGCTGATACAAAATAGTGTCAAAGATATAAGAAAAATAGAAAAAAAAGGAAAGTCTTGAGTTTTTATCTTCACAAATATCAGGTTTCTGGAATAATATATGTTAACAAATACGTGGAAAAAATATGGCTTTTTTTACTTTCTAGAGTATTTGAAGTGGGTAATTAAGAGACTTCTTTTTATCCGTAGTTTGGCACATTATACATGCATCAAACTTTATGAAAGTCTTTTGTTTTATGTCAGTTTATTTGAAAAAAAAAAGTATATGTGGGTATGCTGTAAAGTATATTTATATATAAAAGATCCCAGTTGTATTTAGTTCATTAAAAGAGCTTATAAAAAATCCTTAGTAAGACCCTCTATGCACTAAACAAATAAACTTATGAATAAATAATAATTAATTTGTATTAGTAGAAATAACTGAATAGCATATGTGCATTGTAATAAGTACTTGATTGCATAGAAGCATTTTTATATACATACATGATAGGTATGATATACAAAGGTATGTTGATTGAGGTGTAAGGATACTTTGAAGTTAACTTTATGAACTCACAAACTAATATGTATATAGATACGTAGAACTTGCTGGATAAAAAAAAATAAAAAGTATGTATCAAATAAGATGAAGGAGTGCATGGAATTATTTGTTTTTCATTAATAGTTAACTCCATATCCAAGCAGGATTCAAATATATATATATTAACTATTAGATGTTAGGTTGTTTTCTTATATGAGTTTAAAGAATGCATTAAGGGAGTACAAATGAATGGAAGGGTCCCTCAAATATTTCTAATTTATAAATCCAGGGTGGCCAAAAATGCTCCAATTTAGATATAAAGTGTAGATTTAGGCAAATTATGGTCAAAATTCTGACCTTCTGAGTGCTGTAATTTGCCTCTTAGGAGGAGAAAATATAGTTAAGCAGTATGAAGGTTCTGGGGGCACGAATGAGTATATAAATATAAAAAATAGATTATTGGTTTTGTTGACACCTATTTTGTAACAAGGGTTTGCGTTAGAGTTGATACATTTTCAGGGATATAATCGATTCCAAAGCTATGAAAAAAAGTGATCAATTTGTCTTTTGTAAGCGCATTTTGCCGTGTTGTTTTAAAGCTTTGATCAGTTCATACGTCAAAACAATCATATTTTCATACGAGGGTGAATAAAAAAAGCAGCAGTTTCATATGTAAAAACAGGATATTTTGCAAAACTCTGTGTCACTACTCGACTCTGACAGTGACTATTAAATTGATGTAAATAATAAATTGTTTTTTTTTTTAAAAAAAAAAAGAGGAACTAGGGTAATTATAGTATACTTGAACTCCAAATAGCATTTAATATGGAACATTTCACTTCAAAATGGGTTATTGTCAAATGTATATACTTATACATCAACAAAGAAGAAATTAGGACCAGTCAGGTTGTACAAATTAGGTCTAATACTTTTGTTTGTGTAAGGCTTAAAACGAAATGAAGTGAAGGATTTGAAATTTAATATTGTTTTCAATTCAAGTATTTACTCTATGTAGATAAATAAATGTATATTCTTCGATTATGCGACATATAAAACATTACCAATATAAAAGATACACTAGGCAATGCATCAGTGCATTAAAATAATAATCAAAATACACAACAATATGCATGTATATATATATTTATTTTGTGCTTTTTTGTTATACATTGTGTGCCATACACAAACAAGAAGAGAAAATCATTAATTTTGTATGTGTTTTGTTTTTTCGATATGTAACTCTGAACATTGATACATGGAGTATCTTTTGTAACATTGAATTATCGAAAAATCAAAATATTTAATATATAACATAATATGTACTAGCCTTAAAATAGCAGCACACCGTTCAATGCGTTTAATTTTGTACAATAATTTAAAACTAAAAAGAAATTGGTTAAGAACATCAAAACAAACTACAGGAATCCCCTAAATCAACCAGTTTCTGAAACTTTCGATTTCATAGACAACCTCAAATTCAGCCTCCAAAGTCTTCAAATCAAATTTTGACTTTAAAAACAGTCTTTAGCAAGCTCGACATAGCTTATATCCTATTTTGGAGCAAATTATCCTTAGTACACTCTGCTCCCTAGTTCTCTCTAGCTGACCGTGATGCACATTAAAAAGGGACTCACGCTTTATATTAATAGATTACATACACGCTATCTTATCAAAAGTGATGATTACTTATTTGTTATCTAAAGTTAGTTTAAAGTAATGACTACTTCATTAACGCTGTGATCACAGATAAAATAAAATAATGTTGCAACCATACTAATACCAAATTATATATCCTTTATTTTAATTGATATTAAATGTTGTTAATATTAATTTTTTAAAAAGAATGTGTTTTTCTATGTCCCTTAAATTTATATAGGTATTTGTAGCTTTTAATTTATATTTACGGTTGTAAAATAGATGAAATACTTAAAAGTATGTTAACAAATTAAAATGATGTAACTATATTAGGATTTGTCAACCGTGTATCATGTAATTAAATTCGTTTTAGAAGTATTTTTTGAATTGTAATTGATATTTGCGACTACAAAAAGGAATGAAATACTTACAACAAATGCTACAAAATTCAAACAGAGTAATTATAATTAGTATCTTTCAATTATGTATCATGTAATTCTATTTTTATCTCAGTTCACTAACCACATTAAAAACGGATCTTCACTAACGGAGTGTTGAGAAGTACAAAGCTTGTTATGAAGTAAATGAAAAATAGTCATAAAATTGGTGAAAGTGTGACAATTTAATTAATTAACAATTCTATAACTTTCAAGCCTGTTTAAAAGGTTGAAAAACATATTGGAGATTTTTATGTGACATAAGTAGATTTTTAAGTAATTTAACATCTAAGTCAACCTTAAAAATAATCTTTGTAGCCTCAAAAAAGTATTTTTTTCTAATAATAAATTAATGTATCAGGAAATCAAATTTGAAATATGTTTAAAACTTTTACTATATAAAAGTTTTTGACACTAAATAGGCATTAGAATAGGATCGAATTGGTCATTGTTATACATGTATGTTTATGAAATTTGTATTATGAATTCAACATCAAATACATGTGCACATCCAAATACAATGAAATTGTAGGAGACTTGAATTTAAATTATAAATTCATGTCATATGGCATTGAAATATATATATATATATATACAACGTGATAGTATCTTTTATTTCATCAGTATTTGTTATTCATAAGTCAAAGTTTTCATAGGAATTTACACATCAATATACTACAAAGAAATATCAAAATGCAAACAAAACACACATAAGAAAGTTGCAATCGAATATTTTCCATTAAACCCTTTAGTAAATTAAACAAACATTTACATAAATGATAAGAAACAGAATAATAAATATATTTTATAATGTTTACTGAGCATGAATTAATTATATATGCATATGGATACCTCATTTGATAAACAAAATTGATTTAAGATACAACAAATACATACCTAATTACTATTGAGTTAAATTTCATAGTTATTTTATATATGTTTTCTTGACTATCAAAGTGTCATTTTATCCACCCTTATTTTTATAATGTAAAGCTGCATTCTGAAACACGAAATATATACATATATATGTATTAAATATATCTAGTAAGGATTTGAGTCACAAAATCATAAGAGCTTCATTTCCTATTGAGGCTATATCTCCTACATTTCTAGCCCTTCTGAGTCTTAATACCTCCATTGGTACTTTTATAAACATAAAAGGCTTTTAAAAAATTGTCTTACACATCTTCAGATGCTTTGAAGTAAATTTAACCCCATGTATGTACATCCAAAGCTAATTAAGTACATACACAACACATTTTAATATTTAAAAAAAACTTTATTCAGTTTCAATGTTCCAACTACATCTTCTCTGTTTCATCATTTTTTTAGTGTCATTCACAATAAATCATTTATATTTGACAAGATATAGAGATATAGAGAAGTGAAGACAAGAGTAAACATAAATAGAAGTACATAATTATAAGTAATATAAAGTCTTTAAAACAACTTGCACAAATAATTTTATTAAATAACACATAGAGGTATGAGAATTAGAAGTATTCGGGGATAGTATAAATAAGTAAAACATTGTTTATGGTTCATAAAACAGGGTTGACAGGACAGTAGTTCTCATATAGTCCTGGTGAGGAAATGGAAACAAATGGTGGAACCTATGGTCTAGTAGATTATTGTTGAAAGGTTCATTCCAATTATTAAATTAATTATTATCACTTCAAAAGTAATGATGTTTCACATTCGGAGGTAAGAGTCAATTTGTGGAAGAATAATTGTCGTCAGGAATAAGTCAATTCATTTCATTATTGACAAAACCTAACAAAGGAGGATGAGGCCTAAAGTGAGATCTGCTCCTTGAATAGTTGTAGACAGGGTTATTCTCTGATGCGATTGGTGAGAACCAAATAAAAGAGCTTCAAGGTTTAGAATTAGGAGAGCTGAAGCTCTTGAATGACCTCTTTGAACTATAATTTGGTTAAGGTTGAGAAGAGCTATGAGTTGGAATAACAAATCCTGAGTTTTTTTTTATTCTGCACAACATATATTTTCCTAGCAGAGGACGGCTTTCTTTTTAGAGGATGACTGAAGGGTTGTGGTTTGATCTTCAAGTAGTTGACTTGGGTGTGTTAGACAATGATGTCAATTGATCATTTTTAGGTTTAAAAATCAACAATATTGATATTTGACTTTATCAGAGGGAGGGTTCACCTGTATCAACTCTACCTTCATTGTTTTTTTTGTTGTTTATTTCCTTTGTTTACAAAAATATGTGTTATTTTATTATTTTTATAGAATCTTAGTTCTTTCAATGTCTTTGTACGCAGAATAAAAAGTTTCTATGAAATCCTATGTGTTTAACCAAAATTAAAATTCTTACTTCGTTTTGATTTTTTCCTTTTAGGGTCAAAAATTAGTTTTTTGAAGAAAATGTGTACTTCTTCTATTGTGCACCACTATCCATCACAACTCTTCAACTATTTAATTATAAGTCATTTTCATGATGCATGCTTTATATCATTATCAACTTTGCAAAACTTTATCTGTAGCTACCAGACTATAACAGGTACTCCAAGTACCCTGGTCAATTGCTTAATTTTGCATTTCATATAATAATACTGAAAGAATCAAAGCTGTAACAAACTTTTTCTTAGTATTAATTCATTTGCTTCAATAAAATCCATGTAACTTTTTGTACTAATGTCAAATACAGTTTTATGCATCCGTTATGTATACCTTAGACAATTTGAAATATTGCTAAAATTCAATTATAATCACACTCATTATCGTCTTCCTGTAAATGATGTGAATTTTCAAAACTAACAACAATTGCAAAAAAAATAAAATTGAAAAATAAAAAATCTCTACTTAAACTATTTATTTGATTTGTTTATTAAATATATATATAAACTTTTCTTAAAACTTCTTTTTCAAGTAAATTATAATTTTGATATGAAAAAACTTTTTTGATGTATAAATGTAAATATCATACTTTAGAACTTTTTAGTATTATCTCTTAATGTCTTTCTACAAACATATTTATTAACAAATATAGATATACTCTAAGTTTACAATACCTGTTGTTATGAACAAAGATTTAGATTCCGAATAGATTTAATAAATGAATTTCTTTTTCTTATGAACATTCTTAAAGATCATCATACCCTAGACCAAAATTTGATGGATCTATGTAGACAGTGGCTTAAGGTTGTTAACGTAAAAGGTTGTATCAAAAATTGTATTTTATTAATGAATATTTTTAAAAAGGAGAAAAGAGAGAGAGAGGGAAAAAAAAGGAGGGGGGGGGGTAGAACTGAAAAGAAAAAATCATCAATTCTGAAATGTAAATCTCTCTTGAGATCTTCGGATCAGTGTTTATCGATGAAAAAGTCTGTGTATGTGAGATATAGATGCATAAATCCCATTTTAATGTTGGAGGCGATATATAGTAAAAAATGTTTATAATTATTATAGAGGAAGGAGAACTCAAATTATTATTTTTTTTCTTTTTTTTTTTTGGGGGGGGGGATCACTGACACTCAACTGCCTCTGGCAACTAAGATTAGATTAAATTTATTACTCTTTTCTTCCCTTGTTTTCTTCTAATGACCTCCTAAAATAGATACTTATATGGAATGATATGATAAAACTCTTCCAGAAAAGGAGCTTTAGCCTTTAAATATTTCCATGACCTTATCTCAATTTGACCAAGGTATAGATCGGTTTTTAGAGAATCTTTATCTGAAATAAGAGTCCACACTTTCAGGTGACAAATAAAATATTTTTACACTCACTTGGATTTATTCTCCTTGGAACAACATATGTATAAGTTCTTTGATCAAAAAAACATCCTTTACTGACTCATACAAAGATGACTCCAATTGTATGTACATGATAAACACATTATCAAAATGTGAACTTTAGAATCTTTAAAGCTCCCTTTGAAATATATTTTTACATCATTTATTATCTATAATAATTGCCCAAAAAAAAAAAAGAAGAAGCTTCGGATATTAAAAATACTTCTTTTAAAAAAAAAGTTTAAAAAAATTGCGTCTTACCCTGGAGAATCTCATAAAGAAAAATTCAATTTCAAGATATTTATGCTTTTGACCAATGTCATCGATGTGAACTTTTTGGAATACAGAGCAAGAAATAAAAGATATTCAGTTCAAATTATCAGTACATATTAAAAAGTAGTTCATTATTTTTTGTTTTGTTATTGCCCATGTATGTTGTAAGGTTTCAAAATCCCAATTTGTCATCCCTCTTGTATATTTTGACTGGGCGAAGATAGTTTGACAAAGAGAAAGTATGTAGAAGAATAAAGATATTATTGAGTGCTAGGAGTGAGGTCCTTGATGCCCCTTTTTGAAGGTCTTGGTCTACTTTTGGTCAAGATCCATCAAATTTTTGTTCTGTGTCGACCCTTAAACGTTTTTAATCTTGCAGTCCAGACCAAGGCTTGAGCAACTAAATTTAAAAAATAATAATATTTTCTAAGATATTTTTTTCTCTCTTTTGGTCTTGACATCTATAGAAACTCCTTAAGGTCTATGTATCTTCTTGAATACAAATTCTAACTAGTATAATAACAACATATTTGTTATACCTGTTGTTTTGTCTCATCATTTTGACATTAGTCATATTTTTTTTCCTTAATGTGACGGTAAATGTTGTTAGTATGTATATCTCAGCCCTTACTTCCTTTAATAAAACTTAATTTAAAAAAAAAGTTTTTGCAAATGAATACATATTAATTAATTTTGTCCATATTTGTGTACTTTCTTTTATTTACATGGGCACCAGATACCTACATATTATTATGATTAAAGAGGAAATTGGAAATATTAATATTGGATTATTAAAATTCAATTTTCTGATTAAAGCACGAAAATTTAGGAGAAAATAAAAAGAATAGTGACTTGCTGATTTCTATTATATATACAGGAAATTAAATTGAAATTAATAAACCCACAATGAAATAAGATGCTCTCCATTGAGTGTAGATATATTCTTGAGGAAAGTCTTAGTAACAGCAAAAAAAAAAAAAAAATATGATGACTCAATGAACCAAAAGTCATATCAAAATAGTCATTATCCTCCTTGACACATTTCCGAAGTAGTTAATCAAGTACCATTGAGGCATTTCATTTCTAGAGTACATTTAAGAGAGTCTTCACATTTTAATATGAGAAGGAGAACTGTTTCTAAAATACATCACTTTAAGTGCATCACTCTCTTTCATCCTAATGAACTTGATCAAACATCAGAGAACATCAAAGTTTCATCATTTTAAAATAATGTATGTACTGGTAGCTAAATTTATGGGAGTTTTTTGTAGAAGAAATACTTGTCTCATTAATTTATTTTTAGAGAACAAAGATTATTCAGTTTTAATTTAAGTTCTAACTTAATTTTGAATTCTAATACTCGGTCAATAAATCAGTAAAGTATAAATACATTTGCATTTTGATACAGATAACCCTAGATTTTTTATCAATTTTTCTTGTTTATGCTTATATTTTGTGTGTGTGTTTTTTTTTTTTGCATTTCTTATCATAAAATTTATTGCATATGAAACGAAAATAATCAAATAAGAAGTGCCTTGTTGGTAAAATAAATAATAAAGATAAACACAGATACAAATTGAAAAATAAGTTACAAATGGCAAATAAACGAATATGGATGAATTAGAAATAAATCAAAATATAATGTTTTGGTTATGTGCTTAGTGAATATACGACTATATACAAAGTTATAGCAAGAAAAAGCTCCTCTTTTTAGTAGAACAACTAGAAAAGAGTTGTTATCATCGGTATCCCTCATAGATAATTAAGTTTTGATGTGCAAGGTTTTTATAAAGATATAAATATTTATGTCAAGGGAGTTTAAGGCAAATTTACAAAGTTAAGTAGTAACTTTGTTTTGTTTTTTTCATCTCCTAGAGATCTCTAAAATAAAAAAGGGAGCTTAGACTACTAAAAAAACAGTCAATTTCTTTAATGATTTTCAATTGCAACACACGATTTTTCCTTCCTCTATTTGTAAAAGATTCTGAAATCAAAATACATAAGTACAACAATGACCAATGTTAGTTCAAAGTGAGAGTAAATATTAGATAAGTAGCAACGGGAATTGTGTTTTAGGTGTCCAATTCCCTGCGTTCACTAAAATGAGTCCACTAAATTTCAAACATCTCTCTCAATTCCACGATCTAAAATGTTTTTTCTTTGCAAAAAAATGGCTGAAGTAACCCTTAATTAATTCAATTCAATTATCATGGGGTAATAATAACAAATATTGAAGATGACGCAGTTAAGTCTAAATTGTTTAAAATAAATATGGGGCATATTAATATTTAAGATTTAGAACATTTTTTGATGTGTCAAAATAGTACTTAATGATTCATTGAAGTTTAGTTTTCAAATGATTTATTACCTTAATTGAATTTCAAATTATTTCTACATGGTACCTAGGTTTTGAATATACTTATTTTTCAAAAAAAAAATAAGACAGCTTTTAGAGGCTCTTAATAGGATGATAAATTATATTAATTAACTATTTGCAGAATTTTATTAAAGGTGTCAAAACAAAAATACAAGTTTCAATATTTTGATACTTACATTATAGAGTCAAAAACAATGAATACATATTTAAATAATAATTATTTATAAGATAGAGAGGCCATAAAAAATTAAATTATTTTGTTTATAGATGGTATATCTTTTATAATGAATTCAATTCATTTTCAATACTTTATTTATATCGTGCTATGTAAATAAGTTTAATTAAAAAAATAAATTATTGACTAATTTCAAAGATTATTCGAATGTATAGATTCAAAATAGCATTAAGTAATCAATACAAAATATTTTATATAAATGAAGTTTAATATAAATCAAAGAATATAATCTATTAAAAATTGATATCTTAAATAGTACAAATACCTTTTATAAATAATAACTTTAAATTGATTTTGAGAGTTAAAGAATATAAATGTAAATACAGTCGATCAAATATAAGTAAATATATGCATATCTAGGATTATTTTGTTTGCATCAAATACCATTTTTAGATAGAATATAATATACATACCTATACCTACATTTAAAATTGTAAGCATCACAAGTTTTTTAAAATAATCAATTTCCCTTTAAATAATGGGTGTTTAATTCCTTTTTAACTTCAAACGACATGAATACTCACAAAAATGATATAGAACAAACTTTCCAATTTTGAGAAATTTCAAATATCAAATATTTTAAAGTCTTGTAATCGTCCTCAAAGACGGTTGCAACATTTGTCAGGTTGTATTTAAATGCAATTTTTGGAAAAACTACTGACTGGTACAATACTCAATAAATAAATTCAAACCATAACAGATAGATGTATTTAATTACGCAGTGTTGAATTTTGTACGAGCCAATGTCAAACAAACATGATCACAGTCATTTAGACAATTGATCATACATATACAGTTATAAATATTAAGATTTTAAAAACTTTAAAAATATCCGATATCTCTAAACAAACCCTAAATTATAATATTTGTTATATCTATGCTCCAGGCCCATGATATATAAGTATTTTTTAGTCAGTATGAAGTTTTAGGGAACAGTTCTTGTCTTTTTGCTATTTTATTTTTTTATCCAATGAGGTATTTTTGGACCTTATATTTGATTTTTTTTGTGTGTAATGGTGCTAATTTATTGACGTAGCATCGAAGAAACCAAAGTAGTACTTTCACCAAATAAAATAATAATACGTTTTGTAAATATTAACTCTTTTGATACAAACTCAATTTATTTGCATTTGTGCCTAAGAGCAAACATCATTGGTCAATACTTTTTACAATTGCTTGAGAGTTCTTTTTTTCTTATTTGCAACTACTGAGAAATGTATACATAATTAAGTTTATGAACAGCCAGAAATTGTTTTGAGAATTATTTGTTTTTTTCTAGGAATGAGTAGGGTTTTTAGAAGTTAAAAGTGAGTGTTTTTGCCTTTTTTTATATGTTCATTTAATAATATATTTTCCCAAAAACTCGATTTCCTCAAATTCTATATTATTTTATTTGAGTGAATGATCCTATATCTATGGATTAATAGACTTAATATAAACTAAACTTTGATAGTGACACACAAACACACACACAAAAAGTTTTTACCATGAAACCTCGCTCTCAAAAGTCAAGTATTTTTATATACCCACAAAAATGTAGTAACAACAGTATGGAAACTTAAAAATAAAAATACTTACATAAATACAAATATTTTGTGAAAGGATGGGATTATTTGATAGTGACATGTTTATGCTTTATATTTGTATGAGTTATTCTTAGGTTATTTCCTTGTATCTACAATACTTAAGAAATGATTTTTTGTATCATTTCTACATATGATGTAGATATGGCAATTCTATTGAAGAGAGCAACTGTCAGTAATTGAACATTGACATAAAAACTTGAAAGATATATTAATATATATCCCTGATAAGAATCCTAAAAGGGCTATTAGGACTAAATCCCAGATAAAACCTTTAGTATTAGAAATCGACAAAAAATAGCCAAGATTCAAGGGATTAAATATATATCAAACTCTACATAATTCATCATTAAATATAAATACCGAATCAACTCAAGTTTCTTTCTTAATTTTGAGTTCTACTTTTGCCTTCATTTTTCTGATGGATTCTTCAAAATTTGTTTGATTTTGTCATAAATAATTTATGATAAGTAATTCATGTTCTGATATCATTAAATAGGAAGCAATTCAGGATGATTCTAAATAAAATTCAGAGCTACTACATATATATTGGTATATATATATATTTATATATATATATTTATCATAGAAAAATCTAAACAAGAATACAAGAAAAGTTGTTAACTTCTAACAATAACGTCATGAGAAAACAATTGAAAACAGAAAATTGATAACATGCTGAAATACTGAATAAATAAACTCTCCACGTATGTAGTTTTATTAAGTAGTTTAGATATCAATTAATATTGTTTCCAGATGTTATCTTATAATAGTTCTCAACTCCTTGTAAGTTCATATTTTTACTAACATATTAGTGATGTATCGACTTTCTAAAAATGAGGATATAATGAAGGAAATATGGATAAATATATGTATATCAAAATTTAAAATTTGCACATGGGAGTAAAAATATTCTGTCAATACGGATGACCCTGGTCAACATTCAAAAGTCCTAAGGAGTAAAAGTATAATAAAAGTTATTCAGTTTTGCACGTTGATTTCAAATCTGTAAATATTTCTTTTTTCGAGAGTCTGACAGTTTTTGAGAAGTTCCCCTACTTTTTGATCTTTTTTCGGCCATTTTGCAACTTCAACTTCAATTTAAGCCTAGAAGGATACTCATTTTGTTCATTAAAAAATGTTGATGTGCTAATGTATTTAATGCAAATTCCAATTTCAGTCTTTGTTTTGACCTAAAGGGACTCCTGGGGGCATAGAATTGCTCGAAGTTGAATGAAAATTTACACATTTATATGGACGATTTCTTCTTGGTTAAGGATTTTTATGGGGCGCTTGACATCTTGTTTGAATGCTGTGGGTCTCAGCTCTTTAATGCTTTCCTTATTAACCCACTTAACATAATATTCAAGGAACTATTTAAGTACAAAGGATTTGGCCGACATTTGGGCCTACTCCCGCCGCCTATGCCCCCAGGAGTACTTTTTTTAGCCAAAAAAGCTATAAAAGTTTCTCGAAAACCATCGGACTCTTGAAAAAAAAAATACAGATTTGAAATCAAAGTGTGAGAATGATTCAGGGGAAAAGATAATTGTAGACAAAATACTATTAACCAACAGAAGAATATGAAAAAGATGGAAAAGGGGCGACACAGCTCATTTATTATCTGAGGGGTGGTTTTTTTTTTTTAAAGACCACAAAGAAAATGAAAGTTTATTAATACATATCTTGTTCTTTTAATTTGTTATTTTCAAAATATTAGACCCCCCCCCCCCCTCCCTCCCCCTTTAAAACCGACACTGATCGGACCACGTGCCTACTTTTTCTTTTAATATGTTAATTATATTTTTCAATATTTAATCTTATAATTTAAGAGTTTTATTTACAAAAAAAAACATTAAGAATATAAACTTGTTTCATTGTATTTTTCTTTTTTCTTTTCAATTTCTTCAATAACTTTAATATAAAAATAAGGCTTCTTTTTTCATTAGAGGAATCTATAAATTGAATTAAAAACAATTTCAAAAATTACACTTAGAATGAAATAATGTGCAGGCTCTTGGGTTTGATTTAAATAAAGAAGGAAATATCAAGTCAACTATTGGAAATCTACTTTTGATCCATAGTATAAAACAACAACAAGAGAAGTGAATATATTTTGCTGCTATGGAAAAGAAGACAAAGCAATCGGCTTGAAGATATTCGAACATAAACTTTATCTTTAGAGCTGTAAAAAATACTGAGTAAAGGTTTGTTTAAAACGAAATAATAGAAACATTCAACTACAAACTGCAAAACACTTTTTTTCGTTTTCTTTGCTTTCAGTAATTCAATAGCTTGTTCAGATCATTGCCCAACTTATAACCAATAAGATTATAAAAAGATCTTTAAAGACGTAAAATGTTATGGAAGTTGCCAAATGCAATTTTTTTATATGCTAACCTTAGTTTAGCATTCTTACAGATCAATTAAGGGTATTTTTGACCTTTTTGAAGGGGTATCCATAAACCTATTAAATACACTGCCTATCTTATAAAAATTGTTATCACTGATAAATGGGGGTTATTGGTTATCAAAAAGATGCATGAACTTGATAATTATTATTAGAATAACTAACCGCTTGACCTCATCAAATAATTGATTAGATATATGTAAGACTAACAAACTTCTATTAATGAGGAGATAATCAAAAGTTTTTAGGAAGTCCTCTTAAAAAACCCATTAAATATACATCGAAAAGGCAATATTTCTGAAGAGCATGTATCTGCATAAGTACATCCGTAATATTCCATTTGCCCTTGGGAGTTCTACATTTTTTAATCAAACATATTTTGCTCATAGTTATACACAATCATGTTAAGAATAAATAAAAGTTAAATCATAATGTATTCCAAAAAACCTGTAGCATTACAAAGAATAAAATAAATCTCCAATACTTTAACTTCAAAATCCCTTTATCGTACAAAAAATTATTTCCGCTGTCTAAATTAATGTTAAGTCACAATAAATATTTAATCTCGTGTGAATAATAATGAATCTATCTATCTTTTGTTTTATGTTTTTTTTTTTTGCAGATATCGAGCCATAATGACTCCACTTCGTGATAAGCCCACCAAATTTGTAGCAAAAATTGTAATTTTCTTCATATGGCTCGTTGGTGTACTCATGGCTTTACCAATGGGATTATTTCATCGTTTCGAGAATGTTTTTGATGAGAGCAATGGAGGAACAAAGCCCTTTTGCACTCCCTTACCACCCAATATGAATAACGTTCTATTAGAGGAATCTGATTTGAGTAACGAGGAGTTCATCGAAGTGGATAATCGTACAAGCAGTGGATTGAATAATAGTACGAATAGTGGCTCAGTAGCCAGTGTGAGCTTACCTCCTGTTAAAAATCTATATGAAATCTACTCTCTCATCCTAATCATCATTCAATACGTCATTCCACTCACCGTTATCTCATATGTGTACATAAAAATGGGCATAAAGCTTTGGATGAATCGGACTCCAGGATCTGCACAGGATAGACGGGATCAAACCATTTTGCAAAATAAGAAGCGAGTAAGAAATTCTTTGAAGTCATTTGCATTTTGAATAACTTTGACCATGTATTTTTAGGTAATCAAGATGCTCATCATAGTTGTCTGTATATTTGGCATCTGTTGGCTTCCCTGGCATTTATTCTACTTATGCCAACTATTTGCTCCAAGTATACTTGAGTAAGTAGAATATTCTATTTAAAAAATTCATTTGCCTGAATGGACTAAATATTTTATATAGCAGACCCCTGTATCTGATCCCCTCTCTTCTCAAGGTTATATACGAGCACAATCTACACTTATGAACAGTTAGATTATATATGTATACACATAGATAAATATAACTCTCTTAACTGCTCCCAGCAGACTCATAACAAATCTTGCAATTATTTCAACTTATGTAGTCAACGATGTGACGATAGCACATTTACACACATATACATATAAACACATAAAGATGTGATTTAAAGAGAATACAATTTTTAAAAAAAACCAATGCTAATTAATGTGAATTAATTTGAATTTTCTTGTTTCCTATAGATACCGTTACATCAACATTGTTTTCTTCATATGTCATTGGTTGGCAATGAGTAACAGTTGCTACAATCCTTTTATTTATGGAATATATAGTGTAAGTTAAATAATTACTCATTTATGTGTACTATATATGTTTAAATTATGATAAAATTATATTGAAGGAGTATCCATGAAAGTTTAAATATAGACAACGAAAACAATTTGATAATAAACTGAGACAATTTAAATGGTCCAGATTTTCTTCAATGAACCTTCATTAAATAGCTTCATAGGACAATTGATGCCTTTCAAAAGCATTTAGACAAATTAAACATAGAAAACAAAACTTGACAAACATAAAATTACAAAGACATTAGATTTATGACTATGGTTTAAAAAACAGACAAAAATAGTTTGTAGCTTTAATTGTTTATCAAATAACTTTTTTGAGTTATTACCGAATTTCTGAATTTGTGTATGTACATTAGAGTTTTTGGGATAAAGTTAAATTCTTATTTCCTGCACTTGGGTTTTTTTTCTTCTTCTAAAAACGCAATTTGCAAAATCTCAGTTCTCTCATGTTAAGTTTGAAAATGAATGATCACCTTTTTCTACGTCCTGGTCCGTCCCAATTTTAAACTTATGAGCTACTTATTCTTGTCCTATTACTTTAAATGTCTTTATTGACCAACAAAAAACCTCACAATATTATACTTTTTTTTCAAAAATTTAAGGCGTATCAGAAACGTTTATGTTAATCAATTAAAGAGAGAAGCTGTTAGCATTGAATACATCTCAAATGCTTTAAAAAAAATTAAGACAATTTTTTTCTTCTTTTGATTGATTGACTAAATCCTATGCACCAATCAAGTTACAACATTTTTTTTCCATTAGCTTTAGAGTTGAAACAATACTAAAAAGGGTACATTTTGACCCGACATATCATTTTATTTTCTTTAAAATGCCAAAACTATACCAAAAAGGGCATGAAGCAACTGAAATTTAAACTGTGAATACTATCTAAAAAGTTAACCATTACTTTTTAACTATTAACTTTTGCAAGGATCAAATATTTTTCTTCAATTATCCTACTTTGCCAGTTCCTAATCTGTCTGGAACAAAGTTAATTATAAAAATCTAGCCATTTCTTATATTTTTACTAATTTTATTTTATTCAAATTTTATTACTTTTGGTATCATTTTTTAAATCAAGAGTTCATTCTTTCTTCATTTTTAAAGACATTTATTGAAGTTTCCTACATAGCTTTTTGGGAATTTGCTTATTTAATTTAATGAATATATAAGCTCCTTACTCCAAACATTGTGTCACTTCAATTTATTATGCAATGTTTTATACCAAATCAATTCCAACACTCTTTGCAATTGGCTCCGAACGTAAGAAAATTTCAAATTTTTTCTTAATGAATGAGTCTTGAATTTGATAAATTATATTAGTTGATAAATTCAAAGGATATAAGTTACAGCAAAATAAAATAAAATATATGAAAAACTGACTCCATATTGAAAAATTTGCATCTTTCAAAAAAATTAATTTACCCTTCCAAATCAGTTTTTATCCTTTATCTCAACGAAAAGTGGAGAAAATGATTTACATATTTATTTCACGGTTTATCTTAATTATCCAAATTATTATACCAATGTGACATGAATTTTTATGACTACATATAGATTTTTTTACGTTCACGAAACAGGGCTTATTGTAATTGTCCTCTATTGCAGTTGTATTCAAATTCAGAAGGTTGATGGATGACTTCTTTAGATTGTACTTCTTCTATTTAATATAATATGCATTTGATGGTGTAAAAGTGCATAATAAATCATTAGATATATACACACGCCCCCTAGGTTCGGCCCATTATTGATGTGAAATGAGAATGAATCATTTACAATATGCACACATTTTCATACCTATGTATTTTTATGACACACATACGTAGGTTTATGCATGTATGTATACTGTTGAAACAAAAGAAAGAAAGTAGCAATATACCCTCCTTAATCACCAAATTTCTCAATGTTCTTCTTCATTACCATGACTTTGGCAGCGGATAGTGTTTTTTTCTTTTGATAATAAAAAAACAATGGTTAATCAGCAAATATACATACATGATAATTTAAGGACTGATCATTCATTATTTGACGATATTAACTGAGAGACATAGGAAACAATACTAAAAAATTATGACATAGTCTAGCTGCTTCAAATACTAGTTACAATATCAGAGTACCATTTTTAAGTGCATTTGTATGTGCTCTATGTATAGTACCAAGGTACATTATTGAACCCTGAAATGACGGTCTACATCTATTAGTAGACTCTGCAATGTTCCCTTATTGTCTTAAAATATTTATTTATAGCTCTTGCTTATAAAGAACTATAAATTAATTATATTGGTTATTATGAACATAGATGGAGATAAACTTAAATTTGGCTCAACTTTTTAATTAAGAAATTGATTAATTATACCCTTAAATATTTATTTTGATTAATTGCATTATAGAATAATTAGAATGGTGGTAATTATGGGTTTCTTAAAGCAAAAAAGCAAGGATTGTCTTAGATTATCAAATATATTTTTATATTTATATATATAAAAAACGTTCTTTTTTGATTGTTTAAAACAATCATATTTTTTAGAGTGCATATAAAATGTTTGACTAAATATTGGTATCACTAATGCAGTATCTTAGAGCAGTGGTCCCCAATCCCCGGGCCGTGGACCAGTACCGGCCCGCACAAGAATTAATTAGATAATTCTGTTCTGTAACTCCATGCGAAATTGACAACTATCTGTATGCATGCAGACAAAGTAGCTCCATTAAAAACCAAACTGGATTTGTGAGAACGGCACGTGAATAGAGGCATATTGGACATATTTCAAACATTATCTGGGATTTTGTGTGAGTTTGAGTCTGCACCCTCACTCACCAAGTTGGTGAACGATCACTTGTCTTTGCTGTTAAAAGAGTTTCTGTGCTACTTCCCAACCTCAAAGGATCCACAAACGGCCAAGGAATGGATATGTGACTCTTTTGTTAACAAACCTGCTGAATCCAGCATGTCTGTGTAAGAAGAAGACCAACTGCTGGAGATTCCAAATGACAGCAGCCTTAAAACAGGGTTCGAAACAATAACTCTACCGGTGTTTTGGATTAAAGTCCAAATGGAGATTGCTAACATAGTGCTGAAAACCCTGTTGCCATTTCCAACATCCTATCTGTGTGAAGCGGGATTTTCTGCAGTGACAGCCACCAAAACAAGGCAAAGGAGTAGATTGGACATAAACAACACACTGCGGGTGTATTTGTCAACCATTACCCCCAGATGGGATCATCTTGTTGCAAAGAAACAAGCTCAGGGCTCCCATAGATTTAGCGGCACGGACAGATTTTGATGTTATAATATGTTATATTGTTGGGGCAATGTGTTAATAAAGTTATTACTTCCAAATGTTATAATAGCATTGTAATGTTGGAGCAGTGTGCTAATAAAGTTCCATATGAGTACACAGTAAATCCACGTTTATTGTTATTATTAATATTTCAACCCCCCGGTCCGCAGTAAAATTGTCAAGCGTTGACCGGTTTGCAGTTAGAAAAAGGTTGGGGACCACTGTCTTAGAGTATGATAGTTTTACTCACATGAGTACAGTCTATAATCTAAGTGATGAATTTTGAATTTTAGGATATAAGTTTATCTATAAAACAACTACAATAGGCAAAATTTGTATACAATAGAAAATTAATACAAATTTCCTTACAATACAACAGAAGCACCAAAGTTATATTAAACCTTTTTATACTTTTGTGCTTTATATTTATTTATATCAAAATAAGCTACCCTTTCAGCTGTTGATTCATTAAATTATCCTACTTCAAAGCTATAAATCAAAGTAAAAAAGCATGCCAGTTAGCTTTTAAGGATTTCCATGACTACAAAACAACTTTTCCCCCCTGGAATATGTCCCTTTTGAAGTGCATAAATGTAAATATGCTTATGCTTGTCTTTCCTTCGCAGAATTCACATTTTTTTATTGAAAAAAGTTTATTATGAAAGTTGCATAGTTAGTTACTCATTGCACCCTCAGTTCCCCTATAGAACCAAAAAGTCAACTTTGGAGAAGTGAATTTGAATAAAAATTGATCATGTGCACATTGTTTCATAGCTTTGATCTACTTTAAGGCACTGATAGCTTACTATACATATATATACCTGTTGACAAAAAACTTTCACACGCATCTCCTCTAAACATGCAAGTAATACATATATCCATATTTGTGACGCTTTTTGTGCGTCGATTTCAAACGATATGGTCGATCCCACGAAAAAATGTTTGAAACTAAATATGCTTAAAATTTTGTTTTATGTTGAACTGCAGAGCTACAAAAAAAATCTTTCTTAAATTATTTTAATTTTTTCTTTAAAAAGTTCTCAAAATCAAATTTTGGAATTTTTCTTGAGTTTTTCTTGAGAAAAACAAAAGTTGAAAATGAATTATTTTAAGATACACGTAGCATTGCCTTATAAATCATATGATACCTTTAAAATTGTTATACAAACAGTAACAACAAAGATACGAACGGTTTTGTGTCTAAACTTTTAAGGCTAATACCTCCATATTTAAAAAAAAAAGTCTAAAAATTAATAAGATATTAAATATTGTTAGTTAAAATATCTACTTATGATATTTAAGCTAATAAAACCCAACGAGTCAAAATTAAATAATGCATTCAAAACCTGTTGCATATTTCTTTGAGTCATAAAGCTATTTTTGACAATCCTTAACAACAATTTATCCTTGAGCTGTATAATAGTCCTAATAAAAATAAAACAATTTGGCTCCCTGCCTTTTAAATCTAAGTCAGTAATTATAATACCCAGCCCATCTAAAATTTGTACTTATTCATTTATATGTCTTCATTGTTACTTTCCATTCAAAAGTTTCTCAAGTGTTGTTTTATTTATTTTTTTTAAATATTATTTAAACTTTTGTTGTCAACCTCAAATTCTCGCGTGAAGAACAGGTATTCTTCGAGAACATACATAAATATATAAATTATATAAAAATATATTATATATATACATATATTCAGAAAAGATTGAGTGAAAAATGATGTACTGAATAATTAATCCTATTTATATAATACATTTGTAATATATATATATGGCTTCTCCTTTTCCAGGAAATTGACTTCCAGTGGGATAGGATTCATATATTAAAGAATGAGTAGGATATTTATAAATGGATATGTATTTTTATATTTGAAAAAGAAATTATAAATTCCCGGAATACATTATTCAAAGATTCAAAATAAGTTCATTTTTCCTCTATTGGAAAGCTAAGTAACAATTAAATATTGATTCGTTTTTGTTTTGGTATTTGTCAAATAAGATGTAAACGAGGAATAGTAAGGAATAAACTTCAGTGTGAAACAGAAAATAATTGTAGTCATAAATATACAAACTTAATAAATATAAATACTCAATTGAATAATTAGAAAACTAGATTCGCCTAAAAAAAAACACAACTTAAATAGTCAATGATGCCCAAATTTTTGTCATTTTTCTCTGCGTGTTGTCTATTTAATGTTAAACTCACATCTAAATGTATATCAAATATGTATACATTTAGTAATATTTGGATAAATGGAGTATTATGGTGCTTTGTAAGGCATAATTCATGCATATACTGCATCATTTGTAAAAAAAAATGTAAACACTTCGAGCGAAGTGATTTTTCAACAAGTACATAGCCTTTTAATTAATGAATTATAATATGTTTAATTTAATGATTAATTATTTATGTAATAATATAATGTGAGATTTACCATGGGTATAAAATTCTAGAGAAAACAAGATTCCTAGTGAGGAATTCTAATTTGTATCTGTTGATTTGATTTTATATTTGAATTTAACTTCTTATTATACGACTAAAACAAAATTAGTATTTATTAATCATATGAAATACTTGCCTTTTATTTGGGCATTATTGTATTATACCATCAATGTTGGTATTCAGGTTATATTGTACCCAAGTTTAATACAAAAGTTGTTCCATAATAATACATTTTCAAAACAATAAATAAAATAACAATTACAGTTTTACTCACTTGACAGATCCTATTCTGATTTTCTGGATATTATTCCAAGTGATCAATTTTGTATTGGAGTTTAATTGTCATTAGACATTTAAAATAACTTTAGAAACAAAAATAACGACGAAAAAATAAATATTTAGGTGCATAGAAAATGGTTCAAATATAAAATCATGTCTTACAAAAATAAGAATCTTATATAAAAAAGGATTAGCTTTCAAAATATCTTGAAAAATAAGTTTGAGTCAATGACCCCTTAATCGTAACTCCAATCTCTGAAAAAAATGATTTATTACTTTGTTTTTAATAATAAATAGAGTTGAAATGGTCCCAAGTTATATGTTTATACGATTTAATTCAATCCTACTTATGTCAATTCCAAAAAATAAGAGAAATTTCTTCAAGATATCATCATATAAAGTGGTTTTTTTTTTCATTTTTATCAAAGTAAAAAAAAAATATTATTCTTTAGCTGAATATCAATTATTACTTTGCTACCTTGTACAGTTTTTTTTATACTAATAACACCTTTTGTATTTTGATTGATTTATAGTGGATACATTTTTATAATGTGACATTTCCATATAACATGGACGAACTTTGTCAAAGTTTTGAAGAAATTAGATTAAGACTCATTAGTATTATTCATCAGAATATATACAATTACTTTTTAGTTTCCTATGTAGTCTGATGATGTCTTTTGATTCATATGTACTTTCTACTATGGGCCTTTAATTGCTAATAAATTTCACCTGTCAAAAAAAAAAAAATAATCCAATAATAATATTATGATGTCGACATCTATTTTCTAACCCAAAAGATGAAAAACTGTGGCCTCTATTGGTTCACTAAACTGAAAAACTTGAGCTACAATTAACTATTGATTTTTCCATAACTAAAAATGTAATGGACACATATCAGGGGCGTAAGAAGCGTTTTCATATTAATGAGTCCATCATCACGATCTTTTTTTACCTTTGATCACAAGCAAAATAGAACAATTATGAGAAAAATGAAATTGCTGCTCTAAAATATATGTCAGTGAAAATTTAATAAAAGTAAAGAAGATCAAAAATAATTTTCACTACTTCCAAAGTCAAGTTTTGTATTTGTTGCCATTAAATTTTGCAATGTGATCTAGAATTATTTGTTTCTGGAGTGTACTCTACCAAACTGGGATCTAAAACTTGAGAGATGATTTGATCAAATTATTTTGGTAGGCAAAGTCCCTTGTGTTATATATGTATGTATATATAGCATTTGTGTCATCTCTTCTTTTGAATAAACTATGCCTGAATTTAGTACAAACATGAACGACCCCATAAATATTCATACCTAGACATTATTTGTGAATTTACATACATAAATACTTTTTTGTAGGAGAAGTTTAAGCGTGAGTTCCAGGAGAGTACTCGATGTAGACGTCGTCGTTCCAATTTCATACATCATAACGGTCGAGGAGCGGGATACGTAGTCCCAGGGTCGCCTTCTGAGAGTGGATTGGAGCAAATCCGTTTATATCATCGCAATGGGCCAAGGGAAATGACACGAGACAGTGTGGGACACACGGATCCTACTCGTTTTGATGAGCATCATCATCGTACTTCGTATAATCACTTTTAAAAGTACATTACTACTCCAGTTTTTTCGTTGATTTTTTTTTTTTTTCATACATATTTAAAACATATTATTATTATTTACGTATTTTTTGTCTCGAATTTTATATGTATTTTGAAGAATTTATTTATTTATATTTATGGATAATAATCATCATATATTTTATTGTTAATATTAATGTTCAATATTTTTTTATTAAATAAATCAAATACTATTATTGTATCAATGGTAAACCATTGTAAATTGAAAAAAAAAAAAAATGTTGTGTGTAATAAATATTATATTTTTTTTTTCTTTTATAAAAATGGATCCATTTATTTTTATGACCATCAATGAGTGAAACTTCAAATATCCTGTTAACTAAAGATGTAACTTCTATATCCACAAATGATTCTTTGATGAAGTAAATAATAAAATAAATTCATTTATTCTTTCCTAGAAAAGTAATGGAATTGAGAGTATTTCAAATCTAAATTTCATTACTAAATATACAAATATGAAGGATAAAAGACACCTTTGTATAAATTTGGGTGGACTAAGTCCTTTATCTTTTAGAGATTTGAAATGCTACCTAACTAACCCTTAGATGACAACAGCTAACCTATATAAACAATAGTTTTATTGATTAAGTTTACTAATTTATAAAGAAAAATCCTTTTTCGTCATAGCAATGGATAATGAGGATTAGGTTATTTGTGTATCCTCTACTAACAAAGTCCTTATCTTTACATTAATACAAAGATTAAAATAGGATAGTCAATTCTCCTCTTTTAGCTGCGCAAGTCCTCTTTTTACACACTGGTTTCTGTTTCATAAAATTTTAAAATGTTCAGTCTTATGAGTTTTATCGAAGAATCAAAATGTGATCACCTTTATTAAATGACTACAACAGGGGTGCTCAATTTTTTTGCAGTTTTTGAATGCAAGGATTAGATGAAAGTTCATAGTACTGACCTCACTGTTAGGAAAATTCATCCTGAGAAACGTCATTATGAAGAAAGCTATAATTGTATTATTTGGGAAATGCTTTTTGAAACAAATTGATTGTGAATAGTTTTTTAAAGATAAAAAAATAGACTATTTGCATTTTCAAGTTATTATTAATGAAGCTTATAGAAATAATTAATACTATTTCTCCAATGATTTCAACTTTGAACTTCCGATTTTTCTAAAAGTAGTCCATTGTATTATTACTTTTTCTTTTTGTACATACATACATACAGGGTCTACGAGATAGATCCGTACATTTTTTATTTTTTTATCATTTGGTTAAACACTAATAACTCAGGGAATAATAAAAACAAACGTTATAGAGGAGTTCATGAATTAATTGAATTGACATATAAGATCAATTTTTTACTCTACATGACTACCTTCGGCTATGATGATTGCCTCTACACGCTTTCGAGACTTGGAAATCACATGGGTGATCTCTGCTGTTTCTAATGACTTCCCTGTCTTCTGGGTGTCCTCCTTGAGGGCCATAACGGTATTAAGAGGCAACACAAAAGCCTTTGCTACAATTTACGACCTAAAATAGTAGTTTAAGGAGTTTAGATCAGACCCTTGAGTAAGTTGACAATCTTCTTCGACGTAAAGGCTGAAACTGAGTCCTGTTGAAACACAAACTCCCTACCATAAACCTTCTCTTTCAGTCAAGAAATAATTTTGTCGTCCAGGACTTTGCAGTACACCTTTGCACTAACTTTTTCACGGTTGGCTAAAAAGTGAGTTAACACTTTACTTGGAAACCCTCAGATGGGCATAGCTCTCACATAATTGGTTTTTTCGTTATCATCGTGTGGTAAGCCTCAGAAATCGAGGAAGTGATCCAAGGTCATTTCGTATATTGACAGTCCTATTAAACGTAAAAATCTTCATTTATGAGAAGAAATAAAAAGTTCAGCAACTTCTTGCACCTGATTAATCAAACTTCATTCATTATGTCGGTCAATAGTTGCCCCTTACCTTGCTCATAAGATGTTAGGCTCAGCTGATTCACACCGTTGTAGATTTTTATGACGCTGACAGTCCTCTTCTTGGCCATTGTTGATAGTATCAGATTTACCTTGACACTTTTCTTGAGGTCAGCCAGAAACCAAGTTTTGTAAGTCGTGCCACTACTTACCTTGTGGTCTACTTACCTCTCTGGTCTTGTCTAGTTTCCTCCAAACGCACACAAACATTAAAAACTAGTTTCTTGGCATACTCTAGGGACTTACAAATGTAGGTTAGACTGTGAAACCTGCAACGAAGACGTTTGGGCTGTTGCATTATTCAATGTTCTTTTAGGAAGTCAAATAAACAACTAACTGTTTTGCTAGATGTTCAACAATAAATGTGATAAATTAGTGCTTCCAATTAACACGGGATAAAGATTGACTACTACATAACAAAACTATATTTGTTAAACCCTGTACATATGAATTAAAAAAAAGAACTAAGTAATGAACCACAATAAATATTAGATTTCTTTACGGATGTGAGTACGGTAAACTTTGCAGAGTTGAAATGAGTGAAATGAACTTATTTCAAATGAATTTCTAGATCTTATTAGTAACAGTATTCTCCATTTAAATGCAAATATGTTAGTTTGTAGCTCTGACAGACAACATACTACCCAGATTGTGAGAGGTATCGTTTTTCAAGAAATATACGATATATTTTCTATCATCATGGTTTATTAAACTAAATAGAAATTTACGAAATTATAATTTGAGTGAGGAGTGGACCTTTAGTTGGACATTTCTTCTTTAAATTTAAGTACCTGTGTGTCAATTTTTGCCGAACGTGCATGTACATGAAGTTTTTTTTAAAGAGATATTCAGATACGTGCAATAAAGTCGTATATTGTTTGTATAAAAATGATTTATTTAAATCACATTTTATTTTCCAAACATTAAAACTAAATTGTTCATTTACTATTAACTTCAGATGTTTGGAATCTAAAATAAATTAGAATATTTAATGATATTTTACAATAAAACTTGAGCGTTCCACATTTTTGGGAAAACAACAACGTAATTTGTTATCGTTTATGGATAACCATTGGAAAATTATCCATTTAGAACTTTTTCACACATATTAAAGGCTTCTACAAATTTGAAGCTGAAAGTTTTAAGGTCACAAAAACCTTTGAAAAACATAGAAAAATGTCATTTATAGTATCCTAATACGTAATTTTTCTCCGCCACTGAGCATATGTTAACAATCTCTTCAAGGTCCATCTTTGCTCTTTTTCTTTTAACTTTTCAATTTTCTTTTTTGTTTCTCTTATCTTTGTATTTAAAGTGTTTTCAATATTCCAATCAGCATATTCAGTTTTTTGGATGAGTATCCTTCCTTAGTATCGTCTTTATAATCTGTTTTCTTCACTCCTTATACTCAATATTTCACTCCATAGTTTTGAAAATTGGTTTTCCTAAATAAACGCCTATTGTCAAAGTAATATTTTACTCATATCTCACTGCCAATTTAACTAGAATTAATAATCTCCAAAAAAACACAAAGGCTTGTTTTTCTTTTTAACTTAAGGTTATTATTAAAAATATTGTATTATTAAAGGTTGTTAAAGTAATATAATATGGATTCATCAAGTCTTATACTTATAAGTTAAATATTTATTTTTTTTTAAATAAAAAAAGAAAACTTTCAATCTCCAAAATTAAAAATGACGTCAATCAAATATATGTATTAATATATTAAGTGTAAATAATAGTCTATACATTACTTAAAATATGAACATCATTTTGGAACAACTATTTAACAGGAATAATAACACTGGTCAACAAATTTGAACTTTCAAAAATTCTAAGGGATTAACTATAATAAACGTTGCTCAGTTTTGCACGTTAATTCCAAATCTGTTATTTTTTTTTTGAAGAGTCCGACGGTTTTCGAGAAATTAGACCTTCTTTTTTAGCATTTTACGACTTCAACTTCAAATTAAACCTAGATGGATACTCATTTTGTTCATTAACAAATAATGATTGGCTAGTGTTTTTTAAGCAAATTCTATTTCCAGTCTTTGTTTTAACCTAAAGGGACTCCTAGGGGCGTAGGGCCCATAAGTAGTCCAAATCCTTAATACTTAAATAAATCCTTGAAAATTACATGAAATAGATTAATAAGGAACGCGTTAAAGAGCTGAGAAACACAGCTTTCAAACGAGATGTCAAGCACCCGAGAATAACCCTTAATTAATAAAAAATCGTCCATATAAGTATGTAAATTTTCATTCAATTTCGAGCAAAAGTTCGCTAAAAATCAATGACTCACGGTAGAGCTACTTAAGTACTAGCGAGCAGAAAGATTTCAGCTGGTGTGATAAAAAAAAGTAGGGTTAGATTTCTGGAAAACCGTCGTACTCTCGAAAAAATAATTTACAGATTTGAAATCAGCACACAAAACTGAATAACTTTTATTATACTTATACCCCTTAGGATTTTTAATTGTTGACCAGTGTTAGTAACAATTAATCATTAAAATTAGTTTGCACTTCTAGGAGCCCATGAGGTTTTTGTGAGAATAGCCTTTATATTACAAGATAGCTATCCAAGGTTAGAAAGCCTTGATCTATCATCAATTTAAAAATGTTGTATTGTACTGCTAATTTCATCACAGGCACATAACCATGTAACATGCCAAAAAAATCCACTCATAATTAATTCCTAAGATGTTCATGGTAGGATAATAGATCAAATAGTAACTATGCTATAATATATATGAAAAGAAAAACTTATTTCATTCACTTTAACATTTGATATTATACTATATTTTATACTTTTCTCTTTTGGAAGAAGAGAAAGAAAGTTTGGAAGGAAAGATTTTCACTCTCTATTAAAATGATTAAAATATCATTTTCTAAATACCATGAAATTTAGCTTAACTGTATGATAGTTTAAGGCTTTCTAACCTCGGATACGTAGTTAGAGTTAGAAATGTAAAAAAAACAACAATTATCGGTGTCTCTTAAAACAAATTATGAAATAAAGTCATAAAAATACGTTACCTCTGAGAGATAGTATATCAGCTGACGATGTTCGAGTTTATAATACTAATAGAGGAAATAAAGAAGATGATATAACTTATCTAGCTGCCTTTATCGTATTAGTAGAGTTTTTTTTATAGCCCATTTAAGCATATATCACAAAAACAAAATAAGAAGTAATTCGTCATAATATGTGTATTTTGTGACATTTTTTTCATTGCAAAGGATTTAATTTGGACATTTTTTTACTTCATTTGTAATGTAAAAAAAATATAGATATACCAGATGTGTACTCTATTACAATGAAGGAAAAAATGATAATAAACTTTAAAAAAAAAATAAAAATAGAATATAACTTGTCTGTAGCCCACTCACAAGAATTTAAAATTGAGTAAATAGTAATGTAAAAACAATATGGTAACCATGGGAATCTAAAATATAAGAGGCAATGGGCAGTGTCATAGTAAAGAAATATAAGCAGTGCGTTATTTCTTTACATATAAATATATTACAGTCTACCAACAGACATGATTTGGGAGTGATGGATGCTCTCCGGGATTCTCTTTTTTTTTTTTAACTCTATAAGAATATAGTCTAATAGTGCTTGATGCTCGCCGAGAAGAGCTCTTTTTTACATCTCAAAATAGAACAACTTCAATTATGTTTCCCCATGCTTTCTAAATTTATGATCCTCTTGAACTTGGGGAGGGTTGTGTTTGTTTTAAAACTATCTTTTTCGCAAATACTAATAATAATTAATTATTGAAAATACGGAAATAACTATCCTTGAGCATTCATAACCCTACTTGCAAAAATTTCAACACATCATTCTGTTATACACATAGAAATGTTTATATTTTTTAAATTAATCGTATACACAATAAGTAGAAATAAAAATAATTAATATTAATAAAACAAAACAAAAACTATCCCCTCTATCCTTTGTAAGTGACAATTAGAGCTAAAAAATGAATTCATTTTAACTAAGATAAAATTACTTTCACGAGATTAAATTTAAGATAAAAGGTCATAATATGTGTAAGTAAGGTCATGGTCCCCAAAAAAGCGGCGTGATACAAGTTTCTGTTTAAAACTTTTTTCAATATACATATATTGAATTTTTAGATATAAGTTTAAATTGAACCATAGGTTTTGTTTTTATCTAAAATTGCAAAAATAAAGAACTACATATCTCAGAAAACCAATATTGGCTGTGCAAGAAATATATATAAATATATGAAGTTAGGAGGCCAAACATTAAAATTAACTACACAACTTCCATGATTTCCTTGTTATTTTAATAAAAGCAGGTTAAATTCTTAGAAGGAAAGAGAAATATATTTATGTCCTTCAATAGCATATTTTGTCTTTGGAGGGGGGGGGTAATTTTATAGAGAAGATTTAGAGAGGGAATACCCCCCTTCCTCCCCCCCCCCTCAAAAAAAGAAAAAAAAAAGATTTTGAATTGCACTTGGTTCCAATTAATCGATATCCACCCCATGGGATCTATCAAATGAGACTTGGCAAACAGAAGGCACAAAACTATCTCAGTAATAAATATAGTTTGTCCCTAGAGTATTATAGGTATCATGGTAAAGTTTAAAATTGAATTTTAGATACTTCATCGATAATTCACAAATTCAACCCATAAATATTTAAATTGATAATAATTTTTCTCGATCTGGAAATTTCAGGAAAATATCCGAGCTTAATGCTACTATGAATTTTTTTTGCAACTGTATAAAACAAATATTGTTTTTTATTCGGGAAATGAAATGTCGAAAAAAACCATTTACAGCACTTTTTTTATTTAACCGCCCCATACTTTTTGATAACTGGAAGGGACCAGTCCATGGACAAGTTAATATGATGGATATTTAACCATTTGTATGCACATAATTATATGATGAAAATAAGGTTAAACCTGATTTAATGGTTTAAGTGTGTTATTAGCCCGTCATGTACAGTTCTCGTGCGGGGAATTTATAACATAAATACACTGTATTTAGTATGTTCTAGCAATCTATGGACAGTGGTCCATAGTATCTTTTTTAAACACTTAATATTTAATATAAAACTCCAGTAGCTAGGCGCATGACATATATGAATTAAATTCTTATCCCAATCACTCGGGGAGGGTCTATATAGACCTTATTATTTATATTTTTATAGATATACGATCTTTTAAATATATGTATTTCGAATGTTTTAGATGCGTGTATTTAGATACTCACTCTTCCTTTCTTGAAAAGTTAATAAATCATTTATCTACATATTATGCATTCCCACACACATTTTTTTTATTTATCTATCTCTCTTTATCTGAGAATGAATATTCTAAGTGTAGACCCCCCCCCCCTCCCCTCCTTCCAATGCATGCATGCATTTTACTTAACTTTATTTAGAGTTTATCTCAACGCCTGTAATTCCACAGGGACAGACTCGTTTAAACCCCCTTCATTAATACTTTATGAAAAGAAAGCTGGAGACTTTATTCGAAAGGCTATATCTAAACCAAATAAAGTCATATATTATGTAGTTCAAACAAGGACTCTAGGTACAGGCTAACATGGGAAGCTTAGGTCTATCAGAACCCATCCTACAAATTGGAACATAAAGCCCATAATTGATGTCTTTTAAATATAGGGGCGTTACTATTATTGAAATGGGGAATTTATCATTTATTTGATTTATGTTCGAGATTGTTTATCTATTAGGAAATCCAATAGCGAACTTGTGAAAACAAATAAATTTTCCAAAGTACGTCCTCTCATCTCTAGGATACAGAGGAAGTGTATAAAATATTGTACTTATTCCATCGTGGCTTCTTTATCATCATAAATTTGATGGTACTATTATATGAAAGAAATCAATGAATGACTTGTCTTTATAGAGTACGCTTAACAAATTGTATCCATAAACTCCTACTGTTGCTAGATAGCAACAAAGTCTTTTGTCTTTTACCTACATATTAAAATTTAATGTCCAATAAATATAAAAAAATCGTATAGGAAAATTAACCAGGTACAGAAACCAGGCAAACGATCCCTAGTTTATGTATATTGAAGGTTACATGATAAGGGTTTGGTTTGAACAATAATACTATTTATTTGATATTCATCAAATACGATTACTAACTTTAAAATTGTTTCACAATATACGTCTTTATATAGTCACTGACCTCACAGATTGAATCTTTAAAAATCAGGTGCACATATATTAAGGAGCAACCTGGGTTTTATTCATAAAAAAGAGTTTGGCTGTTTGTACATTCCTCCTTCAAAATGGCCGTCTACTTCCAAAATTTATGGTGCCATGTAAAAAATGCTCTATGTAATATGTCTCCATTTATAAAAGTATTTGTAAAAAAAAATGAACGTGTACATATTTTGTTGAATTATAGTAGCAATGAAAAAATTCATAGAAAGAGACACCTCTGTCAGAGATTCTCCATTCATTTTTTTTTATATTTATGGATATGTTTTTAACTCATAAGCATTAGAATGATAAATATACTGAGTTTTTGACAATAGAATAAAATGTGTATTTTTCCTTATATGACAAATTGTGAAGTAAATTATTTTTACATTTATATTTAGAATCATACGCATATTATGTATGCTTGTATACTTATATACATACAAACGTACTTCTGTGCTTAATAGGTTTGTAATCCAAGACAAATATATCTTCAAAAAAGAACTTCATAAAACCTAAGATAGGAATAGTTATTTGACACATAAAATCTACCATACTAGAGGTAGGTTGACCGGTTCTTTTTTTAGTCTAGTCTCTTAATAAAAATGATGCTAGGAATAAATAAAAGATTTACCGATGTAAATGCGCAGATAGGATTTTGAGAATGATTTATTTTGAGTCGACATTCATCTCCTTTATTAGCCTTTCGTACAAATGAAGAGCCCTCATTGCTCACATCCTTCAACCTTTTTTTTTTTTTTTTTGAACAACAAGAGAAAGACCCTAAATGAACTGACAGAGAGTCAGTATTGCCATTTTTCCTAGCTTTCGAACAATTTTTTATTTAATAGTTGAGATAAGTTCGATACACAGTAAGATATTCATAATTCGGTTCTGGAGAAATTGTTATGCAGAAAATTGAGACTGTGTAAGATTTCATGTCATTTGCTGATATATAAATATTTGGCGGTTTTGGAATATTCCTTCAGTGTACGTTTAAATTCAAAACTATTCACTTCATCATTTGTTTCCTCGTAGCAGTGTTCATTAATGAACCTAACAATTTTGATAATCTCTATTGAACTCTTGTATGTCACTACTTATACTTCCTTTGAGAATTTTCCAAATATATTTTTCATTGATCAACATTTTGTATTCTACCCATTGTTCATAAGCATAATATTATTTCTTTTACTTTTTATCGTTTTTGCCATTTTTAAGAATATAAACTTGTTGGGTCCATGATTACTGGCTTACATCAAATTTCGTTGAGGATGGGGAACTCCAATCTTGGTCGCCCAAATAGAACACGAAAGATGAGTCTAGGAAGAAGTTTCAGTGGAGCAAGCATATGCTTCACAAATTGTGTCAATTCCAGTACTAACTCTAAGACCATCTTTTAAAAGAAGCGCGTAAAGAGTTTGATTGTCATAATTGAGCCATTGAATGGGCACATGCTTCCATGTTACCCATATCAATGCCTATTGAAAAAGGTATACTGAATAAATATGTTGAACGTCCGGTGCATCTATTTCCTTAAGCTCGGGGCATATCAAAGTTAATTCGTAGTGGTTCAACTACATTTGCAACATTAAATACATTGAAAGATTGGCGGTAATTTGAGCTAACATTGTGCATGACCGAATGGGGAGCTTATTAATATTGACCTTGTTCGTCAGAAGATGGTTTTTTATATATACAGTATATAGGATACATTTAGCAAAAATGAGCTTATAGTTTCATGTCATGAGGCTTATATAAAGACAATGATAGATAATATGTCAAATCATGAGTACTTTAAGCATCAATCCATCTAATACAAATAGCTACAAAATATCGATCCTCAACCACATCCATTAATATTTTAAGACTGAATCAAACCGCATGTTACATTTCTCATTTTGGTTTTTTTATATTCAACGTAAAAATCATGTTTTGTTTCGCTATCAGATAAATTACCATATACAGAGCATGTCTATTTTTAGCTCTTAGTTGTTACAAGATAAAGTGTTCAAAAATATAAATTCAATAAAAAAATATATATAAATATTTGCTCTTTAAATTAGTTTATTGCATGAGTAAAAAATTATTTTGAAGAAATAATTAAGTAACTGGTTAAATAAATGAATGATCCTAATTAGAAGCATATTTTACTCTCACAAAAAATATCTATGGATAGGTTATATTGAACGTTGAAAGGTAATTTGACCCTATTGACAAAATAAAATAAGTAGAAAAATAATAAATGAATCAAGAGCTGACTCCAGTCCTACCCTGTACATAATAGTTCTTGCTTTATGTCAATAAAACAAGACATTATCCAACTAAAAAATGGTTGGAAGATACATTAGAGATAAAGACGTGCCCTGAATATATAATTTCAACAAAAAACATCAGGATATTTTACACACGCATTTACAATAAAACAATGTTTGGAAAAGCGAGAAAATAAAGTCAATTACTGTTGAATAACCTCAATATGTAGTTTTTTATTGCTACGTATGGAAGGACCCTTAGCTTCGATATGTATGTAGGTGGTATATTTAGAGTTGTATTATTTATTAAACAACATCTAACTTTTTTAATAGTAAATTAATCAGATTTTTGTGTTTGAAGATACAAAAATAAATACTTACATTATATTTATTATAAATTCATTACTATTTTAATATTATCTTCATAAGAAAGTCTTCAAAATGACTTTGAAGGCAATGAAAGAAGCACATGCGATGTGAGTATGTATATTATTATAAATTCTATTTACATTCTTGAATGTAAAATAGCTATGCATATATGTACTATATAGTTTGTTTTATTTAATACTTGACATTTCTTCCATCATTTTACAAAAGCACTACACACTATTATTATTAAAATTCGTTTTTTACAACGCATCATTAAACATAGTTTGTTGTAATAAATCTACATTTAATGACTTCTAAGTTAATAAAATGCTAATTGGGGAAAGGAAGGAAGAGTTTATACGTTCGGAGAGTCGATATACGGGGGTCATCTTATTATTATAATAATCTTATTCTCATCTTATTATTGAATATTTTCATGAGTGGGTCCATCTATTTATATATCACTACATACTTCTCCTTTGTGCATCCCATTGAGAAGGATAAAATACAAAAATTAGAAATTTTCTTTTAAAAAATGATTTTGGGCTCTAAAAGTGAAAAATCAAAGAATTTTAATCTTGGTTTAACTGTTAGGATTTCATAGAAAATTTTTATTCTATGAACAAACACATTAAAAGAACTAAAGTTCTATAGAAATACTTTGAATCATAAAATAAGACATATCTTTGTAAAGAGAGCAAATACACAAAAGCCAAGAAGGGAGAGTTGATTCAAGTTTCCTCTCCCTCTTATGCAATCAAAACAATATTTGAAGATGATTAAAATACTTAAAATATTTTTGTATGTGAGTTTACAGTACATTAATACCTTGTGTACAAACACAATGAGCTTGCAGCACAAAAGAGACAGAAGTAAAGTTCATTTATATATTCATATTATAAAAAGGTATACTTATATATATTATAAACACTTGACTTTGATTTGATTTTAAAATGGTGCATAGTTTATATATCAATTCTCCCTACCTCTTATACCCCTCCCATTTTGAGATAATATTAAGTATTCTCAAAAAATTATTTTGAAGCAAATAAAAGTATACTCACTGCATATTTTCAGCTTCAACCTTCTTTTAATGGTTTTATAATAAAATTGCTCAAAAAAGTAATAAATTTAATAACTTAAAGTGCTTTCTTAGATATAATAGAACTTATTGGTAAATAGTATTTTTGTATATCTCAAGAAGTTCGTCGTGAGGAGCCATTTCTCCCCTCCCCCCACCCTTTTTAAAAAACAAAACAAACAGGAGCAATGAAAAGTTCCGTGATTATCGTATCTATCGTGACTTCTATAAATGGAAGAAGAGGGGAAAAAGTACAGTATCAACATACTTAACTAGAAAACTTCCTTATCCATCATATATATGCAAAATGCATTCTGTATACATATATTAATTCATTATTACTATGGACTAAATTCTTGTTTTAATAGTACCTTGGTGAATTAAAAAAGAAGAGGAAGCGATTTGAAGACTTTTTTAATCCCTAAAAATTCCCATGATAAGTTTCCAACTTTGAAAATTCCTGGAATTTTCCAACACTTGCTTAGTTTAATTTAATTGTTGGTTTTTTTTTTTGGTTTTTTTTTACTTTATAAGTCCATTAAATGAAGTTTCTTTAATATATTTTTGGGAAATTTATCTATTTAGCTCACTAATTATATCAATTACGATGCATTTCGGTTTATTATGTAATCTGTGACAACATTGAAAACTAATTATAATCATTTAAGTATCATTTTGTATACTGAAAGAAGAAGACCTTCTGTGTTTCTAAGTCAATGAGTCAACTGCATAAATACTAATTAACTAAATTAGATCTGATAATGTTTCATCAGAACAATTGACAGTTTGACTTATTTCATGCCTTTTAACAAAAAGCACAAATATCCTCAAAACTATTTATAGGTACATATTGTGTTACAAAGAGAGCAATCACTCAAATCGACTCATAAGTATATAGGAACAAACTCTCATGTACTATTAATGTTTAGAAAAAAATCATGAGAATAACGTGTTAAGGGTTTCGATAATTTATCGAGATCAATTTTCTAAACTGATTATGTACATATTTTAAGTTAGGATCAACAAACATTTTATATCGTTTATAAACTCCTGTAAAGTTTACATTATTTATGCAAAACAAACAGAGATAATTTAGTTTAACTCGAAAGGAGGTCGACTTATTTATTTCATTGAAAAAACAAATATTTGCTTGCTTTGGTTGTTATAAGATGACAAAAAAAAACGGGTTTCAATAATTGATAAGAGACATCTATTGAATTTTTTCGAAAGTACATAAATTAATTATACTTTAGCTATAAGTATTAGTTGTTCATTTTTATTGTAAAATATCATATTAAAAAATTATTAACATCAGACTTTTCTTTCTTTTCGTTTAGGAGATAAATTTGCACTATGTACTTGATTCTAAATTAACGTTAGTGAACAAGACTTTGTGCCCATTCTGAATTAACAATTTAGAAAAAAATGATAATTTGTACTTTTACTAGTCTGGCCCCATTGACATAAAGAAGATCGAAATGCGTTTGATATCCCTATTTTAGACCATTTGATCAAAATAACTAAGTGTTTTTTTTTGGTAAAATATCATGGATCTTCTTTGACCTTTCTGTTTTACTAGAATATGTATGGCTAGATACATGTGGGGTTTATTCCTTGTCTATGTGAAGGAACTGGCATTTCCTACGATCTCAGGATTTAGAAGTATATTGATTTGGCTCTCCTATCCTATTTCTCTCTTAGTTCAACATTCCCTACGATTCCTAGAATGTCCTCTTAGATTATTTTGCCGTACAGTTTAAAAGATCTTTACGGTGCACAGTATTATCAATTATTATCATAAATAGCTACTCAGTTCTAAGTTTTTTTATGTACATAATTTTCTTGAGCCTTTTCAGACTAACTCGTCTTCATGTCGAACTCTACGAGTTACTTCTTTGCTTGAGATTTCTTCAGCAGCATTTTTGCATTCATAAGCCTTGTTTAGTTGATATCAAAAGAAAAAAATAACAAGGATATTAGGTGAATGAATGTAGAAAATATCATGGCATAAAATAAGATCATACAAATTAAATTTCCTTTAAGATTGAATTATTTCAATCATTTTATTTAAAATATAGGAACTATCATCGAGTTGAATTGTTAAATTGCCACGGACATAATATGTTTTAAAATTTTACAAATAATAGAGATAATAAGGCATTATTTCAATTTCCTGTTGTATTTTTGTCTTAGAAGGATTTGATTGATTGCTGATTGTTACAAATCATAAGAAAAAAGATTAATAACATTAGGAAAAATAATTTTGGAAAGTTATGTGATAAGAAGGTTAAATCAAAATATCCCGGTGAACATAAAACCCTATTCATAAGCAAAATCTACAATAAAATATAGAAATTTCATGAGGATGTCACAAAATGGATCAGTTCAATAGGAATGGAAAGAACTATTTCTCACGAAGTGTAAAGTGAGAAAAACGGCTTGGATTTCAAAAGAAAGATGACGACAATGGTGATTCCTAAATTGCAAAAAATAACTGGCTGCCTCAGATTTGAGGGACAGACTCCGTCTTCACAACTTATCACCATAGCTTTGATCACTGCTTGATTAACTATATATCAAAAAAGTCCGTTGTTCTTTATGACTATATTGCATTTTATATTGTTTTTTAAACTTTGTTGCTGTTACTTTTTTTGTTTTGTTTTTATCCGGGCAAGTCCACTATATATTGGAAGCCTGTTTTATATATACATATGTATACCTTATAAAATCGAAAAAAGGTATTTCATAAGGCTGTTTGTTGACAGATTTACCAAATCAAAAAAGTACACTCCAATTTTTATTAATAAATAGATTCAATTTACTTCACAGTTCAGAACCAAATAATAAATAATCAAGCCCTTTTTTAAAATATTTACTGAATATAAAAAATATGCTTCAGTATCTATGTCAATCCTTAAATCATTATTTCAACTTTACATTTTCAAACGGAAACGCAAATTGAATGTTCAAAAAATATTTTTAAATGTGTTTGAATTGAAATTTAATGCATGTATACATTTTATATTGATAAATATTCAACTTTGAGTTGAAAATAAGTACAATTGTAAGTTAATTTGGCATTAAGGAGACAGATAAAGAGAGCATAATTGATAATTGCCTTGTTTTGTTTTTTTAGCTTTTTTTAACCAAGCTCTGTTTCGACTATTATGAAATTATGTTGAGGTAAGATTAAGTTTGTATTCAAAAGTACCTTTATATTTTATAGTAAATATTCACTATTGTTGTTCCTGAATGGTATTAATAGTCATGTTTATATTTTCATACATTTCAAAAAATATTAATCTAACTTTCTTTATTTATTGTTAAAATGTACTTTACAATGTATGTACATACATACTTAGAATATATTCGTAATTCAATTTATAAAAACCAACCAGTTACGAAGCTTTTTTAAACTTAAAGATATTTATGTGTTTTTGTACTTATCAACTTACTTTCATTCTATAAAAGTTGCATTAACATTAAAGTTTATAATGAAGCTTTTCCACTGACGTCATAGATTGCGTCATGAAAAAAATTAACTGCAGTGAAAACAACTTGATGCCAAAGAGAAAGTGTTATATTTGAATCAAATCAAATTAATAGGTACTGGAAATCCCTATGAAATGGCCAATTTTTTTTAGAATTAAGTTTGTTTTGAATCGACGAGGAACTAGAAAAGGTGGATAATGGGATAAAAATACCCTATCCTTGCAAAAGTCATAGTTAATTTATAGGCTACACTACGTAAATGTGAAGGTTGTAAAGGTTTAAGTTCTTTCATTACCATTATGAAATTCAAATTCACGGTGGTAGTTAATTAGGAATGCATTAAAGAACTGAGACCCACAGCTTCAAATGAGATGTCAAGCACCCGATAAGAATCCTTAATTAAGAAGAAATCGTCCATTTAAATGTGTAAATTTTCAGAAAGATTCCGAAACCATCTGAAATCCTTCTGCGCGCTACTACTAAAGTAGCTCTACCGTGAGTCTTTGATTTCTAACAAATTTTTGGTCGAAATTGGATGAAAGTTTACACATTTAGATGGACGATTTTTCTTTAGTTAAGGATTTTTATCTAACGCATGACATCTTGTTTGAAAGCTGTGGGTCTTTAATTCTATTCCTTATTAATCCATTTCATGTAACATTCGAGGAATTATTTAAGTACAAAGGATTTGGCCAACTTTTGGGCCTACTCCCGCCCCCTACGCCCTATCATCCCCCTTGGGTCAAAATCAAGACTGGAATTTGAATTTGCATTAAATATACTAGCAAATCATTATTTTTTAATACTCAAAATTTGTATTCTCCTAGGCTTAAATTGAAGTTGAAGTTGGAAAATGGGCCAAAAATGCTACAAATGTAGGTTTGATTTCTCAAAAACCACCAGATCTCAAAAAAAAAATTACGGATTTGAAATCAGCGTGCAAAACTAAATAACTTTTTTTATACTTATAACCCTTAGGATTTTTGACTGTTGACCAGTGAAATTAATTGATAAGATCCTGAATATATTCTATTTAATTTATGTAATTCGAAATTTTTAACATAATGTCTGATAATCATGTATTGAATCAAAGCATGAATATCATCCTGGTCATTGATCCTTTTTTTTAAAAAAATCTTATTTAAATTAAATTAAACCAATGAAACTTTAGTTTAAAATCTATGGAAACAAAAAATATTTTTTTTTACTTCAAAAGTTATTTTATTTTCCTCAACTGTTGCTTATAAACTTTGCCATGCAATTTTAAATGTGTGTAATTACTTGTTTTTTATGTACGTTAAAATCAGCCATTAAATAATACTTGTCATATCTCATTTTTTCTAATGAAATGAGTTACAGTAATATAATTAATATGACTTTGCTGAAGATTTTGATTAATTGATAAAAAAAAATTATTTTTTTACTAAAGGTGAAAATAAAAAGAAACAATCTTTTAAAAATAAGTATTCAAAGTTAGATGCTGTTCAGAATTGAAGTACTTACTCTAATTTCTAAATATATTTATAAAACCATAACGCTAATATTTTCAAAACACAAAGCAATCAAACCACGTAAAACTTAAAAAAATACACTTTTAGATTGATTTTTTAACTTATTATTATTAATACATTATGTTAATCATGAATTGTATCTAAAGAAATGATTCTAACAAATTAATTTTTTGCCCAAAGATGCAAATTATTACGAATATTTATTTTTTATATAAGAAAATTCATTTTATTGATATAAAAGACAAAATCACACCTGCCACCGATAAGTTAACCGATAATTTATTCTAAGAAGAAAATGTTCAAAATGTTATTTTCTCAAAACTTTGATGAGAAACTTTTTGCAGTCACCATATTTGGCCCGTTGTGTGGTTATTTTTATTAGGATCTCAAAAATTAATTTGAAAAAAAAATCAACGAATTAACCTTGTTATCAAAAAAATCAACACAATTACACTTTAGTAATTTAGTATATATATATATTTTTCTAGGAATACTAGAGAGCTCACTCGAAAAAGATCTGAGGTGCATTGTTTGAGAACAGGGTGTCTATGTTGAAAATGATCTGAAATGCATACATATATCATGATACTCTTTTAATTCATACAAAATTCTTTTTTGATTTCTGTACCACATAATGTTTAAGATATGAATTTCAAGCTGAAGCCATATGAATATGAATACAATAGTGGCTCAAACTAATAGAATTATAATCATAGGCTATTAATTTTTTTTTTTACTTTGTCTTCTCTGTTGTAGTGTGGAATCATATGAGTGTGAAATACAACACAACCTCAAGTAATGTAAGGACAGGATCCGTGTTACTGGATACCAAGTCCTTGGTCAGTCCGAGAGGCACACTCAAGCACAAAATATTGGACTATCAGAGTCCCTGGAATTATGTCAATCTATCAGTAGCACAATGTTTGATAAGGATTCTGGCCTTGCATTGCTTGAGGTAGTGTTGCATCTCATACTCATATGACTCCACTCTATTGGCTTGACATACCTATATAAATCCCTGATATAGCAACTTTTTACCACAACGAGTAGAGGTAATAAATTTCCTTAATGATTAACTCAAGTTTGAATAACTATTGTATTCATCACATAAAACATAGATGATAAATTTTTAAAAAAATATTAACAATTATGATTATAACTGCTTATAGAAAACAATGCTTGTCAGACAGAAGGACCTTCAATTTATTTCTATAAAAAATCATCCAAATAGTATTCAAAAGGGTATTTTTTTTTAAATAAATGAAATGGTGGAAATTTATAGTGATTCTGTTTGGCTTTCAATTTTTTTCCTTTAGGGTTAATACTGCTATTTCAAACTTTTTCCTAATTTAATAAATATTGGAAACTTTTTTTGAATTTTACCATTCTTAAATATATATCGACACATCAAAGAAATGCTCCTTAAATTATTATATTATAAAAGAATTACAACATATATGTATTTGAACAAGAAATACAATAAAATATTGACAAGGTAAGAGTCCATATATTTGTAGACATCGCATTAATATGTTTTTTGGTAAATTGTTTAACATTTTCGTGTATTTGGATCAGTATCCAAATTATGTATTTTCTTTTCAAATACGCAGTCTATGTATATACATCTAATGTACTTTACTTTTGTAACAGTTTCTATATGTGAATTTGATTTAAAGTCTTTTTTACACACTTGATCCTCAAAAAGATCATCCAAGAGAACTTCACCGTTTCGAGCATCCTATTTTTTAAAATAAAGCAACTTCTAGAGTCCCATAGAACAGTCTAGGATGTTAGAACCTTGTTTATGATCCCACAAATACATTTTTCCACAACTTGACAAGTACGGTAAACTTTGAAAGGAGCGAGAGAATCTCGTATTTACCCAATTTGTCTTTACTAAATTACTCCAAAAATCGTCATCTGATCAATCAATAGTGCTATCACATATATGTATTGCGCATGGTAATTTCTTTAATTAGCTAATTGAGAAACAGTCACTATGTGTATCGAAATAGACCTGAAAGTATATACATTGTTGTCTCCATCTCAAATATACCCTCAGACGCTATTTCTTGTGCTTTTTAAAATATTTAATATCACCTTATTGTGTGGGTGGGCAATTAACTGAAAAGTACTATATAAAGATATATGCATACTTTAATGCAATTAACATTAAGTTCAAACTTTGAACCCTGTTGCTCCTTAAGGAACTTTGTTGATGGGTGGGAGACAAAAAAATGTCTTGGCCAAAGATTATCAGCTTTCATTGTCTTATTTACTACTTAGACTTTAGTGGACTTCAATCCTAAACAAAAACCAGTTGCCGTTATTTTAAAATCCAAAATGCATAGTTGTACATACATATAACATTTTATATGCATAATTGTATGATATTATATATTCATCACAAGGGACATTTAAATGATTGACATTTCAGTAATGTAATACATGACAATAAAATAATATATATTGCATTTTTCCGTGAATTGTCCAAGAACAGGCTCGTTGGTATGACTTGATAGATACTCATAATGATTGGGGACTTTGAATTGTTTGACTTGTTTTTGAATGTTGGGCCAAAAGTTTCTTGTGAAGTGGGTCTTCTCCTGAAATTTTTGCTTATTCATCTTTCAGTCACTCTCATTTTATTTCCTTATACCCTGGAATTCATGAATATATGGGTAGTTATCATATGATTACAGCTGAGGAGAACACGCCAAAGAAGTGATTTAACAAGCTGTCATGTGATAAAGTGATGCTCAATGGACTCAAAAAATCCAAAAAAATCGAGATATATCAGCACTATATCTTCCCATCTCCTTTCTTTTCTGCCTAATTATTCACTGTAATTTACATCTTCCATCTGACAACCTGATTGTAAATTAACGAGTTTTTTGTTTTAAATTGGCTTTAATGTTTCCGTTTCACATCCAGAATATATTTATTCCCCGTTTTTTTATATTTGTTTTGTCTTTTCCTTTTTGCGTAAATATTATATCATTTGGATATCACTCATCTAATAAGTCTTGTCCACAAAATGCCTTGTCAAAAAGGTATTTAAGGTATTTTGCTACTTCCAAAAAAATGCTTATAAAATTCGGCAATAAAGCCAGAAGCACCTGATGATTTCTTGTTTTTTAGTTGTTGTTTTTTTTGCTAATGCAGTGGCGAATTCAGAAAATGTAAGAATTATTGACAATTCTTCGTCTGAAATTTTTTTATCAAACTTAAGTTAAAATTTCTTCTCTTCTACCCACATTTGATGTGAAAAGACTTGTATAAAACTTTTGACCTTTTGTGCTTAGTATTCTGAAGTCTATGTTTTCTATTTTTATCTTTAAAGCCACCAAAATTAGTTAGTTTTTTCCATGTGCCTTAGAAGACTTAAGTTTTTTAAATAGACAATTTTGTTTAACATTCGTACTCGGGTTTGAGCTCTTTATAAAAGCTAAAAGTAAAAATGTTTGAAAGACTTTCCCTTAGTTCTAAAAATACTTGATGTTGAATCATATTCCACAGGGTCTGATAATATTAAATGAGATATTGCGTATGAGTGTTACTCCCTACTTGACAGGATCATTAATAACATTGAGAGTTGGAATTGTTTCTGATACCAACTTGAAATAATTTCCATCATTCGATTATGCAGGATTAGCCTCTTAATATCCATAAGGGAGCTCCATACTTATTTTATTGTCCAGTAAACATACTTTGCACATGAATTTGAGGTTGACAACAAAGCTTCTAGTTTTAAATTATGGTTTTTTTTTGTTATAAACAAAACAACAATTCAGTCATTGCAAAGAAACTTTTAATTGCACATCAAACGGATTAGAGGGTTTTAAAAGAGGTCATGGAGACTGGTCAAACATAAAACCAACCTGTTCAATGCAGTAAACAATCAGTTGGAGTTGCAACATATATTTTTTTAATTTTGGTAAAAGTTGAAGAAGATTCTGCGACGGTCTGAAATTGACTGCTGAAACAGGAATAAGCCATACGCCAATTGGTTAAGAACAGTTTTGGAAAATTCCCCTATCAAACAGTAAAGGGGCATGAGACTTGATAAGTGTCACCATATTCTGAATCTCTTAAAAAATGGAACGCTAATCAAATTGGTTTTCATTGATGAGAAGAAATTTGACATTCAGCAGTGTTTTAACAACCAAAGTTATCAAGTGTGGGGAAAGGTTGTGTCTGTTTTTACCCATTTTGGAGTCAAAATCAACAGCCAACGGTATATTGAGAGCATTTTAGAGGTTCAATTACTTCCCTAAGTCAGTCAATATTTTGATAATTCACTTTGGACCCTCCTACAAGATTTTGCTCTATTGAATGCTTCGAAATTGAAATAAACTGAATTTGAGCTCATATCCCTACTTTTCTTAGCAAAGATGAATGGCCATCAAGGAGCCCGACTTTGAATACTTTGAACTTTGCCGTCGGTCAATCAGTAGTACTCCCCATTATTTAATAGAAAGCTTAAGGTCCAAGTTACAGCGAGATTCCCCCAGAAGTACTGCGTGGCAGCTGTGGAGCATTTTCTCCCAGATTGAAAGCAATAATCAAAAATAATGGATAGAATATATAATAAATACAATTGATTCTTGTTCTACAAGGCATAGACTACATATAAGTTCTCAAAGTTTTGATTATTTTTGTATATTTTTCTTTGGGTTATTCGAATAAATATGACGGGCACTTGAATGTTAAAATTCAAAATAAAATAAAAATACATCCTTTATAGGTATTATTTTGTGCGTCCAAATTAATTTCAATCATTGCATGAGGTATTTTCATCACATGTAACCTACATAAAATGCTTTATATTATTTTTGCAACTTGTACAATCTACTTATAATATAAGTTACGACTTAAGCACAAAATAATAATATAATGTATATAAGAATATTCTGTTGGTAGTTACTTAGTTACACTACGAATAAAGCTTTTAATTCTGCCATTCACGTCACATTGTGACGTCAATGGCATAATTAATTATCCTGTTTAGTCATTCATCATCCTTTTATGTAAATGGGATCTATGAAGATGCTTATTGCGTTGTACGCTCAAAAGATTTTCTATGTGTGTATTCTTAAGATAAAAACTTAAATAACTAAACCTTTAAGCATCATTGAATCAACAAAGTCTACCATCTGGCAACTGAATACATCAGATAATCTAAAAAAAAAAATAATTGAGATGTTCGTTTTTAAAATTCATTTTTTAAACTAAAAAATAGTATTTTGTAATTAGCATGTTGAATGGCAAGTATAAAACAAAGATTGTTAATGACAAATCATGGTTTTGTATCTTTATTAATTAGGTTATTCCTCTCCATAATTAATGTAATTGCATATATATATATATATATATATATATATATATGCAGTTACAAAAAATGGCAAAATTAAAAATTACCACACAATATTATTTATTGCACTTTCTCAAGTTTTTCTTGATTGAATATATTTTTTTAATTTTTAGTACTAAGTATTTTTTTAATTTTCTGAACTAAATATTATGTAATTTTGTTAGTGTCTCTTTTTTTAGAATAAATTGTTAGTTTGTTTTTTACGATACTATACATGGTCGCTTCTGCTGAAAAGTCCAGGAAATAAAACGTTAGGCCCCTGATACCATTCGTACTTTATACTTAGAAAATATGGTCCTTTTTGGATCTTGTTCCACCCTAATTTAAAGTTAAAGATTCAATGTCTATTTTTTTTATATATATGTCTTAACATACAGAGAAAAAAAACCCATTGTAATCATCCTGACTTTTAAAATCTAATGTTGACCCCTAACATTAGATTGGGCACATCTACAAAGGTCCTTTTTTTTTCATGTTGAACTAGACTACTTGAGTTCAAACTTGAGCACGAGACATTTTTTATGGCCTCAACTCTACTCAAACCACAAATCATAGGAAATTGGACATGTTTTGGACTCATTTTGAAATAGGCACTACGTAATAGGACAAAGGTTTTACTCATTTAGATTCAACTCAAGTGTGCTTCATTTCCCTAATTTTTTCTATTGTTTTCTCTTATGATTAATAAATGCATTATTAAATGAGATGTAAGCAAAGTGATTTTAATAATAGAATCATATAAACTCTTTTTCAACTATAATAGTGGGTTTTACAATTTCTTTGGTTCAGGCTCGATGTTATTTTAATACTTACATATTAAAATACCTCACCTCCCTCCCCCATAAAAAAAAAAGATTTCTATTATATTTCAAAATTATTTCCAAGACTCGTAATTTAAATGTCAAAATATACATAGAGTTTAATATCTATTCAATATTTTATTTATACAAGCAATTCAATTACTCAATCCACTTTTTCTATTATTTAAATTATCGAACAAAGGCAGTTATAATCATTAAATAGTAGATATGACAAATTTTATTTGTATAAAGCTTTAGGCAAAGTAATAAAATCCATGCATGTCAATAACAACTTGATTACCTCTGACATTGAAATACTATGCAAATACGTTTATATGTGTATATACATTAATATTTGAGAAAGAAATTTTCATATAATAAGGACATACTCAGTTTTAAATATAAAAAAATAGAATACACTTCGCTGTGGGTAATACATAGCCACAAAAGTGGAAATATGGGTCAGATATTGATGAAGTAAAAAGAAGGAATCATTCGGGAATTCAAATACTGATATTTTTACATTATGTGCTAAGTTTGTATTTTTTATCTATTTTGTGTGTCATTTGTGTATAAAATACATGAACATGGGAATAGAAAAATAATAATTAATTGACACACATGACGGCAGTCTATTCATCTTTTTCGTTTCTTTTTTCAATTAACTATTTAATTTTTCATTTCATTGTATTTTTTAGCTCGCACATAAGTGAGATCAAGATATGAATCCATTACAAATATAAATGTATGGATATATGTAGGTATTTTCAATGCCTTCAAAGAGAAATCCAAGTGTTCAAAGTAGAACTTGACCAATTAATCGGTTGGTCAATTTAATTGGGCGATCATAGTCTTTTAGATATCAATTGGTAATCGATATGAATCGATTATAGAATTAAAGTACCTTTTATTTTTTTAAAAAAAAGAGTATATATGTACATTTAAGAAAATTATTACATTATGGCATTTAAAAAATCGATCAATTAATTGGATATTGTTTTTGTCCTTTTAAAAAAAACGGGTAAACATAAAAAAAAATTCTTATCATTCGAACTCCAGCCATAATTACTTTTTATTCTAATAATGTTGTAAAAAAACATGTTTATAAAATAGTCATGCAAAATCCATGGCTCGGCACTCACAGCTCATAGTTCAGATCGGTTAAAATTGTTAAATATATTTTTTATTATTTAACATTCTTTTCGTTTTTTCATAAGTAAAGTCTAATAAACTTTACTTAGGTCTCAATGAACAATTATATATTTGCCATTAAAAAAAGGACTTCAAGTAATAAAATATTGATAATTTTAATATATTTCTATTTAATTAAGACTCTGTTCATACGGCAAAATATTTGTAATGAAAAAATCTACATCCTTTGAGCTGGTTAAGAATTTTTTACATTTTTTTTAAAAAAGAGTTGAGCTTACATAATTATTCTATATCTGCATTATAGACCCGATCTACTTTCACTAACGAAATTTTCCAATGCCAAGAAAATCCTTTCACTTGGCATTGTTGCAATTTACTCTTGAAACGGAGGAGGGGGCATGTCCCCTTCAGATTTACTACTCTGCACGGATTTTTTTGATATTCTGAGTACGAACACGAGTAAATGCTTAAATAATATGAAAGCCCTTCATAATTTTTCATTACTTCATTTAATTTAACTATATTTATACACCCCCCCCCCTCCCGATTCTCAGAGCCATATCCATTTGCAGAATAATATGTTGTCTTTGAAGGGTGCCATATTATTATGATACACTTTATGGGCTATCATACAACTATCTATAAATGAATTGATGTACAAAATACACCTTCTAGAGGGCAGACAAAGGAACTAGCCCAGAATGTTTTGTAATTTAAAAAAACAACAACACACATTTAGCAAAAGATAAATGAGTGAAGATGTGCATTTTTAAGAATTGTATACATTTAAATAGCACAGGGGTTTTTAAAATAATATTATAACATTTATTTGATGGGTACATATTATTTTATGCACACCACAAGTTCTATTTAAGTAGATACACAGATGAATTGTTTACTTTTGTGTGTGTGTGTGTGTTTGGGTTTTTTTTCTTCATATATGCAAAATATGTAATATTTAAACCATTGAGAGTGTTATAAAAAATCTTTCTAACTTTGTATTTTCTATTGAGTGAATACACGTTTAAAAGTTTTCGTATTAAGCTTTCGTATCAAAAATATGAAGAAAAAAAAATTTCATACAAGCACAGCTAACCATGCCACAAAAAATTGTTTTATGCTTCAGATATCGATATCAAGTAACTCATTTCTGATAGCGGAAAGTCCATTTATGAATTTATGATGTTTATAGGTAGTGTACTTTTCTAAAGAGAAATAGCAGTTTTATTATTAGAAGCGGAAAAACGGTAGGTAGTTTTGTTCTTCTTTCAAATTGCTATTCTTTGTTTAGACTGTCGAGGCGGGAGCCTCGCCTTTTAATTTCTGCTTAACCAATTGAACTATATGGTACACATACATAACGTTTTGTACTCAACCATTCTACTTGTTTAGTATAAGGTACAATGTAGGCAGATGTTTTATATTACACAACTTAAGCATTATGAGAACATACGTAGATGTATCAAAAAGTTATAAATCTCTGGGGACATTTACTTGATGTCCTTATATTTTACACTTTGTTTTTTTGAACTAAAAACTTTTCCTTAAGTGAGGATTTGGTTTTAGTTCTTCCATATAATACATGGAAATCAGAGTTGAAAGGACTTGAAATAAATATTACGTAAATATGTCTTGAATACAAAATAGTGGTAGCAAACCTAATTTATGTTCATATTGAGGATCTGGAATAAAAGTGTAGCTAGTTCAATAATATTATTTTGAGACATCAGAAGCCAAAGTGTATGAAATCAAGGAAAATATATACATATAACTAGTAGATATGTGAATATCAGGGGCGTACTGGCCCGGCGGTCAACCGGTCAATGACTGGTGCGCCCCACTGAAATCTTTACTAGGCGCCCCTTCGATTTAGCATAATGCGCCTTTATCGTACAAGATATTTACTCTTTGCCCGGTGGAAATTTTCGTCCCAGTACGCCCCTGGTGAATATCGACAATTTTTGCAACTGAGACTTTACTAAAGATGTTGAGCATATTCATTATAGGTTTGTACAATATGGATAATTGTACATTAATACGTAGGTAATTATTCATTCATGTCGTTTCAAAGATACTATTTTTTACAAAAAGTGACTTGTTTCAAATGATCTCGCGAGTTATTTTATAATAAGTTACTTATTACTTTAATTTTTTTCCGCAACCAATATTATAAGCAAAATTAATATTTTTGCAAAAGGAAATCTGTATACAAACTAATTTTAATATGCATAACTTATGACTAGAAACGTCTAAAAAACAAATTAACCAAACGTTTTCTATTTTCATTGGATGTCTTCTTTATCAAGTGTTATTTTTTCCATCCCTAATTAAAAACTTATATCTTGAATATAAATATTTGATTAAAGAGAGGCGATAACACAAGTTCATATATAAAAATTTCAACTTTACTTGGCCCATAATACATCCTGAAACATGAAAAAATACTTTTACAATTTAAATTCAGTCCTTTCTACTATTCATTTAACATACACTAAGTTTTATTATTCAATGAGCAAAGTAAGATTATGGGTTCATGAAATAGGAGACAATCAGAGATTTATATTAATGTTTGCTTCTTTAAATTAACGGTGTGATTGTAAAATAATCAAATGACTTACCCCGTTACTAAAAAAAAATTAATGATGTTACTAAGGCCATTATTTCTATATCTGTATTCAGCCTTATTGTTAAGTGAATGGGGCATAAATTATTATGCCGTTCTATTTCTTCAGAGGTTATAAATCAAGAGATATTTCTTCAAATAGAATAAAAAATAATGATGATGGTATATGATGTTTAAAATTCATAATCGACGTCATAGATATGTAAATGTTGCTACAAAAAAAAAACTTACTTCTTAGGCTAAAATTAATGTCTATGTATATTTATGCCTTTCATAGTGACAAATTATTGATTTATGCTTGGAAAAGGAAAAACAGCTATGGTAATGTTTGTTTTTTTGGTTATTTTGGAATAACTTTCACTTATTATGTGAGCGTTGTGGAGGAAAGATCTCCCTCTAAAACAGAAATTTTACAGTGGTGGGCCTTGGCTACCAAGGGGATTACAAGTCCTTTGTTTGTGAAGTTGTATTGCTAATAACTAAAGGATTTTCAAGATGTTTTTTTCCTTATTCTTCTCCGAAAAATAATAAGTCGATGACAATAATCGTGCATGCCCATAATGAGGGGGCATTCTGAGACTCCATCCATATGTTTCTTCTTCTAGGAAAGAGATTCTATGATGATGATGATAACAGACACCATCCTTTCATTCCTTCTTTATCCGAAGATTTTGAACATTTTTCTGCTTTCTCTTGAAGCTGAGAATACAAGAAAAAGGTTCAAACTCATTGTGAGTTGAATAACTATGTAAGCTATGGGGCAAAATTCCCTTAAAAAGGCAGTTTGATACAATTTATATGGTTAAAAGCCATATATTAAGATGATAGAATCAAAAGAACTATTATATGAACTAAAAACACCAAGTGACCAAGTATAAGTCCTTAAAATCAATAAAATTCGGCAAAATGATTTTCTGATAAGTTTTTTTTTTTTGAAGCGAAATGTCCAACGGCAGAACTGTTTACAGTGAAATGTCTGAACAGACAAGATTACCTAACATTCATAATTTAGACATTATATGTACATGTACATTGATATAGTATGTTCTGTTTGAAGCTTTGTATTAGACTGTAGTGATAATGCATAATCGTATAACTTTTATAGATGAACATAAATTTAATTTCAAAAAAGATTATGTGTGTATAATCCTTTTAAATGATACAAAGTAAATTATTTATTCACTTCAAAGTTTAATAGATTATTTAATTATCTTTGTTATTAAAACTAATTATCAATACTAAAAAGCGTGAATGCTTTTTAAAACCGTTCTCAAAAATATATATTTATATTTTTTTTAAAACCCATTAAATTTAATGTTTACCTTTTCAAGCAAATTTAGAAAGCCGATTAAAGGCATTGGAAGACATTTATAAAACTCATAAGTAAATCATTAGTACGGATTTATGCTTTTTTACCTCTAGGGAATTTTTCTATTTCTGCCTTTACTTGCTATTCAAAATATATTTTTATAAGTAGAAGGCACAAGGGAAAACTTGAATACGGAACGAGCCTTTTTTTTTTTTTCAAACATGAAAAAACTATAGCTACAAAAATTATATTACAATTATATAATAGGAGGGCAGTTATTGAATAAAAATTTCAATTATTTTTGTAGAACTTAATTGAGATATTAAATAAAAACTCACTGAAAGAGAGAAAATATAAAAAAATCTAATGTTCAGTAGAAAAGAGTTATTTGCTAATTTGACAAGTTTCTTTTTGTTTTAATTTTTATTTGATTTGATACATTTCATGATTATTATAGTTCAGAGTAAAAACATAATCTTTTCAATAAAAATCTATTAAATTCGTTTTATATAAATCTCTTAATATAAACCAAAAGAGAGATTCTTCATCTCTAAATAAGATTTAATCAATCATTAGGTTGTGTAAAATTATGGCACTTCCCCTAAAAAACTCCATTTCACACACACAATCCGACGGGAAATGCAACTCCACAGTTTGAAAACTACTGCTTGAACTTACTTCTGAGTGGTTTCAATGAATATCAAAGCACAAAGTTTAAATTTAAAAGGATATTCTAAAAATATATTTGAAGACATTGGGAATAAAATGAGAAATACTCGTTTTTATAAATTAAAATAGAGTCATGGTTGAAAATTGTTGAAACTCAACTTAAACCAAATTGTTTATATATTTTGAATTATGCTCTTATAATATTTTGTAGTTTGGCTGTTGTTTTTGATCCGTTGCTTACATAAACAAAATGTGTTCGTTGAAAATTTTGAAAACAAAATGTGTTTTCTTTGTGATTCAAACCAAAAACAGGCATGTATCTATTTCATCTTAGTTGTACATACATATCTGTAGATATCATACAAGCACATATATTAAAATGTTAATCCTTATGTAGTGAGCATTAAATTTTAAATCTTCCCAAGAATTGAAGTTGTTAAAATACCATTCAAATTTTTCATTGTTTATGGTACCTCAGTGAAGTTATTAGATTTTCATTTTTTGATGATGAAATATTGATTGAAACAAGAGTAAAAATAACAAATATTTGTGCATTTGTTTGTGCAGGAAAAGTATTCAAATACATTATATCAGTTTAATAAATAATGACTTTTTTGATTTCATTCAAAGCAATTCAATACAATTCTTAGAAATTCTTATTATCTTTATATAATTTTAAAGTCATTAGTTTGATCACAAAAAGATGGTTGTCTACATGGAAAAAAAATCATTGTTTTCTTAAAAAACATAAACGATTGAATTGAAAATAGAATTGGTTTGGTTAAAAACTGTAATTACGTTACGTATTACAAAAAAGAAAGACAATAACGATTTCTTTTGCAAGAAGTTAAGCAACGTAGAAAGAAGCTTCCTACTTCCAAAAAGTATAAATAATCTATATAGTGATAATTAAATAAAAAATGTTAAATTTCATAATTTTTTTAATGAAAACAGTGAAACAATCCTTCCATACAAGTTGAACGACATAAAATAACAGACAAACTTATATGACAGGCCTTTTAATTAGTTTAAAACATATAGAAGTATAAATATAAAATACTCAATGAGTTACATATTATATAATAAATTCAAATTACAAGGGAGTTTTTTATTATATATTAAGAAAACCAGTCTTAAATGAAAGATCAAAATCTTGAACTATGAATCACTGGGCCAATTATAGACAGTTTTATATTAATTTACCTAAGTTATTAATAACTTACCTATGATTTATTTACCCTAAAAAACAAGATATTATTTTTAAAAGTAAAAAACAAAATCAACAGTTTTTTAAAAAAAAATATAAAATGAGATTAAAAGTTTATAATTTGTCAACAATTAAAAACCAAAATGTAGCCAGAGCATTTATTTCTGAATGTTCTTTCACCACAAATTAGTAGTTTGACCCTGACAATCAATGGAATGGGACATCACTTTGAACAGTCATTTGTATTTAAAAAACTAAAAACTCGCACAAAGCCCTGTATGCAGCCACATCGATCATTAATAATACAAAACTGACTCCAATATATGGAGTGGCTGAATTGGCCAATTTGGGCTTTTGTATGTATACTATTCTTACTGGGATCTCAAAGATTAATTTGAAAAAAAAAGAAAAAAATGACCGATGAACCATTTATTGATTTTTGAGCCCTCAAATATATAATTAGTTTGAATAATAGTTCCAAAAATCTATATTGGTTGAGTCTTAATACATGTATTTATGTAGAAAAAATTATGTCTAGGTTTTAGGTCGACTTTTAAAAAGAAAAGGAACGCTATATTACTTTCAAGTATTTTGTAATAATAAAAATCATTGTTATTTCGTGAAGGCAAGTTTTGAGTGTATAATTTTATCATGCTCTGCTACCCTTGGACAAAGGAAGAAGTAGTAAATCCCTCAAGAATTCATAATACGAAATTCAACAGGTTTAAATCGATGAAAATTACTGAAGACAAAATGCAGGGTATGTGAGTTTGTCCATTGCAAAAAGCTAGTCGTGAGGGAGAAAAAGACTGAATTAATACAGATGTGTCCAAAAAAAGGAAATAATAAAGTAATTTACCATTTTTTTTCTCGGCCCAAATGGGCATATATTTTCACTTCAACAAAGATTCACAAATATCAAGTATATTAAATAATTACAGAGAAGACATTATGGTAAGTATTGAGATCGAAAGCAGACAAGTAATTTACCATTTATTTATTTGTGAATGAATGAATGAATTCGGATACTTATGAGATGGTTGTGAAAGAAACTATAATTAAAGGCCTCTTCTGTTCTACAGCTCATAAATATCCTGTAAAGCTATATCTATTTATTAGGTACTTTAACTATATTTACCAACGTACATTATGTATAAATGAACATATGTATATATATATATATATATATATATATATATATATATATAGTTAATTTATTCTCTCAATTCATGATATTACTACCATATGTAGATACAAACATGTAAGTTTTTAAAATTAAATTTTCATATTTACTAATAGACAACAAATATATATCAAAGTGTGATTTTTAAGAAAAAAAATTGTCAAATGCAAATTTTATTTAATCAAAACTTTCACTGATATAAATATTGTGTCTACATATTATACATGTACAAGTACCTTGGTTGCTCGGTAAATATACCTACTTAAATGTATAATTTGTCCCACTCCTCTTTCTTGATGGAAGGATATACACAAACATATAATCAATAATTATGTAATGATACGTGTACAGAAATTAATTACAAAAGCTTACATACATACAATATAACTTAGGAGGAATTAGATCCTCAGGCACTAAATCTCTTTTACCAATTATTACATCTTAATTGAATTTGTTTATTGTAATTTTAAATCATGGATAGATTTTGAATCTACTTAGCTAGTAAATTTGTGTTTTGTTACTAAATGGTTAATATTTTATTTTTAACTTTATCGCATTTTCGTTTTTGACTAATTAATTATGCAAGTTATTCAATGAGAGGGAGAAATCTTATTGGGGCCTCTTTGATAAAAATTGGGAGGAATACTTCTAAATGTCGACTAAATATGTTATTTAGATTCATGTGTATACAGTGGAAAATATATACTTGTCAAATTGGATATCAATAATAAAGGCTTTAAAAAGAAACCCATTGTGTAAAAATGATTGGACATCCTTGATCTAGATACTATTTTATTGTCATGTTTAACATATCTTATCAAATGATAGATATAATTAGTATTTTAGTATGTAAAATACAATAATATTTTCAACTTTAACAAGAGGTCGGATTTAAAGTGTACAAATGGTTTATAAAGGATAAATAAATCCTAAGACTTTAACCTATAATGATTGAGCCATTATTATTTCTTTTCGAATATTTTTACATTTGTTTTTTATTTATGTAAATATTTTTGAAGCAGGGAGGAATATTGTTGATAGATATGTTATCTTAAAATATTCAAAGTTCACAAAGTACCATTTTGAGTATAATGAAGAAGTATAGGTAATTATGTACATAATATTGGTGCTAGTATATTTCAATGAGGTAGAGAAACCTTATTGAGACCTTTTTCATAAAGATCAGGAGGAATATCCAAACATATATTCGTATATGAAATGGATGTGTGAGCCATAGTGTCTACATACATTCACCTAAAAAAGATCATCAGGGAAGAGTTGTGCATATGTCTGTTTCTAATTCTGGCAATCATAGACAAGAGATCTGCTAGAACCAAAAAAAGAAGTAATATGGAAATAAATTCAAACTAGGATTACCATCATCTGGAGTCTGGACTGATGAAAAGATATCCAGGATAAAGGCCTCATCTTTTAAAAGCAAAGTGGAATTCGTTGTTGACTTTTAACAACAAATTTGTACCACTCAACAACAACAACAAAAATTGTTATTGAGACTAAGTACGACTTCAGCTATTGTTTTGTCGAAGGTCTTCTTCAACAAGAGTATTAAAATCGATTGAGACATATATTTCGAAATATTAAAGTAAGAGCGGGGCTCAAGTCACCAAATCTGGAGTGTGATACTGGTGCCAGATTATAATAAGGAAAAAAGACAAATCCATGTCCCACACTTTTCGAACAAGGGCGTATAGCCTTCTTTCCCTCCAAATCTCCAATGTTTATATACTGAACAACATTCGTGACCAGTGACAAATCTTGGGATAATATGGACAACTTCAAGCAACACTTTGTCCGAAGCAACTAGTCTTATACACCAAATGTTGTCTGTATCCATTTAAAGAAGTCCTTAGGGAGATTAAACTTAAATATAATTATATGTACAGCGTTTTTAATAGAAGCATAAAAAAAGTTCAATAGTTTTAATTATATTCAATAGAAATCTTGAATCAAAAACAAGTAATTTATATACAATCGTTTCTTGCTGTATAAATTACAATTTTTACATAAATAAACTTACTCTGCTTAACATATAATATGTACATATACATATATGCTCTTTTGAAAAACAAAGCATAAATTATCCAGATCATTTCTTTGAATAGTAAAAAAAAAAAGGAAACATATTAATCGTGAATAATTTTAGAATTTATAGAGGGAATATTTACAAATTGTAGAAATGAGAAGAAATAACGGTTGAGGATATATCATGATTCAAGATGCTACTAAATTCATCGCGTGATAATTCATTTTTTATTCATAAGTAGTTCCAAACCTTTAATGAGACATATTAAGGTACATAAGTTGAGTTTTAAAGTTGATATGACCTAACAGATGGTGATCAATAATGGCATGCAAATAAACCTCTAAAGTAACAACTTCTACCCATGAAAATAATAGACACCATTAATGATCACGACAAATTTTTAATGAAATTATTTATTTTTTTATCATTATGATTCTGTTGTTTAATCAATTCAGAGCTTGTATACAAATACATACTTTATACTTAAGCCTGTGAAAACATCAATCCCCTACACATTGATAAATAAGATATCAGTGACAGGGGCCATGTATGTACATGCGTATATTAGAACTGATGTTAAGCATAATTCAAATTACGATTCGGCACTGACGAAAATATTCGTTTAGGAGGGGGGAGGGACTTTAGAACTTGAGGCTTTTTATATAAAAGACAATTCTTCATATATATATATTGGGCTGAACCGAACGTATGGTATAGTGCAGTGTGGTACTAAACCGTCCAGCCCTAATACAATATATAGATAGGAATGTAAATCATATGCAATTCGGGCGTGTGATAAAAAAGTGGAGTTGTCTCTTCAAACAGGTCTTTTTGTTTTCCGAAGCTGTTATCATTTTTCCAATATTACTGAGGGGAGAACATCTACCTGATAGTAAAGATGTCGCATTAAGGAATTCATGCATGAAGGTTAATGAAGCAAATAAAATGTAAACAAAAAGGGCTCAAGTTCTCGTATAACTATTATTAGTTAAAAATATATAATTTCCTGACATTAATTTCAGTTAATTTTATGCCTCTCATCTATGTTATTATTTATTGTTGTATATATAATGGAGAATAGCAGCTTGTATCTCAGTAAAACTTCATGACAGCTCAAGCTGTTTCCCCCCTCGACATTCATTAAATTGTCAGTGTTGCCAGGTTGATTTTATCTTTCTTTTTTTATAACACGCCCGAATTGCATATGATTTACATTCCTATATATAGATACATTTACATCACAATAATATTTTCACAACAGTATAAATTATTCTTACGTCTAATTACTAATTAGTAGAATTGTCTGACTTAAATTGATTTCAGTATTTGAGTAATTGTAAAGTATTATTGAATTAATGGTATTTGGCAATGGTATCTATTAAAAATTTGAATTGATGTTTGATAAAACGAACAGTAGTATCAAGCTATTTAATTTGATCACATGCTAGATTTGGCATTATTGAATGTAACAACCATATACATATGGGGTAACATACGTACATTAATGTAAATTTATACATCCCTGTAAATCTAACAGATAGTTTGACAATTTTCATAAGTAATTGGTTCACTAATATCCATTATTCATCCTAACATTTTCTGAATCTATCTTTGTCTTATTTAATTGAATATTTATAGCTTATTCTGTATCAATTTTTGCATACATGAACGCAGTGATCTATAACGATAATATATTTGACTTTGCAATAAAAATATTGGCGTACAATTTTCATTTACGATATTGCCAAAAAAAAAAGTCGTTTTAATATATTATATACATAGTTGTAACTATGTACATCTTTCTATAAAATAATATTTTCAATTAATTGTGTCACTTCATAGCCACGTTGCTTATGTTTCTAGTTCCAATAAATGCCTAACTATTTATGCTTTTTTTAATTATCAATCTTGTACAATAGCTAAAACATAATTACAACCATAATAAGTACATTTCTTGAATATTTGCTCACACAATCTGTACAATAAATGACATGCCTTGAATAATTATTCTATTTTTATTCAGAAGTAACTTTAAAAATTGAATTTAAAACTTCAAAAAAATCTTAATAAAATCAAATGGTACAAATTTTTATTAACACATTCACCTCCTCTGTTATTTAGTATTATGAATGTTAATCTAATGAACTCGAATTAAATCTTGTCAAATTATAAAATATATAATAAATATATATTAAACAGTAGATGATTAAATTGGATAATTTTAGACAGTTACAGATTTCCCTAAGAAACAAGACCCATGGTTTAAAAAATAAAAAAGGGAACCAACAACTTTTTTCACAAAAAAAAATTAAACTAAAAGTTGTTAATTAATGAGCCATTAAAAACTCAAACATGAATCATTTCTCAAGGTTGCTTCATCCTTAACTATAATTCATGTAATTTAAGATACGTGACATCACTTTTAACTCACATTTAGTATTGAAATACCCAAAATTATGTTGCATAAACTAGATAAATAAATCAAGAAAAGGAAACTGAATCCACAATTTAATAATTTTGCATAACACCAAGAAGAAATAAATATTCAAGACATATATAAGTTTTTTAGTGTTGATATATGTATAAAATGCATGGAACATGTTGACAATATCTACATGGATTTATTTATAAAACATATGTATGTTTAAAGAGTAAAGGGGCATGTTTTTCAAGAGCTAATTAAAATTTTAAAAAATATTCTTTGTACTTACAAAATCCATTTATCATCTGCAGTAAAGGAAATAAAAGTAATCATTTATGCATAGGTATGTAATTTAATTAGTTTTTTTAATATACCCACTCCACAATTTCCATACATCTATCCATCTATTAACATAATGTGCCTTTGATCGTTCGTTGCTTGAGCAAGCATCAGGGCTTAAGTCTAGTCTATACATAAATATGCTATAAAGCTTGTAATGCATAACATTATAAATAATATATACTCTTGAATATTTTCTGAAAATTCTCCATATCTTTTTCATGCATACACACATTTAGGTCCAAACAAAGTCTAAGTTTCCGCCCAATATGTTTAATAATAATACAACAGAACTTTATTGGAAAAAAAAATGAAAGTTTCATGGTTAAATGTAGTTTACAAATATGAGTATATTTTACCATATATTTTCTACCCTGTCTGAAAGTTTAAAAGTATGAAAGGTTCATACATATTTAGGTATACCACGAGTATGAATAGTGTTTATACACTTCAAACTGTCTAAGAAAGTATTGTTTTGTAGCATACTTCATGTTTATATATACAAATATGTAAGAATAAGTAAAGAAGTTTGATTAAAATTGTTATGAGTATCTTATTCTGATGGCCACTCAATTTAAAAAGCTAAATTAGATAAATGACAAATCGTTTCATTTACCTCAATACCGAATAGATACTGTAGGCTTAAAAATATACTAAATCCTTGGAATCCTTGGAACCATCTTTGTTCATATAATAAAACATAATTTAAATCATACTACATATTTTGTATAATGCGTTTGTACAACTTCTGATGAAAAAATAGCAATAGAAATATAATTAATTTAAAAAGTTTCTGAGGATTATGTACAATTTTTATACTTATTTTGGCTCCCATTAGTAGTTATTGATAATTCTATTAATAATTAATGAATCATTATTAACCGCATATGAAAACAATGATAATTTAGTTATTATTTGTATGACTACGAAAGAGATCTTAATATACTTCGCAACTATTATTCAGGACAAAATTATTGTTCACAAAAAAGAAACAAAAACATAGTATATTTAGTGACTATTAAAAGATCAAGGACAAAATTATGGTTGTCTAATTTGATACTTTTGTACAAGTATTTCTTATGTTTGAATAGTTTTTTTATTTTTAATCTTGAAGAATCACTCAATAAATCTATAAAACTACAGGCTTAAAACTATAGTTTATTTTGTTTCATAAAAAATTGATATCGTTATCGCAAAAGTTTTATTTTTTTTTAACACTTTAAAGCAGAGGTATCAAAAATGGATTGAGAGATAAATAAAAACGTATTATAAAAAATATTTTTACTCTTTATTAAAACTTATGAGCAAGACTTTCAATTTAATAAAAAAAACAGACACAAAACTCTTTTTTTTATTATTATTTTTAATATATACTTCATGATGTTAAAGGGTTTAATTACAATAGTTGACAAAATTTCAATTTTTTTTTAATCATGGGTTTTAAAGCTCAAAAACACAAAAATCGAACAATTTTATTTTTGTGACCACAGGATCATTTTTATTAAATCGTGGTTTTCGTCTAATAACATCAATTCAAACTAAATTTTTAAGATTTTTGCTTTAAAAACAAGTGTCTTTACATAAGTATTCAAACTTATTGTGGATAAATATCTTGAAATTTTATAAAAAGTAATGAACATTTCTATACCACTTTTCATATTTGAGAAAATTCATATTGAATCTTTAGAGCTTAATGTATTTTTCATTTTTCATGTTGAAAAAAAAACAATTTGTAGTGAATGAAAGAAAAATTATATATCTGAGATATAAAAAAAAAATCACTTATTTAAAAAAATATTACCGATTTAATATGATTTATAGATATATAATTTATTAGAAGTATGTTGAGGTTTTGTGATATTTATTGCAAATACAAAGTTTCAAGGATTGGTATGTTTTTATTGATACAAAATTCCGAAAATAAATGTCTGTAAATACGCAAGTATATTTTCTTGTTAGAAAAGAAATCGAATAAAAATATTTGCAGAATTTTTTTTACATATATTAGGATGTTTTTCATTTTTCGTTTGTATTCAGTGTTGTTTTCTCTCATCAATTCCCAAATATAATCGCCCATCAAATGATCATTGTTTCTACCTTGATACCAGTTCTAAAACTTAGAAATATTTTAGTGGAGGCGTAGTTAATGTTTCTTAGAATATTTTCCCATATTACCTTTAAAGTTGTTAAGAAGTGAATCCAATATGTGCACCTTTAGATACATTCTTAATGACATATTATTACTTTGAAACGCTCAAGTTTACTTACAAATTATATTCCATTTATTATAACCTTATTATTTGGTTAATACATATGCATTTGCTTCAATAAAAAGATTTATTCTCGGAGTTTTCTTTGATTGGTGTTATTGTACTAAAGATGTGGTTTCAAAAAAAATCGCGGTCTTGACCCTTCAAATTTAGTACCCGTTGCTAAGACCAAGACCACGGCAACAAAATTTAAAATATTATTATAAGGTTGTCTTGAACACAACATGTTATATATAAGTGATTTCCGGAAAAAAATATTCAAAGTTTGAAAAAATCATCCAAGAATTATTCATGATAAGTTGCCTTCTTTTTTTTTTTTTTTTTTTTTTTTTTGTTGGTTCTTTAAGTCACTCTTTGTTTTGTTAGGGGTATGGTTTTATGTTATATAATTGACAAGTTGAACACTGTGTATACCTAAAAAAATAGAATTTGACGGAGAAATTGTAGAACCCTGGAACTCGAAGCTAATTTGTTTCGGAATGGGCTTCGAAGAACAATTCGGTTTCAAATCAACACCAACTATAATTCATGATTGAAGCACAAACTGTATTTTGTTTACAAAAGTCACAGATTCTGAATTTTTGTTCCAGCTCTAGAGCAAAGTTTTTCGACATTTTGTGTTAAACTCTGAATAAGTCAAGTTCCGGGGTTCTATTCTAATAATGGGACTTAAGAGTTGTCAAATTAGTTCAAAAAAATTACTCAGATGGCGTTGGATGTTAGAGCCCAAAATAAATATGAATGTATAATATATTGAAGAGAAGGAAAAACGTTCAATCATGGATAATTCGGCCACCCAAAATAATGTGTTATGGCTCACAGAAAAAATTCACTTTTGATTGAACGTCTCGAATCATATGATTGTAACGGTGATTTCGGAGGTTCAACAGCACAGATTGAGGATGTGATTCAATGCCAAGCTGGAAAGAATCTTGAAATTTAAAATTGTTCTGGAGTTGGACAAATCATCTATGCCTCCTCTGACAACGGCCTATTATGTTGTTAACCCCCAAATAGGGAATAGCCAAAAATTACGATCTTGTGTCAATGCGTAAAGGAGAAAATCGATGATCTAATTTTTGCCTATGAGTTTTTTTCAAATTTATTGATGAAATGTACAAAATCCTATTCTCTGGAATTGTCAGTGACGAATTTAAGAATGTTTTTTCTCAACATTAGGCATATCGTCAAAACAAAAGGAGAGATTATAAACAGCCATTGTGAATGTGAGACGACAGGAATAGGGCCCCATGGGACAGGCAAAAATATTGTATCAGCTCTCTTGATTGTATATTTATTCAAATCTGGATGAAGTAGGCAATTGGTTTGTTATTCTTTCCATAAATAGTAGGTAACAATGAATGCTGTAGAGTCTCCGTCTCAATACATATAATTTCATATCCTGATATTTCAACCTAGTCCTTAACCTAAAAATGACTAAAGAGATGTGCTAAATAACCAAGATCGATCACGGCTATTTGAAGATCAGTTGATCAAAATGCATATATGGCTAAGACATTGACCTTAGAATTATGCGTACAATTTACTGCTGATATGTGGAGCTCATCTAAATATAATTTGCTTTTGCAAAACGTTCAAGTCGGGGTTCGTCATCTTCTTTGACACCTAAAATGAAAATGATACGAATGGCAAGATATATCTACACAATTACCATAAAACTAACGTCGACCTATTTCTCTCTCATTTCAATTGATTTTCAGCGTGCAATTTTCTTCAGCCATTTGAAGGATTATAGTTGTTGAGTGTAGGGCTTTCAAGTAGCAAGAGTTCGGTTGAAAGTAAAATCTTCCAAAAAGGTTCAGGTACATGAGATCTCCCTAAGTTTGTTGAGTTAATATTTTGGCCACCAGATCTTGTGCCTACCTCTATTTCTCATATGAAAGCTCATTAGTTTTCAGCCAAAATTAAGTTAATTTTTCCCACTAAGCCCACTAATCGACTTAGAATACTTGTTTTTTGCTGCATCTTTCGATAGATGTGTGAGAGAAAAAATTAAAATCTGTCTACGAAATTCAAAACGTTTTTTTCTCATGACTACTGTGTACAGCTGCTGATATTTAAAATGAATAAATTACATTATTATGTGATCCATATTAATTTTGTTATGAATAAACTGCTATAAAAGAGGAATTCCTGACAAGTGCCGATCACTCCAAAATATTGTCACTTGGTAACTTGTTGTATATTTGTATTTATTGATGTCATGTACAATGTCTGTAATTATTTTTCTCGCGAAATAACTCCTGCATTGTAGGTATATTTATGAATGTATAAAATATGCAAATGGGGCGTGTAAAATAAAAAGAAAGAGAAATGCAACCTGATAACTCTGACAATTTGATGAATGTTGAGAGGGAAGCAGCTTTAGCTGTCATGACATTTTACTGAGCTACAAGCTTCTATTCTCCATTATATATACAAATGAAGACATCAATTACAAATAATAACATTATGTATACATAGATGAGAGGCAGAAAATTAACTGAAATTAATGTCAGAAAATTATTTATCTTTAGCTGGCAAGTCGTAAACTAACAATTATTCCGAGAACATGAGCCCTTTTCTAACATTGTATTTGCTATTGTAGATGTTCTCCCCTCAGTTATAATGATAACAGCTTTAGAAAACAAAAAGCACTGTTAAAAATGCCAATTCCATGCAATCTTGCACGCGGCATTTTGCATATTTTTTACAATCCTAGGTATATTCCAATGGGTACTTAATTGTTTTTTTAAATTATTAAGAGGGCGATTTTTTTACACACCGGGAGTTACTCTTTTTCTAGAACTCTATACACAAAAAAAAGACACTTTATTTATATTTTTACATCAACAGTCGAGATTGTCTCACCCAAGTCTGCTCGTAACATTGTTATCGTTGTTATTATTGGTATTAGGGCGTCTATCATTTCTTACTTTATTAAATTATTGTTATTATTATTTTGACAAAATATTCTACAATTTCATGAAGAAAAATTTGTGATTAATGATTATATTTTTACATACTGAGGCATTGATGAAGATGATGAAAAATTACATTTATCTTGAACTGAGCCTTAGTATATCTTTTTTCTTTTTTGATAATGTAATCATTAAAAAATGTTGAGTCTCCATTATCATTGAAGTATACATACACTTCTTACTAGATATAAATATATACATGCTTGAAGCGGAAAAAAATAAAATAATTCCATTACTCTATGACATTTATGTAGAAGGATGGGATATGATAAACATATACCGTAGTATGCAATTTTCTATATGAAAAAATAAGGTAGGTAATAATAAAGTTTATTCAAAGAAAAAACAGGAAGCCCTCACATTTAAATTAAAAAAGAGAAAGAAAAAAAAACAAATTTGAATCTGCCTTTAGCAAGAAAAGCTATCCATTTTGTCCGAATTGAAAGGAGCCACTGGTTTAAACATATTTAAACATTTTAATTCTTCATTGTTCAAAGTTTACATACAAAATGGTTCCATTTCGTGTTAGTACGTAAATCAATAAAATCAACATAATAAACCAGAACTTGAGTTCCTTTCTAGTAAATGATGACTTTAGACCAGTGCTTCTCAATTATTTTCTGGTATGCCCCCCCTAGCAGGAAGAAAACAATTCGCGCCCCCCCCACTCTTCGCGGCGACTATAAATAATATCATTTGTCTATAAAATTGTTATGAATACACCTCTGCATAACATTGTAATCTTGTTAACATTAAAGAAAATAAAAAAGAAAGAGATACAGTTCAACTTACAACAAAGAATAACTTTATTAACATTGTTTTTTAGTCTGTAACAGGGTCACACGCGCCCCCCCCCAGGCATCGCACTGCGCCCCCCCCCCAGGGGGGGGGCGCCCCATTATTTGAGAAGCACTGCTTTAGACTAACAAACATACCTTAGTTCTAATTGCTATAATTAATTATTTATGATCAAAAGTGAATATACAAACAGACCATTAGAACCTTGGGACAAAAAGTAGACTACATTTTGAAAAAAAAAAAAATATAATTCATTGAAGGATAGACATTAGGCTTTGATTGGGCCATAAATACAGACAAATACGTCTTAAAATAGATACAATAAGTGATAGGGGAGGGCATATTATGTATTTACATTTTAAATAATCCCAACAAGAGTTTGTAGATGCTTAGAGTACATGATATGCATCAAAATTTCCTTGAGTTGGTGTAATTAATTAGCTATCCTTATTTTTGTTGTACATACATTTAATTTATGAAAATTAATATTTTTAGCTGATATCCTGAGTTATAAACAAGTATTTGAAGTTAAAAGGTGTGTTTTATTAAGTGTTTGAATGTTTAGATCTGAGATATATTTTTATTACAGAGAAGACAATCCATATAGTTGTCATATAGGCTTATGATAAGTGTTTTTTAATAAGAAAAACAGTTATTATTAGATCAACCTATTTTCTTATATTTGTGCCTTGAATGTAGGTACATTTTATTTCAATTAGTGTCAATTTGCTATGATACTTTTTCTATAAAAGCATTCTTAAATGCATTTATCTGTCATTCGTACATTGAAACATGGTGTGATAAATTAAAATTATTTATTGTACTTATAAAATATGTCAATGGAATATGTCAATGTCAAAGTGGAATAATAAAAAGGACTAGTCTTTATTTGATGACCGTATATTATTTCTTCATCTAATCATATTTCTGTGTAAAAGCTTAGGTTGAGTGCTAGCCAGGTCAACATAAAAAGTGTAGATAAGATGATGACAATTTGGTCTCTTTTTAAGTCAACTATATGTGAACATAATCAAAATTTGTTATCAATAACTGATAGAAAGATCCATAGGAATACTTTTTCAGTATTTAAGACCGAGGCAATCAAAAGTAGATATGTACACTTGGGTGTTCAAAAAATCACTTTTTTTTTCTAAAATCTTCTCCAATAAAAGGTATGTTTTGCATTGTGATCCAATTAAGTTGTATTCAAAGTTTCAAGTCTTTATTTTTGAAAACCATGGCTACGCAAGGTCATTTTATAAATCAAAAATTGTGACATGTATATTGGCATTAAATAATCGACAAGGAAACTTTGTATATATTACAATTAGACCTAAATACAAGACATAAATTTTATTTCGAAAGATTTGATAAATAACTGATTATTAGAGCATTTTAATATATGATTGAGTATCATCTTGATAGTAAGCACCTTTTTTTTAAACCTTGGTTGTAAAATACACTACTTTTTAAAATTAAAGTTCCGATCGACAATAAAATGTACAATAACAAGATTCTTAAAATACATGTATCTACTTGAAAATCATAATTCGCAAAATTTGGTGTATATCAATGATAAGCTTCACCATAATACACATATCAATAATAACACAGGTCAACAAAAAGAAACTTTTTAAAAGGTGTCTGATATTTTTTAACTGATTTACTATATTTTTGCCATGTTAAATCTAGAAGTAACATCCATTTTGCTCTCGGAGGTCAAATTTTTTTGTAAATTTGAATTTAAAATTATGCCACTTTAGTTACCAGGTATATTTTTTAAACAATGTTTTCAAGATTTACTAATGATGTTTCAATGGCAAAATGTCAGTTTTTATGATAAAATTGCTGTATTCCAACAAAGAACCATCTATAGTACATATAACTAAAAATGAAAACTTAAATTTTGCATTATTACGGGCTAAATTTTCGTTTTTTTGATTGTCGCGAATGTTTGGTGCTTGCACATCTCTTTTTAAATTCCAACAGTAATCCGCCATCATCACCATATCCCACCTTCCCTAGTAGCGTGACTCCATTTCTCTCAAGTCCTGGTGAAAACGCTCTCCTTGCTCATCGCTTAAAGAACCAAGATTTTCGGGAAAACGGTCCATGTGCGAGTACAGATAGTGCATTTTTATGCTCATATTGCAGCCAAGGTTCCTAAAAGCCACTAACATGTTTGCTACTAGATCTTTGTAGTACTCTGCTTTTGTGTTGCCTAGGAAATTCATCACGACCTGGACAAAGCAATTCCAAGCTTGTTGCTCAACAGGATTCATGGTCTCCTCAAACGCGGGAGAGTTTTTGATCAGCTTCCTAATTTGAGGACCATCAAAAATACCTGCTTTTAACTTTTCAGTTGACAAATTGGGGAAGGTTTTACACAGAAACTGAAAACACCGTCCATCTTTATCCAGGGCTTTTGTGAATTGCTTTATCAAACCGAGCTTTATGTGCAGTGGAGGAAATAAAATACGTCCCCTGTCAACTAGAGGCTTGTTTATCACATTTTTTTCTCTACAAATTGCAAGCTCTTCACGTAATGGCCATTCTTTTTTCACGTAATGGTGAGTACGATCCCTGCTATCCCAGAGGCATAAAAAGCATGGGTATTTGGTAAATCCAGACTGTTGACCAAGCAAGAAGTTGACCATTTTTAAGTCAACGCAAATCAGCCATTTATGTTGGTCATAAGAAATTTTTTCTAGGACGTACTTAATTGCTTCATGCTGTTCTTTTAATGTTGTCGAATGTGCTAATGGCACAGATGCAAATTGATTTCCGTTGTGTAACAACACACATTTCAAAGACCTTTTGCTGCTGTCGATAAAAAGTCGCCAGTCCTCTGATTTGTATTCAAGTACACCGAGATGTTTTAGTAGCTCTACTATGTCATTGCAATAGACTAATTCTAACGATAGCTTAAAATGTCGACCTGGCCCGGCAAAAACGGTGTTATTTTTGGATTCAGCACATCAAAATTGACCAAAATCAGCTTACAAAACTGAGACACCAAATTTGCTGTTGACCAGTGTAATTATTAAATAATTAGTATTTTTTTGTCAATTCATTGATTTCTCTGTAAATGATTACTACATTCATTAATATGAATCAAATCTACGACATATAAAATATTTTTTGATTGATATCTTCACATCTCACTTTTATTGTTTATAATTGAGTCCTTTAATCTAAATTTTGAGGCTAAATTTTGTATACCGTAATTTCACAACCATAAGGCGCACCGTACGAAAAGTCGAAGTCTCAGTTATGTGTAGGAATGTAAATAATATGCAAATGGGGTGTGTAAAATATTAACCATCCTTCCATACAAGTTGAATGACATAAAATATCAGACAAACTTATATGACAGACCTTTTAATTAGTAGGAATATAAATAATATGCAAATCGGGCTCGTAAGAATCAAAGAAAGAGAAAATCAACCCGGTAACTCTGACAATTTGATGAATGTTGAGAGGGAAGCAGCTTGAGCTGTCATGACGTTTTACTTAGCTACAAGCTGCTATTCACCATCATATATGTATACAAATAAAGACACAAATAATAAATAATAACATTATGTATACCATCTATAGATGAGAGGCAGAAAATTAACTCAAGTTAATGTCAGGAAATGTTATATTTTTAACTAATAATAATTATACGAGGGCTTGAGCCCCTTTTTGTTTACATTTTATTTGCTTTATTAACCTTAATGCATGTATTTCTTCATGCTATCAGGTAGATGTTTTCCCCTCAGTAATAAAGGAAAAATGATAACAGCTTCGGAAAACAAAAAGTACTCTTGTTCGAATAGTCAACTCCATAAAATCTCGCACGCGGCATTTTGCATATTATTTACATCCCTATTTATATGCGCCTTATAGTCGTGAAATTTCGGAAATTATGAAAGAATATAGTAGCTTCAGGAGCCTTTTTGTGTGAGTCAGAAACTTTTTCAATTTATATTTTTATAATATCTTCATATATTCTTATATAAGTATTGGAGTTAAAATGACTGCTCAGTCATTTTAGGTATAAATATGTAAGTATAACTTTAAGGAACTGACATGGAGAAAAATTTCATTGTTGATTCTTTTAATAACTTATCATTCTTTGTATGGAGATCTACAATCATTCTCGAGTAGCCTTGATGGAATGTTAAGAAATAAAAGAAATTATTTTATTTTTAATTAACAAGGACAAATTAAAAAGTTTATTTTGTTGAAAAACAAAATTAGCTTACAAATTCGTGAAAAGACACATGTAAAATCCCTGAAATAACTTTTTTTTAATGAAAAATAGACAAATGAGTCTTCTTTGATATTGTTATGAGCCTTCTATCTAAATAGGAACCTTTAACTCAAGAAAGAGGCTTAATCTTCTACGTTGTAAATTAGGTTTTAAAAAAATGTCAAAAGAGAAAAGTAATTGTATTATAATCCATATAAGTTTAAAAAATAATGGGGAGAATTTTTGTGGAAGTAAGTCAAAGTGAGACTCATTAGTATAAAATTATATTACTTGTGACGTAAACACTTTTACACTCTAAATCTTTATATATGTCAACTTGTAATTTTTATTTTAACTATCTTGGAACGTAATTGTAAGGACTCCTGATATTTTGGGCTTTCAGACATTCTTCCCTTTAAAAAAATGAGATTTACTCTGGAAATTTCATCTTGTATCAAACTTTTTGTATAACCAATTAACTTTTTCTTACAAATCCTCTTAGTACTTAAAAGAAATGAAACCCTGGTTTTACAAAAATATACAAAAATGGAACTATTACGACAAAAAGAGATAAAAACAACGTCTATTAAGTCATCTACAGAATGGCTGGTTCTGGTTTCAGAATATGACGAACCTCGTCAAAGAAAGATGTGTCGTTGATTTTAATTCGTACAAGCTAAATTTAAAAACATCTTGGCAGAATTTACAATTTTTAATCATCTAAATTTCAAAAACCTTTCTGTCAAGGAGAGACAGACTTTAGTCTGTTTGCCAAAAAGATATTTCGTCATAGGTAAGTATTTGTGATTTAGTAGTTTTATGAGTCAGCAAAATAATAATAATAATAAAAAATAAAAAATGGAATTGTATCTTCAATTAAAATGATTAAAAAAGAATATAAGTTAAAATTTCATATATCAAAAAAATATTTCGTCCCTTTAAACTAAATAAATGTAATTATGCGTAGTTATTGATTAGGTTTAACAATAAAATTTCTGAAAACTCGGAACAAAAATCAATCAGACAGGCCTTCACAGGGTTTTTATGTCTGTCAAATAAGTGCGCATTGCTTGTATTGCTTATGGTTTCAAATCTGGAACAAGTAATTTGTCTTTTTTGGCAATGATATCCAAGAACTTGTAGAACCTCCACATTTATAGTTCAGATAAAGAAATTTCGAAATAGTTATCTGCTAAATATTAGGACTACTTAAATTGGATTAATGTTTCTAGGTTAAATTTGGAGCAAAATGTCTATACTAGAATAGTAGTAGGTGCAATTGCTGTTCGAACAACAATTACACACACCAATAACTAGAGGGATGGGAATTTCGTTGAAAAAAGTACAATTTAGTGATTAAAAAGGAAAAACGGTTGATACTTCTTCTCTTTATTCAACTTATGGTCATTCTGTCTGTTGTGTTGAAAACATATTCCCTCTAAAGAGGGATAAAAAATTTCCAGTCTTTATTTTTTTGTAAATTTTGATAAAAATGCAAAATAAAATTAAAGCATCAATGAAATCATAATATTTTACCCCTGTACTACTGTAGAAGGTTCTCCTCCCTAATGCAGTAATATATTTATTATTTATTCGTCCTATTTTATAACAGACAATTAACGTTATAAATGAGTTTTTCTCCAATAGTTCTCCTACTTTACAATCCCTACCAATTATGTTAACCTGTCGTTCAGCAAGTTGGGAATTAACTCAGTAATGTCTTAATTATATTTTCAATACTATTGATATTAAACTCATATTTTTTATATTTTTCTACAATTCTAATGAGTGCTAGGTAAAACTAGTCTTTATTTTAACCACTGACCACTTGACACACTCTAAAAAAATTAATTTACAACCCATTGCTTTCCTTTTTCAATTAAGTCAATATCATAAGTACGTAATTACATAGTTGACCATATCTAACAATGTAATCAACTACTAATGAATTAGTGGACTAACAATTTGTCTCTATTAATTTTCTGTAATAGTTCCTACCTTACGTAAATTCATAAATATAAGTTATAGCATTTATACAAAGACTACATTTTCAAATGATGCAAAAAAAATTGAGGATAAGTGGGGATCTCAGAACACAAAGTTATGTGAGTTTAGGTAGCCCAAAATAAGTTTAAGTACCCATGATTGATAAAATTACCCTAAATTCTGTCAAAAAATATATCTCGGATGCATAAATATTGCTCTGTATAACATCATCACAAGGGTTGTCGAAAATGAGAAATATCTCAACACGTTACGTAGTTGGAACAATTGAGCAGTTTCATTGACTAACTTATAGGGTTAAGCCTATTTGAGACTCGAGGGTAATGACACGAGATGTGAAAATGTGTGAATTCCCGGTGTACGGAAATCTCTAAAATAAGTATGTCATTTAGCATACTTATTTGCATTTATTATTAAAAATATTTGTGCTTTTATAATGTCTCATCCTAATATTGATCAACAAATATTATTTCATTAATATTTGGTGCTGGGAAAATATGTTCCATGTATATTCATAATTTGTATTTTCATTTTGAGTAAATCCATTCCCGGGGATTTTATTCCCATTTTAAGGAGGGGTATTTTGTGATGTCATACGGTGTAGGTTTCTTAGCTAGTCAGTAGATCTTATAGAACGATGAGAAGGAAGGGTTCGACACTATAGATTAACAGTGGTATATGATTCAAGGACATAGATTATGTACCATCTTATTCAAAGTCATCGTTCATTTTCTTCCTCTCATAACTGTTCCAGCACTCCACACTTTTACTTCACTGTGCCAGAGAACACAAAATAGATGATTACTTTGCGTGTTATGATCGTTTCATGGGACTGAGTAGGGATGATCAACTTTGCTCGTGGCAGGATGGATGTCACAAAACTTTTACCAGGGAATGAGTGTTTCTCATCAAAGATACATTGTTGGATGATTTAACATTACTCGTTGTGCATCAGAGCCTTGATTTTGTCCCATTGAAAATGATAATTTATCACGTATTAAATCATTTTTATTTTTAATTTACTGTTGATCACTCTGACTTTGCAGAACCTTGAAAAAACCTCTCAAAACACCTCATTAGAAGAGCTTCGCTTCTACATACTTTGGCACAACAGAAGAAAGTTCCGCTATATGAATTCTATATATTTTCAGAGGTGACATTAAGATCTTCAGAAACAACCTTCATAAGTGACAACCAAATAATACCGGACCCAAAACATAAGATATTACACCGCCACCATATTGGCTTCGTATCCTCATTGTTACTTTTTTTTCCTTAACTAATTAATTAATTATCACCAATCTTTTATTTCACCCATTGGGTCTATCAAGACTAGCACAGCATTCACCTGTGAAGATAACTCTTGAAAAATTCATCTTCAAATGCCCACGGGAGCATAATCAACGAGTAAGAAATCATGATACCCTCTATGATGAATATACTACCAACAAAGTTTTTAAATTTACGTTCCCACATTAACCCCTATTGATCTGTCATCAACAGCAATATCTTTGTACTGGCTAATTTTGAATCTTTTGGCAGGGTCCACAAACATCAAGAGCTTTAGGCCATTAAGATGAGGAGATTTTGTGTTTCACAAAAAAAATTTAGACACTAGAGGCTTCAAGGAGTCATCAAAAAAAAAAAAAATTGGGCCAATCATTTTCCTTTTTGGAAATAATATATATGTATAATCACTCACTAACTTACTAAATCATTTCAGTTCTTTTAAACTAACCCAGTAATTCCCTCTTTTTCACAATGCAAACAATGGCCTTTGACATACCAAAAATATTTTATTCATTTTTTTATTATTTATCGTTCTTTTACTTTTCCTTCATAATTTATTAATTTTGTATAGCAAAGAAGAACGAGAACATTTGCATGTACATATATTCATTTAAAATTTGAATAATTGTTAGTTTACTCTTCGTTTTGTTTGCTTATAAATTATTATGATTATTTATCATGCAATTTTCCATACAAAACAATAATCTACATAGAGCTATCCTTAAAATCGGTAAATACTCTACTCTACATATGTACAGTATAGATGATCTTGAGCAGAGCCTCTAACGAATATGTACGACATGGATCCGAGATTATCAAAAAAAAAAAAAAAATCAGTCAGATCTTCTTTCATGAACGAAAGATTATCATAGACTTAATCATATTTTTAAATGTTTTTAGTTTGGTGAATGAATTAGACAATGTTAACATTATTGATTTTTTTTCTTTAATGTGAAAGTGCATGGGTTTTTTTTGCAGGAATGGGGGAGGGGGGCAGTAATTTTTTTATGGTCTTTATTCATATTACTTATGCAGATATATACATACTAATATGTATGTATATATAAATATGAGTAAATTAAATTGCGAGGAGGCATTGTGCTTAGAAAAATAAATAAGTATGTCTAACTGTGCAGTTTTTGTTGTATTTTTTTTTTTTTTTTTTTGCTTTCATCATTTCAATCAAAGAATTGACTCTTCAACTAGTCCATGAAGTCAGTAGCTTTAAAATCCTTCAAAAGCTCTTAGCATAATTTGGTTAATTCTTGGATGCACTAGGGAGACACATTTATCTTCAGAATCCCGGATGAAGATGTTGCCTTGCAGATCTCATTAGGGGGAGGCGGTACTTTCTTTGATCGAATAAGGATTCGGTATTGAAGTTCAGATGAGGTAGAGTAAAAATATTATATTTTATGGCTTCTTACTCCATATCCATGGGAATTTATCGGACTTTGAAAAAGGATATGTTATATGTATTTTGCCCTATCATATCTACTCTGCAGCTGGTAAAATTCTAGACAGGGTTTGGATATGGTTTTTTGGACAGCTGTCCACAAATGAGAGATAGACTTTAAAAAAGCGCTCAAGAGGTCAGATTTCAGTATGATCCAAGGGTATATACACGAATTGTTCACAGTACATGTTCATTCAAGCTAATGGGCCAAGGTGTGTACAAGAACGATAGTCGGTTCTTTGTATGGAGGGATTGAAACAAAACATTTACAGGAAAGTTTCAGATTTCGTATATTTTTTATCCGTCCTTGTAAAGACTGTAGAAAGTCTTTCAACAACGTTATAATTACTTTTCTTGAATGGCCTTTTGTCTCTTTTTACAAGGATTTGTAATTTTTAATATTGAAGGAAAAATTATCGAGTTTGACATGTTCAAAACCACAACTTTGTTTGGTTTTCCGATTAAACTAAGAAAAGAGGCAGTCGGCAATTATTCTTGTAATTTTAAGTACCAAAGCTCTCATTGCTCAGGTGTTAAAATCTGGAGATTTAAGCGATAGTTTTGTCTTCAACACCCGGTACATGATTTTATATTCTTTCAGGTACATGTCCAGTCTGAGGAGGATTGTTAAGATATATGAACAATTTGTATTAAACGCTTTAATTTAAAAAGTTATATACATTAATATACTTTTAGTCTTACTTTGTGCTCCAAACATGGTGTTATTTTGATTTATTATGCAATTTTAGACGTCTGTAAAAGTGCTCTATAAAGGGACAAGAGTATGAGAATTGATATCCTACAAAAGAGTACATTTTCTCATTTTTCATGCTTTTGTGATTAATGTGAATCAAACAAATGCAATTCAATACAAGCATATATCATGTTAGTACCTTTTTTGTGATATTTGACAAAGCAACCCTATGACTTCATTACTCAATGCACCAATTAACTATTCATAATGAAATCAATGCAGTGAAAGTTAATACCTATATAAATAGTATGTAAAATAAGTCACACAATGGAAGCTTGCGTTAGCGTGGAAAACGCCATCTAAAATTCGTATTTACACTGTCATAAAGATAATATACTACGACTCGATTCAAGTAAATACATATTCTTACTGAGAGACCTGGCTGTGAAATCCCATCCACGATGAATCAACTGAATCCTGTTTAGACGTGAATTTAATGTTAGATCTACTCTGAGATTTTTATACAGGTATACAAGCGATTTCTAATATAGGCCTACTCTCAAAATAAATGCATTTTTATAAATTATTGAAATGTGGCACTCCCCGGTTGTGATGAGTGATGACTATGATACTGCCATCTACCTGCTTATATTGCATGAAATACGTTTCTGAAGTAGTCATAAATACATCATCTATTTTATCAGTTATTGAAATTAGAGACTAACACTTGTGTTGAATATTGTAATGAGATGACATGTAATTTAATGAAAGGGTTTATGAATAGAAAAAATCCAGACGTCAGGGGAGAGAGAAGACATTGTCATGTAACAAGTGTTTATAATGGACTTAAATTTCATTGGATAGGTTATATTCAAGGAAGGGACACTTGTATCTCAAAAAACATGCATCAAAGGCTTCTAGTTTTTTTCGTTTGAGGAACCATTAAAAACTCAAAAAAGTTATTAATTTGTTTACTCATAAATTGAGAACATTTTTTAAGCAATTATTTTTACAATGCATTGTTAAATATAAATTTTGTTAAATAGATACATTGACTAAAGCTGATAAAAAGAAGATTTTTTGGAATATGTAGACCCAAATACAAGCAAGTTTAAGGGCTTCCCTGATATAGTAATTACTCTTGTTTGGTCCGTAATTTCTTTCAAGGGCATACATTTTCTTAAACTGCTGGTTAAAATATTATCACCAAGAATAAATTGTTCTTAATTTTAAACACATTTCCGGTAGTGTAAAAACTTGCCGTTTACACTATCCGAGGGTGTTTTTTTCTAGAGGAGACCGTATTAGATAACATGTAGTGTTATTCTCAGATTAGTAAGATTTAATTCAAGTATCCAACCTGATGAAAAAAGGAACTGAAGCTCCGACTGGAGGTTGGCAACCATCAAATATATTTTTTTAGATTATAAACTGTCCTGTCAAAGGAGTTCATCAACGGACATAAAACTAATATCTTTGGCAAATTCATCTTTACTGAATGTTACTAAAAAAATACACACGAGTTTGATGTGTAATTAAATCAATCGATAAATGTAAGTCTGCTATGTTAAATTATAATGTGTCAATTCAAATTAGCTCCCAGTAATTGAGGCAAAAGTATAAAGCTTTGCAACTATCCTTAGTTTCCCAAAACTTAAATTTAACAGCATTGTTATCATGTTTGAGAGTTGCGTTTCTCCTCCTTTTTTTTTACATACTAAAGTTCTTATAAAAATATTTAGAACTCCTTGGTTAACAGGCATCAAAATATAAACTGTTAATGGTCTTTAAATTGGTGAACCGACTAAAGTGGTTAAACTTAATAAAACATATTATGATGACGTCAGAGCACAGTCACTAATAAAAGGTTTTGAAGTATATATATTGATAAAGTACAGACGAATGCTTGTTCAAAGGTTTTAGAGTCAGAAGGGAAATTACTCGTTCTCCAAGTTTCTTGTTTAATTCTCAGAGGGAAAATAATAGTAACTACATAAGTGTCCCATAATGAGGAGAATATCTACATGCAGACGAATCACAGTGCTCCTCTAGCAGATTAATAGTACAAAGTTGGGAGTGCTTCTTAATACAATTTTACATGAGAAAAATATCAATGTAGAGATATAATATCTTATGACTGAGTATGGCATGTATATTAAGAAATTGTTTAAGAGAAAAAAATTACTTAATCATCTTCTGATAGATTTAAGAGCCACTAAAAGAATAGAATCGGTTAAGTTAACCGGTTAAAAATCGGATAAATCGGTTTACTCTAGCCGTTTAGTTCTCTATGAATACCCCATGGACTCACTTGGAAAATTTAAAAAGGTGAATATATATATATATATAGTTGTAAATATGAGATAAAACCCTTACTTTAAAAAGAAAACACGTCATTTTATTTCAATGTGTTTAACCTACATAATGTAAACAATTCTGCATTATCTAGTATGTTATATACTTATTGTGTCATTTAAGTGATATGCGCTACAATGTAAAATATGATATTAGCTGTATATAAATACAATATAAAACTTTAAATTATTCATCTTAAAATAGCTAGTGTTATAATTAAATAAGACGTTGTAAAACCATTGGGAAAACAATTTATTCTTAGAAAAAACCTAATCCTTCATTTGAAATGTATTTTAATTTAATTTTTAATTAAATTTCAAATGAAGGGCAAAGCCTCTCCTGGGAAAATGTTGTTTTCCACAAGGGCTTTTATGTAATGTTTTGTTTATTCTGTAACAGATATTTACAAGAATTAAATTTTCATTATTAGTTGTTTTTGATACAATTAATATTCTTAAAATTATTGTACTCTTGTATCTTTGGCTGGCTTTAAATAATCTTTTCACTTAGTTTAGTTTTTTTTCCTACAGGAAATTTAATGAAATTTTCTTACAAAAACTATATTCAATTTGTAGAATATCCTAACTTGTACAAAACAAATTTATTTATAGTATCATAACGTTTGAAACATATAGAAAATTAGTATTATCTTCCCACAAAATGGCACTCAGATTGGATAAGCCATATTGAAGGTCAAAAAGATAAAAAGTAGGTAATTTGATTATTAAACCATTTACAATTGGTTAATTAATTTATTCCCTTGTTCCTTCTTAGACAACACACGTTAACAAAAACCAAATATTTTAGGTATCTTATCAAATTATAGTGTTATTAAATGAGTTAATTCTAAAGAGTTTTTTTGTACCAAAACAAAACCTTTTTAAAAAAGGTGATTTTTTGACATTTTCATTTTCTCGGAAAGTAGATATTATTTCAAGTAAACTGTAAATCCATCTTTGAAATTACATTCAAATCTGATAAAAAATTTAATAAAATATATAAAACAAACAAAAACTCTTGGAAACTCAAAAAATAAGATCCAAAATAATTTAAGAATTTAAAAAAGTCTTAAAATTTGTTCAAATCAAAATATCTCCACTAAAATCAACACTGATATTAATCTAGTCCATCTGACTACATATAATATATTATATTGTGGTGTGTTTAAAGGAAATTGAGTTGTTAGAAACAATGAATGGGAATAAGTTAATTCTTTGTGTATTTCAGCTACGTTTCTAGAATTTGTTTCGCCCTATGAGTTTACATAGCTTTGACTGAATTGACGTCACTGGGATGAAGGCCTCTACATTCATTCATTCTTATTGTGGAAAAGAAGATACTAAGAACAAGAAAGTCTCAATTTTATGTAATGCTATTAATGTTAAGTAATACATATCTATTACATGTAAATGTAGATTTAGGATATTAAATACAGCTGTTATTGACTATAAATAGACAATAATATGTTATAGTATAATAAAATATACAAAGAAAAATACTTTTATTTTTTTAAGTTGAGGGGTCAGAGAAATTCAATTATTTTTCTAGAAAATTCCATGAAATTTGATGAAACATTCACTTTGAACGTTCTTTTTTAAGATAACATTTTATAAAATAATATCAAACATCCCAACCATTGGTTTGCTCTGATAAGCTATGCTATAATTAGAGTTAGTATTTCGCAATTATTGACATGCCATTGGATCATAATCAACTATACCTAATTACCCTAATTGTTGTTGTCCATCATAAGCATATTAGTTACAACCTCGAAGAATACGAGAATATTAAGCATATAACATTGTCTAATCTAAAATTAATTGAATATATCCCATAACTAATACAATTTAATTTATATAATTTTTCATTGAACACCAATCCTACACAACTTTATTTCTATCCGTTTCTTTACGAATAATAAATATCCAATGAAGAACAATATCAATTGTTATGCCTAATTAATTCTGAAAATAAAATAAAATATCTTACACTATATTTTGAATAAAGGCATAATATTTATATAAATCAGTTGGCATTCAATAGAACTATTTGTATTCATAGAACATTGATTTTAAAGTAATTTGCCAATGATTTATATAAATTAATAAATGTATATTTCTTTAGATAAAAGCGCTTTCATAATTCTGGAAGAGATAATAATGGCACAGAAGATGACTTTCATTATAACTTTGTTATTAGGAGTAATGAAAATTAACTACATTCGAAACTATATGCATAAAATATGAATATCCAAGGTAATTGTGTCACGTAATCAATCATAAATGATACAAAAGATGTGTAAGATAGTTTAGACATTTGTAGTAAGTAGGTATAAAATATCTATGATCCATGGTCCTATCCTGGAAGAAATCTATTAGTTCATTAGATAATGACAAAACAAATGTACGAAATTAAAGTTCAGAGTAGGGTTTGAGTAGAGTTTGGCTCAATGAATAGTCTCACACAAATCTCAAATCTAAGAAAACTCTTGTTATGATTCCTCACACATGCTAAGTGCTACTCTATGTTGTCTATTTTTTATTTTTTTTTAGAAGATACCAATTACAATTGTTTAATTCTGATATGACTGGATATCATCATAAATTATAATTATTTTATATAGAGGACTTATGTATGTAGATCTACCGGTAACAAAAATGGTTGAGCAATCAATAAGAAATAGTGATTCGTTGAAAACATATTTATGACAAAATATTGTCCCTTCAAAAAATTACTTATACCTCTCAAATCAGTTTTTATCTATATAATTTTTTTGTCAATTATTAATTTCATTATATTATATAATTGCACTGTGATTTTTATGATAGTAATTTTTTTTGATGTTCAAGAAAAAGAGCTCGTTGGGACTGTTCCATGTCTCCTCTGCTATTAAAATCATTAAAAAGTCATTGAATGCAATAAGCAATTGTTTCCGTAGAAAAAAAAAGATCACAATAAACTTGATTTACTATCCAAGAAAGTGTGCAACATCCATATACACTATAAGCAATCTTGTAAATGATCCAAATACTTGTACATAAATTTTCTTATGTGTAAATGTACTACGTCTCCCCTACACTATATCATTTGATTAAAAAGTTATATTTTCGAATACATATATTCAAGAATTATTACATATATACACTGATATTAAGCTATGACAAGGCCGATTTCGATAAACTACGCCCCAAACCGTTGATCGTATAATAAACAAAAGGCGTTATCCTGTCAATACCTGTATGAAATAAAATGAACGATTTTATAAAGAAAATCTTAAGGAAACTTCAATCAATAGCATTGAAAATGGCAACAGTACTAAATGCCTGTATTGATTACAACTTGATGCCAAAGAAAAACTATGATATTTAAATAAAATTGTATTAGTAATGGGTAGTGAGAGTTCTTATGAAATGGCTAGACTTTCATAACTCATTTTGTTCCAGAGAGAATAGGGACCAGAAATGTAGGATACTCAGAGAAAAATATTAGATAAGTACTATTTTGTCAGCTGTTGATTTCTCTAATGTTTCCTCTTATTGGAGTCCTACACATGAATTAGCTAAAGTCGAATGAAATATTGTTCATCAGTGAAAATGTTCCTACTATAAAACAAAAAATACTTCATAAGTTAGAGATAATGGGGCGTAATTAGGCAACTGCCAGTTAATTTCGTGTCTTTCTTCTATATATATATATATATATCTATTATTATTTGTTGGAGGAAAAGGTAAGAAAAAAAATGAAGATCTTATTATCTTATATGTATCGAATTGTCATTAATATCTCTTCCAGTTAATTATTACCAATTATTCCACATTGTTTTATAAATTTTTCAGTATAAAAAAAAGACTAAGATTAAATTCCATGGCATCACCAACTCACTAGAACGTCATATCGTATGTCCCTAAGTACACTTTTGAATCTATCTCCATGTCAAAGAAGTTTTCTTTCCTTGTTAATAAGTACATACATTGAAAGAAACACGTTCGCTGTATTTTGTAGTTAGGAGTGGATCAACTCAACAGTATAAAGTTAGTCTCTCTGTGTAGGAATAAATCGTTTGTGACGTGGAGGAGGATATATGAGTATCGCAGAATTCGTTCAAAGAAGTGATTATGCTGTGGAAAGTGGCTTTTGTTATTTTTCTGAGTTCCATATCCGGCATTAAGAGTGGAAACATTGTCATATTTCATCCTCTCTATGGTGGCTCACACATCATGATTCTAAATGAATTTGGAGAGTATTTAAGCAGCCGAGGACACTCAGTCACACAAATACGTTTTAGGGATAGAAATCCATCCCGACCTCCTCAGAGGAAAAACTCTAATGTATCCGTCATTGACCTCCCTATATCTCGTTTTACTGACAATGAATGCAAGGACTATATAAATGATCACGGTGAAGTTGACATAAATATAGCCGCTACGACACTTTTATGGAAAGATGGGGAATCCGTCTATGGAGTTCCTTCGGATATATTCTGTGTAACCAGAGCTCATTGTCATACTCTACTCAATATCCATGGTGCTAAGATGAAAAAGGTGCTGGCTAATGGAAGGTTTGACTTAGCAATCGTAGACCTCATTGCTAACGAGTGTGGATTAGCCATGGCTAAATCTCTAGAAATTCCTGTTGTAGGGTTTTGGATGTTCTCTTTTCAGGGGGGTGAGACCCTCAGATCTCCTGTTTTTAATCCTCCGAGCATAGTTCCGTCATTCCTGTCGAGTCTTCCACCCTCAAAATGGAATTTCTTTGAAAGAGTCTACAACGTAATTGTTCATTTAACACATCAATCACTACTTTCTATCCAAGAGTCGATTGCAGATGACTTTATCAAAGACATCTACCCTCATCTATCGCCCGTTCGAGAGCTCCTCTTTGATCTGGATTTCACATTTATTCACACAAATTTTCTTGTGGATAGTCCAAAGCTTATTGCTCCTAATTCAAAGTATGTCGGTGGTCTCCATATTCGATCTCCAAAAGAATTACCAAAGGTAATATCTCTAATTTTAATTCATTAACAGTTTGGGTAGAATGTCTAGGAAGATAACTCAATTATCTATGGATATTCAGAGTCATTGAGTAAAATTAATTACCTACTTTTTGCGTGTCTAACCATTAAGAAGTAGGTATGCTTATGTTCATAAAATCTCTAATAGATTGAATTATTTACTTTTTTTAAATGTTTTTTCTATACCCTTATGAAGCCTAAAAACATTTATTTCATAATTTTTTTTGTACATACATGGATTGAAATGAAACTTTTTTGGTCAAATATTCATAAGAATCAACGACTGAATAATGGGAAACTATATGTATATCAAAGTGATATCTGAGAATTTGAAAAAGATATGTGTACCTGAATATGTTTCTACATACTATGTATGTACATGTCGTAAACAATTTTTACAAATATTTTGTTTGGCAACTATGAATAAAGCCAAGTCATAATAGTCATATCAATCCTCGTTCTCTTCAATTTGCAGACTTATAGAACTAAATTAGCCTAGTGGTGCCTTACGAAAGTAAAATATACTTTATGACACTAATTTTTTAATTTTTCCTTATATTATTGGATGCATTATTTATTGAAGGGTTTCTTTATAAATACATACACATGAACTTTCTTTCTAGAGTGGGAATGCATCATGATATGTATCTTTTCTGATTTATGTAATTGAAAATAAGTCAAGCATTTTATTATGAAATAGCATGACTGAATCATAAGTATTATAATTTATGTGTTTCACTTAGCCATATTAATGGAGCTTTATTAAATAATGAGGGTTATTTTATTGTGATTTGGAATTAAGTTATTTATTAGAACTGTTGATCATTGCTTGCGTCTTGCCCACTTTTTTTATTAGCTAGTGTTAACATTATAGGGAATATGGTATTCCATTAAAACATAAAAATTTACTCTGTATTATTTTGTCAGCTGACGATTTTTCAACTTATCAATGTTTATTGGTCTAACTCAAATTAGCTGTTGTTCAGCTCTGAGTAATTTCCTCATTTATCAAGAATAAGTCCACAGTTGGAGAGAAGAATTGGCTAACCAACAACTGATTTTTTTTTCTTTTTTGAGGAAAGGTTGATAGATAAAGATAATGACATGACATTTACAGTTTTCTATTTAATTCATTTATGAATGTTGCGTACTATTCATGTTGTTGTACAATTTCAATTAAAGAAGTATGTATATTACTATTCCTTCCTTTATGTAATAATTTCATGTACTTTTTGATTCCTTTCGACAAATCTTCTTCAAATAGAACCTCAAGAATTACTGGACTGAGTTTTCCTATCTTTGTGGTCTTTTTACGTCTAATAAATCTCAGACATGGTGAAGTTAAAAAAAAAGACTTCTTTTGTGTCAGAAGGTTTTTTATAGCAAAGTTAGACAAGTATCTTTTAACAATCTCGCTTATTTTGATTTTTTCCTTCATCTATGACATGATGTCCAAAACTAAAGGGATTTAATATAGAGATGTTCATAGAAAAATAATAACTGAAAGGAAAAAGAAAATCTCATTAAGCTGCAGAGAGCGAAGAGTCCATATTTTGTAATTTAAAGACTCGTAATCAACTCTATGAGGTTGTATATATTTACAGATATTCTAGGAATATTTTGATTAAAGAAATGTGATCTTTTGAGTACAAAAGTTAATTCTACTCCTAGGAAAGCTATCAGAAAATAATCTTTTTCTACGAATAATTAGCTTTTCTCGCGATACGTTCTTAAAGGAATCTGACTCATATATTCCAAAACAATACTATACGACGCATTACAGTTGGAAACAAGCTCTGAAGTTGTATGTTTATGGCCTTTTTTTAGACTTAACTATAAAATTTCCTTCATAAATGAGGTTTGACATACTTTTGGAATATAAAAACACCAAATACTTTATTTACGAATCAACGTACCAAGGTACATATATCCGTCATCATTATTGTAGCGACTTTTTTTGTGTGTTTTTATGATAATTATCTCTAATTATGAGAGTGTGTAGTTAGTTAGTAGTAGCACTCCATTAATGGAAATTAGAGCCTTTACTAAATAATAATCAATTGAATGAAACTCAATTTTGGAAAGTTAAGTTGAATCGTTTTTCTATGTTTTTGATTTTTGTCTGCTTAGTTTTCTATTTATGATGTAAATCATCATAGGCAGGCAGTGCTGGTATGTAAAAAGAAAGAAAGAGAGAAAATGAATTTGGTAACCCTGGCGTATACATGAATGTTTGAGAGGGGGGCAGCTTTGGCTGTTATGAAGTTTAACTTTCTATATCAGTAGCAATGTAAATCATATGCATATCGGGCGTGTGATAAAAAAGTGGAGTTGGCTCTTCAAACAGGTCTTTTTGTTTTCCGAAGCTGTTATCATTTTCCCTTTATTACAGAGTGGAGAACATCTAGTAAAGATCTCCCATGAAGGAATACATGATGCATTAAAGTTAATAAAGCAAATAAAATGTAAACAAAAAGGGCTCAAGTTCTCGTATAATTATTATTAGTTAAAAATATTTAATTTCCTGACATTAATTTCCGTTAATTTTCTGCCTCTCATCTATGTTATTATTTATTGTTGTATATATAATGGAGAATAGCAGCTTGTAGCTCAGTAAAACGTCATGACAGCTCAAGCTGCTTCCCCCCTCGACATTCATTAAATTGTCAGGGTTGCCAGGTTGATTTTCTCTTTCTTTTTTTATAACACGCCCGAATTGCATATGATTTACATTCCTATATATCAGCTACAGGCTGCTATTATTTTTTAAATTTACATATGAAGACTAAGACAAGTAGCATAGACGAGAGAATAAGTAGATGGAAGAAAATAATTTATTTTTAGCTATTAAGTCGTGAATTAGTAATAATTATTACTGGGAATTGGACTATGAGCTCTTCTTTGTTAACATTGTACTTGCTTTATTATCAAAAACACTAGTATTCCCTTCGACTGGAAGCCTTAAGAATCTGTAATACATGCAAGGGATACGGTTTAAATAACTACTCTAGCCCTCCCTTTTCCGGTGAAGTAGCTAAATTTGGCTATAGTATTACCCCAGTGTAAATGAAATTATTAAATCAATAATTTTCAAAATCTTCAAAACTACACAGATCCATCCGAACACAAAAATATATCTTCTTACTTCTTATAGTCATTAAAAAAATATTAGTGTATATATAACAACTTTTAATAGTTTCTTTCTATAATTTGTTGTTTAGTTTCAAAGCCGTGTAATTATAAACTTCCATGTCTTTCTTGTCACGTACTTTGTTATTTTTCGTTTAAATGTGTACCTACACGTGTGTAAGTGATGGAATCATGCAAGTTAAAAGTTATTTACCTCTCACTACGAGTCTTTAATCATCATCAACAACTAAAATTTTAACCGATATTGTATTCATTATTTTGGGAGATTTTTAAGTGTGTAGTAGTTGTTAGGAGGTTTATGCTAATAATTATTATTTGTTTCGTGAGACCATTCATTATTATCAAATGTGTCATTTAGAGGCATTGAAATTTTATTATTTTTGTTTTGGGTTCGAATTCATCATTCGATGGAGAGGAAGTTACGTAAGAGTAGTTATTGAAGAAGTGCTTGGATTATTTGCAATATTGCTTTTAGCGTACACCTATGTTGGTATCATTAAGGCAAATATGCACACTTCGTTGAGTTGCAAATCAGTTTAATTTTGATACCTTTTTTTCCAAGGAAACAATCACTTATTACATTCAACGACTTTTAAATTATCTTGATAGGAGGGGACAGCTGCTACAGAGCCGTGTTCTTGAACATCAAAAAAGCTAAAGCCATATGAAATAACACCCCAATATTTTTTTCAAATGGAGTCACTTTGTCATTGTTTTTGCTGTAGCTTGAATTATAAGAATTTTATTGATTTTTGCATCTGTCACTTGACGTACTTTATTAAAATTCAAAGTTCACTCATTGAGGAGATATTTGAAAAATATAATGTTCGGTTGGCACAGAGAGGTCAGTTGCAACAAGAGTTGTAATTGCACAGGTTATATTGTTGACTCTTGATTATTTTATATCTGCAGGGTCCTGAATAATAGGGTTGGTGAGAGATTGTGTGCTCCCACAGAAGTTGAGTTAATGTCTCCGATCTTGAAGGCTGATGAGTGATCTATGAAATCCTACAATATCTTTTCGTGCAATAATAAATTGAAAATTAATATTTGATTCAACGCCTTGAAATATGGAATATTCATATCTCAAAAATCAACTCTATAAACTTGATAATATTAGATTGCACATGTTCAAATGATAGAATAATATTTATTTGTCAAATAATTGATATTTAAAAGAATGTTCGAAACATTTTGTTTGTTTTTTAGCTAGCTTTGTGTAATGTATTTGTTTTAATATAGCTTACATTTAGTTTTTACACGATGTATGTGTACATGCCAGTCAAAAGGGTTTCAATGTCACGTAGTAAAAATAGTAGACTTTGTTCATTTTTTTTATGGAAGTTTGGATAATGCTTGTAGTTGACTTTTTGTTAATTTTGCCCTTGATTACGCATAAGTTTTGAGGGTTTTTGTTTGAATTAAGATAAATTAACAAAGTATTTTTTTCAAGATTCCTTGCAACAACTTTTACCCTACAGCTCGGCCTGGTCATGAGTCTTTCACCAAAACAGGATGTAGTTATAAGCTGTTGAATATGGCAGGAAGAATAAAACATCCCCATAAAGGTCACCAAAATGTCCTTGCCGATTTTTTAAAATTGTAATTTAAGTCCTTCTACTGAAAGATTTCTTTCAGGGACGTACAAGGGATATAACTGGGGAAAGGGGGGGGGGGTTATGGTTTATTTTAGTGATTAATGACTATATTGCTCACGGTAGAACTATTAAAGTAGTAGCGTGCGGAAGGATTAATAAACCAGCTGAAATCCTTCTGCGCGCTACTACTTAAGTAGCTTTACCATGAGTCTTAGATTTCTAGCAAATTTTTGCTCGAAATTGAATGAAAATTTACATACCTATTTAGATGTACGATCTCTTTTAAGTTAAGGATTCTTATCGAGCGCTTGACATTTCGTTTGAAAGCTGTGGATCGCATTTCTTATTAATCAATTTCATGTAATATTCAGTGAGTTTTTTATGTAGAAACGTTTTGGCCGACTTGATCTCACTTAATACACAGCATAAGATCTTGACATGAATATTCGATTTTGCAGTTGATGCAATGCTGCCGCTCCTTGGGAATTTAATCCATTGCGGAAATAAATAATGTTATTGAAGAAAATGAATTAAATTTTTTAAGTTATATGGAAAAAAGTAGTAATTTTTGCTTGTAGGGCTGCATTGATTTGTGACCAAGTCAGCCCTACAATTCGATGAGTAGTTTATCGGTAAATCTACTTTTTACATTAACACACATCACATCACGATTTGATGCAGGAAAAGGTTTTGGATTTCAATTTTGGAGGAGTTATTTGAATGTAAAATAGTGGGATAGATATTTTGAGACTTGAATTAATCAGGAATTTAATTTCTTTTAATTTTGCTCCTCACTCTTCGTGAAAGGCAGAACAACAGAGGAGTCGGAGTGAGTACAAATTTGATATCACCACTTGATCCCTTGATTGTATTATATGTACATTAGGATGTATCGAAATGACTAAAGTTCAGAATTTTGTAGTTTGCATTTTAGTCGCCTCAGCACGAAAATAGCCATCAAATGTTCGAAGGAAAAGTTCTTCATGGACGCATTTTGATTTGAAATTATGTATGAACTAAAATGTTAAGATACAAAACTATCCTGTTAAACCAAATTTCAAACTTTTGTTATTTCGGCACACCCTATTAAAATTTTGATTGTGTTCCCCGGGCAGTGGCGTAGCTGAAACAAGATGTTTCAGAGTAGGAATAATATATGTAGATCTCTAAAATTTATTAAAAGCTGAACATTTTGACAATGTGTAAAAAAAAAAATTAGTTTCTAGAGGTGTAAATCCACTCATCAGCAACAACCTGTGCCCCAAAAAATTCAAATTACCGTCCACAGCCTTAGAAACGGTTTCAAAATTGCTTATTCAGAGATTTTTAAGCTCTGAGATTTCTACTCGACTGTTTGGTACTAATTTTAGTCGAGCTGTTTTCAAACATATCTGACTTGACCTTGTCACTGAAGTCAAAATCACTACTTTTCAAACACTGTAATCAGTCATCAAATATTTGACGTGTTCTAATATGTTTTTGATTTGCTTTACACAGCAGTGCATGACATTTAACTTTAGTTTCCTTTAACTGAAGGCAACAAAACAAAAACATACAAAAAAAAACATTGTTTTTTTTTCCTGCAGTTTTGTTTGCACAAAAGTTGATATGATTAGGATTTCAATGCATTAAATTATTAAAAATCCAGTAATATGACATTTACTGATTTTAGGCGGTAAATAGTTATTCAACATGAACATGGAAAAAACATGTAAGGTGATCCGATTCGACTAAATACAAAATTCCTCATCTTTCATAAATGTCTCAAATCTTATTTGTACATCATACACACATGTATATATATTTAAGAACTCATTTTTAACAGGGGGCTACGGGGTTCGTTGATTCATGTATGGAAATACTTCAGAGAGTTCGTGTAATTGATTTCGTCGATAGACTGGACTGTGACACTACAAAGTGTAATGCTGTTGTTTTTTCTTTTCCCATGTAAATGTTGAGTCATTAAAAACCGGACCATAGCGAGACCCAAACTAAATGGAATGTTGCTTCTACATTGTACCCTTATATATATGTATTTTTTTCATCAGAAAAGACATCATCCTTGTCGTTCAAAATATGAACCTTTCAAATAGTCCAAAGCAACTCTTGTATGCATTATTTAAAACTTGATTATAAGTACACTTAGTGCATGTGCACTCAGTAATATGACAGAAATCCTGTTATATGTAGTTAATTGGTATATTGTGTTTTTCTTTGTATTATGATTCGATTATCTAAGAAAAGATAAAATGGGCATCGTTTAACCACCCCGCCACTTTCCTTTTCCATTTGTACTTCCTTCTTTTTATTTCTACCACTGCTTGCTCTCCGTTTCTAGTCCTTGTACAACCATTAGTTACATTCTTCATCCCTGAACACTACGTTGAGGTGTATTTTTATACCAGTTTTCATTAGTAGTATTATGAATGAGTAATTTGAACTTGTTCCCATGCAAAAATGGTTTCCTATTTGACTCACTGTTTACGTGCATACATTTACTTAAGATGGAGGGAGGGATGATTCCTTTAATTCCCCATTTGACAAAGTATTGTCAAAAGTGTTCTGGAATCCCGTTCACTAAAGAATAGTTTAGTAGTTGGAGAAAATTAGATAGTTGAATAGCTACCACCTTATTTTAATCTTTTTTTTTTTTTCTTTTTCCTTATTGGAGGACAGGTTTAGAATTACAAGGAATATCAGATCGGGGAAAGCCTATTTCACTTTCTGCCAATTATTTTTATTATTTGTGGAGAAAATCCAAACTGATGCGAGAAACAGCCTCTCAACGGAAGTAAAAACTTACACACAGCAGAACAAATCCCCTGAGACTAAATTTCCTCCATGACAAAAACACAAATCAACAAAGAAGGGATTTTGTCTTTAACTCTAGTTTTTGAGTCTGAATTCTTTAATCAAAAGTTCCCTAAGAAGTCAATTTCCTTACCTTAACTTTGCGTTCAAAAAGTATTTTTCAAATGTTGACAACGTTCCCTTATCGGTCATGGAGTTGATTGCTACATGACAACTTACGACCTTGTATAAACATATATATATATATACTAATCAGTGATGAATTAAATATATATTCAAATTGAGAGATGCAAATGTATTGTAAATAGAAATATTTCTAAAATGTGGAATGATTTGTGGAAGTGAGAGTATTCGATAAGTCACTAATAGATACACATACAATAAATATACTTATAACAAAACAACATACATTGACCAAAAAAATTTAATGATAAATATTATTTAAGAAAAATTAACGTTAAAAAATGAGTTTTGAATATATGACTCAACATATTATTTGAAATCCTATTTACAATTATCGAATTTAAAATTTACCCTTATACCTATGGTAATGTATGTATATTATTTATCGTTTGGATTTTTTTTTGTCCTCGGGGGATCCTATCCTACTGGAGAGACCCAGTGTCAAGTGGTGGCTTTAGTGTTCCAGTACCCCCTTCCTTGACTTACTTGTCAAGGACTCATTTTTAGTAAGTATAATGAAAAAAGCGGGAGTTCCGTGAATAAATAGATGTAACGGGAGAGTGTGTCCTCGAAGCTTAAAGTTTGGAGCAATTATATGCATTTTCTTCCCGGTTAGGTTAGGTTAGGTATGTGTTCACATTTTTGCCAGGTGGGGGACAGACCGACTGTGTCACCACTTATATGGACATCATGTGTAATTGTATGCATGTAAAATGAATACAAAGTCACTTTAATTATTGTATCAAATTTTAGTGACAAGTTATGAGGGCGATATTAGATTACTATTGCATACATATAGTAAAAGTTAAGTTCTAACCTTGATGGACAGGACCAGTAAAGACTCATCATGTTTTAATTTCCTTGTTCTGAGCACGGTGAGCAGAAGGTGAGAGAAAACAAATTTGATTGTGTTAAATTTATGTCCCATGTATTTTATTCAACATATGGTAAACCTGTATTTGTTTTGATTTCTAATATTAAATGTTATGCTACATGTATTTTTGTTTTATTGTTACATTGGAGCGTATCATCCATCCTTTTGCACGGATACCGTATATGTACATAGTTACATACATTGGTAGAGGGTTTGAGAAAAAAAAGATGATGCTTACAGAAGGATTACTACGTGCTCAGATGACGTTAGCATGAAAAGGTTGAAAGGAGAGTGGTGGATATTAGGCATTGATCATGAGTTGTTGTCCTTGCGAAGGACCTTTTAGTTTAGACCAAATCATTTACTGGAAGTATTGACATAAATTTAAAGTAATAACAAAGTAAAAGAAGAATTCTACCACTGCTTAATATAGCAATACTAATTCAAGGGTGTGAAGACTTTGAAGCAAGGAAATACTAAAATAAAAAAAAAGGATAGAATAAGTTGAAATATTCGTTTGTCAGCGTGCGTGTAAACTTTAGTGTGTTGATTTGAAACGTTGTTTTAAATATATTGTGTATTTTGTTTTGTGTTTTGGTCCATTGTAGGAGGTGAAAGAATTTGTGGAAGGGGCTAGAGAAGGAGTCATTCTCTTTAGTCTTGGATTTACGGGATATAGTGCAAACAATGTTCCTCTTGGTTTTATAAGGGATCTTTTCCACATCATGACACAGCTGGAAGAGTATCGGATGATAATGAGATTTGATAAGGACTGCATTTCATCTGCCATACCAGAGAATGTGCTCGTGCTAAAGTGGCTGCCTCAACAGGACCTATTAGGTTGGAACACCTATTCGGCTCTACATTTTACTCTTTTAACACTAATTTGTACTTTCTTTCCTTCTTCTTACTAATTTCAGTCATGAGTTTAATCATTGTAATGATATGGAAAAAGGTTACAGAAAATTTCACCAACAATTCTTTGTCTCATGTGACCGAGAAGTTTGCCAAATTTGGAATATTTGTTCTTCTCCTATCAATTATCTTCTTTTTAATTATTTTATTTATTCTATTAACCATTTTATTAATCTCTTGGACGATGCTTTTGCAATTATATCATCTAACCAGAGTTATCGGCTACAAATTAATTGTAATTATTTATTATTTTTAAGGCTACTTTCAGATTTTGTAATATCTTCTTTATTTACTACCTACTCTCTTCTCGTAGATTTTGTATTTTTTTATGAAGTTCTTTGAGTTGATTTATTTGTGTCTTATTTACTCTTTCTTTTTTGTCTAAACTTTTCAGCACATTCGTCTGTAAAATTGTTTATAAATCATGGAGGAATGGGTGGGATCCAAGAGTCAGTGTACTATGGAGTCCCTATGGTGATAACTCCCATTTTTGGTGATCAAAACGACAATGCAGCTCGAATACAACATTATGAAATGGGTCTATATATCATAAAATCTCGATTGAATTATGAGAGTTTGAGATTTGCGATCCATGAAGTTCTATTCAATGAAAAGTGAGTTTTTTAGATTTATTTCGTTTAAAAATTAAAATAATGGGTACGCTTTGGATTCGGGCAGGATTTGAAGATATTTATAGGCCTTTGTTAGATATGCTCAATGCACTTATATGCAATTTAATGTATTTTATATATATATACCTACCTAGTAATTATGTTATTGCATTATCATATTTTTTCAAGTATCAAGGTAGCTGTGATAGAATTGAGTATAATCATTATTTTGATTTGTGTATTGATAGCTCTAAGCCTTTGATTGGCTAAACATCAACACAGCTATCGGACCTAACTGTACATGGTTTAAAACTGCTCATTAAGAGAAAGAATTGTTAATTCATTGACGTATGTTTTTACAGATACTCTAAGAAATCGAAACTATATAAAAACCTTTGGAAGGATGAGTTCTGTTCAGCAAAGGAGGAAACTGCATATTGGATCGAACTTCTTATGAAATATGGCCATTTAGATCATCTCAAAATCCAAGGTGCAAATGTTTCTTATTTTCACTATTTTTCTTTGGACGTTATACTTTTTCTCACAACTCTTTTTATTTCGACCACTTTGAGTTTAGGGTTTATTATTCATAGTGTACTTGGAAGGTTTGTCTTTGTACATGATACTAATCATAAATGTACCAAGAGAAGAACGAAAGTACATTAATAATTTTTAATAGTTATTAGTAATGTGATATTACTAACGAATGTATTTTACGTAATGTTATCATGTTTTAGCAGCTTTTAATTTAAATTAATGTTTTCTTATGTTTTTTCCCCCAGTCAATAACACTAATGAGTTTTTTTGTTAAACTATATATATTTACACTTGTCAGGATTTTTATGTATACATACAACGTTGTGTATATAGTATTTATTTATATATATATATATATATTCATAAGCTCTACATTTGATAAATAAATTATATGAATCTTGTTAAATAGTGTCGAAAATTATTTTTAGAAGTTATTGTTGTAGATGAATTCGCCAACTAGGGAAGCAACCCATTCCAGGATTTTGACCAAAAGAGACTGAAATATAAAAGAACAAAATAAAAAACACCTGAAGGTGAATTTATAATTCAAGGTTTACCTTCATGGCCTCATTGGTTGTGATTCCAGTGACAGAGAATGCGGATTTGGCTCCTCGGGTAGAGAACCAGGGCATGAGTCCATCAGCCATTACATTTATCAAGGATGTCTTGAAAGGGGATTCCTTTTTGAAAATACTTCCTTGCTTATGTTGAATTCCTCCGTTGTTGTGATTATTATGTTGGTAGTATCCAGATTGTGGAGATGTGTATTTGGCATTGGATGAGGAGAAGAGTACGGAAGCAGAAAGGATAAGGAGTGCAGAGATGTATAGCTTATTCATGTTGATTTGAGAGTTGATTTGCTTCTTCTGAACGATGGAAAACGAATGTTATAAGGACACAGTTTAGGAAAGGGTTTATATATAGGGAAGTTTTTTGAGGGGGTGAGGGGTAGGTGGTTGTTTGTGTTTATGAAAAGTAAAAAATACTTTCAATTTTGTTGTTTGTTTGTGTTATATTTTCGATTTCACTGACATCCGTTAGTGTTAATGATAGGACACCTGAGTTTAATGTTGTTTTATTTTGTTAGTAAAATAATTAATTGTTTAAGTAATGCTAAACATTTATGGGCCCTATTTCAGTGAATGTTTTTTGTAGAGTCACGAAATATGTTAAATAATTATGTTTATTCTAGTTTTGAAAAAAATAATTTAACAGTGTCTTATTGTAGTGATCTTGGATACTACAATAAATGGGGAATCTACTTCTGATATTAATTTCACTACCTTATTTGACAGTTTCATTGGAACTGTAGGATTTATGGAAAAGTCTGAACACATCTAAAGCTGAGTATTGGAAAGGTTTTCTTCGAAACACGTCATTTAAGAATTCAATCTATTCAATTGATATAAATATCGTCATTCATATCTTTTAATTCAAACAAGGAACTAATTTCTCCATTGAGAAAGAATGACAGATCTCCCATCAGATAAACCACCTGACGAGAGGCCCGACTGAGGTCGTGGGTGTGAAGGAATAGAAATGGGAAGTACGTTTTGATGTAAAAAATTAAAGATTCATATTCTAATAAAATACACGGATTGGAGGAATAAAGAAAATGATAGCATAAAAAGATTATATCAAAAGTTAGAACTCTAGAAAGAAATATTATAACTACTCTGAATGAGGATGACCATTAAGGAATAAACGACTACGAAAGTGGTGGGGTGTATTTATTTTTCATGTTTAAAAGAACAACAAATATCCTTATCAAATTTTCGGAGGAGGTAGGATAGATTAGAAGTAGACGATAGAAATTTCATTAATATTAGAGAATTGAATAATTTAAGGAAAGAATAGGTTAAAGTGGTTGTTAAAAATGGTTGTAAATTGGTCGGCCTGGTATTAGAGAGGCTATAACAGATTATTATTTCTTATAATAGGTAATATAATGAACAAACAGTGACACCAGAAAAGGATGAACTTATTAAGTAGTTCAAAATTCTAAACAAAATGATGTCAGGTAAACTGAGACCTTTCTACCCGTTAGGGGGAGATAGTTGAGTTATTTTTAGATATGCAGCTAGTGCAGTGCTTTAAATATCTTAATCTCAGACATATCAAATCTAAGTGTAATGCACATGACAGAACTAATGAAACTACTGATGTAAGGAATAGAAGAGAGACTGATAAAAACAGCTTGAGGAAAAGGGTTGCAATTTAGATTATAATTTTTATATGGAATGTCGTAATTTGATTCAAGAGTGCAATTTTTGTGGAGAAGAACATTTTACAACGACCATTTTCAACTCATAAGCTTAAATACAAACAAGGACAAATCAAACAAAAAAAACTTCGCTTAAGAGATAAATAGAGGGATCTTGAGAATTAATTGATTGCCCAATCGGAAGAAATAAGCAAAAGAGCTTTGTACTATGAGAAACAATGAAGAGAACACGGGAAATCTACCACGGGTATCTTGAAGTAGAGCCTCTTTATGAGAAATAATTGAAATTTGAAATAAATGAAGATAAAAAAATTGTCAAATAACACAAATTCTATTTTTGAATCTAGTGTTTTGAATTAGATTGAGAGGAAACAATGTATCAATTTATCCCCACTAAACACTCAATATTTTTGATACCAGTAACAAAAAAAGAGGGGCTAACTATTTCTCTAGCGGTGTTTTACTAAATAAGAAGTAGTCTTTGACTCCAAATTGCTTGCAAGTGGTAGTGACGAATATTATGATTTCGTGTTCTCATACTACAACAGTAAAAATATTACAATCATTTCTGAATATGGTCATAATAGGGATTCCTCCCATTCTTTCCAAATCGTTGGATGGCTTGTACATTTCAAACCAAAAAATATCAGAAGATTTGATTTATTTGGTGATATGACTCAGACTCAGTTATGAGCCAGAGAAGAGACATACTTTGGTATAGGCATGATTATAGGAGAATTATTGAAGAAAAGCAAGATGTAGCAAATAAGTTTCATGAGAGACCACATCATACTTACAGAACAATAAATATTGACGAGATAGTGAAAAGTGTTACACATTACTCTTTTTTCACATACATATGTCTTCAGGGCTATTCATAAATACTATAAACTACAAGATTCTTCCTTCTTTTAAATTAAATTATTGTCCAATCTAAGTGACGTTATCAGAATCAAACGGAGAGGAAAGAATTGAAGCTAAATACAATGTTCAAGAAAGATGGCAACACTGATGGAAAAATTGTGCCTATCATGAGAGATACTTTGTTCAAATTAAAAGCAGGTAAAATCAAATGTGCATTGAAATTAATTAATTATATTGGCCGATCAAGAAGAAGATATATTAATCTTGGAGTTGGTTTAATCCAAGAAAGAAAATAAAAATGTCTGGACCCAGTGGGATGTGATAAAAATCTTATTGGAGGTTTGCGTGTAAAAAAAGGTCTGAGAGATCTGAAATCAATCAAGATTAACGGTCCTTCGATGATAACTGGTCTTACAGTTATACAAAGGTACACGCTATTCTGGACTGCATTTAGGAGTTTATGAGAAATATAATGAACAAATTATTGGAGTATAAATTGATGAGACTGGAACTATTGTGGAGAATCATGAAAGATTGAGGTAGTTGGTTTGTTTTTTGAATGTTAGTTGCAGGGAGTCAATTTTATTAGCAACATGGCGGAAAGAACATAGCAACTTTCCATGCCAAACACAGTCCCTGGTCAATAGAACTATCATTTGAAAAAAAAAACTACTGAGTAAATAGAACAAATATGGCACCTGGTCTGGACAATGTTTGAAATAAACCAAGGATTTATGTAGACAAGGCGATCCAATTACTCTGGGCCAATTTATCCTTCCACTAAACTAATTAATAGAGAGAATTTATTCTTCCAAGGAAATTGAAGGTATGGGCCTGGTAAATCGTGATCACAGAGTTGAAGTTTACGGGGACAATATGAAGTTTCTAACTTTAGGAACTTCCAAAATAATAAATCTATGGACGTGGAAAAAAAAACAAAGTTATTGACAAATTTTGAAAGTGGGAAGAAATATAGGGAAATGGACATTGTTCCCAAAATCAATATTTTTGAGGTTTTGATATCTCAAAATATATAACTCAAAATAAGAGGAACATTGAAGACAAGATATGGGCAACAACAGCAATGTTTTCATACCATCTGGGAAACAATTTACCACTCTGAATCTATATCTAAAATATTTTAATTCTGCCTAAGAAGACACATTTATCCAGAGTAACCTCTGTAAGGAAAATTTAAGTATCCAAGTTGATTACATTCTTTATTACCAAGAGAAAGAAGCAATTTTATTACATGGAAGCCTTAAACATGTTTAAAAATTATGGTGAACTCGGCCCACTAAATATGTATATTTTATTTTTGAAAAACACAGGAACAACACAAATCTCGAAATGAATAGAATTAAACGGACTAATGAAGGAAAAGGAAAATTAATCAAAAGCAGTAAACTAGCAGTTTAATATAAAGTCACGAGGAACGATTTAGATCTCGCGGAAGCTAGAAAACCATACTGGTTAAATATAGAATGATTCTTTTTAAAATTTATTAAAAGTCTATAAAAGTATAAAGTGATAGGAGTAGATTAAGAGACAAGTGAAGACTAGCATTATTACCTATATAATCATAACCAATACCTTAACATTTGTCAATACCAACATATAATTGTAAATCTACGGCTGAAAAAATGTGGTTCTTTTGTAAGTGGAACAGGTCGTAATAATTTTTAAGAGAGTGTAATGCTACGAGAGATATTAGGAAGTCAGAAGTTTATTGTTTCAAAACTTCCTTCCTAGAAGACATGACTAAATTTCTGATCAAACTGATCATACATCAGTATTTGGAGGATTGGTGTAGAATGTATGCATAAATTCAAGTTAAATAATCAAATAAAGTCGTTGTTTGGTGTTATTTAAAAAAAATAACTACAATGAGTTTTTATATTAAACTATATATTTACACTTGTCCGTATAGTCATGTATACATAAATATATATTTTCTTAAGCTCTACATTTTATAAATAAATAATGAATCTTCTTAAATGATGTCGAATATTATTTTTAGAAGTTATTGTTGTAAATGAATTCGCCGATAAGGGAAGCAACCCATTCCAGGATTTTGACCAAGAGAGACTGAAATGTAAAGGAACAAAATAGAAAAATACCTGAAGGTGAATTGATAATTCAAGATTTACCTTCATGGCATCATTGGTTGTGATTCCAATGGCAGAGAATGCGGATTTGGCTCCTCGGGTAGAGAACCAGGGCATGAGTCCATCAGCCACCACATCGATCAAGGATGTTCTGAAAGTGGGTTCCCCGTAGTAAGCATTTCCTTGCCTGTGTTGAATTCCTCCGTTGTTGTGATTATTATGTTGGTAGTGTCCAGATTGTGGAGATGTGTATTTGGCATTGGATGAGGAGAAGAGTACGGAAGCAGAAAGGATAAGGAGTGCAGAGATGTATAGCTTATTCATGTTGATTTGAGAGTTGATTTGCTTCTTCTGAACGATGGAAAACGAATGTTATAAGGACACAGTTTAGGAAAGGGTTTATATACGGGGATGTTTTGTGGGGGGTGAGGGGGAGGTGGTTGTTTGTGTTTATGAAAAGTAAAAAAAAATACTTTCAATTTTGTTGTTTGTTTGTGTTGTCCTTTCGATTTCACTGACATCCGTTGATATTAGTGATGAAGCACTTGAGTTTAATGTGGTTTCACTTTGTGAATAAAAGAATCATTTTAATCAATTGTAAGGTACTAAACATTTATGAGCCCTATTTCAACGAATAAAAACAAGTATTGATTAAAGGATCGGATAAATGATTGATTCATCTATCCCTAATAATGAAAACAACAGTTTTCCAGGTAAAAGGTCCTAAAATAACCCAGTACCTATAAATATTATTTTTTTCCCCTCCCTCAAAAAACAAAACAAAATGGAATACACATTTCTAACCATAACCAAGATTTATTACTAAAAATATTTATTACAATATCCTTATGAATACATAAGACTTCAATTATTATGAGAGCAAATGTAAGGCATAGAATAGAGAACAATTAAACATTGGAATGACATCCAATCATAGCTAAATAAAAGTATTAAAGAGTGACTCGGTGATCAGAAACCCGATCCATTCGAATAGTTTGACCAGTCCATCCTAAAACAATAAAGAGTAATACACATAAAAGTAAAAGATTATTTAATTTCTTACTTTCTATAAAGATTCAAATATTCAGGGAAAAGCTTGATCATTTAATAAAATTATACCATTAATATTTATTGGGTAATTAAACCCTCTATAATAACTGTACATATTACTATAAATTGAAGATTTGAAAATAAACAAAATGAATCTTATAACTAATAAAAGATATACTGCTTCTTTCATGATTAATTTTTATTCATACTAAAATATTGTACAGAATGTTTTCAGAAAAAATGTTCCCCCCCCCCCCATCAAATATCCTTGAGTGAAAAGTCAAATCAAGTTAATAATTATGATACAAATGTTGGAGATCCTTCTGAAACAATCTTTTTTTCAGCATTATTTTTTCACGTCAGTTTTGCCATTATCAGACTAAGGCTCGGCTGATAAATCGATTAACTTGACAGATTATAGGCAGTTTTAGATTAACCATTAGTTGGTCAAAATTACCAATTATTAGTCATATTTTATTTCCCTAAACAAATCAATTATACACAATTTTTGTATGTTGCAAAAAATGAACAGTAGGATCGTTTCTGAAAGGTCTTTTACCCAGAATTATAATCAATGCGAACTTCATTTAGTATGTATAAAAAACTAAAAACTAGTTTAGAAATCTTATGTGTGACCACACATAAGATAAAACTGAATCCACAATTTACTTAGATTCAAACGGTTAATTAAAAAAGGAAAATATCCGAAAATATGGTATCAGTTTGAATAAATCCTCATCATTGGAGCCCTATTGCTTATATGGTTCATGGTTATTATCAACAAAAGCACCCGGGTGATTTTCTATTACAATTTTTATCTACCTGTTAAAACCCAGAGCTGATTTTAAAAAAGCTCTTTTGAAGTTAAAATCAATTAAAACACATTTATATAGTTACTTTTTTTGTGTGTAATTTGTATCTGAGTGTGCGCTCAAGTTTGAGCTCAATTCTTTATCCTTAATTTAGAGAAATGTGGTTTTTTTTTAATTGTGTAACTGATATCAAATAGAAAATAGGATTTTGGTTGAGGGCTTACTATGATATATTTATTCCATCAGTCATTACATAAATTTATGTTTATATAACTATTTAATATTAATATTTTTAATATTTAAATAAAGTAAATCTTATTACGAGAGGTTCCTTCGACATATAGCTCAAGACTTATATAGCCTTTTAATAAAAGGCCACAAGTAGCAATATTTACATTAATATTTTTTTTTTTTTAAACTGGGTTATAAGCACACACAGCCAAATATATTATTCTAGACTTGCTTTTAGTTGGAGAATATCCATACAATGAAGAAACTGAAGGCTCTGGGATTCATAAAAAAATTAATTGTCAATCTACATATTTTAAGAGTAAAGAACACAAACTATGATAGTCTGCTTATCCCCTCGACATCAGAAAATATCTTGAACAGAGTGAATGAAGTAATAACTGTCTATATGAGTTGTTGTTATAGATATTAGTAGTTATTAGCAAGCCACTCGGCTGTAATTGTTTATATAACTTTGAAGAATTTAAAGCAATGATAAATGGATAAAACTTTTTACCTATTTCAACTCAATAGTCGTAATTAGTTAAGGGATATGAGGAATAATCTTACACTTAGATCATATTATACCCCTACAAATGAATATTACACATGAGTCAAGTATCCGTATTTTAGTTAGTATACTAATCAAAATATTTTAGTAGAATGTCACATCATATTTCTAATAAATAATTATCAGTCTTTCACAAGTATCATTTTAGTGCATAATAGTCTCTAATATCTCATGTTTAACATGATTGCCTTGATGAGTCTTATATATTTTCAAAAACTATGCAATATCCTTTAATGTTTTGAGGTAAAAACCCCGCAAACTCTCTCTCTATATATATTTTTTTCTTAACCCCAGATGAACAAACTAATGCTACAGAATTTTGACAATGATAACAAAAATGAGAGACTTCATACTCTGTGCTTTGTCTGAAAATGTAACGCGGTAAATTATTGAACTTGTATAATTTCGACAACAATCCGTGGTGCAGAGTTGCTCTTTCTCTTAATATTGGAATTAAACAAAATCCAAAATGTGTTGAGTGATTTGGAATTATATAATTAATGAAGAAAAAGGCAATATTTGGAACGTGTGCAACGAATCAGTCTAAAGAGATTTTAGAAAACTTCGTATTTGAAATTGAGTTGCCTTTCTTGCTTTTTTTTTTTTTTTTTTTTTTGTAAATTGATAAACCATTGATAGATAGATATATTCTATCCTCTTGGTTAGAAGTGTAAGAAAAACACGCTTTTCAAGGTCTCAAAGCTCAGTCACAGTTAAGAAATTACAGCTTCAGGGATTCATTTATTCTCAACGAATTACTCAACATTTGAACTAAATGCAAGATGGATGAAACAAGATCGCGAAACATTTGACCGTAATGCGGATCGATTGAAATGTAGTTTCCGAGCTAAATTCGTGTATTTTTATATTAGAGAATTTTCTACCTCCATCTCTTGGTGTCAGGTTACACCATATTAGAATATTGAATGGAATAGAGACGTAAGTTCTTAAAAATCAACTGCATCGTAATATCCACTATTCAATTGTTTGTTTTGATAATTTTCACTGACGTCACAGACTGAATAATAAATTGAAGTGACGCCATGTTGGGGGCATATATGTATTTAATATTAAATAAAAAGGACACATTAACAATATAAAAAAAAGACGTCAAATGGCTTTAGAAATGGAAAAAGACAAAACACATGTACTGAATATAAATTGGACGCCAAAGAGAAAAAGTAATATTTGAATAAAATAAAATAAATAATAAGGTGTGAAAATCTCTATGAAAGGGCTGGATTTTGACAATTAATTTTGTTCTTGATGGATTAAAGAGCAGAAAAGTAGGATAGTTTGGGGAAGCACATATCCCATTTTTGCAAAATTAAGTGTTCATTTATTGACTACAATATTTGAGTATATAGTATTGTATTAACTTATTAATAATATATATTTACATATAAAGTGTCATCAAGAATTCAAAAAATTTTAGTGATCCATTTGGACATCATTTTTTATTGATGCACACAGCACATCATTTATAAGAAGGGAATCATCAATGTGTAGTCAACTTTTCATTTAATGAATGACATTTAAAAAAAAAAAGGCTTATATTAGCAAACAATTAAATCCGAGATATATCAGAAATGTAATTGTAGGTGTAAAACTCCGAGAAAACGGGATTCCAAGAGAGGAGCCCTAGTAGATATCAGTGAAGTCTTTTTGCGTCTATTGAAATAACTTATAACAAAATTTTGTTTGGACATAGACTATGTAATATCACCCCCCCCCCCCCACCCTTCTGTTTGTTACGAGTCTCTCTATGATTAACACTTGATCATCCAAACACGATAATTGTATAGCATGATCACCTTATTTTTTAATGATATTATTCATAAATAATAAATTATTGGTGAAGAAATAGAGCAAACTGCTTCTCACACCTTATATTAATATAATTACACTACCATGTAACAACTTTTTTTGTGCCCGGGTTTTAAGGGTAACTGAATGTTTCCTTTTGATGTTAATAGCACAAATATGGAAATTTTTGATAAAAATAGTTTATTCATCTCAAAAATATCATTTTTTTTTTCAGTATGTCGATATGATGCCACAATCCTACTTCTTTATTCAGTAATGACAGGAGTAGGAAGGAACTCTAGATTGATCTAGCTTTTAATATCCCCATTCTTAGTCCATGAGTCTTAACCCACACTTTTCTGACCAAATAAAGAAGGTTATTTATTTCGTCATAGGGAACTTCTCTGTAGTTCAACTTGAGTGTGAGTTCTTCGTTCCTTGGATTTACATACATAGTTAAATGATCCATGACTAGGATTTTTTTTCTTTCAATACGCGGTAATATAATATTTGAAAGATATGTGCTTTTTCAATGAATATGTAAAAAAAATATTTTAAATGGGATCATATATATTTCTGATCCCTACGAATGAGTATCTTGCTGAAAATAAGTAGTAATTATTGATTGCTTGGTGGCAGTAGCGGTGATAGTTTTTTTATGTTTTATATGATTATTATCTAAAAAAGCTTGTTTTTTAAGAGTTACTTTTAACTTTTACGATAACTTTAACTGTTATAACCTTGAAAATTGCCTAAAGTCCCATGGTCACTGTAAGGTAAACTTATAATAGTATTTGTGAGCTTTTTGTAGTTTTTTTGCACCCACTCTGTCATTTTTTTTACATAGCATGCCCATAAATATAGAATTCAAAATTAGTCGGATGAATAATTGTGTTTTAAAAAGCGTAGCAAAGACATAAAATGGGTATTTGAGCCTAAGAAATCATTTTTTCCCTCAAATATCACTGTGTTGGATACTTTATTTTTGTTGTCATCTGACACTTATAAAGTAGATTTAAACTATACGATTCATAAAAATAAGGGGGATCATAATAATTAACTAGTTAAAGTCCAAACAGGACTTTATCAAAGTCCACTTCGAAATTTATAGAGTTATAAAACAGCTAGGAAAATATTAACTTCATTTGATCGATATTTATGTGTTAACATAGGTGGTGTTGGCACTGAGAACAACAGGGATATTTACTACATTAAACAAACAGGTATATTTCTGGAATGGTTTCCCCGACTTATAAAGTCTTTTATTATGCATACACTTTGAATAATGGTTCCATGTTTACTTCAATTAAACCATAATTAGCTCTTTTTATTCGTATGTAACTTGTATTTAAATGCTTTGAAAATAAATAATTTTCACGTGTTCTTTCAATAATATAAATTCAATAAAAATCTCATTTTTCTCTAAAAGTTAAGAACAATAATAATAATTAATTATTATTAAAGATTATTATTTAAGACCCTTATTGTTTCGCACTTATATTATAGATTTATTTTATTTTAATCAAAGCATTGATGTTATGCTAATTATTCATATTCTTTTTTTCATTTACTTACTTTGGACTTTTCATAAAATAATTAACTTTAATTATTTTCAATAAATTAAGAGGTCATGTCTCGAAATGACATGTTTAAGTTACCTAATATATTATATTTATTTTCTTTCATCTTATTATTCCCTCATCTACTTATAATCTATGTCTTCCTCTGTAAATATAAAGGAAAATAGCTGCTTCTAGATCATTTAGTAAAACGTCATTACAGCTTAAGTTGCTCTTTTCTCAACCATTTATCCAATTGTCAAGATTACCATGTCAATCTTCACATTCAGTGCATATTATTTATAGTTCTAAGTATTATAGTCTCAGAAAGTAGGACCTGTCTTCCATATTTAAAAGTAGGATTAGGTGCAGGGAAAATTTTACAGTTATATTTAAACTACTACTATGGGCAAAAAATATCAGGAATCAAAAATCTTTATTCACTCATCAATGTTCATTTAATGCCCCTCTAGCAATGCCAACGTCTTTTTCTTCTTCAAATTTTCAAAACAGTTACAAAAATTATATTAAGTCAATAATTATGGAGCAATAACTGCTGAGTTTAGATACTCAATTAAATTAAAAATCGAATATTTGGTTTCTTGATTAATAGGTTATGTACCTCGAGAAATAAACGTCGGATTCTCAAATTTTCAAAAGAATACAGTCTCCAATATTCATTTTTTTTTTTTTTGGTTTCAATAACATTTCATTAAATTCCATATTAGTTATTATCTTTCAGACGTTCGATTTTAGTTGCTCACAGAAGGAAGCGTATCTCAAACACTAATAAATATTTTGTCCTGTAGTTATTTGATACAAATTTCAGTGACAGTATTGTGAACATAAAAAACAAAAATATTTATATCTTTCTGAATCCCCCCCCCCCCCAAAAAAAAAAAAAAAAAAAAAAAATTTAAATTTAAATTTCCCGATATTTTTTGCTAATTATACATTTTCAGCAAAATCTGCAACAAAAATACGCGGAATTTATTTTATTATTCGATTAGAGGGTGATGTTTTCTCCTCAACGATCTAACAGAGAACATAATTACAAAAAAAAGAACAATAAAATCAACCATTTTTTTCTTTTTTTAATCATTAAAATGTATCTTCCCTCGATAAAAGTCACATCCTCAGGCATGGAAAATTCATGAGAACGTTGTCGGCTCTTCAAAGCTAGTATGAGAGCTACAAAGACTTCATTTAAGGAAAAATAAAAATAAATACATTTTCATTTTTTGTTTCTTTTTTTAAACAAAAGGTTGTGAAATACCATAACATGAAGATAAAAATGTGTGTATTGTGTATGTCATTTGGTAAGGTAAAAACGTTTGAATGAAGGAAACAAAGTTGTAGTTTAATTATCATTAAGACTCAGAAATTTTGCACCATATTGCGTCTATGGACATTTTATAAGTTTGCTCATGCTTTGCTGCCCCACTCCCCGATGATTACAGATCTACGATTTACACAAATTCCTTTTAGTTAACCAATATATGTATATGTAATATGTATTTGAAGTATTGTTATAAATAAATACATGGGACCCATAAAATGGTACTAAAAATGAATAATTTTCGTTTTGAGAAAGCCTACATATGTATATATGTTAATTATTCCCAGTCGTGCCATATAATTAGAAGAATATTTTATAGTCGTCATATGACTACTATTCATTCATATTATTATAATGATTATTATAGTTTTTGAACTTGCAACGCTTGCAACTTGCAAGGCTAAAATGAATGAATTATATATAAAAAAAGCAAAATGGAATTTTAAATTGTTAAACTGCTACACATCAACTTCTTTGATGTTAAAGATGATTTATAACTAGACATGTGCAAAATGTTGAGATATTTTTGTGTTTAAGGAAGGAAAGAAAAATAACAGATCGTACTACCACTACCTTGATAATCATTTTTAATTCCCCCCCCCCCTCCCATTCTCCTGGATATCTAACATTTTAAATTCCGTTCAGTCTCTCTGTTTCAATCAGTTATTGAGTATTATTTATTGAGCTGTAAATCCTAAGCTCTGTCGGTATATAAAATAAAAAGAAAGCAAAAATAGACCTGGCAACTTTGACAATTTGATGAATGTTTGGGAGGGAAGCAGAGTCATCTGTCATAACGTTTTATTATATCAGCTATTCTCTTATACAAATATAACAGAATACATTGACGTTCTTTGAGAGGGGGGAGGAAGGAAATAAACAGAAGTTCAAGGATTCCAAGTTCATTCGACTAGGCATTTTATTGATTAATTAATTATTATTAATTGAAGACTATTACTCCATTTCACATGGTTATTATTACATGTTCTCCCTTCAATAATTAATTAAGGAATAATACTAACTAATGATGTGAAATAAGAGCCAATTTAGCATGCCCGCAAAGGACGACTGTTGGCAATTGTTAAACATTTTTCTTTTCTAAGCTGTTTCCCTTCTTCTTCTTTATTTGTTGTCAATTCCAATATAATAAGTGCCATTGTGTGGTGACATGCCAGCTATGGCATTTCTCGACTGCTATAATGAAGAAATTTTTGATCATGAGACATCCAAACGGCCGATGTTACAAGAGAAATACGGATCCATTCAATAAACATAGTATCAATAACATCTCAAATACATCTGATTTAATGTCTGACCTAACTAAATTACTTTTTTCATGTAATATCCCACTTTCAGTCGTGGGAAATTTTGTCAAAATTATGAAGAACTACACCAGGAAATCCGTTTCTTCTACTTTTCCCGTAACTCAATCATTAAAGCTCCAAAATCAAGTCGTATTTTGTAAAATAAAACAGGAAATTGATGAAAAGTATAGATTTATGATAATGGATGAGACTAAGGACATTAAACAAGGATCAATGATTAAAGTATTGATTGGTCCATTGGATGGGCATTTCCTTGGTCGGTTTTACCTTATTAATTCCCATAACACCTTAACATACTATTGTATATTAGAGAACTTAAATAAAAGCAGGGTTTATGTTATGTAGACAATTTCAACGAAATAAGTTTTAATATTTCAATGGTGAAGAAAGATTTAAATAGTTAGAAAATATTCATTGAGTTATTGTTCATTCATAATTATTTTTTTTACCAATACAAGCCATAGAACAAGGATTGCCTCCACTTATTAGTGAGACAAAAGTTGAAAAGATATTCCACTCGAACTATTCAAAAGCAGATAATGAAAAAGAATAACTGATATATCCAGTAGCTGAGATAAGCATTGACTAGATGAATTTTTGCATTTACATATATGTTCCAATCGTAGATTGTGATTCTAAGAGGGGCTTTTGTATGACGGGGATGTACTTTCATATATGGTCAAACTTAAAGTTTAGGCCATTTTGTGTCTTCATGAACTTAATTATTCATTTGTTATGTAATATTTTTTGGATCTTTCTATTTTTTTTTTATTTTTTTTTTGAATATATGTAATCGGTTCAGTGACTTGTTATTGTAGTTCCTTTATCGATTTCTATGTCGTTGGTTTCCTGACACATATTCCTTTTTCCTCTCAAATTATGTCTTAAATATTTAAAATTATTACAATAACCATTTCAACGTATTCATATTATCACCATATTATCAATTCAAATTATAATCAATATTATTTATTATCTTGGTTTGCTTATGAAAACTTAATTTGAAATCACATTCCCTTTCCGAATCCATTCTGAATTTTTCTGATAGAACTATAAATGTAATTGAGATAATTATAATTAATTATAATTATCTTATTTATTTATTTTTTTTCAAAAAAAAAATTATATGACAACTCCCACTTTTGACCGTTTGAAGTTCTTGTAATATTTTTAAATGATGATCAAATTATTGAATTATTTTATATAATTATATGTGTTTCTTTAATGTGTAATATGAATTATAGATTTTACTTGAATATATAATGTTCTATTGATTTCTCAGATGTTATTAATAGAAATTAATCCGTAGCGCTTAGTTTGGCAACATTTGAATCTACAATTGTCTTTTAATTAAACAATTATAAAAACTATTGTAATTTTGAGGTGTAATGCTAACAAAGGCATATTAAGGTTTATCCTCTATGTTTATTCAAGGGTATTAACTAGTTTTGCTCATCAATTGGCAGAAAAGTATTCGAATTCGTCTTTTTTCGAGTCAAGTCTGAGTCCATGCAAAAACGACTCAGGTCTCATGCTTTGGCATTAGTAGCCACAGATTTATGGCTTAACAATTCTTAACAAATTTTTATTTTATTTTTCTTAAGTAATGCAGCAAAAAAAATGACAGCTACATTCTCCCTTTCAAATATAATCGTTTGAAATTTTGCCTATAGTCAAGAGTACCATATTTTTTATGACATAGTCTTGGGTGTTTATTTAGAATTGGCTCTTTTTTCACATCCCTTATGATAACATGTGTGGAAAATAATAAATACTGTATAGATTGATTACCATTTACTAAAATCACCGCACACGAAAAAAATTTTAGGATTTAGAGCTCTAAGAATTTAATATTGACGATAATAATCGGTCAACAGATTTAAACCAGATAGTTTAAAACTCACTCACCTCAACAAAATGCCCATCCCCATTAATAACTATATAAATGGATGATACGTTTTAAATAAATTTGCTGTGCGAAATAGCATATAAATTACACACGTCATCAAGGTGTTACATAGTTACAAATTGTATATACACGAGGTTTAGTGTTTAGATAATAGCTAAACTTTCCGTTAATTTTGATTTTAAGGGTTTTTTACATAAATGATATTTTCCTCTTTTAAGATATTTTGTTCTTAATTCTTTTGTTCATGAAACTATAAATGCAATTATATAAATCAACAAATAGATAGAATCAGTTCATATGAATAAAATAATTTTTAGTGTTTATATATAGATATATATTTTTATGCACATCTAGACAATACAAAAACTTACATAGAGAGCATCCCGATGAGCTACATTAAATGTAGAGCCCGAAACATTGAATTTCTCAACCATTCTCATAACTGCTCCACTTTTTTGCCGTCTTCTGTTTGATTTGGTGTAGCATTCACATGATTCACAAAAGAACACTTCACACACTATAACTAATAGGAGTATTAAATAAGATAAGGCACTGGAGGTTCTCCGATGAGTAAAAATCATGATGAAGCTCTTGAGATATTCATTGACGAAATTCAAGTCGAATGTCCTAAGAAGAATAAGAATGAATTTATGTTAGTCCTTGTCCATTGGCTGTTGTTCTAAAAAAAAAATATTTTTCCCCCATTTCAAGCGTGTAGGTAAAGAAAAGAAAAAAAAACATTTCTTTAAAAGCAAGAAAATGGAAAAGAGGGATCAAGGCACATCACATATATTTCAGACTAAAGCATGTATATCTTGCAATACCCTCACTTTTACATAATAATATTAATTAATATTATTATACTAATTTATGAAATGACAATGCAAATGATTTTTTTCATATTTTTTAATTTTTCTTCGAGATAAAAAACTGCAACTTCATTCAAGTAGAAAAAGGCTTTGGCTTCTTATTTCATTATATTATGTACATACAATCATATTATAAAGAAATATAATTATATAGTGAACATAAATTAATTAACTTTGATATATTTTCGGTTAATGCAAAGTTGAAAAGAAATTAGAATATCATTCAAATTTGCATAGAGGCTTTGAAGAGCCTTTGAGAACCTGAAGCTAATATGCAATTAAAATTATTTCCATGAAGAAACATACATATTTCAACCTTGTGAATTATGTATATATCAAAGCCCCTTTCGTGAATATCCGCATGCTTATGGCAAAATTGTTATTTTTTTGCACATTGGGTTTCCGTAACTTATTTGTTTTCATCATTGATCAAGGTTTTTCAAGTGTTGTTGACATTAGATGGAAAAGATTTGAAGTTGGGTTTATGTAAATTCCCTAATAATTAATTAATTAATTTTGGAATTGGTAAAGAGAGATTCTTACAATGACTACATATATTTTGTAGTGATTTGAATATATGAATTAATTATATTAATAAACAGATTTAAAAAGCGTACGTACTTCAATGGCACCTCCTTAAAAGTCAGTCAACAGACGAACTCCTCCAGGAATTTTCCTCATAAAACATTAGATCCAGATGCAATCATATCTTCGTAAAATAGTGTAAAAAGCCTTACATTCGAGTCACTAGGTAGATATTTAATTGAGAGGTGGAGTAAGAATCTTAATACACAACAGCAAGTGCACTTCAAGTATCAACACAACACTGACTAGAAAAGGAAGGTGTTTTCACTTTTCAAAACTATGTATTAACATTTCATTTCTTTATGTATTTATTTTTGCGGTTTTTGCATTGAGAGACACTTTTATGTCTATGTTCTTCTTACTAAATATATACGTATAAAAATATTTGTTTAATGAGGAGTACATTTTACAATGGCTTTTATTAGCTGGACATCGGAAATATTTGTTTGTATAATATAGGGATGTGACTTTTGTTCAGAAAAAATACAGTTTTGTAATTAGAAAAGAAACAACGCTTGGTACTCTTGCTCTTTTTGAAATCATGTTCATTCCTTGTTAAACCGTTGAAGGAGAAGCATTGACCTCCAAAGGAAGAATTAAAAGATTCTCGCCTTCATTAGGTGTAGATTTTATTCAAATTGTATGATATAAATATAATTATAACATTACTCCTTAGGTTATAAAGCTTTAATATTAAAGTTTCTCCTCATTATAGCAGTAATACATGAAATATATTCCCCTCCCTCCAAAGTAGTATATACAGGTAGATAATATTATCAGGGGTATTAATTCAGTTGTACAAAAGTCTTGCTACCACCTTCTCATCGCGCTCTTCAAAAGTTCCATTCCTATAATATAATTATTATGTATCAAGTAATAAAGACTAGATTTAATTAGAGAGGGATTAAGGTAATTACACATATTAAGGGATACGATTTCTGCAGAGAAAAATAACAGTTTTATGGATTAGAAAATTAAAAACGGTTGGTGTTATTGTTCTTTTTTGAATTTCTATTCAATCGTTATTTGATGATTGTGGAGGAAACATTGCCCTCTGAAGAATAAAAAAATTACCGGCTGCATTCGTTGTAGTTTTGTTAAAAGAGCATACTAAAATTATAATTGTTATAATATTTTCCCTGTATCTATTTATATTTATAAACATATAAGGTCCTTCCTAGGGCAGCAATACATATAATACTTCCCCCCCCCCCTCATCTTGCAAAATTATAGAACAGACTGTTGATGTCAACAAAGGTGTTAACTTAATAGTACCATGAGTTTTGCACCTGTTTTTTCCAAGTGCTCTACAAAAGTCGCATCCCTATTTTTATCAGAGCTGAAAGATAATTTTGCTTTGAAGAGGTTCGAACATATTTCAATATACAAAGGTAAATTCATAAATACCGTTAGACATATTTTTATTATATTTTATCAAGGACTAAATAATGAAATACTTTTGTTTCTATTAGAACTTTTTATTCTCCATGGGCAAGATCCTCCTTATTTGTTGACTGACTATAAAGGAGTTTGTATTAATGTATATATTGTAGAAAAGAAAAAAAAGATTGAAGTGTCAAACAGGTTCCCATCGGCAGTTTGGTATAGCTGATCAACTGTGGATCTAAAATTCTATGTTTGCGATCATAAGTTGATCTAGATTTCAACGTAAATAGGATTGTATAGGTACAGCAACACCCGTAACAGCTCTGTCAATTGATTTTGCAGATATACTAGACTGTCTGAATCTGGTAATTTGAGACAGTGGTGCCAGAGCCATGGGGGTCAAGGGACTTTTTGAAAAAGTGAGGTTTCCTGATCCAGTTATATAATAGTTTTGTTCATAAATAAATAATTTAATTCCATTGGTATTTATACTTCAATGTCTTGACCTGGGATAAGATTATCTTAACCACAACTCTGGCTATAGCAAAATCTATACTAAAGGAACTATTACTGTACGTTCAAATTGAAATGACAACCTTCCTAGATATTAATATTCAAAAACAAATCTGATATTATCCATTATTGAATTTCTCTTGAATATCATATCCTTTTGGTCAGTCGAAGTCTTTGACTTGGTCTTACGTACATCTTGTCTCCTCTATATTTTTTCTTATTCTATGGTATATAAAGATATATATATATATATATATTATACGATGGTTTTTACCTTTAACCACGTAATTGTTTCGACTAAAAATACCTACCATAAAAGTATTTATTTATAAGTAGAAATTAAGATACTTGGAACGTATTTGAATGTATGTACAAACTACTGTAAGTAGCAGTCATATGGTAATTGGGTATAATTTGTTACATAAATAAAAGTGAAAATTACTTTATTGAATATTTAACATGATTAAAGATTCACGGTTGAATACTTAATACACTTATGGCCTATGTAAGAGTACATAGGCCATAAGTGTAGTTAGACCTTAACAAATTTCATTATTAAAGTGAGTAAATATTTTACGCTTTATTAAATTATTTCAAGGATATTAATGGGATGGCTACTTGCTACATTCTCACGGTACTCAAATATTTCGTACAACTCTAAGCGACAAAATTGTACATATATACTTGCATAATACTTGGGTATTATTCGATAAAAAGAACGCTCAATTTAGGTATGATATGACTAATGGGATTAAGTAATGAAAGAGCATACATAGTTACCCATACATATATGTACCTATTTACAAATAAACAAATACTGTTTGACTATTCATTTAGAAGGGCAAGTGAATATCAAGGTTTATTTGTTAATTCCACGTAGGGCTATCCTCCATGTTTTATTATGCTATGTATGATCATTAAAATTAGTAATTTGATAGAAGTTGAGTGAGAGAAAGTTTATTACCCATTCCTTCTTCTTCGAAAAAGAAGCCAAACAGATCTAGTCACTAGAATGATGAATTTGCTTGTATTTGTATCTTAATAAATAACATTTAGTCATCAATTCACTTGTAAATTTCTTAAAAACTTGATAATTCTCACAATGTAAACACATACTAAAAGTAACATGCATAAAATATGGTATTACTAATTTTTGATATCCCTGGAGTCAAAGTCCGATGGGAACTGACTATATAAGTACATATTTAACTGCATTTCTTAAAAACTAATTCTGTTTTATTTGAATTAAAATAGTATAAAATTATACATTGCAATATGTAATCGTTTTGATCGTTTGGGAGCAAAGTTTTTCTTTTTACTCAAATAAAGTTTGTATTATATCGAACATACTTATGGTTGTAATTTTTAAATGAGTTTTATATGATTATGAAGGACTAGAAATGAGACTTTGGTAGAATGCAAGAAGAGAGTAGAAGGAAGTGAGAATTATGGGTTTGTCAGTGTTTTTCTCACTGGTGAATACACAGAGAGCTGATATAAAAAATATATATATTTCTATTTTATTTTCTTAAATTTAAATCAGCTATAAAATGATTTTTACTTCTTCCTTAAGCCTCCTATGATGTTAATATGTGTAGTGCTACAATTGCTACACATAAGATGGTGAAGTGGTGTATACGAAATTGTTTCTTTGTTTTTAATCCGTTGTGATATCATTACTCGTTAAAAATAATAATTATAATTATAATCATGTGGATTGAATCACAACATTAAGTAGAAGAGATGATGCATGACGTCACATCTAACAATAAAGCACTACAAATTTGAAATTCCAGTGATCATGAGTGCATTTATATATAAAAGCTAATATATACAATACAAATTATATTAATATTATGTACCTCTAGTCCAAGGGAGTTAGAACCAATTCATAAATAAAAAATGACATTTCATATTCTTGACACGATTATCACTCAACTTTTGATAGTTATTGTTTTGTATTATTTTTTCAAAAAGGGAGCCAGGGAGCTTTTTCGGCACCCATGCTCTAATTGTACCTGAAAAATAAATGAAATATACTCATTCAGTGACGCCAACTTAGAGTTTATTAGCTGTAGAGTCTGTTTAGAAATAGGTTGAGACTCCTTTCTTCCAAAATCCATGGTTTTCATGTCATATACAAATGTCTAAAGAATCTTTAGAAAGACCTAGCTTATGAAGATGTGGGGCATGATGGATAGGTATTGATAGGAATGTAAATAATATGCAAAATGCTGAGTGTGAGATTTTGTGGAGTTGGCTCTTCGAACAGTACTTTTTGTTTTCAAAAGCTTTTATCACTTTTCCTTTATTACTGAGGGGAGAACATCTACCTGATAGTAAATGGAATTTAGAAAAGGGCTCATGTTCTCATAATAATTGTTAGTTTACGACTAAAGCTAAAGATATATAATTTTCTGCCTATCATTTATGGTATACATAATGTTAGTATTTATTATTGATGTCTTCATTTGTATATATAGAGGAGAATAGCAGCTTGTAGCTCAGTAAGACGTCATAATAGCTCAAGCTGCTTCCCTCTCAACTTCATCAAATTGTCAGTTACCAGGTTGGTTTTCTCTTTCTTTGATTCTTAGAAGCCCGATTTTCATATTATTTACATTCCTAGGTATCGACATATGTAAGGAACTATGGTCATATACCTTTGAACCGTCATATTTATAAGCTCTGTATGCTTCACAGTTATATATGTAGCTCTACGACCTACGTCCATAATCAAATTAAATATGGACACACATTATAATCATAAAACTTTCAGTATTTTATTAATTTATTTTTAATGGTATGTAGACTTAAACTCTTGGATCACATTATACCTAATCATTTAATAACATGTCTTGAAATGTTGAAATATTCCATACTATTGAAGTGTCAGACAATATCCAGAGTCACAAGTGTCATGTTTTCTAGTATAAATTTCACAAAATATGTTGAATACACACAAGGATGAGTGATACTGTATTTTCAATAGTAGATCAGTATGTAAGAGGGGGGGGGGGGGATTCGATGGATAACTGGCCGAAGAGACATAATTGATTCATTTATTTTGGAGCTTAATAAGAACAAATGAAGGTTAAATAAAGGCTAATAAATTTAAGATAAATACAGAATTCCGTTTTTATAGTTTCGTTTATAATTATAATTAAAGATAAACAAAGGCATAGTGATTTATATGCTAAAGTCTTATTTTGAAATATATTCATGGTTGTAAAAAAAAAAATAAACAAAGGCAAGGCTTGAGTATTGCTTCGCAGGGTTTTTTTTCTCTTTTTGTGTAACTTAAAGTAATTTTCTTACGTTTTGATATTGATCCTGCAAATGATTTTCATATTTTGAATCGATTCTAACCTGGATTTGCCTTCAAAATTAGCAATAATTTCCTATTAATAATAATTCTTGTTTTTTAATATAATCTAAATTTTAATTTTCCTTCATAAATAAATTTGATTATATGGTATTTACTACTTTGGACCTCCTTTTATGTGACCTATGTCCCCCTCATATGACCATGGAAATTTCTAAAATATGAGCTTTACTATTAATCTGTGTCTTAAATTATTTTAAGGGGACAGCTTTTGAGGAGGAGGAGGACACGTCATGCCCAAATGCCCGTCAACTGACCTTTGTACTCTTTTGATGGAGTACCCATGCAATAAGATTAAGCCATTCATTGCTCTTCTTAGAATATATTCCTAAATATTTCATTTTATTGTTTATTTTTTAAAAACTTACTCAATCTATTTAAGTGTTGACATATGTATTAGGTTGATACGACAATTAAAAGGATTTCCTTAACAATATGCAGCAACATTTTTGTATTTGAGTTTCAATGGGCATTTCATATTTGCCTCAATACCAAATAATACAGAAAAGGGAAAATAATTTTGTTTGCTTGTGTGGTATATAAATTGATTTTTTAGTCCATATATATATGTCTAGACTCATTTTGCAACATAAAGAAAAGAAAGTGAATGAAATATATACTTTAAAAATACAGATTATTGAGGAAGATCATCGGTTGTTAAATATTTCTTTAATCTTATTATATCTTTATTCTTTTAGGGCTTATATTTTCCTAAATTTAGTAAAATATAGAATCTGGATTTAAATGATAAAAAAAGGTTTTTAATTTTTAAAAAAGAGTATCTTTAAAAGAGACTTAATATTTAACTCATGAAAAAAAGATTTGTATTATGTGATAAAACTGTCGAGGTTGTGTATATCAAAAAAAAATTAAAAAATCTAAGGTAAAGTGGATTAAGCTTTTACAATGAAAATACACAAACAAAATATCTAAACATATAGTATTAATAATTGAATAATTTCAATTACCGTATATTTCGGCGTATATGGCAACCGTCAACTAAGACGAGGTACAAAAATAGAGCAAATTTTTATAAATTTATCATATATCATATAAGGTCTGACCTTTGTATCGGTTGTGTAAGACAACTTACAATTTTTGAGAGTGATATTTTGACTTTAAGTGTCGTCTTATACGCCGAAATATACGATATTCCAATCCCTTTTATCCTCGGATTATTTTAACATTTTGAGTCTACAAAACCTCATCATTTATATAAAAATGCAAAAGTTACGGATAATGGATGTTTCCTTTGTTCACTTTTCCTTGCTACTCCATGATGTCATGGAGTTTGAATTGTGATTCATCCATTATTTATTACATATATTTATTTTTAGTTTTTGATATTTGAATCAGAAGGTGACAATTAGGAAAGAGAGTGTCCAACCGTTTTCTTCTTTTTCGACATGTCTATAGACTGTCATAGGCGTACAAACCCTTTTTTATAATTTTATAAAATGTATCATTGTACAGAATATTTAATTTATAGAGCATAATTCTCTACTTATCTCTTGATTTGTTAAGTAAGAGTTGAACGCATTTTTTTCAATAGTTCATTCCAGAGTTCTAAAACGTAACTTTCTATCTATACCAAGGAGTCGTCTATTAAATATAATATTGAAGTTATGAACTATAATTGAGTGAATTTCAGTTTCTAATTTTTTTAGAAATCTAAACTCTATTTAGAAGATGAATTTTTATATCTTCTTATTTTAGACTCTATTTTGTATAATTACAATAATCTGTACAAATTTACTAATAAAAGTTGTTTTTCCATATTCAATTTTTTTTTTCAATTGAAGATTTAAACTTTGATCCACAGTGTATATATTTGAGCTGGATACACATGATTTTACCCATATAACTTGCTTAATATATTATCTTAATATGTGAATGAGGAGGAAGACAGAAGAATCAGTGAAAAAATACGGAATAACATATACTTTTGAGACACGCAACCTTTTAGTATACCATTGCGTAACCCATGGTGGTTCTACCTAAGAGTACTATCTGTTAAAACGCCTCCCTCAATAACATGTAGTTGTGTGTTCATGTAAAAATAAACCATTCATATAATAAGGAAAGATGTATTTATATATATTAACTAATAGCTAACGAGGAAGGTAAGAAAAAAAAATAGTTCGTCAAAGCGTTGCGTCCAACCGTGAGCCACTTTCTCTCAATTCAAATAAGCTCAATATAATTGCAATGAAACCTGGGATTTTAATGGTTTTTCATCATCAAAATCATGTGAAAGAGTCTCAGAGAACTGCGGGATACTCAACTGATCCATTATGATATTTCTTTTTAGGTTAAATATGTATGTACATGGATAGAGGAAAAGTCTTCGTGACAGTCCTCAACTTATTCCCCTAACATAGATTTGAATAACACTTTGTAATGCTCCTGATTTTATTATGGATCCCTGTTAGTAGTATAATTTACTCTTTTTGTTGTCTCTTGATGTTTTTATTCGATCAATGAATAAACGCCGGTCATACATCATCGTTTTCCCATACATTTGATATATCTTAGATAATCCAAATGATTCAAATGGGGATGAGCCCCTCGTAACTCCTCCCTAGAGAATGAATTGATAAAAAACAAAAGAGGGATTGAGACGTTTTGCAAACTGAGGAGAACTTATAAAGATGGCTCTAACCATGATAAAAAAAAGTTCATAGCTCCTTTATTGTTTTACAGAATAGATTTATGAGTCTGATACGTATATTCAACTCTGAACAATGTGATTCGGAGTTGACTCTTTGATAGAGGTATAAGAGTTGCTTAAGATCTTCGAAGATGTTATTGCTCTTTATAACTTACTACATAGTACATGCAAACATTAACAGCCAGAGGATATTTTTTCTCATTCAAGGATCCCAGATTTATGGAGCAGAACGTGTACAAATTTCATTTTCTCAAACATGAAAGGATTTAAAACCCTTGAGTTTTGCTCACTTTTTTATGAGTTTGATACAGTGGATGTCGAGAATTCAATAGTAATCAATCAAAATAAGTCATAAAAAAGAGGATTTTTTTTTAAACAGATGAAGCTTAATTTTATTATAGTTCAAATGATTTTATATGCAGTTAATATTATTTATTTGAATCAGGAGTTTTTTGATATAGTCAAACAAAAACAAAATCACACTAAACGAATGGGAAGCTACAAAATGCGCAAAAAAAAAAATTGGGCTTGTTTCTTTTAGGAAAATATTTTCTCTGAGATGTAGCAATTCAATCATGACAACAAAAACTAGAGAAGGGCTTGAAAAAGTTTATAGTAACTATTTTGGGTTTTTTTTGTAAATTTTTAAGGAGCACGCTCTTTAAAAAATATATATGAGGTTACTTATCCCTAATATAGACCATAAATTTTAAAACCCAAAGATGTATCGATCATTATTTAAATTAAAAAGATTCATACTCAATGTAAGGGACATTATTTATGGTCTTGGATTTCTCAGATAATTTTCTCAAACACATCTTGATGCAAAACATACAATTCCTTTAAAATGCTACAATATGCTTTTCTTCATTATATCAAAGCATATTAGATTATAAAAGGTCTCAGAAAAAGAACTGAAGGTGAACAAATAATTGAAAACATTGAAAGGGTATTAAATTTTGGTATCGTTTTTTAGATTTAATTGATTCAAAATAAATTATTCCCTAAAACAATGTTCATTTTATATTTTGCAATGGTTAGAGACTGTATTTCATTATGCGAATAAAAATTGTATTTTTTGTGTCTTGGATTTTAATGATTGGTTTATACTTTTTGTAAGTCAAAAATAAATAACAGGGACTCATACTTTTCAACTTGAAGAAAGGGAGTTAATGGGGAAAAACCCAACATTTAAATAAATTATATAATGATGTTTTGAATGTTTCTGTATTTTGGTTTAAATTTGAGAAAATGGCTTACAAGGAAATAATTTTTTTTGAAAAATGACCCTCTGTTTGGAGTGTATAAATATCATTTAGGATGATAATTATACTTTTGAAATTAATTTTGTATTAAGCAAAAAAAAAAACAGTTAAAATTTTTTTTTTTGGAAAAGAGCACCTACAATAGCTCACCTTCTAAATTTTTTTCAAAATAGCTTTAATTTTGAGTTATAGGTAGTCAATAGTAACTATAAGAAAATAGGGTGCACACTTTTTATTTATTCTAAAGGTATCTATAGAGCGTTTCTGAGTTATTTGAAGTGCACATATGTAGCAGGATACATATTAATCTGTACAAATTTATGTATTTGGCTATTAAAGTAAAATAAATAAATCTAGAATTTGCAATGTTACTTTGAATTGCCTACTTCTGCAGGAAAAAATATAGCATAATGGAGGCTTTTTGAGTACAAGGAGAGTCTTCTTTATGATTCACCGTTTACTGCATAAATAGGTAACGTGGCAGTAGCCTAATCTGTGTAAATAAAAACCATTATCAAAGGGTCAGAATAGCTACACACATATTATAATCATGGTTGTGTTTTGAGAGGGGATTTGATTCTACGTATGTATATAGTATTTATGTTTGTACTCTTAAGAGACTCCATAATTGGATGTATGTATACAGAATAACAATAGTTTTATCATGATTTTTATTTAAAAAGGAAAAGAAAAATAACCATAGCAAATACATTACAGAAAATGTGTAGTAGAAAAATTAGGGTAAATGACCGCGACCCAGAAAAAAAAATTATTTTCATGCAACAATCCTTCAGTTGTTGTTATCGTTATTATTTTCATGACGTCTTCGTCGATTATTATTATTATTATCGTAAGTATTATAACTGTTTCTTTCCTTGTAGGAAAGAAAGAAGAAGAAGGTGTAGCTGGAGAAGAAGAAGGAGCAGCAAGGGGGAGGGAAGACGAGGAGTAAAGGATGGATAAGGAGAAGAAGAAGAAGCTGCAACGCCAGCCTTTCCCTTCAAACCATTGTTATTATTATTATTATTATCCTGAGGACACACAAAAAACATTGCGCAAAATGATTATGTTATTTACTGAGTAATACATAAAAAATACCAGAAAATGGTGGTAGAAACAATGAAACAACATGGAGAGTAGAATTGATAAAATGCTGTTTCAATACATTCAACTCATCAGCTGCTTTGTGCATGCAAAATACCCAGAAGTGAATATAAACTTTTCAAAGGGTCAGGAATTGATAAAAAATACGTTCAAAATCTTGAAATAGCTGGTATTTATTGCCCAATATTTTTGTTTATATGATAAACAAAAAAAAAGTGTGTTGGTATAAAAATAATCCTTTCTCAAAATATGACTGTAAAAACTTTAGTTTAAAACAAACAAACAAATGTCTCCCAAGTATTAATAGTAAGAATAAAATGAAACAGATCAAATAACGAATCGTTTTATTTCATTTCATGTATGTTTATTTATTAATTTCTGGTCTGAGCCTGAGATTAAAGCCTAACCTCAAATCAAAGTACAAATCTCCAATGTATCAAAGAGAAAAGAGGCTTGAAATTAACAAGTACACAGTTTGCCAATGTAGTTATTCTCCCCAACTTTTGGACTATACATATATTTTACATTAGTTAATTGTGCGAACATGTAATGCAGAGCGTAAGAAAGGTATACCTTGGATATGTACAACAAATCAACATTCAGGACTCTAATTTAAGACAAGAGTAGGCAAAGTGATGAATCTAAAAAAAAAAACCCAAAAAGCTTTCGAATGTGTGATGTTGTGGAAATAGCATTGTGTGATCTGAGACACTTGATATATGTGCAAGTATGACACCATCCAACACGATTCACTTGATAAGCCCAATATATCAATTACTAGAATCTGAATAAACCCAACATATTAAGCTACTAACTTTGACTTAGGAAATTGTAGTGATCCAAGAGCCATTTCAAAAAAAATATAAATTTAAAGGCCCTACTTAAAATGAAGGTTGTAGACCCGAACCTGGGATTTTTTAGGAAAAGTTACTACGAAGAAAAAATGGGTTTGAATTGTGTATCTAATATCAAATATGAGCTAAATATATCGATGATCCAATTAAATAATGGGTAATCGGCTGAATTTGCCGATCATTACTGATATTTTATTTCCCTTAAAAACAGTATCTAACTTTTTTTTTTAATAAAATACAGAATCAAGCATTTAAAAAAATAAAAAATGAGATGAAAAGTGAGTCATCTTAACCATTAATCACTGCAAGGTAGCTAATTTGGCTATTTTTGAAAGTCATTTACAATCAGTGTAATTGAAGGTATAGGACATCCCTTTTAACTATTATTTAGCATAAAAAAACCACTAGCATATAATCCCAGATATGGCCACATGGGCTATCAATAAAATGAAATTACATCAACCATTTAAAAATTCTAGAATGTAATTTCTCAAGAAACTTGGTCGATGCTTCATATGTTTTACTAAGGTGATGAAGAAAATTATAGAGTCTCTTTTGTTGTCTGGTTATTTTATACTGGGGCCTCAAAGTTTGTTTGTTTTTTTTGTTTTTAAATTGATCGATAAATCAGTTATGGCTTTTGTAGTCCTAGAAAAGTTCATACCTGTTGAGCTTCAGTAATATGAACCCTTCAGGTCCTGCTGAATGCAAAAGCCTGACTTATTTACCGTTTATCTCTCCCCCGGTAAGAAAAAGAAAGAAATAGAAATTTCTTCCCTATATTTATTCAACAATAAACAATTTTGTTTACTTCTTCTGATCTTTCTTTTTTCTTTTTTTAAAAAAATGAAGGGATTTGACTGAGTGTGTCCTATTTTTGAAAAGCTTAGAATCGCCTGTTACGCCTTCAAAACGAGGAGTGCAACAAACAAGGATCTGCTAGGAGGAAGAAGGGGAAAAAAAAGGTAAAACGAAGCACAAACAACAAGGAATAGAAATACATATACTTACCTACTACCTACCTATGTATGTATGTACGTATTATTTGTTTCTTACTCCATTATATTTCTGTTCTCTTGCATTCTATAAAATGCAACAACAATCTCAGGTAAAATGAAAAATAATAATAATCATAATAACAACAGAAAATAACCCGAATCTCTATATTTTCCCCTTGCTACATACATACATACATACATACGTATGTACAACAGCTCTGTTTATCCTCAGATAGATAAAAACAAATGACTGGTTTTATATAACAGGACTTCAGTAATCAGAAGAGGTCAATGGACTTTACTACAATTTCTAATAGTGGAAATTATTATTATATTATTATTATTTTGAGGAGTCTAATGATTCTTCAAAACAAGAATTAATATCCTTTTTTTTCGGATCGTGAGCAGAAAATATGTTGGACTATAAGAAGGTATCCTTTGTGACGTCAGATTCTCTACACTCTACAGCCTTAAATAATAATTTTATGCATGCGATGTATTGTAATTATTTCATTTGTACTTAAATGTTAATGTACATTTACAAAGGGACGAAGCCGGAACCAATTCATGAGGCATTGAGGAGAGGGGTAGTTACATACAAATGACATCATCCTTTGATAAATGAACTGTTCTTTCATGGTGGAGTACTTGGTAAAAAGAGATGCCATGGTCATGAGGAGGAAGGATGTGATATGAATCTATAAATATTGGAGCAATACCCCCGAATAGTCCGACTAATGGGTTTCCAGGATATGACGTACTGTTTGAATTTGGAATGTTTGATACACAACATATATATTCACATTTTAGTATTTTCGTAAATAAATTGTAGTCTCTATTCAAAAAGGTTTTTGAAATGAAATACCTTACTGTTATATTGCAAATCTATTTATACAAAATTTAAAATTTCCTTTATGAAGGAGTCAAAGAGTTTGAGAAACACTTCTATAGCAAAGCTTGGACTGATCGAAACTGGACTACACGCGGTATTGCTCCATTATAGTTAATATTTATTATAACTGATTTATCAATTTTGTTATTCAAAAATATAGCAAAAACCACCCAAATGCGAGTTCAATTACTTTGAATGTATAATACATATTTATTTATTTATTATTGAATATAACGTCATAGGTGTTTAATAAAAGTACACTTCAAGTATGACAATAATGTAAGTACTAGCTTCAGAGTAGGTATGATTGCTTTTGTTCCATCATTGGAATTAATAGACCTCGTGTATGTATGTATGTATTCTATATTTCTTTACTGCATTCTCCAAAATGCACCAGGTAAAAAAAAAAATACTTATTTTCATCTTTACTCCCTTTCTGTTGTTGTTATTATTCTTATTATTATTATTTCCAATCTATGTGTGTGTTGTTGTCGTTCGTGAGGAGCAACAGAGGGTTAAGGCGGATGGGAGTGTGAGGGAGGGTAATGACTTGTTGAATTTTTGAAGAAAAATACCTACCAAATCCATCGTTAGGTATGATTTTTTTTTTTTTTTTTTGAATATTTATCCGTCATCAACAGCCTACTTACTTGGATTCGGTGGACGTTATGATTTAGCTAGAAAAGGAACTAACGGACTATTAACTTCCCTTCCCCCTTTTTTATTAGCAAACGTCATGTGTTGAGCGAAATCCAACCCTTGAGTAGTACATACATACATAGGAAAAGTGTTGTAAATATATTATACACAATATATGTATTATGTTAGTTACTCTCAAGGATACAATTATCTTTTATTTATTGATTGGCGAAAAATAACAATAAAATGTGTATGTACATGAATGACTTTCCTGCTTTTTTAAAGAAAGAAAATGAATTGTCATAATTATGATTCATCCATTTATTTTGTCATTTAGGAAACAACAAAGCAGTTATTGAGTAGATCAGGCTTGTTATTTAACTAACGACATAATTGAATTGTACCATCATGTTTGTATTTGGGCTACACGGATATGTCAGTGAGTCAATTTTAGGTTCATCACAAATTTACTAAAGTTGCCGATTATTATAGCTCATGTATTATTTTCCTAAAAAATCAGGATCCATTTTTTTAAAAAAAGCAAAAACGAAATTAACATTTTTTCCCTAACCAAACAAATAATAAGATTAAGAGTTTGTATTTCTTAACCATTGAAAATCCAAACATGGGTCCTTGTCGAAGGTCTGTTTACCCTTTTAATCAAAACGTTTGGATCAAAGCAATTAAAAAATTAAAGTATCAAATCCAATGTATGATCGTCAGTAAAATAAAACTGAATCCACAATTTGAAAATCCCAGAAGACACAATCGAGAATGTCATTTCTCAAAATCTTGCCATGAGAAAAATTATGTAGCGGCATAAGTGATTGAGCAATTATTTGATTGATTATAATTTTTATTATGGGCTTAAAGGTTAATTTGAAGTGAACAAAATAACCGATGAATCAATGATGTTTGATTCATCATAAGTATTATTGTAGATGTTTAGTTATTGATAATAATTATTATTACTTTAATAATAAATTGATAAATCATTTGAAAAAAGTGGAAAAAATATCGAGTGTTTTATAATATAACATAATTTCTACCAATTTACACAAATTACAACTGTAAGCATAAGTTTCTAAATTTAAAATATATAAATTTGTACATCTCATTGTGGTACCCCTGCACACTCTGCTCTCATCACGGAGAAGATCTGTTGGAGAAGGAGTTTGCTAAATTCTGATTTTGAGTTTTTTGGTCTCCCGACGTGAATCCTTGGAAGTATTATTGATTTTGATCGCATTTAGCCTGTGCTTAGTTCTATTCAAATGTGAAGACTCTTCAATTAACTAATTAATTAATTATCAGGAAGTAATGGGCTAAATATATTTGTAAATAGAGTCGAATCGAATTTTGATCTCTTTATTTCTACATTTCAGCATGGGACCTGGGCATTTGTTTCTATTACCCCCTCATATTGACACTGCTAAGGAGAAGTTATCTTGAGCAGGTTTATTGAGAATGATGGAAGTTATAGTATTTTAGGATAAAAATTGTTCAATATTACGTGGAATAAATGCTTTACATTAGTATTAACTTTTCACATACAAACTACCAAAACATAAAATGAACCAAAACACATAATGATATATTTAGTCCAAGGGATTCAAATTTGAGTAGACAGTAGCCAAGTTACTATAACGAAGAACAAGACAATAAAAGTTACATATGTTGTGAACATAATACGTAGAGCTAAATTATTATTATTATTATTGTTTCATAATGAACTTCATTTCCGGAAGTTGTGATTGTAATAAATGTTAATTTTACAACGAATTACTCACTTTCTACTTCATAGTACATAATGTACATATATATAATGAATAAATTAAAATTGCCGAATATTTTAACTAACTTGCTCCTTTAAATATTGTGAACATGAACTGCAATAGAAAATATGTACGTAATTTCATTTATCCGGGAAACAATAAGTAGTATATATACAGTTAGTGACTTGCAGAACTTATGTAAAATTTATGTCTAAAACATTGATTCCTTCTTTGCATATGACAAGAGCCTTGAACTCAAGTTAAACCCACGGCTTGTAAACTACATACATACATACTTCATAAGGAGCTTCAATTCAATTTTTCTCTCTTCACACAGACCTTCTCAACAAAAAGTTCATAAATAAATCTTCTCTCAAAATAATAGTAAATATTTATCTAATTCGTATGTTGTGCACAAATTTCCTCAATCTCTAAAGTAATCTATCTTAAAATAAATAAATAAATAAATACATTTGTCATTTGTTACCTGAGCTATCAGCATCTACATACATATACTCAAGTTACTTCAAATGTGGATTTGACTAGAGCAGAGGCTCCTTCAGTTCCTTGAATAACTTTGGATAAAGAATACAAATTAATAACAATGTGGCCCTTACATAGGCAAAGTAGTTTAACGATTCATAAATAATGATTGCTACCATTTAAGGATAAGGCATATCGAACGAGCTTTGTAACTTATATTGATAGGAGTCTACATAATACATATATTGACTTGAAACTATTCTCGGACTTTGAGCAATAACGACTTGGAAATTAAATCGAATTTGCAAATGTGTAAGTTTGTCAATCTAACTGTTATACTATAAATACATAGAGACACATCTGAGTTGAAGTCCAGGTGTACCGAAAATGAAATATTTAATTTGCTTTTTGTGAATTTATTTTTTAATTATATAGGGCATATATTATATAGCTAAATAGCTATTTCGGTTTTATATAGAATAAGGACTCTTTTCGATGTATGTATACATATATTACTCCTTCATTCGTTCGTTTTACGGATAAGAGAAATCAACAGTTGTGTCGTCTTTGATTCCTTTAACAAACAACCTTTCCCTCAATAAAACAATCTTGATAAATAAAGATAACTCTTTCAAATATTTCCTCTAATCCATATAACGTTACTTTGAATACAACCAAATAAAAAGAAGGAACAAACAACATCTCGATTTTCAAGAAAATTTACGAACCCACTTCACAAATGATAACTTAACAACAGCAAGGACCGTAATATACGGTATGTATGTATGTATGTATGAACGTTGGACATATTATAGTAATAAGTATATGGAATATCTATGTACATAGATAAGGATTTATGAGACGAACAATAAATGAAGGGTGGTCAAATCCATATTTCCACATACATTCATCATCGTCAACGGTTTCCTTATTTATTATTCTCACATTTATGTATATGTATGTATAATAGTCAATTATTTTTTGATATCAAATGTCTTATTTCACGTGACAAGAGCATATAGACGATAACAACAAGAACACGACGTATATATGAATGAATGCAGCTCAGCTCTGAACATCATAATAATGTGACAAAGAGGTAATAAAAACCGATACACGTTAAACAATTAATATAAATGAAATTAAAAACTCGCATCTGTATGTTGATGTTGAATTTTCCAAGAAAAACAAATAAACTATAGTAATAATTAATTGATTTATTGGTAGTGCTTTTAATTAGGGAATGATGAGCAAAAGGAAGTTTTCAGTTCATTGAATTTATGTTTCATAATAGGTGATGATTCGGATGGAGTGAAAAGGTTCTACTCAACGCATTTATAATGTTTTTTTTGTTGTTTCTCAGAGTTTGGGACTCGATCTCGAGTTTTACATATGTTTCATTAAACTTTGAATTGATACTCCCCTATGACTCGAAATGAAGAACTTGATGTTATAAAATTAAATATCCAAACTAGAGGTTTCAGGCTCCTTGATAAACCCCACCACACCGGAACCTAATCCGGTATCAGCATATTAAATGCTATTCAATTCAATACTTATTTTTCATATTTCATACCTACATCGGAAATAATCGTCATTTCATGCCACTTACCGATTATTGTCAAATAGCCAATAATCGGCCGATGAAATGGACGAGTCTTACTTTTTATGTAATTAAACTTTATGATAGTATGAACGTTTGATCAGACTTGGGGGCTACCCTGAGTTGTAGTTAAGATCACTAAACTTCGAGACCAAGACGATACCAAGACTTTAAGGGGCCGAGATGTAGAGAAAAAATTTGTTCTGTTTTTTTGTTGAGTCTTAATTTGGCTCCTTTGGTTTTGATCTCGACACTGAGACTGGATCTTCAAAATTGGGGGCTCGAAAGCAAAACAAAAAACAAGTTTAAGAACAACATCACTACTAAAACTACCCACTGTTCACGAATTGGACTCAAGTTACACCCAAGTCTCATTAGACGACAACTTCAGATTCAACTCGAAATCAAAAGACTTCTCGAGACATGTAATATATATATATATATATATATATATATATATATATATATATTATATAACTATAGCTAGGGACTGCCTCCCTTGTGTTTCCATGAGACCGATGATAAAATTACCATTGTTACTGGTGCTTTTGAGTCATTGACAAATCAATATAAAATTTGATGGACTTCCTTAGGTTTTTGTTGTTGAAGTATCTATCTACATACATAATATAAGTTGTATTATGTTGATAATAATAATAATAATTGAGTGGAGAGATTCTTAGAAATCATAAAATGAATACATACATAGGATAGGGAGAACGCACACTCCCACGTATTGAGACATTCGTTAGGTAATAATACCACTACCAAAGACAATATTGTACTCCATTATTTCCCATCGTTGTCTAATAGGAATCATAAATATTCATTTATTGTTCTATTCAAAGTCTCGTTCGTTCGTTTCGTTCCTTTCATAGAAAGATAGTATTAGTTGTAGTATTATTACTATTATGATTTTGTCAGGAACAGATATCTTTATTACGACGACAACTCCGGAGGCCAACTCTGGCTAATTGAAATCATACAATCATTCATAAGGCAATAATATTCATATTACCCAACTCAACTCTTTCACCTGGTCCCTTCTTACAATAAAAATTCCAGTGTCTTTTTTACAAGAAGAATCATACCACCGGTCAAGAAAAACTGTCCGTCCCTCTAATTTCCATACGTAAAGATATATCAACTATGTGTGTATAGGAGTGAAAAAAACAAAAAAAAAAAACAATTTGTTCTATCCATCAAAGGAGTTAAATTAATGAAGAACTACTCCGATATAAACATACTATAGATCATCCAATATTAAAATGCGTGAGAGACGTTAAAATGATTATTTAGTTCTCAAGTATTTTTTAACCTTTGATCTTTTCTTCATCAACAAAAAAAAAAATATTTCTTAAAGTTTAAAATAATGTTTAGATATTATTTCCAAATACTTTTCCCTCAAGTTTTTGACGTATTTATATAATATACATATATAATTCTAACTTTTTCTCCTACATAGCGACTCAATTTCTCTACTAATATAATAATTTAGGCGGGAACCATCATCCTTAGGAACATAAATAAAACCATCAACTTACATACGTATTCCTAACGTAAGATCAGTTTAATTCAAATAGAAAATTGTCATGGAATGGAATTTCCTCATGAACAAAGGTAAAAAAGGATTCTATGTATGTATGTAAATAAAATTCTTTGAACACATGTTAAAACCAAAACATAGGCAGCCTTTATAATACCTCAAAAAAAAAAAAATAATTTAAAAAATGGTATCCACTTTCCATCTCATTTGTGTTTCATAATAGAATGAGTTTTCTTTTTTCTTTTTTTTTTTGTCAGATGAAAACCGCGAAATCGCATTCGGATAAGAAGATTGTTCAAAAAAGAACAATGGGGGTAAAGGAATGTGGATGTCAAGGGATTGAAGGACTAGTGAGTGCTGGGTTTGACACGTACATACATACATACATACATACATGGGGCATATCAGTATATAATATCATGATGGTCTTTTTATTTCCTAGTCACTTTGTATTAATAAAACATATTTATGACGTTTAGCCGTGTTTTTTTAAGTCTTTTTTTTTATGTAATAATAAGTATATCCTGTGTTAACATATATGTACATACATGTGAGTCGAACACTACTACTACCCTGGGGATCAAAATTCATGCTTATATATATATATACATATATATGACTTAATGAAGACAAAAATTATGACCGGAAAGCAAAAATAGTATAATCAAATTAAAATTTGGTACATCAAATGTACTTATTATAACGATTTCCGGATTTCAACTTTGAAGCAATAAGTATTTTAACGAATTTTATATATTATAAAAATAATAATGAGGAATTAATTATATTTTGCATTTACATATACGAATACACATAGAAGTGAGTGAAATTCAAATGACTACGAATGCACAACCGTCATTATTTGTAAAATTTTTTTGAAGAAATTAACCACAGACTGTTGAGTTGAGTAAAAAAACAACAATGGACAAACAATAAAAAAATAGGGGTTCATTCAGCTTATTTTGCATTTACTAAGCCTTTATGGAATTTTTTTCCTCTTCCATCCTGACTCTCATCCATTCTCTAACGGTTCTTCCTACTTAGAACATGGATATATATACGTATACATATGATGTTTTCCCACAAGAACAATCTTTTTGAACAGAAAATGACAAATTCAATTCTGAATTATTATTTTATTTTCTTCACAAGTATAGATGGTCCAGTATTTGTTGGACACACTTTGATCAAATACCGGCTTTAAATACATATATTCAAATTTCTGGGATGGGTTGAGATCCATACAATATCCTACAATATCCAAAGGAAATAAGTGTCTCAGGCTCCATACTTAAATGCAAAAACCAAGGGCTCTACACAACTCCATGAAAGGAGCCTCAACAGGATTCAAAATTATCCTAGAAAAAAAAAACAAGATTCAAAATTAAAATGTAAAGCTTTAAAAAATCAAAACTCAATTCAAATTTTAAAATTTGCTCATTTATCTTTGCATCAGGCCCTGCATACGGTTAAACCGGTATTGATTGAGATATTCAGTAATGTTAGCTGGGTATTTTAAGTAATTAAGAAACTTTTATTGATTTAAAAGACTTTATTCTGCTCAGATACGGCCTTTCAAATACATGTTAATTATTATGGCCGATAACTTTTGTACCCTTTATATGCAATTTGCACCGTCTACGAAGGATTAATCCAAATAATTTATCAATGGAAATTGAAAAATCCAAAATATTATGTAAGACACATTTTTGAGAAAAAATCATCCATGCTTGCTTTTGTGTTGACGGGGGTCATATATATCTATTAAAAAATATTATGTTATTTCATCTACTCACACATGTATGAATTTATGTGCATGATTTTATAAAGAAATTTTCCAGACACATTCCACAGGCATTGAAAAAAGTTCAAATCTTGTAACGTAATCGTTATAAAACAGAAAGTATGTACATATGTATCTACAACCAAACCATCCGTGCCATAAAATTCAAATTAAAAACGCGTCAAATTACGTGAGGAGATATTATTTTATATGATTTACCACTAATGAAAACTACCACATCATAATGATATTAATATATCCTGTGTCCCCTGAGAAGATTCTCAGATCCCTTTACCCCTACTTTTGTCGTCAGTCCCCCTCTATAAATGTATAACTTGAGTTTTTTAGATCCTCATGAGAGAGCGATCCCTTTTACTACATATAAACAACCCATTTTTATGGGTACGTACATACATGTCCCCATCTGTTATTGAGTCAAAATCCTCTATAGAATTCGGCAAAATAACAAATACCTTCTTGATATTCAACTTATCATAATGCCATATTGTGTAATTGACGTGTGTGTGGATCATTCGGATTAAAGGAGTCAAATGAGCTAGGGGTGGGGACTTTTTTCTCCTCGATGCTATTCCAAATATTCAGATTAAGAGAGGATCTTATCCAAGTGTTTATGAAACGTAATCCTTGAATATGAATTATGTGATGTGAACCACTGTCACGCGTCTTTTCAGATTATTCAAATGAAAGAGTATACTTTTGATGGCAAGGAAAGGACCAGTCATTTATGTCTTGACCTATGAGATAGTGCCTTGACCGGTAATAATTTTAATGAAATATATTCTAAGAGCTATCTGTAATAGAGATGCAGTTCTCGAGATTAGCCTTGATCTTAAGACCAATTTGTGAAAGTTTTAGTATCAACCCTTCAAAAGTCTTGGTTTCGTTTTCAGGATTAAGACCAAAGTAATTCAAAATTAAAATATTTCATTTTGTTACTCTCATTATAAAAAAGAGGGTTTTTTTTTATGTTCTGGATCTCTCAAAATCTTGGCCTCATTAACTAAGATTTCAATCTACATCAGGTTTAAGAACATTCGGCACGTACATATATGTATGTATTTCACTCGCAGAGTCCTAGTTGACCTTCTGCACAGGGATGTTGGGTTATTTCTTCGCCTTTAAAGTACATATATATTGTTACGTACAAATTCGTTCCCGCACCCCTAGATTAAAAATACTATCTGTGTGCCTTTGATTTCGGTTCTCCAAAAGTATTGATACTGAGTAAAGTGATTTAAAACCAAAGGTGCATCTGGCCATGCTTCTCCATGAAAGTATCATTTTAGTCAATCTAGGGGGTTTAAACTTCATAATTCTTTTGGAAGCGTCAACCATCTCGAACTATAAGTCCTTTGTTTGAAGCACCTTGTCAATTGTCCAGACAAGATGAGGTTATTTTGTGGTTCGAAAAAAAATAATAAAGATTTTGCAAGAACTACCTCTGAATTACGTATCTAGAAATCCAGAAAATCTTAGTTTCTATAATTATTTTCTGGATGGTATTCATTGATATGAATACTCGCTTTTTCAATACCCCTTAAAAGGTATAAAACAAACATACATAATTACATTCATGATAATTATAATCAGGTAATTATAATTTATAGTGGTAGAAGTATCGACTTAATTGCAGAACCTTTAGGAATAATTGTCATCAAGTTTACATTTATATATATTTTTAATGAGGTGGATTTTACATTTAATTACCTAGGAGCTTATAATTTTAAGCTAAAAATTATTCATGCAAGTATGTGCTTTATTTGCTAATCTTGATGACATTTTGCAATTGGTGACTTTGATTTGTGCAGACTGCATATCATTGTGACTCTAACAATTACGTTCATACAACTCATTAGTGGCAAATTTAATGCCACAAAGCATGTTAATAATATTGTGTATCAAATATGAACCATTCTATATTATATATATATATATATAGTCATTAAGACATGGATGGCCTAGAGCGAACGAATTAAATACATATATTTATGTATAATATACCTACATAATGATACCATGGTGGAAGAATGAAGACATATATTTAATGGGACTCACCAACTTACAATTAGGTGAGATTCTCCTCTCGTAAGAAATGAAATGAAAACCCATTTCCCTTGGATATTCAAATTGAAATGAATCAATAAATGGAGCCGACACGGGATTAAAACTGATATCTTCTTTATAGTCCAATTTGACAGATTTGTCATTTGTTTCGTCTTATTGACTCTTTATGTGGAATCTAAAAATAGTTTGTATCGTATATATATATATGTATATATATATATATATATATATATTATAAGATTTCATCTGAGCGATGAAATCTCATGATTGAGATCCCTCAGCTAATATATATATATGGTTGTGGTAGAAATGCTTCTTATTCAATCCCAGTGATAATTCAGTGGAAGTTATAAATTTCATTTCTTTCTGTTTCAACAACAGAAGGTGGCGCAATTTATGACACTGAATAATAAATTACTACATAAGTACAATAAAACCTTCTTTTCATTGCCATGTTGTATAGTAATTAGTGATGAGGTGGATCTATAATATTGCTACGGAAAGAGCTTTAATGATTACCTACCTGAGTCAGTGATTAACAATATTTTAATTAAGCTGCAAGGAAGGAGTAAAATACAATTAGATCCCTTCCTGTACATAGCTAGATAGTAGCAGCGGTAGTGTGGGGCAACTCAGCACGTAATAATAACAAGGCGAATTGAATATAATACGTTCAACATTTTTATTTGACGAAAATCAATATAAATAAATGTATAGATATATATCATTATATAATATAACGTAGAGCAAGAAAAAAACGTTTCAACTCCTTCAATTACAAAGAATATTTAATATATTAAAAGAAAAAAAAAACACTGACAAAACATATTTATAAGAAATTAAGAAAGAGTTGACGAGAACTAAGATCATTTATCTAATGTTTGGACCACAATAAGTTATTCTAACTCACAGATACTATTAAAATGACTTACATGGGGAACTTAACAACTACTAAGTATTAAAGCTTGCTAAATAGTACGTATGTATCACAACAAATATTAAGAAAAGGAATCATGGATTGTGAATATCAGGATCCATTTTAAGAATTCATATTCATATAGGTAAATATTTTTTGGTTTTTCTTGTTGTGTATATCGTGTAGGTACGTTGTGGCCAAATGATCTTCCAATTAATTATAATTAATATATAATAAGTATGTAATAAATTAAATATATAAAGACGAATAATAAAAAAAACAACTAGAGATTCGCTCCGATAAATCTAAAAGGTTTCTAGTGACTTTTCTATGCTTTCTTGGACTTTTTAGAAGGCTTACGACAAGCCTCTGCCTCTTCTCGTAGTCGTAGACGTTCTTGAATCTTTTGACGAAGTAATGCAAGTGTTCTTGGACTTGCTCCAGTTCCAGGTCGTACGTGTCTTCCAGTCAATGCTCGTGGGGCTCTTTTGTGTCGTGGTTCGTCATCTGGAGAAGAGGCTGGGGATGATGCAGGTTCAGGATAGGATGATGGAGGGGTTATGTCGGTAGGTCGGTTTGTGACTGGACTACTTGTGGCGGATGAGGGTGAGGAAGGAGTGCTGAGGAGGGAACTGAGGTTGAAACTTGAGGACTTGATCTTTTGTCGAGCCTGAAATGAATAGACGATGATAAGTTGTTGGTGGATCTGAGAGTAGGTATATTATATTAAGTTATAATATGATGATGATCTCACCTCAGGTGAAGTATATGCTCCAAAAGGAGTTGGAGTTGAGTCTCCTGGAGTATTGTTATTAATATTGACTTTTTTGTTGACGATTTTATGTTCCTCTTCCTCACTGGATCGTCGAAGATTTTGAATTAATTGGGCATAATAACCATAGTAAAGTAGGGGATTCGTTTTGAATATATCACTGTTCATGAGAGCTGCAAGTTGTAGAAATCTTCCAGCACGAACGGATGGATCCTCTTCCTCCTCACTCAGAATACATGGAGACTCGGGATGCTTTCTTTTGCGAGAACTGAGTGGAGTAAGATGATGAATATGATTATGATGTTGGTGATGATGGGCCGCATTATTGGAGATTGTTGAAGAGGATGATGGAAACTTCCTATGAAGGATGTCATCCAATCTTTGTCTCTTCACTTTCTCTTCCCCTTCTTCGTGGTGATGTAAGCGGCCGTTGGAAGAGAGGTCTTGAGGTGAGTCATGACCAGAGGAAGAGGAGGAATGGGCTTTAGATGTGAGATCCATGGGGGAAATAGATCGTGGATCAGATGAAGACCCTCCACTGTCTTCACTCCTTCTTCGTTTAACAATCCTTTTTCCTAGATTCTGCGCTGACGCACCGCCGGCAAGAACTGCGCTGATGAGGAAGGGTTCTTTTCCTTTATCGACGACGACGGCCGAATTCTCTGTCGCACGGTCCTGCATCTTGGTTTCTTTATTTATGTACGACTATGCAATAGTAATAAATTGTTATATATTCTAGGCCTTATCACTCGATTCAATAGGGAACTGGAAAAAAAAACACAATATAAAGGAAACTTATTTTAGTTTGGGGGAAAAAAAGTCCGACACAACCCATAAGCGACTATAAACTACGACTGGCTCCTTAAACTGCATTTAGCGGTTTGATATAAAGACAGAAAACAAACAAAAAGGAGATTTAAATGCGTCCAGTTAATCTTATGGATATATTAATAATAATATGTAGTTCATTAATAGTATCAGCCAATAAATAGGATACAACAAGAACAAAAGTCAGAGTTTGAGTTAGTATCACAAAAAGGAAATGAATTTGCAAAATAAAATAAAATTATGTAAAAAGAACGACATTAAAATAATAATTAAAATATTTTTATGTCAAACAAATTATTCTATAATAAAAAAAGTACATTAATATTTTGCCCTTCGCTCAACCAACCAACCAACCAACCAATACCCTCATAGTACTCTCCCAAAAGCAAAAGAGTTAAAACATTTCATGGGTGATGTTTATTACCATTCATATCCGGTAAAAAATATATTCAAAAAACAAAACAAAACAAAACAGTGGATGATTGCTTAGTTAGTATGTATCAAGATCCTTTTTATTATTAAAGGAGTAAAACCCTATCTTGAAAATTTATATTTATGAATTTATAAATGTTTACAAAATATATCAAAAATGTATTCCAATTTCCGGGAAAAGGCATGCGATTAAAAACGCAAAGTAAAAAAAAAAAAGAAAAGAAAAAAGAAACTTGTTGAAATAATATCATGTATAATATTTTTTTTATATAAAAAAGGGAAATAAAAATAATATTATGGGAAATGACGCAAAAGTAGTGATGGCCTGATTTGTTTTTGTTTTGTTTGAAATATACATACAAAATATTTTTTTTTTTTTTTTTTTTAAAAAAAACATGTACAAATTAACTTACAGCTCCTTAAATTCCTTGGTATGATATTGATGAACTGACGATACTACTAATGAATGATTCAAGAGAGGATATTTGATCTTAAAGGGTCATATGACATAATAGGGATGGATGGATGGATGAATGAATGATGTATTCTCACTAAACTTTTTTTTCTCACTACCCAGCTTATTTGGTTCGAAGTCCTGACTGGCTCTGTGCTCCTCAGATTCTCAACTCTTAATGTGAAACGAAATAACAAGGATTTGAAAAACAAGGTTGTTGTTTCTCTTTCTCTCTTTTTTTTCTCAGGGAGGGTAAGACTGAGGGAGTGAGTGGGGGTAAAAAGGGGTAGATGAACTGCAAGGGAAGGGAAAAGAAAAACCTACATCAGCTACTACATCACATCAGTGCAATTGCACTCCCATGTTTTTGTTGCATTTTTCTTCTTCTTCTTCCTTCCTTTGACAAGCAAGCAAGCAGTGGTTCGCACGCCCGAAGGAATCAATCAGAATAATAATAATAATAATAATGAAATAGAATCGAGTCGTAATCAGGGGCCAACCGCAGCATAGTATAATAAATAAATAATAATAATAACATGGACATTCCTTATGTACCTACCTATTATTTTGTTAAAAGTAAAGGATACAATTCACGAAACCTCTTTTTTATATAAATAATTATTAATAATAATATTTTTGACAAATTTTATTTTTATAATACTAATTTCAATTTAATTTTATCAGTTTATTATGCAGAAATATAAGTAATCTCGTGGGAAAAGTGAAGGAAATGAGTATTTTTGATAAAAAATTGTAATTAGAGTGGGCTCAAATTAAATTTCATGCGTGATTCCAAAATAATTCTACAACATCAAAATTTTTTTGATCATCTGTCGATTTGTATACTTTTTCGTTAATGTCAATTGATTTACTCAAATCAAATTTAACCCTAGAGAATGTAAGTCCAATATTGGGCTAAAATCCCGAAATTGTCTTAATACCAGTTGAATTATGGACATTTTTTCATTCTCTATTTGAAAAAATAAGCTGAGATATACAATTAAATACAATATATTCAATATTACTTCTTGTATGTTCTTTTTTTTATATAGGTCCAAAGTTAAATTTATAAGTTAGACCCTTTTTTAGCAAGTTTTAGACCTTGAAACTCGGCTAACGTAATGTACTTATTTATGTGAGGGTTGAAATACAAAAATTAGGTTCATACCTAGAGAGCCTATTTTATTTGTGTCCTTTTCCTCGTTGTTGTTACTAAACACGTGGTTTTTTGAGGAAAATCATAATAATGAAAGAAAAAAAAATGTTTATTTTGAAACTTGTAAGAGACAAATAAAAAAACAAGATCCATTTTTTTTAGGGTATAAAGCAAAGAAGAAAAATTCCTTATTAAGGAATATTATTTGTTTTTTTGGGGGTATACCTATTAATATATATATATATATATATGGAAAAAAAAAACAAATACATACCTAAAAATAAAAATGTATATAATTCGGAAGCAAACAAAATTGATCCTTAAAAAGTATTTAAGAAACAATAGACATAAATTAATTTATTAGGTTTGTTTCAAGTGAATAAAACGCATATTTAAAGCAATTAAAAATATTATCTTACCTAATAATCATTATCGCTGACGTCACAAATTGTATCATACATCAATGTGACGTCATGTTAGGAACATGAAATTGACATCAAATTATTTGTATAAAATGAGCAAATTTTCATCAAAAAAAATCTAATGGCAACTTCATTCAATGACTTTACAAAATGAAAAAAAGACTATAAAATACGTTCACTATGGAATACGACTTGATGGGGGAAAAAACTCCCTCAAAAAAGCAACAACAAGAGAACAAAAAGTGATATTTGAATAAAAGCAAATTAATATGATGTAGTAAAAATTCATATGAAATGACAAGGTTTTTTTGCTTTTTGTTTTTAAATTAAGTTTTATTTTTAAATTGATTAGGACACAGGAAAGTAAATTAAATATGTATATCTTATCCCAGAAAAAGTAATAGCTAATGTATTGGCCTCATACATTAACTAAGATTATATGCATATATAATAAGCTATTTTTACTAACACATTAGGATCTGATTAATAATAAGGATTGATGGATTTTTGATGGACGGTCAAAATTAATTAAGTTTCATTATTGAGACATTCAAATCGGCGGCAGTAACTCAATAATTTTAAAGAAGGTAAGGGGGTTATAACTATCAAATTTGATTGTTTATACCTCTTCATAATGATGACGTCACACTCGATGGGAAAGGGAAATAGAAGTTAAATTCCCGTATTATTATTTTATTAATTGCATTGATACAAAGTTTCACATATTTAGTAGAGTCGTTCCTCGATATTCAAACCACTCTCCGGTCGAACAATTCCATATTCGACCAAAGAAAAAGTATCTTGACAAGTTTAACAAAATTACAGACCCTTGATCAGTTTTCCTTTGGACACAAATTATGGTCGCGTACTGTGGTTTGTAATGGCTTCAGTCTACATATGTGCATAACTTGTTGTATGCTCTCTACTCCAGTTAAGTCTCGAGTCATTTCTCAACATTCATGAATTTGAATCTTACAAGAGTTTTATAACAATGGATTGGAGCTGTTTGAATACACTTGAAAAAGGTGTGAATTAATGAGAGAGACATTAAACAAACAAATGAACAAATAAGAGTGTAGTGTCGTTCCGACATCATCATCTCATCCTTGTTTCCAACTACTCATCAGATGATTCGAGTTGTCGTCATTGTGATTCAAGAAGGAACGTATCACTCAAACCAACTCAAAAAAAAAAACAAAAAAAAAACCCTAAAAAATAAGTCACATTCCAAAAAAAAAAAAAAAAAAAAGATACCGTTTTAATCCATGGTACATTGTAAATCCACAATTATTTTAGAAATACATATGTTCTTAAAATAATACAATGGAGCGCTCCTACCCTAAGCTGGACCAAGGGTATTTATTCAATCAACCATCAAAATTAATCACTTGAATCTTTACTCTTACTTTTTAATTTGAGTACAAAAATATGAAAGTTGTACATGGGATAGAAAATAGTTGAAAATAAATAATATATATATATATATATATTTAAAATAATTCGCGCCAAAAAAATTTGTTTTGATGTTATTATTATATTTTTGAGTGATGAGATAAATTTAGATGATGACGAATACCTCAGCGTGAGATATTATGACAAGTTTTTTTTTCTTTTTTTTTTTTTTTCATGTTTTATTTAAACTGAAAGAAAAATGTACAAATTTAAAATACTCAATTGAATTCTTGGCGGGTAAAATTGATGTACAGTTATGTATCTAGAGAGTATTGTGTGCATCCAATATGGCCTGACCAATATTTTTTTTGTGAGTAGATGTCCCTTATTATTATTAGAAGAAGAAGGGAAAAAAAAGATTAATTATTCAATTTTGCTAACAAGTAAGCACAATGGTAGTTTGAACAAGGCCGTTAATTAGTTCCAGGACTATTTGAGAGTTAGTAATCAGCGCTACGAACCAACATTTTATTCTTTTTGTATGTATTTTTGCAGTTCATTTTATTACTAAGAGAATATTGGTATGAAAGCCTATTACAAAACTTGGAGTGATTGAATTCGGACTCAATATGACTTATTGATGAATAAATTACAGATAATTTAGTTATAAATGTTTTTGGGATCAAATGGCTTCTCTGCTTCTACGACTTTCATACTTTAGTATTAAAGTCAGAAAAAGAATTAACAATAGGCCTACCCACATACAACTAAGCAGCTATATATATTTAGTAGGGGTGATTTAATCGTTTGGATCCATTTCTATATACCGTAACTTTCGGGGTATAAAGTCAAAAAAATCACCCTTAAAAATTGTGGGTCCTTTTATACAACCGATATAAAAGTCAGACCTTAATTGATGTATGATAAATTCATACAAATTGGCTTTAATTGAGTACCTCGTCTTATCTGACGGTCGCCTTATACGTCAAAATATACGGTATATCAAACATTGTATAAATAATTGTTCCATTTTGATATCAAGGACTCTCAATCTCTGAAGAAAACAAAGCCCGGTCGTTTTAGTCCGAGGGGATTTAAGAATAGTCGATAATATTTACTCGACTAGAAGTTTAGCAAAATTGTTTGAAAAAGTTGGACTAGTCGTTGGAATTTTGGTTCGAAAACTACATATGTACCTCCTCCGTATGTTGGGCAGAAGGAACAGATCCATACCATTGAGCAAGTTACCTTTCAACAACTATCCAAAGTTATAGAACAAAACATTTAATTATATATGACGTTTTTTTTTAATTACAATTGAAGAGTCTGAGTAATTAGTTCCGCAGACTTATATAGATTGGTATCAGTGCTTGTATCATCACTAACGGGCTCTGATATCAAAACTTATATGGAATAACGGGGTATTATTGAATCTTTTTTTTTTTTTCAAAGTCATGACATTTTTCTAGATATTTTGAACAATTGTTTCCGTAGGTGTACGGAGCAAAACTCAACGGTTAGTTTCAAACATGTACCATGGGAACAGACCATCATAATAACGATAACAATAATAATTGTGACAAAAGTTTGAAATTAAGAAGAGAGAGAGAGAGAGAGAGAGAGAGAAAGAAACGCGGCCTTTACTTTGCATATAGCATCAATATTCTTTCTTATTATTTCTGAATGAATAATATGTAGAATCCATAGAAGCAATAGAGTTTAAATTATTATTATTATTATTGTTATTATTATAAAGAGTAAATGCTAGATATAGTCAAAGGGATTCAGGCGTGAAATTTATTCATAAAAGGACCACCCAAAAGAGATTTAAGCCTTTTTTTTTTCAAAAAATAAGTAAATAAATAAAGTCTTGTTTGCCCGAAAAAACAAGGTTTTTTTTTTTTGTTATTTCGTATTTTCGTTGTTTCCACTCATGTACATACATATGTATGTAAGTAAGTAAGTAAAAATAAAAAAAAAAATAACATGTTGACAAAAGTCTTAATGATTATTTCCATTTGACAGACATTTTAATGAATTTTTCTTTTTCTTTAAATAAAGGATAAATATAATAATATCCAAATATATATATATATATATATATATATATACGTATAATATAATTGAACCTGATGAGATCTCTCCTACTAAGAAATGAAACATGTTCATGTATGAAATTTCCCTCTCTCCTCAGACGTATGTACCTATTATGGAAGTATATATATATAGATGGCGTGATATTAGTTTTGATATAGTTAATGATTCCAAGAAAAAATTATTATTATTTTTTGTTCATTATAATGAACCATACGATTAAAAATGATGAGGATTCCACAAAGGCAGAGGAAGTTCTGACTATGGATACATACATACATAGATACATACATGATCTATGTACTCCAAAGAAGGGTTCTTCCATGTTGTCTGATGCATCAAGAGGCATGGATAGTAGCATGATAAAATTGTATACATATGTATATTAAGTAGAATCAAAACTACATATGAAACAAAGTCATGGATGATCGACGACGACCACGTGATACATTTCTGTATAAGCCTTCGACGATTTTCTTCCCTAGGAACGCTGAGAGTACCGTGAATTAGTCATTACTAGTAATGACTAACTACATACTCCATAATATCTAACTTTGCAACCTCCATGAATTTATTCTGTTAATACAATTAAAACAAGGATTTACCTACTTCAAAAGCGACATCTTGTGGGGGAAAATAAAGTCTCATTCACAAGGAAATATATCCAAGCGAACAGGCACGTCTGGCCACTTTGTTTTATAGCTTTGGGTAGGATGAGCGAAACCACTGAAAAGATTACCTTATTTTTATTTTTTTTGCAATTTGCTATACTCTCTGCTACTGCGAAGGAGGAGATTTGCGAGTACGAGGAAGGAATTTTTTTTACTCGTTCTCTCATTGGATATTACATATAATATATTATTTCTTTTTTTAGACTTGTAGGAAGAGAGAGAGAAAGGAAGAAGGTAGAAAGAAAGAGAAAGAGTTCCTTCTTTTTTCTTTTTTTTTTCCTTTTTCGTAACTTGTTGTGTAATGTTACATAGAAGAGGTTGTGTGATGAGAATGAATGAATGAATAAATATTAGGGAAATTTTGATCTCTTTTTGACAATTTTTGAAGAAATATTTGGTTTTTATTTAAATTAGTATTTCTTGAATATTTTTTAGTAAAAAATCTAAAAATGATAGGGCTCAAATTAGATTGTATCGTACAACATGAGATTCTTGGGGGGAGGGGGGTCACTCCTTTAGAATTGACAAAAAAATTATTATTTAATACAATAGTATATTGCTAAAATATGCATGTTTCTTTATCTTCAGCAGCCTCCCCTAGAATTTTCTTTCCAGTTACTGACTGAATTTTACATTGAAATAAATGTATGTTTCTTTAACACAAAAGTGACCCCATCAACATTAATAATTGCCAATGATTTGTATTTGTCAACGGCTGATTTGTTTACTCTGATTTTCGTTTGATTGTTGATTGAATCAAATCAAACTAAATACATCAGGACATAACCTTTTGCTACTATTATTTGAGTTAATAAAGAACAGTACAACAGTTGAGAAGGTTGACTACCAAGGGATTTGGGGCCTTTTGTGTCTCTTTCTCTCTCTCTCTTAAAAGGTTAAGTGAGTCAATAAAAAAAAAATACAAAATATATATGTTATACTATGTAATATAACTCTTAATTTCCTTACTCTTTTTCTGATTGAGAAACGGGGCTTAGATCTCTTGTTATTTATTAATTAAGTAATTTAGGGAGAATTATTCAAAAGTTGGATTGAGTGACGTGGGTTAATTTCAGGCCTTCTATTCTTTCTTTTTTTTTTTTTTTTTGAAGGAAATTTTGATATATTTGCAGATTGCAGATTTCAATTTGACCGCACTGTCAATGATGAATGATGTGATAAAGTCAATGAACTTTTTATTGTATTATACATATTAGTGGAGGGATGTAAAGGGCCTAATTTATGTATAAGTCTTCGTAATAAGGGCTCATTTTGAGTCCCGCCCATTTTTATTTTTATAGAGCCAACTTCTTCTTCTTCTTCTCCTCTTATTATAGGTATTAATGTTCTACATTTGTAGAAGGAAGAAGTTGTTGCACTCCTCACGCGATGAGCATTTTGATATACATACATACATACATAAATAAGTATGTATGTTCTTCCAGTACCACTCTTTGGGATCTAATAAGGGGGTGAAAAAATAAACTTTGTTTACTTCACAGAAATCACATCAAAGGGTGATTATTTTTAAACACACACACAGAGAGAGAAAGAGAAAAAAAAAACTCAGGGTGTATTGACCCTTCTTGCACTTCTCTTTTCCTTGTCTCTATGAATTTGAAAGAATTGAATTAGTTAACACTATTTACTTTTATAAGACTACATAAGTACATGAATGAAATGGGCCTATGAATATGTTACAGTACGTCATAAACTGCTCTTCCCCCTTCAAACACATATAAATATTTGATCGATCATCAACTCAAACTAAACAAAATAAACTCGTCCAGTCCATTTTATATTTATGTACATGTATATATATATATATATTATTCAATTTTATTATTGTGTTTTATACTTTTAATGACTAATTTTATAGATTTAGGGAGATTTTAAACAAATAAAAACCAACAAAGCTGAGTTTGCTTACTTTATATAGTTCTTTATTTCCCAATATCTTATTCCTTTTTCTTCAATTTGTACAATAAAGGTTTTCTGGCGTGATGACATCTTTCTGGAAGCATAAAGAATCAAACTTTTCTATAATAGAAGCCAGTGATACGACAACTGGTTATTCACAACTTCCAAACTTTTCTCTCCAAAAAATATTTTATCAAATTTAAATAATGGAAAGCCTATATGTGTGTGTATCCCTGGAATTTGTCATACCTTAGCTTTTAAACCCATGATCTAATAGTTACAAGAGTTCATTTGAGGATTCTTTTTTTTCATCATTCAAAAGCCATTGCATGAAGTTTTCTAAAGATTTTGTAAAGGAAATTTGGTGTTCATTTTGTCTTGTAACTAAATAATATATATTAGCAATTATTGGGTTAAATTTGGTTTAAAACGCTTTATAAATTTAGACTTATGTCTCTTTTTCAATTGAAGTATTCATATGTAATTTGACTAAAATAAGTATGTACCTTGTAAGAAATTAGAGATGAGTGAAACTACCTTCACTTAAGAGCCCGCTCCCCACAGATTTGAGATGTCCTATACTGACATATACTGTCTGTCTATTAATATTAGAAAAACAATTAAATGAAGGAGGAAGGAAAGGGAAAAACAATGAAAGTAAAAGTAATAAAAAAAAATGTGTTTACTCTCTATCCTTGCAAAAAGGTGATTGAACTCCCAAAGAGAATAAAAATAAACATTGATGGGAGATAAAAAAGAAAAAGGAAGATACTTCTTCTAAATTTAGTGTCCATCAAAGAGGGAAAAAACAAGTTATTTTTTTGTCAGTTTCACTTTCAAACTGATTCCTCCTGTCTATTTATAAACAGGAGGTATATTCCAACGCAGGGATCCAAATTTATTAAAATACCTATGAATATATGTAGGTATGGTAACATGTATACACATTTTATGTGGAGTCCAACTGATACAACCATTTATTATTTGGTAAACCATTTATGGCACAATTGATCAAAGTTGGCCCATTCATACTAATTAATTATGAAAATAAACTCCATTGGGCTCTATAAAAAAATGAATCCACGGTTTAAAACATTTTCAAAACAATTACATTACAATCATGTGACTATATTTGTGCTTTTGTCTGATTCATTTCACTGGTTGCCCAAGGTTTAATTTTTTTTTTTTTAATCTATCAATTCATTGATCATTAGTTTTTATAATATCTATTATTATCAAATCATCATCGGTATTGGTCCAAGTATGGTCGGAATACTCCCGACAATCATCTGAACATCAACTCTTTATATTGAAAAGATTAATAAGTATAGCTTGTGCCAATATATTTTCAAGTTTCTATACATATATATATATATATCAAAAAATCACCAAAGCCAATGTTGGGGACGTGTACATATATTTCCTCCTTAACTTTTAAATTTAATAACTTTGAGGTAAAACTAGACTCTAGATATTCTTGAGAAGTCGAGTCTCTCGTGTTTATACACATGCTATACCCAATGTGAATCGATATAAATAGGTATATAATAAAAGTATTGAGTTATTGTTGTAATTCAGTTGCACCATCATAAACCGGACCATTTGAATGATTGAAAGAAGAGATTTTTAATAGAGAGTAGTAATATGTTGTTATTGAAAGGATTAGCTTTGTATATGTACATATACATACAAAAAAAAACATAATAATAATAATAAAGAAACGGTGAGATGAAATGAAACGATAGCATCAAAAAACAATTTATTGTTATTATTATTATTATTATTATTATTATTAGACAATTAAAATAAAATGTTATACAAAAAATAAAACAAAAGAGTTATATATTTCAAAAAATTGACTTAGTTTAGTGTAGTTTGAACATTTCCTTTCGCTCTAATTCCATAGAGGATTGAATTCCGGAATACAGCACAAGGAAAATACTCATTTGCTCTTTGATACTCATTGAAAGGATCCGACTTATGTACATATGTCCAGGCTTCAAACCAATAAAAAAGTATATGTTGGATAGAAATGAAAAGAGAAGGAGTGGAGTCATGCATAGAGAATGAAATCGTCTTTGTCCTCTTGGTGAAAGGTAGGTATCCTGGAGGAGTAGGAAATTACATATGTACATATGTAGATAGATAAAATAGTGACTATGACGTGAGGTTCGTATATGTATAAATATATTTTGGTATATCTACGTCCATTCTTTGTATATATATATATAAGTATAAGAATATTAATTCTCATAATTAAGATTGTGGGTACAATTATTTTATAGATACATAAAATAACAGACGGTTCTTCTTCTTTTTGTGTTTTTCTTCCTCACGCAATGTAAATTATTATTTTATACCAAAAGGTAATGTATACATATAAAATAAATAATTATTGAAAAAAAAAAAAAAAAATTACCAGGAGCTGTGTATATTTTACAGACTTTGAAATCCGTTTTCCTATTGACTCAATTGAAACAGCCATAAGGTTCATAACACTCCAAATAAAAATGACTTTGTAGGTACCATGGTACATAAATACAAAGGCAAAACTGATGAATGAGGAGATAAACTTCATGAGCAGAGAGTCTTTGTATTCTTCTCGAATAATGGGTCTGTATATGTAACTAAATGATTACCAGGAAGAAAGGAACAAAAAGCGGTTGAACATACATACATATGTACAAGGAGCATGTGTGTGTTTAATAAACTCACTCTCGTATGAATAAATAGAGGCCCCTATCAAAATGACGCCACATGGCTGAGTAGGAATATATTCTTGCTATGCATTTGGGATGCTCTGGATAATCGATTCCATCCTCGAGAGCGAAGGGACGCGTCATGCCATAGAATACGACGTATTTGAGCATGAAAAATTGACCGTTCATATACGCAATGCCGCAAAGGAGCCAAGGACTACTTTTGAACAAGTAACTAATTGGGAAAAAGAAACATCACTATTATTATCATCGTCATTTTGAAATGAATGGTTTATTTTGTCTTAAACATTACTCTGGTTTTTGACCCATTTTGCCGTTGAAAAAGGTTCGTATGATGGCCTCAGTCAGTCCCCACCAAAATATGTAGCGCACTACTGACAAAACGAACTTTTCTACACGAAGACTTGTCCAGGCCTCATAATCTTTTTTCATCTATGAATTGGGTTAAAATAGTATTTGATTTCTGGAATAAAAGTTTAGTTTGGTGTTGGTTTTAGGGGAGGGAGCATTGTAGACAGAAAAGTGTTTGCCGAGGTCTCGCTTCCGTAAATATATTTTATTAACAAAATAACAATTTATTCAAAAGTGGATTTGTATTTATTTAAAATAAGTAAGAATTAAGTTTTATTTTTCAATTTAAAAATATCAGTTGCTCATCTGCCTTAACTGCCTAAAAAGGCCCCATTACTATAAAAGTCACACTACTTTATTTATTGATTATTCATTTTATATAAAGGTTAGGTCCATTTAATTCGCAGAATAGATCCAATAAAGCAAAATATATTATAGATTCTTAACATCACAAAGCAATAATGTTAAACGATCCTTGATACGATATAATTGAATGACTCTGTTATAGATTTTCTATAAAATGTGTATATGCCTTATACGGATTTGAAATTGGCTTCATATTAAACTCCTTATATGATATTCAAATATCAACAACAAACTAAAATGTATTTTGGCCTTTTTAGTACTGATTTCCACGTTTCCATGGAAGTCGGAGCATATAATTTGAAGGAGGTGGAGAGGCCTTCTCATGTACACATTACGTAAAAGGTAATAAAAAGATTATTTTATTATTTTTTAAAGAGTTAAATTGACCTGACCCCAACCCCAAATAGCATTTAATAAAATAATACTCTATAAAACCATTAATTCAAACTCAAATAACCATAATTGCGGTTTTTAAACTTACAGCATTGTAAAAACTCTTATACATGAAGAGTGGACTTCCCAACATTGATGGAATATACAAGAAGTATGCCATGAGCCGTATATACCCTTGAATGAATGAAATTAAAGGATGTCGCCCATCTTTTTCCATCCCTGGAACAGTTCCCCAAGAGACGTCCATCGTATACATTATTCCTCTCAGAAGGATCCAAGAAAATAAAATATAGAATCGAAAGAGATCTGCATAGTGTAGCTCCCACAAAATCCCCCATGGCCCACCCACTTTCAACTTGACAAAGTAACGCCAGGCACCAGCCAGAGCCCACACAAGAGCCCAACTCTTGATGAATCCAGTCAAATAAAAGGAAAATCCAATAATGTACAAAATAACTAAGGCATCCAGTCCGAGGATGTAAGCGTAAAATACTGATGACATGAGAAAATTGATCTCAAACATGAGCTATGTAAATTTCAAAAATAAATACCTATTTTATTTGTTTAAAAGTCACTTACGCCTTTATAGACTCGACGAATAAATTGACTGAGTATGAAATGCAAGCAACATGCTGGTAGTAGGCTCTTGATGATGAACTCGGATAGATTCATCCATTCCTGATCTGTTGCGTCCACATTATGTAGCCAAGACTTGGACTTCTTAAACACTAATTTAGGTATTTTATGTGTATTAATTCTTTTGAGTCTAAAAATGTGCAGACTCACCTCGTGAGTTTCTATATACTTCAAACACGGATATAATGGTACTACTGATCCATACTGAGAAGTAAAGCCAAATCTCAAATCTTGGGAGGTCCACAACGGTCATGTTGTTTGATACTCCTTTCAACGTTTATTAAAACATTCTCAATAATAATAAACATAGATAGATGTGTCAACAACATTAAAACTGCATTGTAATTTAATCCAACTAATGTCGAATTGAATAATAAGGACTTGAAATTCAATATCAAGTTCCATTGTGCTTTGATGTCATTAATAACTTACATTTGTTCGTTTGTTATTCGCTATACCGGTACTGCACGTAGAGTACCGGAGCATTGATGTATTAAAAACCGTACTGTACTTTACGGAAATTGGTATTGAAACTTGTACTTGTTGTAGTGCCATTACATATTAAAACATTGGTCTCCTGATGAAAAAAAGAATGAAAATTGTCTCTTATAGTAAGGAAAGTCATGAAATTGCCAGGAAATAATATTAACAAAAATAATCCAATGGACACCCTTTTAGGAATATGCAAGTGAATTGCTCTTAATGTCATTTTTGCTCAATATTTTTAGTCAAGAAAGTATCAAAATACCGGAACTAGTTTGAAAAAACTACAATCATGACAACACTACATAGCTAATATTCTGTTGTTTTGTTTTAATTTCAAAGGGTTCTGCTGTTGTAACATTTGGTTATTAATTTCTATTGTTTTATTTGGTGTATATCGTCCATTAGAACGGCTGTAAAAATATCAAGTTTTATTGATGAGTGTAATTACTCTTTTATGTACCTTTGGAGTGGTTCTACGTTTCAAATGTTCTCTGTTTATTATGCACAGTAGAACTCTGGAACTCGTCGCTAATTCGTTCCGGAAGGAGCGTCAAAAAGTGATGCATTCGAGTTTCGAATCAGTACCAATTAGCAGCCTATGACCGAAATACGAGCTGAAATTTGTTTACAAATGCCACGAGAGTCGACACAAACTTTTGTTTTCTAGCTCAGAGACAAAGTTTTTGCAACATTCTAATATTTCGAGTATTGAGGCAATCGAGTTCCGAGGTTATAATGTATATGTATATTGGAATTTTGTACAAGTTGTAACTTGTACAATACGTCTTATTTAATCAGAGTATTAATAACAACTACTTATGAGACATGAGTAAAATTCACAAACTTATTCAAAGTCGCAAGGATTAAAAATTTACAATAATGTATTTCTTTGTAAGCTATCGACTTTTTTACTTCCCTTCCCCAGTTATTAATGTTATAAACGTTCATTGGTTTAAGTCAATTTAGTTCTTATTAATTGGGCCTTTTTTTTCTATTTCTTTCTGTATGAAAAGTTGTGTACTACAATAAAGATATGACGTGACTAATGGTGCTTAAATCCTGTTCCTTATGACTTATAAACAAGCTACAGACGTCATACTTTAATAATAACACATAGGACATGAGCAAACTCATATTCGCAAGATGGAGCGTAATTCCTGAAACTACAGTAAACAAAGCTCACCCCCTACTGTATGTACTGCCACTTAATTGTTCACGTATAACTTATTCTTGAGAAATAGACCTCCAGTCCCTTTAACTATTTAATTGTGCCACAAAATACAACTAATGGTTAATTATATTATCAATTAGTATGCCGTTTTTACCAGATAAGTCCTTTAATATGTATACATATCAAGGAGATAATGAAGTTCTAACCATTGCATAATTGCTCACTTCACAAGTACCTATATACATTATTAATTGTAAATTGTTTCTTATCATTTGGTGCAAAATTAAACATGTTCATATTCGCAATGTATAAACATTTATATTTAATACATACATATTTTTCCCTTTATGTCGTATTTTTAGAACATCAAACAACGACTAGTTATGTAAATATATGTATAAGATCTAACCCAGGGAAAAGATGACAATATTTGCTTAGTTTGATAAGATAAATTAATATGTACGGTCCCACATACCTATACTTGAGGTTTTGAACGATGACTGCGAGAAAATAAGGGATAGATATGCGAGAAGGATAGCAGAGCATTGATTACCCCAGAGACCAACGGTTTTTGTATGTTATTCTGTACAAAAACCTACTAAATAACAGGAGGGGGGGGGGGAACGAAATAAAATTCAAAGAATCGTATTATTTAACTCGCTCATTCTGTAGTAATAACTAATACATATGATGACGAACACTAAGCCTTTTGATAATAACCCCTCCAGCCGTTGATGTGTTATTACCCATCAGCTGAAGAATGTGTGGTCTCCTGCATTTGCTGCTCTCTGTTCCTCCTCCTCCTCCTCCTCTTCAAGAAGCTGAAGAACAAACATATTTTGATATGGAATACAATTATTTGTGAATAATAATAATAATAATAATATATGGATAATGAACTATTCAAATTAATCCGATGTGTTTGTTGAGTTCATTTCTGACTGAATCGGTTAAAATTCATATGATGATCAACAACAAAAACGAGTACATTCTTATTCAATACATTTCAAAATGATGAAAGGATCTGCATCCCATCAATGTATATATCTCTCTATTGATTCTATTGAACTTCAATACGGGAGTTAATATGAACAATGATACACTTATCGATTAATTAATTATCATCCTCCACCATTATAATTAACGGATGGGTATTCGTTGGATATTTGGATTATTTCATTCTTGAATGAAACACTTGTATATATATATATATCCGAATGGTTGTTGTGTAGACTGTTTCTTTAATTAATTAGCCTCTATTCCTCATATTATTTATAAGTACATATCATTGACGTCACAGATTGAATAATGAAAAGAGTGTAGCACTATGTTGGAGGCAATTATGTTGTTCATATATATATATATATATATTTATTAAATAAAATGAACAAATTTCCCAAACGTTTAAAGGAAACTTCATTTAATGTCTTTTAAAAAAATAGAACTTGATGTTAGAGAGAGGTTGAATAATATTTGAAGTAAATCAAATTTATACTCGTGGGTATTGTAAAATGTATTAAACGACCATATTCTTATGTTACAAATTAATTTTGTTCTTGATCGGTAAGGGACAGGATAAATGGAGAGAAATATCCGATGCCTGCAAAATTAATTGTAAATTTTTTTCCTACACCATTAAATTTATAAAGTTCTAAATTAATCGACAAAAGGCCTCAGTTGCCGATTACTAACAATATTTTCCCTACAAAGCAATATCCAATTTTTTTCCCCCAAATAAATAAGATACAAAGTGTTTAATTACTTAACCAATGAAAATCCAAACGTGGACCATTTCTTACGATTATTACGACATTTGACATTACTTTTAACCCTCATTTACTCTTAACAAAAACTAAAAACTAGCATCAAGTATTCCTACACTTTAGCCGCACTGAGCATCAACTAAATCCACAATTTAAGAATTCTGGGATGTAATTTTTCTCAAAATTTTGACTTTGCTACGGTAATGTAGGGTAACTATGCAGACAAGCCATGCTTGGACAATTATTTGATCATATTTACTGGGATCTCAAAGGTTAGTTTGAAAAATAAACCGGTCGATGAATTTGTTATTGGCCTTTTAACCCCCTTACTAATTGATATCCTGCCCCAGCCCTTCCATATCGGTCCAACACTAATAACTAATAATAATATAATTACAATAAGAAATGGTCATTCTCAGTCTATTAAGATGTCAGAGAAAAGCACTCACAACCTACAGAGGAACTGCCTTCAAAATTAACAAGCGTATCTTATTCATGGCTAGATGGATCGAGTACATAATTTTTTGATATGATTATTAGAAACAAAGGGAGGGAGGTAGATAGGTAGGTAGGTCCTTTGCTCTCAAAGTCATGTCTACCAACTTACTTAATAATCCTTCATCATCATTGAAACAACTTCCTGTCAACACCCTAACCCCTCCTACATACATACATAGGTAGTCATGTCTCCTCAAGGCTGTAACTAGGTATTTTTGTGACAAAGTTTTTTCCTCACCACCGACGACCTAATAAGTTTATTATAATTATGATCAAATATGTGAAGTAATTTAGGATAGGAGAAGATAATGTGACTTCCCAAGTCCTAAAGGATGTACCCGTTGTGAGAATAATTTACTTCAAAGGTTAATTACATACTTTATTTGAGTCTTAAATGTACACACATAATATGTAGTATAATATAACTTTAGTAACTCTATAGTTCTATAAATCTTTTTTTAGGTAAATAGTAATAATAATTATTTGTAGATCGCTTTCTTGGTGCTACAATTTCTTGTCGCATCTTGTGTTATCTACAAATGAAACATAATATTTTATGAGGGTCTATTGTAATGAGGTACATACATAGCTCTGATATTTAGACTCAAGATTTGCTCATAACCCTATGATAAATTTACTACATATATATGTATATAAATAATAATAATGTCAAATTCAAGATTTAGCCTACAGTTAGAAATGGATTGAATAATATTAATTGAAAATGAAAAGGAGGTTAATGAGAAGTGCTCAAAAAGAGTTAGAATCTGAAGAATGAAAGGACTCTGTATTTTGTTGTTCTAAACGTTGATTGGTTGAACTCGAATTTGTTTTTCTGGATCATTTAACAGTTATCTACTATGAAATGAATAAAATGAGGAAAAATTGGCTAACGATGTTTTTTTTGTGAAGGAAAGGTTGAGAGATCGCATCAAATTGTGTTTAGCCAATCATAAGCCACTGCTTTATTGTTTTTAAAAGTACCTTTTGTTTTTAATTCATCATATGAATTCCTTAGTTTATCTAATATTTACGTACAAATTGAAGTAAATTATGCATTGATTTTAAGGGCTATATTGCAAGTTGACGTTCTCATATTTTGTAAGAATCTCTCAATTTAATAAATTAATTACATTGAGACTTCAGACTAGGAAATGTACAAAAATAATAATAGAATTTGAAGTTTTTTTTATTTTTCCATCAACTTTTTAGTTTTTATAGAATTGTCATTTGAGAAAAAACTCCTGCTCAAAAGATTTTAGGAAGTACCTTAAATAAGCAAAATAGTATTTTTTTATTCAAATAAATTAAAAATTGAGGACAAGAACTGACTACAAAACAGAATTCGCTGTAGGTATATATATATATTTGTAGAATGAAGAAGACGTTGAATAATTGGATCAGTTAGTAGGTATATAATTAATTCAATGAAAATATAGTTTTGATTTAAAATTGAGGCTGAATTCGGGTCGAAAATACGATTGATCGATCTAGGGGATTCAGTTGAGATCAAATGATCTATACGAGTCTATGTAGAAGCTAACATTAAAACGGCGGCCTGTGACACACTGTTTCAAGGCTAGTCATACATAAAAAAGGTCATTAGAAAGGTCATTATTGCCCATATTTCGTCGCTGTTTTTGTACCAAGGATATATATATATATATGAATGTGAATATAAAGCCAAATTCAAATAAGAGCAAAATCATTTAAAATCAACTTTTTGTTATAAAATATTTTTGTACTCTACAAAAAACTTCCCATAAGATCTATATTAATTATCCAAATAAGTGTAATTTTTAACATCACTATAAGAAAATGGATTTCAAAAATATCTATGTATGTACCTAGGAAATTCATCAAAATTCACAAATATGTATGTATTTAATAATATATTTTTAGAACTTTTTCCTATTGAAATGGTAAAACGCATATAGAATAGTAGTGTTAGTTATGAAAAACATTCAGGGCAGTACCTGTAGCTAATTAATATATTTATGTGGCAAAATATGTTAAATAGTTTCGTACATATCATAGAAGAAAACGGAATGAAAATCAAAGGAAATTTCCCACATATAAAAGTGACCAAATACCGGGAATATGGGAAACAATCATTACCAGAAATGCTTTTCTTACCATCTATTACATTCAATTCCATGCCTCTTATTTTGAATGTTAACTAATGTGTCAAAGAATAAGAAACCTTTCCACATGTTCTTGTTACTCTATTGATACATATTCGCTCTGTTTTGGAATTTGTGTGATTTTAACCAGTTTATGTAGCCTTTTTTTGGATAATTAATTTATCATGTGAAAATTATCAATTAGACAACTTATTTTCCAAAATAAAGAATACAACGATCAAAAATGTTTCACACCATCACTGAACTCTAAGCACAGTATTATTCCATGATGCTAGTTTCGTATATAAGTAGGTGACATTTAAAGGTCTAAACCGATAGCCAAATATCTATAATGGAAAGGATATACAATAGATCCCTGGAACTTGACACTAATTTGTTCTGGAAGGAGCATGGAGAAGCGGTGCATTAGAGTTTCGAATCAACGCCAACTAGCGGCAAGTGAATGAAACACTGACAAAAATCAAGTGACTCGGATCGGATTCCAAAGTTTTGTTGGAGAACAGAAGCAAAGTTTTATTGAGGATTTGAGTCAAACATCATTTTCGAGTATTGAAGCGGTCGAGTTCCAGAGTTAGAGTCAACTCTATGTAGATAATTTTTATTTTATTAAATTTTTTTATTAAACGATATTATTTAAGTTTTCAATGACAAAAGAGAGATCACATGACCTGGTCAGTTTTAGTGTTATGTTTTAATAAATAAAGTAAGAACAAATTGATTCGTGTTTTTATTTTTTCAAGCTAAGATATTTTGGATCTCTTTCTTTTTTTTAATTTCGATTTTTGTTTTTAATCAATTATTTTTAACTTTAGGTCAATTTTCAACATGCACTTTATATTTGGACATTATATGAATTTATAAGGAAGTACCTGAATGCACTGAACAACATGTAAAAAGAAAACATGTCCTGGCAAAAGAGTACAAATAGTCACCCTTATTTAATGACACAATTAAATTAACTATTTTTTATTTTACATGTTGTTTCAAAGCTCGAATATTTGTCTAAAAATATGCACTTAGCAAACATTTTCAAACAGTCTTACGTACATAATAATTTGTGAAAGTTAGATGTCGCTAGTTTAATTGAACATAACAATTTCATTAGAGAATTATCATAGGGAAGAGGTTCTTATATTTTTAAACTTCTTATAGTTCCGTTTATATTAATTCTTGAAAACAACCCCCATAAGAATTTTTCAAAATTTTGCATGTGCATTTAATGTTAACAGTGGTATAAGGTTTTTTTTGTACTCAAGCAAAGAAATATTGTTGTTTCTCTCCCTCCATCTTGGTAAATTTAGGCTTATAATTAATCTCAGTATCTAAATCAAAGATGATGAAGGGGAATTCATACCAGAAAATTGATAGTAAAATATCTATTAATGAATACATATATTTTTTTCAGCAATTATGTGTGTACTTCAACTTTGAATAAAGGATTAATTTTTTTCTTTGACTAAATCAAATACTTTTTTCAGCTGATTCATTTTCCCAAAGTCAAAATTTTGTCTAGAAATATAACAAAAACACATGAATACATATAAAATAAATTTCATTTTAGTTCAAATTAAATCTTCCACCCACAACTTTGGTTATGCATAATTTGGGATAAGTTAGAGGTCAATGTAATTATTAATGAGTCATTATAATGACCTTCAAATTGTATAATATATAATTATAATAACAAATAAAGATTTAGAAGAAATGTTTTAAAAGTAAAGAGGTTGTCGTGTTTTTAGACTCCTTAAAGTTCCGTGAATATCAATTTTTTCAAAATACAACCCACAATATTTTTTTTCATGTATAAGTAATTGGGGGCAGTTGCAACAAGCCCTTTTTCTCAAACACCAAATAAGCTATATCCATAAAAATTAAACCAAAATGATACATTTTATAATAAGCATCATTGTCTTTAAAAAAACCAAATACTTTTATCAACTGAGATATTTGAAAAAAACTGATTTTGTGAGGTAAAATAATTTTTTTAAGGAACAGCATTTTTGTCATAATAGATTCCATTTTTCATTGTTGTAATTTAAATCATTTCAATCAGTTATCATAGATTCTTCTGTAATTTATAAAAAATCAAAAGAAATGCATTTAGGAGATATTTGGGAAAGTGTAACGTTCGGTCCAAAGAAGTAAGTTGCGAGACTGTTTCGGATTGTTTTATATCTACTAGACACAAATTAGGGTTGGCGTGAGAGTGTGTCAACTCATCAAAGTCATCAAATTTATCCCAATGGATTAAAAAGCTATTTATCTTACCAAGGCTAATTTTCTTAAATTTCTAAATTGAATTCAATTTTTGCAACATTTGACGAATCGTATAACAGACTGTAATATATGTATGTTGTGACAAATTTTGGTACTTTTAACTCAAGTTTGCTTTTAGTTAGTGAACCAAAGACATTAAATGATGCAACTGTCCACAGTATCCCTTATAATATTTAGAAAACAGCTTGTATTCACCTCAAGGTCGGCGTCAAATGATGGGCTAGGTTCATATATTTTCAATTCCTTATCTGTGGTCTAAATTTATGTAGAAAAAATGTTAAATTATCACCTTATATCCCTAAAGGAAATTGTTAGTTAGTTATTTGTCCACTTGCTCATGAAATGCTGACTCTGGCCCTGCCTTATACTAAAAGAAACATGCAAATCATAACCGGAGACAATTCTTTGTGATTAAATCTTTGAAGTTCATTATTTATGGGATAATAAACATAACTTCATAGTATTACGTCATTTCTTTTATAAATTCGAAGATCTGTAAAAAAGAAAATGTCTCAAAAGCTTGGATCATAACTTTTCTATTTTGTTGAGGTTCAACCTTGAGTTTACGTAATACTTTATACTTTAAACCTACACCATCAAATACCGTAAATAGTACAAAATTCATAATGAATTAATAAGACATGGGATAAATTGTTTTGGAGCCCACACAAAGTTTTTTTTTTTAGTTTTTTAAATCTTCCGCTTTCTATTTATTAGAATTATTATTAACATATACCGGTACTTAAATATTTATAAGTTATAAAGAGAGGCAGGGATAGACTTAACTGTACTTCTTAGCGTAATAGATATTAAATCAAGGTTGTAAGTTCCATAGCATCGACTCAACTGAAGCTACAATCCTAATATAGTATATAGAAATATTAACTTTCTCTTCTTACAAGCAGACTTCATTTTAAAATTTCAATTTTATATATTATTTAAGGTAAAACATAAAATTAATGCTTTATTCATACAAATAATATACTTTTATAAATCTCAAACAATAAATATCATTTATTCTTTTAAAAAACAAAATCTTATTTCATAACAATGATTGTTAAAATACACATATTAGGACTACATGAAATCACATATTCATTAATTTTAAGTTACACTTTTGAAACAGATTTTTTTTTAAATTGTAAGCAACTTAATGAAAAGAAGCAAATTCTCTTAGGTTGAATATCACAATCTTATTATGTACCTATCTATTAAAGTGATGAGAATATTGTAATGAGAAATCGTCAAACAAATTAGTCAATCACAACAGTCTTTGCAAATGTCAAATTTGAAGAGTAAAATGTTACTTTTTTTTTAAATATAAAATAATACAATAGTAAGTAAACAACTTGAATAATTATAATAAGTCAAAGAAAGGATAATAATATATAATGACTTCATTAGGATTCCATTGTTCAAGGCATTTTTTTGTGCTCATTTGTAGCATCCTTGCTTTTATGTCGTTACTTTTTGAGGAATCATTGCACTAACTTTACCCGTAATTTTAGAGCCAGAGGGGAAATCGGGGAAAGTCTTACAGTCCTCCAAGAGCTCAATGGTTCCGTCCGAGAGAATGTTTAAGGGATAAGCTAAAAGTTGACCAGGAGTTTCCTGGAGAGCTTCTCCTTTATACACTTGCCAGTTGTATAAAACCATTTCCTTGACACGAGTGACACACTCTAACGTTCCTGGATTTACAAACACATCCTCCCTTGCTCTTAGATGTTCGTTCCAAAGTGACATTCTGAACATGTGAACGTCTCCATATGGACTTTGTGGGTTGTGGGCTGGCTGCCACGATCCAACAGCAATTTCAGTGTCACGAGTACCGGCCATAGAACGCTGATTAATGTTGGCACTCCCAACCAGTACATACACATCGTCAACAATAAACATTTTGGAGTGAACGTAAATTGGAAAACGTAGCGTCTTTCTAAATTTGGATGCCATTGATTCTGTTGGAGGCTAGATAAATAGACAATTAATTAGTATGATGGCATATTATTTTTGGGGTGCAATTCTTAATTACATCTAAGTCATCTAGATGAGGTCCAGGAAGCTCTCTTTTTCCTGGGCACATAATAAGGAGCCAATCAGTTGGATGGGTTCCTAAGTGGTCAGGTAGTTGTGCATGTTGGAGTGCTTCACCAACACGAGTATACATCATTTCAATTGTACGTGTTTGCCAATACAAAATTTCTTGAATTGGAGCCGAAGCCTTGAATAAAAGGAATTTATTAATGGAGAAAATTCATGTTGGTATGTTTATAGATGAATTCAGCAGAAGTCTTAAGGATACTCAGCCGAGATCATTAAATGTGAAAAGTTAAATAAATCTCAAATAGTTGCAAAAATGTGGAAAGCAATGAGTAGAAATAATAATTAAAATAAACACCCTCTTAAATATCTGATAGAAAAAAATTACTTTCTTTGTAAAGGATAAAAAAACGTGTTTACAACAGATTTTTTTTTTAAATTGACATTGTAAACATTTGTATGGAATTAATCATTCTTATGACAAAAATACATTATTGAAACAATCTTATCAAAACTTACAGGATCTCCTTCTGGAAACATGGGAATGACAACATAGGCACAAAACCTTTCACCCGCATAGATTTTATCAACTACTTTTTGGGCAATTTCTCTTGGAATAACATGATGGCAGTTGACATCATTATTTGAGTTCCATGCATATGCAGATCCAAGGAAATATTGATTCTCAAAGTACAAAAAATTTTCAGCATTGCGAATCATTTGAATATAGGCCTGTGCGATGCTTGCCTCAACTAAGCGACCTTTTTTACTATTCATGACTTCTGTTCTAGAAGGATCAAATTTAGCCGAATCCGATGTTATACTACGAAAGAGTTGACAGTTCCAAACTTTGCTAGGGTCCACATATGGAGCTGGAGCATATATGTTAATGTCATTTGTATCAATGGGTTCCAAATGACCATACTTTGTTCCTTGTTGCATCCATCTTTCATAAAAATTGATAAAAACATCGTGTGCAATGGGACCCTCAACCTTGCAATGGATATCATGCCAAGGTTCACGGGGACCTACAAAGAAAATATAAGAGCCATTCAAAGACAATGGATTGGAAGTGAATTATCACGATATCCAAAGTAAATAAAGATCACAGCAATAACTATATAAAAAATACATTACTAACCCTGAGATGGTGGCACAGTTCCTGCATTTGAATTTCTAAAATCTTCACTATGCTCATTAGTCAGTGTTGAATATAATTCATGATCTGGTGTGTCCCAACGTCCTCCCGTTAAATCAAGTCCACCAACATAAGCGATTAGCCTATATTCCTCAAAATCGCATATGATAGTTTTTTGATGGTGAGTATATGCACCTGTCGCAAACTCATTCTGACAATAAAAGATAAATTAATTAAAGAACGATAATAAGCACAGAGTATGAACCTGCAAAACATCTGTCAGCTCATTGATAGATCCCAATTCTCTTGGGGCTAAGGCACAATTAACTTTTGTATTTTTGAAAAAATTATAGGTCTCCATGTCATGAGTACCCATTACACCTTTCTCTCCAATGATATCTCCAGAAGTCTTTTCTGACCAAACCATGACATACACTTTAACTCCTTCTTCAGACTTTCTGAGAAGCAAATCTCCTAAGGTTCCATTATAGATATCTTCTTTGTCAAAGCCTCTGAAGAGCTCCAGTTTATGCCACACAGCCCATCCAGTTATACAAATAATTTTTTGTGCACTGGCAATGGAGTGAAACACATCCGTCCAGCAGGATCTTGGCTCATGCTTCACACCATCAGGGCCCATTAAATTTGCAAAAACAGGCATGTCTCGATAACAGTGAGCATCTTGATACAAAGTTACATTACAATTACTTTGAAGAGGAAAATATGAATCCACTTCATATGTTTTATTAATACAAATCTTTGATACGTAAACAATCCGGAATCGTAATTGTGCTTCACCCTGCGTTTAATTCACGATTTATGAATATGAAAATAGCAGCATGCTCTCATTTAAATATAACCCTTTGAAAATGTAATAATAAAATAACACTAAAATTAAAAGTAGAAACGATGTTAAAATTCCACAACAATCAACAAGTTGAAATTGTTGGGAGGTTCAATGATAAATTTGATAATTGATACGAAAGAGACGCATGCAATATGCAACTCATGTGTCTTGTCTAATCTAAACATGTAGTTGAATGGGACAAGTGATAATGTGTCAACTACCAGTAAAAGCTTTTAAATTGCATGCTAAACGCATATAAAATAGTAATGGATATGGCATATCAAATATGAGGTCCACTTATGAAACGAGCTGCTGCTATGATCATATTCGTGATAATTGAATTGCCTGTGGATTTCCACTTTTCTTCATGATCTGGAACCAACCCTCTCGTGTATCGCCATTGAGGAGCTCCCTCGTAGACAGACGCACCTCCCCAATAAACTCAGAATAGGCATGATCCTTGTCACGGATCTCAAAGACGAGCTCTTCAGCAAAATGGCAAACCTCAACACGATATGATTCATTCCAAACTGGGGAGAGAGAGTTGAGGATAACAGATGTCTTGGCAATCTTGGCCTTTCCAAGCTTCACATCCACGAAGGCATCCGTTAAATCCTTGTTATCCACGACTTTAGCAAGCCATCCCTCCATATCAGGGAGATCTACAGCCTCAAAGATATCAAGGAGGATGTAGCCATGAAGGAACGTGGATGTTGCGTAGGGATCGTCCATCTTCATATGAGACATGACATTCTTAGCTTTCTTCTTTAGAAAATTCATTCTCTCTTCCTCCTCTTCCTTCCTCTTTATCTACGCTTCCTCCTTTAAAGTTATTACTCGTTATTTTATTATGTAATACAAATGAACGTATGTGACGTCCTTCCACTCCACTCCTCTCTCACTCACACTCAACAACAAACTAAAATATTGTTAGAGAGATAAAAGATTCATCTACAGGCTAAAAGTAAACCTTATTTTTATTTCAGATAAAAAAAAAAGCTATAAAGAATAAGCAGCTCGCATCGTTGTTAATATAGGTGTATAACTTATACAGCGTAAGTGACTATAGCCTATAAGTAACTATGTCTATGACTTTTAAGTATATAGTATATATTTTGGATTGTTTTTGACGATAAAATGCAGGTCGGTTTATATATGTATAGTAAGAAAATTACAAGAACTGCATGGATAGCAGCAAGTTCCCGGGGGTTCCTTTCCCTCCTGCATAATCAGGAATTTTTTAGCAATTGCGCAATTCAACTAATATCTTATATAGACTACTACATCTTGTCAAAACAATACAATGCTAATACAATACCTGAAATGTTATCAAACATATAAAGTTAAACAATTATTAATAATTAATCAACAGATATCCGAATCAATACATGGATGGACTCATATAGCAAGAATGTATATACTGCGTAAAATAGTATTTAACAAAACATTTGAATACAGATTTGTACAACTGTTGATAGATTGATTTCTACATGACTCAATTTCACTTTATACTAGCCTTGATTTATATACTGCTACACAGCTCATGGTAGCTCTGAATTACATACATTTATCATTTGAAGAGTGAAATTTTGTATTGCCTGTGTATCTAATGAAGAGGATAGTCGATATAAATATTAGTATATTAGTATATACAATATTTACGTAGATAACAGTCACATGTGCTGCTGTTGAAAAGAGAGTCCCGGCTGCGATCATTCACATGCACTTTCTCTAAATGCTTGATAAACACACGCCTTATACGTAGATATTTATATATATACATACAATACTGTAAAAAATGCAGACGAATGTAGGACTTGAATAGCAATGAATTGATAGTGTATTTATAATTTAAGAATGTTGCTTCATGGCGGGCGATATGTTTCGTTTCATAGTCTCAAAGTGAATGTATATGATATTAAATATAACCCATAAAAATGAATGGGATAATGATTCATATTTATGTATAATGTTAAATGTATATAGGCACAAGTGAAAACTGTTTGTTGTCGTATCAATCAATACAAAGGACTATGAGAAGGCAATATAGAGCTAATAGGAAAAGTTACATAACTTATTAATTGTGGCTTGTGAAGAAAACAACAGACAGGGTATTCCTTCCCTTCACCAGGTATAGGTACTATTTGCTATTTTTTTGGTGACTAAACGTAGAATGATCTAACTATAAATAAATGAATATAACTTCTACTATTGCTTATGACAATGCTTACCTACCCGCATTAACTATTATAATCGTATCTTAGAGAAGGGGTAGATATGGATGATGGATCAAAGAAGGACGACAAAGGTTAAGAACTACTGTTCTTGACAATGAAACTCTGCAAATGCACCATTATTTAAGAAACTTTTTTAAATTTTGTTTCTTATTTGGGTGTACAATCTACATAAAAAAAAGAACTTTCTCATACTACAAGTAACCATGGTGACTAAGAGACTACCTAGGTTTGGTAAAATTGTAAAACCATATTATACTCCAAGGTAGCATAAAAACAATATTCTGGAATTTCTTAATTTAATTCATAAAATAGGAGGAAAGTAGTTGATTCTTCAAAGGAAATAGTAATACGACTGAATGTTATTGTTGATTGTTTTATATATGTAGATAGACGTGTGGAGCCGAGTTGGGGACTTGAACTACCAAGACTTAACAAAATGTTAAAGAATTTAATATTCGAGTTGTACTTTGCCTTTAGTGACTTGCAGGAAACGTATACATTGTTATTATATAATTCAAGTCTAATTCAAATCTAAAATAATTTATAACAGTTTTAAGGATCTTGGTAAAAATTCTAAGGCAGGTATAAGACAAAAAACACATAACAGTAGGACCCTCTCCATTCAAAACCAAAATACTGATGGTGATCTATATAGATGAATTTTGAATCATTAACCTAAATTAAAGTAATAGAATTTCCTTTTTTGAACCAAGATTTAAGGAACCAATAGATTCCGTATTAAATTTATTCTTGACTATAGCCTTATTTAGAGGCTTTATTATGAGGCTAATTTTTGATGATAAATTGTTTTGGGCCCGAAAATACTAGAAAACACTTTACACCAATTCCGGTTGTTACATGTTTTAATAGTCCCTTTGTCGAGAAAAAATGATATTTTTAAGTCCATAAGTGACTATTATTAATCATCCATCGAGGTGTTCTTTGTTATTGAGTTGGGCTCTAAACAGGCCTATATAAATTGAATTTTATAATTATGAGCTATAATTTTTTGTAACGATTTTTCTATTGCCAAATAATTGTTATCTATTTCCCTGTCGTTAACCTACACCAACTAAGACCTTTTGGGTAGGTAGACCAAAACCTTTTCCATATCACAAGTGATTTAATTCTCCAACTAATCTGAAAGGCGAACCAGAGGTATTTTTCCTTGCCATTATTAGTTGGCATGGCTTCTTTCAATACATTTTGCCTATCTAACGCCTCAGATATTCAGAATTGTCTCATAATCCCTTCAACTTTCCTAAGTGTTATCTTTGAGATGCAAAATTTTCCATGGCGTCCAATAAGGGACGCATGATAATTCCTAATACATCATGGGGACCGTACATTGTGGAAGATCATGCTGTATTTGGTAATAATTTTTTTAGCCCAGAATTGAGTTGTGGAGGGGATAACACATCATGCATTCCTGGAACTATGCTTAGGTTTTTAAGGACAAAGTCCTCAAACTGACATTGCCTTAAATGGAACATTTTATTTATTTTAATGATAAAAGGTTATGTTGTCATAATTCGAGTTGACATTAATAGAGATTTATGCTATAATAAAAATAAAACATCAGATATGACATGGACTTATTTTTAGAAATTCTAATTGAATTATAATATCTAATCATGGGCAAAATATGAGATAGCGTCGAGTTTAAGGAAGAAAAGTAATGTATCAGTTGGTACCACTATCTTGATAATCCATTTGAATTTAGTCCTCTCTGTATCGTTGAGGCAGAAAATTGCAACAATTATAAGTAGTTCAATTTCCGATTATTAAGAAGTCATGTTAAAGAAAGTGTGCCCCTTCTCTTGGATTACTGATAATTCAAATTCGTGTCAGTCATCTCAATTTGAATCAGTTATTGAGTATAATTTAATACTGTCAAATAGTCGATAATGTTAGCGATATACTGTAATTTACCATGTATAAGAGATCCTTTTTTGCTCAAAATTTTCACTTTAAAAATAGGGGGGTCTATTATACATGAGAGTAAGTCTTTTTAGCACCAGTATGTACTTTTTTCGATAATTTTTGTTTAAAAATACACGGAAAAATACGGTAATTTATATTCCTAACACCTCCCAACTCGACTATGACTTGCATCAAAGGACTCAGACTGTATTTGAACTCGAGTATAAAGACCCAAAACATAACTCAGATTCGTAAGAAATGATTTAAGAATACCTTTGGAACTACATACTTCAATAGTAGTTTATATCAAATCCCCATAGACGTCTTCCACTAATTATGATATACAGTATATCGGTGTCCTCGAGAACTCGAATGTTCAGCCATTTCGACAAAAGTTATCAACCAATTTATTTCACAAATAGAAAAGTTGTTCAATGTTTAGCCCCTTTTCCATTGCAACGATTCCTACAAAATATTATAAGTTACTCTTTAAATAAGACATGGGAATTAATGTTTTGAGACTTTCGAATGATTAACTAGTAACTTAGTCCCACCTGTAGCTAGGTCATACCATATACATTTTTTGTACAAGTTTTTTCCACTTATTTATAAATATATGCGTAATATTATTTCAATCAAATTACGCAACTTTTTATTTAAAATTAAGTTTTACAAAACCTCCCAAACAATCTTGACTTTTTATCATTGTTACAATGTAGAAACATAATATTATATACATACATTAATAAAACCTGTTTCAAAAGTTTTTAAAAACGTGTTTTATATTAGTTCAAAATATATGCATTTAATGCATATTTGAAAAATGAATACCTGATGATGTATAATTTCTAATTGGAAACTGTTTACTGTATAAAGTTTTGAGAGAGCATACACATCATTATTTAGTCAACTGGTTAGTTAATATTCTTTTTAAATATTGCATTATGATGAAAAAAAAACTTTTGTTCATACGTTATCTATATAATAATGCATTTAAATTATTATTAATAATAATTTGATGAAACTGACAATAATAATTATTATTTAATATAAAAATGAAGAAGGTTTATTTACATAAATAAAATAACCATTCAATGTTTCTCAATTAATGATTTGTTTTATATCTTCTAAAAAAATGCCATATTATTAATGTACTCTTGGATTTTTTCTTTCTTTTTTCTATTCTACCAAGCACTTGAAGGAATTTATTAAAAATAAATAAAAAGTACTTCATTCTCCTTAAATGAATGGAAAATTCAAGAGTACAAATTAAGAATAATCAAATATCCTAATTTACATTTTAAAATATGATCTTATTAATACAATTAAACATTAATACTATCATATGAATGTATTCTTTCAACATTTAAGAGACAAATTCACTACACATTTTTTCTATGACTACCCTTAGCTAACCTAGATGAAGGATTACATATGTTTCATGTATAACTTAGGTGCATTACTATACTTAGTAATTTGAAAAAGTTGTTATAGGTATTGACATTAAGCTTATTTATTTTCTAACATACAAATATTATGCAACAGATTTAATTTCAAATGACGCGTCAATATTCTTCCCGATTTATCTTTAACTATATTTTTTTTTGTCAGGGAGTAGATCAGTGTTAATTTCGTCACTTTTAGTTATATTTTAACTAAAATTACTAATTATTTATTTATTATTTAAAATAAAAAAAACCCATCTTCTTACCTATATAAAATAAAGTATTCCTTAAAAAATACATTTTGTCCAGTCATAGCTTACGAAATTAAAATTGGTGCAGACTGTCTCCCCCTGGCTACGCTACTGAATGAAAAGTTCATGGAATTGAAATCGATATTTTTTTTCTATTATGTATCAAAATCTGAGTATCTTAAGTATATTTCTGATTTCGAATGTATAATATATAAAAATATGATGCTATTAGGGGCAAATCCATTTAGGGTCGTAGCTCGGTTTTTCAAAACTGGTGATGGAGAAGGGGGAAATTAGTACATATTATAAAATGTGTACCGAAGGACAAAATACATATTGTCAACCTTTTCTTTTAATTTCGTTATTTCACCTGTCCTGTCTACGGTCCTGGACACGAAGTTCAATGTGATAAACAATCCCTTTTATGATTCTAGATATCCCCAACCATCTACAATGAAGACATCCTTGAATACACTAATGACAATTGCAATTTTTTAATTATTTTGCAGCAAATTATAAAATTCAAGGGACCACGGCTTTATCTCTTCTAAAAATATATAATAAATACGCGTGACTAATACCACAAAAATGAAATGATAGCATCAATGTAATAATTAAAACGACTGACTATATAATTAAATCGACATTATGCGACGATTATAACCTGCAATCTGCTTACAACTTATACGTCAAACTTTTTTGTCCCATGGCTATTCATGAGATAGCCAAACACAAAGGGCACATTCGTGAACGAAATTTTACCAATGGAAATGGTATAATATAGCAAATAAGTTGTGATTTCCTTTTCGTATTCGCATATTTTTTTTATTTTAAAGAATGCTAAGGAGCACACCTCAAAAAGCACAGGAACGCATCAGTGCGTCCGAGTGCACTGTTTGGGAGCCACTGTTCTGGTAACATACTAATTGAAATAACTTCACAATAATTTGATGCTCTTCCCTTGTTGAAGGATTTGTATTTGGCTTCAAATGCGCTTCAGTTTCCAATAACTTTTTCTTCTTCCTTGGAGCCCAACCATTTTCACCCGGGAATTTATCTATTTGAGATCTATAATAAATAATTAGTAGAATGTAACTACGGTTGGGTTCTCACTTTCTCGTCCCTCGCTACTCCTAGCTCCTTACATGCAAAAAAAAAACAAAAAAAACAAAACTTGGTAATCTATTAATCCGTTCATGTAAAAAAATCATCTCTCCTTAATTTAATGAATCATTTCATTTCAAATGTATAAGAATATTTTAGGACTTTCAGGTTTTTGAAGTCTTAGGGCTTTTTTTATACAAAGACACGTACCTTATGCTTGAATATCATAAGTACATATTTTAGCTAAGAATATTTACTATTTTATAAATTTTTAGATTTTTTTTAAAAAAAATGGCTCCTCAGACAAAAAAAGACAAAATTCTCAACAAATTTGGATTGATCCATTTTTCCATATGAAAAACTGACCATAACGTCAGTTATTGACGCACAAAAGGCGTCACAATAACAGAAAATAGGGTATAATCATTTTATTTTTGGTTATCTAAGGATTCCTAAACAATTTGTTAACTAACTAATAGTTGTAGAAGTTAGAAAGTTTGTCTTTATAAATGGCCGTTCACCGTAGCTTGGATACAAACATTGTTCCTGACCGTAAATTTCGAGCTCTTAATGAAATATCAGCTGACCCTTCGAATTGGTCTTGGTCTCGCACATAATTAGAGTGGTTGCAATATGGAGAGATAAGAAGCCAAGTTGAGTAAACTCTAAAATATTTAAAGTTCAATTAAAGAGTATCCACCCCCACCTGTCAAAAGTCATTACTTTGACCCTATGTTATATTTATTACATAGTCGTTCGTTGTTAATTCAATTTATTTTGTTTTTGAATTTGTTACCCAGTTTCATAGATTTGGTTCATTTTTACTCCATTTATTAAGTTAGATTTGACTCTTTAGAAAATTTCAAGTGAGTACCTTAATGAACACGTGTCGACGAGAGGAGAGTTCCCCCCCCCCCTCTCTTAACAAAATAGTTTAATAAAAAGCCAAGCTTTTATGTCAAAGCTGGAGAAATAGTAAGGACATCAGATAAGAATATACATTTTCTTAAATAAAAAAAAAATCCTTAGATTTAGTCTCTAATTTATTATCCTATGCACAATTCCACTGTGAAAAGAATGTATGCAATTATGTTGTTGATTTGGTTTAGTAATGAAATTTCAAAGCAAAAGTTCTTTCTCAGAAACATAGTATGATTTCCAAATTTTCAACATTTTTAGCAAAATATTGAGTATAAAAATTTTAATTTTAAATTTGATATGCTCTGCCCCTGCAAATATAAATAAAATCAAAATTCAAATAAGTTAAAAATTAATTTATTTTCAAATATTGATCCACAATCAAAGAAAAATCATTTTCTACTTTAAATTAATTTTGCCTAATATAGTAATCTTGTAATTAATAGATTAATAATAACGATAATGGGTTTATATCTTGTTAACTTTTCGTATTGTTTTACCATCAATAACCATCATTTGAAAATTATAATGAGAGAAACTAACATATTCTATTAGACGAAAGTCTTATTCTATCAATTCATAAATATTAATGAGTGAAAAGATGAAATCCTAATAATTAATTAGTTAATTAATGTAACTAGATATTATTCCCAGAATCAATCAAATCATAGTTAATAGACGTTAAATAAAAGTATGACAATCCATCCCATGACCGGTATAGAGCTCAAATTCAGGTCAAAACATGATCATACATTACTTTGAGTGGGGAATGCTTTCTGTTGAAATGAACAACAATTTCCATGAAGGTATATGTGTTATGTCAACAATTAAGGAAGTTTTTTTTTCAAATATTGAAAAGGAGAAAATTCACTTTACAGTTTTTTTATTTCATAAATATAACGGCCAAATATTTTGGAGTCATTTTAAGATCTATCGTGCACGGTTCTTGCTAAAATGTCACTTTATATCGAGACACCAAGGATTGTTGTCTATCCAATAGAGAAATCGGATAAATAGAAATGTAAAAAATATGCAAATGGGCTCTGTAAAATTAAAAAGAAAGAGAAAATCAACCTGGTAACTCTGACAATTTGATGAATGTTGAGAGGGAAGCAGCTTGAGCTGTCATGACGTTTTACCCAGCTACAAGCTGTTATTCTTCATTATATACATATACAAATGAAGACATCAATAATAAATACTAACATTATGTATACCATAGATGAGAGGTAGAAAATTAACTGAAATTAATGTCAGGAAATTATATATCTTTAACTAATAATAATTATACGAGGACTTGAGCCCTTTTTATTTACATTTTATTTGCTTTATTAACCTTAATGCATGTATGCCCCTTCATGCGAGATCTTTACTATCAGGTAGGTGTTCTCCCCTCAGCAATAAAGGAAAAATGATAACAGCTTTGGAAAACAAAAAGTACTGTTAAAAGTGCCAACTCCACAAAATCTCGCATGCGGCATTTTGCATATTTTTTACATTCCTACGGATAAATATTACGACTGCACAAAGAGCCGATATGGTCCCTGAAAGAACATTCGTATTTTTCATAGCCCCATACATTTATGTAGTTGTAGTTTGCTAAAACCAGTTCAAGAACTGTCTAAGAACTATTAAGATTCAATTACATCCGCTATCATGCTCACCATGAATCATAGTATTAGAGTAACTACGTAAGTAGTCAGAAAAACCAGATGTTTTTTATTCTTGATTGTGGCCGGTATTTTTTTTGCTATTATTAAGTTGCAATTATTATTGGAGTCATTATTTAATTAATCAAAATATACTATTAATACAAAGGAAAGATAATAATGTCTTCAAGAATATGAGTGCAGTTCTAACTCATTTTTAAAATATTTCAGATAAACTTGGTTTCTTGTTGACTTGACACATTTATTAAAAGTGTGACATGTTGTCCGTTTGGTCTCTCTTATATATTATATTTAGTAATGTAAGATAGGTATGAACATAAAACACGGAGTTAGTTGGTTTACAATTATTACGCAGAAAATACATAGAACTAAGAATGACGTCATCCCCAACTTTCTTCCGAAAATCTATAAATAGTATGTGTGTGACTCATGACCATACGTCTAATAATAGGAATTTCCTCTTTTACGAATAGAAGGAATAATAGCTTTAACAATATTTCCAATGAATTCAGGGCTAAATGGCAGCATGGCACATCATTATGTATTCAATACGTCAAAGAAAGCTCCTTAACCTTTGATTATTAATTGATGTACTTTGTGCAGACTTAAGTCGTCTACGTGTCAAAAACTGATTATCGTTAAATTGAAAGATTATTTCACTGAGTAATAACAGCTCCTGCTTGTTCTGAAGAATCTATTTTCGCGTTCAACACTATCATCTGTTAGAATATTTCATGAAAAGAACTCACAGCTACTTATTAATCCCTTTCCAAAGGATTTTTTGTAAATTATTTTCTAATTTCAATACCTTTAGCTCTTCAGAGGAGTTCAAACGTATACCTAATTATTTTATTCAACCATGAAGGAATAATAATTTAAGGGTGACTCATATTTCACCCAAAGTAACGTCAAACCTTGCTCCATCTATTAACAAAAATATAATGTATGTTCTACTTCCGTTCTACATGTTCAATTACGGGGAAAAAAAAAGGGAGGGATAAAAAAAATAGAAAGAAAAAAAACACATCTGCAAAGCTGAGTCCAAAAATGAACGAACGGCAACTCATCATGATAGTAGACCGTTTCGATGAACTTTTCATTTTGTACTTTTTGGATGTGCCATGGACTATATTTTACATTTATAATATTTATAAATTTTTTGACACAGTCTTTGTTCCTGTCAATATTTTTCCTTATCCTTATTCCTTTCTAGCCAAAGAGAAACGATTATTCCTTCCTTACTCCCCGTGGAATTATAATTGATCGTGCTTTTTTCTTTCATTGTTGTTGTTTGGGGTTGGTGATAGTAAATCGCGCTCTCTATTAAATAACATTTTATTGCCAGTTTTTAATTATGTATTTTTACATTCACGGTTTTCATAAATTATTCTCTTTTTACGACTATTGCAATGTTGTACTTAATGTTTCCACAGCAAATATCACTCAACCTTTCTTGCAAATAGATAAAGCAAAAAGGCTCAAATTAAATGGTAGCTATTCACTTATTGAAATATATATATTTCTTCCATGGTAGAGATCAGAAAGAAATAAAATAAGAAGATGAGAATCAGCCATGGAATAAGTGAGAAACTTCAGCTGCTCTTTTTCTGGGACAAGATCAATACAGCTGGAAACATAGGAAATAAATTATGTATGTCTAGGATAAACTGTATAAGGATCATAGCAACTGTAAAGACTAGGAAAAAAAATGATTTTTCGTTTAATATCACAAACAGTAGGACCCCCCCCCCCCTACTGGAACTTGAGGCTAATTATTTCCAGAAGGAAAGTCAAAAAATGAATAACTTTTAAATCAATACCAACTAGAGGCATTTTACCGAAGCAAGAATATTGTTTACAAAAGTAAGTCACGAAAGTTTTGTTTGAGCTGAGAGCCAAAGTTTTGTCGATACATGTATTGAATCGAACTTTAAATATGTCAAGTACTGATTCGGTTGAGTTCTGGGATTCATTTCTACATATTTTACCGTCCAAGACTTCATAATAATCCTTCTTTGTCGACTGATAATGTGAGAAAACAATAAATTAAAGAAGATTTGATTCAAGTTCAAAAAATCAATGAGTAGAATACTTATAAGTAACTAAGGATGAGAGCAAACAAATCAACAGCTGAAAAAACAAAATATACCGAATTTTCATGAGGGAAAAAAAGACTAAGATGCAAAGTCATTATTGATATAATGGGATACCATTATGTATGCTTAATTATCATAACATAATATCATTAAGTAAAAGGATTCTATGACCTCATTTCCTGCTATGTGAGCCTAAATTATCTATCATCACCTTCAAAGAATAAGTTTATACTTAAATATTTTTTAATTCACCAACCTTTTTTCTTTGTGTTAAAAAAAAAAACGAAAGTTATGGATATTTACTTTGTGATGGCCAAATCTGATAAAGAAATTCTTAGAAATGTGCACTGTAGTCAAAAAATATATATTTTTTAATAATGGACTTTATACTTAGATATATACATAAATTAGTTTAATAATTATTGAACTACACTCCTGGAAGTAAGTCTCTTTGATGCTCTATATACAGTGCATTCTTAGTGATCAAAAAAATTTTAAATCTATTTATAGAGCGGTGATATGTACAAAAATATAACACGTGGTACACATATTATGTATATAGACTTGAACTAGGTATCTATCTCTTCATACTCATCTTTCCTTTTCAATAAATCCTCCAGGGATTTTTGTATGAAAATGAATTTTAAATCACAAGTTGATTTTTTCTCTCAAAAATCTTTTTTTTTTTAATTATAGATTAATTTACATTATTACAAAAATAAATTTGAGAAAAAGCAATACACAACTAAAAATAATATAAAAAAAACTATATCGAAATATGTCAAAAGTTTTAATTTAAATGGAATTTTTTTAAAAAAAACAACTAATATTTCACATACAAGAACTACACTTTCGTTGTATATGTGTGTAGATTCTTGCAAACTTTGCAATATAAAATAAAAAGCAAATAAAATGTAATTGAAACAAAATATTTAATATTGCAAAAAAGTACATACATAGATAATATTATATTTTTTATTATCGGTAAAAGATGTACTTTTAATAGGATCACTTCTTTTTTTTTTTTTTTTTTGGGGGGGGGGGGGGGTTCAAAACAGATTTTGAAAAATATTTATGTATATTTTTATCACGTGTTGTAGATATGGTGGAGTGGAGGTCGTGAATTCGAATAATAACTGATTTATTGACTAACCACCTATGCAGAGATTAATAAGTTTTTTGTTTTGACTCAGAAAGAAATAAAGTAAATCGAAGAACTTTCAAAAAGAGATGGAAGATTAATTAATTTATTTTGCATAGTTTGTAGGAAGAGAAAGACTAATGCTTATGACGACACCATATTATTATCCCATGAATGACTCCATTTTTTAATCCTAACTAGTTTATAACATTCGACAATAGTACTATTTTGCACTATAATCTTATTGGAAAAAGACATTAATGGATAAAGTGGTGTTTAAACTTTGTTTAAACTGTTAACAACCAAAAAAGATCATGATGATATATAAAATAAGAATATGTAGATTCAAGAACTCTGTTCCAAACATGACACGGTAAATTTTACAGTCTATTCTCACTCTGGATACAAATGTCTGTGAAGCTGTGAGCATATTTCTATTTTTAAATCGACAAAAAGATGGGAAGAGTCACGTAATTGCTGGGCTGTCAAAATAGAGGGAGTAGAAAGGACATTTACTCCTTCAAATATGTTAGCCAAATATGCAATTTAATGTTATAAATAATAATTCTTTGGCAATTGAACCCTTTTCAGTTTTAAATCTTCACTGATTCTTCTGAATTGCCTAACTAAAAATTAGTTGTTACTCTTTTTGAAGGGAGGTTCCAGAAACGTGCATAATTAATATCCGACTGTGCCAATATTAATTTTTAAGGGACTATCAGATCGTACACATACATATATTTATACAAATTACTTTACAGTACATACTTGAAGCAATTAGTATGTGCTTTCCTAATTGACATTTTGGGAAGTGGTTTTAAATATCTTTCGGATATTTGATAGTTGCTTGATAAAAACACTAATTCTACCTACTTTTGATAAGCATTTAAAAAGTTTGTTGAAACTATAAATACATATATAGAAACAACTCTTCTTTAATATTGATCAAAGTAGCTAGGAATAAAACTCATATTATCCTTAACTCAATATGGAGTTACTGGTACTTTTCAATGTAACAGGAAGTCAGTACACCCATTAGAGGTAAATCATCATAAAATAAAGATTTTTTATTGTAAGTATATTTATATGTCATTAATGAATTAAATTTTAGTTCAATATTCTCATTATAGGGCAGTTACGGAGAGACAAAGGTTAAATGCAATTCTAAAACATTCAATTGACATTAAATCTGATTTGACTATTGCCAACGACAATGCTATACCCATTATTGTTATTTTATTTTTATTTAATATTTTAGGATTCTTAGAGTATATCACTTTTTAAACTTCTTGACAATGTGAAAAAATAATGTTTTAGGATATTCTTGGACTTCATTTTCTTGATATGATAAAATATATACAAACCAATAAATAACAAATAATTGAATGATATGATATAATGTATTAATTATTATCTAGGTACACGGAAGCTGCATATCAATCACGAATTAGGAAAAAAAGGACGTTGAGGATGGAAAGATGCTCAACTTGTATGCAAATGGAGACTATCAGCGTATTTCTATATTATGAAACGGAACATACTATATTTACAGCACACTAAACCTTTCAAATATGATTGGTTTTTTCTATGTCCTATTTCTAAAAGAAGTTTTAAAAAGTCAATACAACTTATTTCTTTTTACAACATAATTAAAAACCAATTGATTCTCTAATATACATGCATTCAATTCAATTCTATTTTTTAAGTCCCTTGCTTTTCTTATAACGCCCCCAATGGGATGTCTAAGTATGTATATATATAATCTGCTTTCTTTTGCATTTTCTTCTTTTGGTATTAAAAATATAAATATTTATCAATTTTTAAACTTGTCTATTGCAGTACATAGTGTCCATTGATATCGTATATGTACAGTCACTTCACCAGATTAAAGATATGTCAATTAAATATTATACATAGAAAAATGGATTTTTTTACTGATCAGTTTCCATTCTTATTGTGTGAAAGATGAAATTGGTGAAAAGAGATAGAATTTTTTTTACAGATAATAATTATATTTAAGCGACATCTGCCTAACTGGTTACATTTGATCATCATTTAATTAATAATAATGTGTGCTAATAAAGTAAAAAATAGGAATGTCTTAGAATGAACAAATAAATAGTCGGCCAAAAAAGTAAAAAGAAATACCAAATATGGCCATTTTGGCTGCTTCATAATTTTTTTCATCACTATACCAAAGGAGATTTAATTATCTACCAAGATTTTGCAAAGTTATGTCCAAGAATTTCTCTTATTATAATTTGAAAATTGTGGATTCTCCTTTATTTTATTCATGATTCACATATGATTTGATGCTAGTTTTTCAATAATAAATGACAGTAAAAAGTGATGTTTCATAGTTTAAATTAGATTAATTAAGATTTTGTGTTTTAGGCAAATAAAATGTTGGTATTAATCAGTAACTTTGCTGATTAATCTAAAATTGCCTAAAATCTAATAATATTATGTATCCAGAGCTGATTTTCCAATTCCCATTATGTATGTATAATTATTATTTGAACGTTTGCATAGGTAAAAACCGCAAACAGATTAGAGTTTGGAGTTATTATTTAAATAGAACAATAGGATGCCCCAGCACTAGGCAACACAATATGATTTTTTTGTTGGGTTTTTTTAAGTTTTCTTTTTTGTAGAAGGAAAAAAATATACAAACAGGCATATTAACCACAAAAAAGTACTTTTGTGGTCTACAGATTGATTTTTTTTATTTTAATTTTTTTGAGATCAAGTCAAAGATTAAGACTTAGGTATTTTAAACTTGAAGAAAAGATGAAGATTAAAAAACATACGTTCAACCAACATGATAAATATTTCCAGATTTAGAGAAAAAAAAATGCCTCAATACTAATGTAACTTGTTTATATTTCCAGAGAGTGGCTTTTTAGGTATCTAAAGGCCCTTTATAGGGACGAACTTACAAATTTCTCATTCGAAACTATCTAGAACATCCACATAAATAAGTTGATTACCTTTTGAAACTGAATATTTACTATTATGGTTTTAGAACAATTTGCCGAAAAATGCTTTATAAAAATATATACATACATATAATATTTCAATGCAACTTAAATGGATATCGTCATAAATTTAAATACTCTTTGAGCTTTATTCATTCATTAATTATTATTAAAGAGCAATAATATATTTTTATTCTCATGTACTTAACTGAATTAATGAGCATTCTTTTATGGAATAATATTTCAATTATATTCATTATAACGCAATAACATATACTTCGAATCATGTTTCTACTTCAGTAATTTTGTAGATTGATGGAAGATAAACATATGTTCTTGTCCAGGAGCTATTAGCCTTCATTGTTTGTACTCTTAGACTGAATATAATTGACTACAATTCTAATCAGGACCCATTTGTTGTTATTTTCAGATCCAAAATCCATATATATATATATATATTCATCAAAAGTCAAATGTTTGACATAATATATGTTTGATAAATATATATGTACATATAAAGTATTTTTCGAGAAAATGTTATTTGGCGAAAATGTTTTAAAATAAATTTAAATTGCTGATTTATTATTGTAATGTTGGATTATAAAGATTATTTCTTATCACACAGTAATTATTTTCCTAAAAACATATTTATCCATTTTTACTGCTTTCTGTTTTATTGACTTCTTTACCTTCAAACATTTTTCGCAAAAGTTCCATTCCAAGTCTTAGGTTGAATGTATCTGTATAATTCTTAATCATTATCACCATTAGTTAGATTAATTAATAGATGCTCTTAAATAACTGTTTGAGATATTTTAAGCTATATCAATATATAATTAACGTTTCTTGATGTTAAACAAGAAATTTAATTATTTGATCTGAGAATGTCTGCAGCTCGGAAAGGAGACTACTTGGTAGTCCTACAAATAAATAGTAATTATTAAAAGTATAATTCTGTAAGGAAAACATTTGAGGATGATTTTTATTTTGCTTACTAACCGTTAAAGTAATTTCTTGACATAAATAGAACATGGACTGAAGGGAACTTTTGCTAAATCCCACGTACTCATTATATGTATGTTCATTAAAATCAAAAGTATAATAAGAATTGCCTTTAAATAGCATCGCAATTTCGCTCTTTAATGCACAGAGTACAATTATGTTTAATATATATATATATATAATACACTATTCAATGCACATATTTTGTTCAAAAGTCATACTTCACTGATTATTATCTTCATTCATGGGTATGCAGTTAGTACATTTGTTTAAGAATAACTCTAATCCCTTAGAAACATGTATTACTATATATATCATTTTAATTATAGATATTTTGTTACTAAAGTCAATGTCAAAACATGAAATTGTTCATTTTTTAAGTTACATAATGAAACTCTTCGCATGCATTTATTGGCTCACTCTACATACTTTTGAGTTATGTACAAGGAAAATGCAATTTGTTTTTTTATTATACAAAATTTACTCATATTGTATGAGTCATACATATATGAGGGCAATTGAAATTAGCTTGACAATAAGTATTGTAAAAGGGCATAATAGTTTATTACATATAATATGAGGTATGTTCCTTCTGTTTTGGTATTATTTAGAGGAATACCTGGGGCTTCCTGTGTATGTATACAAATTATTATTGTGCTCCTTCATTGATTTGAATATGTTTATGTAATCCGTTTTATTGATTTAATAATTTGTTAACATTTATTCACTTGTACCAAAATGTAATTTATAAGTATGAAACGACATATGTATATATATATACAGTCATATTCATTTCATGTTCAATTTGTGTATAAAATATAAGCATAAATGCATCTCTAAAAGGAACAAAATGCTTTTAAATAAATATTAAATAAATGTAGATATACATCTAAAGAAAACGTTGATAGGGAAAATATTTCTTAATTTTATATTTAGATATCATATGTACAACCTCCAACGTATGAAATATATCTTGACACATACCTTGAGCCCGTTGGTAAAGTGTAACAAGCCCTTGTTTGTTAAAAATGAGATTTCTCACTATCATTATTCGTATTAAAAGGCGTCATACGACAGTCTGCAGTACGCTGTCTAAGTGATTTGCACTAAATTAGAATTGGTGGGAACATCAAAACAGCCTCTGGCGACCTCGGATGACCTCGTGAATATCATTTGATCTCATTTGAACTCCCTGAATATTTTCTGAAACTTTTGACTTCATGGGTAACCCCTAATTCTCCCTTCTTCAAATCGCATTTTGGCAAAAAAAAATCAGCCTCCAGTGATCTCACGCAACCTTAGCATAAGATCAAGTATCCTTAGCCCGCCCTATCCCTTTAATTATCCTTGGTGACCATGGTGAATGTTCAAATAAACGAATGAATAAAACATTATATATCTATAGATCATGCTTCATCCTTCATATTTGACAAATACTGTAAGAAAATATTCAATATTCGAGGCGACTTAAGGAATTATGAGTCATATTAATTACCAATCATTGATGCCATCATTTCATGTTGATATATAATGAAACTGGATATACTTGAATGTACTTACAAATGCTTTCTTTAGAGGCTTGCTCTTGTTATTTTTGATTATAACATGTAGAATCTGTAAATGATATATATATGTATATATATGTACATTGATGGATACATTGAATTATTAAAGATTTATCCTTTGTAGATCATGTATCATAAGAATAGTTTAGTTTTGATTGTATCTCTTCATAATTTTGAATTTGTATTTCTTGACAAAATCAGTAATAAACTCTTTAAAGCATGGGCAGAGTTGGCGAGGATGGGGAGAACGTGTCCCTTCTATGTTTTCTGTAAGCCCAATATGCCTCCAAAAGTTTAATACATTTATATGTATAGTGACGCCCTTGAATGGTATGCTTAATGCGTTGAAAAATCCTATCCTTGTCTCTGTTTTCTACACATTTGTTTCTCTCACATTTACACTCATAATAACATAAATCTATGATGAGTCAAAAGGAGCTTAACTGTGAAAATGCCAGATGATTTATTACCATCTGGCTCTAATTGACCCATATATATAAACATACACATTTAGTCTATTTGTCAAGTCTTGTACGTGCTAGTTTTGGTAAATAGTTCCACAGTTGTCTTTTCTTCCATGATTTCTGATATGAACTATTTAATTAATTATGTGCATCATTACAGAATAAATAGACGAAAATAATTCAAATTTTTTACTAATTTAAAGGCTATCCAAAGTCACCATATTTTGGCTTTCTTAGAGCCATAGGAAATGCAGAGTCATGTCCACTGACAATTTAAGGATTAAACAAGCGATACAATATATGAAGGTTACTCAAGCGGTTGAACTTTTGAGTGTTGGACCACAGGAGAAGGAGAAAAAATATGGTTGTTTTATTTTCATAATTTCATGTAATAAAAATTTCTAAAACTATTCGTTCATTGGAACTTGTACATATAACTAGACCTTTTACTCTCCTAATAGTTGAGAAGCCTTCTATACTTTTAATACATATGTATTTATGTGATATTTTGATTCTTCATCTTTAGGTTTGATGTCATTGTTATTTTGTCTCATTTTTTGAAAGAGAAGAATCTAAATTTAATGTTTATATAATATAAATAAACATATGTATATATATATATATATATATATTTAATTTGAATTCCTAGCTTAGTAGTTAAAAAACTACTAAGACATGTACAAATATGTGACTGCAAGGCTTTGATCATGGGATTGATTAATGAGTGAGGGAAAGGGAAGAAACACAACTAATTATTTCAATTTGTCAATGTCTTAAAATATAAACTGACACTGTCTCTGTAAGCTCTTAGTATTTCTATAAATAGAAGTAATGTATATGAAAGACAATGAAATAAATATAATATAAAATTACATTTAACTAGTTAAAGGCAGCGTGACTGAGCGATGAAATAATTATTATCGTTAGTAATTTGGCATATAAAATTTAGTTTTCTTACTCTGTACACACACCTCGTGTCTACAATTTATATGTATGTCTTTTATAGTTCAATGGATTCCTTATAACAACAAGGACTTTTACAGTTGTTTTCTGATGAAGGACCAAATTAGAACTTGATCAATGTAGACTTTTTGAAACGGATACCAACTTTCTGGAGAACAAACTGATATTTCATTAATCGATCAATTAAAAGAAAAATACAATAAAGCAACCCAATTAGTTGGCCAAGTTCTATATAGAATAAAAGAGATTAATTATAATTGGTTGCGTAATATCATGACTGGGATGCGACATTTTTATAATTAAGAAAAGTAAAACAGTTGTTATTTTGTTCTTTTTTGAAATTATGTTCATTCATAATTAGTTTGTTCAGGAGGACACAACTCCCATTATAAGAAGATTAAAGAAATTTCCACCTACATTTGTTGTAGATTTTCTTGAAAATGTAACATATAATCATAGTTAGGTATGGGTAAAATGTTGAATTTAAGGAAGGGAAGAAAAGTATCAGTTGATACTACTATTTTGATAATTCATTTTAACTTGCTACAATGTTAAGTAGTTCAATTTCCGATGATTTAGAAATCATGTGAAAGAAAGTGTGCCCCTTCTCTTGGATTACTGATAATTCAAATTCCCTTCAGTTCCTATCGGTTATAGAGTATTTTTTAATATTGTCAAATAATAATCCGTCGATAAAAGGCAAATGTGCCAGATAGTCATTGCTGGCATTCTCACTCACCTCAACAAAATGCCCGTTCCTAATTATAATTATAGATATATTATGCTTTTTTTACAAAATCTGGAACAAGTATAGGCTAAAATTCTTCAATTTTTCTTTAGAAGGAAGATCCTTCCTCCTCGTCGATCAAAACCGAATGAGCAAAAAAATAAATCCAAGAGTATTATTATACTATGGAACCTGTGACGTCAATGAAAATGCACTATGCACTATATTATGTATGAATAATATAATCATCCAATGATAAATTTGATTGAAATTAAGTCTTTTTATTTGCAATTTTAATTGTTTTTCCGTAATGGATTTTGAGAACCATTTCTTTCTCCTCATCCCTAGTTAGTATCTAAAAATAGCTATTAATTAAATACCAATACACTGATGTAAGATTTATTACTACGTACAATACAGCTACTTTGAATTTGTGTATTAATAGTGGGCTCATTTTCAATAATATTACTTAATGAACCACTATGTACAAATAATAGCCCTCTCTTTACCACTCCAATCTTTATTATGGGCCTATGTGATGATTTGTTTATGTTTCCCTTTTTCTTAATTAGCTGTCGTGATAAAAGGACTATCAGGTAAAATAAATATTATGCCTGTGGTTAGTGAGAAAAAAAACCATCTAAATTATATCCTTTGCAATGAAAAAATGAGTCAACATACATATTTTGTGGGGAAATGAATTAATAAAAAGATATATTTAAATAAAGCACATAAATATTTCTATAGACTCACGCAACCTTTTATACTCTAAAAAAGAGAAAGAAAAAAGATCGAAAATAAATTGTATTTAGCTGTTATTCAACCGCCTTGCTGATTATTGTTGAACTAAACATACATCAAATAATAGTAAATATTGTTTTCTACTTAGTAATTTTCACTGATGACTCTTTAAATCTTTCCTACTCTAAAGAAGAAAAAGAAAAAAAGACCTTGAATCCATTGGCAGTACAGCAATTACGTCATTATTTCCAACTGTTCAACTATTTTTATTTAGTATCAAAGATATGTTTAAAACTTAATAAATATTATTTGAGTTCAATAAATCATGGTTCAGGACTCTAATATAGGGCTTAAAGTGGTCAAAAAATGACAATTGACAAAAAACGCGGTAGAATTGGAAATGTTCAGTGATATTCTTGTAAACAAGTTTTTATTTAAGATAAAAAAATCAAAATTCAGAATACAATTAAGAGGCTATACATAGTAAGAAAATCTACAACTAAAAAAAACGAAATTAGTGAATCAATATATGTAATATATATATATATATATATATAGAATAAATGGGTGTTACTGTTCGTAGACAATGTTAGAAACCGACAGGACTTCTCGAAAACGTGTTCAATTTACCTTAAAAATGAAGATTCTATTCAAGTTTCCAAAAATTGAAAAAAATTTCAAATATATTAGACAATAGTATTATATATTTTCAAAATATCTTCAGTGATTAATTCTAACGATAGGTCCAATTCCATGCATCTTTACCCTTCTTTCTATCCAATCTCCAACGGAAAGAATAGAAACGACGTACCATGATAACTATTCAAGGTAGATAAACTAACTCTCCAAACTATATTTATATTGTCTACTTGACATTAAATTCAATATGGAAGTCAATCTTCAAAGTCTTCAAATAGTGAGTGAAAATAAATGCGTCTCAAGTTCTATGAAAAGGCTCCATCCAATTCAATGGAATCTGAATATAATTATTCTTATCTGAAAGATATGAACTGTCTAAAAAATTGTTGCCATATACTCAAAGAATCTTTGGAGAAGATGAATTTTCAACACAAGCATTTAAAGGAAAAAGTTTAAAAAAAGTGATTCAAATATCACAACACTAAACACTATTTTACAATATTATTACAACAATTGTTGAATTTAAATTTATATATTTTTATATGTATATGTCATACTACTTGCTACTTGTTACAAGTCGATTGCAAGTAAAAAACATCTAATTTTTAAGTTAAAAACTCTAGTATAAAATTATCAAACTTCAATATTTCTTCATAATATATTATGAAAAGCTCATATCTATACCTAAAATAAATTTTTTAGAAACAGATCTCTAACTAAAAAATTGCACTGCTAAATCAAGTTTCTCAGAAATTTCAATAATAATTTTTTTTTTGTAGTGATATGTTATAAATATAATACTACTTGTGACAGATGAATTGGCAATTTTTAAGAGCACATTTTGTATACCAGGAGCTATAGGGTTAAACTGCTAGAGCTAGACTTTAGTTACAACTTTTATGACCTAAAGTTTCAATTAAATTTTGTAAACGATCCGAAGAAAGTTCCAAAAGTTTATATTTATATCATTTTAGCCAATCTAGTGAGGTAAATTTTGATAATTCTTTTGGAGTTGTCGAACTTAACAATGGTGTGTCCTCGTACCTCTCGAACTATGTACCTCCCCACCCCCTCCTCATTTCAAATAACATCTCGACGACCCTGCAATATCATCATACCACATATTTAAAGAAGGCTTCTTTATCTTCATTGTTGTTGAGAACACTTTCAATAACTTTGAATAAAATGAAATAAAAAACAGATTCCATTTTGATCTTCAATTTTTCACATTTTTGGTTGATGATCATTTGAAGAGGGAGTCTTCCCCCCCCCCCCCACCTCAACATATTTTCTTCTTGTTTCGTTGGTTAATGTTGTTTATATATGCAATTATTCTTGCTGGTATGACAGCCCTCCCCTCTCATCCCCCCTCCCAGTTTGAGAACCACTACTTTAAAATTATTATTATAATAAAACCGTGGAAGCACATATGTTCTCGTATTAGTCGTATTTTGTTGTTAAAAAGGCAAAAGTAGCAGTTTTGGTGGAAAGTTGCCAGTTGTAAATAAATCTTAGCTCTATTAATGGACAAATTAAAAAAAAATATTCATAGCCAAAAGGTGGCATAGATTTACTCGGTTATAGTAAATAAACAAATAAGTAAACAACGCTCATTGCCTGCCTAATGGGCCTTTTTTATTTCTCTATTTGAGAAAGAAAGGTGCAATTAAGAATTTTATGTTAGATAACACCGTGAAAGCTATAAAATAAGGATATTCCTTATATGCTTCTTCCTTTATTCCCTTCCTTTTTTGTTTTTATACTCGAACATCATCAGCTATTTCTCAGAGTTACCATATATATAATGACCAACAAAATGGTTTTTTTTTTACTTATCAGGACTCCCCTCTTATTCATATCTCTAAAAATAATTATATTATTTGAAGATACAACTTAGTTGCAGTTGTGTGTTTTAACCCTCTTATGCACCATGCATGTAAAAAAAGTGTACAATATATATTACCTCTTAAAAAGGACATATCATAAAAATAGTTATAACCTTAACTAATACATATACACATATCATATATGAACTATAAATTGCGACAGAATAAACTATAAGGTGTCCTACATATATGTTTGTAGATACTACTTACGTCAGACTTTTTACGGAGGGGGGGGATTTGAAAGAGCTTTGAATAACATGTGAAGATAGATGTACATATGTTTGTACACAATACACCTATAACTCTTCCAGCAGGAGTATTGAGAAGTGAGACAGTCGAGTTCCGAATCAATATCAACTAGCGACATGCGACCGATGTACTACGAATTGATTTTTGTTCACAAAAATCACATGAATCCACCGTTTTTCTAGCTTAGAAGCAAAGTTGTCCACACATTTTGTTTATAACTCCGAGAATGTCAAATACTGAAGCGGTCGAATTCCGGGGTTCTTCTGGTTTTTTTTTTTTTTGGTTTTTTTTTTGCTGATGTTGAACCATCCACCATTATGAAGTATACATATATGTATAGATTTATGGATATGATGTTAGGTTGTGAAAAAATAAAAGCCAGATCAGAATGACTTCACAGTATAAAAACTATGCATACGGCAGATGTTTAATGAGGGCATTTTTTCACATTTATGACTACTTTTTTATTTTAAGTTGGCATATTGGGAGAAACGAAGGTGACAGGGGTATCATGAATTCTGATACAACACGTTTAATAATACATATGTACATTTGTAGCTTTAAAATATTTACTCAATAAACCTCTCTACATTTTCACAGCCACAAAACTAAATTAATTTATTAGGATCTTAACCGCATCACTGTACATATATTCATTTATGAACGTGTACATGATATTTTGTATGGTATACTATTTATTTCTCTTTCAGAGGGAATTGAGAAAATAATAAATAATATAATTTCAAGGTATTGATTATTTTTATTACCTATGAAATTATTTAACACCAATTAATATTAATGCAGTATGTCAAAGTGAAAATAAAAGATGTGAAATCAAATTGCATATGTATGTAAGGACGTACGTATGTTATGCCTCAAGTAATATGTCAATATTAAATTTGACCTCTTGTCTCCAGTAAGTAAGCCTTTAATATCTGACTTTCACTTTCAGAATGATATTATCAAAATAATATTATATAATAACTACAACTCGATTTTTATATCAGTAACATTTCCAGACATGGAGTAAGTCCGTGAACATTTTGAATTATCATGTCAAACTAATGTCATGATTCATAGATTTGAACTAAATTTGGTAGAGAGCTAAATTATAATTAATTAATTGATGTGTTAATTTTTCAATCCGTCCAATTTCGTCTTAGTATTTCCTTAAGAACAGAACATATTTTTAAACATATATTAGCATAAATGTTTTTGGTTAAAATGTATATTTTTGGATTTATATCTCAAAAAAATGTCACTACCTCTAAAGCGAACAATAGATGCTAATTTCGTCTACAAGAAAAAAGTTATTATATAAAGCCCCCAGTAAAAAAGTTGTAAGTATTACTACAAAATCCTCCTTCTGCACAGGACGAGACGAAGACATTTCGTTTCGTCTTTATTTCGTGAAAAAGAAAAAAGTTTTGATTGAGTCAGACGAAACATTCAAAAAATGTGTCTTCGTTATGGAAAAAATATTTGCTATCGAATACACAAGTCCTGTCTGATGAAATTGATAAGATTCAATTAGCATCATTTATTTAAAAAAATTTCCCCAGAACAAGAATTATGAGCCCTCAAAATGCAACCATAATTTTCACTTAATTATAAACTGATATGTTTACTTTTTATTACATGGGCAGCATTTAGAGGATACATTAAGCTATGCTAATTAAAATAAAATTGTATATAAAAAAGCCAAATTGAAACAAATTTATGCTTAAATGTAGAGACTTTGCCTCAATTATTTTTATTACGCTTCATATTAGTTTATGGTAGATTGTGGGAAGGTTTTTGTCAGATAGTAGTTTGTTCACTCCTAGTTTAATGACTATATGTAACTTTACCCTGGTATGATGATATTTTTTACCTAAATAAACCGAATCTTTGTGCAAAATAGCGATTATCTTTGAAGACAATTTCTCAAACTCCAAAATAACAAAAAAAATCAATTTTTACTTTGGACCCCAGGGTTTTCCCTATAGATCCTTGGATTAAATGAAAAAACTCACGATATGTTTTTATTTCATTGTTTCTTTATACATATCTAAGGAATAACAAGCTTCAACGGAAATCAATATACATATTTGTGGTATTGGGAAGAAATCGGAAATTTATTAGTTAATAATTATTATTATATTAGGTTTTAAAATTTTGTGTAGGTATATAATTATAGTCTTATTTTTCAAATCCAATTATGAACTAGTGAAAATAGATAAATTCTCCATTATCCGTCCTCTCATCTCTAAATAAATAAAAAAAGTGAATGAAGCATTCTACTTCATCCAAGTGTTTAGAACTCCGAAAATATAGAACATATAGAAGAAAATCAATAAATGAATAATATATCATTATTATTTTTTAATTGGATAAACAAAAGGTATCAATAAACAACGTTAGCAGATAAAAATAAGATTCACTTACCTCCAACATTATGTACAATGTGTGTGAAACACACAAAGTTAGCCATCTGTTTTACTTATATGTACAAAGGTAAAAAGTGTATTATACATTTTAATAAATAGTTCCATAAAATTAATCTCGATTAAATCGGTTAATTAATTAATTTATGTGCATACTTTTGTAAACTTATTCTAGCTTTATTTTTTTGCTTACAACATATCATACAAAAAAAATCTCATTAAGTGATCATTACCAAGATTTTATTTTTCTCTATACATGCATAAATATAGTTAATAAATTATTTTGAAATTATAATTTGTTAAATGCAATCTCATTAGCTTTACTATAATAAATAAGAAATGAAATCATTTTCAATTGAAGTTTTTGACTAATTTTAATTTGAAAAATAAAACTCGTAAAAAAACAATTTATTTATACATATTGTCTAACTCATGAGAGCTATTTAAAAAAAAGAAACAGAGAGGATAACATTTGTAGGCAATATGCAACACGGCTTAATAGAAAAAACAAAACAAAAAATAATCTTTTAAGTAAATAATCGGCAAAATCCCTTATCAGTTCATTTTGAACAGATTCTAATGCATGAAAAATTTAATATTGAAACATGGTTTCACTATTCAATAGCTTTCCAATGATAGGTCATATATACAGATTAGATACTTCCTTAAAATGTCATTTTCTTCAAATGTTAGAGTTGAAGCTATTCAATGACTATCAAATTTTTAGTAATATTTAAAACTCAGAGGTGGACATAAAATTGCATTTTTGAGTATAAAAATTAATTTTATACTGATAGGAAAGGGGTACTCAACATTTTATGCATCTACAAGTTGCCACTGTTAAAATAAAGTTTTGAGGATCTTTTTAATCATATTACGCATTAACTATACTAGTATATATAGTTTTGCATACAATACGCCATAGGTTGGCTACCCCTAGGATAGATGGTAATTTCTTTTATATAAAAGGAACTAGGATCACAATGCTACCCTTCGAAATTCAAATGTATTGTATAATTTAATATCTCATCTTGGACCATTTTTTGTGTCACAAATCATTTTTTGAAATTAAATATGATGTCATTTGTATCCCTTTTCATAACTATTTCTATTTTCAATAAATGGAAAAGAAAATATTTTATTCTTTTTTCATGGTTTTAATGCTAATTTTGTTAGATAACTTTAATATCTGTAAACGACAGGCTTTTAAACGATAGCTCCATTAGTATTCGAGTTCAGATGCTTATAATAATTTTAAGTATTCATTAATTTGATATAAAATTATAATATTTATGTAGGACAGAGATGTCTCGAAACTTTTTAGAGACATTTTTTTTAAATGAAGTTTACTAACCTGCAATAGACTACCAAGAGGGATTCATAAGGGAGGTGGGGTAGTTTTATGACGATTCATATTCATGACATTACGTAAATCACACAACTTTTATTTTTGCTGTTGTTCAAAAAGTGAAGAAAAGTTTACTATGTCTACTTTTTAAACTAAAATTGACTTCCTTAATAATAATAGTCAAATTACATTAATTCAAAGCTATCTTGTGGTTTGCATTTAACCCATAAAACACCAGCGAGTCTACTCATTTAAAAAAAAAAAGAATTTGTGATTCTGCTTTTCCTATGGCTCTAAGCAAGGTAGAATTTAGTGACTTTATTTATCCTTTAAAGCATTCAAATATCAATTACATAATTAATATTTTTTTATTATATAATTCTATAATTCATCTACTTAGTCTGCAACGATAATGAGTAAATTATACTTGATATAAAAATATACCCCTGTATGAACTGTTGACTAAATCTAGTACATGGAATAGGCAAAATACGCTATATATAATATTATATGTATGTATATATATGAGTCCATTCGACCCAAATGGTATTAAGTGTGTAGTTGGCCGGTTGGGCACCATGAAGGGTTTTTGTATGTTGATTTGTATGTCAAACTTTGTCCAATAATTAAAATGAAGTAATGAATAAAATAAAATATTTTCAATCTATTGTGCTTGTTTACTATACACATTAATATAACTAATAATTGTATTCATGAATTGACTAGGTAATCATGTTCCTTATTTGACAAATTCATTACTTATTTTAATTTACAATATAAATGAATGAGATGATTCAAATCCATGGTATAACAGTGTATCATCTCTCCCTTACTTGACAAAATTCTGTTAGGGATCGAAACTTTCTACCTTTTCTATATACATATTATGTTAACCACTATGAATTGATAAGAGACTAACGTTTTTCAGCTTCAAAAGTACTAATATGAACTATTGATATACTTTTATTTGATAAAGAAATAAATTGAATGATCTCTATTATAAAGAAAGCATAGCATAAAGGCTAACATTTATTCCATTGAACAATGTTTCACAAACTTTTTGCCCATTTTTTTTTTTTTGGGGGGGGGGGGGGGAGAGGAGGGGGAAATATATATATATACTTGGTTGCATACAACATTCAAATAAATATAATATTATCAAAACACTTATCTCCTGCTTGTTAAAAGTACTTTGTTAATACACAACAAGACTGACAGTACAAATATACTTAGAAATCAGGGTATGGGTGAAAAAATAAAACGAAAGCCATTATTAAGATACATTTAAATAAATAAGTAGATTAAGTGCAGTTTAAAAATGTAAGTCACAGATGTCTATTATTTAAAGGCAACATGTTACATTGAATCAGCTTTTTTGTTTTTTTTATAAAACGGATAATTTTTACTTAAATTTATTGTATGTATAAGTCCAGATCAATATATGTACAATACCCACTTATTCAAATATTGTAAGAATAAATTTACCAAAGCGTGATGATAGCAAATTTATTCAGATTTAAATCAATATTTTTTGTGGAAAAAAAAGGAAGGAATGATAGTGACTACTTGAGCGACCTCTTATCAAAAAGTGTACATATATATAATATAAAAAATAATAGTAATACCGACACAAATAAAAAAAAAGGAAATCATAATAGCACAATGTCTCTTCCCTATAAAGAAATTTTCAACAGAATTATAAAATATACATTTATTTACTCAAGTTCTCATTCATAATCAATAGTGAGAGGGTAACAACGAGAATTATAATAACAAAAAAAGAGCTTCATCAAACATATAGATGGCGCACTGTTTCCTAGCAAAGCAAAGAAAAAGGGGACCTTTCTCCCTACGTTTACGATCCCTCTCTTTTGGTTTCTACAAAGGAAGAAGAAGAAGAAGAGAAGAGGAGAAGTGCATACACCGTAGTAGTATTAGAAAAAAAGAGAGAGAGAGCCGCCATTTTCCCCTGTTTCTCTTTCTTTCTCTCTTCCTCCTTCGTACAAACGCGTCTCGTGTGTGGATGTGTGAGTGTGAATATATATATATATATATATATGAACCAAGTTGTATGTAAGACTCCTTTCATCAGTTGACTTACTCCTTCCTCTTGGGTTGGATCGTGCCTCATGTGTTATTTGTATTAACTTGTCTTTTTAATTTTCAATACTTAATTCGTAGTCATTTGTTATGATTGTTATTGGTGTATTCTGAAACTTCTCATGCTTTTTTATATACAAAATCCCTTAAAGAAAACATCAACAACATTTCATTAAGATACAAGATTTTGAGCATATACCACATAAGTTGAATTGTATATTTCTAAACTCTTACTTCCTCAACTTATTTATTTTTGGCCTTTCCAAGACACAATCCATCAGTATCAGGTAAAATAAAACAATCATACTCTAACAAAAAGCTGTGCATGCAATGGATATTATTAATTAAATTCATTAATTTTCATCAATGTTCACATCTTGATTTTTTTCTAAAAATGTCATCTAAAATCATTTTAAAATATGTATGTACTTTAATTTTGTGAATCATCTAAAGCGCGTATGTTGCGAAAAAAAAATGATAATTCAGATGGGACATTGAAGGATGGAAGTTACATATTACATATTTATACATAATTAGTTCAATAATTGAGGAGGAGGGGGTGAAAGAACAAAAATTGATCGCCATATTCAATTTACATAGCATTTGTATCTATGTGAATACATTTTCAAATGTATCCAACGTATATAAAATTATTTTAGCCTTCCAAAACACTCTGTTCAGTATTGTTCTAACATAGTATAGGTCCATATAAATTCTATCGTACCATAGGGAGTACCAAATGATTATTGCAGCCCTATCACTCTGTGTTAGATCCTTGTTTGTTCATACTTGTGTTATTTTGCACTGTTTTGACTACTATCCATCAAATATAGTTTCTCATCAAGAATGAAAGCCATGTCTTGACTACTTATTAAGTCCATCCTATTTCAAGAGAAATAATTGTTTTTATTCGATGCTTAAAAGGAAACATGCTTGAAATTAGCTATATGTACATATATTGGTACTTTAATCAATTAGTGCTTAAGTAGGTACATATAGGTATATGTATTATATGAACATCTCCTTTGGAGAAAAAGTGACGTTTTGTCGATATTGAGTGTAGATGTGTATTAACCTGTTGCTTTTGCTAACATATATGGTATATATATATATATATATATATATATATATATATATATATATATATATATATATATTATATTTCCTGACTTGAAAGACTGAATATGAAATGAATAATATTCCTTCTTAATCTTTGCACGTTCAACCCATATAGATTTTAAAATCTTTATATTCTTATTGAATAATGTAAATACTTCTCATGATGCTACGTATAGTGCTCAAAATCTAAGAATACTTTTATTATTCATAAAAGAATATCACTCTGGTTTGTGTATAGTATAGAAATGGATTTTTATACAAAGTTGAATACATTTTATCTTTATGTTCTACTTAAATCATTTCTTCATTCACTAACTTAAGGATTGATCATAGAGATGAAAAATGATTTATCATCATATTTTCTCTATGAAGATATCCACCAACAAACAAAAGTTTACAATGACTACCTTGACATATTATTTGGTATGTCAGCGGGAAAAAAATCCCTGATAGAAATCAGTGAAGGAGTAGTGATGGTGGTAAGATACTCTTGTAGTTATTAAAAAGAAAAAAAAAATTAAAGAAGTTTCTCCTTTGTTCCTACATACATACAGTGGCACTCATATGAAAGATCAACAATAGCCTATTTTTTATTTAATTATTTCTATTATGGGTGTAATTATGTACAAATTACAATTTTTCAAATAATAATATAAAACTAAATTTCTAATTGAATTTAAGTTCGTATACAATAGAATTAATGAACTACTATTGGAAGGAGGAGAGTAATGTACTCTAAAGCTGATTATAGTTAACTTTGAATTTCTTGCATTTAACTACAGTAAATACACGCGTATAGGGCTCAATTTTTTCTTAAGAAGTTGACCTAAAAACCCAGGTGCGTCTTATGCATGGATACTTTTATTATAAGTTTTTCCATCGTTTTTAGGGACAAATATCCATTGCGTCCTATACATGGTTTCGTCCTATACGCGGGCATTTACAGTATATTTATTAAGGTTGACCCAGGAATTTTAGAAAATTAATCTGATTTTATAGCTTACATGATGACTATAATTCATCCATCATTCAATGCATAGTTTTCTAATAGATGTACATATGTAACTACATTGTATTTATCAAATATTGAGACTTGAAATAATTCTAACCATTTTAAAGGCAATGCCGATATAGTTAATTCTTCGGTTGTAATTTTAATTTTGAATAATTACATGAATTAATAATAAAAACATTCTACGTACATTTACTACCAACTGCCTGTTAATTAAAAAAAAATGTTCTCTATAATCTAGCTAAAAAAGTATATTTTTTTTTACATGAAGGATCCAATGATTGAAATTTGATATGACTCATTAATTATAATTAATGTAATTACATATTATTGTCCTATTTATTTACAGCAAAATTAACAGGTGTTTTTTTTTTAGTTTTTTTTTTTTTGAAGGTCACCTTATTTATTTATAAGTCAAAGTAAAGTTGAGAATTTATTACTCTTGATTTTTAACCTGTCATTGTTTGTTGATGATACTTGAAATGTTTCATTTTTTTTTATTTAAAGGCGGTTTTCCTGGTTTTTTTTTTTTTTTAATAATATTTTAATAATTACTTTTTACCATAACGCAAACCAATAAAACTGCATTATTTCTTGCGATATATATATATATATAATACATACATTTACAGATATATCTTTAATTGTTTTTTTGTAGGGCTATGTACATATATGTATATATTATATATAATGTTTACTTTTCAAATAATTATTATTAATACTTACATACATATGAAGAAGCTTAGAGGAGCCGAGTTTTCCTTTCTATTAAGTTCAAATTGAAAAGTTTTTTTCCCTCTTTATTCAAATCATGTGATTGGAGGAGTAGTAAATATTTATTTTTCCTTATTTAAAAAATAATAATAATAATAATATTAAAGATCTACGCGTCTCTCTCTCTCTCCCTATTTGAAAGATTCTGTCACAAGCATTTAACATATTGATTTTTGATATAATGCCTACCTACATACACAACATGTGTGTATGTAATTTTTTATCTGGTCATACATATATTGACCACATGATTATTATTTTTATTAATTCCTGTAATTGTTTTATAGCTATGCTTCATGTTGTTTATTAATAATTTTGGATGTTCATAGCCTTTTAATTAAGTACAGGGGTATGAAGCACTGAGTAATATCATTATTTTTTCCATTTAAAGAAATTTTCATATATATATATATATATATGGACATTGTGTGAATGATTTTTTTTTTTACTCATCTGAAATAACTAAAAATCAAACATTTCTAGAATAGATCATAAGAAAAGGGAGTATAAGGATGCTTACGTCACAGTGTTATTTTATTGTATATTTCAACCCCTTTCCTTCAAAAAGAGAAAGGAAAAAGGCCCCAAAATCAGGGTTCGCCAATTGTTTTCCAACAATGAGACTATGTATCCTTTAATAGTTGCAAAGTTAATTCATTTCAATCCATTCAACACTCAGTAGAGTAATAAAGGGTAAGAGGGTAGTCGAAAAAGGCATCGACAGTTGCATCATAGTAGGGGGATACAGCTGTAAGTAACTTACCCATCATAGCCAAATTATATTGTTGTATATGTTCTTTTATTTGATTGCTTTTGCACCAACTTCTGAAGAATATGACTAGTGATGAAGGGAGCTTATAAATGTCTGTTATTATTAAATTATATCATGTAGTGGTATATGTGGGTCAAAGATGGTTCTGAGAGGGGGTCCATAGGGGACTCAATCTCTGTAAAATGATTTGATATTACTCTACGTTATTGAAGGAAGGAAGATGCAGTATTTATTGGCCCCTCTCTCTCTCTCTGACCTTGCGTAAATTTTTATTCTGACGTCCTTTCCCTTTATTATGATTATTATTATGGGCGATTAATATTCTGAGGCGTCATTCCCATCTCGTTTATTACATACATACTTGAATGTAAATAAATATATTTATCACAAAAGACTTCCTCTCATGCTTAAATGAAAACCAAGTAATCTACCTATCGTTGTAAGTAGAAGGTACATTATTATTAAATGATGTAATAGCTTCGTTTGGACTATGAGGCTCCTCTTTACTTATTTGAAAACACATATTATAAATATATGTACAGTATGAGTTATTAAGTGAAAATAAAAGTGCATGGAGGATAATAACTTGAGTGTCAATATACATTTACTAATATTATAATTAATTTGTATTTGTGTGTGTTTTGTGGTTTTTTAGGCATTTAGGTCTAATAGACACACATACATATGTTCATGATTATTATATAAGGATTATTTGCCTGTATATTCAAATGTTGTATTTATCCTTCCCTAAGATGCATACATATATTCATGTTGGGACGTACATACAATCATCAAAAATGTTAATTGTCCTTTACATAATATTACGTAAGGGACATGTCACTTAATTGTTACGAGTAGAGGTATCCCATTCGATTATTCTGTCCTTATCATTTATTTGACTAAAAGAAATGAAGAGCTATATGTATGTATGCATATATATATATATATGTAGATAATTTCAAGTATGTACATACATAGGTATTTTTAACCATCGTGGCGACGGCAGTGGTGAGGAAAATAATGCACTACATATGTATATAGCGTTAGATATGTACCATATCTACCTATGTATGTAGTAGATATTATGTTCACAAAGGTGAAACGCTCAGAGCTTAGAAAAGATATGACTGAGATATGATGAGGAGCTCTCCTTTCCTGCAAATCACTCTTGGCAAGATTTTTTTTTTTTTTTTTTCAGTGTAATAATGTGTTTTCTGAAAGAGAGAGAGAGAGAGAGAGAAGTTTTTAAGAAACCACAATGGAGATTATGTGACTACGTACATATATGTATGTATGTATGTATATAATTATAAACATTTAGACGTCACAAACCTTTAATATATGTGTGCATACATATATGTATTGATGGTGAATGTGCCAGGTTTTTAACTTTTATTTATTTTTATTTTAAACGCATTCCTCATACAAAATTTATGTCTTTCACTTACATGCATGCATATTTTTATCACTTTTCTAAAAGTAAAAGAAATGCCATCCTCAGGTTCCTCGGAACCAGTATAATTGATTTAATGGATTATATGTACATTGTACATGTACAAATGAATGGGGGGGGGGGGGGTTGATAGGTATATAGCGCAGAGGGAATGAGACAAGGTGTCAGAGTGCAGAGCTGAGTCGTTGACGTCATCTGACAAAAGGGGTAGAATGTTCAATAATGATGGATGACGTCACTTTTATTTTAAAAATAATATTATAATAAGTTATTTCAATCTAAATATACGTAGAACAATACTTCAAAGAGTTTGAGTAATTAGTTACGTGGAGACCATTTGAGACTCTCAGTGCTATGAACTAGCATGGTAGTAAAAGGATCTTGAAATGAAGTAACCACCCATGCTATGTTACAATTATTATATCTATTCCCCCATCTGGATTCATGGCACAGACATAAGATCAACTGTTGCTCAATTACATATATGTAGTGGAAGCCTCTTTGAATCCTCTATATTTTTCTTTGGGATGATGTGAGTGTATGCCCAATTGATTGCTACTATACAAGGATCAGTACGATGAACAACCGTACTACCTACAGTATTTTGCAATATCCGGACAAAACGGAGTCATTGTTTCGTGTACTTTGAATGGTTTTTATCTCCTTCGTTGTTATTAACCAGAGGACTCTCAAATCGATGTGGATAGAAGAATAGGAGCTACATACAGTAGTTATAGTCGCATCATTTGAACCTCCTTTTCGCTAAGTATTGATTCATGATGACGAGGATCACCTCAGCTTCTCCAACTACTATTATTATTATTAATAATAATAATAGGAAGAAGAAGAAGAAGAGGAGGATGGAGGAGAATCGCACTCCTTCTGCGTTTGGCATTTACAGCAATAATAATCTAACTGAGTGTGTTGTTGTAGAGGAGCAGTAGTCGTCGTCTGTTATTTATGTATGTGAGTACCATAGGAAGTGACTTTGATAAAAACACGCATAGAAGAAGATATATGTTAGTACATATTACATACATACATATATTAGTCAGTTATCTTTTAATATCTTACTTGTCATCGTTATTACAAAGTCAGTGAGAGGTTACATATTGTCTAAGAGCAGAAAATTACTATAAACAAGGTCTTTTATTTATTTAAATATACAAACATGTGAAATTGTGTGGTGAAATTGAAAATAAAAAGTAAAAATATTTTCTCAAAAAAACAAAACAAACGAAAAACCTACATAATATAATTAGTGTGTTTTGATGATGTTGTTGTTTCCGTCTCTATAGTAGCAAGTAAGTAAGTAACTAACTAACTAAAGGTAAAACTAAATTTGTTTTGAATTTTGATTAACTTACATATGTTGTATATTCCAACATTGTATGTATGTGCATAGTACACACTGAATAACAATTTTTAAACATTAATGCACTCATTAAAATGAGTTCCCTGTCACAGAGGGAATAAAAAAAAAAGAAAAAGGAATTTTTAATCAGTTTTTGCAATGAGTACTCAGAGTTATTATATTAATAATTTATATATATATATATATATATAAAGCATAGGTATCTAGTATATTTATATATATATCATAAATGGAGCATTGCATAACCAAAATAATAATAATAATAATATCCGAATTAAGGATTTTATTGTATGTAGACATAACATTTTAATATCCTTTTGTAATAGGTTTTGCTTTGTGTTGTGTTTTTGACATATACATACATACATATAATATGACTTTTTGCTTACATACATACCTACATACTTCATAGTATGTAGGTATTTTGTCATTATTATTTTTATAATAATGGATGTTTGTTTGTTTGGTGCATGTTTCTATGTTTTATTAATGAATATACATACATTCATATTATTATAATTAATACTATCACTCAGTACATTAAGTGGTCTGATACGCAATGTAGTATTCTCTCTTTCATATGTATATGTATGTAAATACACTATATTACTTAAATAGGATAGTAGATGAATGATAATAATAGGCCACAATTAGTGCTATTAGATTCTCTGTACATTTAATTACATTTTAATTGTCTATATATATATTTATTTGAAAATGCTTTTCATCAAATAAATAAACAAATAAATTAAAAAACTGCGGTTATATATTATTATTATTATTAATAATAATAATATTAAAACGTCTCAGTACATTTTTTATATTTAATTTATTTACTTGCCTGCCTGCCTATCCAATAGATTAATAAATAAAGTAATAAATGCACTTCACTTATGCTGCTTCGTAAATAACACCTCGTACTAACCAAGTATTTGTTTGTATATATGTATGTACATATTTGTCTTCTCTTGACATTTTTATCATCTCAATCCATGTGCCTAGAATGGATATAATATTTGATGCCTAGATAGACTCTACATACATAACTTAAATACATATTTTATTGAATGTTGAAAAGATGAAACGAATTACATACATACATACATATGAGTGCATAAATATTGATGTACATGTACATTCTACATGTATAGGTTAGGCGGAATAGAATCTTTTTTATTTCTTACCTACCTAAATAGGTACATAACTACTACCTACTTCATCCGCACATCCAAACGTATTGAAATACATAATATTATTATTTAGTAGTATTGTTTCTTATTTTTTTGTATTTCCGTCTCTTATTATTATGTATGTATAAATTATATACGTACATGTTCTTTATTTATTTGATATAAATCAATGATTTAGATTAAAGTACATATTTATTTCTTATTTAGAGATGGTTGTACATAAATAGATTGATATGTATTAGTATTATTACATTTTTGGGAAATGTTGGTGTGTTGCAGAAAGTAGTGTACATAGTTCCTTTTCGTGTCTTCCTTATGAATATATATATATATAGAAATAGATGCCTTGATTTTAAATTGTCATTTTAAATAAAATACTTGATTCAATGTCAACTGCATGGATGAACAGGGTGTCTTCATGATTCTCTTTTCTTTTTTTTTTTTTGAGAAAAAAAAAACCCACAGAAATGATACTTTTTAATTCAAAATTTCTGTTTTTTTGAAAATTATTCTGGTAACTAAATATTTTGATATAAAAGACGAAAGTATCAAAATATAATTTATAGACATATGTTTCCGGACTGTAAAAAATGATTTTATATTGATTTTTCTATCTTTTTTTAATGAGAGAAAATGGCTTGTAAGCATGAATTAGAAAAGAAAAAGGCCCCCTTTTCTTTTCTAAAAGCAAGTAAAAGTAAATATGGTAATAATGTCTCTCAGAACTGATCCTGCGCCATTTTCTTGACGAGTGTGAGTCAACCCTTGACGAAGAGACTTAAAGCATAAGTTCAAGCCAAGTCCTGCGCCTTTTCACTGTAAGTTTAAAGTCTTAGTTTGATAAGACATTAGTGCGAACTCGAGTATGAGTAGTTGCTGCCTCTGAGACTGTCATAGGGAGACAAATTAAAAAATAACAAAAAAGACCCAAAACATTGAAGTAAAAAATAAATACACATTATTATTTCAAATAAAGAATGTTTGTGGGTTTAGGAGCTCTCTTCAAGTCTGAATGTTTTAACTTCCGAGTCATCGAGTCTCATGTCACATTAGTTAAATTAAGCTTAAGTTCATGTCTAGTTCCGAGTACGAGTCTTCAGCTCTTTTATTTCTCATTGCAGTGTGCCTTTTCATTGCATCAATATTACATACATATATTACTACATAACATAGCTGCATAGACTCTTCGTTCTTATGTACTTATACATATCTATTCGTTAATAGACATGGGCATTATCACAATGTCCATAAATTTTGAGTTAATATTATGTAATCATGTAGGACATCCGACGATGTGACGCCAAAAGGACATGATTCTCTAATCATATTATTAACTATAATTTGTCAAATGAGATGGCGATCGCCATTAGTTGTTAGGTTGTCTATATCAGATTTATGTATTTTTTTTTCTTTATATTTATTATTAGTATAAATATTATTGTTCAAGGAGATTTGTTGCTTTTATGGGATACCATGTACCTATTTTGACAATTAGGAAAGTTTTTATTTTTGTAGCATCTCTTGACCATAAATTCTTTTTTGATGACAAATAACATACATATATAAATAATAATAATTCATCCGTTTGTTATTGTTGTTAATTACATCCATATTATACTAAAATGATATAGAAAAATACTTTTAAATAATTTTAAAGGTCATTTCATAAATGAAAAGTGTATGTATGTATAAGTACATATCAATACAAAAGCAAGCAAAGAGGTCAAAAAATGAATCGGGTTTACATTTGTACTCCTTAACTAATTAATTTTCATTCTTTTAAATTAAATTATTCGTATCAATCGCCGAAAATTGCGAATTGCTAAATTCCCAGTTATCATAATAATAAAAAATAATATGACAGATTATATTTGAAAGATCATACAGGAGCTAGAAGAAGGCTCTAGACCAAGGGTTAATTGGGTGAGAAGGTCAAATTACTTCGCTAGTTTTTTCTTCTTCTTTTTATCGAATTTTACATAAGTTTTTGAATGATTATATAGGCTATTTAATCGAATAAAGGTCATCATCTGACCTTTTGATATAAATATGAAGGAAAATTTAAGGTTTCACAAATGTTGGTATACGTCAGTAAAATTATTTGACAAGTACGAGAAAACATAAAACTAAATAAGTAGATAACAAAAATTAATTTTATTTATAATGATCGTACCTTTTGACAGACAAGCAAATACAAAATTCTCATATAAAAGCTTATAAAATATGCTTTTTAGGAAATTAACTTTATTAAATTTGTTACTCTTTACAAAAAGCTATAATGTAATATATATGTATAGAAGATATCATAACCAATATATATGTACATAGTATAAAAATTCAATACTTTATGGCGGTTGAGCAAACTCTGAATGCTTTTCAAAATGGTTAATAATTTGTATGGAATATATTTAGACCAAAAGACCTTCGACCATGTCTCAAATTTCAAAAATATGCTCCACCCTAAGATATATATGTAATCAATCAAGTTTTTGATGCAGAGTAGGGCAAACAACTCATCGATTTAGCTACATTTATTATTCCATTAATAATTAATAATGAAGAGACTTTCATATCTTATCATTTTATTTAGTTTAGAGAAACAAAATAATGAATACTCTTCCAAAAATAGAAACCATTTAATGAATTCATGATCTGTATCTACCAATAAATAATAATTATATTACAGGGATTGTACGAAAACACAAAAGCAATCTTCAATTAAAAATCAAGAAAATGAGAAATTTCAAATTTGTATTTTATCTTTCTAAATATTAACTCATCAATTATATTGGCATATTTCGATGGATTAAATATAGGCTTTTGATTCAAATTTCTGGAATGGGCATATATATATATATGTACACAGATATGTCAGTAATACCTAGTCTAGAGGCATTTTTTCTTAACTGATGGGGGTCACAATCCTAAAATGAGTCGTGAACTTGAATATATCTCAAATTTCAAAAGTAAGCTCCACCCTAACATACTTATTTTATGTATATTACATATATTGTACTAACTAATTTTATGTATATACGTTGTTTTATTCATAAATTAGGTCATATCAGAACACATTTGAAAGAATGAGCATTCCCTTCAAAGTTTGAGGAGTTTGTTCAATCAAAATCTTGGTGTACCTTTTTTGATATTCCATGTATATGTATATGTTATATCTAAATATGTGATTGTTAGTTTAAGATTTTAAGGGTTGTTTTTATTATATTTTTTTTTTTATTTTTTCAAATTGACTGATATGTGGCGCAAAATAATAATATTTGTGTGGGGGGGGGGAGGTTCTTATATACATTATAAGGAAAGTAGTATTGGAAATACTTATATATAATTTATTTTTATAAATTATAATAAAATCATATTTCTCATATATTTGACGATGAGTTCTTGGGTTGCTTTATTAAATTTGTGTTCAATTAACTCTTATTTGTTCCTATATCATCAGTAGTAAGCTTCATTACTTCAATTAATTAATTGAATTTATTTTGTTAACGCAACTCATTTATTTTATGACTTAGTAAAGTCTACTCCCATAGATAAACAAATACAGAAGAATCATAGGGGTAATTGTGGTATAGTAAATCTAAAATCTTATGTCTGTGCCGTAAATAGTTATAACAACTATAGCACGGGTTCCTTCATTTCAAGACACCTTTTAATAACAGGCTAGTTCATAGCACTGAGAGTTATAAATAGTATTCACGGAACCAATTAACTATACTCTTTGAAGTATTGTTCTACGTATATTTAAATTGAAATAACTTGTTATAATATTATTTTTAAAATAAAAGTGACGTCATCCATCATTATTGAACATTCTACCCCTTTTGTCAGATGACGTCAATGGCTCTATCTTTTTGTGTGACACCTTGTCTCCTCCTGTATGTATTTTTTTCTCTTAAGAGTTTAATATTTTCTTAAACACATTATTAAGCTTTGTAAGTGGAACATTATCTAGGTATTCATCCTTAGATAGACATGAAAAATAGACTGATTTATCATTATCAATGCTTTGTTGTGGGTCATATTTACATTATGTAAATTAAGTATTTGTTCATTGTATATAAATGTACATGATTTAACAGGTCTCATATAAAAAGTCCTTGAAAACTGAATGAGTTATTCCCATCGTTCCAAAAAAAAAAAAAGTACGTGTGATTTTTTATTTATATATTATTTTGTGTGTCAGCACTGATAGTGTCTTGTAACCAAGTGAAACTCCGAGTCACCTTTGCCCCCCTCCCCCTCAGTCATTGACGACATGAGAAAAATTAGCTCTCATCTATAACTGTACATATCTTTATTTAATTTCCATAGACTCTTGAAATAGATTTCTATTCTTCATGATACTCCATAACCAATGGTTGAGTAAATTCTATGTAGTTATTTTTCTTAAATAAGCTAGGAGTCCATAAAAGTTATAATATACATATATCTATCTACAACTTATTATTTGCATTTGGTTGAAATTAAATTTACCAATTTATTTTAAAGGCAAATCGAAGGAAATAATATATATAATTTTATCTAGACGTGTATCTACCCGGAATATGTCTTGTCTTTCTTTTTTTAGAAAGCCATGACTGTGTCTGTCTCTTAAAAATAAAAATAAAAATAAAAATAAAAAGAAGAAAAAGAATGAATGAAAGGTTATTACTGAGTAATGTCTTCTTTCTTTTTTTAAAAAGTCAATGCAGTATAAATAATTCCTTTATTCTTTTATCTTTTGGTTTCATGTATGTTGATGAACTGGAGTCATATTGCTTTTTGAATTTACAAAGTACTTTACATAGGAAATGTTTTTTAAGAGGAAAAGAGAGAATTTTCTCGAAATCCTTGCATATCAGCAACAATATATATATATATAAAGGACACAATCCATTTAAGTATAGACTGTCTACCAGACCTGGAATTAGACAATTACGACAGATGAACGCAAATATACGAGTGAAGGATCTTTATTTCATTAAAAAAATCGATATTCGAACGAAGTGTTTTTTTATTAAAAATATCGACATTTGTACAAAAGAGTTTTGATTAATTGAATATCGTATATAGAACGTAATTTACAAATCTGGGAAACCAACGTCAAGGTAATCAGTTGTACGCAAGCAAGTGTGAAAATAAATAAATATAAGAAACTGAATTATGAAGCAACAGCAGAAATTTGTTTACAAGTGTTCTCCCATGATAAAATAATTCCTTCAAATCTTTAAAATTAGCCGATCAAGGAACAGTTGCATGTCCTGAAATGCTCAGTAGTTAAGTTTTTAAGGTATTATTTTAAAATCCTTCGGTTTTCCTAGAACCATACCTATTATTGACATCGATGTAGTTATTAAATTAGTATTGGTATCTGATCTTTGGATCCAAAAAATAAAATGAACAGTATTGTGAAGGCTACTTTGATTTTGGAATGTAATTACATATATCGGTTGTAACTCTACTAATTTAATTACTTACGATGGTGTCTACATGATATGTACTTTCCCTCCAATAAATTAGGATTTATGTCACTTTTCATAAGAATAGTTTAGCTAGAAAGAGTCAAGAGTTCAATACATTGTTCTAAAACTTTTCATAAGTCATTTATTACGAACTTTAGTCTGAGACTCTAGTGCAACTCGCGTATAAGTATACATTTCTTCATGGTTTTTTAATATTAGCAATTGGCTTCCAATCATATTCTTCAAGTGTCTGATCAATAACCTATTTTTAAATTTGAATGAAAAATTAGGTACTGTTTGATTCCAATCTTACTGCGACTAATACTTTTCTGATGTATGAATAAGTAAATGAAGTTAAGTGTTTGAAATTGAATACTGTTCGGAATTCAAGTACATACCCCCCTCGTAGTGGATAAAATTTGTTGCTTTGATGTTTATCAGTAAAGAAACAAACAAAACATTCACTCCCAAGTTAGTTAGATTAATCTTAGTCTTAATCAATTGACTCATTATTCATTGATAGTAAATAATAAATAATAATATAAATAAATATATAATATAAATAATATATAAATAATAATTCGATACTAAACAATAAATGAGTTATGTACATGCATATGCTTTGGCTTGAAAAAATACAAACATATATTTAAGTTACAAGTATATTTTTGATGTTAAATCCTGTAACTATTAATTCCTATAGCCCAATCAATTTTAAATAGTGCTCTTAGGTTAACCGTTAATTGGTTTACCGGCTAAAGTAGTTTAACTTAATAAAGTATGTAATGATGACGTCCTAAAACACACCAAAATATATTAAGAAAAATAATAAAACGAAATGAAATGATCCGATTCAACAGTTATCGCAGTATTTTGTTCCGACTCCATAATCTTCGTCTTGGGCATAAAGTGGTGAACTTACTCCATTTTTTGATTTTGAAAGAATGTACCTATGAATGTGCAGGGGGGGTCGTATTACCACTCAATGTGTGGGTTCTAGATGTTAATGCTAATACTCAATTTGAATGATTTTTGATGTAGAGACTTTGAATATATCATCATTAGATCCGAATCTTAACACATCAACTCTATGTGGAAAGATTTGAGAGAGAAAATATCTTTTAGGAACATTAATATGTACAATATCGACTAATATACTAATTTCACATTTAAGACATATGTACACCTACATAAGAATAACACCTCTAACGAAAGGAATTATACATACTTACATACATGAGACTAAAACAATTCTTACTTCATTAAACCGACCTCAAAAATAGATTTTATTTTTAATCCCTGTGATGAAAAAGAGGAGAAATGATCGAAGGAGTCTCTTTTAAGTGTAATAAGGCCAAACTTTAGCTTACAAGGTATCATTTTCACTCTACTTCAGATTCAAATCCCTACTTTAAATGTATTAAATCCGTTTCATACTTACTCTCATTATAATATTATTCCGCTCATTTTTAAGCCTTAAAAACATTCTATGAAGGTATACATACATACATACATACATACATGTAATTCATAATAGCTAAGTGTATAATATCTACATACTTTTTGTTAGTCATTGTGTGTGCATAAAGTAGGATCCTATATTTATACGTTGCTCAGTATGAGCATATTAGTGTGTTTATTTGTAACATGTATGTATGTATGTCTAATTATAATTAGTTAATTTTGAGTAGTAAAGGAGAAATGAAAGTATTTATTGGCGAATGTACTTTGATCTTATATAGGATTCATTTTATGGACTTTTTTTTTCTTTTGAAAATTTGTGAATCCCTGGTGTATTTCTTGAGATACATAAACTATACCTATCAAGAACCAATTGCATATCTATACTCAGCAGTTATTTTTATGTAATTATTGAGTTAATAAAGTGTTTTGTCACTGTTTTGAAAATAAAAAAAAAAACCGTTGGTACGTGTGCAATGCTTCCGGGACTAATTTTAAAGGGGGAATAGACGAATTTTGAGGATTAAATAAATAAAAATTGAGCCCTGATGTTTTCCTCCCATAGTATTTAGTCTTACGGAATAAATCAAAGAATGAAGGCTCATAACCCCCTGACCATAAGTAATTTTATTTCTCCTTACTACCCACAAAGTTACTTATTTAAGAAGCAACATGATTCGAGACAAGTATGCATAAGTGAACATAATAATAATAATAATAATTAAAAGAACACTAAATTAATTTTTCTAAATGACGAACAAATTAATATTGTATTGCTTCTTAATAAATGAATAAAGCTAAAAGAATATGAACTATTTAAATTTTTCACAATGTCCTTTTAAGTTGCATTTAAAAATATATAGTTCTTTTCTGCGAATTGTATGCTCACGCAGGATATAAAGTGTACACATGAATCAAATAATTGATAGTATAACTTCCAATGACTGAAAATTCATTCAATTTTTAATATATGTATTTTTTAAGGGTGTAATTTTAGACCTTTTAAATAGCAATGACTAATTAGTACGTATTATGTGACACATTACTGTATAATAAAATTGACCACAGTTCAATCATTTCTAAATATTTTATAATATCTTCAATTTCAATATGAAATAATAGTATCAATGTATGTACATAATTCCGTAAATAAAATGACTCGTGATATAATTAAACACTATGTTTGTTCTGAGACGTACAAATTGAAGTTTGTACATAATTGTAATCTGTTTCAAGTACATGGCACAACTTATGGCTCTAGGAGAAAAAAAAACCTGGGTAACATAAGTCTGTCTATCTATGAAGGGATTTTTTGAAATGAGGAAAGAGACATTTGAATTAATCTTTAGATTTTACATCGTATGTATAAATTGTGTTAGGTCAAGACTATTGAATTTATTTATTTATTTTAATTTTGGAGTTATCTGGAGATCTCCATTCTTTTTCCATTTAATGTGGCTGTAGCATCATAAAGGCGTTAGGATATTCATATATTATGAGTACCTATTAGGAGTTTAGATTGATAGCAGCTCTGTTCAGAGAGTCCTCCCGTATCAGTGATCACCTCATCTGCCTGCTTTAGCAGAGCTAATCAAAACATTACTCCCTCTTTCATCAAGAAAGGCAATGGGAAGAGGTTCTGGATAGGAGTTTATATTCATGGTTCTAACTTGCGCACAATATGTAATTATAACTAAACATGCAATTGGGTTTATTTCTTAATGAATTAACATATGTATCTTTGGAAATTAATTCAAGAAGTACGTAGACAAAATATTTGTTCATTTTCTCATTCTCATTATTGTTAATAATATTGTTATTACTATGCTGATACGTATTTCATTTTTTTTTTCTTCTTCTAAAGATGTATGTTGTATGTTTCTAGTGTTACATTAAATCTGTTGTTTCAAAGTTTGCATTGAAGGAAATAAGTATTTGATCGTCATTATTAATGGTAGTTTTATTATTAGGTATGTGATATAAAAGAAAAATATGTTGGGACAGTTGAAACAATTTTTGCTTTTGGCTCAATTGACTGGAAGGTAGTTTGACTCAGACGCACCAAAATTTAATTCAACACACTTACCATCTGTTCATTATCTAGTAAGTAGTTTTTTCACAAATTGCATTTGCTGTCAAAGGTTGCAACTGTCCTCGTAGATCTGGCTATCATGCATCCATGCTGAATTTTAAATAAGCATAAATATGAAGTAATCCAGAAGAATTATTTGTGGGCAATTGCAACACTTGTTGCAAAGCTGGCCCTTTTGTACCATGCGTATCACTTTCTCAAATATCTCCTAACAAGTGAGCTCTCAATTTTTAATAAATTAACTCAAGTAATAGCAAAAGAGTTAATAATTCGAATAATATAAATTATTTCGGGGAAAAAAATGCAAAATGGACTTCATTATGACAAATAATTTTACTACTCTAAGTCAGTTTTTATCAAGTATCCCAAATAAAAGTCGTCAAAAATGTTAGATTTTGTATTTCAATAAACCTCATTATTTTATACATTTACATTGTAAATCTTGTACTTTTTTGATGATCAAGAAAAAGGCTCTTTGTCAACTGTTCCCGGTCCCCTCTACGTACATGAAAATACTACATACGAAGTAGTATGGCGTTGACTTATTTGTTACTTACGAGCACATTCGGGGAAGGTGTAAAATGTATGATTCATTTTCCATTGAATTTTGCTTGCAGGACTTCCTTTTTTTTCTTTTGTCGGTATAATCTTTTTTTTTTGTATCTACATTTATTTATTTACATGACGAAATTGTAGAGAAAATAATCTCTGAGTAATATCAAGACGAGGAAGCTGAGATTTGATGTATAGAATACCCGTTGAAGGAAGTTATGAATGAAATTTATTTAAGCCAAGGATATGAAAAAGAATACTAGGAGCTGCTATTTATTATGATTTTCGAGTATACTGCATTTTCTCATGGTAAACCAAATTTTCTGTTTTTCTCTCTAGAGCCAGAAGGAAGAAACATCAAAGATTTAAACATAAAATGTTATTTTCTGAACATACTGAAATTCACCTTATGTTAATGATTGTTCAAAAAGGTTTTGTGTGTATGTAAAAATCCCTCCTAAGGTGACATGTAGAAATCATTGAGCGACAGTATCTGTTATTAATAAGCTATTTTATCTCAGGATAGCCTATTTTAGTCCATCTAAGTACATCGCACGAAAATGAATTAAAAAGTCATGCCCGTCAATATGAGTATTTTGTGACATTTTTTCATTGACAAGGACGTAAATATAATTTAAACATTATTTTACTCTAACCATTTGTAATGTCAAACATATCCAACAACCAGACTTGTCCTCCATGATAATTAAGAAAGAAGGATGAAAACTTTATTATTTAAAATCTATTAATATATGTATATTATAGTACAACTTGTCATATCAACTGACATGATTTAAAGAGTGCTCGCCAAGAAAGTCTCTTTTTTTTGCAAGGGATCATTACTTTAATTCAATTTCCTCTCACCCATTTAAGTTCTGGTCCTCTTGGCTGTTGAACGGACTATGGTTGTATAAAAATGTTAAAACGCACATTTCCTGCTATTATTAATGCAGATAAAAGATTAAAAAGAGGCCTATAGCCATTTTTGTCGGAAAGTTTAAGCACTCTTTAGAAGCAGCAAGTTTAGAGTTTTAGTCGGAACAATAAAATTTTGACGAATGAAAAAACTTACATTCTGTTTACATTTACAGTATATTTTGATAATAATAACTAACCTGTTCGGACTGGATATTTTCTAAGTGTCAATTAAATAATAGAATGAAGAAATAAAAAAAAATTGAAAATATTGATTTAAGTGTGCAAAATTTAATGAGTTTTGAAAAAAAAAAAATTTTAGCTGCAATCAAATACCTATGTATATGTATTGTATGTAGTTATGTAACTGGTTTATGATTTGCTGCATTTTCATCCTCGTGACATAAATTAATTATATTTATTTTTGGGTTTGTTAAAAAAATGTTTGCCAAATTTTGTAACATTAATAATGAATATAGACAAGTTTTATGACTTACATTGTATGTTACTCCCCATTCCGATAAACAGTAATGAGTGCTTCATCGATTATCAACTCATTTTGAATATATATATATATATATATATATGTATATATTGCTTTTTTAGTATTAAGTGGATAATAATAATCCTATACTCTTAAAAAAGACTTAAAGTTAAATGATGCATTGTGAAGTGTGTACAAGTAATAAGGGGATTTAGTAGGAGTTTATATTCCTTGGGAGTAAGTAAACTTCTAATGATGCCTTCTCAAACAGTGGGGAGCGTAGAGTAACTCCATTTCATAATGAAAGGGGGGGATAAATCTGAAAAGATTTTTAACAAATATCTTCATTTAAAAAAAAATTGATAATTCCTTATGTTAGATTGATGCAGGTTCCCAAATGGGGAGCACAAGTCAAAAAGTTTGAGATGTACATATTTTTAGTACTTTTAGCCTGAAATCAGGCCTCAATGAGAATACTTAAAGATTATGTGTACCAAATACCTCGACAAAATTTAATTTGTTCATTCAAAATTTAATTCAGTGACTGTGATTCTAATACTGTAATTGCATATTGGATGAGTATATAATATGTATATTAGTGAAGAAGCACTTCAGACCCACATTTTAGAAGAGGCACTCGAGATAAGCGCCCGGGCTCTGTGTGCTTAAGGTTTGGTAGATTAAAAATTGTTGAATAAATGAACACTTAATGATAATTGTTTTACAAACTCTATAAGCCATTAAGAGTGAGATACTAAATATGTTAGACTTCATTGATTTATTATTTTGCTTGAAAAGAGGGTATGGAAGGAAAAAATATATGTAGTTAATCGATTTTGCTGTTGTATCATTTTTGGTGTACGGAGTTCCAAATATAAGATGAATCTAAACATATTTACAATTAAACTTTTTGACTTATATAGTTTGTTCGATTTAAAAGGGTATTTTTCAATGAGGTGGCCCACCATATTTTTAAATTGTCACTCTATTTTTTGGAAGCCTTATTCATTTTTCTTTGAAAACTGAATGCTCGTATTCATGGAAATAATAAAAATATAAAGACCCAATAATTTTCATGATACATTTAAAAGATTTTATCTGTATGTGCTTAATGGTCATTAAACATAGACTTAAGGGTCATTTAAAAAGAAATAACCAAATCCATATACATCCCAGTATTAAACCAGGGACTCTCAATTCTCCTTTATCAATGACAAACCAAAATTTAAAAAAATTTATAAGAATATCACGACACATTTGGAAAATTTTCAAGAGTAAATACATAGATTATTACATACTTTTAAAAATGGAAGGAAGCTTTTTAGTAATCAAAAATACGTACATATACGTACAATGTCAGTTGAAATAAATTCAATGCCTGGTTCTCATATTTCCCTGTGTGTCATGATGACAATCTATCGGGGCACACTTCAACTATATAGTGTCGTGATTCATGATTTTTCTTTTATTTTAAATTGTGACTCTTTTCGGGATTTCGTAATAATCTATTTTTTGTACTACAAAAAATTGCACTGTCAGAGGAATCTGATCTCAATGGATGCAGGTTTGTAAATACATTTACCCAAAGGACCATTGATAATATCAGAAGTATTCAAAGTAGGAAATCCAATTTTTTTTTTGATTGTTTGACATAGGTACACCACCCACCCTATGGTTGTACTATGTACACTTTATAAAATTACCTATAAACTAACTGCCATCATAAATCACTCGTGTAAATAAAGTGTAATTTTTATCGATTACCATTTGTATACATACTTGTCGTACTATTTTTCGATTATTTTCAATGGATAGGATACTTCAATTATTTTAAAGAACAAGAACCACTCTAAGAAATAAATAAAAATACCAACAACAATTCTTTTTGAAGGAAGTAAAAAGTTTCCTTTTAATATACCTATTATAGGTACATATATTCATAAACTAAGTATGTATTCAAATATACCAACACTTTAAAAGTGTTATCTTAGCATGTTATTATATTCATAAAATAACAAAAACCACACTATTATAGTCCTTAACATAAAATAAGAGCAATAAATGTTAACTCCAATGATGATGTTGCATATAAAAAACCTTGGGTGACTTAACATATACATATGTGTTCATTATGTATGTTATTAATATTTGGTGATGCGAGAGAGGTTGGTGGATTTTAGAGTAAAAATACTTTCAGGTGTTATATAAGTCGTGCTCCAATTTACAGAATGTAAGATAGCATGTTAGTACTTAGAAAGTATGTACTTACAATCATAGGTAATAGTATACACGTATGTTAATGAATATCTTAATAAATTAAATATAGAATGGCTTGCTACTATTTATGGTTGTGACTATTATCATATTATTGACTTAGTAGCTTTTCTCTTATGCATAATGTATACATACAATTACCCAGAATATGGTAATTTTTTTGCTTTGCCTCATGAATTCTTGTAGTTGATGGCTTGTTTTTTACATTAAAAAAACGAATTGATTATTCGTTAAATAACAACACATTTAGTAGTTGTTTTTTTAAATTAAATTATTTGTGGTTTTCCAAATTCTACATGTTATGGAGATGAAATGGTATGGCTATGAATACATCCATATAATAATAGTAATAATAATAATAATAATCTATATGGCCCTGTAAGATATGTTCCGTTTCTAATCCATTTGTTTGTTTCTTACTTTTCAGGATTCCATGGTATTATTTCATCGAGAAATCAAGTGCTCAAGAAGTTATTGAATGGCTTCTCTTACTCTCAATGTTCAAAACCAAAGACATTTTTCATTACGGTATCCATCCCTTGTACTCCCAACAAAGGACCTTCCCGTAAACAATGAACAATAGTAATGTGAGTCCTGGAGTTGTTGAGCGAGCATCAAGGGAGATTTCTCGTCGGATACAAAGTCTAGGTTTTAATTCAAAAAGGTCTAAGTCAACTTCATCCGACGACGTTTTAAATGGTAATGACGGTTTGTCGTCAGAACACCTTGGCGAAGGAGGATCATCAACAGAAGATTCAACAGCAACTATTGCCAAAGGAAGCGTTATGGATAAAGTGAATCACGTTTTTTCGAGTAATTACGAAATGGGAAATGCAAACAATAAAGAAAAGGATTCCTCTGGAATTAACATTCCGAAAGGTTTGGTTTTTTTTTTTTTTTTTTTTGCTTTAATCTATGTATTGAAAGGCATGACTAAGTCTCAGTGATTCTCTCTGACTATGATCTTTATTTAGAATATATAATACATATAGTCATATATTTGTATATCAAGATATTTCTCATTACTTCATAATTCATACATTAGAGTTGGTTTTTTTATTACAGTGTTCCTAATTTCTAAATGTCTATTATGCACATTGGAACATTATTAATTTATGATGTTTTTTTTTGTTTATTTGTTTGTTTCGGAGTAAGTCCCTTCATGAGATAGAGATAATATATAATATGCAAATTCACAAATTCACTTAAAGAAATATCAACATTATGAGATCGTATTTTTTTGAGTCTCCTTGTTTTCCAATGCCCATCCAGAGTTGTTAACGGTTCTCATCAGCCTACGCGAAAGGAAATTTAGCTACTTTTGGGTTCTAAATAGATTGAAGAGAGGTCTGTAGGCAAACAATGAATAATTATAATTATTAGCATAGGCTGGATGGTCATTTTGAAGCCAATGATTTGATAAAATACGTAGTATAACAAATACAAGAATGAAATTCATTCGAATTTCCCGCTCAAATGGCAGAATCATACATTTCAGTAATAAAGATCAATTTAGATTTCTTCTTTATGGATTTTATGGAAAATGTGATGCTATGCATTTATAGGTAATTATTTGTGACTATAAATGTTATGTTTTTGGTTTTTAAACAAATACGAAAAACTTAAGCATCTATTAGGAATCCAAGAATATTTATTTACCCCATATACATATGTATGTCACCAAGTTACAAAGTTGTAATGAAGGAATTGACTTAAACAAAATTAAATTAACTTTTAGAGTCACTATTATTGCAAATATATGTATGTAAATAAATATTGAAGGACTAAATGGTCTAAAAAAACCCATTTCCATCTTTACCTTTAATATAAGATTAAACGAATTTTGCTCCTAAATAATCTTCCTAAGCTCTGAACTTTTATTTTATTTAGTTTTAGTTTTTTCAGTATAACTTTGATACAAACAAAATGATGAACTGAATTCATATCATTATTTACATGGGTATACGTATGTATGTAGTTGTTTGTTGGGTTATTTATTATCAGTCATTAATTAATCATGATTACTCTTTCAGTCACTTGGTTTTTCATGAATATAATAGTACACTTAATATTTTAACGTATGTTTATGTATTGTACAAAAATGAGAAGAAGTGTCTTACCGGTAATTAAAGAATTTAGAATTCTAGAGATAAGAATGTTGGAATATTAGGATTGGAACTCCATTAATATAATATCATATGTTCGATTATACATAATAATTCTCTTTGACTTTTCTAATGATAATAATAATAATTAATGCATTCTGTGATATATGCAATAGAAAATTGAAGGAGTTCTATATATATATATATATATATATATATATTAGTTAGTGAATTATAAAAATGGACACCGATAGCTATTAATACAAGTTTTATTTTTTTGCGAAGAAAATATGAATGTATGTATGTAAGACAAAGTTATTATATTGACTGTCTGAGTAGCCATGGTAACACAACATAGGCACATTAATAAAGAAAAGAAAGGATTTTTTTATTTTTCATTCCATTAAATTTGTATAAGTACATTATTATTATTATTATCATTATCAAAAGTCCTTCTTTGCCTTGTCGCTACACATATATGTAATATTATATGAGTGACAACTCTGCATACATAAATATGTTGCAATTATATTCATATACACATATTGATTAACAAGTGATATAAATAATAAATGAAATATTAATTATTCATTTAACTTTATCTACATTGAAGATATTTCGATATACATATATGTATATGTATATATAGGGGTACATAGAAATGAAATGAAACGAAATTATGACATAACTACCAATGTACAATTAATGTATTTATCTACATTTGTAATTTTTATTATTTACAGGAGCTGTGGCCAATGGCCGAGCAAAGTTTGAAGCAGCTAACAATCAATCCCAGGTGGGTATAAAACCCAGTCCTGAGAAGCCCATGAGATTTTTTGGTTCAAGAAATCGGACCCATTCGCCTATTTTACCTGTCAAATCCCCCAAAGTACCCACCTCGTCATCTCTTAAAACGAGTGAGTCGTCTCGACAGAATACAAATAATGAGGACTCTGGGATTGGTGGAGAGACCTCCTTCAAACCCAATGAAGAGAACAATAAGTTATCCACTGATAAGTTTAGTGTTATTAAAGCAGCAGCTCCTCTATCACAGCCTTCCCCTTCATTGACTTCATCATCCATACCCAATGTTCCCTCTACCACTTCTTCAAGACTTGTCAATTCCAAATATTATTCAAAAATGAAACGGTAAGGAGAACTTATGTATGTATGTATGTATAGTTACAATACATATACATACATACATACATAATATGTATGTATATGTATATAGAGAAATCATTTATCCATCAAAGACATTTTATAAATTATCAATATTTGCTGTATGGGCTTAAATAATGTGTGAAAAGGAGGAAGATCCACTAAATATTTTATCGACTTTTTTGTATTGATGGTGAGAGTGGCATTGTTGTATGGTCATATTTCTTAATCAATTCATCTTCGGATACATATGTATACATAGGTATTGACGCCAGTTTGTCAATGTCTACCAGTCAGTGCCGTATTTAGCTTTTCAGCCCTCTGGGTATATTTACCCACTCAGATTATTTAAATGCAGATTTTCCATGTTTTTAAGAGGACTTGAGACCTCAAACTCCCATCTCCAAATCTGTCTTTTAAACTATATGCATAAATAAATACTAAAAGAGGGTTTTGGGATATGACTTTTTGAGATAGAAAGATTGTGTCACTCTTTTAATATCATTACTCAATCATTTTTAAGCCTTTGTGTAAAATAAACAAAACTGGCTTGGACTTCGAGCTCTCGCCCCCATGATGTATGTGCTGAAAAAATGTATTCATATCAAAAGACAAATGAATGACTTCACATTATGAAATTTGAATTCGTTTGTAAAGATCTATGTTTAACAAATGAAAATCGACTCATATCAAATTATTTTGCCTTTTTTTAAGCCCGGGATCGGATGATTATCCTTCTCCTCAGTTAAAATTTTTTGGAGAGATACTACTATGAGCAAAAAATATTGGAAAATTTGAATTTAATTTTTGTTGAGATTCAAATAGGGATAATTTTTTTTGTTTATAAGTTGACACAACTGTTTGTGCAAAATTACACGTCAAATTATTCATTAATATTTGAAATACGCGTCCTTTTGTGAACAGCTAAAATCGAATTTTTCGTTTTTTTAAATGTCCAAAAGAGGATGATGACTAAAATGTAATTGTGAGAAATGTTGTTGAAACCAAAAAAATTTAAATGAATATTCGAGACTATATTCTTTTGATAGTTTGAGAATCTGTAGTTTATTTCTCGAGATGCATAACCTATGATTTCCAACAATAAAAATTACTTTTTGAGCCCTTTTTGTTTATTTTAAGCATTATTTTCCTCAAGTATTTTTTACATCTATTGTAATTACATATTATCTAAAGGAAGCAATTCAAGCGTAAAAAAGTTTTAAAAAAAACGAAGGGGGGAGGGAGAAGAAAGAAAATGTTTTTAAGACGATTTTTTTAGATTACTCTTAGCATTAGCATGTTTTAAAATATTATTATGTCAATTTTACCTTTATAGTAACATTAGTGGTAATTATCCTACATCTCTAATATTTGCTGGTTTAAAAGTATGTATAAGTCTCTGCAATGCGATAAATCCAATTCAACAATCATGCAATGAGTAGTGACTTTGAATCTACATTCATACCTATGTACTTATTATTAATAATATAATTGTGATTGGCTTTGGCAAAACAAACATGATGTGCATTCATCCTGTATGTATGTAGTTCAACATATTCTAATATTTTCATGATGCATTGACTGAGTGTTTTTTCAATCCTTTCTAAGAATGTAAAAAAGTGTGTAAATATATTTGTATTTATGCATTAATCATGGAATGATGCATCTTCAAATATCGTATACAATCATATTTATCATTTGACATTAGAACTTTCCTAGCATTAGTTAAAAATATGTAGATAATAAATCATCAACGAAAGGGATCCAATAGAGGGGCCTCCAACTATCACGTATTCAATGATTAAATGGACAATATTTTTTCTTTGGTTACGTCACTAATAATATGTAGTGAATATAGTTAAATTGTCCTATCATTTTGCGATATTATTTTTCTTCTTATACATAATTTATTAAATAAATACCTAGCTATGTACTAACATGTGTTAAATATGTACAATTATTTACTTAAATGAATACTCCTTTCAGATTTATAATGTGGGATGAACTCTGGCAGGACTACAAGTTCCTCTTGGGATTTCTTCGATATTTTCATTTTTCGGATCGAGTTAAACTAGCTCAAGTTTGTCGTAGATGGAGGGAAGTCATGTATCAGCCCTCATTTTGGAGAGATATTCAGCCTGTTCTTCATTACCGTACTCTACGCCATTGGAAGGATCCTGAAGAAAATGATAATAAGGAAGAGGAGGAAGTGGAGGATGAGGGTCTTAAAAAGAGATATTTTGGGAGTTTAAAATCGCGAGGCTTTGACTCTTTTGTACTCTTGAATGCAAATGATGCAGATGTTTTTGATTTCATTCAGAATTTTCCTCATGGAGCCAAATTTATCCACTGTTTGACCTTAAGATGTTGTAATCTCTCTGATCGTGGACTTGAGGCTCTCATTGAATTCCTCCAAGGACTTTATCGACTAGAAATAGTCGGGTGTAACGAAATAACAGAGCAGGGCTTATGGTCAAGTCTACATCCTCGACTTGTGAGTTTGACTATCAATGATTGCATCAACGTCGCTGATGAATGTATATGCGCCGTGACTCAGCTTTTACCCTCCCTCTATGAGTTCAATCTTCAGGCTTATCATGTTACAGATTCTGCGTTGAGCTATTTCAGTCCCAAACAAACCAACACTCTTAGTATTCTTAGACTACAGTCATGTTGGGAAATTACCAATCATGGTGTCGTGAATATTGGTAGGATTTTTCTTTTAGTATACATATTTCATTTTTTCTTACTAGTACATCATACGTACATACATTTGTCACTCATAAATTCATGCTTTTTTACTGTCTCCTAATGTATATGCATTTTGCTCTCCCTCATTAGTTCATACGCTACCCAATATTACTGTCTTATCCTTGTCTGGATGTTCTAAATTAACGGATGATGGCATTGAACTTATTGCAGAGAATTTACGAAAATTACGATCTCTTGATGTATCGTGGTGTCCTCGTGTTACAGATGCTGCTTTAGAATATATCGCTTGCGATCTCAATCATTTAGAGGAATTAACCTTAGACAGGTTAGTTGAGAGTCCATTATTCAACTATGACTAAAATACTTGCAGCTTTTGTCACCTTTTAATTGTAATACGGATACTAATTTATATTTGCAGGTGTGTCCATATCACAGACATTGGAATCGGTTATATATCTACCATGCTGGCACTTCATACTCTTTTCCTCAGATGGTGTACTCAAATAAGAGATTTTGGACTACAGCACATATGCGGGATGAGAAGCATACAAATTTTGTCTTTAGCTGGTGAGTCCTAATAATACATACAATAATGTATTCAAGTATGATGTGTTCATTCTCTCTTTTCTATCCATTTTAGGGTGCCCACTTTTATCCTCAAGCGGTCTATCCAACTTGATACAGCTTCGTCATCTTCAAGAGCTTGAGCTTAACAATTGCCCAGGAGCCACTAATGAGCTAGTGGAGTATCTTCGTCAAAATATACAGAAATGTCTTGTCCTTGTTTAGGGAATTCATGTCCCATCAAGCAAATCTACTGGATCATCATCATCATCATCCATTTCAACTTGGAAACAAAGAACCTTTTACTAGTATTTTATATATACAATTTAAATTTGTGAGCTTAGTTTATGTTGAATTTCCTTTCAAGAAGATAACATAGAACATTATTAGCATATTACTATAATTAATATTATTATTATTATGATAATCGATGAATATATGGATATTCCATTATTGGATGTTTGTATACGATTCTCCTTGATTTAAGCATCAACTTTCTTTTCTTTTCTTTATTTCTTTTTTTACATACTGAATGATGTATGTATTAAGTTTCTGTGTTCTAGATTTATTGTTTCGTTTCTTTTCATACCTAATTGTGTTTTAACTACATACTAACATACAATTCACCCCTTTCTCTCTCTTTATTTTTACCTAAATTGACTGATATAGCATATTTATATATGCATGAATACATTACTCATGTGTAAGTTAAAAATATATTTTGTAAATGAAAGGATTTTTCTTTTTCTATTCATTTGTCAGTATATGTATGTATACCTAAATAATTAATTCATTCAAAAAATGATGTTTTATTTTTTTAGTCATTTTACTCAGCTTTAAAAAAAATTAAAAAAAAGTAAAAGCGAGAAAGCAACAGACAGTATTTGGATTTTTAGTTTTACTAGGAAAAAGCTCAAATCCTTTTATTTCTATCTCTTTCTACAACTAGTTTAATATTTATTAATTTTTTTTTTTTTTTTTTTGTAATATACTATTACTACATCGATTAGACGGGTAACGGATTTCTTTCTTTTTTTTTTTTTTTTTGTTGGTTATTTTGTATATCATCACAAGTATCTAAGAGATTATTTCAACTCTTATTACAATTACTTCAATCAGCAACTATGTTAGTTATTATCTCTTTCCATTCAAATCATCAATTCATTCAAGCTCTTGACTTTTTAAAACTGATATTGAAGTATGTTTTTTGTTTTTTAAAGAAATCATTTTCATTCCTACGTATTATATTTAATTATAATTATTAATTATATTTATTATAAAATATCATTCCCAAATAAATATGTAATAAATAAAGCGGCGCGGTGTATAATTTCATGTCTTCAATCGAATTTATTCTGCATTTTTTTTATGTTTTTAATAATATATCTTGAATATTATTTTTACTAGATAATACTCACTTTAATTTGACCCATATTGAATTAATTTCTTCTTATTACCCCTCCCCCCCCCCCCTCCCTCTCCTAATCCTTATATTTCAATTCGTCAATTTAATTATATTTGTGTATGTTTTTCTGCGATTTTTTTAAATTCTTTTTGTTTGTTAATAATGACCTTATTTTTGTAAGAAAAATATATATATATAGTTGATTTATTGCACTTTGTCTCAATTTTTGATTGATTAATTAATTATAACTTTGCATTCCTTGCCATTCAATGAGGTAATGGGTAGCCTTTTTTGAATCCATAAACTATTAATAATATACATATTTAGTGGCCATATCTTAAATTTACATTCCTCCCATATCCGGCCCGTCGATTCGTTCTGCCTACCTTCCTATTAAAAAAAACTAATATTTTATAATTAGTCATAGTTAAAGTATACATATATCAGCTGACACGTTTGCTGCAGTGTGTTTCAAAGAATCCCGAAGAATACACATAGATGTTTCTTAATCCTTCATCGCCCCGCAGGAACTCCCTTAGTAGTTAGTTATACTTATCAAGTTATCAGTTATTGATAAATATCAAAAACAATATGTCAATAACTAATGATTATTCGTAGCCGACATTTTATTGTTAACATAATAATAGCTGAATTAGGAGTGGTGTTAATGTAATAGTCGAACAAACACCCGTATTTATCTCTCGCCTAAATGAAAAGGAATGAAGATATAGAGTTGGAGGAACAAGAGCAGAGTTCCATATATTATGAAGAGGATGAGGTTGGAATAAATATGGAGAGCAATTTCATTCTCAAATATACTGGGTAAACTAATTTGTGTACGGTACATACCTAGGATGAAAAATAATCATGGATTTCCTTGATTTTGTCAGGATTCCCATTCGTGAAGTATGTGAGTCCATTCAGGTAAGACGTGAGCTGAACAATAATCGACTACCATCATTAGCCTTTCTTGATAAATGGAAAACAACTACAAATTATGTAAGGAATACAAGTGATAGCGTTCTTCAAGGATTTCTACCTTGGGCTTCACATATTGAGGTTATTGAAGCAAAATTCGGCTCAGGGACCGGGAGCTATTTTCGGTCTCTACGTCGATTGTTTGTTCTTAATATCTTTATTTTCATTCTAAGGTACTCTTAGATACTGTTATTCAGTCATGTGCTATTCACTTATTTTACTTCCTTTCAGTTTCGGTCTTATTCTTGGACCTCAATTGGCGTATGACATAATAAATGGGAATCAACCATCGAAGTTCGTTGGTATATTAAGTGGAATAATAGGAGGAGTAAGGTCAATTAACTCTTTTTACATCTACTTGACTAAAAGTGCGTAAATAATTTATCAGGGATATTTGACAGATACGATCATGTTCTACGGTCATTACAATGAGTCAATAGTCTTTCAAAATGGGAGAGTATTTAGTACAAGTTATGTATACTTCTATACCACGATGTCACTGTATTTAGTATCTGTACTATATATATCCATAAGGTGAGAAGATACCCCCCTTGTACATACATAGTATGTTCCTTTATTTTTAATCGTGATTCTTATTAATGATTCCAGCATGGCAAGGCTCTATAGGTATTTCATATGGTACTCTACGATGGTAACTTTAATTTTAATATTTAGGTAATTTTACAGAAAGAATTTTATCGACTATGTTGTTTCTCTGGATGCTCACCATTTTTTTACAAGTCATGTTTTATGTGGATGGAATGGAGAAATTAAGAATAATTTTGATTCTACACTCCGTAAAGAAAAAATTGCATCCTTACTAAAAGTAAAATATTTTTAATAGTTATATTTGGCAATGCTTTCTATTAATTATTATCATTTGAAATATCAGGAATCCTTTGAGGGGAAAAGATCCCATAGGTCACACAAGCATTTGAAAAAAAGCCTAATAGCAAAAAGAATTGTCATCAATATGATTATTATCGCAATACTTATCCTCGCAGGAGCCCTGACATCATCCATTATTGACATAATTGAGGACAAATCGGTATGAGATCTCCTTCATATATCATAAATTTTTTTGTCACAAAAATCATTTGATTTTCCAAGTCTCTTGGTAGTAGTCTCACGGAAACACTGCTAAACTTTGGCATTACTTTTACACTCTACGTTCTACCTTTAATTTTTACGTATTTAACCAAATTAGAACAGTATGACTTGTCAAGAACTGCCATGTACGTGAATTTGATTCGTAGTGTTATTTTGGAAAAAATATTCCTCATCACAATTTTCATGAAAAGTGTGGAAAAGGCGATGAATGAGGAATCTTGTTGGGAGAGCTTCATTGGAAAAGCTATTTATCAATTAGCAGTTGCGTATGTCCTTCTACTTCTTCTGGGAACATTTGTGGTAGAGTTTCTACATCGTCTTCTACATTCATTGTAAGTTTAAGCGTCTTTAATTTTCATTACTTAAAGAACGGCACATTATGTTTTCAGCTTTAAGGAAATCCCTCCTCCTGAATTCGATATCTCTCGTAACTCTACTCATTTGATATATTCACAGTCAATAGCTTTAATTGGGTATTACTTTGTACCCGGCATATCCTTATTCATGGTCTTCTCATCGATACTTACATTCTATATCAAATTTGTTAGTAACTTATATTTTAGTGATAATTTAACTTGTTCTGATAGACTCGACCTTAGTTGAGCCTGAGGTTTAATTGTAGTAAATTCAAAGTTCCATGGAGAGCGGCAAGGAGTCAAACAGTCTTTATGGTTTATGCATTCGTTTCCACACTGATTTCCGTCATAGGTTACATCTATGTCGTCATTAGGCAATTACAACACTTGTTTCACAATAAGTTTAACATTAATTATATTATAGGCTTCAGCCCTCCAGAGACTGTGGACCTTTTAAGGACTACAAATATTCATATAAAATTATGGGTGAAGACAGCTTCTTTAGAGACTCATTTTTTTTCAAACCAGCGTTTATAACTGGATTCATCGTCATTCTATCGTAAGTTATCTCATTTTCATCGCAGATACTATAATTAAATGAATATTTGCTTACTTTAGGGTGAGTATATATTATACTCAATCCTTAAATAGGACATATGTCACTGAAACAAAGAAATTGAAAGAAGAGATCAATCGTCAAAAAGTTGACCGAAGGATATTGAAACAATTTTTAACTTCCTTGTGATATTTATTTTGAATTCTAGGATGATTGTGTTATTAAATTATTTTCTGTAGATAAAACCCTTCGATTTAACAGGAATTTGGTTTTGTTTTTTTGCTAGATTATTCCTGTTATTTAAGTACATTTTGTATTCCAATTGGATTTTGCTGAACTTTTAATCGTAAATCCAATATGTGTATAGTCAATATCATTTATTAAATTGATTTTAAAGTATATTTTTTTCCGGGTTATGTAAGAAAATAGACGGAATAAAATCAAATTGAGTAAAGTACTACAGTTGTCAATAGATGTAATTTATAATAAATCTAATATGCCAGTATCTTCCGAAGGTGAGTGAATAAAACTTTGGCAGGCTTTAAAATCAGGATGTGTCGATGATTTAAGAAACTCGAGAACAAGAGTCTCTACAGTAGTTAAATGAACATTTGGAAGATATTCAATTCTTTTAAAAGCTAATTTCCTATCTACTAGTGACCTAGAGCTCACACAATCTACGGGAATGAAAACTTCTTTTTGCATTTCGACTAGATCAAATACAGTATGAAGTATACAGGCATGTGCCTCAATTCCACATAGAATCATTGATTCTTGTTTTTCAACAGACTTCACAATGTCATGTGTGAGCATGGAAAATTCTGTCTTTGCTTGAGGTTTGATTCCAAATTTTTTGATATCAAGTTCCTTTACGGTGGGTCCAAGTCCTTTGGGATACTGCTCCGTTGCCACCATGGGGATTTTAAGAATTGAAGCGACTTCCATGAGCTTTTTAGTATTAGCAATAACTTGTGGGAAATAGGAGATGTTAGAGCGAAACTTCTCTTGCATATCACAAAGGAGAAGAAGAGCCTTTTTCGGCTGGATACGAGAGGCTCGGGTTAGAGAAGACATTCTGTATGGAATATAGGAAGTGCTATAATATTATAACTTAGAAAACAAATTTCAAAACAATTCTGTTATGAGACTTAAATATATTTGTCAATTGACGTTCAGCAACTGCACACAGCTTAAAAGTGCTGCCATCTACATAGAATCAGTATTCTGTTATTTAAATAAGCCATTACTTTGTACATGTCATGTCAAGCATGTATATAATTTACAAACACCGCTAATCGGAAAAGGCGGAAGAGAATTCAAATGTTACAATTGAATAGGGTGTGTGTGGAGGGGATTGAGTAAGATTACACGACATTTAATTCAACCGTGATGATGCTGTGGTAACAATTCCCCAGCTGCTTCTAGCTGTTCTAGATTTTTTTAACGCTATGACGTCATAAGTCAAGAAAAGATGAGAAAAACTATGAAGGAGAGGAAAAAGTAAGAGGAATCTGCTTTTCGTTGGCGTATTCAAAATACGACCACTCCTTTTTAAAGTCAACAACAACCTTTTTTATGATCACATAAACTCTTACCATTGGAGATTATCTTTAGCATTGGAGTTTGGAAATACACCCTATTGTAAAGTTCAAATTTTCTTCCTCCTTTTAATATAAACAATGTTTAATGGATGCAATTTACAGTTTTTAAGTATCTAATATTTAGGGAGTGTGGTCCTTATTTTATTCACTTGTCTCCAGTTGATCCTTCTTAAAACTCAGTATAGATAATAGTGCATAATTTAAAATAAGCATTAGAGTTTGTCCATGAGATACTATTAATATGCATAATAGTATTTGTACGTATTATTTCCAATTCTATTTAACTTTGGAGGTAGTGAAGAGGAGAGATTGCGTGTGTTTTGTTTGAGTGAATCTTTGAATTGAAAAGAGATGTGTAGGTTTTTGACTCGTTTGTACGTAGATCTATGAATGATTATTATTTATTATATTTACATTTTATGAATCGACAGAATCTTCATTCTTCTTCTTGCTTAAGGTAGGTTATTTTCACGCGCTCCTTTTGGTTTTTCATATATAATTTATATATATGCCTATAAAAATATAAGTAACTAAGAGGAATCATTGGAGCACTCAGCGCGCTCGCTGTGCCTTAAAACAACAGCTTATAATATATATGTATATGTTCTAAAGTTGACGTGGAAATCCATCATCCATCCATCCTCCCGCTCACGGATTCGAAGTCGGATCATTCATTTCATCTCAGGAAGAAAGATCGTATCACACATCCTTGTCAGCTCTTCTTCATCACCACCATGATAGAAGTAGTCTATAGAACTTTTCCCATTCTTCTCTGTTTTTTCTGTCTTCTTCACAAATCCCTTGGAGTCGAATTTACGTTCGAGCTCCAAGACAGCTCCAAACAATGTTTCTTCGAAGTCATTGAAAAGGATAAGGAAGTCACCTTAGAGTATCAGGTAACTACATCCATGGTATTTCATCTCCAGATCCATTTTGCACTCTCTGGCTCCTAGCGGGAAATGAATCCCGAGGGGAGGTGCATCCAATCATCTGGAATCCTCTAAGATGCAAGAGTCTCATTTCTACTTTTAGTGACACATGCAAGGCTCTCATATATCAAATATTTGATTCCATTGGAGTCTACATCCATTTAGTCTAGGGATGCATCGGCTTATATTGATTTTGCTAAATACCATCGTCTGTAGGCGGGGCCAATTTTTTCTACATAGATATTAATATTACTTTTTTTTTGAGGAAATAGCGAGTAATTTTATTTTTTTTAAATGTCAACCAGAAAAAGACATCAGAGAACGTTTTTAACTCTTGCTAAACTGATTTACATTTGATCCATGAGGATAGGAATAAATACCTCAAAGAATATAAGTAGTTGGTTAATCCTCAAAATCCGTGCATCCCTAATTTAATTATTCTAAAATAATATTTAGTTCGAGCAACTTAGATAATTAATATCAAATGAATTACAATGGCAGTTATGAGTTAAGAAATATTGACCCCTTTTATAATTATTTATTTCTTATTTTAGAGTTTCTTTATTGAAATTGGAGAGCTTTTCTTTGTTATACATATAATATTTTATGGAGTATTTAATATATATATAAATATATATTTGTTTAGGTGGTCACAGGAGGTCAATACGATGTCGATATTGTAGTAACAGATCCACGAAAAGCAATTATATATCAAGATCAAAGGAAACAGTATGAATCCTTTACGTTTACAGCTTCAACTTCGGGGGAATACTCCATTTGTTTCTCAAATGAGTTCTCTACTTTCTCTCATAAGTTGGTCTATTTCGATTTGGAGGTGGGAGAAGAGGCACCACTCCCAGGGCTTGGAGATCACTTAACTGCTATGACTCAGGTAAACATATTCTGTTTGTTTTCGTTCAAGTTTATTATTTCTATGACAGTTGCAATTATTCCTGGGCTACATGTAGATAATAAATGATGTAATTTTTAATGTCAAACATGTGTTATTCCTTGAAAATGAGATCCAACATATGTAGATTCCATGTTTGTTCATTAAGTAAATTTAATGAATTCATTTCTTATGTGAGGATTTACCCTATTGATGAAAAGAAAACTTAGTTTGCTCAAAATTCATAATAGTGTATCTTCATTTTTATGTGTTTATAATTAATCTATGAGTTGATATCAGATACATAGATGAAATGTCATTCACTTTTTTTCTTTTTTTTACATATTACGGTATTTAAATTTTAGTTGTCTTAGTAAAAAATCAATGATGGAATTTCAAGTATTTTCCACTATTTATTTATTCCATGTGTTATACTGTTAGGAGGAGAACTTTTCTTCAAAAACGTATCTAACAAAGGTGAGTTAGGTTGTTTTTCCTTTTGAATTTGGAAACCTTTGTTTTTTTCTTCCCCCCAGCCCTACTATTTACCCGTGTTCACTGATTCGCTTTGATAAATGAATTAATTAGCTAATATCATTCTCCTAGATTTGGAAAGAGTTAGATTTAAAACAACATATTGTGTTCCTTTACATTAATGCATTATCTGTTTCCCTTCATGACTCATACTTTCAAAGCCTTCTATTTATATGCATCGTCTTATTTATATTACAGATGGAGACTTCCACCCATGAAGTTCACAAAAACTTAAACTCTATTAATGATTTCCAAACGCATCATCGACTTCGTGAAACACAAGTAAGGATTTTTTTCTTTTTTTAATGTGAATCACACATTGATATATTGTGTATTCTCTACCAGGGACGAAAACGCGCTGAAGATCTCAATGAATCGGTTATGATTTGGTCTTCATTTGTATCGATAGCTATCTTATTAATAGGATTTTTGCAAGTTGTGATCCTCAAATCCTTTTTTAGTGAGAAAAAGCCCTCACAAATGTATGGATATTAAAAAAAGACCAAAAGCCAATTTAAAAAAACACACACACACACAGAAGAGACTAAGAATATTTGAATACTCTGATAAAGATCCATATGGTAATTACATCCGCTACAGTCTTAATTATATGCTCCGAACATGGATACTTAGCTTTTTTTCGTGATTTATCAACTTACATGTTGAGTGATTCAGCCTACGATCGGCCTTACTCACTTCCGTTAAGGACTACAAGGAGTTGTATTAATACTTATATTTGAACATAAGACTTATTCTCATTTAAAGTAGTTGTTTTTCCTTTCATTTGTTTTGTTGAGTTAGTGATACAGTTCTATCCTTTTTATAACCAAATTTTTACTTCTCATTTCATGGAGGTTCACAGATCATAGAAGAAAAAAAATATATTTATTTGTTTTGAGTCACACAATTAATAAATTATGTATTTAACATAGCATAAGTTTCTGTTCATTTACAGCGAATACGAAACCAAAAAAAAAAAACAAAAAAAAAAACAGATTCAATATTTTATGATATAAATACATAGGAAAAAAATCGAAGAAAAAAATACAGATAACAGAGATCAAATAATGCGAGAAATTTTAAAGATCCATTTTCGTATCCTTACTTTGTAACTCAGCCCTGAAACAAATAGAACAAAATTAATAAGAGAAAACGTACGGAACTTATAACATTTGATAGCTAGCTTTTGAAGTGGACACATAAGAAAAAAAAGGTGAACACTTAAAGCATAGGGCAAATTAGTGGGAGATTATTAATATCATCAATTTAAGAAGGTTAATTTGATACAATTTTTGTCAGTCATATTTAGTTGTCAAAATAATTGGGCGAAGTTTTAAGTCATAAAGCCCTCTCATAATCCACCACTCAAGTGCCAGGCCAAGAAAATGACTAAAGCAGTTATAAAAATATATATAATGTACGAGCCATTTGAAAATAAATAAGGCCTCTGCCGATCCCATTTCATTTTTAGTATGAGCCAAACAAAGCAGTGCTAAGTGGATTTTAAGTTTTACAACTCAAAATACGTATTCTAAAAAATGGAGCCTTTTAATTAAAAAAATATAAGATAGAATGTAAATCTAACCTTGTAGTTATACGTTTATAAGTCTTAGCACAAGTTCAACATCTTTCATCACAGTCTCAAGAAAATATATATAAATCTTATATTAAGTCTCTCTCTTATTTTAACTTTTCCTCGACGACCTTAGCCTGGCACTAGAGCGAGTAGCAGGAGGCGGAGTAGGCGGCACGTTGTTTCTTGATGAAGATCTCGAGGTGCGAGATTTTCCATTGGTTTGCTTCGCAGGAGAGGCCTCCACATTGGCAGGGGATCTACCACGGCAAACCTTTTTAGAGGCAGGAGAAGGAGAACGCACCGGAGGGGAATGAGGTATGGCCCGTTTGCGACTGTGTTTACTATTTAGTAAAGGAGAGAAGTAAACAGAAATAATGATTAGGAAAATTCGTTATGGAACAACACATCAAAGAAAGGAGACAAGTTAGAAATTAAGCCAACATCAGTTGTTATTGAAATACAAGGAAAGCAACAAGGGGATACATTCAAACATTGGCAAGAATAGTTGTTAGTTGTAGTCGTGATTGATCCTAATTTCATTCTAGGAATTAGGATTATCAACAAGTCAGTATATTTATATATATATATATATATATATATATATATATGATATATAATTATCCCTTTTGTGGATCCAAGGAATTGTATTCCTTATTAAAAGAGCGAGGCACTCAAATAATGAGCCCCATTCCCCACCTTTGAGTAGGTGATGATGAACCGAGGATTCAGCGAAGGATAAAATAAATAAATAATGACAAAGGGATAGAATGAGGGATAAATATAATATGTTTTTATTGTATCTGGAAGAGGGGAATTCTCATTAGGTGTCATTGAAAAAGGAGGTGGTGGGAGTCAGAGAGACATTTCAAGGGAAACGCAAAATCAAAGTTAGGATTGAATTTCGGACCTCAATTGGACGGAGAAGTCATCCTCCACTGTGTCGTCGTCCCAATTATCCTCCCACACATTGATGTCCGCCTTGTCCTCTACACTCTCGTCCCAATCTGAAAAAGACACAAAAACAAAGGACGTCAAAAAAAAACCCGTCTTCATCAAGGACAAAAACTCACTCTCGTGGGGAAACTCCTCAAACTCGTCATCATCTTCCAGGAGGCCCAAGTCACCTCCCTTTGTCTTAGACTGCTGATCTTCCGACATTCTTTTCCTCGAGTAGACAATACTTTAGTCGCTAAGTTGGTCTCGGAGTAAGTGATTCAGCGTCTTTTTTTTTTCTTCCTTCTTTGAAATCAACAGCTGACTCGATAGAAAAATAACTTTTTTTAATACAGAAGTCCACACTTTTTCTCACTTAACCTCTTCCTTCTCTACGGAAATACTAGGTTTCTTTAAAAATTTGTAATTTGTGTCAAGTCAACAAGAAACAAAATTTATCTGAAATATTTCAAAAATGGGTGTGAACTGCTATCATATTCTTGAAGACATTATTATCTTTTGTTTGTATAATAGTATATTTCGATTAATTAAGTAATGAATCCAATAATTGCAACTTAATAAAGGGAAAAAACCAACTGCCACTAAATAAATCTCTGAGACAATGAAAAAAATGAACGTTCTTTCAGGAACCATATCAGCTCCATGTGCAGTTGTAACATTTGTCCTATTGCTCTACTGAATAGAAAATAGTCCTTGGTTTCTCGATTAAAAGTGACATTTTAGAAAAAACCGTGCGCGATAGGTCATATAATGACTCAGAAATATTTGGCTGTTATATTTATGAAGTAAAAAAACTTAAAAGGGGATTTTCTCCTTTTTAATATTTGAAAACAAACTTGCTTTCTTGTTGACTTGATACATTTGTAAATTAGCAATAATATGATATTAAACTATATAATGAGTAAACGTTAAATTTTGAGAGATTATGTCTAAAGGACAATATGTAATTTTGAAATAGGTTTCGTTGTGTCTTCCTTCATGTTTTCATGATATCAAACAATGCTAAATATTTCTAGAAGGAAATGAGGGGAGGAGCTTGTACAAATTGCAGTATGATCGATTCGAAGCAATGTTGTAGCTTTTATTGGCATGAACTCTCAATAAAATACTTTACTTATTTTAATGATTAAAATAAATAAGCAAATATACCGAGTTTCAGTAATGGATGAATAATTCTTCTTATTAGGAGTCATGGGATCGGCTCAATACATCAACTCAATCCCTCCATAAATAAGAAACAATGTAAAGATGTAAATGCGTCAAAGAAGGCTCAAAAGCTCTTCTCATTGGTTGGAATTTCCTTTTTTATTTCATAATAAAGAATGAAAATGAGACTCACTTTGGGTCGTCCAAACTTACAAACAAAATGACTTCATCCCGTATCATGAAACAGACATACACGGAAACAATCCGTATGGAAATTGGCTGTGAGTGGATCTTTATGATATTATCTGTATTGAATGTATTGACCTCCCTATTTTAGCTTCTGAGCCTTGGCCCAAAGAGGTGCGACTCTACCAGCCCTACGAAGATGTTCAAATTCTTTTAGCAGACAATTCCTCCGTCCTGAGTGTTCAAACATTCCTAAGAATGTGTAACCTGGACTACACTGTTGTAATGATGTCCAATGCGGCGGAAATGTCCCCTTCAGGTGATTTATTACTTAGCAGTACTCACTACTGATTACAATAACAGTACAACATTCTACAGATAACTTATAAATTATTGAAATATATGCATGTAATTATATAATTAATTGTATTTAGGTAAAGTGCCTTTCATCAAGGCTGGAAAGTTTGTCATCGCCGAGATGTCTCCTATCATAGCACACGTCAATTCTAAGGTAAGTTATGATTATGAATACATATAATGGATTAAAATCCGTGATCTAAAACGTCAAATGTGGGAAGTAACTGCACTCCTGTGGACGGATGATCCATGTGTTTCATTATCCATTTGACGTGGGGGAATAGTCGTGTAAATCCAATGGGATAGCTCTCATTACAGGTATTGGATGAGAAAGATGCTATTCCATAGATTATAAATCTCTTGTCCTGAATTTGCCCTAAAATGGATGCGGAAAAGTCCTTTTCTAAATCCTCATTTTTTTCTTCGAGGCATGTGTTGGGCGATTGTATGCAAATGATGTCATGGTTTATTTTGGGATTTCCGTATTTATTTCTACAATTCTCTAGTTTAATCTCTTTTAGAACTGTTCCTCTCAAATATCTTGAGGCTCCCGTCTCATCATCAGATATTGTACTCCATCCAAAGCCCTCATAACTTTTCTCCTCCGTCTCCTCTATGGGGAGACATACAGGCTGTACAAAACGAGTATAAAATATGCTTTTTGGGAGTTTGATGAGTGCGAGGTCGTGATGAGGGAAGTTGTATTCAGGATGGATAACAAATTCCTGTGAAATTTGGGTTTCCTCATAGAATCCATACTCACGAACACCAAAATAAACTTTTGCCCAATGGGCTTTAGCGACACAATGAGCAGATGTCAGGATCCAGTGATGCCCCAGAATTGTACCCCCACACAATTTATCCCCTAATTTAATATTCGTATAGCCCTAGTGTATTAGTTACTTGTCAATGCTTACCTTCAATGCTCAGAGGAACAATCCATGGATATTGCTCTGGTGAAATGATTTCTCCATTTGTGATTCCTCGAAGCGGAAGTTTCATCTCTCCACATTTATCTAGGTTCAAATCTTCTTTTAGATGAATTAAATCCCTTGTCAGTTTTGATTTCATTGTTTTTAATGGATTTACAAAGTTTCCATTGATGGAACATTCAAAGCTTTGCCCTTCCATTTCGATGACTTGATGACGTTTAAAATTCATGAAAACCGTGTAGCCCTTCTCTGAAAAGAAAAGGAACCTTTTTTGGGAAACTTGGATATAATAGAATAGAAACCCCTTTTACCCTTGGGAGAACCCACAAAATATTTTGAAAAATGATGAAATGGATTGCAATGGGCCTCTGTTTTTCCATGAACACTTATCGAAAAGCTATCTCCTTCTGGCATGCATTTTGAAGGGCTCATTTGAACTCCTTTTATTCCATGAATAAAACAATTGATTTCCACAGAGACCCTTGGGAGAACGTGAAATTCCCAAGCACAGGGATCGCTTGTATAGTTGGGTGACTTCAAGAAGAAACTATCCGTTCCGTTCATTATAATTTTCAAACCACAAGAACAGATTTCTGCAGCTTGTTGTTTGACTACTTCATTATCTTGGATTGTTTTGGCGTTTGGGTTGAGTATGGGCTCACTTTTTATACAAGAGAGGGAAAATACAAACTAAGAATTAAAAATATAAAGAAATCAATCAATTAATTTTGTATTATGATTTATTTGTTCCTTACTATGAGGATGCAATAACTGTACATTTTTTATCCTGTATGGTCCTTCACAATGTCTCTTTCCCTTTGAAATGAAGCATTTCGTTTATATGCACACAAATTTATTTGCATACTTTTCCAAAAATAATAACAAGAATAAGATTTTTTTTTTTTTTTTTTTTTAGTCATAACTTTAAGTTTTTTCTTTAAAACATATTATATTAATCATATTTCAATTTATATGTATGATGAATTATTGTATTACCAATTTAACATTAAATTTCATAACTAGTGTTACACATAGTTTAATATAAAAAATATATGTTAATTACTTTTCATTTCTATCAGGGGATTACATTGACAGAACATTTGGACATGGATCAAAAGGCCGATATGAAGGCGTATATGACACTCGTGGAAAATGTTTTGGGTAATGCAGAAGTAAGCAATATACATACAAATAGCAATTTTTTGTGAGGGGGTAAATTTGACATATTGTATATATGTAAATGTCGGTGTCTTTTTATGTTTTCACCTTGAGAGCAAAAAAGCATTCATGAATAACTTGCTCATTTAGCAATTTAAATTTTATTGGGATTCTTTTAAAAGTATGTATAATAATACAATAATTTACTAAAGGGTTAAATGGGATTGAGTTGTGTAAGCGTCTAATATGTATTTACTACATATTATAATGACTCTTGTTTTTACATGATATTGTCATCAAGGGACAGCAGCTCCTTTTCTTTTTTTTTTATACCAAGTAATGGATCGAGCAGACCCTCCCAAGAGAACCCTTTCTATACTTCCGCTAATTCATATTCGTCCATTTTATCTTAGAACTACGTTACGTGGGCTGATGAGCTAAATTACAATGAAGTGACAAAACTAAGATATGGTTGTGCTCATCCCTGGCCTCTCAACTCCATCCTCACTTGGCTTAAACGAAGAGAAGTCCTTAAAAAGCTCAAAGTCTATGGATATGGAAACAAAACCATTCAAGACGTTTATGAGGAAGTTGATTCCTGTTGTAAGTCCCTTAGTTCCAGACTTGGAGATGGACAATTTTTCTTTGGACACAGGTATGTTCTATGAGGAATTTGTGGAATAATTTTTGTACTCATTTATCGTATAATTGTTACAGACCCACTGAATTAGACGCTATTGTTTTTGGACATCTTTTCACAATTATTACGACAGAGCTACCTTGTGATGGACTCTCTTCTGTCGTCAGAAAGTATCGAAACCTTACCGACCTATGCAGCTGCATCGATAAAGAGTATTTTGCGGCATCTTCATCCATAGAAGACTTATCATAAGCCTGATGGGCCAATAACTCAGCTCACCCTGTTTCCATTATTATTATTATTTTTAAATCACCCCTTATGTATCCTCAATACTCTGTTCTACTCAGGAATTTTCAGTTTAACTTATTAGTCATGCCCTCTTAGCGATTAAAGTGTAAAGAAATATATTCTCAATCTATCAAAGTTACTTTCCAATTATTTATTAATTGATACAAGACTTTACATTACATTAGTATATAGAGTAAGTGGTCGTTGCTTTTCAAATACAACATTACAATAAATAGACTTCATTTGATAAAATGAAAAGGATATAAATTCGAAGAGCTTGTACTATACGGATACAGTAGGACGCCATGAATGACTTTAAAGCTTATTAATTTCTCTTGGAGAATGAGCGGAGGTGGTCCTTAAAAGGACCGATTTTCAATATAGATGAATATCGTATCATATTAGATCTTTAAGAGGATTTTTCGGTCTTCTTGGGTAAGAGAACGGCCTGGATGTTGGGAAGGACACCCCCTTGGGCAATGGTAACGCCCGCCAAGAGTTTGTTCAACTCTTCGTCATTGCGAATAGCCAATTGGAGATGACGGGGAATGATACGAGTCTTCTTGTTGTCACGGGCTGCATTGCCTGCCAATTCAAGTACCTCAGCGGCAAGATACTCCATGACAGCGGCCAAGTAGACAGGGGCACCGGCACCAACACGTTCGGCGTAGTTTCCCTTTCTCAAAAGACGATGGATACGACCCACAGGGAATTGAAGTCCAGCACGACTGGAACGGGACTTTGCCTTTCCCTTTACTTTTCCTCCTTTACCACGACCAGACATATTTCACCAATGTTTAACCAAGACTGAGATAAATATAAATATTTAGCATAAGTGTATTACGAATGAATTTATACACTAAAATTGGATTGAGAGTGTGCGTTAATAAAAAAGGAGCGCACAAACAAACTGGATTCATTTTCCACCAATAGGAAGCAAGGAAATCAAGTTCTTCTTATACCCTTATTTGTATCTAATCCTTATAATAATAAGGGAACTAAAGCGAAAGTCACAATGGTTTGGAACTTGTAACCTCTACATAGAAATACGAATTCAAATTTTGAGACTTTAGTTTTTTTTTATTGATAAGACTTTAAATCACAAAAACATGTGAGAGCACTTTTTTTGATATCAAGCTTCATTCTAGGGAAATTAGATAATTCAAATTTTGAAGTAGATTTTTATAGTTAAAATTATATCAATAAATAGCAATAGAAATTTGTTTAAACTGTTACCGTTATTTTTTAATATCTTATTTTGTTACTAAAATAAATTTTTCGTTGTGTATTTTTAAATTATTACAATTGTATCATTGTCAAGGTAGTATTCAAAAATTACCTTCCCCAGTCTTGTATGAGAAGTTAAACTAAAGCTAAAAATTACCAATATTTTTTCTAATAACTAATAAGTTATGTACATAATATTTATCTAAATTGTTAGGGGTCTTTCATATTTAACTTGGGATCAACTCTTCCTGATGAAAAAAATATGCAGCAATACTTTGCACAGTCAAAATTCGGTTTTTCATTTAGAGCAGCGTTTCTCAACCGGGATTCTGCGGAACCCTAGGGTTCCGCAGACGGTCTTTAAGGGTTCCGCGAGAAAAATGAGATTATATAAGCTATTACACTTTTCAGTCTTTTTCTACAGTGTGGTAAAATTTTGTCACCAGAATTTTGACTTTTTTTATAGTGACCTATTGCTAAGCCAGGCTCTTAAGAGAACTAATTAATCGTTTACATTTGGGATATATAAGATGAGAAAGTATGGTATTAATCATTTTTTGCACAAGGGTTCCGTGAGACATGGGATATATTTTGAGGGTTCCGAAAGGGAAAAAAGGTTGAGAAACGCTGATTAAGAGTAATAAAGTCGAGGATTTACATAGTTGCGAAAAGAATACATTTTTAGTGGGTAGCACTGACGGTATCAATATAAACTCGGAACTGTTCGAAATATTATTATATTTATGTATGTCCAATGTTAGTCACAAAGGATGGACACACAAGATCACTATGTATAATTTGTGAATCACAAATCTTTGAAGATCGATTCATGTCTCGAATCACACATTTTGTCATGCCTCATTCCAAATGATACCGGTCTTCTATTTCTATAATCATGTGCCTATCAGGAACGTTCTGCTACCTATCTATCTATTATTAGACATGACCAATCGTTCTCTTTTTTTATCTTGTGTTCGGATAAAATTTTATAGATTCGTGAAACCTCCAGGGTTTTTTAGAGAAATAATTTTATTATTTTCAAAATAAAGTTACAAAATATTTTAGAAGTACACAGACCGGGTTAACTAGTGTCCTCTTTTTTGAAAATCAAAGTAATATGGTTACCCCCTATCGTATGGATTACACTCTATAAATCTTAGTAAGTACCTAAATAATTTCCAAATCTCTTTTTATTCATGTTAAGTAACATGACATTATATATACACACGTGAAACTTTAACAAATACTTTTGTGAAGTCGAAATAAGGGGCTAGATAATAATGTTGACTAGTGGGTTCTTTCTATGCTACCACTTGTCAGAATGATATGAAATTAGTTATCAACATTTGTTTCCATCAATGTAATTAATTAATATATTTACTTACTTACATCTAAAACGTCTTATATTTTATTCAGAGACACAGTTGATTTTTTGGGAGCCAATCTCTCCCCCCTCCCCCACCTCCACTTAATCATAAATTTTATTTAGACCAGTTCACCCTACAAGATATAAATTAATAATATATTTTACATTGAAGAAGGATTATTTGGGAGTATGATATCTAAGGATTTTTAAGTTTCTCCATCAGATTTCGGAATTAGCCTTTAATTTACAAAACTCCTCTATGAAGTAAAGTTAGTCATCTTCCCGCCCCTAAAGACCATGATATCTCAAGAATGGCTTTTTGAAAATCATTGAAGAGAGAGGATCTAATGAATTCGATATTTTTTTTTTTCAGAAGGATGAGTTAAAATACCATTAGAACCTGCATAACACATGATTAAAATTTAGGCAAATTGAGTTTAAGACAAGTCACTACTCGAATTTTTTTCTTCTGAACTAAATGAGGGATATGATCCAAAACTTCAATATATATCAAGTTACATTTGCTGAATTCAAATTTACCAACAAAAATTTAATTAGGCTATTAGGTTTCCATGGCAACCAATTACAATAAGCCAAATAGCTGTTTCCTGAACAGAATGCCCCATTTTTTATTAGAGTGACAAAGTCAAGTAAATTTGATATCCAATTGTTCAGCATAGCCTACTGACTGAGAGTATCTAGTTTATTTTCTCATATATTACAAATAACTCATTCTATTTACCTAAACCTGAAGAAATCCAATTTTCGTCACTGGTCACATTTGTAAATTGATGACAGTCATCTCTATAGTACATCATATGAGAAAATAAATGGCCTAGTCTCATTCTCCAATAAAAATACAATAAAATGATCTATAGCTTTGCTTTATAACATGAATTATAAGAAAATGGGGCATTCTGTTCAAAAGAAACTTTTCGATAATTTATGTTCTGAGAAAAAATGTTGTAAAGTTTGAACAAATGTACGTAGCTTGTCTATAAACTGGCCAATGAGAAGGCAAATCTCTTTTTTAAAACAATATGATTTACAAAGGAGAGCTACATCTTTAAGTAGCTCAATCTTTGTGCTTCAGATTGATATGCGGGGAAGCAACATCGGATTCAAAATGGCGTGGAAGGCTAGGCCTGATTACGGTAACTGATTTGTCAAACCGGTGCAGTTACATACTACCTGCAACATTATAATGCCCCAAATAACCCCTTTTCATCCCATTTTTCGATATAAAAAGGTCTGAATCATAAAAAGCAAGAAATTATCTAACTTTTGGTATACAAAACATAACTTTCAAAATTTGACTCAAAAACGCCATACTTCGAGTAGTGACCTCCCTTAAATCATAAAATTTATATCTTGAGTCAACAACACGTCTTCTATTTGGAACTACAAATACCTAATAATATAGACATCAACTCTGTAATAAAAATAATTATAATAAATTGTATTATTATTATTATTATAATTATAACATTATAAAACGCTTCATATCTGTAAGGTTTATAAAATATAGAGTTTAAACAATTAAAATTTAACTTTTTTTGTTATCTTGTATGACTATTGGCTAGTAAAGGAATAGTATAATGTTATAACTACATAAATTAATGAAAAAAAAAATTAGGATTATTATCTCGAACAAAATCAAGATTTTTGAAATATTTTGTCCTCGAAAAACTCAAAATCATTGAATAATTGCTTTCGTTTCAAAGATTTTGCATAGGATACCCATCTCGGGAGAAACTCTCCATACTGAATGAATCGCTTTGTGTATTTCTTGTGAACGTTTTCACTTTCTCCAATTGGAGAAATTTTGAGTCGATATTTTTGCTCAGCTACTTCTAATTGGTCCTGACTAAGAAATGGAGATTCGTTATGTGAAGCATTTTTACATAATCGAACAACTCCAAAAGGTGCCTTCAAAAGCTTGCTCTCTATCCGTGTCTCAAACTCTTTGAAACATTTTTCAATGTTTTCCTCAAGTGATGCAGATGTTGAATTGGAGCGGAGATCCAGGATGTGAATGGCCCTATAGTTTAAAAAAATAATAAATCTAATTAATGAGGGGTGTCAATTGCAATTAAATTGTCTAAACCTATAACAGTATCGATGAAAAAAATCGGCTTTTCTTTGATATGCAACTTCTAACTGGCCACTAAACTCTAATTCAATGTCAGAGCGCTCCTCTATTAACTTGATCATTTCACAATTCATAACCGATCCGCTGAAATATAGGTACAACGCTAGCATTTGAGGGAGGACTCCTTTACGGAAATCATCTGGTATGACAAAATTTTTGACGGATTTAATGTAAGAATAATCCTTGGTTGGTCCCGAATTACGCATTTCCAAATAATCTCCATAATATACATGATTAAAAGTTTGAACAGCAAAGTTTACATTGAATATCCCTTTTGGTTGAGCTTTGCTCTCCTCTCTCAATAATCTACAATAGATGATAATGACGAGATGTATCCGTGAATTCATGTTAAGTTCCTACCTTAAGCCCATGATGGTGGGATGACGACTCTCCGTATTTTGAAAAATCTTGATTACCTCTGAGTTGGCAAATAAATCACCTAAGCCACCTTTCTCGATGGAAGTTGAGTTCAAATGGAATCGAAATTCTGGATAACCTGGTATACACACCCTCAAAGCGATTTTTCTTCTTAATGAAACTCCTGGATATAGCGAATGATTCGCATCAAAGAAGTAAAAGTCTAAAGCAATGGGCGTTTTAAAAGAGATGACTCTTTTCACAATGCTGGATATTTTATCCACATTCATAATGTAGCCAGAATTTGATAGATCAGACTCAATTCTTTCAAGAATTGACTTATAAGATATGCTTAAATTACACTGTACATTCTCATACGAATGGGAGAGAATGTATCTTAATTCGTTTGCATCATTTACAGAATCCGTTATCATAAGAACGGAATTGTTAAATTTTGAAAAAATAATTCGCTTATAGAATGGAAAAGATCGTGCTTTGGACACCACATTCATTTTGGAAGACTCATTCTGTACTATTACAGTTCTATCCGTTAAACAATGGGACGGAGGACTAAAATTAAATTCCTGAAGCAATTCACGTAAGTCAGGACATAATGTTGAATTAACCTCAATATACTCCTTTCTCAAGGATTCTAAGTCTTCGTTCACATTGAGAGAATCTGATGGGAAAATACCAGACTCAGCATATTTTGATATACGTTTTGCTAAGGATACATCAAACCAATTCCAGGGACGAATTTTTTCTTTTCGAATAGACTGAATAAATGAATTTGATTCATTAACTATTTTAAGAATCATTGGAGATTCTATAACAGATTTGCGATCTCGGAACTTGGAGATGAGCTGAAATAAAAAAATGGACCCTGTAAGGTGCTCCTATTCATAGTCAGATAATAAAGAGTTACCTCGAAGCCATGATTAGAGGAGGCACGATAAACATTGACTCCATCCATAAAAACAACAGAATCGACTTGACTAAAAGACCTACTTGCCTGTCTTGACAGTATTAAACCATCCTTCTTTCGGATAAATAGCCAGAATGCTCCCAAATACATGGCAGTGGATCGTATAACCCCTATCGTCGATGTATCATTCTAAATAACATATATTATTATAAATTCATAATATATTCCGGTAATAAACATTTCTCTATATTATGTCATTTACATTTCACGTGTAAATAAATAAACAATATGAAAGGTTATGTGACTTTTAATGGAATGTTCCGTTTTTGTTTTGTTTTCACAATAAATGGTCGAATAATTATTATTATTATTATTACTCGAACGAATCATAAATAATATTAATACATATTTTTGAGTTCGTAATACGTAAAGTCGGCTGCTTAAATCAGAAGAGTCGACTGATCAAAAATAGCTGATGGGAGAGTACCGTTGAGATAAAATACATACAGAGCTTATCTGAAGAAAAAGGGAAGTTAGGATCAGTTGTTGAAAAGAAAATCTAGTTAACCAAAAAAAATCAAGTTATAGCAATAATATTTTAGTAATTTGGATCATTTTTGTCTGCATGGGAGTTTATTGTAACCAGAGGAAGACGCTAAGGAGCAGAGCTGTGCGCTCGATCCCTAAATTGAATTTGAAAATATTCAAATATCTTAAGAATCAACATTGTCCAAATATACATTTGCTTCATTTATTACAATTATCGTTCATCTGTACCGAGGTATTGCAGATTTATGAAATTAGTATAAAGGTGGTTCATAAAATAAAATAAAGAGTGTCGTGAACACAAACGTTGATTTGTATGAGCTTCAACCATATCCGTATCGACTTAGTATTGATTTACAATTTTGTCAGATCAGATAATAATCCTCCCGTATCTACATATTTTAACTCACAAATCTTTCACAAAGTAAAAATATTCTCCAATGACACAGAGGTAAAACAATTTCATTAATACTGTCATTTCTAAATGACATGCAAGATCATTACGGAAGATAATACAATATAATGTAATAAAATCATCAAAAGATGCATAAACAAATGGGTTATCTGATTTTTATAATCAATTCATCCTCCAGTTACAATTATGACAATTTAATGTCAAAAGGGCTTCTCATATTTCAATCCTCCTGATGAATATCCTTAATGCATGCATTGATCATATTACGAATCACTTTTCAACTATTTTTTTGACACTATACTATGTACATTCTAAGATACTGATTATATCAGGTGGCAAATACGTAGAGAAAACATTTTGAATCTGATAAAAATTAGTCATTGATCATTACTTTTGAGGTGCAGATAGAAGGGTATGACAGTGACTGATACTCAGCCCGTGGATCTTAAGCCACATATGGCTAAAGAAGACTATATAGTTGTTGACAACAAAATACTATTTAAATTTGTATTTTAGTGAGAAACCTTCATGTTAAACTAAGCTGTTAAACTATAAAGCTTCGGAGTAGAAGTTTCCAATCAAGTGGGTTTGTAATTCCATAAATGATTAAGTAGAATAGATTGAATCCATTCTACTGCCAATTCACTTTGTGAAAGCCCAATAAAAAGAAATGAAGAAAAAAATATTAAATATATAATCCCTTATTTTGAAGAAAAAAAAGAAAAGAAAAGAGATTTTATCCTTAATATTCATTATATATTATACAAATTAATTTTCAATCATTTTTAATAAGACCCGGATTAGGCATGTGAGGAAATACCCCCCCCCCCCCTCTTCCTCATACACAGAAAATGGAAAGAAAGTAAGGAAATAAAAGAAGAAGAAAACTTTATCTAAATCTTTCATCATAATTGATGAAAATAAAATTAGAATGAAAATACTAAAATAATTTATATTAAATGAATCAATGATCGCTCTTTTATTAATCCTTGATCCCCCCCCCCCTCATCCCCCTTTATACTTATTTTTTTGCAAGCTTAAAGCAAATGCCTATTAATAATAGAAAAAATAACCTCAACGATAGGTTTCTCATACTAAATATTTTTTTTTAAAATGTTCCGAAAATACAATTAACCTTTGAGTAAAAAACCAATTAACCTAAGTATAATAATATCGTTGTTTAATGTATATTTACCTTAATAATAATATGTCTAAGTTCTTCATGGTTTATATTTAATATGCAGTATATATATATATATACTTTCTAAGCAAAGTTATTTGTCATCGTTAATCATTTTGCTTTACATATCAGGCAGCTGTTGTAATGTATCTACTTAAGTAGATAGGTACATATATAAAATATGTAATTTCTTCTCATAACTCCTAATCATACATTTTTAATTTATAGATTTATTGTCCCTATAAAAAGAAGGAGCAAAACATACAAAGAAGTTTTAATTTCAATTCAAATTCATTAAAATAAATTACATAGGCTTAATATTGTATCATCATCAAATGAGTAATAATTATAATTTATAGGTAAAACGACTCTTTTCCCCATTGAGACTACTTAAAAAACCTATAATAATTATTAATACACTTTGGTGATGTAATTAATATTCCTGTATGCTCAATATTTTATACAGACCGCAAAAGGTGTTTTTACTACAAAATCAAAGAAAGTGAGAAGTTAAGTTTCCAATTGGTTTTAATTCTTTTTTACTTCATAAATATAAATGCATCCTCAATTGGAATGTTTAGGTTAATTATGGTCTTTATGTTACTATATTCAAATATAATATTAGATTGTGATATCCAGGAATGTTGGCTAGAGTGTGAACAAATTCACGGCGTTACCCCACTGATAGTATTAGAATAGTATATTATATAAAAATTACACTGCATTTTGTTGTCAGCTGAGGATTTTTATACTTCCCTCCCCCCCAGCTCCCAGTCAAGCTTCTGAACGTTGATGAGTTGAGCTCGAGCTAGCGGTTGCCCAATTTTCTTCTACATATAAAATGAAGAATAACTGGGCAAATTCTAACTAATTTGCAACTTTCAAAAACAATTTCCGAGACCTTGAGTCTGAATAGCCTATTAATACAAATAGACAATATATTTTTTTGAGAAAAGTCCTTCCTTACAGACCACAAAGATCTAACTTTAAAATGAGTTTAATATAATTATTTATAATTATATACATATATATGATTAAGTCTTATTGTCATGAGTGAATACAGACTTTTTCAATATTCTCCTAACTACAAACCGAGCACAAACTTCCTCATACTCGGGTTTGTAGTGGATACAGAGCTGTACTTAAAAAACAAATGAACTGAAACATTAATTAATCTCGTGCTGGACCAATGTTTTCCCCACTTTTGAATATTAAATGACCTCTAATTAAATAAGTAAAATTTGGTGGAAGCTTGGATTGACAGTTATTTATTAATATATATCTTTCGTGATGAAAATATATAAACATTAAAGTGTCAATATATTAATACATTTATTTAGACCTTCATGTGAGTTCAATTTAGTGATACCAATAAAAAAAATATATGTTCATAAATTTATATTTTTGTTGTTTATGTGTATTGATTCAGCATGGTTAGCACATGACATTATATAAATACTTCTTCAACTGCTCTTTTTGTTTTTTTTAGCTACAAGACTCTTTAATACTTTGCTTGTCTCTTTTTTGTTTAAAATGCGCCGTATATTCATTTCTAAACATGACTCATAATACTCTACATCTAATAATTCAAGAGTTTCCAATTGAAAATATAAAAGGCTCAGTAAATAAAATTTTCAATGAAGTCAAAGGTTCACAGCACATGACGTGTGGAGGTGCATTTTTTGTGTGCCTCATTATACGTATTGCTGTTTTATTGTCCTAAGTTCACAAAGAGATGATCTGCAGTTGCAGAATTATTAGTGATGTGGTTTTCAACATCTGTCTTAGTCTTGCGACCAATTTTTGATAGGTCTCGGTCCTCAAAGTCTTGTTCTTGTCTCGGTTTCAGTGTCAAGACTAAAGCAACTATAATATTTAAAAAATCTAAGAGCAGAACAAAGAAAGACAAATTTTTTCTCTTAGTCACAAACTAGTTTCGAACCCATAAAGTCTTTGTAATATATTGGTCTTGGGTGAAATGGTCCTCACCACAATATTGCCTAATATATATTTATTGTAATATTACACATGAGCATTTATTTTTTTAGCTCCCGATTTGTCTCTTACGTTCACGGAGACATCCAATAAGTAAAGGAAATATCGATGTATAGACTATTTGCCTTATAATTATCATCATTTATAAATCTCAAATACCTTTTTTGGGAGCATTATATTTTTGTTGATATGTTTCGACATCTCAAAGAAGGTATCTCTCTGTATATTTACATCGAGTGAAAACCTCATGCTGCTCTTATTCACTTCTCAAAACAATCTACAAAATTTGAGGGAAAAATCCTTCAGTAAAATCCAACTTCTACAGCAAATGAATCCTAGTAGTGAAGAGTCCTCTTAACTAACACCCATGCTCAGGATAATGTGATGCTCCCATATTCTCTCAAGTGGAATTTAACAAGTGAAAACAATTCAAAAAAATCTGCAAAAAGTCCTTTCATCACTTATCTTCCTCTATTTCCACTTTTTGTATCCTTTTCCTCCCTACATTCAGGGGGAATAACTCATAATGTATATAAAAATAAAGTTATGAAAGGTTGCGTTAAATATTCCTATGAAGTACAAGGGGTGGTTAGTGAAAATCTTACATGATAATAATAATAACAAAAAAGAAGTGAAGTATAACTTTTTTTGCTCATCACCGAGCCAAACTTTAGTATTCATTGCATATCTAATCCTTCCCTCCAAAAAAAAAAAAAAAAATTAGCAGTGAAGCAGTGTCGTCCACTCACCACAACTTTTGGACTGTGACAAAAATATAATGGTAGTTCAGTGTTGTATGAAGAAGGATCATAGCATAAGTGAGAACCAAGAGCGGAGATATCTTCAGATGACCCAATCATTAATATAAATTGGTAATGAAGTGAGGAATCTTATCGTCCATGGAGTTAAGTCATATATTAAATAAACAACAATTATAAATAATGACGTAATATACTAACCACCATATATATGTAATTTGGGCCCTTTTTTCTTTCTACTTTATGATGAAAGGTTTGAGAGATGCAATATGTCACGACGAGCTTTTTGGGATAAACAAAAACACACTGTATTCTCCCTTCAGCTGATTTTCATCATTTGACTCTTTTGATTTAAAGCAGCTGACTCTACGTGTTATGAACTCAAAAAGGGTATTATTATTATTTATGATTTTGATGTATGAAAAATATATTAAATCAAGGATTGCACGCCCTTTTTTTGAATTTTGAACATATTACAAGTATTAACAATTGGTTTGTAATTGGTAGAATTTATAAATATATAGTATATCTAAATAATAACCTCTGCCAAATATTAACAAGTTGGCAAGAAGGAAAATACAGAAGACTAGCTACCATATGTTTTTCCAAATTTTTCCTTTCCCTTTTGTCAGTCGAGGTTGCGAGTGGTCAAAAAAGCTCGACGTGATGTATGTACATATAATTTGAGCGGCAAGTTTTTAAACTACCGTAAAAGTGTTTAAACTTAAATTATGATCAAGCTTTTCTTGATGACAATATTTTTACTACTTTTAAAAAAAATTAGAAGTAAAAGTCTTTGATGCATGTTTTTGAGATACAAGTGTCCCTTCCTTGACTACAAGTAACTTATCCAATAAAATTTAACTTCATTATAAACACTTGTTATATGACAATGTCTTCTCTCTCTCTCTCTCTCCCCTGACGTCTGGATTTTTTCTATTCATAAACCCTTTCATTAAATTACATGTCATCTCATTACAATATTCAACACAAGTGTTAGTCTCTAATTTCAATAACTGATAAAATAGATGATGTATTTATGACTACTTCAGAAACGTATTTCATGCAATATAAGCAGGTAGATGGCAGTATCATAGTCATGATTCATCACACACGGGGAGTGCCACATTTCAATAATTTAATAAAATGCATTTATTTTGAGAGTAGGCCTATATTAGAAATCGCTTGTATACCTGTATAAAAATCTCAGAGTAGATCTAACATTAAATTCACTTCTAGAAAGGATTCAGTTGATTCATCGTGGATGGGATTTCACAGCCAGGTTCCTCAGTATGAATATGTATTTACTTGAATCGAGTCGTGGTATGCTATCTTTATGACAGTGTAAATACGAATTTTAGATGGCGTTTTCCACGCTAACGCAAGCATATTATGTATGTATATTGGTATCAACTTTCAATGAATGGATTTATTTAGTGTGTAGTTAACTAGTGAGTAATGTAGTCATAGGGTTGCTTTGTCAAAAATACCTGATATATATATATATGTATGTAATTGAAAATATATTTTCAATCTATTATGTTTGTTTGAATCACATTAATCACACTATCATCCCACTAATTTTATATGCAGAGTCATTTAGTTTGTTGGTCCTATTGTGACATCCATCTCCCTTTTTCCTTAATTTCATAGAAGTAAAGATCATTGCTATTATAATATTGTGTTGTGTATGGCCCAAAGATGGCCGGCCGACTTCAACAATCATGCAAGAAAAATAAATGCTCTGACTATTGATGTGTCGAACTTGAATTAAATCTTACTAATATACGAATAACACTATAATGAAATAAAGAAGAGATCAACATTTTGGGAGATTTATGTAAAAAACCAACTAACAATTAATTGAGGGCCTTTTTTTTAAAGAAAGGTTGAGAGCTGCAAATAAAAAATATCCACGAGGTCTCAGGATATTATCAGGATAATATCAGGATAATCAAATGGACTTATCCAAATCATGGATGAACAAAACAAGTTATTGCATTAACAAATCAAGTTCCTACTCTAATATATTTATATCATAAGTTAAACATGGATTTCAAATTTTTACCTGGCCATTGGATATTTTATGTATGTACATATAATTTTAATATTGATTTAAGAATCAAAAATATCCTCTACTTAACAGCTTGTAGTGTGAGAAAGAGAATTAATGAATCCTCATAGTATCTGTATTGACTTCAAGAATAAAAATAATCCTCTTATTAACTAATGATTATTGTAAAGTAATAAATAGGACGACAACATCCTCCACGTCTGACGTCATTAAATAAATAGACAATGACGTAGCTATATTTCAAAAGATCAAAAAGGATTTATATGGGAGGGAACAAACGTAATGGATTCAAAAATATACATATTTGTTCCTACATGAATGCTACTTTATTTGAGGAGCATAATTTTGAAGGATTGGCTCGTGCACAATTCACTTTGCTTGTATACATATGTACATACAAATCACTCGATTAATATAATAAAAAATGATCCAACAATAATTAATTGATGTGTTTCCTTTGCTCCAGCTTGGAGGAGCAATTTATCTACATCTAAATAAAGGGCTAATATAGATTCTTTTGTAAAAATGTATCCAAATTAAGGCTTTTACATACATGTCTACCACATATTTATTTATTATTTGAGACACCTATGTACGTAGGGTGGTGCTAGATAAAGGAGTATCCCACCTTCTGAATAATGTTGCTTCATAAATATTTTATTTACTAAAATATATCACAATGGAAAATGGATTTTCAATACATTTTTCAGGGAAAAGGTTCGTAGAAGGATACAAATTATATTGCTTTGTTATGAATCTATGAAAGAAAATTATTCTATGTATACACTATACTATAGACACATAAATGGATTTGAATGAAAATGTTTCATGTAATGTGTTATAGCTCAATTTATATTGGTATCTATGAATATATGGATACATTTTGATTTATTTACTTTGGTGTTTTATCTGTCTACATATCACACATGATTGTATATAGCAATACATAGTATGAGATAGCGTATAACTTATGTTTGATTTGTAGTTTATAAGTATTATACATACATACATACACACATGTATATTGCAGTTATCATTCTCAGATATCTCGGTATTACCTATACTTAGGTAGTTACTAGAATATAAATTCATGTATACCATATTCCAACTTAAATAATGAGAAATCAGGTCATAAATCGTGGTTGAATAAGGAGTTGTAAGGCTCATTATTCATTTCGTTCTATACAAATTTAGGGTTCGTTCTTTGTGTTATTTATTTATATAAATTGGATCTTTTTTTTAAAAAAAAAAAATTCAATCATAGTGTAAGGAACGCTATTGATTGTTTGTACATAATTTAGAATGAAAAATAATACATAATAAAGTTTGTTAACTGAGATAATTTCGGAGTGAAAAAGTCTCGCTCAAAGGGCTCTTTATTCACATCTCAAGTTATTGTATTCTTATATAATTAATTCAGACCACATCCTAGATAATTACTGTCTTTAATAATCGGATTTTTTTATTACTATAACTATAATTTTTTATATTCACAACCAATAGAGCATATTGAGGAACCTAAGAAGGTGACAATCAGTGTATCAGGCGTGATGTAATCATAAAATTAACTTTATAATAATTATATAAAAATTTATAGCAGAATTTAATTTTCTTATTGATAGATGATTTTATCGAGTTCATATTTCTAAATCATCTTTCACAGGGATGTCACACTAATAGGAAAATATAGACACTATTTTCATATCAGGTGTCAATTTTTCTTCGATTCAAACCACAAACAACATTTGTACTTTTATGTACCGTATATTTCGGGATATAAGGCGACCGTCAGATAAGACGAGGTACTCAATTAAAGCCAATTTTTATGAATTTATCATATATCAATTAAAGTCTGACTTTTATAGGACGGTTGTATAGGACGACCCACAATTTTTAAGGGTGATTTTTTGACTTTAAAGGTCGTCTATTACGCCAAAATAGACGGTATGTACACTTTTTGGCCTCCTGTTGATTTTTTTACCGCATTGCTGTATCTTTCAACCTTTCTTTCTCAAAGGGAGAAAAAAAATAAGAAGAGCCACAAACTTAACCAGCAGTTAGCTAATTATTCTATTCAACTGTGAAATTATTCTTCATTTAATAATAATAATAAAGAATTCAGAGTTCACAATTTAACAAGAGCTAATTTGAGTTCACCTAATCAACCATTTCTCATTCTCTTTTAGGCCAAATGGCTAAGAAATAGAATGTGGGTTTCTATGTAACGTCCCCTATTAATAAGGTTCGAAATGTTGATTCGTTGAACTCTAAAAAGAGCTTTTGTTGATTTGATAGTAATTCCCTAATGACTAAAAGAAGAACAGTTCCACAGATGAAAATAATTGGACACCTTCCCTTTTTTCTTTTCTTCTTAAAGGCTGTAAGATACTAATTATAAAGGCATCATTGTCCTTTGTATTATTAAATTCATAAAAGTTCTCTCGGCCTAATATCCTTTTATCAAAAACTATTTTAATAATGAAAAAAATCTACATACAATTCAGAATTAATAAATTGCATGGATATTCATTTATTTACAAGTATGTATACTCCTTAGATACAGTGAATAATTAAGTTTTGATGTCATGAATGAGAATTAATTCAACATAATATGCATTTTTTTTTCTACAACACATTATGTGCAAGGAAATAATATTAAATATTATTTCCATACAATATGGTTACTTACATTTAAAGAACCAAATTGTATATTTTTATATCAAAGCCCTTAGCTAATTATTTCTTGGAAGTTACATTTCTTCAAAACATGAATATACATATTCCATTGCAAGTACGTATTGGACAGAGTCTATTTATAACTACTGTTTTTTTTTAATCATGTGAATTGCAAGAGTATATTGCTATACATATAAAACAATATGTAATCATAATTTTATAATTATTTTTGTAGTAGTATTGACTGTCTTATTGTTGTTTGTTTTTAATTACATATATATTTGTAGTTACACGTATCACTCAAATTACATATATACATATATATATATATATATAGCCTTTATTTCTCATATCCAAAACAATGATTCAATCCCTTCCGTTTATAAATTACATTGGACACAGTCTAGAAAATATCATTTAGAGAAGGGGGGGGGGGGAGTGAGTCCCTATACGCATTCATACATTATATCAACGTTGTAATAGATAAACCATAAATGTACGTATATATATGACTGAGGCAGCCATTAATTTAACCCATGAATATATATATGTACATATATGTATATACACGTAGGGTTACATGTCCCATCAACAGATGAGGAACGATGTAAATTCACGGATAATTAGACTCATGAATAAAAGATGGACATGCACACAGGGATTTAGTTTCCATGTTTAAGAGTATTTTGAGGGCATCATCACGTAACCTCTCTTTTCAACTATAGTACATATATGAGGTGCAACAACTTTAAATATTGGTTTACTTACATACCTATAAGAAAGGAGGAACACAAACAAATCAGTTTTTTTCAAATAGAAAATTTATATAGAAGGAAATCATGGATCTAAATTTATGATCGTTCATAGATGTTCATAGTTATTATGATCTCAAAGAAATTTGGGGTCATCTTTTTAAATTTATGCCGTCAAGGACTTTCTCTGAAAAAATGATAATTTCATCGAATAAACCATCAATTCATGAGTACTGTATTTATAATTCAAAATGTAAAATGCACAAATTACAGATAATTAATTTGAATTTCGCAAAAACCAAAATATGGTAGAGCGTTCTTAGCCTTTAGATCAAAATTGAATTTTTCCAACAAACGACCTGAATCTCTTTATATGTTAATTTAAAATAATTGCATAATTTAAATTACACCTTCGTTTTCCACTTCACTATTCCTTGTTATTCAATATTACGAGTTCAATTGAGCGAAATTCTGAACTTGGACTCATCTACGACATTTTATAAAATAACAAACAAAAAAAAAAAAAAATACAAAAGGCCAAGTCAGGCCACTTCCGACCAATTTATAGTTTTCCTCATTGCTAAAGCAAAACAATCAAGATTTGAATAATTTAATTTTATAATTTTGTACATGAGCAATTTAAAATTTGTTTATTTCAAAAAGTTATCGTTTTGTTAAATGTATGTAGTGATGTGATTTCTCTCAATTTGTACTCTTCAATGTCTTAGTCTTGTTGCCAAGATCCAAACCCGAGCAGCTAACTTAACTTCTTTCTTCAATGTAATTCTATCAAGTAAGGATTTATATTATATTAAGGCTCTTCTATGCAAATAGGTACATACTCAGTGATACTAACAACAAAATCAGCGTGCTGCCATCTGCAGCCCAAGGATCATGCACCCTCGCAGTTTCTCTTACACCAAGGATCCATCCCTCCACTGCTAGTGTGCATTTAAAGATGGAAGCTCATCATCATGATGCGACCCCCTCCCAAAAAAATAATAAAATGTACAAAGAACCAAAAAAAAAAACAAAAAAAAATGCGATTTACACCGAAGATAACGGGATTAGTATCAGCTTTCTAACTGAATAAAGGGAAGAAGAAGACAAAAAAGAAAGAAAGAGTTTGTTCCTTTTCACGCTGACTGACACACGCTCAGGCTCTCTCGTGTGAAAATTTCTTTATTCTATCTCACGGTGAATTCGTCATGATGGATCAAAAGAAAATTGAAAATCCTGAGTCATTAATGACAAATCGTGAAATTAAATATGCGGGTATTTTCTTTTCTTTCTTTCTTTCTACATACATAATAATAATATATAGTTTTTTGAAATAGAATATTGGCAACACGTGACAGAAAGACAGAAAGAGAAGGCTTCGTATTTTGTATTACTAGAAAATATCATAGAACTAACTAAAAAAAAAAATAAAATAATATTTTTCTAACTACCCTATTAGTGTATGTTATATAGACTCATACATACATACATACATATGTTTCTTTCTATTTTTACACTTAGTCTTTTTAACTCCTACAAATAAAAAATAGAGAAATGAAACAATGTTATATATATATATATTATATGTATTATAAGAGCCAAGTTTATTTATAATAAATACATTTATATATTATGTTATGTAGTAATAATGAAAAATAAGTTTGCTCATAAATAATAAAAAGTATTTTATTATTATTGTTGTTCTCTTACTACTACCACCATTCGAGGAGCAAGGAGTAGTGAGCATGTTTGGAGTGTTTTGTGTACTCTGGTATAACATTTCATTTTTTTTTGTATTTTTTTTTTTGTATTATACATTTAGATGAAAATTGTGGTTCTTATTGTCTTTTTAGTAGATATTACATATTACCCTCTCTCTCTCACTACTTTTATGAGACTCAGTTTCTATTACTCAAATTAGTTATGTAGGTATGTCTAAGTAGAGAAGGGTATTACATAATAAATGATTGCATTAATTGAAGGAATCAATCAGGGGTCATAATAGTAATGACCTCAAATCTAAGATGAATAAAGAACCCTTCTAAAAACCATTTTATTAGATTAATAATGAATTAATTTAAATGTTGCAGTAATTTGAAAGGCTGTTAAGATTTAAATCTCTTGACACCAGTGCCTCTCAACTTTTTTAAACCAATGGTACAGTAATGATCTTCTAGGAATGTCATGAGAGGTGAAGCTAGCTACGAAATTTTGATTTGACTTTTTTTTTCTTCATCAATAAAAGGCAATTTAATTCAATTGTACCTCCAAAAATTGTGGCACAGTCGTTGAGACTCACTGCTCTTCACACTATAAGTAAATTTGATATGATCAGCCAATTACGCTACTTGAGTGTCCAAGAATGATGATAAATTTCTAGGTCACATTAAGTGTTAATCAATTTGAGAGTTCTATAGAATGTACCTTTGCGTCACATCATCCTTGTGGAAGTCAGCCATCTTGGAGAGTGCATCAACAACCCAATTTTATAAGGATACAAACCCTTGTTTCTTAGAGGTAGATGAAGGAGTGGGGACAATTACTGCCATGTATTTTGTCATAAGATGACTGATAAACATAAAAAATTAAACCCTTAACCGTCTGTGAAAAATCTCTCTCTCTCTCTTTATAAATTACATTTCAGAACCTAATATTATGTATTAAGCCTATTTTATTATTATTTACATAGTGTAGCCAATAAATTAACTATTCCTTTGGCAAGAATTATATATTTTCCTTCCATTATCCTACTAATTATAGTCGATTTGAAATTATGTTAATTGTAAAAGTCTAGCCATTTCATAGGGATTGTCATCACTTTTTATTAATCTAACTTTATTCAAAAATATCATTGATTTTCTTTGACATCATGTTATACTCAATACTAGGTGTTTAGTATTTTTCCATTTGTAAAGAAATTAGAAAGTGGTTTTCTTTAAAAATAATTCCATTTTATTTAATAAATATATGACTCCAACATGACGTCACATTCGGTTTAAATACTATGCATTCTGTGTAGTAGTAAAAACACTTTGTGCCCCCTCAAACAAAACGACTCATGGAAATTTTCGGAGTACTAAGACTCCAATGAAGTGATCCAATGAATCCTGTTCATTTAAAGGAATTTTTCATCAGAATTTGGCTTCTACTCTATGTATAATTTATTTGATAAATAAACTTTGAAAAGCTTCTATTCAATGTATGTGGTTAGAAATTCCCTCTCCTAAAAATGTGTATAATATGAACATAAATAACAAAATTACAAATTGCAACAATGAATGCGCTCTGCTTTGTAAATTGAAGTGAGGAAAATTTAATTTAAAATCATACATACATACATACCTATGTACTAACAATCTTTAGATTACGTTGTGTAGTTTTTTTTTTTTTTCATGGTTAAATATATCGTATATACATATATATGTAAAAGATTTATTGCCTCAGTTGAATTTTTATCAGTTTTCAACCATTTATTTTTATTTTTTAAATAAAATTTATGTCACTGCACATTATATCTATTTATTCCTAGTGGTTGTCTGTTTTAATAGGTTAGCAATTACAAAATGTGGGGTAGAATCAACTTATGTACATAATTAATATGTACATATACAAAAATAAAATCATGGATTTTTGTACTACAGCCTACAAATGTACATTTCCAGGGCATAATCTTAAAAAACAACAAGGGAAATTCATTTTTATTTTGTTTCTACATACACCTTTGGTACCTTTTGTATTAAAAATCGTTGGCGGATCGATATCTAATTAGGAATATTGGACATTCATTACATTCGTATTTGGATATCCCTCCTCCACCTCTTTATTATTTTCCCTGTAACCATTCAAACGGTTGCTTTTGGAACAGATGTACAATCGAGTTTAATATTATACATATACATGTATATAGGTTTGAAGATTTTTTTACTTATATTCTTAATGTGTATGTATGTTCGTTCACCAGTGATAATGGTTCTTCAAATGCGCCCTGCTATTCATGCCCGCCCATTTTTAAAAGTCTTGATCCTTACTCTTCAAAATAATACGACTCATTCACACAAATTAAAGTAATGACTCAATTATCTTATTTGTGTTCTAGTTGTAAGGACCAATTTTAGAAGATCTTGCTGTTTTGATATAGGCCAAAAGTTCTAGTTTAAAAATGTCCTTTTCTAAGAAAAAAATGCACAAAAAACAACCATTTTTTCTCTTGTAAAGTGACCTTGCCTACAACACTACCTACAAGTTGCTTACATAAATTAAAATTTTCCTACTTTAAAAACAAAAATAAAAAATTTCTTTCTTAAAAAAAACATGATCTGTTTATTTGCATTGTTGATCTCAGCTACCCAAAGAGTACATACATGGAATAATCTCGAATTAGATGATTTTGAATTTACAACTATAATATCAGTATATTCTTCTCCAAGTCGGGTATATATTTAGAGTGTTTTCACCAACGACACAGATACAGATTATATCATAAATAAAAACAACACTGAGACAAAGAAGCTTATGAACAAAATGAACATCGATTTCTTAGAAAAATAAATTTAAAGGAAAACTTTAAAGATTAAAAAAAAAAAAAAAAATGAAGAAGCAGAAAGAAATAAAGAAGAATAAGTTATTGTATAGCTAATAAAATTTGGCTGTTTATGCCTTATGAATGATAATGATACGTGAAAACGCACCTTACTTCAGAGCATATATAAATATAAGCATATACATACATTTATAGATATATGTAACCTTGTTATGAATCACTAGGTTTTTTTTTTTAACCCTCATGATTTTAAATAAAATATCATTATTATTATTATCTTGGTTGGTAAATGTAAGATATTCCTACCTTTTAATTCCTTCTAAAATTACTCCATTTTTTTTCTTTTCTTTAAAAAAGAGAGGGGTTCGATCCACGCCCTAACTGACATTGAGTTTCATCATCATAATCACGTTTGTAACTATATATTTCATAATAAAAATCTTATAAGTTTTTTTTTTTTTTTTTTGTATATCTTGTACCTATTTTTTTTTTTTTTTTTTTGAGCATACCAATTCCCCTCAACGTTTATTTTTTTGTTTCTCTCATAAATATTTAATCTCATTTTTTGAGTGATTACTTTATTTTTCATTTTGGATGGCTCAGAACGTTTTAAACATAAGTATGTATGTTTGTACTTGAGTAGGCATTTCTCTTTCCTTCTCAAAGGTTTCACATGCGTATGTAGACTGTAATTTTTGTCAAATAATAGGTATTGACAATGATGTACGTCCTAAGTTAATCACGTAGTTATTTATTATTGAGCGAGTCAGAAAGAGTCCACCCACAGACGTACTGCTAATTGGGGTCAATCATATAATATAATATAATATAATATGATGATGATGAGTGGTTGTTATTGTTCCTCACAGCATGATGGATCATTATCATTCCACCCGGTTTAAATGGTTGCTCCTTCTTCCTTCCTGCTTTCTCTAACACACAATCTACTCTATTGGGATGTTTGTTGTTTTGGATATGTTTGGATATCCAAATACCATTTAAGCTTTGCCAACACCCTTTACACATTTTCCTTACTATGTATTATTATTATTATTATTATTATTATTGATACAACTATCTTTGAGAAGAAGAGGAGGAGTAGGGGCTAAGGAACACATAGATTGCATATTGTGAGAAACAAACAGAAACAAAAATGGAATATTTATATTTCTTTATTTTCATAAAATAACCTACATGAGTAATATTTACATATCTAATCACAAAATTCAACTACATGAGAAAAAGCGGAAAAAAGAAAAATACAAAGTATTTAAAAAATAAATAAAAGCCTTTTGAAAAGGTCAACTCTCTCGAAATTAAAAGTACTTGGGCAAAAAGGTATTACTACAGCTATTCTAATAGAAAATAATGCCCTTATGTCCCAAATATAATAAAATTCAAGGAATAGTCATTTACATATTTAATCTAGGATTGGTTCACAATAAGGTTCTGACAATACATGCACTTATTTTAAAACCATTGTAGCTAAACTTCCAAGAAACCGTTTTGAATATCTTCATTTTGAAAACCTTTATATCCGATTTCTCAAAACAATAATACACCGGTGGTAGATCTAAAGTAACACTTTTCCTCCCTTATACCATTGTGAGAGTGAACTATTCTGAGAATCTTATTTTGAGCCCCTGTATGTACTCATTTGATGTACTACTTCATTGTCTTTAATTTCTATATATTATTGGGATATTTTCATGCGCAAGAACTGCTCATTATCGGAGTTCAGAATGAGCAAATCGAAAAGAACTCACCAATCAAAATTAGCACATTCCATTTGAGAGAAGAAAAGAGGATATGGGTATAACTTCTTGTATTTATGTTCCTTTACAGATTTTCTCTTTATCCTTCATTTTGGGTGAGATTCCTCTCTCTAAATACAGTGTACATATATCTATCTATGTATAATTATGCTTTGTGTGTGTGTGTGCGGTTATGAAACTTAATACCTATGTGTATATGGATATATGTATGTACATTTGCTCATTCATCTCAATGCAAATATAACATCAGTGTTATTATTATTATTATTATTATCGTGATTAGGAGAATGAAATAGGATACTTTTAGGGCAAAAAAATAAAAATGGATTCCCTTCTCTTCTGTCTTTTTTCCCCACTCTCTTAAAATCTTTTTCTAAATCTATGAGGATGCATGGACAACCATCTAATTTTATTCCCATTATTTATTTTTAATAATGATATTCTGAATGGGTCAAGATATGAACTTTTAAACTTTTAAATCCTCACCCAATTATTCAATATGCTCTATGACAGTGTGGAATTAACTCCATTGGGCTCGTTTTTAATTTTGTTTCTTCTTTGGTAGGGTTGATGAACGTCCCTTATGACTACTGTTTCTACTTTCCTGAGAAATTGTCCTTGAGAAATGTCCCGAGAGACTAATTTATTAATTTCGAGTTACCGGGAAAGTACAGAATGAGATTGTATATAACAATACATACTATGAAAATTAAGTAGTTTATGATATTTTCTAAGAAGAAAATATAGGTTTTGTAACTTGTTCATACATGTGTGAAAGATCTTTTTAAAAAATCACTTTATTTGTAAGATATTTGAGCTAAGAATTAGTTAAGAATTACTTCATGTAAGCATATGACTACTTTTAAATAATCTAAGTAGTACATAAAATCCATTTAATTATAGCAACTCTTTTTGTCATAAAAATATGATACATTTCATACTGCTCCAGATATATGCATCACAAACTCATTCAAGAATGAAAAATTGTTCTTTACAAATGAAAAAATGGACAAGGAAGATGGAACGTAATAGATTGTTTTTGGAGTAAGCTCAAATCATTCGAAACAGTTACAAATCGTTATAAATTGTATTTAAAGAGAATCATGAGTAGACAATTTTTGTTCAAATTTTTATTTAATGACTTAATTGCATAAAGAAAGCTTACATTAGCAAATAAATAAGTGGAAGATTTGTTGGGAATTTCTTCTAGGTATAACACACTGTTTGCTACATTTCACATATTTTTTTTCTTCCAATTATGCATTAATTACAATAGTTTTAGCATCTTGAGAACTTCATTCCAATTGATTCATTAAACTTTTGTGCTAATTTAATGAGTTCAAACTTATTGATGTCGGAATCAGTTAAAAAGTGTCTGTGTTTGTGACCGGGGGGGGGGGGTAGAAAGTTTTATTCAAATGTCTCCTGTATTTGACAAATTTAATCTTTTTTTTTCTTCAAAATTTAGCCTCATCCCTAGAGTAAATCAGTGTTTTAAAAAGAAAAATCCCCACTCTATTAAAACTTCATTAGCGCCTTCATCTATTCTAGGGTTTTTCAAACGGCACTCTTCAGAGAATCACTAGGTGAATCATTAATTTTTTATTAACGTTTTATTTTTAAAAAGATAAAAATTAGATACATAATGTATCCCACGGATTTTGACATTTCCTAGATGCGTGTGTAGAGGCCCACTGGTCCATATAAATATTGTTGTCATATTTTTTTACTTTATGACATCAATTATGATTGACGGTATATGCTCTTCAGACAGTTTACTATGAAAAAATAAATATTACAATAAAAGGATATGATATGGAAGGAGTGGTGTCAGAACAGGAGCAACTGCCCCTGGCCCACACTTTTTAAAAAACAATAACACTCAAAGTTGTGAAATTATAATGCCATCAATATGTGACGTCCTTTTTATAAAATCCAAAGTCAATACCGAACCAAACTATGAAATACCACGACGATCTGTCAAAGAATGAGCATCATTTAAAGAGAGAACAGGAGTACCAACCGTTGCTACTTATACAATAATAAAATTCTATTTTTTCTCTTCATACAAAAGCCCCATCGCTAAACAAGACTTAATAAACAAAGCACATAGTCTAAATGAGTTTAAATGAGTCAAACCAGACAACCAAGAAAAGAGCTTTTCATTTATATTTTATATGTGAGCCCGTCAAATTGTAATTATTTTTGTTATTTATTTACTTATTCCATATTTAGTGTATAGATCCATCACCCTCACATACACATAGAACCGCAATATTAATATTGTTTGCAAAAAGGCACACGAATCTAATTAACTCTATAAATTTAATTAATCCCAAAGTACAAGGATTTATTTACTCTACCTTAATTTCTTATTCATTAATACTCCTATTAATTAATCAAAATAGAGAGAGAGAGGGGGGGGGGGAAGTTATTATTTAATGAATAATAAAAATTATTATTATTATTATTAATAGATTGCGTTGAACGTTGCATGCAAGCTAGCATATAGTCTACGGCTCTTCACCTACATAGAATTTGCCTGCAATCCTAAGAATTATATTTCAGCTCATAATCATCAAAGGAATCATTCAATGAAGGTCAGAGTTTCAAAATTAAAAATTTAAAAGCTCCAGAAGATACAGTTCGTGACCTCTATGTATGTATATCAGAGCTTTTCAAAGTGTTTGGAGAGCCAGCCAGGCTTTTTTTTTTGTTCTCATAAAATATGTAGACCAAAGTTTATGGAAGTTATTAAATTTTTATTACATCGAAAGTGAACATGTTGATTGGATAATTTTAAAGCAAGTTAAACTCTTAAACCCAATGGTTTGGCTTATAAATTGGTTATATTAAAGTAAACAAAGAACGTATATTGTTTCACTGCAATGTTTCTCAGAGTAAGTGGCTACAGGATGGTCACCTACCCTAATTGTATAAAATTAAGATATTTAATAAATAAACAGATACATCAGTACCCCCATCGTCTAGATTCAATCAATCTGTATTTATAATAAAGAGTTAATATGTAACCCTAACACTCACATTGTGTCTTTAACAATTCAATATATCTACATAAACAATTACTCGTTCTGTTTTGATATTTGATCATTTAGAGTTTGAGAAAGGTGAGGTATTCTCTATTCCTTAATTACACGTTTAAATAGATATTACATGTACATTTCGACTATTCAGTATGCCTAAGTTTTAATCATACCTTACAATTGATTGTTTTAAAATTTGAGAACCACTGTTGTTTGACTGAATAGTAGCTTTTCAATGATGAAGTGGGATAAATAATCAAATAGAACGTTTTATGAAAGTAATTTATTTGATAATATTAATAAATTAGTGAAATAATTTTAGGCATTAAGATATTCATTTATTCTCCTATAATTGGTCCCTTAAAAGATATAACTTTTTTGACCAATTACCTTAGATTCTCTTTAAACTGATTGTTTATTCCTACATTGTGTTCATTCTAAGGCTATCGGATATCTGTCTTACCAATTTGTGAAAGGTATTCTTAGATAATTAAAACATTACTGAGCTCCGAGAATGACTTATTTGATATATTGGGGATTGACTTCAACCATTTTGTTCATAGCATGAACAAAAAGGTTTATTTTATAAATTTTGTTATTTGAAGAGTGACACTAAATGCTAAATGAGCCCTTCCTTATGGTATTAAAAAATTTGCCCTAGGTGGAATTTTACCCAAAGTATTAATGAAATTGTTTTACAAAGGTTACAAATGAATATGAAGTTTAATAGTCTTTCTAGATTTTTAATCAAATACTACTCATTAAATTAAAATGTATTCAAGAATAGTTAGACAAAACCTCAAAAATTTACTTTGGGGAAGTGAGGCAATAGTTCATAGTAAAAAAGAGACTTTATAGAAGCTTTTCTCTATTTTTTTAACCCAGGGTGGATTAATGAGATAACTAAACCTAAGGGGAGGAGGTGGTCATTGAACAGAAATTACTGAATACTATGAGCAAAAAATATACGGAAATTTGAATTTAACTTTTTTTTTTTAGGATTCCGATAGAGAGAAATGTTTTTAATTTGTAAGGTGGCACACCAGTCACTGACATATGTGCTAAATTATACATCAAGATATTCATTAGTGTTTGTGAGCAGCTAAAATCGAACTTTTCGTTTTTTTTAAACATTTGAAAAATTATAACTCAAATACAACTTAGAGAAATGTTGTGCAAACCAAAAAAGTTTAAATGAATATTCTTTTGAAATTTTGAGAATCCATGGTTTATATCAAGAACTTCATTTTTAATTTTAATAGCATATCTAAACTCAGCAGTGATTGCTCTATAATTATTGACTTATCAATAAAATTTTGGTAATTGTTTTGAAAATTGGAAAAAAAAACTGTTGTTACATGTACAAAGCATCGGTAACTAATTTTGAGGGGCATGAAATGAACTTTGATGATTATTAAATGAAGATTTTTTGATTTCCCATATTTTTTCCGGATGGGGTTAATATCCAATGGGATATAAACTTAGTTTAAATTTCCTTTCCATATGATAATGATTTTTTTTTCAGCCATGTTGCAGAATGCACTTAAAAAAGCTATGGGGTACATTGTTTGAGAGCCACTGCTTAAGATAATGGTTTAAGGAAGGACCTCTTCTTAAATTAATTTATTGACTTTATATTATAGTGTTTTGTTTTTTTAGTAGAAGTTATTTTGAATCTTTTTTTCATTCTTTTAAATATAGAAAACAAATTTGCTTTTTTTTTCTTCAACATATTTTATGGAGGTATGAGCCCTCTCTTCGGGATTTCCTCCGATAGAACTATTTATGCAGCAAGATTCTTATAATCAGTACATTATTAAATTAATTCACAAATTCTAACCACAAACATAAGTCATAACTTTTGATTCATTAAATAAGAGCTGTATTAAGTCAAAATATTCTTGTTCATCATTTGTATTGATTGACTAACTTATCAAATACACTATTAGATGATTAATTTGAGAGAATTTGTTTTTTGTTTTTAAAAAATCTAGTAAATGATATTTTTGTAATATTTTTTTGTGAGAAACATTAGACCATTTTATTTAGTAAACATAATATCTATGCCTCAAACATGGCGTCACTTTTGCTATACAATAGAGTCTGTCACCCCAGTGAAAAAAAAAACTATTTTTTATTTTATATGTACGTAGATTACAACTATATAAAGAATAAATTCGTTGACTCTTGTATCATATGAGTAATAATACATAGATTAATAGAATCGCCCCTATCAAATCTAAACGATTTTTTATTTAAAAAAGAAAAAGTACAAAAACCAATTAATATACATATAATGAAAAATCGTATTTTATAATACGTACCTTTTCTATGATAATAGAGGCAATTACAATCGCTCTATAATAAAAATAGATAAATTATTCGGCTAATGATATTGAGCAGTTAAATAAAATGGATATTTTAACAGGTGGATAACAAAATAATAATAATAATAAAAATAATAAAAAAAAGCCAAGAGATCGTGCAATAATTATTGAAACAATCAGTTTAAAAAGCAATAATAAATGTAATATTACTTTAGATAAAGATGTCAGATAGATGTAGGAAGGAAGACCACGTAGGAACATACATATATGTATTTAAGAGTTCATAAATTCTTTTTATATTATATACCATACAAAGTACATATCTATCTATAAATAGACGCGTTTTCCTCTTCGATTTCAATGTACATATACATATGTACCTAAGATGAAGATCTTCATTATTATTTAAGTACGTACTACAATGATTGTACATTCGTGATATCTCTTAATTTCTTTCCTCTACTAAACATGTATTCCCTTTTCTCCTCTTTCCAGAGTGCAAAGTGACTGGCTCTTGGTCAATCGTAATGCTTTTACATACACACATATCTGCAGATAAGGATGTGAAAAAGGGAAGACATTTTTGGTGAGGTTAAATACATACCACCACGTACATTCAGCATGTCGTTTCCTTATTGTATCTCGCAACCTTTCACCCCTACTATATAGTAAAAAGAGAGGGGAAAAGGCCCAAAATCCATGGGTGAGTACCCAGCCAATTCATTCAAACTGAGTAATTATTCTTTTTTCAATGGTAAACTATTCAAGTTCAACCAATTGACGCTCAGAGCACTACTAATATGGGGAGGAGAAGTAGAATAATCCAAGACAAATAAACAATGAAGGGTAGTGTGATAATGCTGTTTGAGAGATATCACATCAGCTGATTTGTTGTTGGCTCTTCCATGGGGAAAGGGAATGAAGTATCTGTTATTAGTTTATTGACTCATCCCAATGTAACTTGCTTCTATTTAATTCATTTGAGTTCATTGCTAAGAAAACAGAGGAGGAAGTTATTAGTCAGCATAAAATGTGTATTTTGTGTCACCTTTTCAATGTCACGTGTATATCTGAGAATCATTTTCAACACATTTGTTAAGTCAAAATGTATCTACATATTTAATAGATAATATAACTTATCAACTAAATAAGTTACGTAGTACCATTTTCACAACTCCAGATATAAAGTAGGACTTGACAAATATAACGGTGAGCAAATTAAACTCTTGTTGAATGTTCTTTCACCCTTAATTAATATTTTTGACTCTGTAATTTAAGGTGTTTAGTATTTAACTTTTAACATTCATTTAGTATTGAAAAACTAGCATAAAATCCAATGACCTACCACGGCATTCACCGATAAAATATAACTGAATCTACAAATTTAAGAGTTATCAGAATTTTTTTTTTCTAAAATCACCTTTTTCAAAATATTGGACGATGATTAAATGCATTCTGTCGTGATGTTAACAATTATTCAAAGGTCGACATAAAGCCATATTTTCGGGCTTTTGTACGTTTATTTTTACAGAGATAACAAAATTTAATTTAAAAATTTAAAAAAATTTGCTGATTAATTAGCAGTAAGTTTTTATTACCCTCAAAATACTGATATCTGACAAGTTTTAATATAGAACTGGGTTCGACAACTGATTGTCCAATGTCCACACACCCCTTGTGGTCTGTATAAAATTGGTGTATTACACTAATATTAAGTATAGTATTTAAAAATGATATTTACAAACCTGAAAATATTTGTGAAAATAAATCCAAGTAATTTCATAATATAGACATAATTGTTGGTTATTTACAAAATGAACACATACACAAAAAACTAAAATCAAAGGGTATTAGAAATAAAAATTATAAATAGTATATATACTTAGAAGCAAGGGTTATTATTCTTATAGAATTTGGTTGTTTATGACTCCTTCAAGATGACGGATTTTCAAAGTAATGACACCATGTGAAAATGATCTATTTGTTTCTTATACATATAAGTGTACCTATAAATGAATTTTTTTGTAGCACAAAGGCATCAAACGCACGACCAAACAAGGGTGGTTGGATGTATAATCAAGAAAATAAAATAATGAACTGTCATTAATAAATTATTGGTATATAATTGAGTGTTGAACTCAAAATTACTTATTTATTTCCTACAAAATATTAGGTATTTGAGAGAGTTTATTGGTATAAACATCTACAGATTGAATTAAAATTGATTCAAGAAATTTCCTTACATTTTAAAATGGGAAAATTCCAAGGAATTCTATTTAGTATTTAAAAACATACTAAAAAAAGATAATCTTTCAAGACTGGTCCATTTTTGTCATAGACATATCTGTTTTTTACCTTATAAATGAAAAACAAACATTGCTTTTAACATTTCAAATAGTTTGTGAATACACCTTTGGTCTACACACATTTTCGTACAAATATTTTATTTTTATTAATTTTCTTTTATTTAATACAAGTAATGGGATCTACGATGATCGATTTAAAACGTTTCATGCATTTCTTTTGAGCATGATGGAGTAGAGAATGAATTATTATGGAAAATGAAAAAGTTATTTTACAAGTTGATTATCATTTATATTTGAATGATAAGATCTTAATTATAAATTCAAAACTATTTACATATAATATAAGTCCTTATGGATACAATTAATTATTCAACGTCTCCTTATTTATTTCTTTGAAGCTCAAATCTTATGGAACGATAACTAAAAACGAGCTAAAAGTACATAAAATTATTATTAATTGAATTCAATCTTTTCTCCTCATCTATAAATCAACTTAAAAAGGTCTCAAAATGCAGTTTATATTTGATATTTCAACTATAGCATATGGGAATTCTGTTTCCTTCACTCAACCTACATCTGAAATTATATATTTATTTAAATTGTCAAATACAACATTTTGCTCAACTATTCAATAGATTAGAAGGATGCTTACATTTATACAAGAAGTATTTCGAGCTCAGCTTATCAATGTCAAATAAATAATAAAGTTGTAGTTTGTTATTTTTGATGTAATGGGAATGGCATTTTGAGAGTCTCATAATATTTCCTCATGTGTCTCTCAACCTTTCCAAAAGAAAAAAAAACCCTGCAAATTCGAATTACACTAATCAACGCTCAGAGCAATAATAAAGGGCAAGAAAGTAAAACAATCGACAGCTGACAAAAAAATAAATACATATACCATTGATGGAAGTTGTTATACTTATTATTTTACTCCACTCTACAAGGTGTGTGAAGTTCATATCCAGTAACATTTTTAATAGTTTTTGATAGTCATGATCATTTACATACATAGGTAACAAAAAATGTTGATAACTCTACATATAATAGTTTTTAAAGGAAAGCTTTTGAGGGATAGGAGTGCCAAAATGGGACGATTACACTTGGGTCATAAACTTATTCTTGGCGCACTCTAATTAGTAATATTGATGAATGAAAAAAAAAGAAGAAGAGTCATCTAATGAATCAAGGGTTAAATGAGGCTGGAGTGGTGAGAGGAGAGCTCCACTCAAAGAGAGAGAGAGAGAGAGAGTTAAAAGGTTCCATAAAAAAAAAAACCAAAAAAAAAAAAAAACAATTTATCCGCCAATCTCTCCTGCCAAAAAAATAAACATTGACTTAATGAATTGGCAAAGGGTGAACCCTCCATATACAAATACAAAGTCATTTAGATGACTCTCCCTGATGTCTGATGTCTCCGCACCGTCCAAGTTTTTTCATGGGTTTCATGGGTTTATTCCAACATTTGTTGGAATATATGTACATACAATATGCTACCTATGTACATATTTCGTGCAATCACCACACTGACTCTGAAGGGTGTAATTAAAAAGGAAACGAAGAGAATCTGCAACACACACACACACACACACTTATGCATGCATGCATATACATGCACAATCAAGCATAGATACACACACATACATATGTTTGCGGAACTGTTGACTATTTCTATCGTCATATTGTGCCTTGCTGTATGACAAATAAAGAGTTAATTTAATATTTCATATCAAAATTTGAAATGAAATTTGCAAAAAAAAAAGAAGAAGAAGGAAAAAGTTAAAATAATTTGTAATGATTACTTTAATATGTATATATGTATGTATCTATACAGATATATAATTATTTGTTCTTTAATTAGTCTCATTAAATACAATTAAACACAATACGCTTATGTATGTTATGTATGTATGTTATGACTAATTATTATTATTATTATTATACTTTGAAATACATAGTTTTGTAATTGTATATTAGTTTGTGAGGTAGTTGGTTCCTTTTACAATTGTGGTGTTGTACCTTGTATGGGAACCTTGACAAAAAGGATTCCGAAAATACATTCATACAAATATGTACATAATTTGAACCTCTTTGACTAATAATCCACTATGGTCATTTTTTTATATAAGACTTTAACAGAGGGCTTCTTAGCCAGCTAAACGTTTTTTCAGGGGGTACTAATGTTCGTTTTACTTTATATTAAAGTAATTTTTTTATCTGATTACTACTAATAATAATACATGGAAATCAATCAAAAAACTATATTCATGTTTAAAAAATGAGAGGGAATTTTTGGAATGAGGTCTTATAATAGCACAAAGAATATTGAATAAGTAGCTAAACAATATAAATTCAATAGAATTTACGGTCATAATGGATAATGAGGATCTCCAAAGACCTCAATGTATGCTTTCCATTCATGCCTAAAGCCTTCAAAACTAAGTGTATATACGTTTTGAGTGGACACCCAGTGACAAGGATCTTGAATTGAATTAAGCAATCACTAAAGTGAAGTATTCACTTCAAAATAAGCTTCTCCTTCTGGCATGGTGATAGAAGATTGCGTATAATGGGGCATACTATGTGGTACTTACAATTTAAAGGTTAATAATCACTGCATGGTGGTGACTATGAGCAAAAGAGCCACAAGTCACTTTATGCCAAAAATGAAATTTTAAGTCTCAATTTAAAAGGCACATATATAGTTCTCCATATTTGGCAAATTGAACGCGTTCACGTGATTCATCATTATGAAAGTCGGTCATCTTGGGGGGGGGGGGGGGTGGAGGAGGCATAAATAACACCATTTTTTAAAGGACTAAGACTCATTGTCTCTTTAAGATCTATGAAAATAGTACATAATAATAAGACGCGTACTACTGACAAATAAATCTATGAAAAATCTTACTCTATTTATTAATTATACTTTATATAACACTAATAATATGTATTAAAAATAGGTTATTATGTCATTATACCAAATTTTAAATTAATTTTGCTACAAGTTTTGCTCAAGTTTTGGCATCGTTTGAATAAATCCATCGAGGTGGTCTGAACCAGAGCACTGATATAAATACCAATAATTACGATACAAAGTATTAATATGAATAAATAACATAAATAGGAATTGACATGAGAAAAGAAAAAAAAAAAACCAAAAAAACTTGACACAGTAAAAAAATGTTAACAAAACAAAGGACTAAGAAACTCACTCAAGAATTTATATTATAAGGAAATGGCTTTTTCTTTTTTTCAAAAATAAAAAAATAAAATAAAGAAGCATTTGTTAGGCCTAGAACTATGAAAGGTTTATGAGAGTTGTTGTTTTTTTAATTTCAGTAACCTCATAAATATCCTTTCATAGTTGTTTTTTAAAAGCACATCTGTCCAAAAATAAAATAAAAAAAAAGTACAAAATATTGTTATTTTTTTCGTCAAATGGTAATGAAAAAAAAAAAAAAGAAATAAGAGAGAGAGAGAGATAGAAAGAATATCAAACAAAGCTCGAAATAAGTTTTTTTGTATATGTATAAGATATATGTATGTAATATGTATTAGAACAGGACTCAATGGTACAATAATAAAGGGAGGAAAAAGAAGAAGAAGAAAAAAAGGACCTGGAATTAAAATAAATAAAATAAAAAAAAAGAGAAGAAAGTTACATATTACTTCTACTACTACTACCACTACTAACTCTACTCCCACAACTAACTATCCCTTTTTTTATTATTATTGTGTTGTAAGGGACAAGGAAAAGGGAAAAAGAAGAAGAAGAAAAAAAAAAAGTAATAACTATTAAGAAAAAAAAAAAAGGAAAAGAAAAAATGGGAATGAAGCTTTCTTGTTCGTACTTTCGTACATTATATACACATAAGTTTATTATTATTATTATTTTTTTTTTTTTTCGTTTTTGCGACATTGCTGCGAGTAATGGAAACTTATAGAAAATAATAGAATTAGTTTTTTCTTGTCTTTTACTCTCCAGTTTTTTTTTTTTTGTTTTTTCTTCTTCATTTTTTGTTACCCTACTAATAAAAAGAAGGAAAGAGGAGAAAGAAGGAGTGAGTCCCACTCTAAGAAACCTCTATAAAAGTACACTGTAAAAGCTTTACCGCGTCCAATATATTTCCTAAACTGTTGGAACAAAGCTACAAAATAGGGGTGATCAAACGCGCCTGTTAGCTATGGAAGCTTACGAAATTTAACGAATCCCTTGCAAGATGTCTCTTCTCAAGTACATTAATTTATTTATATATATACTTATATAGTTATATTTGTCTTCCATCGCAATTTATTTTGCCCCAGCGCCCCATGGCGTGCAAAAAAGTCATCGTATAGCCATCTAAATTTGGGAAAAAATGGATCATGTGGTCTTTGTTGCGCCACTTTGATGGTATCTTTGTTCTGAATAGTCTAGAAAATGAGTTCAGGGGATATAATGGATCAAAATTATTTGCTGTCAAATATAAAAATATTTTGTCAAATTGTTAGTTATGAAAAGTAGAAAACTAAATAAAGATTTATTTATAAGTAAAAATTTAAGTTCAAATTGTATTTTTTTAAAAATGTTATATAAAAAAACAAAACAATCAAAATTGTGTTGACGTCATAAAAAAAGAACAAGAATATTTATGTCAAATCCAAGACTATATATACATATACATATACATATATATATATATATATATATATATATATATATATATATATATATATATATATATATATATATATATATATATATATAGTACCAAGTCAAAATTGTCAAAAATAACAAGAATATATTTTCATTCATAAATAAACCAGTGCTACGAACTAACACTTATTTAAATAAAGTTAAATGACAGGTTTTTTTTTTTTAAATCATGTTCATACAATAAAATGTATGTTCTTTAAATGAAAGATCATAGATACTATAGCAAAACTTGGGCTCTTCAATACCGGAATAAATGATAGCATTACTGAAATAGAAATTAGATTCATATTCCAAGTTGACCACACGTTTGAATAAGCCATCATTTTATTATTCTTTGGCTATTCGAATATTCTCAAACCAGTTTTCAGTTCTGATTTAAACATTTACTTTTTTTCAAAATGTAGTTTGTATAGGGTTAAATTAGGTATTATAATGCATTTCTCGCTCAATGCGTTTCGTCAGGTTTGAGTGGTAAATGTAGATAGATATAGACTCAATGTTTTCAGAGTCGAATTCGAATTGAATTTTAGGGATCCATCTAAATTTTTACTCGAATAGATCAGATAGTTTTAATTTGTCGGACTCATTCAGTCGAGTTGACTATAGCATCTGGGTAGAAGTCAGTGTTTATTTCGTCAGATATTACTGAGCTAAATGTATGGGTCGACAAAGTTTTTTTGTTTTTTTTTTTGGTCATGACGAAGACGAGAACAAACAATTAATTTTTTGGTATATTTCGTTTAACATAAACAATAAAAAAAAATCTATATTCTTGACAAAACAATGAATTTTTACGTCTCGTCTTGTGTAGGCTCATATACGTTTACAACGATTTTTGTAGGGTTTTTTTCTTCTTGTTGGTACAGGGAATTGAATAATTGTTGACGAAATTATCACTGGTAGCAACTGTGTCTAGACAGATTTGAAAAGAAAAAAAATATGGACCTATCAGGTTGAATTCAAGTTCATTTTGGGCTTGATTTCTATACCGAAAAGATATGTAATAACTTTATATTAAAGAATATAACAAATTGGAGTTAAAATGTTAGTTAGAAATTGCACCGTACAAGGTCAAATAAGGTCCTTCCTATTATCCCATATGATGTGACTAATTTGACACTTCTCTTGTACCTAAATCTGTGATGACTCTCATAAATAGACAACCTCAATTTCCGACCAATTACCCTAAAAGTTTTATATATTTGGCTATTTATAAATCATAAATGGCAAAAACAAAAACAAAAATAATTTAGCATTTCCTCCAATTTCAACCCTATTTTACTCACATTTTGATGAGGTCAAATGAGAGGCAGATCAACTAACTACCTACTTATAACTACTTACAAATCATATAAAGAGAATTATCTATATATTCAATGGAATACACATAAAAAAAAACTTCATCCATTAAGAGGAGTCATCATCTAAAATAAAAAAAAAACTAAATATAAAAACTTTGAATTTTTTTAAATCAAAGGCTATAAAATAACAAAAAATAAAAAGTTTATTTTGTATTTTTTTTTAATTTGATTTTTATGTGTTTATTCAAAGTAAAATAGACGGAATATAATTTAATAAATACTTTTAAACATAGGGAAAAAGGTATGTTAAAAAAAAGATAGTTTTTTTTTTAATGTAAATCGGATTTGAATACCTTTGTAATAATGATCCCTGTTTTCATTTTGGGGAATAAAATGTTAAAAAACGTGTATTTACTACTTCTTAGTAGAGCATTTTTAACGTGATGTCATCTTTAGTTCTATATCGAAGCCCGTTCCTTCGGAAGTCAATCAACTATTGAAGATATCAGTAGTTATGTTTTTTTTTTTAACAATAAAAACACTAGGAGATTAGTGTTTTGATCGATAAAGTCATTAAATGATGTTTCCTTCATTGTTTTTGCTTAAAAATTTGTTCATTTTGTTAAATAACATTTGTTATTTAAATATGCTATTGAGTCATCACTATAATTACTGTCACGTCAAAGTTGAGCTCAATTATAATTAGCATATTCTTTGTACTTCAAACCAAAAATAAAATTGTCAAGTCCTAGAAAAATAGACGTGCTGAAAGGGGATAAATATAATTTTGTTATGTATGATGTATGTACATACATGAGTCAAGGAATGGAATGCGTAAAAATTGAAGACTCGTTGATTTGACCACCCCTGAGGAGAGAGACTCTATTCTCTTCATATTTGTCTATGGCCATGTCTATCTATAGCCATAATAATAATAATAATAAAAATATCTTATAAGAACCCTTTTTGCTCTGTGACCTTTTTTTTTTTTTTGTTTTAAAGTGGAGGGGGTTAACCCTGAAAATTAATAACTGACGCGGTTTGTGATGAAATAATTTTGACAGACGTAGAAATTCTTGTGTTATAATAACTGACATAATATTTTGAACTCAAATGACATCATAATAATATTTAATTTCCTGTGTGGTAGGTAAATTCACCTACAGCCGCCGTACATATGATACTTTGAGAATTTACCTCACACAACCTCCTCCTCAAGCATATATATATATGTACAAAATCCTGTTTTGTTTTGTTTTGTTTTCCCTTCCATAATAATCAAATCATTTTGTTTTTATTTTTATATTATTTATATCATTATGTGATTGACATAAAAGCAATAATTATAGAGGCACACACGAAACCTAACATTAGGAGGAACTTATTTATCGTCAAGGAACGGTTATTATATTTATGATTATTTTTGTTGTTATTCTGATTACAAGCATTAGCTTATGAAAATGTGGAGGTAATCTATAATTATATTAGTAGCAGAGGTTTGTACAAACATACATATCACCACTCACTTTCCCAGAGGTAAGGTTGTTGTGCGTAAACAAGGCAATCATTAAGTTTGTAGGGGTCGCTCACTATGAAGGTCGGATAAGGTGGCAGGTATCTGTTCGACCCCTAAAATAAATTAAACGGAAATCAATTCCTACTATATACATACATATATATATATATCTATGTAACTAAATAAATTCCCTCCCTTATATGGATATACATAGATACAAATATATGGTATGTACCATACATACTTTGTACACTTTCCTGGTATATGTATTTTTATTCGTATTTGACAATTGAAAAAAAAAAAAAAAAAAAAAGTAAGAAAGTTCTGTTTCCTACAACTGTACATGAATATATAAATATATGCTCCTTTGCTTTCCTTTCCAAAAAAGACGGAAATGAAAGAATAACAGAAAGTGTGTCGTCTCCCTTCCTTCTGTTTTCTTCTTCTTCTTTTCCTCTGCTTTCGACTCTGACTTTCACCTGAGAAGTCATTATCCAATAACAATATATATTATCTACAATATATAAATAATATGTATGAATCTAACTACATAATTCTGTCAGCATGGAAATGAATATTCGAAACACAAATATTCATAGAGTCAAAAAGCAGTCCATATTACATTACTAGATAAATAAATAAATAAATATATATATATATAGGTAAATCAAACTCCCAATGGAACATTAAAACGTATTATATTGTGTTAAAATATAAATAGACAAACACGCAACCTCTATTTATTAAAGCGCCCTCTATGATTCATCATCTACTTCCATATTTTGTCTGATATTTTGCCTCCTTCTTCTTTTTCTAACAGATAATATATATTTATATACATAATATGTATTTGATATATATATATATATATATATATATATATAAGAAACATGATAAGAAATCTGTAAACCTTGAAATCATCCTCACAACTCCCCCCCCCCCCCACTCTTTCTCCTTCTTTTTAATAATATTACACTATAACACATATATACATATGCTATAAGAAAATAGGGTTTTTTTTCCATATATTTAAAATAATATTTAAGATGTTGAAGAGAAATATATATATATATATATAAATTTCAATCCCACTGAAGTAGAAATAATTCTTAGTCACTTTCTTATTTATTTTCTTTCTTTCTTTCTTTCTTTTTTTCTGTCTTCTTTTAATATCATTATACACATAAATATATTGAACATGTTTCTTTTAGGAAGAAAACAAAAAATAAGGAGCAAAATGTATATCCATGTATATGTATTTGAAGAAGTTTCCTCTCCAATACAAAAGGCTTGAGTTTCATATCTACTTTGGATGTGTAACTAAGGTAAATGTTATGATCCTTTATAAATACATACATATATACATAGTAGATGAAAAGATCAAAAGGGTTTTGATTAAATATAATGTGTAGAAGCAAGGAAGATGCTCCGCTCTACATATGTACAATACATAGTGAGAAAACGTTCTCAAATACTATGTACTAAAAGTAGCAGCAAGGTCTTCGATCCATTGCTTTTACTTATTAATTGATTTTCTTGACTTTAAAAAAAAAAATTGTCATTGTGTATTTATTTAAGACTCGAAAGAAATTGCAGATGTTTAGAATAGGGGTTCTTAACCTTTTAACCTGTGGGTAAGTACCATTTAGAGGAGAACAAATCAAGGGTATGGTACCCTCTACCCCCCCCCCTCCCCCTTATTTTTGAAAATCATATTACACAGATATACTTAGACCAGCGTTTCTCAACCGGGGTTCCGCGGAACCCTAGGGTTCCGCAGACGGTCTTTAAGGGTTCCGCGAGAAAAATGAGATTATATTAACTATTACACTTTTCAGTCTTTTTCTACAGTGTGGTAAAATTTTGTCACCAGAATTTTGACTTTGTTTATAGTGACCTATTGCTAAGCCAGGGTCTTAAGAGAACTAATTAATCGTTTACATTTGGGATATATAAGATGAGAAAGTATGGTATTAATCATTTTTTGTGCAAGGGTTCCGTGAGACATGGGATATATTTTGAGGGTTCCGAAAGGGAAAAAAGGTTGAGAAACGCTGACTTAGACTGTAGAAAATCACATATTTTAAGTCGTTATATAATGTTTAAAATTATACGCAGTCTTTTATCACCATGCCAGAAGGAGAAGCTTATTTTGAATTGAATACTTCACTTTAGTGATTGCTTAATTCAATTCAAGATCCTTGTCACTGGGTGTCCACTCAAAATGTATATACATTTAGTTTTGAAGGCTTTAGGCATAAATGGAAAGCATGTAATAATACATAATTGAGGTCTTTGGAGATCCTCATTATCCAGTATGACCGTAAATTTTATTGAATTTATATTGTTAAGCCACTCATTCAATCTTCTTTGTGTAAGAGGGGCACTTGCTATTATAAGACTACATACATTCCAAAAATTTCCTCTCATTTTGTAAGCATGAAAAGAAAAATATCATAGCCACTCACGTTTTGAATGACATTCTCCCTTAATATGTATAACAAATACAGTTTTATGTATATAAAACTCATCTAAAGATCAATAATAATCAGTGGATAATTTTTTTTTTTTTGCAATCGATTGTCCAAAGGAGAATGGATTACTTAGGTTTAAATTATTGTCTTGATCAGAATAATTGTAATTAAAAATAATACTATACCTATGTATAGAAAATATCAAAAATTTGATTTCCGTGTATGACGTAAATTGATTTATTAGTATATTAATTTATATATTTGTTTAATTAATTAATTTTAATTATGCAACATCGAGATGTAATGAATTATATGCAAATTCATATAAGCAAACGCAATAGATTGTAAATATTTTCATTTTTATACATATGTAAATACTTTTTCCAGGCACATATTAATTAACAAATTTTCGGTTTGAGACTGAATGTCGTTTTAGTACCTATTTAAAAAGGAAACGTAATTCATTTAAAAAATAAATATAATTTAATTTTTAAAATCAAAATCCTATAAAAACATCTTCTTCTTTTTTTTTTGCACTCCTTACTTAATACACTTTGTATTACCAAAAACCAGTTTGATTTGATTGTACCAAGGTACGTGCTTAATTAAAATATTTCCCAGGGTTTTTTTTTAAACCATACATCATTTGGTTATTACCTGTGTACTTAGATCGTACACATAGTCATATTTATATTTCCATATATAGTACGTATTATGTTAATTATATTTATTTATTGTTAAAATGTATTGCACATACATATAATATCATATACATAGAATTACTTTTATCAATATACCGAAATAAGAATATATGTATATTTAATAGTATTAAACGCCTACAAGGCTACTACATATTAAAAATACTTCATTAGTACCTCCTTTTATTCAAAATTATACTTTATAATAAATAAAAACACAAAACAAAGAGTAAATGGGGAAAGAAAAATAGGGAAAGAGTGGGTAAGTAAGTTGACCAACTTTGACCTAATAAAAATGTATACTCTTTATAGGTTTTGTAAGTACACATATGTACATATTATGTGTGTATCTAGAAGGACTAGGTTGGTATATATATATATATATATATACCACTTTTTGACTCACCCTTTGCTTGATTGCGTGACACCTTTCGTGGAAGAAAAAGTAAAGAAATTGCCATGATGAAGAAGGTAGAGAAAATGGGCTGTTATTATACACCAAAAAGTGTCTTGGGTGGTGGTGGTGGTGGTAGTAGTAGTGCTGGTTGAGGGGTCTACTTCGAAGATACACACACCTTTTCTTTCATGTCAAAGAATATGATAGAAACTAAGTTCATTCATTTTTTTTTATTATTTCATTTTTAGCTTGACTTGAGATTTTCTACGGATTTCAACATTTTAAAAAAGCAAAACAAAAATTGGGGAGAAAAAAATTAGAAAGAGAGAAAGAAAGGGAAAAAAAAGGAGTCAAAGCAGTACGAGTAACAATCAACCAACAAACCAACCAACCAACTTACATGATAAAAATTTGAGATTCTTACCTACATACATTATGTCCGGAGTGCTTTTGCAACAAGTTCGTATATAGTAATATGTATGTAGATATTGAATAAGTAAGAGATTCGTGTTTGCATGTGTGGACAATCATGTAAATTACAGGTTTGAAGGTGCTTAAAGTCATACAATTTAAAGGAATGACATCTGTTTTTATTTTTGCTTTTTTTTTTTTTTTTTGTTTCACATTTGAATTAAATAATACAGAAATGATTTATATACATACATGGTATTATGATTAGTGCAACAGATAATTGTTTTTTTTTATTATTATTATTATCATTACATTTCTCCTGGTTCTTCTCGGACTATAATTATAGTCTCTATTACTTACATTTATATAAATATATATATACAATTCCACATTTGGTGTCTATTAGACATGGATAAATCATGCAAACCAATTGTGTTATTTTTGGTTCTTCTCTCATATAAATATACATCCTATATTTATTTAATGTTGTTCCCTGATCTTTCAATAGATGCTCCATTCTTTTTTTTTTTTTTTTAAAATGAAATTTTTGTAAAAAATTATATGAACTTAATTTGATAAATTAAATAATATTTGAATTTTAATAGGAGATCAAAACCAAATGTGTATCAAAAATACGTCATGTAAGCAAAATATATTTGCTCGTATTGGGTCATTCCTAAATTATTTGCAAGGATATAAAGAAAAAATAAAAAAAAACATAGAGAATTGTGGTTTTCGAGGTGAATTTCAAAAAAATTTAGTGTCACAGAGAAAACAGTTTTCATCAAAAAAAAAAAAAGAAGTTTTTTCTATTGGCATCGATTTATCAAGGTCCCAAGATCGAATGCAACTATTACGTATATAAAGTCCCTTAAAGTGTTGGTATAGTCTTGACCTCTATTGAGGTGGGGTTAAATGCCCCACTGGTAATGGCTTCAACATCTTTTAAAGATTTAAAGAAACAAACTAGATTTGAGAACATTAAATTTTTTTTAATCAGCCATTTTAAAGTTGATTTGAATAATCCTTTATGTAGAAAAACAAAGGATTGACCATTTTCTTTTATACCTATATCTGAATTCTACAATCAAATGAAAACTTTTGGCTTGTATGTAGTGTATGTAGTATAGTATCAATAATTGAAAATGAAAAATGTACAAAATGTACATAGAATGTTTCAAAATACAAATTGTATGCAAAACGTTTTTAGTTTCATTCTTTAATACCTTAAAACCGACCTTCATCTCTCCTTGAGCAATGGTACACTATAATTACATTTCTAAGAGAGAGTCAATTTAGAAATAATTTGAAATCCTACCCGTCTAATAACCATGGATTTCCAGCATGCATATGCAAATATTAAATGAATTTTTAGATAAAAAAAAATACTGAAAATGTATTTGAAAGTGTTGGAAAAAGGAGTACTTCTAAAGAGAATTTAAATATTTGCATATGGCTTGCTGAAAAATCATGTAGTTTGACATGTGTTGGACGAAAATAATTGCAACCTATTTAAAAATAGACTCTGAAACTGCTTTTCACTTATATGTGGAGAATATTGAAAGGATTCCATGATCAACATAAGTAATCACATCATTACGACAGATACTATGGTTCAAAATACAAGACCCAAATAAAAATTCATATTTATACATGGATGTAAACAAAGATTCATAATAGATATGAATGGTCCCAACATATTTGTTCATGTTAGATATTTAGTATCAAATAAACAAATCCTGTTCCGGGTAATTGGATATGAGAGGGACCCCAAATGGGAGAATATATGTATGTATATAAGTATCTTTGTATGTTGGTTGTTGTATTTTTATTGCCATACTCTCTCTCTCTCTCTCTCTCTCTAATGGTTGAGAGTCATTTACAAATAATCGAATGTAAATACTTTCTTTTTTCCAAGAAAAAGAAGATATTTTTTTTCCGTTTGGAAAAGTTGAGTGCGTTTAGTTTATGACCATTATTCATCATCCTTATGAGTACAGAAAGGCCAATTCTTTGTTTTGTTATATATATATATATATATAATTTATTTTGAAGGGGTAGCTGACGTAGGGGATACCCACTTATTAAAAAGTTTTGTATCAACCATGTGGTGAGACCTCTGTGAAAAGGAGAGAGGCAGAGACCCCTTCTCCCTCTTGTTGATTTACTAATTTGAAGGCAATTTTTCGTCAGACAGCAGAGCAACAGGGGCAGCATTTGGACTTCTTAGAAATTACCCCCGTTTTTCCAGCCATGCTTTTTCCATCTCTCTCATGTCTCATGAAAGACAAAGAAAAAGTGTTGGTGGGGGGGGGGGGGATATTTCATTATGTGCCGGTCAATTTGTCACGGTTTAAATATACTACACCACTGTATCTATATACATAGACAAAACTTAATTTTGTATTAATTTCCAACCCAAAATTTAATAATAATAATAATAATGGCTTAAGAAAAATAACATAATAACACATATGTAAGTAAGGATAAGGCAGAGCACAGGTGGTAGACTGACTTGACTTGATGCTTCACCATAGTATGCTCTACATACATAGGTAGATAGCTGACAAACGACCCTACATAGTTAATTGTATACACACCAAAAACCAAAAAACATGAAATAAACATTCAAGTAATTAAGTCATTATTAAATGACTTTATTCTTTTCATAGAGTATACATACATACATACATACATAGGTATATAACATACTTTTGTGCTTTTTTTTCCTTCTTCTTCAAAGTATGTATTTGGTTATAAATTGTAACTACTACATACATACATTTGATTAGTTGTTATAGTCAATCCCTAGCACGCAATTTACTGATTACTCAATATGATGGATATCACTCCCCTCTCTTCCCAATAATAATAATAATAATAATAATAATAATAATCAAGCCGATATTTATGGGTACAAGACTATGACTCGTTTGTACTTACCTATCGGGTTTTTCTTCTTTTCTTTTCTTTTTACCTTTTGTATGTATGTACATAGATTCTTTTATTGAAGCTAAAGTTGAAGAAGTTTGTTTTGATGTACATATATTAATATGGATATAGAAGGTTAAGTCACCTGAGGAAAGGCCTTTTTTTTAGATAGATTAATCGGCCAAAGAGTAGACAATAAGTACTAGCAAAGTTTTATACATCTCTGAAAAAACAAGGTTCTACAAGATTGATTTTTTTAATGAAAGGCAAAAAAAAAACAAAAACTCAAGAATCAGTACTCAGTGATTGAATGCCCAAACGTGATCAGAGCAGTCATTTTTGATGGTTCTTAATCTTTTTAACCCTGATGTAATCAATGTACATACATAACTTAAGATCTTCAATCTGGAGTCCTTGAATATGTTTTTATATAAAAAACAAAAATAAAAATATGAATTATTTGGAACGCTAATGTGACTCTTACATGGAAAAAGGTTAAAGACCCCTGATTAAAGATATGTGACTTCACTTTTTTGCTTGATGATTTTATAGTATACAAAAAACTATCAAATCATAATAATGCCATCAATAAAATCAAGTTGAAGTCAGAATTTACATAAAATTTTTCAAAGAAGATAAATTCTAGGATGCAATTTCTTCATAACATGGCAGTTCATCCACTAATGAGGAATTGGTGATGATAAAAATCATAGAATTGCTAGAAATGTTCATGTTTGGCCTTATATCCGATTATTTGCACTAAAATATTGAAGTTTAAAGTAAATTGAAAAAAACTAAAAAACCAACTAATTCATTGGTTATTGGTTTTTTAGCCCTCATTAACGACCTTCCAAAAATTCTTATTATTCCGACCCTGACTATAGTACACAAGCTTTAAAATTTATTTCCATTCAAAAAGCAACTCAAAATTGGTTCCCACTCCATGTATTACATAGAATAGTAGTCATTTCTTCAAGACACTAAATATAGACATAATTTCAAAGTAAGATGTTTAAGCTATCGTCATTTGATGAAGAGTTATACAATTTGATTTTAAAATTGTATAGTCCACAAAATTCTTCGTAAATGTATAAAGTTTGATTTCAAATATGAAATGTCTATAAATCAAAAGGTTTTCTGCCAAAATATGTATTTAAACTCAAAATCTTCCCGAAACAACAATGTAACCTTTTATACTTTACTTTGTTAGAGTCTTTTTCAATCACTTTATTACATATTACATATAAATAGTATCTTGATTATATATATATATATATACATGGATATAAATCAATTATAGCTCCGTCATAGATGCCAACAAATTGAACAAAAGAGACATCATTAGATCCTTACCCTTTAGTATATGTAGTATCTAAAAGGGAGATCTCTCTTCTTGACCATAACCGAAATCCCTTTCCATTCATATACATACAAAGTACATACATTGGTATTATTATTTACCTCATGAACAATTGACTTGTTATAGTATTTTTTCTGACTTGTTGAAGCTATAAATTTCATTTTTATTTTTTTTTTCGTCTTGTAAGGAAGAAGAAAAAGGAATGAAAATAATATATGAAAATTACATTACACATAAATAATAATTAGTTTCCTTTTTTTTTCTTCTTCTTCTTCTTCCATTCGGTGCTGCTCCTTATTGTTGTGTTATTTTCATGACACTTTCCCGAGTAATAATTCTTTTTTCTTTCTTTTCTCTTTTCCATATTATGTATGTATGTATGTATTTCATTTATATTATTATTATTATTATGTGTTTATTAAAAGAAACCATTCTGATTATAGGGAGCACCATGAATCTTTGTATGCCTTTGTATAAATTATGAATACATATAACAAGGTTCATAAATTCAAACTAATTTAAGAGACTCGGTTGAAAGGTTCTAATTACAAACATTATATGGAAACGAAGGAAAACTAACAAACAATGATAGAGAGAGAGAGAGAGTTGATTAGACTCCTTGAATTAATATTCAATATTGTAAGGTTGCGTTAATAATTATGTATGATTCGTTAGTATATGTATGTAGTTCAACTCAAACGGTGTTTGAAAAACTATCTAATGTCATAGATATCAAAGGAGTGTTGAAAAAGAGGGCCAAAGGTCTACGATCTTATTCGCTTTTCCAGAGTGCCTTTTCCATACTCGTATGCATTTCAAGTAATGCCGGATATAAAATCAGAATTTCTTTACACCCAATAGGTGTATATTGTCAAAAAGGATCACCATGGTCTGTCTAAAGTTGTTTAATGAGCATAAATTGCAGGAATAAAAGGACTTTTAAGCAAAAGAGTCCTATTGCAATACTCAAAGAGTGATCACTCTTTTTACTCGCACACCTTTCTTACCATAGATGAACATGAACAAACTTTGTACGTAAAACACTAACATTTTAAAAATTATTATCATTAATGGTAAATAAGATGAATAAACATTTTTCATATCGCAAATAGAAATTAAAGATTAATATATAGATATATATTGAAATATGAATATGAATTACTTTAGAGAAAATATTGAATTTCAACCTCGACAAAGACACTACAGAAATCAGAGTGTCTAACACTAAACTAGATGTATTATATCTATTAGAACTTCTTGTTTCAAGTCATACACAGAATTTGAGTCAAAATCGTACTGTAAAGAAACCATCTTTGTATAGTATCAGGACTATAAAGAGGAACATGAATTGACTGCATTTATGATTTAGCATAACACAGAGAGGAAAGGTAAGTAAGAGCCTATGACGTGCGAAGCCATTGTAGTCTCTGCAGAGCCGTAACTATGAGAAGGGGTCTTTTGGTGACCATTTCAATATGTGTGTCTTACACTCAAATAGATATTAATTAGAGGCACACAATGAACAATAAATTAAATAATCAACCTAGAATCTGTAGAGTATTTTTATTTATAATTCTATATTCTCTAATTCCCTCCTCCCTGAGTTTAGGAATGCTTTTGTCAAAAGGAGTCTTTGGTTACGGGGCTAAGCCCTAATTGCATATTTATCCATTTGGTTAAAGTCGTCTAATTAAATAATATGTAATTTGTATATTCATCCTTGCTTACAGAATGAAATTCACTCTCGCAAAGTATGGTGGCACATACGGAACGAAGGTAGTAACCGTTCACTCCACTCTTAATAACGGTCACAGAAGCCAACTCGACATCCTGTCAATCCACATGGATATTTACGTAACTACATATTTACATATATATATATATATGTGTGTGTGTGTATAAAAAGAAGCACTACATTGTTTAATTATTAAATGCAAAAAAAGAAAAAAAAGTATTATGTAAAATAATAATAATAATAATACAAAAAAGAGAAGTAAAATAAGAATTAAATTCGTGCGAATTAAGTTGAAATTTCCTCTTTGCGCGGAAGATAATTTACATTAAATATAACTTACCTTATAATTAAAATATTGCTATACTTATATATATATATATATTTTTTTATGTATATTTACAAGTTATGACAATAGTGTTCTTATAGCTACCTTTATGGATATCCAATATAAATAACATGTACACACGAACAAACCAGGTGTCTGATTTATATATATATATATATAAAGGAAGAAAAAAACCAACTGAATTCAGCAGCTCCTTGTTGTCTGCTTCTATACATAGGAAGAAAAAAAAATCATTTAGGTAATTGTTAAAGAAATTCCGTTTATTCATATTTTTTGTTATATATATTTTTTCATGTTTCACAACTACAGTACGAATAAAATTTTTTAATTATAAATAATTAATTCATTAATTGTTTCATTCTTTGTTATTTTTTTTTTTTACATATGTTTTAACATAATAAAGAATTTGAGAAATAATATAGTATAATGATAATAATAATAATATTTAATTAAAAATTGAAAAATAAACAAACAAAAAGAAATAAATGAAATAATGATAATAAAACAATCATAAGTTTAATAATAATAATAATACTGAATCAGTCATGTTCGTAAAATGGAGTATTTCCTGTCTTTTTTTTTATATGTATATATTATGTACCTATTTATAAATATCTTCATGTATAGTCTAATAATAATAATAATATTAATAATTATAATTATATCACAGAAACAATAAGAAATTAAAGAATTAAAAACTTAAAAAGAGACAAGGTCTACTGTCACTGCTTTGTTGACAGGTTTCGTGAGTGAGTGAGTGAGGGAGTGAGTAAGGTAGGAATTGCCAATTTTCCCTGATATGTGTATATGTATGTGTAGGTATGTTTGTGGAATTCTTTCTTCAACACTTCAACATTAGCAACACCTAATCCTCATCATCCTCTCCAGGTATCCTTCGCTCCTGTAGCTGTAGCTGTTGAAGTTCCTGATGGCGTTGGAGTATCTTTGCGAAATTGAGGGATCCAGAAGAGGGTGAGTTAGGAGTGGGACATAGAGCTCCCGAAATGAGGGGATTCAAATGGTGGAGCCCCCCTGAACTAAAGAGAGAGGATAGCGTTGTGGCAGGATGCCAAAGAGATGCCTCTGGTCCTAGACCCATATTTGAGACTGACTTGACTGGTAATGAAGAGGATGAAATTGGACTACAAGGCCGACTATCATCGTCTGAGCCTTCGGCTTGAGGATGGTGATGACTGCTGCTACTACTACTATTACTGGACTTTTTGTGATTGGCAGCATGGACAGCAGCCTGAACTGCAGCTGCTGCAGCGACAGAGGAGGACAATAAACTCTCAATGCTAAAGGGACTCACTTTTGGTTTAGTCTCTGAGTGATGTTCCTCTGATTCGAGTTCGTCTTCCTCTTCATCGTCCTCCATGCCTTCACCTCCCACAACATCGATCTCTCCACAATTCGAGGCTGCATCCATGGTTGATATATCGAAATCCATTGTGGATTTTCCACCCGCCTTTTGAATCTCGTAGTCGCGTCTAAGGGCCTCCAATTCAACATGAACTCCTTTGGCAGACATCTTCTTTTGCTGCTTTTCCAACTGTTTGATAAGCTTACGATCTCGCCGCTCAATTTCCTTCTTGTGGAGCTCCTCCGCGGAAATCGGCTCTCCGGAACAAGTTTGGGGGTGAGCATTATGAGCTGGGCGCCCTGGACCTTTTTTGGTATTTTCCTTTTTCCGAAACTTGGCTCTGCGATTTTGAAACCAGACCTTTAAAAAAATTAAATAATTTTTTTTTTGTAAAAAAATATTTGTGGAAAAATCAATCAATCAAGAGGACTTACCGATATCCGTGATTCCTTCAAGTCCAGTTTGAGAGCCAAAGCCTCTCGCATGAACACATCTGGATAATGACAAGATTGAAACACTCGCTCTAATTCTTCTAACTGCCATTGGCTAAAATTTGTTCGGCTTCGACGCCTCTTGGCTTCTTCACTCTCAGAATCATCTAAGATAAATAAAGGATTGAGGGACATACTATGATTGGATGTGAAGTTGGACTTACCATTGGGTGAATGTGGATTATCATAAGTGCTACTCATCCGCACTCCAGATGGAGCATTGTTATGATGCTGATGAAGATGATGGGGGTGATGAAGTGAGGGGTTGGGAGGGGAAGAGGATCCTCGACTCCCGAGATCCGTACCACCACTCTGTGAATTTGTATGACTACTGAATTGCTTTCCACCCCCTGATATGGTTGGAGACGAGAGGAAGGGATGGAAGGGGAGTGGTAGAGGGAGTCGAGGAAGGTTTCGACTTGATGCGAGTCGATTTAAAAAGTCTTGTTGTTGGGAGCGAAACTGCATGAAAGTCTGATCTATGGGGAGAGTAGGATTAGGTCGAAGAGGGAGTCCTCATGGCTCCTGGTCCTCCACCACTGCCACCACTGTTTGGGACTGTTTCTACAGCTATATCCTTCCTCACGACTCGAAGAAGGACTTGGCGGGGAGGATGAGGAAGGGTGGGACGTTGTTGTTGTTGTTGGTTCTTCCTCCAGGTCGCAATGGAGGAAGAAGTTCGGCTAGGCCCTTCTGTAAACAGCTTGACGAATTAAATTGGGGCTACTCTTCCAAGACAAGATGGATGGATGTAAGGTTGTCTACACCCTGAGGAGGATCGATCCAATGGGAATTCAATTATCTTTTAAATTATAAAAAGTTTTCTTCCCGACTCTTTCAACAACCTCACTCATCTCACTGACTTCTAAAATGGCTTATAATAGACTGAACTCAAAAATTGGTTTCTTACATCTCTCGATTTTTTATTTTTTTCTCAAAAACTACAACATGTAGAGTTTTTTTTTTCCTCTCTCTCTCTCTCTCTCCCTCTCTTTTCCCTCCTCTACCAGAAAAAGAGTAGGTAGGAGAGAGAGAGAGAGAGAGAGAGAGAGGGGGGGGGGGGGAAGAAGTCCGATCGCCAGCGCCGCTTTGCGATTTCAATATATATCCAAGATGGGCGGAGAAAAGAGCTTGCCGGTTTATTATTTAATATTATTTTATGTATTTTAGATATATGTTGGTGCTATAAGTTCATATTATACTTTTGTGAGAGGGCGGCGAACTCCGCCCTTTGTATGGTTACAGAGGGCGCTTCCTTTTAATTAATTCCTCATCATCTCATAATGCTTCATAAGTACATAATATATACTATACTATACTATACTCTCTACCTACTAAATATGTAGAATGGATGATAATCATATTGAATATTATTCAAGAGTCAAATTCTAATGTCTCAAATGCAATTAGGATGCAAGTTTTTATTTTTTGTTCTTTTATTTTATATTTTTTAGAAATAAAGTGAATGGATTAAATAATAATAATAATAATAAAAAAAAAAACTTTCTAATCACTTTTTATTCTTCTTCTTCTTCTTTCGAACTGCAAGAGCTCCTCTTACATATATAAAAGTTATAATAATAATAATAATGAAAAAAAAAAAAACAGAATTAATTTTTTGTCAAAAGTTGGCATTTAATACAAATAATAAATAAAAGAGAAATGTAGTCAAATAACATAATACATATAATTGCACAATTCTTTTATGTATTTGATGTATATATATATATAGTTAATAATTCTATTCCCCCCCCCCCCTCTTGCTCTTGTTCCCTCTTCAAATTATTCCTCTTAAATATATATATATATATGTATATATATATATATACAGTTTAAATGCCAGTGCCTCATATCTACCTCGTACTAATCTAACTTATACATGAAGTACATAGCTACAAATACAACACAGTCAATCTATAAATCTCTTTATTAGGAATACAAAAAAAGGGAAATTATATCGTTGGGACTAATCGTAGCATCAAAAATATATTGATTAAAAAATGTCACAAAATGTAAGGGGGGGAAAAGGGAATTAAAATTGATTTTCTGCTAAGAGACTCAAGTTTTATCAATATTTATGTATATATTTTATCAAATTGCGGGAAATATACATATTTTAAATAAATGACACAGTCCTATGCAAGAGCCTCTCTTATATATAATAATATGCAAAGTGAACTTGTTCAACTCTGAGCTACATATGTATGTAGTTCTCCTCGGAGAAAATGATTACCCATTCTTTTCTCTATCATCAACATCATTTTATATATGTACTCTGTACATATGTACTAGATCGATTAAGAATCAAGGAAGGGGGGGGGGTGATGATTCCCCAGAGGGAACTCACTCGTCTTTGAATCACTGAATGTTTACAGATGATACAAACACATACTAGGGAAATGCAAATTGGATTTTGCGGGGATTAGGGGTTGAGGTATAGGGGTAAGCAGTCATTTGGATTTATTTATTGATAGAATCAAAATAATAAATTTCTTCCTTATCCATGTACATAAAGAAGAAGTCTCGTCTCTTTCCTTTTCTTTCTTTCCTCCCTCTTCTTTTTCTGTCTCTATACTTGATAAAGGTGTAAAGAGTGTTAAAAAAGGAAGAAAAAAAAGAAATGAATTCGTGAGGAATGTAAATAATCCCTTAACATGTTTAAAAACCATAAATACCATTTGTTCTATCTGTGTTTTTTTAGAGAGAGAGAGAGAGAGTACATAGTTCTTCTTTAATATATATATATATATATATATATCTAGAGAGAGATACGTGCGTTATTCTGCCTCTTTAAGTAAAGTATTGGTGGTGGTGTCTATGGTACATAATGTAAAAGTGATGTTAAAGAAGAGAAAGAAAGAGATGATGTAGACAAAAAAAAAAAAAAATTAAAAAAAATCTTTATGGTTTTACAAGTGAATTACGCGAAGGAACGAGTCACACACGTTCATATTTTTTTTTTGTATACAAACAATGCTAAGAAGAAAAAAAAAAGAAAAAAAAAAGAACCTCAAACTTTTCCCGATTTATTTTCTTTACTAATAAATATGTTTATATATAATTCATAGTCAAATTATACGATTCATGGGTAGAAAAGTATATTATGTATATATATATATCAAATTAAGAAGGATAAGAAAAAAAAATAAAATAAAGCAAAGCAAAGGCAGCAGGAATAACAATAACAAGAGAGAGAAAGAGAGAAAGAAACTTAATCCAGTGATTCATAATAAATGAAACAACAATAAATTTAACTTATATATTGAGCAGTCATTTTATAGGAGTGGGGGGGGGGGGAGAAGCAGAACAAATAAGCGAAGGAAAAACGAACGAATTAGTAGAGCCACATAAATATATTATTTGTTTTAAAAACTTCTATTTTTTTGTTTTTTTTGCTAAACATAAGGAGAAAAGTAATTAGTAGATAAATAAGTCAGTGGCAGTAATATATCATTTATGAAAAGAGGAGTGAGTTGTGGTAGTGGTAGTGATAGGAGGGGTTTGAGAGAAGAATGATGAAAATAGGTAATTGTAATTCCTAATGGGAAGAGTAAATCTGACCCATAAATCATGATAGAAACTAACATATTATATATATATATATATATATAGATGAAAACCATGATTACTATATACCACCTCTTTCCTCTTCTTCTTTTTCTTCTCCTCACAAAACAACAGTCCTGGTCCTGCTCGGTCATAAATACATAGATAGATATAGAACCAATAGAAGAAATGTACCCCCATACATCCAGAAATAGGTTTTGTGTGTTATATAAGATATAAAAATTAAATATTCATGAGGTATAGTTATTATTACCATTATTAGTTATTAGTTATTGTAAGTGCCTTAGTCATATGTATTATAAACCATAAACACATACATACATACATATGTATATCCATGTGAAGAAGAAGAAGAAAGAAGTCCCTCTTGTTCGATGCCATCTGGCATCCTTGTTGTATACATACATACATACATACGAATTCACCCCCTCCCCCCATTACATCCACGAGGATTCCTTTATGTGAATTTGAAAACGATACTTAAATATTAAAGAACGAAAATAAAAAATCCAATAAATATAAATTTATATATTATATATACATATATTTAAATTTTCCTTATTTATGATAAATATTTGATGAAAAGACAACAGGTTAACCTCTCTCAATATACATATATTTATGTATAGCCTTATTTCTTCCTCCATGGTAGGGTCCAAATGACATTTTCTAGAGTTTGAAGTGACTTTTAGCTTCTCAACAACAGGTTTAGGTATTGGATAATGTACCTACCTACCTTTGATATTAATAGTTGATATTAATATCCCCTCATTTTGAAAAGGGGAATATCAAAGTAACTAAGGGACATCAAAGGTACTTTTTGGTACTCTACATATCTATGTACTTAATGCTCATAATTTGTCATCCCTTCAAACATTAATCTATAAAACTATTAATTACTGAATCACAATATGACTGACCCAACCTCAAGTCAAAATTTGTGATTTATTTTGATCGCGGTTCCCCAATGTCTTACTCTTCCCTTGCGTTCGGCCAAGGCGGACTAAAACACAACACAAGACTAGTAATAATAATGGAAGGGTGATAATTAACCCCCTTTTTAAGACCCCTTGACGCCAATTAACAAATGACACAAAGTCTAATATGTATGTATGCCAGTAATATTGAAGTGAAATGGAATTTGATTCCAATTTTGAGTCATTAGCAAACTCTATCCAAATATTTGTTTTCGAATTTATTCATTAGCAAATGTACAAATGATCGCATATGGTAATCATAAAGTCAACAACTCATTAAAAGCACGAAAACAGTCACTCACTTCCTTTGTACTTTTTTATTATTTTAGTATCTTTTTTCTTCTTCTTCTTCTTCTTCTTCTAATAAACAAAACAAATAAAAATTGTGACTTTTGACACCTTCTCTAAATTCATGGTAATTTTGTACATCTACATATGAAAGAAACTAGCCTATGAAGTAAAGTAATAATAATAATAATATACAGCCTTTATTTAATACTAATTGAGAAAGGCTTAAAGAACATCCTTTAATTAAAATAAATAAATGAATCTAATAATGTCTTTTGTCAATAGTCATTCTCTACAAGTTGCAATTTGACCGTTTACACACGTCTTATTCAACCAAATATTATTTTAAATCCTTACTATTTTGATCCATTCATAGAATCATTTATTACTTATTTACTACGTGTGATCCACGGAATATCTCATATTAATTTTTATTCATTTTTATAATATAAATGAATTAGAATCATGGGATTATCCCTATTCCAAGGCCCTTCAATTCGGCATTTGTCCCATTTTTTGATTGCGATTTGTACATAGAATCTACCTGTATAATACAAGTCTCAACTTGTACAAAAGCCCAGCCTTTACCACTACAACAAAATACGTATATTTATGTATGTATGAATATTCATGCCGAAGAACCAAAAAAAGGAAGAAAAAAAAAGAAAAAAAAAAAAAAGGAGCAAGGAAGGATTAGAAATAAGAAAATAATGAAATTTATGGCTGTGAATTACTGCCTTTAACTCCGCTCCTAATTAAGATTAACAATTAAGATATTTACATCCATAACACGGTTTTAATTGGGCATACAACATATGTGTAAAATGCATGAACATATTCATGTATGTAGTCAAGGGATTGAGATTCTTATACATATTTATGTTGGTATGATCATGAAGGTAAAGTTAATTGGTTATGTATGTACATACATTGTGTGAGTAAGTGCCTTGTGTGTTTGTACTTTGTAGTTATATTATTATTATTATTATATGTATTTTTATTTATTATTTTTCAACTATCTATCAGATGGGGAGTTCTTTTATTTCTTTTAATAAAGGTTTGGTTTTTAATGACTTTTTCTCTTTTTATAAATATATGTATATGTTTGTTAGCCATATATTTTCTTCAAGGTAATATGTAGTGATGCATGGAACCCCTTCTTAATAGGTTTTAATGATTTTTGGGTATATATACCCAATGCATGCAAGCATTGATTGAAATCCTAATATACATATATTCTAAGTGTATATACATAGTTCAGTATTTATGTGTATTTATTAAAAATTCAGGAAGGAGCCCATTTAATTAAAAACAAAAACAAAAAAAAAAAATGAAAGAAGGATGTTGTATAATTTCCTTCCCTTTCGAGACCATGTTCAGTACATGGTTTTTATTGACGACAAATATGCCATTAATGGCGGCTACCTACATAGGTCGGTATAACATACTCTTTAATTGATTCGTTCCACTTATTTCTCAGCCTATGTCAGTATATGTTACAAAATAACCAAAACAGACTCTGAGATGATGATGATGATGATGGAAGCATATGTATGTAGATACATAGAAGGCTGGACTGCCTCAAGGAGGGGAGGAGGAAATACATACATATGTATACCCTAACAACCATAGTCAAAATAATAATAAAAACAAAAATAAGAATAAACAACGATAACAACAAGTCCTCATTGAAAGCATGATGACGTCACTGACTACTTTTCTTCCTTCCAAAATTACTACTACTACTACTAAATATATAATAATAATTATTTATAATTAATGATTCCAGGTAGCGTGAAGGTAATTTGTACGTGTAAAAAAAAACAGCTTGATAGACCTTAAAAGATTTTTTTCCTTCTTTTTCTTTCCTTCGTTCTATTCATATGTTTAGTATGTTGGTATTAACTGATATCTATATTTATGTTCATACATATATGTATATTTATAAACAACATTGGTTAGCATGACAATATGTATACATATATGTATGTATGTATGTAATCATTAAAATAACCATTAATAATGATATTAATAAATAAATAAATATATATCTTGAGGAATTTAAGCCGTCAAAAATGCAAAATAAAATACCCTCAATCTCCAAGAACTTGAAATTATTTGTGTGACAAAAAGGTCAAAAAACTCATATTTTACAATGGTTTGATTTAATCTTTTTTTTTTTTTGATTTTTTGTTCAAAATTAATTCATGAATTATTTTAGACTCGCCCACCACAAGTAAAAATAATGTTTCAAAAGTGTTTGTCATCAAGTGCCCTTTTTGTAAGACCTATCAAATCATTTGAAACTTGATAGAATGGTTCTTTCTTTTTTCGGTTGATCATTTTTAATGACTTTGTAGAGAGATCTTAATTTTCAAGTTGCAAAGTTTCTTTGTAGGACATCATTAGAATCTAGCCAAGAAGAGCTTTCTTTGGTTTTATAACAAATATATAAGTATAGTTCTGAGTCTGGCTCTATTTTGATCTAAAGACATTTCGTTCTTGGAGGAGGTTTTAAAAGTTATTAATTTGAAGGGGTCACAATGTACTTACCTCTAAGTAAAGCCTCATAGTCTATAGCATGAAGACATTCGAATAAATTTAAGAGTAAATTAAAGATGAAACAATCAATTCAATAATTTAAAGTACAAGCACTTCCTAACCCCTTTCTATGAGGTCCAATTTCAAAGGACTCAAGACACACATCATTTTGATTCTGAAGCGGGAAAAATTAAAAATACACTTAAATGTGTTCGTGTTTTCATGATATTGTTGTTTATAAATTGAGCAGAGAGAGAGAGAGAGAGAGAGGAAAGGAGCTTCTCAGAAAACTGTAACGATTCAAACATTCCTGGAATCAAGAGTTGTGTTATTTCTTTTGTATATGGGCTTATTAATATAATACCTATATGTATGTATGTATGTATGTACATGTAACAGATAATTTTGATCCATGGATGAGAATTCCAACCTTATTCCTCCTGATCAAAATAAAGATTTTGCATCATCAGTCACGCAAATGAGAGGTTACCTTGTCATCATCAACTTCTTATTATTATTATCAGATTAGAATGACTCTTGTGTTTTTCTGCCTTCTCTAACTCTCAATTCCCAATACCATAATTATTAATGACAGACTATGATTTGCCGATTCCCCTCATTAGATGCGCATCTCCAACGCAGATTCTATGTACGTTATAAAGAAGGAAGATTCTCTTATATGTACATAAACATACTTGGGTGATTTGGTATGATTTTTTTTTTAATGTCTCAGTGGGGTGCCTTTTTGATATTAAATACAAAATGGACCAACATTTTATTGCTACGAAAATAATAATAATAATAAAAAATTGAATGTCAAGAATATGAATAATGTCTTAGAGAGAGAGAGGGGAGAGAGAGTCTGATTAATTGATGCTACGTTATTTGTGTTGTCTTGTTTTATACAATTCTATAAGAGTTAGCCTATATATTTATATAATATAATATAGCCGTCTGACATTTAAAAGATAATAAGTTTTCTTTTTGAAAAGGATTTCAAAAATAAAGTTGTCAAATTGTATATTGTATATGCTACACAAAATCATTAATAAAATAAACCTCTAGAAATGAATCATTGTATACGTAGAGCAGTAAGTTTGAACTCATTTTGCTCTAAATGAAAAGGATTTTACAACTAATAAAGTTGTCGAATGGATTGAAATGAAATGATTTCTCAGTAGACTGTAAATAAATATTAAATAATTAGTTCAAGTGTCAGGGATACTACGAGCTCGTTTGAAGCCTTTTTCTTTTTTGAATGAAGAAAGGTTGTAAGATGCAATGAAAATTGCTTTAAGATTGATGTCACACTTTGAACGGTGAGTTTGACTCTCCTTTAAAAAAAAAAAAAAGGAAGAAGAGACCACAAATATAGATATCAAATGATTCTCAAATACATATGCTCAAAATCCCACAAAATCCTTTATTTATCGCGGCGTTATTTCACATACATACGTTCAAATTAGCCTTTTAATGTTCTAAATGTTTATTGCTTGAACTCGAATGAACTTTTGTTCGACTTTTCTACTGTTAATATGAAAAAATGTTTTTTTTGTAGTTGTTGTTATTTTTACAATACATAACTTTATACGTATGTATTTCAAAAAATGGCTCCAAAATTTGACAAAAAATAAAATAAAATATTATTTTAATACATAATTTTTTATGAATGTTGAATATATATATATACAGGTCTGTCACTCACTCACTTCCAACAACCTCTTTCACTTCCTTTTCAGACCCTCTTCAATCCCCCCCCTCTTACTCAGTTCTGTTGTACATAGTAATGATGATCCCTTGCTAGGTTGGTTGGTTGGTTGGTTGGTATGTTGTAAAATATGTATGGAACACAACATATTGTGTATGTATGTATGTATGTATGTATATTGTAGTGTGTTAATGCTTTGAATTAAATAATATATTGTTTTTGTTGGTAGAGAGAAGAGTTGTGGAAGAGTGTGGAAGGGGTTCATCATCTTTTTTTTTCTTTTTTTCTAAGAATTACACATCTAGGAACCATAAATGACTTTATAATACGTTCTTCCTTCATAGATGGATCTCTAAATTGTAGTTTTATATACCTACGTAAGTAAATGTAATTTAATAACAAAAGAATAAAATAACACATAGATATTATTATTAAATAAAATAGGGTATTTAAGGGTCCTTCACACTATTGAGCTCACTCGTCTCAAATTTGTATAACGTATGAACTATGCTCATACATACATACATTCATAAGACTGTCTTATCTGATGCCAAGACTGAGATCCAAATCACTATAGGATCCAAAACAGGGGGCCTTTGCCTTATGAACTGATTTTACCCCCACTGCATATCCCTAATATACCTATTATTGTGATTATTTTGGACTAGAAGTATGCTACAAGATTCGTAGTAGTCACTCTTATCCTCAGAGACCACTGGCACAGTCTATGAACATTCAAATTTATCAATTCACTCTGAGGTCTTTTTTCCTTTTTTTTCCTTTTTTTTTGTCAAGGAAAATGGAAGAAAAGGTTTGAAGAACACATTGTGATTTCTGAGAATCTAAGTAGCTGCTACTGTTGACTAGACGTAGAATTCAGGGACAGTTACGGATGAGGAGCCACACTTGTCCCACACGTAATTCATGGTATTATTGTCCATAAACAGCTACTTCAAAAACTGTTTAATCAATGACCATTATTTGTTAAATAGTCCATAAAGAAAACACATTTAAAACATAGGGGTTGTACGTACTAACTGGACTTTGTTCATTCTCTGCATATGTACATATATTATTGACCCTCTGCGCCTTAGTAAGAAAAATTATAATTCATATACATATATTAAAAGGAAGCTAGGGATCGTACATACAAACTACCATTAGATATATTGCAATTAGACACCCTATTCTATGCATATATTATGTCTTTTTTTTTATTTATTCTCCCATTAGGGGTTGATCACTTAATCATAGTATTATTCCATCACATGGAAATGATGATGGCTTTTTAATAAGGATTTTTTTCCCTTTAGAGAAGCTATAATCATAATAAAAAGAATAAATATAAATAATATAATCAGAAAATATTATAAAAGAAGGTTGAGGAAAAATCCTATTAAGTGGTATTTACACCAAAAAAAAAAAAAAGACGAAAAATTGATCCCTAATATCATAACCATAAAAAAATTGGTTCCTTATTATCATGTATGTATGTATGTACATATATGATTATTATTATTATTATTATGAAAATATGGAAACAAAAAAAAGGGAGGAATGAATTAATGGTATACAAAAGGAAAGAAAGAGAAAATAAAGGAACATTATATTTAAAAACAAAAAAGAAGCAAAAAGCAAAAGACAAAAAGCGAAGTATTTTATTATTAGAACCAATTCCTAGAACATTTAGATAAGAAAATTAACAATTTAGATAAGCACTCCCCTCCTTCCTTCTCTTTCTCTCTCTCTCTCTCTCTCGAGTGCTTTCTCTTCCTCTATTTGTAGCATACATACATATATTATTATATATCTGTACATACATACATACATACATTTGCTGCTCTCTCTAAAATAAGATGAAAAACACCATTTCGTTGTTACTTCTGCTTCCGTCTCTCGCTTTTTATTTTTTTAAGTAGATCTCTTTCTGAGTGTGACAAAGTAGGTGGCTCTTATTAAATCACACGGGGAGAGTCTGCTAAGGAAAAGTACATTTGTGTGGGCTCAGTTAAGCTCTCTTATCCAGCTGAGATGGATATCATCTTTAGTTAGACTTTTCTTCACCTAGATGTAATGCATTTCCTTTTGCTACTACAAACTATCCTAGAACTCTAAATGCATTTTCATAAAGTTTTTTTTTTTAATTATTCATGAGCTCTATGAAATTTCAAAAGTGTGTCTTTTTATATATATATATATTAAGTTCCCTTATATTTATTACTGTCACATTTACATATCATTTTATTCATTCCCCATTTTAATTTTTTTTATTTGGAAGGACCCAGATCAAATTTCCCTGGATTCCAATTAGATGTACTCTTCCTGCATATTAAAGAGATTGGACCCATGAAGGATTCAAAGTCTGATATTGGCAGAACAGACATTTTATAACCACATAGTTTTAAATGCAATTTAAATACAAATACATTGAATTTGAATTATATTTAAGTGACATTTGAATTGACAGACAAACTTATCAAACCTTGACGCTCCATCACCAATTCCTCTTCATCCCCCAATCTATTTTATTTTTTATACTAATAATAGTAAAAATAATAATAATAATAAAAAAGTACAATTAAGTATCTTTACAAAGGGCTTTGTCCACTTTAGAATGAGATTTTCCTTCATCTCTAAACCTTTGGTGTGTTCCTAAAAAGAAAGAAAGAAAAAAGGTTCTAAATTATGTAAGTGATGGTTGTCAATGTTGTGATCTTTTCAAATTGTTTTTTTTTTAAAGGGATAAGTGCCTTACAGCCTTACTAAAAGGCTCTTCAAATGAAGAACTGATCTCAATATGGAAGCAGGTCATCTTAGAGGCACTTAAAACAACATTTGTCCATTTTTCTTAATCACTACCTACATACTTGTATATCAAGCAGAATGCCTCTAACTCTCTGTTCATACCAGAGGTTGGTAATTTTTGGGAAGTAGTAGCTCAAATTATCTGATTAATTTTTTATGAAGGCTCAGATACTAAAAACTACCCTATTTTTTAAAAGTTTAACACGACGTTTTCTTTGTTGTATCTCCCCCCCCCCCCAAAAAAAGGGCCTAAAATCATTCAAATTTAGTAAATTTAGCAAAACTGTTGAATTATTATTTAATAAAATAGTAGGGAATCGCTCATAACTTTAAAAAGAACTAATTAAAGTTTAACAAATTCAAGCTCAGAGGGAAAATAGTTAGAAAAATCGACAGCTGACAGTGAGATAATATAAGATAATAATTTAAAAAAAAATATTATATAAGAATTATATTGTTGAAGAGCCTGATAAAAACCTCTGACGAGCATTGGGGTCCCTCACTTTTTGAAAAACAATAGCAAGGAAAAGTCTTATACTAAATTGTGTGATTAATCTCTGACGTCCCATTTATGTAAAGCTGCCCCTCCGCCATTTATGAATCTGGATCTCTTTGTTGAACACCACTGTTTTCGAATCTGTGACGTCATGACAGTTATAACATACATTGTTGACTCATGAATAGAACGAGGATTTGAGATGTCTCATCCATCCAATGTTCACTTTGGTTCTGCATTTTACATACAAAAACAAACTCATCTTGAAGCATCTTTAAATAAATTTGGTGATTAAAATCAATGTGAGAAAGAGGAGGAGAGAGGAAAAGGGACGAAGGAGGTGAGAATGAGAATGATGATGAGGTAGTAAGAAAGAAAGAAAGAAAGAAAAACCCATCAAAGTGACACGCGTGGGGGCGGGAATCTTCCCCTTCAACTTCCTTCCCAAATTACATTTATTTATAAATCATTCTGCATTATATGTATATATCTAAACTTATGTTATGTACATATTACATATGTATTTTATTTTGTTTGTACATACAAATATCTCTCATTTTAAATCCATTAAGAATAAATAATCAAAAAATAAAATTGGGAGTGAGTGAATGACATTGAGATTACATGAAAAAAAAAAAAGGAAGAAAAAAAGGAGATGGTGGAAAAAAAAGGGGGAAAAGAAAAGGAAGAAAGAAGAAAAAGAAGAAGAAGAGGAGTAACAAAGAAAGGAAATAAATCTATATAATACATAATACATAAAGATACTATAATAATTCACATTTTCCCCTCTCTTTTTTTTGGCGTAAAATTTTATTCTTTTTTTCATGTGAATATTATGTAGAGATAGATATATTATTATTATTCTGTATTCCTATTTCTTTTTCTTCTTTTTCAAAAATAATCATAATAACGTTAGTTGAGCAGCTCTGTAGCATATTGTTTTGTTTCTTTTTCCTTCATTATTTCTTGTTTTGAGCTCGTGTTATTTATATATATTATTATTATTATTATTCTATCTAGCTGTAGTTCCAGTACAATACTCCATATTTATGGATAATGTACTGTACATGCGTATTTTAAAGGCGAAGAAAACAATAATCATATGTATGTACATTTATATACATACATAGAACCAATTGGTTTCGCCTAATTTGATCATTTTCTCGCCCATTATGCGTGTATTTCCCATAGTTTCACTCTACTTTTTATTACCATATAATTGTGTACATATAATCTTTTCATATATTAACACACACACACTTTGATTTTTGTGTAACTAGAAGCCTATTTCTAGCTCTAATTGAGAGGACCTTTAATGGTCTTTCTTTTTTCCTTCTTTTTTAATCAAAAATCCATTCATATTTTATGCAACTCCGTATTAATCTCATGCTATTCGCACAAATATTTGGCACATTTGAGTCAAGATGTGTTGAGATAGGGATTGTCCTTGTTTTATGGGTCAAAGTTAAATATATATCCTGTAAATACATTCTAGGCAGCGTTTTAAAACAGTACAATCTATTCAAAAACATTTGTCACGAGTCCCTTTGTTTGGCCAAATAGAATGGGAGGTCAGGAGAATTAGGGGACAAAAATAGAGTAAACCAAGTGTAATTTGACCCAGAAGAGGACATAAACTATGTTTTGTTGGCATCATTGGTTGCCTGTGGTTGCATTTCGAGGCCAAAATGCAATTTGAAAGCTTATGTGGCTGTCAATGAAGACAAAAGATTCAGGATATATTCAATTTTGAAGGATTTAGATAAACCTCCACGAGGTATTAAAATAACTTACCGCCGGCCATTGTTAAAAGGCTAGTACTACATAGATGAGAGACGGTACTTGCTGTTGGATCATTTGCTGGGTAATTAAACCTATTTAAAGAAGGGATTTTGAATAGAGATATCTATATATGTATGTAAAATAAGTATATTTTATACTTTAAATCAATAATGAATTTGTGCAAACAAATACATAAATTTTGCAAAAGTCCGTCTTCACACCCATATAGAAGATGTACTGAAAATATATGAACCTAAAAAAAGTAAAAAGTTATACTTAAATATCCAAATAAAAATTATGTTGGCTATAAAAAACGTTCAATGTAGAAACAAATGGCTATTTCTCAAGCTGCTAATTTTATTTTTTTTTTAATATTTAGTGCATCTCACGTCCTCGCTTTATCGAGGAAAACAAAAAATCTGGAGTATTTATAATCCAGAAACAATCCGAGGTATGAAATAATATGTAATTGGTACTTTAATCGTCTAATTTACCAAACAATAATTCATTCATAGGGATTTTTTTTTTTTAGAGTTACAAAATGGTGAAATGGAGGTGATCTTACAGATCAAGTAAGTTCAGATCATGTGGGTGAAATCCTTGTGTTTATAAAAGTAAGATAAAAATCTGGATTAAATCCTGAAAATTTTGTTACATGAGGTAAAATCAGCGAAATTTTGGGATGACCTTTAATTTGTAGCTACATAAAACACTACAATTGCAAATTGTTTGGATATGAATACTTATAAATTCTTCAGCAATGACAAACTTCTGTAATAGACTATGATTTAATCAAAAAACGGGACAGTCAAATGCATTGTTTCTCAATAGTTGCTTGTAGAAAATTTATAAAATGTATAAGAATCCTGATTAATATTTTTTGAATGTCAAAATTTCGGATGTCAGACCCAACAGACAGTCACTTCATCCTTTAAGGAAACTATGGGAGAAATCTGGGATTCAGAGCAGTTGCAGTTGAGAAACGCTGTCCTAGTGTATCCACATCATGAATCAAAAAACCAAAAATCAGCGAAAATAATCTTCAAATATTTCCTTCCCTTTTTGAATAATTTACACATTTACTTTCATTCTCAAATCAAACACATTTTAAAAAAAGAAACAAAGGAATTCAAGATTCATTTTTTTTTTTTTTGCAAATTACATATTGATTTCCAATTCAATCAAGATCCAATTTATTCATTGGCTTAACTAAATTAAGTTGTACTAGTTACATATATTTAGGATTATATCTGAGTTCCTTGATTCTAATGTGCTTTATACAGGTTGTATTTTGAACAAAGGTAAAATGTATTAAATGAATGTATGTAATTTGAGGGGGGGGGGGGAAACCCCGACTGACTGATATATATACTATATATGTATATGTTCTATAAATGAATTCAATCAAAACCTGAAAAGTGTAAGTATTATAAATATGTTGTACTAAATTTTAACGTGTCTCATTCAAATCAAATTGATATATTTATCTTATTTTTCTAGAATTAACATATTCTGTAGGTATGTACAATGTTAGGTAATTTTAATTGAATCTGTAATCAGTCAAAGTTGAAGATTATTGAAGATCCAATTTTTTTTAAATACAAAAAAAAATCAAAATCAAAAATGCCTTTCATTGCATAATCATTGAAAATTCAAAAGTGGCCTCTACGGTTATTTCTCAGTTTATTTCACCTTTAATCTTTTTATTTTTGATCCTAACTATAATTAATTTACATATATTCAAAAATTATTATTGACAAGAAAAGTTTTAAGATATATTTAATTTCTCAAAATCTTATGGGTGATTAATCTGCTGTACTAGAGTGACCCTATTTGGGCTTCTAGTTGATTATTTTTACTAAGACACCAAGTTTTAATTTGAAGGTAGAACCCGATCAATTCATCAAATAACGATTTTTTGACCCTTAAATAATTATAATCAGCATTTATGAATCAAAAGATTCAAGAGTAGCATGTACCTACATGCCTAAGTAGGTAAGCAAAAAACCTTTCAATGAACTTACTTGTAAAAGTATTTGCCTATGCCTACAAATCTCTCTCTCTCTCTCTTCTTTTTGGATTTAGGTGGAGAATGGTGATGGTGTTTAGAAAATGATTTATTTATTTATTTATGTATCATTCGAAGGTAGGTAAAACAAAAACATTAAATATTAGATTTGATCATATTATCTATGTGCGTAATTCTCATGGTTGAATTTGTTATTAGGGATAATGGAAATTACGAGTTCTTCTTCCTAGTCAATCATTTCTTCTTCTTCTTCTTCTACTTATTATTATTATTATTTCAAACCCCCTAATAAACCAATTTCTCTGCTTACATATTATGTTGTATCTTGAAGCGTTTGTTCAAGACTTGTAATTTGTAAATTGACTTACATATTTAAGTCCTGGGTACATACATCATAAATCATGATTGACTTACTATTTATGTAAGGAATTGAATTACTTAGGGAGTGAGATGATGCGATGTTGACCTCCTAATCTCACTCACTCACTTGTCTTCTCCTGTACTATTCATTATGATGATGATGAACCATGTTGTACAGAAGATCTTTATTATTATGAAAGAGTGAGAAAGAAAGAAAGAAAGAAAGAAAAGAAGAAAAATACAAGAGCTAATTAAGGTTTTCTTCTACTTTAAGGGCTCCTTTTTTTTTCTTTTCTTTTTCCATTAACATGGAATGAAAGAAAAAAAATCCTCTTTTTTTTTACAAGATTGACACACACTAATTAGTTTTTTTTCTTCTTCTTTTTTTTCTATATGTGTAAGTTCCTCTTTCGTTGTTTTTTATTTTTTTCTCTCTCTTCTCCCTATAATATTATTATATGTCATAAGTATTATAGTAATTTATAATAGAGTGTCTACTATGAATACTACACGTGTATAAATATCATATATATATATATATATAACTAACGCCCTCTATTTCAGAAATGACATCAAATACCAATTAACAAAAAAAAAAAAATTTTTTTTCCTTTCCCCTCTTCATCTTCCAATCTCTCATCAAACGTGTTTGATTAGTGATGGAGGGTCTACATATGTACGTAGATATACATATTTGTACTACTATTCCTCATATTATACATATATATATATATATATATATATATATATAGTTTGAAAGCCCATGAGTTATTGGGGAGGGGGTCATATATGTTCATGCACATGCAAATTCATGCAACTCTGTACTTCAACCCTTTTATTCAGCTGTAACTTCAGACTTGGCTTGGATCTGAAGTGAAAAGTCTCGAAATTAAAAAGGCTCAAACTTGAGTCAGACTCGTAATAAAAATGACACATGAACAGCTCTGCAACAGCAGGCATGCTCATTGTGCAGTCTTGAATATAAACCTGGTTTTAATGGCACTACAGATAATTTCCGATATCAATCTTCTAACGTAATTTCTCTATGGGCGCTTTGCACTTCTAAATCTAAGGGATTCTAGAATTGTCTCTAATTTAAAATGTTAGAAATTGTAAATTGCACAAATAAAAAGCGCCCCCACGGTAGTACAGGGTATCCCAATATCTCAAACAGTCTGGGTAATTGTTTCATAGCAAAAAACAACAACAACCCCATAAATATATTATACATAAGACGGATATGTCAAACTTTGGGCACACTATTTTATTAATTAATAGAAACTTTATTTTTATTTTTTTTGTTTCAATGTGGTCCTTGAGTTTAACATGTATATTGTTGTAAGCTTTTAGATTAGCTGGTTGCTCTAAACTCGAGTATCTAACAGAGTGAATCCCAATGTTTTCCTAGTTTTTTAAAGCAAATTTTATTGTAATGTCTTGTTTAATAAAGTTATGTAAATCATTTGTCTGCAGCGTGTCCATCCCTAATTTTAATGAGACAGGCCAAAGTCGTAAAACCGAACTAAATACATTGTAGCATTGTTAACAGAAAAATGAAATTTAATTCTTTTAGTTTAGGACTTGGCGTTTTGTATGAGTCAACGTTTGTTCATTGGTTATTGAATATGAAAATCAAACGTAGGGATCAAAGAGTGTCCAACCCATTGAATGGATATCTTTTATTCTATTTATGTTTATCCCATGCAATGAAAGTGTTTATCAATAACTTTAAAACGGTTTACTTAGAATTCTCAGTGAGTTTGATATTATCCTTGAATATAAATTGAAAAATTAAGTTCTTTATAAATACGGCAAAATTTATGGAGTTACGTATTTAGTAAATTTAATAAATCTCACTATGATTTGCAAAAAACAAAAAAAAAAAAACAAAAAAAAACACGTCTTCCTTTCAATATATACATGTACATATTATATGATATTGCCTAAAATAGATCTTTATTCAAAATAGTTCAGAGATTGGGAAAATGTAGAATGTTCATTACCATTTTTTATTGCTTTTTATAGATCATCGTGCCCTTACAGAATATCAAAAGTGTAAATAAATCTCTTTACTAAATAGACAAATTGGCCATGTTTTTGCAAAAATGAAAAATAAAATAACAAATTAAAAAAAAAACCAGTTTACAATACATAGCTATTATATAAGCAATATAAATACTGATGAGAACGGACGCTTTTCTTGGATAGATCATGTCAAACCAACTTGCAAATATATTTCAATTACAATTTGGAAAAATGAATGGATTTATCCACCAATGATCTTTGGATCTAGTTTGATGTTTTGAAAGATATACTTAAGTGAAGGGTCTTTTATCAGGTTTTTGACTACGAGGTGTGTGTTCACCCCTCCTGCCCCCTTCAAAAAGGAGTACATTCTTGGCCAACTTAGAAATGGGTTGCAATTCCTTTCTACCACAAAACTATTAATATATATACCAGTGTTGTTCGTAACGGGGCAATTCACTCATTAAAAACTGTACTATACTAAATTGATATTTGAAAAAGTACTTACCAGTTCATTACGTTATAAAACTACTAGCCCACCGATGGCGTAAGAAAAAAATGAAAATTGTTTTGTATTGCAAAACAAAACAACTGAAACATGATTAAATATCTTTGTAACGTCCTTGTAAGTGAATGTGAATTCCTCTTAACGTCTTTACTTTTTGGTCTATACTTTTGTCAAAAATTTGGAAATGTCTAATATATTTTTTGACTGACAAATTGACATGGAATCAACCCCCAATTATTTTCGGACATTAACTAGTCTTTCTAAAAACCCATTGGATATTTGAATTTCCCTTTTGGAAAATGATGGGTTTTATTGCATATTAGTATTGTCACGTTACCAATATTTTTGACCCGGTTCCGGAACACAAATAAGTGTCTGTTTTGTACATTTTGGCCAAATATATACATATATATAATTCGTTAAGAGCACATACGAAGGTGTCGTGGGGCCGACGACGACGACGGGAAGTGCTAGCTTCTTGAATTACACCCATTGGTGACCGACTGTAAGTACCGGCTCCAATATCAATTTAGTAAACAACTGTTTTACAACCCAAGTACATACGTAGATATGGGTCGGAAGGAATATCAACCTATTTCTAAATACCAGACTCAACTACAACTGTACATATATGCTACCCATGTTAATTACACTCTGATGTACGTATGTATGTATGTGACGTTTCAAGCCCACACGATACTTATTGAATGATGTATGTATGTATGTATGTACAGTACATAATTCGGATTTTGAAATGTATGTGAGCTAGGATGTAGGAATTGAAATCCTGCCGTCTCACCATGAAATTGAATGAAATCATTTTTAAGTAGAAGAAGATTGATTTCCTTTTATAAAAAATTGACAGCACCACAAAGGAACTCTATTTTTCCCTCATCATGATGTTGTTCATTTTATTGACAATAGTAGGCTAATAAAGGGATGATCATCATTACTCATAGCAGCACAACAAATATGATCACAAGTGGTAAAAAACAAAACAAAAAAGAAAGGAATCCTTCATGAATCAAAAGTGTCTCACTTTGAAAGAAAAGGACAAACAAATTGGGAGGATAATAATCTCAGTTAGTTATTTAGCACAACAAGATCATCGTCATTCGACTCCGCTTCTTTTCTTTTGTGATTATTTTTGTTGTTTTTCCTTTTCTTTTTATAGTTGAGTGTATTGTAAGTATTGTATCCTACAAGAAGAAGAAGAAGAAGAAGAAGGAAGAAGGGTGGTGGTTGTGGTGATAAAAATAACAGATGGTGTCGCCACCTTCTTGTTTTTATTAAGTGGATAATAATACACACACACACACACAGTCAAGAGAGAAATAACAAGAAAACATAGCTTTAAATAGAGGAGATTTACACGTTCAATTGAAGGAAAAGAAAGAAAGAAAGAAAGAAAGAACGAACGAAAACACTGACAAAATGGGACTTTTATTGGAGTGGAAAAGAAGGGGGAGGAGGTCAGAGAGTTAAATGGGAATTATTTGACCATAAAATGATGCAAATGGACTGAAAAGTTAACATTGTCATACAAAGTGAGTCGACAGATGTGTATGTATGTATGTATGTATGGAATGATATTTACATATGTAAATAGGGTCTTCTGATTGCTCTTTCAATGTAAGTGACATACATACTACATTTAACTATTTAAAAAATATAATCGATTGATTGCAATTAGCTCACTAAAGTCATGATTCTTGTCAATAGCATTAAGCAAATACTTGAACTTTGACCATGAAAATAATATGAATCTCAATTCATCTTATTGGGTTCATTGATTTCAATAAGATGAATCATATCTTAAATAGATAGTTTTCAACCTTTTGACGTCAAATACACGATGCCATATTTGGAAGGGTAAAGTTTTCTGTATAGTTAGTAAACAAACAAAATAGATTTACAGATGTACATATTTTGCTACATTATTGCAAGTATTGGACAAAGTTTCACAAGGGATGAGAAAGCTCACACAAAATTAGGTCATATTTATCAAATAGATGATGAGTCTCCCCAATGTTAAAAAAAACGTGTCTCCTCTCGATTTAAAAAGCGTCATAACATTAGCGTCACTTTACTTCTGCCCTTTGATTTACATTAATAATGTAATAATATAATCAATGGAACAATACAATTTGTTATCAGTAGACTTATGTACACGTCAATCAGAGACTGCCTACATCTGATCCATGTTCTGAATAGTTAATGTATACCATACGAATCTTTATCTCGTAACTGGATCAAAGGACATATGGCTCCTTTCCTGAATGGGTTATCTTCTATGTTCATCCTTTAATGTGAGCATATGTAGATGCAGGTTGTGAGGTTAAAAAATATATGTACTATGTAGATGACGTCTCAATTTACAAACCCTCCATTCCCCTCTCACACCTATAATTATTTTATTGCAACCCCTCAAATTTCCAAAAGGAAAGGAAACAGTTATAAATTAGTCATTAATATTGTTCATAAATCGATAATTATCACACTCAATAATACGACAGAAAAAAAACCAAGTGATGAAGGGTTAATTCATTGTTATCAAAAGAAAAGAAAGGAAATGACGACATATCACTAATGTGTTTGACAAAATAATAATAAGATTCTTCTGTATGAAAAACAGTACAAAAACACCGACAAATGAATAATACACACTCATATCATATCGTGTTATTCCTCTTCACATCTCAAAACACCACAAAATTCAAATCAAAACAAAATTCTAATGAATAAAAGCTGAATGGATAAGTCCATTCAGTATAATATATGTATACATACATTTACAATGAAGGCTCGTGGGTTTGAATTAATGAATTCAAGTGGAAAAATTGGATTTTTTTTTTTTTTTTGGTCAATCCACATGCCAAACATTCTCTCGTTTTGTTTTTCTTCATAGTACTCTCAAGGATGAAAGCACATGACTAACAATAATAATACTAATAATATTAATATTAGACCCTAACAATAGGTACAAATATATTATTGTAATGAACGCATGATCTTCTAAATATAGGAGACATTACTTATTCTTAAATGAGAGTCGAAATGGAATTTTATACATAAAAGTGAGGAATGAATAATGAGAGCTCTGCACGGGTCCTTAAATTCACATAGATCATTGTCACAGCAGACTCTTTCATTCATTTGAATTCTCCATCCATGATTTCAATGTATGCATCTTGTATGTACGTTAGTAGAAACCATATTATTATTTAATTATATATATATATATATAGGACTGTGTTCGGAAAGGATAAATCATGAGATATATTTTGTGAGGAGAGTTCGAGTCAAACATCAATTAGGCGGTGCATCATTTGAAATGTATGTACAAGAATAATAAAATTGTACAATTACATAATATGTACATATACATATATGAATGTAATTGCTCCACATGGATAAACCACAATAGTGTTTAGTAATACAACCATTTGGTTGTAAATCCTTTTTTTTTCTTCTTGCTAAGGCGGGATTCAAATTGAGAGGGGGGGGGGAGAAGGAGGAATTATCTCATGAAGATCAAATGTCAGGATAAAGGTAGAGAGAGATAGAAATGAAAGAACAAACATGGTTCGAACCATCCATCCATTATTATTATTATTATTCTTATTCTAGAAACGCATAGATAAATATAACCAGAGATAGATAGATATACAATAATAAAAACAGGAAGATTACTACTTACTCCCTCCCTCTAAGAACAACAACATACGCGGTGGTGATATCTGACTAAAACTGCTCCAAGGGATAATAATAATAATAATAATAATGATAGTACAAGAATTACTTCTACTTACTAATCCAAGTCACGTGACTTTGTAATTCAATCTACCCGTAATGATTTACCCTCCCCCCCCCCCTTCTCCTCTTTTCAGCACATTGATGATGCGACGATCATGGATGGCGTCTGAAATCAATCTCTTTTGCTCTTTCCGTAGCATCACTTCTAAATAATAATTATTAGAGTCTTTTTTATTTATTTATTTGAATAATAATAATTCTGCTAAAAAATAATGGTGGGAGATCGGGTTGCAGTGACTGATAGAAATCGAGCCGGAAGCTTTATTCTTATTTCCTTAAATACATACAATATTTACTATAATAAAGATTGTTTCTACAAGGGAATAATAAGAAAGGGGGGGGGGGAGGGAGGTAGTGGTACGCTGAGGTTGATAAGGGATCTGCCTCAGTACTATTGTAGAATTGGGAGCTATGCATGGGATATTCCTTTTTCATTATATGTACACATATTCGGCTCTTGTTTACGTCAAGTTTTTTTTTTGTTTTGTTTTGTTTATGTGCAGGGAATAAAGGAACAAAAATTTACATCTAAATCGACCTCAAAAATATTTTCTATTCAATAACATTTCTTCGTATTCTTTCTCCCTTCTTTGAGGAACATAAAGGAATCCTTAGAGAAGGAGCTAATACGATATAATACCTAAGTATATAACGTAACACCTTAGTTATAGACTAAGTTTGGTCCAGAAACACATAGTGAATAAAGTTGGAGGGAGGAAGGGAGAGACTGACTCTGTAGAAAAAAGGTCTCCCGTCCATTTTTCGAGTTCAAGTACTCCCAACACTACTTTTCAATCTATTGAAAAGAAGAAAAATAAGACATAACACTGCAGGGAGGCTTCGGACATTTTTATAGACTTTAAGAAGAAGAAGAAGAAAAGTGAGTGGAGTGGGGGTTAACCTTACAAAAAAAAAAAACCTCCTCATTTTCACACCTTTAACGACTTCTTTTCGATTTAAAAGAAGATATTTTGAGCGCAATGACCGTTATGCTATTAGTAGAAGGCTTTTTTTTCTTTTTTTACGTAAGGAATATTTTGCTTATAGATTGGAGATGTGATGGAATTTGTAGAGTCTGTTTGTTGATCCTCATGTAAGGGTGCATCATAGCCAGGAGTACTGCCTATGTACACATAATATATATATATATATAGTAATACACACGTTTAAAGATTATTCAAACTACGATGATGATTAGGGGTGGAGGAGATGTGTATGTATGTATATATAATTTAGGAGCTTTATCATCATCATCATCATCATTTTGGATGTTGTTGTTCTTCATGTTACCGTAGTTTTTTTTAGTACATACATATAAGAAGAAGGGGGAAAGACGTATCTAATTGGGAGGAGGAAGTGTTAAATCTATCATAATAGTATGTACATTTATATGATATTGTTTAGACAGGAGGGAGTTCGATTCGTATGAGCTTGAATTAGAATAGGCATCTCAACCTGTATCTAATGATGTCATCCATGTTTATTATTACGTAGAAGGATGAGGTTCCGTGATCCTAAATGCTCTACTCTTCCCCCTTTCAAACATCATTGAAATATATATTATCAAAACGTGGATATGGACTTACTTGTAGACGATCCTCGCGGAGGTATGTAGTTACCTAACAATACTATAGTTTATGCATATTTTGATATTTTAAAGCTTAATGTCTTTAATTCATTAGTAGGTCAAATGAGAGAGCATTTTTGTATAAGGAATAAGACCTCTCCTATGTAGAAGGATTGTGACACCTTAAATGCCCTTGCTTCCAGCTATAAAACAACAACAAAAACAATTCCTTTTTTTCATGGAAAGTACCTAATGTGTCAAGTTCATTATCTCATCGTCTTCCAAACAACAACAACAACAATAATAATAAGAAGGAAAAAAAATCTCATTTAAAGTAATTAAAATTGTATGTTCGTTACGTTACATATTATACATATGTACGTGTTTCTCTTCCCCCAAGCTGCCTCCTCCTCCTCCTTCGCCTTCAGAGTGAGGCCGAACATATTCTTAATTAATATACTACCTATACATGGATAATATATTATTATAGTAAAATTATTTATGTCATAGTTACGTTATTATTTATACCCATCTACCTTCATTTTTACTTCTGACTAATTAACGATCACTTTTTATCTGTTTCTCTCTCTCTTAAAAGTATGTACCTACGGGTATAGTATGGATGTAACATAATACAACGAACCATACTCACAAAATACGAATATTATTTACATATTATCTATGTAGACATATCTGCACATGTTTAAAGAAGAGAGAAAGAGTTGATGGAAATAAAGAGAAATTCAATGTAGGGAAATAAATATAAAACTATATCTATTTATATAGGTATATAGCATGCACCACTCTAAGTTAATTAAGTTTCCCCCCCCCCATTTTTTTTCTCATTTATAAGCTAAATTTAAGCTGAAAAAAGTAATTAAATAACAGAGTATGTTTTAATTTAATTGCAGTTATTCATCATTCATCTTTCTTTAGTAGTTTTTGGGTCCCCTCCTCCGCCTACTTTTCCTCATCCATGTATGTATTATAATTATTAATAATATAGCACAAAGTACATATTCGAGTAAACATTTCTCATTATTGGTTATTTACTATCAAGATGTATGTACACACTAAATAACTTAATGTTATTGACTCATGATTTTTTTTTTTGTGTGTGGTTATACATATATGTATACGTATATATATAATAATAATAATAATAATAATATTACTATAATGGAACAACCCCTTGGAGAGAGGCGATTAAATTATATCTTTGAATTAAATCTCACGCTTATATTTTATTTTAGATAATCCTCTCTATTCTGTTGTATCTATGTTTATAATAGTATGTAGAAGAAGTGCTGTAGAAGAAGACGTTGCCCCTCAAGCCATTTCAAATTAAAAATCTCCGCTTCTTCTCTTTTTTTTCTTCCTTGATAGAAATACATATGATTAAGTTATTAGAATTGTTGGTGTTTTTTTTTTTTTTTTACCTTTCAATAATATCTACATTTTATTTCTTTAATAATTCTAGAAAGGTAATTATTTTTGGGTTGGATTCAGGCTTTTAAAGGAGTTCAACATATTTTTCCAAAGTCATTGCTAATGGGTCCAAAAGTCTCTGATTGATTACTTGCAAGGACGTTCCCAGTCTTCATAATTCTTAATTCAAAAATGAGTGGATAAATTGGAATATAGGTACAGGAGTGCAGGTTCCCTCCACGGGATCGTTTGTCATTTCGATAAATTTTATTGTTTTTATAATATGTAGGTAATAATTAAATGGCGGATTTTAATAATAAAAGGATCTCAAAATGTGAAATTGTGCATAGCATAAGAAAACCCGGACTCATCGAATCTGGACCCAACTAGGGTTATTTGGTAATTTATAACTTCTTTGAAACAGCATTCCTTAGATTTAGTTTTTAGAGATGTGAAAGATGAATTCTTTTCAGAGGTACAACGTCTATTTTGTCAGAATATTAATATATCTTAAAATATATATACTAGTTCATATATCTCGATCTTTTCCAGAATCTATATTCCAGAATGTGTCTCCCTTGCCTACTCTTCCATTTGAACTAAAAGAAGATGTTCTGTTTCTATTTCATATATGTATGTATGTAATTAGACGCATACTTATATGGATATAAATATATGTCTATATTTGATTCAGTCAATGCATTTTCGCACAAAAAAAAACAAAATAAAACAACAAAACAAACCATATACGCTTTGTAAATTCTTAGCAAGTGATTTCACAAAACCTGATTGGTGCCTGCTATTTTTTTATTATTAATACAAACCTGATATGTTCATACCTACATACATAGTACAACATATTCAGCGACTATTGAAATCATATAAGTTATATTTTTGTGCAAATGCATTCCTAGGTCTTTACCCCGTGTACCCACATATGTATGTACCTATATATATTACTTGAGAAGGCTCCTACATACAATCATATGTACATGTTCATGACTCACCTCTTTTTATCTACATATACCTATAGGTTGTTGTTGTTGTTGGTACACAATATCTAGAATGAACATACATACATTCAAATTGATTGGTATATTTTGTGTATGTTGTAATGGAAAAAGGAGAGAGAAAAACCGGTTGGACTCTCTATAAGTATATAAGTATATATTCGTAGTAACCATAATTTATGTGGAAAAAAGGTACAAAAAAAAAGAAGGGAATTCAATTTTTTTGTGTGTTCATATACAAAGTCAGTAATAAAAATGTCAATGTTATTATTATAGCTATATATATATACATTTTTTTTTCTTTCTTTGAAAATTAGTTAATAAAATACCTGTATCATTATTATTATTATTATTATTGTTATTTTATTATTCGTATACATATTTTTATTAAATATGCCCCAAGTTTATGTATTTATAATAATAAAAGAGAGAGAGAGAGGAAAGGGCCTTTGTTAAACTTTTGCATCAATGATTATATTAGACACAGTATAGGTATGTAATAATATGTATGTACATACTCCTCATCTTATTTATTAAAAATGAAAGAAAAGAAAAGAAAAAAACCTTAAGAGAATCTGAGTATTCGTTGGTTTTCCGATAATGAAGTCGTGTATTATCTGTATTGAAAATCTATCTATCTGCCTATGTAGTATCTAGTCAAAAAAAAAGTATGTATGTATGTATATCCATGTAGAATCGTGAGACTCCTCCTATTTTTCGATAGATTAAAGTTATATCTATATATATACATTATTTTTTTTATTGAAAAATTATTGGCTTGAAGCACTCATAGGTACTTTTTTTTTTCTTCTTCTTCTTCTTTCTTTCTTTTAGACGGGCGAGCTTCTCTAACGTACATAGATATAATAATATATCTTTCTGGTGTCTACACAGAATACATATAATAATAAATGAACTTAAAATTATATATATATATATATATTATAGATAGATATACTTCCAAAATTAATTATGTTTTCACTTTATGTAATTACTACAGCGCGCCCTTGTATGCTGTACCGTGAGTAACTAATGATAGATTATACGTTAGATTATTATTATTATTATTATTACATGGGTACCTACATAGTAATCATCACACGGTATAAGATATTTTTTTATATACATATATTATATGTATGTATGTATGTATTCTGGTTGTGTGCTCTCTTAGAATACTGTGTTGTATTTTCCTTGAGAGAGAGAGAGAGAGAGATGGGAAATAATTAGTCTGTCAAGGTGTGAAAATTGATGGTAACCTCTCTTTTTCTTCTTTGGTTGATTATTATTATTATTATTGTTATTATTATTCATTACCTACATATATGTAAAAACACCTAGATGTACATTTCCTACCGCCTCTCCAAGAGAAACAAGCAGTCCATGTGATTCTAATTAATTCATATCAAAATACTAATAACAAATCAACTCATGTTGAATGATGGAAGAAGCAGACAAACTGATTTTGATTCCTTTATTTTTCTTCTTCTTTTTCTTCCAGGACTCCCTCCCATTGACTCTAACGAGGTTCTCAGCGGTGCTCTTCACACTTACTTTTTAGTACGGCATCCAGCATGGGCGATTACATCTCTATTATTGTTATATCCGAACGCAAAACAATTTAAAGTATTTTATGCTTCTCCAATGTTGTATGTATGTATGTATGTATATAACAACCATCATCGACGAAGAGAGAAAATAAAACTGTAGAGTCATGCTTGCTAAGGAAAAGGACGACGACGAAGACGCCATTTAACAATGTGACTCAAGTATATTTCTCTTGAAAAAGGAGATGTATATATAAAGATATATATAATTAACTTACTAGATATCAAAGTTAATTAGAAATAGCATATATATATATATATATTTCAATATCTGCCTCTATATTATTATTATTAATAAAAATAATCTGTTCCGCCTCTGGAAAAAGAAGAAGAAGGCAAAAGAGAGAGAGGTGAAGAAATGGATAGGAAGAACCTGATATTTTCTAATTATTATTATTTTTTCTTGAGTTGTATAAATATTTTGACGAAAACGTAAATCAATTATTATTTTTCATCTTTCAAAGTATCTGCCCATGTTATACAACATGAAATGAAAAATACATTTATTTCATTTCTTTGTTGCATCAAAGAATAATAATAATAATAATAAGTTGATAAATGAATCACTCCATGTTCGTACTTACATAGATAGCAGAAGATAATGGGTGTATATATATACATATGGTACGTATATATAACGTAATATATTTATATATATATAACCAGGTAATAATATCAAAATCCAATTCAAATTATGTTGTTATTAAATACATACATATTTTCCATTCCACTCAATCATCATCTTCTTCACCATGATTTTTTTTTCCGGTAATGTTCAAACTAAAGCGTTTTATTGTTATTATTATCTTTGCTGCATATATGTATATATCTAGTATAGTATGAAGAAATGGGGCGTGAAGAGACTTATTCATAATAATTTTGGGGGAAATATTCTGACATGTAAAATAAGGTGAAAATATATGGCTCTATGTTCATATGTTAGCGCTCTGCACTTAATGATATATATGATATGATTAAGCATATTATAATATCCTTCTATTTTTGTTTTTGTTTTTCTAAATTGAGTCTTTATTTCTTTTTCTTTCAAGGAAATGAATGGTTTATATATATACATATATGTTAAAGAAGTAGACGGAGAAGAGGAAAGGGTTATACTGATTCTCATCACACAATAACAATGGAGAATAATGATGTGGTGACAAAAAGAAAGAAACAAAGAAAAAAAGACATTTGTAAAGTGAAACAACGACCATTTTCTCCTCTTCCTCTTGATGAAGGATTTAGATACTTTACTTACTTACTTACGTACGTAGTTACTAGCCATGAGGGATGGTGGATATATGAGCCATACATACATATATCCATGATAAACTTACCCATCCCCTTTGGATTTACTTCTTATAATAGGGAGCTACAGAACCATGGCGAGAGGAGGAAATACAAATCATCACAAAGTTAGACACCTATTTAGAAATAGGTTGCAATTCCCTTCTACCAGACAGTCATGGTTTTCAGAAAGCCATATAATGCAAATATTTAATTTATTTGTAGATGTGCAAATTGTCTTGGAGCAATTTATGTATAGAGTGTAATGTGTGTGTGTGTGTTCTAGACACTCTTTCTTGAGGCCAAGACTTGAAGGGATAAAGACCATGACGAGATTCTAACTAGACCAACATTTCTAAGAGGTCAAAAGTATTAAAATATTATTTTATGGAACAAATTAATCTATTTTTGTACATATATGAAAATTTTCATCTATCTTTCATGGTCTTGAAAATGAGATCGAACCTTCAAAATTTAGTTCCGAAATCAAGACCCATTACGGATCCTGTGGTCAGGACTACATACATTATCTGAGATCTAGGAAATACCAAGACTTTTAGGGATTGAGAAAAATAGAAATTTTTGTCAATTTTTGGTCATTGAACTACTTACATCACTAACCTTTAGCAACCCTTTTCAATCCTTATCTGCAAGGACTCTTTCTATAAAATGAATGGGATCAACTCCTGTAAAACTGTTATGAATCTTCATAATATTATGTCGGAATAGATTCCCATGTATGTACATCTTAGTCATTTATTCTTTCAAAACATTAGTGCAAGTATTTTTTTTAAACAAAATATCAATGCAAATGATGTAGTGGGATAATTAGGATTTGGCAAGATGAACGAATTTATGAAAAAATATGCATATAATAGAGTTGCACAGATCCAGAGTCCAATTCCCACCAAATGGAAATGAAATGAAATGGATAGGAATAGTAATGAGACTGGCACACATATGTACATAAACTAATAATAATTTTAAAAAGATCTAAATTGAATATCATGTACCTACATATGTACATATGTTTGTGTATTCTTTAACCAAAGGCTTGCCAACGCCATTGCCTACTTACAATGGTGGGTATAAAGAGATGAGATATTACCTATACTTTAATATGTACATCGAATATTCAAGGATTTTCTTCATATAATGTACATATATACATATAAAATATACATATTTACATAATATAATGGATTCACTCTTCAATAATCAGGATTCAAGGATTCATTCTAAACTTATGTTAGTGTCTTAGTACGTATAAACGTACATACATATATATGTTGTAATACAACATACAATATGCATTTAAATATCCAGGAATATTTTAATAATGTTTTATTAAAAGGTCCTTTGTATGAGTGTGTACATACTATCTATAAGGCCTCTGAAAGTGGATAGTGATGATAATTATTTATGTATGTATGTACGTACAACAATGATTCATCATTCTACATTCCTCAAATTTTACATCATAAATATTTTATGATAATAAATTAATCAGTATTGTTTATCTCTATGATTGTATGCACATACTTTTTGTGTTTTGTTTTGAAGAGTGTTTTAAGGAGTGTGTGTGCGTGTAAATAGTTGGTCTGCATGGCTGAATGCTTTTACATACATTCCTCAATTGTTCATAGGTATATACTGCACATGCACAATTAATTAATTAATTAATTAATATGTAGAACCGTGTATGCGGCACCATTAAAATTCTAATGATTAATAATAATAATAATAATATTACATCCATTAATTGATTCATCTTCTTTGAGGTTTTTTTCTTTTAATCATTTTTCTTTCTATTATTTTTTATTACCATAATTAAAGTGGTCTGAAGCAGTTGCTCTCAATCCGCCTTGCACTGAAATCTAAATTTCTATTTGCTCGAGATATATTATTTTGAATGTACTTAAGTTTATTTATTGAGTATGATTTTAAACAGTAAATGCTTACAAAAAGAATAAAATATATAAATAATGATTGCGTTGCTCGATTTTGGGACCTCTTCAAACGCTCTGCTCTTCCATATTTGATAGTTGAGAAGAACTGCTCTATCTTCATATGTAGAACAAAATGCAGATATATTCATGATATTTCCTTCATTTGTTGACCCATGAATTAATTATTAAAATTCAAAATTGAACTTTAATTACAATGAGATAATTGATATTTTATTAAGGAACAGAATCACTGACACGGAGCAGAAAGTCTTTAAAGGAGATCAAAAAAGATTGTTTTTAATGTTTTGTTTGGGTCTGAGGAGATCCTAAAGGATTGTCGTGGCGGAGTCCAAACAAAGTAAGGAACTATTATGCCTAGTTAAAGGTTGATCGTTGTATAACTAAAAGGAAAATATGTGTAGTTGTAAAACTATCCAAATGGATTGTTTATAAGATCTTGAGAGACGATCTATGTTTTTAATAGAATTATTTAATTAAGTTTTGTTTTTTTGAGAAATAGAAATGAAATGTCAGTTTATATAATTTTATATATTAGATTTTTTTTTTTTTTCATTTTGTGTGTTTTGACACAATTTTTAGTATTATATTACATATTTTATGTATTATATGTAACAACCATTTTCTTGTCCGCTTTTCTTCTTTTTCTTCTTCTTCTTCTTCTTCAACATAAATAGAAAGATAGACAGAAGGATGATGATTTGGTTGAATTTTGTGGAACATCAGAAAAATAATAACGAAAACAAGAGCATTGATATCCCTTGAGGAAGAAATATATACATACATACACATGTATGAATGATATAAGGAAAAGATATGTGTCATAATCTTAAAGATATCCATATAAAGTGAATGTCATAAGAGAGAAGAATAAAAAGAAGAGGAGGAAGGAGCTATAATAGAGAGTACATACATATTATGTATGTACATATAATAATACAATGTCCCTTTTTCCACTGCTACTCCTTGTGGTCCATCAATCTTGAAGAAGCTAGTGAAACAGGGAAGACTTACCATATATATATATGTACAAACTATGGTCAATTAGAAAGAGACCATTGATTAATACTATTTTATTATACAAACTTATTGGATGTACATTGGATGTAGAGTAGTGTATTAAGGTTGAAGAACCTTAACATTTCATAAGAAGAAGAAGAAGAAGAAGAGGAGGAGGAATTACCGCATTGCAGCATATTTTATATACATTTATCATAGGAAATCGTGTCCCTATAGATTTTCTCTAAGGAATGAGTTATATTTCAATAGAGCATGTTTAAACTATATAATATGATCTAATATGTTACGACTGTACATAATACATAGGATTATTAATGATATATGTACTATAATAATCCATGTGTACATATTATTTTGATAGGCCTTTCTCAAAGCGGAGTGATTTGAATATGAAGAATGAACGTGTATAATTTGATCTATATACTTATAAGTATTATATAACTCCATGTAAGTACTTATTTCTGCAATAAAGTTACATGGAAATCCATTGAAAGAAAGAAATGCCTCATTTCTACCCTTTCAAATAAGCAAAATTATTTGGGATGCAAAATCAATATCGAGTAGGTAAGTCATCAATGCCATCGACTATACAACATGTATGTATGTATGCAGTATGGTGTCCTTTGAAGTAGTTGCACTAAGGAGTAGATTTCCTTACATTATATGTATTGTATCCCGCAACCTTTCCTCCCTTGAGAGAGAGAGAGAGAAGAAAAAAGGGTCCATAACATTTAATTTGTAAGTGTAGCCCAATTTTTACCAATAATAGAATTATTCTTCATTTAATAGTGGGTAACTCTTCAATACATAGCTTACTCGATCTCAGAGCACTACTAATAAGGAAAGACTAAAAATCAAGAGCTGAGAGCAAAATACAGGGAATTTGTTGTTGTTGTTAGTAGTAGAATAACGTTGTTTAAGGGGTAAATTTACATACATATATTAATGGCCATGTGAAAGGACACTCTTCATGGCGTTGTCAAGGTCTGATTGCTCATATATTTTTAGAAATTAGATACATTTCTGATTTAAAACAAACGCGACAACGGAACTAAATTACACCAGTACAGCACTATAGTTACGTATACAAATTTCTTACTTATTTCGGTCCTTATTTCGGTCTGTTATCCAGTTTCTTTCAATCACAGATATATCTATATAGATTATAAAAGATATAATAAATTAGACCTTGATGAACGTCGTGTATAGTGCCTTTTCTCATGACTATAGCATTAATTATAATTCAACTATGTAAATCTCAATTAATTATATTAGTAGGCTCTTTATTTGGATTTTGTTTTTGTGACCTTCAATAGCAATTCTAAGGAAGCTGATACTCTTTTGCACTCACTACATTTCCATATAACAATGACTAAGTTTAAGATTTTCACAGATAATTAAGACTCTGGTGCATTAATTAGGATTAATAAAATTACTTTTTACTTAATTTGAAATTGTGGATAACCCTGCTTTTTGACTTTGTAATTGCAGGCAAATTATTTTTAAAGAAATAGGTATTTAAATAAACTATGATATGTTAGTCCTTAGAGTCAATGGTACGAAGGAATGTACTAGAAACTTTGAAACTGACACAACACTATTTATACCTATACCTTTGTCTGCCTGTTTTCTTTAATTGAGGAGAGTTTTTTTTTTTTTTTTTTTTTTTTGCAGGTTATCAATATCATAAAAGGACAGCAGGGATCTGGGATCAAGGGGTGTAGTTTGAAGGTGAAATATCAGGTATATTGTATATTATAGTTTTTAAGATTTGCATATTCCAACTATGTACAGAAACCAATAAAATAAAATATATTTTATACTTTCTCTCTTTATCCTTTAGTTCTTCATCAATCTAACACAACAAAGGTTCCAAAGAACATCATTATCCCTGTACGAATACCACTGCAAAATCAAGCGGAACATCTGTTTTCGTGTCTGACTCACATTACCATGCACACACACACTAATAATAAAGAGATTCCTTTAAATATAGATTTTCGAGCATACATAAAAACTTGGAGAGAAGGATGAGGAGGAGGACGAAGGAAAGGGCTTCTCATCTCAAATTGAGCAAAAAAATAAAAAAAATAAATAAACAGCTGCAAAATACTCAATCTCTCTAATGAAGTTGTGAATTCTTCTCTTGTACATACATACTCGGTCTGAAACCGATTTTTCCCCAGTTTGGTCTAAATGACTTTTTATCCATCTATTTTGGCCAAAACCCCGGTATCCGACCTTAGAACGAAATTTTAACGTTTTCAAACCAACTTTCTTGGTTTATATAGTTGAGAAAAACCATTCAAAACAACTTAGTATTGACCCATATGTTTATGTTGTATATACAGTGAGGAAAATTTCAATAATATGTACCGAATATTGATTTCGGTCTCACATTGGACATATTCAACTTATCAAAATATTGCTCAGTCATGCGAGTTATACATATCCTTTGCATTTTGTATGACATCATCGTACCAATTAAACACAATTTGGAAGTATACATGACACCATCAAAATTCATTAAAAAAAATCGGTCAAACAAAAGTTTTAACGGTCTTGGACCGGTCCTCCAAGATTTCCAAACCGAAACCCCTCACTAATAAACATATCGTGTACATACTTTATGCTTGAACTAGTGTTGATAAATTATCCGAAGTGGATTTTTTAACTTTTTTTTTTTGTTCGGGTAGATCCCAAATGATTTTTATTAGATCAATATTTTGGTCGAGACTCTTGACAGAAAATTACAAAAATGACTGTAAATAAGGGGAAAAATAGAGTTTAAATTAAAAACCATATTAGGAGCATTCCAAACTTTTTTCAAACATCAGTCATAGTCTTGTATGTTAATAACTGTAGATTCTCAAATCTGGGCAAATATAGGAGAAATATTTTCAAATATAAGCATATTTTACATAATTATAAATAAATTTTAAAAATAACCAGAAATTTAAAACTCTGGCAGCATTTACACCCATAGTAAAATACAAACATTCAATGCAAGCTTCTAAAAGAGGATGAATTTGAAGTTTTTACCCAATGGGAAGAAAAAAAAAAAGGACTGAGACTCATTTAAAAGTCATATGACAGCATTACAGCCATGTTTATTTTATTTCAAAGCACACTTCCCGTCAGCAACAGTTGATAATAAAACAGAGTTTCAGAAAGTGTAATTTTTTCCTCATCCTGACTTTTCTTAAATAGAAAAGGTTCCTCAAAATGGTGGCTGATTCCCCCCTTGAATAAAGTAAATTATCATTCATATCAATTAACAAGTTATTTGTATATATTTCAACAAGCTGTCTCATGAAATGGCTATTTAAAGGATTAATTACCTAGGGGCATAGGCGTATGGAAAGAAAAAATGACTGGTCAAAATTTGCCCAAATATGTAAGAGATAATTTAGGTTTATCGATGTTCTTTAAAATTACTTTAAAAGTTCCTCAATTTCGATAAGTTTGGAAAAGTAACGAAAGTTCCTCGCGATCCAGGATCTCAGGATCGAAGTTTTCTGAAACTCTGTAACAAAATCAGATCGAATTTCTCTATGGAATTGATTCTAAACATATTGGTTCATATTATCCTACCTCCCAATATTTCTTCCTATTGAATTCCGTTTTAGATGGGTTGCTAATCGACCAAAGTTGCTGGTTATCACACACATATATATATATAATGATAATATTCTTGTAATAAAAACACTAGTTAATAGGAACAGCGTTAGGATTTCTGTTAAGCTACATATAACATGTACAAAAATATATTTTGTAATTATTTTTCTATCTATTTAACATCGTACATATGTAGGTAGGTATATGGTGTGTAAATATTTTGCATGAAAAGATCAAAAAGGTTCATTCATATGTATATATATATATATTACATCCATACAAAAAAAAACATATTTCCTTCAAAGTCTCTTTTCCTTTTCAGCTTTTTCTTTGATAGGTGTACTTAAATAATACTACTAAATATAAAACACGTTTGAGAAAGAAGATTGTATGTATGTATGTATGTCTACTCGGATGTTTCACGGATGAAAATATAATTGCTATAAAATCACACAAATAATAACGACTTTAAATAGCCAAATCTCTCACCAAGATCCTTCATACATGAACCGTAGAAGTATCCAGCTACCATTGTGGTATAGGGGGAGGAGGGGGGGGGGGGGAGAGAGCAGGTAATTCCAGTTTCCGTTTTCGTGTTTTCAAATGCGTAAACAAACAATAAATTAAGTTCATCTTGTAGCAGATATGTACCTACAAGCGTATTCATAGCAAATTTAATGCACACTTGCAAATTAATAGTAGCACTGATCCACAGTTCAAAATACTTTGAGATCAAAGGACTCTGAACTTTGTGAGGTTTGAGTCCCGACCTTGAAGAACTCATATCTTTTAGAGAAAGATCATAATTTTTTTAAAGACTATTTTGTAGTGGCGGTGAGATTAAGACTATCTACTTTAAAGACACCCCAAAATATGATCGAACCTCCTTCCTCCCAATAATTCTTCCTATTGATTTTTTACTGACGTAATGTAAGCAGTTTTAGATAGGTTGCGAATCGACCAAAATCACTGATTATCATAGATATTTTATTTCACTAAAAAATTATGTCCAACAATTGAAAATGAAAAAAAAGAAGTCAATATTCTTTCTCTCCATAATATGAGATTTAAAGTATTTCATTACAATTCTATTGAAAGTATAAACGTGACCAGAGAGATACCTTTTGAAAGTATTAATTAATATTTTTGACTTTGATAAGGTCTGTGACATAATTTTTTACTGTCATTTATTGTCAAAATACTGAAAATTTGTATAAAATCACCGGCAAACGGTAAAATATAACTGACTCCACAATTGAGTCATTCCCAGGATAATAATTTTAGAATGTAACTTCACAATTCTTGGCAAATGAGTTCGTTTGCTTTGCTATGGTGATGGAGTAAAATTATTGAGTGGTCGAAGTGACTTATATTTGACGTTTTGTGTGGTTATTTGTACATGGATCTCTAATGTTAATTTGGGAGGAAAAAAAATGGTCAACTAAAGACTTATCAGTTTTATATCCCCCAAATTATCGAGATCAGTGGAGCTCTAATATATATATATATATATATATATATATAGTACACCAATAAGGTGTAAACATTGTTTAGTTATTTCTTGCACCATCTTGCAATGGCTATGAATGTTTTTGTTAATTGCCTTTTCCCTTATTGACAATTACATAGTATATGACGTTATGAGTATATTTTTTTTTTTTACATACTTGTCTATTTACTGAGTCTTGGTATGAATGCTCCGATAATTTACTCATGCTCGATTGGAAAATAAGTCAATAATATCAAAAAACTTTGGCCATTTTTCGAAGTAAGAACTCAAACTCTAATAAGTCCATGAATATTCAATCTTGTGCCAACTAACTTTTTGTTGTTCATCAGTCTAATAATGAATTGAATATTGTTTTTTGAATTGATATTTTCCAAATTGGAGAAAAGTCTGATTTAAAAAGTTTAAATTGAATCCCTTTTTGAAATACCATTACGTTTGAGTTAATGATATATATATATATATTCAAGTCCCTGATTATATTTGATTCATCCAGGATCATGTCTTTGTTTTGAAATAGCACATCCTCATAAATTATACCTTAAAAAGATTATTACACTAATCATCCACAGAATTAAAGGCATTTTAATAAAGTTGATATGAATCTAAAAACTTATTATGTTGTATAACATGGTTATAAAATTGAGATCATCTTTAGGAGACACACACACACACACACACGTAGATATCTATTTTGCCATTAAATCAAATTGTTTATATATAACATATCCGTTTGTAATCATCTATGATCATAGTACATATAAACTATGTACATTATCACTAATAGTTGTACAGGAACATATGTATAATAACTTTGTCATTCAAACAAAGAATTATTGGATAATAATAATAATAATTAAATGTAGGCACATCAATTGTATGTACATTATATGTACAACTTTTTGGGTTTTGTCATCAAACATATGTATGTACACAAATGTTTATACATATTAAGTACAAAGAATGGTATTTTTTTTTTCAGAATAAGGTTTTGGACACTCACTCTGAGTATTGTATATGTATATTATTACATTGTGAAATGATATGGTTTTTTTTCTTCTTTTCTTTCCTTGAAAGACTATTCGTTCTTTTTAAAGAAATTGTAAAACAATGGATGATATATATATATATATATATATATACTGGATTAATAGGTTTTAAGGCCTTGTAATGAAAGAGAAAAAGAAAGAAAGAAAGATAATAATAACAATAATAATAATAAGTAGAAAACAAAGTCACTTTGATGAATTACTTCTTCTTGCTACTAGTACGCTTAATAATACTCCTATTATAATTATTTAAAGAGATTATGATATAAAAAAAATTACATTTATATACATACATACATAACATATACGAAACCCGAATGAATATTATGTACATACATATATGTACATACACGGAGAGGAAGAGTCGCTGTTGGAATATGCGTGAAGAGCAGTCACGTAAGGTTGACTCTATAAAATACTTACAATACATACATATACAATGTACGTACATACAGACAGACCCTCACTAATTATTATATTATTTTAAATATAAATAAATAAGCAAAAAACTAATTAAGGGAGCTTCCTTAATTAAGAAATAACACGAAAGTACATATATGTATATCATGTAGTTTTTAGTCATGAATAAAGTCCTAGAAGGAGAACAAAGTGATTTTCACTCCTCACTTTCTAAGCCAGCCATAGTTTCTTCCCTCGTCTTCGTCTTCGTCTTCCTTTACCGACTTACATATATATATATATATATATATATCTACAAATAAATGTACATGCCACTATAGGAGTTATTAATGCCCATCGATATTAATGATAATTTCTTTTACATATATATATATATATATATATATTATTTATTCCAAATGTGTAGTGTACAAATACAGAAAGGATGTTCATTTATCTATATATACACTATAACATCAACTACTCCTTTCGTTTCCTCTAGGACGACAAATCTTTTTTTTTTATTTTTCTTTATTTTAGAAAAGGGTAGATTTTTTTTATCTGTCCCAAGAGGCCTCCTCCGGGGTGACCAAAAGTTCCCTTTCATTTTTTTTTAATGGCAAATTTATGACCTCTGATTAAATGGTATATATATATATATATATATATATTATATTTTTGTATTACAAATGTACATCTGCACCAGGATGTTTGATAAAGACGAACTCTACTAATACATACATATTTATATACATATACATATATATATTATGTAGATAGAAGGAACATATTTAAATACATATGTATGTAAAATCCAAGAATATTTCTACTTGAAGTCAAGAGAGTTTAATTCGAGCATAATACCTGCTATATATATGAATTATGTAATAATTCATATATATTATCAGAAGAACAAAACTGTTAAATGAATATGAAGAAATTACATTTAATTATGTTCATTTTATTACAAGAAAACATTGAAATATTATTATTATTATCATTATTATGAAGAAAATTGAGATCGAATATTATATGTATAAAAAATATATAATATATGTATTTATAGGTATAAAAACAGCAAACTTAATAATAAGTAAGAGTCCATAATTCATTTTGAATCCCTTACGCTACATACTCATTTGATGCACACACCATACTGCAGATTTTGGCTTTAAACATGAGAATAAATTCATTTCTTTGCTCTTATTTATTATTGAGATATTTTTATAATTAGCAGTTCTTATATTTATAATTATTATTATATTTATTGGTGTTCAAAATAGATGTACCATCGAAATGTATATCCATGGGGCACTCCATTTTGAGGGTGTCTGGGTCATAGCATACAGTTATTTACTTAGGAAATGGTGTTTTTGAAGACACAATTTGCGAATTTTGTTTTTTTTGTAAAACCTAAAATCCTTTCTTTTTTAAGAGATGAAATGTCTCAATTTACACACTACCCCCCCCCCCCCTCAACTGTACGAGTCAAAGCCATGATAACATCCCTAATAATATATAATTAGTTGTCAAATTTGTTAAATTATTATTATTATTATAATTAATAAAACGTCAAAAAGCCTACCTTCGTACCTAGAAGACGAGCCAGCCATCTATGTACTACATACATATGTATCAGCTAGGTAAATGATTTGCACTCAAATTAAACCAGTTTAATGGTAGATAATATACATATACTAACACTAATAAAAATATTTCAACTATCATTAATACATTTTTTTCTTCTCCTCACGTAGCGTCGATTTCTTACGTCAAAATAAATCCATTATACGAATGATTTAATATACATACATATATACTTTGTATGTTATTCTCATATTTATTATTATTTTTGGCCTCTTTATTATAATAAATAATCATGGCTTCATAATCTTCTTTGTACCCATTATTGTATGTACATATTTACATTCCAACGCGATGTGCTTTGAAATTTATGCAGACTTGTTAGTATTATATGTTATGTATTATTATTACTGTTATTATTATTGACTTTAGAGCTTAAATGTCAAAGCAAGACCTTATCAAATTGAAAATCTTTATAGGTTTTATGACACTGAAGCCATAGCTTCAATTATACATAAATACCATATATATATATATATAACCATAACTATATACATATAAACCTTTTTTCTCCTCTTGTGATTCATGAAATTCCTTACATCATGGAAAGTAGTACATACAACATATGTATCCATATTTTAAGAAATGGATTAAAAATCCCAGTTAACTTCTTCTTCTTCTTCTTCTTCTTTATTATTAGTATCATTTAATCACATGAACAGACATGATTTTATTTTAATAAATTATCCCATGAACGATTATTTCCCTTTAGGACTTTACATGCATAAAGTTAATGACTCTCCTCTACTTTTAGCCACTTTAATGGCCGTCCCCCATAATTATATAAGTTCCTCCACACTCCTGATTAATAAAATATTGCTTGATCATACACTCACTCAGTTGTTCCCTTGTAGGTCAAGAGCCCTAATTGGTTAAAGGCTTAATTATATAACCTATTTGACTCTAAGATTTATACTTTAAATTAGCTGTTGTGATAATGGAATTTATAGTCCTAGTCTCTCTCTCTCTCTCTCTCTCTCTCTCTCTACCCATAATATGAAATGGTTTTTTTTTTTTGTTATTTTTATCATTCTTATTATTAAATTATGAGAATGGAATGTCATAGGAACGATGAAGTTCTCTTTTTTAAATTAACTCAAGGTGTACCTACATATATATATGTTGCGTCCAGGATCCCATTCCTTGCTAACTATTTTTATTGTTATTTTATGTGAGAAGAGAATCCATTTTGAGACATTTGTGTCTGAAGTCCCATCATGTAGATACTTACATTACTTTGGGCATTCATGATCAAGTGATAAAGGGTCTTCTCTTAATCTCAATCCCTCAAAGCCTTGCCTTGTGAGTGATCAAGATCACTCTACCCAAGACTAAGAAGATCCCTCAAACCCTAGTTCTTGAACTGTCCAAGACTGTCAGCATGAGGATGACCCAGGATACATTGTTATTATTATTATTTTATTTTAAAGGAGAAATCACTTTTTTGAACTTTCCTCCTAAGAGAGACATTCAAAGGGAGAAATTGAAGGAAGGGAAAGAGAAATACAATGAAACTAATTATTTGGCACAGCTCAGGAGTGAGTAAGTATGCTATGTATACATACAACTATTCATTGGCATAGCTTCTGTGTTGTAGCTGTATGTATGTATGTAGTATAACGACCCTATGTAGTAGTACATAGAAGGAGAAGAAAGAAGGTTTGGGATAATTATCATTCTAAAAACAAATTATCTCAATGAGTCCTCTGAGAGATCAAAACTCGACTTCATTTTTGACTCCCCGTTCCTCTTGTACTAGTCTCCTTATTAAAAGAAACCTATTTTATTGGATTTCCATGTCATTTTACGGTTAGATTCATTTGTATGAAGAAGGTATGTATTTATTACACAAATGAGTACATATATTTATTTCTATCTACTCATCAAGAGAGAACAGAATAAATGGTGCTTCTTGAATTAGGAATGAAGCAAATAGGGCTCATTCTACCATCTTTCATAATATATATATATATATATATATATATATGTAGTTGTTAAAAAGTTGTATTTACTTATTAAATTGTCCCCTTTGGCAAATGCCTAATATTTAACAAATTCTTTTTGATTCAATTCTGGCAAATAAGGTCCTCTCACGCAACTACCCCTTTTTTGCCACAAAGGAAGGATTGACTGACTATTATTATTATATTGTAATTATATGTAGGCTCCATATTTACGTTTAAATACATATATGTATACATACATACATACATATATTTAAAATTAGTGAAAAGGCCACTTCAAGAATAATATCTCTTTTATGCTGGTACGTACATACTATGAGAATAGAGTCATTATTTATATTTTGATTAATGATTCAATGTTGTTGTTTTTCTTCCATTTTTTAATCAACTTTTATATATTTTTTCTCTTTTTCTTTCTTTCTCTCTTTCTCAACCAACCATTCAGTCTTTAGTTAGGTACTACCATGGTAGACCATAAAAGCTTGTCGGCTGTATTGGCTATGTACTTATACTCGTATTTGAGTCTATATAATAATATGTAGATCATCATTTTTTGATTGATTTTTTAAAAAAAATAAGAACAGCCGATTTTCCAGATTTTTAAAATTTATTTTTGTTAATTAATTCTTATTATATTTATAGAGCAGATGTCATCTTCTTTGGATCATATGGGTTGGAGGCATGAGCAATGAAGTTTTATACTAATAAAGACCCTTGCTTCATCATATCTTTTCATTTTCTAATCCATAAAAAAGTAGGAAAGGCTCAAAATATTCATTTGATGGAATTTAGACAATGCTTCCCAACTGTGAAGTTATTCGTCAATTATTCAATTATTGTTTTACTCTTGAACAAGGGCTTATTCAAGATCAACATATTAATGTTCAGAACACAAATATGGGTCAGTAGAAGTAGAAAAAAAGTAAAAAGCCCTTATGTTGAATGGGTAATGCCGTGTTCCCTATATCACAACAGTGTATATATTTTTTCATTCTTAATGTCATTCGATTCAAGAGTCCATTCTGCTAAATAAACTACACTTACCAACCATTCAATATGTTCGACATTCAGAACCAATACGTCATATGAAAAAACGCGCTCCCTGGATAGATATATTTTCCTTCACTTCATGAGATGTTTTTGTCAATTGGGGTGGATCCAAACTGTCTAGAAGTGAAGGATTCAGTCAGAAAACAATCAAGTAAACGTGGATTTGACCACACAGTGGGTCAATTAAAAAAAATAAAAAGTTCCTCTTGGATTGCTCTCCCCCCCCCCCTCCCTTAAGAAAGGAAATCTATTTATAAAGGTGTGATAACTACTAATTGAGCCGTTGTTTACAAGTTCTCAAAAGATTTTTATGAAAGAAAGAACAAACGAAGGGAAAAAAACTATTAAACCTATAATTGAGAGATCGGTCCGTTCGAATTGAGTGTTTTATTTTTGTTATTGTTTTTCTTTCATGTTCATGTATATATATACGATATATATATATACGATATATAATTACTAGACAAAACGACGTCGACATCTGGATCTGGAAATTCAATGAATCTAAAAATGATATTTTAATTTTTCTTTCTTTCATTTTAAATTTAATGCTTCAACAAATTTTATTATATATTATTTTTTTTCAGAGGGAGAATAGAATAATAGAGATTATTATTTTCTATGTATTAGTTTAATACACATATAGCATGGATATGAATGAAGACGCCAAGGAAGAGGGCGCTTCAAGCGTACATACCTATTTAGGTATATATATATATATATACGTATACCTAAATAATTAGTCTGTCAAGGTGTGAAAATTGATGACCAAAAAAAAAAAATAGTGAGAGAAAAAAACAACAACGACGACGCTACTCACAACAAATCGATTAGAAGAACCATGCTTTTCGCCCTCACTCACTCACTCACTCACTCTCACTCCCTTATCTCTCTTTTCAAATCATTGTAATTATTTCAATTTCTAGAATTGTATTTTTCTATTTCTTTCTTTCTTTCTTCTTTCCTGTTACTTTTTGTTCTGCAAGGCACTAAAGTCCAAAGGTATTTTTATTTTTTGTGCGAGTCTAAAGGACTGCTACGTGCTCCATCCACAAAGATACAGCTACATAGAAATTAAGGTTCAGGGGTGTGAAACATAGAGCACCACTCGGGGAATAGATATATGTAATGTATGTAAAAAAAAGTTTTGTTCTACAGTAATGAACATTTGCCAACAAAGCTCAAAGTCTGTCAATGAGAAAACAAAGACAAAAAGATTTGATTTCAGCAACAATGAGTCTCTATTTTGTCAGCTGATACAGCTTTCAAAATAATTCGCTTGCACTGCTTCTTCATGCCTCCATTTCTATGGTCTAGCCGCATTGAAATGAGACAAACTTAAATAAATTTGAATCCCCTGGTCTAAATAGTTGGGGCTTACATGTAGCACATACAACTAGGGCCTTCCGATCGGTAATGAAACCTTGTCAAATAACTCAAAGAAAGTGAACATATTTTTGATCTATTGTGTTTGTTAACTAAGCAAAAATGCAATTTATAAAGTTATCATCCATTCGACCCATAAAATGATTCGTATAAAATATCGTGTATTTGAAAAGGTGTCTTTTACTTTGGGCATCAATTACAAAATGAATTTGACTTGATAAGTCAATAATAGCTATAAATAATTTATGAATTGAGTCCATTCGACTCAGCAAGATTGGGACGTAATGTGAGATATTAAGCTGTTCAGTTTAAATTGATTTTCCCCTATACTTTAAAGAGTACTTTATATCCAGTGAAAAAATTTGTTAAAAAGTGTCTCAAGTCCAGTTCAGTCCCGATCAAGTCTTAAACTTTGATTCCAACTCAAGTCTTACCTATTCTGATCAAGTCCTTAAAATTCAGACTCATGTCGAGTGTCTCACATCTTGAGTTCAAGTCCCCATCTCTAATGTCCAATAAATTTACACAATAGATTTCCATCTATATAATATATATTCTGCAATTTTGGTGATTCGTTTTTCTCTCTCTCTCTCTTCTTTTGTTCTTTTGTCTACGTATTTACCTTTAAGAAAAGGACCAAATGACCTCGTTCCTTCAAAAAATAAACATGACTCCTAATGATATCTTACACTGGATCCGAGGGACTCAACACCTTTGATTAAACAAAGAAGGGTTTTAAAATTAAAGGGTAGTTTCAACTCCCACCTGTAAAGGATGTTGTTGATAGAGATAATAAACTTTGATGCTATCTCATTTTTCATGAAGAAATAAAAAGAAGGATGTTTTTCCTTATTCTACCCTCTATTTATTTAGGTATATATATATATTTATATATATATAGTATAAAGGCATGTACCTCACTTCACACTATGTATAATGTATGTACAAGAGAACTCATGAATAGATACAATCCTGAGAGATAAGTCATTTAATTGCGCCTTTTTGCTAAATAATTTATGTCACAAACGGACAACATACATACATATTTTATGTTCTATATATGACTGCCTCCCTCCTTACCTCCTATTGTTGGAATTTAAATCTAAATATTTTCTTACTTTTTTTACTGTTTTCTTATTATTTTTTTTTAAAAAAGCCAAGAATTTATTGCTAAAAAGATTGAAATATATGGATATATAGTTATATAAACACATGCTATATATACATATATGTATATTTATTGGTTCCTTTTGTCATCTTCTATATAGAAACTCCTTCTTATGGCTTTTCTTGAAAGCAATATCTAAAATCTTGATATCTGACTATATAAGTATTACATAGCAACGTAGCTTTTTTGTTCTTTATTTTTTTGTATAAAGAAAATGAATCAAACTGTGAGGAAACGAATGAATTTTTATTATTTTTACAAGTTTGATTTTTAATTATTCCTTTTTTGGAATAATATCCACTCATCCTCATAGACTCTCCCAACCTTTCCCTTCGAAGGAAAACGATCTATCAACTATCCACCTGGATAGCTAATGTCTTTTCTCTTCTCAACTCTGGGACATTTCGTTATTTTATACATAATCTGGGAAAATAGTCAGATCAGTCAGTAAATAAGTGCATAAGTAAGATTTAAATCAAGTTTATCTAATCCAACGTTCAGATCGTTATTAAGGAGCAAAAATAGATAAATCATTAGATGAAAACAAAATAGGTGTAATGTAAATTGCAACAACAACACAAACAGGTCTTGAGAATATTTTCTTAAGGGGTGGGATCAAGTAAACATGTGCATAGAATTATCTAAGAAAATGTCATTGTTCTTAACCGTATATTCATGCTGTTTTAATATAAAAAAAAATTACTTATTAAATTAAAAAAAAAAATAGTATGAACTTTATCTACCGAGATATTTATATAATTTCTTAAGAGTGAGTTAGGAATGGATCAGTCCATCAAATTAGTCTTTATTATGGGTCCTTGAAAAGTTTTTGACTTGAATAAATAAAAAATTAACTTCAATTTACCAAATGAATCAATTAATTACAAATTTAAATTCATTAAGTCTTGACCATTTTTTTTAATCAAATGGTATGTTTATATATATGTATCGAATACCTAAAAAGGTAATAAAGTGAATAGGTAAATATCAAGAGTTAGAAATGTGCAAATATTTCATAATCCACGGATGCAAATACCAATGGAAGTATGGTGTCTAAATTTTGGGTCTGTAGTCTGCTGACAACATCCATCCCTCAGAAGCTGTCTTATATAATATATAAATATGTAAGCTAATCTGTTTTTTTCGCTCGTAGTCAGTAACATGAAACTCTATGGTTATGTGGCTCCCATGTTCCAAGACTGTCATAGCTAGAAGCACTTTGGGATGGAAAAGGGTCGTGTACCCCTGGCTTATGTATATAGATTGATATCCACAAATTATGATAGTATCATTGAGGAAAGTTTGTTCCATGGGGCAGCTTTATATTTAAAACGTCAGGTTTTTTCCCCATTTTGGGACAGAGACATCCCTGATGATCATAGAGAAAAAAGAAAAGACTCCAAACTTGGTATGTACAAACCATTATACTAGAAACATATTTATTGTTGATTGAGATCATATAGTATGAACATAGTACATATAAACACGGAGATTACATTGGAGCTAATTCCAGTTGGATTAGAGACTCCTTTTTTCTTGTTCGTACATATACCACATGGAAAAAAGAGGATTAGATACCTTGGCTAATTCATGGATCAAAGGAGGAGTGGAGGAATCATAATTAGACACAGTGGATTCTACGTATCTACAACCACTACCTACATACATACATTCATTCATACTACTCTAATTCAAGAGAGAGTCATAAATTTCCCTCCCTGATGTTGTCTTCCTCTTCATAATCTGAGGAGTCGTCGTCCCCTAAGTAAATGTTTTGTATGTGTGTATGTAATATATAAATAAAATAAAAAAATATCAAAATCAAGCGTTTTACATATCACATTAAATCACTGTTCATCAACACATAGACACACACACAGCTGTTGTCATTTGTGAACAGTAAATATCCCTCAGACTTTTTAAATTTCCCCAAGGAGAGATTTGTTGTGTAGAAGAGAGGAGGAAGAGATGAATTGAAAACAATGGTCTGATAACACTTATGTCTCTACATATATACATACAATTCCGCTGCTAGAAACATTATTAAATATATTATTTAGTTGAGTGATTATCTAACATACATACATACATACATAAGAGGCAACCCACCACTCCCCCCCCCCCCCACACCAAAAAAAAAAAAGACCCAACTTTTGATTGTACATATACATAATACATATTTTGACATTGAATAATTGTTTTTGAGGGCTCTCTGTATTGTAGATATTATTATTATTATTATTATTAAAAAGAAAAGAGTTGGCTATAATAACAACACACAACTTATATGTATGTAGTACACAAAGAGGTCTCTGGAGGATTTTTTGATAATAATACTAAAAAAAAAAAATCAAAATAAATAATCATAATCATTGTTACAAGGAATCACAAATCATTTTTCATCTTAAGAACAAACTCAGAGCCTGTCGTCTAAAAGACTTCTTCTTTCTCTGCAACAGGGATTGACGTCATAGATTGTACAACTCATTTGTGGTCCCTTTCAAAAAGGATACCTGGTTGCTTCTGTAAAATTATTTCATCACCATATTTAATTGTTATGAAAATTCTCTAAAAAGTAAAGGTTGGGCTCAAAGTTGAACTTTGTGCTATTTATTTTATCTCACTTTCTAGTTCACTTCTTTGTTAGACTTCCCCTCAGTATTCCTTTCATTTTGAAGCATGAATGTCACTTGTCTCCCCTGTACAAATAAATAATGTTTAGAAAGATAGAAAAAGGTGCGTTATTTCAAATTATTAAGTAGGCGGTTATGTTACAAATCAGACTATACCCACAGATTTTCATCAAACTCAATCCTAATGTCCCATCATTGAGTGAGCATGATACTAAAGTTCAGGTTTTGATGTAAATTGATTGTTGAGTGTTTTACCTCATTAAAACTCTTACAAACATGAAATAAACTAGCAACAAATTCAACTCTTCCTTCAATAAGAGAAATGTTGATGATAGTAAAAAGGTTATGAATCCTGATTCTAGCTAGCCAATTAACTCAATTGTTTGACTATTTTTCCACTAAAACCATTCATATATAAAGTTCTGATTGATTGTTGCTCTATTGTATACCTAAATAGATAAATAAATAAATAAATGGTTGACAAAAGAAGTTGTTGATATGCTCAAGTTTTAAGAAACATAATTATTTATTCGATTTGTTGTCAAAATGATGCATTGTTTGTGGTTGTTTTTTTAATCAAGGTTTTTTTTTGAAAGAAATAACTAATTTAAACTTGAATCTTATGGTTTGATAAATTAAAACCAATAATAATTATCAGTAGCTACGTCAAATCTTTAGATACTCAGACTCCAGGACTAAATATAATTAATGAAGAATGTATTTCCTCAAAGATATAATAATGTAATGTCTTGAAACTAAGATACATAATATATAATTATGTACAATTTACAAATAAATCTTCATCTTTTAAAATTTTCGATTTTTACTAACCTGAATTTCAATAGAAATAGGTTAAGTTTTAATAAAATTATGTTCCATTTAATGTCCATTAAAAAAATTGTCTTGTTTAATAAAAAAAGTATTTAAGTTAATAAACATTCATTCTAGAAGTTTAGTAAAGTAAATTTAAACAGAAATAAATATTGAAGACCAGGTTCCTAAATTTGTCACACTTATCAAATTCCCATATTCAAAAGACTCTCCTTTAGTATTGGTCTAGATAGAAATCTTATAGATATATAAGCTAAATATGGTCGAAAAAGGTATGGAAGAAATTTCAACTAGGTTTCGATCAATATATCAGTCAGCCGATTTAGATAGTTTTAAGATTAATCAGATATCGCCCAAAGTTGTCGAATATTTCCCATGTTTCATTTCCCTAAAACACATTAAATCAAATTTTTTAAATAGAAAAGTCTTGAGATTAAATGTTTTAATTAGTTTATTATTAAAAAAAAAGTTATTACATCCTTTATTATTAATACTTTTGACCCTGGCAATCAATGTAATTACTTACATCATCACTTTTATTTCTCATTTATCTTTAAAATTTGAAAACTTTCATAAATCCTATTATGTGTGACCCACCACACCCGTCATCCATAAAATATAACTGAATCCACAATTTAGAAATTCTATGAAGAAAGACACTAAAGTGTAATTTCACACAAATTGAGAAAATTTGCTTAACCATGGTGATGAAAAAAATATGACCACTTCAGTCACCACCAAAAGAAAAAAGAAAATTAACCATATTTGGACTTTTGTGGGGTTCATTTCTATTAGGAACTCAATGGCGAATTTGAATAAAAGAAGTTGTATAATTAATTTTCGTCGAGTTCTATTTCTAAACTGACTCAGTTATTAAAAAGCCCAAATCAATTGTTTACAAACACATTGTAAAAAGTACTATGTATACTTTGATCATTTAATGCCAAAGATTCTAAGCGAAAAACTTCAACCTAACACTATAAATACATATTTTTAAACAAGGAGGTCAGGAGGTCAACCATTTACTATTTTGAATCTGTACATATATATTTAACCTGTCATTTTTGAGCCCTTGGCCTGCGTTATTATATTACATGTGCTCAGCCCATAGGTACATATGTCCCTTAAATACCCCCCCCCCCTCCTTCTTTAAAATATCGTTGTAGGTAGGTACGCTTTGTATGTATGAAAGTGAGTCACTTAAACTTCAATTTGTCAAAAAAACAAAAACAAAAAAACAGACATTAAAGTTGACTTTGATATTAATTTGAATTGAGCATTAAAAAAAAAAAAAAATGAAAAAAACCAGAGGAATAATAATAATAAATTAGGGTTCCTAAGAGATTCATCACCCTTCTTCTTCTTTTTCTTCTTCCTCTTCTTGTTCTTTCTTCGACAATTTGCTGCTTCTTGGAATACTAATGAATAAAGAAAAAAAATGTAATTTAAACTTTGTGTATTTTTCTCTCTTTTTTTTTTTTCAAGATGATGATGATGACACACAACACACTTGACAAATTGATGTGGAAATAATAATAATAATAATAATAAAGGATTTATTTCTCATCACAATACGTGAGGCATAGCATAGCAGTATGAATACTTCTACACATAAACAGAGCCCCACACGAAGCAACCCTCTCATTTTAAATGCCCTGTTTTTTAAAAAAAAAGAAGAAGAAAAGAAAAGAGTCAAACTTTTTGACAGCCATTCCTACTGACAGCCCCTTCCAATAATAATATTATGTATGTACATATTCATAGCAAATAATGTCACGGACAATCTGTTGATTTTCCCTCTTATGATTTTGATTTTCTCTGATCCTCCTCTTTTTTAATTTTATATAAATTTAACGAATTTTATATTTATATATATATGTATATATATATATATATATATATATATATATATATATCAAAAGCACATTTCCAGATGTACTTTTCTTAGGTTTGATGAGCCATATGGTTTTGTGGTTATTGAATAACCATAATGAAAGCTGCTCTTGCGAGTCCTTCTCGTCCTCATCCTTGTCATCGATATTAGGAGGTATAATGGAAAAATAAATTAGATTTGTTCTTCTTATTATTTCTTCTTTGACTTTAAGAGTCTCTATGGAATACGCGCTCTTGGTATTTTCATTGTTTCCTCCTTCCATATGCGAAGAAGATATGTTAAATAACAGCAACTAACTACTGATTTGAGTTACTCATATAGATGATGTACATATGTGCATATATGTATGGTATGGGTTGATACTCTGAATTGATTTTAAAATCAACCACCGGATGTCTTCCTTGATTTGATTTTTTTTCTTTAGACAATTATTAAATTTACTCTGGCTTTTAGGAATGAATTTAGTAACTCCATTTTGATATATATATATATATATATATCGATCTTATTAACTACTTAAAAAACAGTTGTTTGTACACGTATTATAATGAATCCCTCTACACCTGTTTCTTTTCCTGTCCTCCTTCCAGACTCCACTCATTAAAGTTAGCACCCTTTTGTTTAGATGTTGAAGTCAAATCAATATTAATGAACTCTTAGGAGCTAAGGGGTGCCTTCCTTCCAACATGAATATAGGGGCCATCACTGTCTTTCTATACTCAAAAAAGTAAAAATGTCATCATTAGTCTTGAACACACTCCATGGAAAAAGTAACTTATTACTACAGTCTTAGTTACTTGGCCAAAAAATATAAGGTCGTTGCTCAAGAGCAAAAATACTACTACTGGTCTGTTATTCTAATAAAAGTTAAAAGTAAACATTGAATCCGAGCCTTTCTAATAATTTTACAAAGGTCCTCTAAATTAAGAGCTTTTCTTATTCAACAAACAACTCATAAGTATGAATTTATGACGAACGGAGATAAAAACTCATGGAATTATGCAAATTAAGGTGTTTTTTTTAGTAGTAACAGATAATTTTTAGCAAAATAGCGTGTTAACAGGAGGGAAAGGTATTAAATAAACGTCGTTACTCAAAAAAGTAACGATGCTACTTTTATCATAATACTCAGTAAGTAAATTCTATTATTCTACAAATTCTAATATGATCCCGTAAAGTGTCATTGTTACATCATGGGTAAATACATTGTGTAATTACATGCTATAAAGTTTGTTGAGATCTCAACGTCCTTGCTTATTACAGTATCTCACTTGGTTTTCAAGTCACAATGAATATAATTTATATAGAATAGAATAGAATCCATAACATATTTGTGAGTAGACTGTTTTTTTTATTATTATTATTATTTTATTTTGCATGTTTTAATCTGTTTTTAATAATAAAGTTTTAATTAAATATATACCTGCATAAAAAAGAGGGGGAAAAATGCACTTTCAGATTTTTATTTGCAGATTTCTATCAAAAAGTTTCATTTTAATTATGTGCTACAATTTTGAATCTCTGTTGAAATAAATGCCAATTTTGAGCTATAAATTCAAGTTCCTTTCATACTCCAGAAACGAGTTGTAGTTTACCTTTTACTCCTAAAGACTTTTAGGAAGTAAAGGCTTAAGGGAAATAGTCTAAAAAATGTCTTTTTGCATGTGATTGCTGAAATATCAACCATGGATCTAGACAATGTGTGTCTCATAATAACTATGTATGCACAACAAAGTATCATTTCATTTGTATCACATCTGAATGCTGGAGATTATCAAGCAAAGGATCTTGAAATAAAAGTAAAAACAAGCAATCAAATGGGATCTTATTTATATAGCAATTAGTTCACTTTTAGTCCGTTGTTCTTCATCGCATTGAAAATCTGTACTGTATCGTGATATTCGTACTTAATAACTTGTATTCGTTCCTTCATAACAAAGACATAATATGTTGTGGACAAATTAGGATACGAGATAAGGCAAGGATTCAAAATTCACTCTGAGCTTTAATATATTCATTAGCAGGGGTGTCATTTTCATAAGTCAAATTACTTATTAATAACACGTACTATTCTGTGGAGCATTATAAAATATATATGTACATTTATAAGTGCTTTATTCACTCTAAAAAAAGAAATAGATATAAATAAATGAGGCTCATTAATTGATCAAAATTACTTATTGTTTGACATTATAATTATATATATATAATATTAAAATTAAACAAGACGTGTTGAAGAATTGTCAAATTGCAACGTACGCTTTAAATATCTTTAGTAGAAATTTGTTCAGTTGTGAATAAATTGATAAAATGGATTTTTTTAATTTATTATTTCTTGTAGCCCTTATGAGACGTTAATAGTATGTTTGTATGTTTAAAAAGAAAGGACATAGGAACCACTTCTTTCCCTCCCCCCCTCCTCCCCTCCACATCTTCTTTTGTATGGTACAACCATCCATTTTCCCCATCCTTTTCTTTCTTTCTTTCTCCTTCTTCTTCTTGATTCCTTCCTTCCTTCCTTCCTTCCTTCCTTAAGTATGTAGGTAGAGACCTTTAGGTAAAATAAACATGTTCTTATGCAATGCGTGTAACTCAATATGTTACTCTAAGTAAGGGATTTGGTTCATTTTCTATCTTTTTCTATCTATCCACGGACTTGGTAGATATTTTATTATTAAGTAAATATACTTTATATTTATATATATATTCTTCTTCTTCTTCTTCTTGATAGCTTGACTTTACTTATATGTAGGTATTAACGTATGTACATAGTTCCTTCTCTCTCTCTCTCTTTCTTTTTCTTCTCCTATTCCTTAGTCTTAATAAATATTTATTATTATTTTTGTATAAAGTTTAATTAGTTAAACTTTTTTTATTATTCATTCTGTTTATTATTATTATTATTATTTTTATCATTATTAAAAGTCATATAAAACTCTCTCTAAACTAACATTAGAATTTATATACTATCTAATAAAACTTTTAAAAAATTGTTTTAAAGTTGTGTCGAAAAAAAAAAACTAATAATTTATTAAAGTTTTAATTAGACTTATTTTTTTTCTTCTTTTTTACATCATTTCTTATTTTCCAAGTATTTTCTAAGCGAAAAAAAAATGGGATAAAATCTTCTTTGCATAATTAATTTGAGCGTCACTTTATATAATATTTAGAGTATTAAATAAGCTATTTTTGTTTTATTTATTTAATTTACTCTTTAATATATTTACATGGTGATTTTGGGATATTTGATAGAGTATTTCTATAAAATGAATTGTAACACCAGTTAATATAATACCCAATTATAAATTTAATTTTTGGTTCCAATGATGGGACCTGAACTTGTGTCCTTATTTTGTAGATTTAATCTCAAAATCAAAGACTTGAGTCTTGACATGAACTCTACAGCTAAAATTTGAGACAGCACTCGACTGGAAACAATTTTTTATTTGCTTATTTTAATTTTTTTGCTGAATGTAAAGTACTCTTTATTCATTATTTATTTATTAGGTGAAAAAACTCAATTTGAGTCAAATTTTTTGCTAATTGATCATTTCTACTGTGAGCATGGTCATCTATAGACAAGAGTAAAATAATAATAAATGAAGCTACAATGCATTTTCAGACCATAAATCTAAAAATAAATATTCAGAAATGAGCTCGAAAGAGGTCCAAGGAATCTATAAAAAGAATAATTACTTGTGAATAAGGATTTGAAATTCAACTGTAGATTCGATGTTCAAGACTTAAGACCCTACTTGAACTCGCAATAAAATGACCTTTTCCACCCTTTGGAGCAAACATTCACCGGAAAATCAATTATCCCAATATCCTACGCTCACACTTTGTAAATATAAGTGAATATTAAATATATGTATATGTTGTTCAAAATTTGGCTACTAAATAGTGTGATATTCATTCATTAAAGAACTTTAGAGAATGCTGTTAATGCGGACAATAATAAGCATTTAAATTGTTGATTTTGTTCATAAAAGCCAAGAAAGGTTCATTAAAGCAGAAAATACGTAATTATTACAATGCTTCTGCAAATATTTGTCAGAATGAAGTCAACAGCACATATATGTGGTCTGTAAAACAGGGATGTTACTAATGTACAGAGACGTAGATAGCTGTATGAGCTTCCCTCCAGAAAACTTCTAATATGCTAATGGAGTTAAATTAATGTCTTAAGTTGGGCCAAAATAATAATGATAACTTGTTAGTAGTGACTAACAAAATCAAAGCAAAACAAAACAAAAAATGGTATAATTATAAGCCATTTTTACAAAACCATGAGTTGTTCCATTACAAAGGTGATGCCAGGTCGCTTAATGAATAGTTTTACACCCATACCTGGAATTTACTTAGAAATTTTTGTATTAACAGAGTTAATTTTTAATTTGGATAATAATGCCTTAATTATTTGATAGCAAGGTTCCTTGAAGCCACAATCACTTTAATAAAGACTAAAACATTGATGCAATAACCATTCAGTTTCTTGCCACAAGAGCTTTTTCAGTGTTTTGTGATACACGAATAGTAGACTTTTTTTTTTCTCAGAGGGATGTTGTTCATAATTCAAGATAGGACTGTACATATGTATACATACTTGTATTCTGTACATATAGATATCCATAACGTATATAAAGTTATGTATAACTTATCAAATGAATAAATTTATTTATAAAAAATGCAAAAATATATATAAAAAAAAGAAGATTTTTGTATAATAAACAAAGATGTTTATATACAATATTTACCCAAAAAGTTGTTTATGAAGAAATAAACAAGCGCTCTCCAACCGTGTGTTTATTTATTTCTCTTTTTTATTTAAAAACAGTACGTTTCATGCCAATAATGAATAATTCCCAATTTATATGTATGCACAAACATAAATTTGCATTCATCTTCTACATACAGTATATATGTATTCAAAAACACACAGATGTTTAAAAGTAAATGATATCTAATTAAGTATTCAATTGATGGAGGAGGCCGGGTCCTGTTGGGAGGGGGGGGGGCGGGAGCATTGGATCCCCATTAAAAAATCATGGGATGTTCCAACACCACAATCATATTTGTATGTAAGACAGTTTGTTCGTCTTTTATATTTGATCCCCCTTTCTTAATTCCCTTGATATGGCTGACTAAATCCGGAAGGAGGTGTGGAGATGGAGAAAAGAAGAAGAAGAAGAGGCTGTTGAGCCCCTCCAAATACAACACCGATTACATACTTGTACACACAGCAATTACTATCATTATGATGACTCTTCAATTAACATTAATCATTCTGAAGTCAGCTCCTCACTTGGATAGTATTAGATGTATTATGATTTGTTGCTGGTATTTCTCTCTCTCTCTCTCTCTCTATATATATATATATATTGTACATTTCTTTCTTCCCCTAAATCCTCACTTAATGGAACCCCCTTTTCCTAAGAAGGACTCATACATCATCAAAAACAACATGAATTTATGTCTAAGGTTATCTCCAATGACAAATTCACGGATTATTGTTATTACTTCTTCTAAAGCATTGCCTCTATTTGTATATATATATATATATATATATATATTTAAAGGTATAATCCAAGATATCAGGGATGATCACCTCTTGATGTTTTTTACACAAAACAAACAAAACAAAACAAAAACCACCAAAATATCCACAAATATTTTGCACGTGTGCCATTTATACGCACACATGTCAATTTTTTATTTAAGTCTCTTTATTTTTATTGATGATGATGGTTTAAGAATTACATACATACATATGGTATGAAAATTGGTGATGGATAGAGTGAGGCTTATTATTGTACATACTCGGGCTCGATTATAGGCAGTTTTAGGTTAATCGCTAAAAGTTGTTGATATTTTATTTCCATTAAAAAAATAGGCCCAATCCAAACTTTCCTCATCACTTTGTGCCGAACTCTTAATATGTCGAGTTCTGAAGCCCTTTTCACCTCAGCATTTTGGTATTAATGACCCACTATTTATGTATTTGTATATATGCAAAAAGAGCCCTGGCCTACGTACACCCCAAGAAGCTTTTTCAGCCTAAGAGGAACAAGACAATAGCTAACTTTAAATTGAGAAATCTTAGACGTCCTCATACTTCCTTCATTAATGCTTTTTTTAAACTGCATAGCATACGTATATTTATGTATGTGGTCTTGTAGATTGTATTTGTTATTTGAGCCTACTAAAGCTAAATTGATTAATACTAAATTAAGAATATACATTGTTTTTAGTTTGTAATTTAAATGTCAGTTTAAATTATTTACCAATATGTTAACATATTATGTATTAAAGAAAAAATGAATATTTGACTGATGAGTTTTCAATTTGAAATGTTAATACAAGGTAGTACTGTATTAAACATCTTAAAAAGTGAATAATTTAGATGGATATGGATGCAAATATCAAAATTTAGACATTTCCGGATGTTGATGTAAATGCCTTTTTATATCTAAAAAGTGGATTTTAAATCCACTTTAAGAAAAATATTAGTATGTTAAAAATGTGGATAATTTGAATGTGTCATTTGTTTAGTACAAGCAGTTTACAATTAAGTCAATTCTGATGCAAAAATACCTCATTTGTACATGCTCAGTACTTTTATTTCATAAAAATTCATGAATATATATTTAATATTGTGTAGCTTTTGAGTTGACCAGCCTCGGTTTCAACAACAATTTATTTATTTTTATTGTTTTATTCATCATAAATATTGTTTGATTTGACAACTTCCTTATTCAATTAGGATAGCACAAACATTGATTAGCTTTTAAGGTGTGATATATATACAGATTTGGGAAGTTAGGAGTTACTTTGTAATCTCTGTATTACCCTAATAATATTAGTATCCTCTAGTAATGAGTAAATTAAAAAAATACTTTTAATTCTTGTTCAATTAAATTGGTATTTAATATATGTATGTACATATAATATTAAAACTACAGGAAATGAGTTAAGAACGTAGATTCAGAGAATATGATTCACGAAAATAAGGTGGTGAAGATATGGTTCGACTCCTCATATATGTAAGGTCAGAACATCAATGTGACTGGAAAGGGACATTTTCCCCCTATAGATCAGTAAAGTAAGTTAAATAAGTCAACAACCAACGAGATAAGAATGGCTCGTTTGAGGGTTTAATATATATATATATATATACATATATACAAAAAATGAATATTGGCTGGATATAAAAACTTGTAGCGTCATAATATATAACTATCAAACCAATTTCAGGTCAGGGCAACAACCTTTTAAGGTTTTACAATTGAATTTAATTAATTGTAAAAGTGTTATTTTGATGATTATTTAAAAAAAATGTCTTTAACAAATAGATTTTACGTCTATTGTTGATTACTAAATTCATGTTACTATTTTATACAGATAATACATATAAATAAATTTTCCCTAAATTAAACAATGTTTTACAGACATTACAAAAAAGCTACATAATTACCTATATACTGCGCTCAAAAATCAACATAAAAACACTATAATCATACAATATCTCTCAAACACATTTAAAAGATATTCAAAAGCTGCTTTTTATATAATTTAATTTAAAGTACCAGAGCTAAATGATAAATCGATTATAGGAAATTATTTAAATTTGTAGGCTCAAAAAATTCTATTATTATAAAAGCTATGAATTTTAATTGTTTTTGTGGATTGGATGAACCTCGAAAGTCTTTGTTTAGCGGGTCATACCCAAAAAAACAACTTTTGAACTAAAAAACAAGTACATATACAAACTATCTAACAATAATATATCAAAGTCATATGCCTACAATGGAGAATATGATATTTTAAAAAGACACACATTTAAAAGGTGAGTCTTTTGTTCTTGGAGTTTCTCAAAATGAAATTACTCACAAGGTATGTACATACCATTGTCATTTAACACCCAAAATCAAAATGCACTAATATAAAGTACCTTTCCTTCTAAGTAATTTTTAATTTTATAACAATCTATTATATTACATACAATTGGTTAATTAATAGGTGTTAAGGATACTAAGAAATGATGAGTAAAGTCTAGATAGCTTTCAAACTGGCTCGATATGCTAACACTAACTAACTAACTATCTAGCTAACTATGTATATAGATATATATAATTTTATATAAAATATAAATAGATGTAAAAACATAATGTCTCTTCTTCTTCTTCTTCTTATTATTATTATTACATTTATGGAAAATGATGATAGTTATGATAAAGAGAGGATTCCGTTTTTTTTAAAGGGTAATTTTTCCCTCATTTTTTATATATATATATAATAATAACGATAATAATAAACATAAATGAGTGAGGCTACTTAGTGGTTAATATGTAATATTATATTATAAAAGACTATTAAACTGACTACTTTTTTTTTTTTTTTTTTTTAACAAAAAGGTATATCATATATATATATATATATATATATATATATATATATCTTTTTTTTCTTAGAGGGCTTTCTAAATACGTTCTAGGTACCTCAAACCTCATATCTTATGGACGACTATTAAAATTTACATAATTTTATCTTCTTATTAAAGGATTATCTGCGGACATATTGCTACAACATACGTACATACGAACATACTACAAGATGTAATATAATATATATATATGTATATATGTACATATATAAAACGTGAAATGTATGGTTGTAATCTTTAAATAAATATATATATACATATAGAATAATAAGTTAAGAGCAAAGAGAAAGATGGAATAAAATATTGCCTCGAGTTGGGAATTTATTATCTTTATTTATGATTTAATGGGTTGGAGTCAATCTTCTTATTGCATGAACATATTAAGAGCCTCTGTACATATGTATGATCAATATTATTATTCTCTACGTTTCGTTTCTTTGTGGGTCCTTAGGGGCTGCAAACATCTAAGTAGTTTCTAACTTTTCATGAGTCTTTATTTGTGTTTGTAGACGAATCAATTATGACTATACCCTGTGTATTTATCATACAGAGACAAATCAGACCAAGGGATGTTTGCAAGTCACTCAGAACTCAGTAGATACCTATGTATTGAAAGGGCCCCTATATTCATCCTGTGTACGTGCCTTGGATTTTGAGCTGAAGATATGATGATATGATGCTCCATTTAGTCTGAATTTGATCAGACCAGGTTTCATTTATGTATGTATGTATGTTGCAAGTCAATAATAAATATCTGGGAATAATAAAAAAAAAAATGATCATTTGTTTATGACCAGATAATGCGAATTACCCAAAATGAGAAGTAAACAATCAGAGGATAGATAAATTCTAAATAAAAACCCACAAAAACAACATGTATCACATAATGAAACCCTTGTTTTAATGCTGCAGTGTGATTAAAACTTAATAATTTAGGAGCAATAAAAAAATAGTTATGTTCATAAAAGTGTTTATATCTTTATACATATAAATGTTATATAAAAATACGTAATTGACCATAAAAGGTCATAATAAGAAAAGAAAAACCAAAGTGGGATCAACTTGCTGCTAGAAGACTAATAACCATTATATCTAATTATGAGTATGAGCTAGCTAGAATCCTTTACTCCCTACGGCTGGTTTTAAATATGTATGTATGTATGTATTAGTTGTAACTTGTAAGTTGGTAATATGAGATAAAGTATTTTAAAATGTCTAATATATTGATTTAAGTCTTAAACAACTTTTAATTTTAATATAAAAGACTATTATGTAATTTAAACTATATTGAGTATCTCTTAGCTAAGGAGTTATCTACTAATTAGGGTAGTACAAACTCATTTAAAATGAAAGTATACTCAATTTGCTGGTTCGTTTTGTCATATAAAATATTGGGTCTGCTGATGGTTTTTATAGAACAAAACAAAAAAAAATGCCCTTGTGAGTACATTTTATGACTATATATTTTGTTAAAATAACCATGGGCTTAGTTAAGATCTCGTTAGCCCCTAAAACTATTAGTGGGCCCGTTAAACTCTGTTTGACGCATGATTCTATGCAACTCAAGATTTGATGACTTTCTATGTTCTTTAAAGTATTTATTAGGAGATGACATTTGCTTTTTTGTTTGTTTTGTAATTAATTATGTAGTTATTTAATTTTGTAACTCATCTAATTAATGAAAAAAAGAAAGACAAAGAGACTTCTGTAGAAACCATTGACCCTTGCAAATTGCTAAACAAGGATCTTCATAAAGATCCATTAAAATTATCATTTCCTTACTCAAGAAATAGAACTCTGAGCATTTGAATTATATATATATATATATATATATATGTAACACAGAGCATTCATCAATTTGTGATCTGTATGAAGTCCAAGATCAGATGGAATTTCAATAATTGTATCCTACACTTATCAGAGGCAGTGTGAGGCACAGTATTTGGAAAAATGAATACTAAATGATTCATATTTAATTAGTTACTTGTTTTTTTTTTTTAAAAGCAAAGGTTTATTTGGAGTTTATTTGAGTATCAGAGCTACCCTTAAATGTAAATGGCATCTCCTCACTTTTGTTTGTTCACTATTAACTTGTACAGGTTGAGTGTACAAATGAATACCGACTATATATAGTACATATAGTGATCATCGTGCATCAAGGTGTTTGTATATTAAATTTAGAGGGAAAAACAACAAAACGAAAACAACCACCTGGTTCTGACTTCAAAAGCCTTCATAAATTACAAATAGAACAGAGAATGAACTTCAAATAAATGTACATACATATAGTCATAACCATAAAATGAATGCCATCATGAAAAGGTGTCTTCTCTCCTGAGTAGGAACCAAATTGGTTTGATATTATTTATATAGAATATATAACAACATGCTTATAATAAATAATTGGTTAATGTACGTAGAAGTATAAATAATAATAAAAAATCATTATTTATGTGACGTCATAATATCAAAGTCAGCCATTACCTTTCCTCCTTCCTTCCTTCCTTCCTCCCCATCATTAATCATATTACATACTATGTACATAGAGTGACTACTTTGTACTCCTAGAACCATGGAACACAACAACGTCGAATTCAACTAATAATAAATCAAAATAGAGGGCGCTGCTATATATATAAGAATAACAATATGTATATAATAATAATATATAGAAAGAAAGAAAGAATAAGAAAAGGAAAAAGCCAGTCAGAATGTTACACTCCTCACAGACATTATATATGTATACAACATATATAATATATAGAAAAGGAAAGAAGAAAAAAAAAAAGAATCTATTAGAGCAGCTCACTCCTCCTTTTTTTCAATTACAGCAGGAGACGTTATATATGTATGTATGTAGTTATTATTATTATTGCTATAGCTATGTTTATCTCTCCTCCTCTTTCCTTCTCAAATTATTCAATTTCCCAACCCCACGACGATTGGTCGAAAAGGAAGAGGCAGAAGGAAAAAAAAAAAAACAATTTCCCTTATTCTTATTATTTCACTTAGCTAGAGGAGAAAAGAAGAAAAAAGAAAAAAGAATCAATTACCTCCTCTCTTATTTCTTCTTCTTCTTCTTTTCTTTTGATTCCTCCTTTTTTATTTTTTTTTTCCTTTCATCTTTGACGAGTTTTCAAATGATTTACTATTATACTCCAGTATTTCCGGTGATTTCTTTAAATATGATAATTAAACAACTATGAATACATTTTAATGACGACGTTTTATAGACTTTATAGATAACTCACGTTTGATTTTACACGATTTTAATTTAATTATAGTCATAACATGGGCCTATATATATATTTATATATGTATAATTTTACACACCTTTCTTTCTTTCTTTCTTTCTATTTCACCTTTTCTAATGCACCTTTTTATACTTTATTGTTTATATATTCCCTACCCTATTTTCAACGCCTTTCCTTATCAGGTAATTAGTTTTGATAAATAACAGAGTTAACTCTCCTCTCCTCTCCTTCTCATAAACAGTTCTTTTTTGTCTTATTATTAAATTATAAATATGCTAATGAGACGACGATCGTAACTGATATTCATCTCCTTCATTTATTTAAATATAAAGTTCCTGTTCATAACGGAATAATAATAAAACTATGCAATCCAGGCGTGCCAAAGGAAGAAACAAAAAGGACCTAAAAAAAGAGATGTCACCCATTTCCCACAAAAGTCATTAGATTGTTTAGAAGGAAGGATGGAAAATTGATTAACTGACACATTTACCGACAAACAGTATTGTCAAGGTACAAAAGACGAAACTTTCTGGGGGTAGGGGGTCCTTCTGACTCACTCAGACAAAAGAACTTCTTCTTCTTCTTCTTCTTACGAAAAACAAAAAAAAATGAAATACATAAAAGACCAATTTCTACTTCTCCTTTATTTAGAGAGAGAGAGAGAAGGAAAAATCATGAGTGTATTTTCAAATTCAACATCATAAAAAGGAAGTGAGAATTTTGACAAGTTTTTTTTTTATTTATAAACAAAAATAATATTATCTTTCACTCATCATAAAAAATGCGTGTTTAGTTAGTTATTTTTATTTTGAGAAGAAAATAGAATTTAATGATTTCTTTTTATTATTATATCTACATATATATATATATATATGATTTCCTCTCTTCGGTGAGTCAGGTCTCTTTTATTCTCATTAATATGATCTTAATGGATAAAGGCACATAATTTGTGAGTGATTATAAGTATAAATATGTATAATTACTGGGATCAGGTAATTAAATATTATTATCTGGGTACGAAGGGGCACAAAAAATGTCGAAGACGAGAGGGTTTTGTAGAGTCTTCAAGGGAAGAGAAGCGCACGGGAATCCATCTTAATGGTCGTTGAGTATTTTATTCCTTTGCGGAGCCCTTCGGCAACCTTGGCTGAGCGCCCTCTTTCCCCCCTTCAAATGGTCCTGCTGCTTCTTCTTCTTCTTCATCTACATCTTTCCACCTTCTTCCTTCCTTCCCTCACTCCCTCCCTCCCTCCTTTCCTTTCCCTTTTTTCCCTATCTCCTCCAGTAGTTGATTCTTTTCATAGTTTGTTGACGGACGGACGGATTCTCTCTTCCATTCTTTAGGAGGAGATATAGTTTTGACTTGAATTTGAAAAAGTGTTCCCGTATTAAAAAAAATTATATCCTTAATCAAGGCTTTTAAAGTAGTATAGTATTAAGGAGGGAGGAACCAACCATGTTGGACACACGACTCACAGGACTTTTACTTCAGCATCGCTCAGCACAATTGGCTGCAGCCGCCGTTGCGGCTGCTGCTGCTCAAAACTCATCCAATCAGTCCCAACAACAACAACACCAGGGATCCCTTCTTCCAGACTCTTCTCTACTGAGTCCCTCTAATGTCAGCAGCAACAACAGTCCCTTTCCTCCACCTCTGGGCCTTGGACTTCACGGATTTCAAGAGACTTCAGAGCGTCTTCTTGCAGGATCTCCCTCACCAAGTGACGGTAAATTCCTTAGATTAAAGGCCTTGGGTGTAGGCTCACAAATATATATATTTTTTTTTTACCTCTAACCCTACCCTAGATTTGGATGAGGATGGAAAGCGTCGTCGATCTCGAACCAATTTCAATTCCTGGCAATTGGATGAATTGGAAAGGTCCTTTTTAAATTGTCATTATCCAGATGTGTTCATGCGAGAGGCCATTGCACTTCGATTGGATTTAAAAGAGTCCCGAGTTGCTGTGAGTATTTTCTCTCTCTCATTGAATTTTTCATTTTGTGTGAGGTTGTTTCATTAGAAATTATATGTCACTGACTTGATTGATTGAATATTTCCATGACAAAGGCATTCTCTCTCTCCCTCTCTCTCTCTCACACACAACACAAATAAATAGATGAAGGGACATATTTTTCTTCATTCTCATTTCTTCTATTGCTCTCCAGGTCTGGTTTCAAAACCGTCGTGCAAAATGGCGCAAACAAGATTGTACGAAAAAGGGACCAGGTCGACCCGCACACAATGCACAGCCCCAATCCTGCTCAGGTGAGCCCCTCTCCCCACAAGAGCTATTCAAGCGAGAGATTCAACGCAAAGAACGAAAAATCATGCGACAGCTCGAAAAGCAGCAAAAGAAACTCCTCTGCAAGGGAGTGAACGTGGATCTACAAACCCTTCGTGCTCAGTACGAAGAACGGAAATTGTCTGGAAGGCTGGAAGAAGAGGATGATGATGATGAAATTGATGTGGAGGGTGGGGATTTTGAGGAGGAGTGTGAGTCCCTCTCCCCTGGGAGTTACTTACATAGTAATGATAATAATAACCTCCGCATCGCCTCTGCAGGCTCCAATTCCCCACCCATCTCGACCATGCCTGTCTCCCTCTTCCTCTCTTCATCCAAATCCTCTTCAACCAAGTCGTCGTCCTCCTCCTCATCAAAGTCTGGTTTTAGTATCGATAATCTCCTTGCGAATAAGATTTCTTCCCATCCCTCATAAATCAATCCACTCAACAGTATTTTTCTATTCATTAATATATTATAAATACATACAAGTCAAGAATACATCTCAACCGAACCCCCAAGGTGCTCGTCCCTTTCTCAGAACACAACGCAACCTCTCTCTCTCTCTTTCTATAAATATATTATGAATATTCTAGTGTAAATTTGAATGAAAGAAACAAAAAAAACAGTCTAAAAAAACAAAACCACACATACACACAACGAACTCTCCCCCCCCCCTTCTCACTTGTATCATTATTTTACATGTATCTCCCCCCCCCCCCCCACCTCTTTCTTACCCCCTCCCCCTCAATTCAAATTGAGGTATCCCTGTTATTTGCTTAGTCATACATACTAAATAATAATAATAATAATATTAATAAAATAATCATGAAAAGTCTCTGCATTCAGCTCCCTTACAAAAGGAATAGAATTGACTTATTTCTAGGTGTCTAGTGAAAAGGTGGATATTTTTTGTGTCTCCTTGGTAGAAACAAAATCTGAACTTGGCAAAAGATATTTTGTTTCAAGAAGGAAACAAATGAACACACGCACACACACACAAAAAAAAATCAATCTTGGTATTATTAATTTATGCAAAGTCATCTTTACAAAAAAATAAAAAAATAAAAAATTCAAGATGATGACGACTTCAAGAATTCATGATTGAATCATTATGCAGAATGTTCTCACATCAGAGACATTTGCTTGAAATGATGAGAAATGTGGTTATATATATATATATAAATTTAGAAAAAGGTTGCGTGCCCTTTACATTATCTCATTTTGAATGTTGTCTACACAAAAATTGATGGATAATTGATGGATTCAAGGTCAAATAGGGGTCAAATGACGATTTGTAAAAATAATTCTGTTTGACATCTCTCTACTTTGGTTGGGTTTTTTCATCAAAAGGTTCATTTTCTTTTTCTCTTCATCTTGAAATTGATTCTAAAAAGAGAATGTTTTTTTTTTGTTTTTGTCGTCTCAATTACTTCACTTCTCCTCCCTCTGCCAAGTCCCTTCCTTCTCCTTGATGAAGTACAAATTATAGACCTCTCTAACAGCACATAAAAATGTGTTGAGGTATTATGGTAGAGAAGTAGCTATCAATTAGAATTCCATTCGACCAAGAAAGAAGGAAAGAAAGAAAGAAAAACACAACACATTATTTCGGTTTTTGTTTTGTTTTTATCGTTGATGGAACTGACAACTAAATAAACGTCTTCATTTCGTCTGATTGAATTCATTCTTCTTCTTCTTCTTCTTTTAAATCATTTCTCTAAATAGTCATGTACTTAGTAAAACATATTCATGTTTTACAACACTCTGGAGTGTCTAGTGACAGGAAAGGGATGTTCGTAACGTGACAGCCCTCAAATACGGCACCAATAGTCTCGAGTTTGTTCCTCTTGTCATGGTGGATATATTTATAAAAAAATGATCAAAAGATAACGTTTGATTGTGTTGATTATTAATCAATTATTAATTCTGAGCAATTTAACTCCTAGTTTCAGGATATCCAGGACTGGAGTGTGGAAGTGACGTACATAGAACCAAAAGACTCTGTCCCCTCTGAAAAAACACCATGAAGCATGAAGCTTTTTGAGAACCATTGGTATTCGGCATTGAAAATTAAATTAAATTTTATTAAAAAACAACAAATGTATTTAAATTGTGGTAGTTAAGTTATCAACCAATTAATTCGATATAGGTGCTCCCCTTATCAACATATCGGTCAAGTTCTATTTTGAGCCCACATAGATCTAAGAAACCATGTGCCAGACATCAAATTTGGGATTTGTAATATATGTTAAAAATTCAAGCCCGAGTCTTTCTTTGTTGTTAAAAAGGTAGGTTTCATTTATTCTTCTCTCTTATGGCAAATCAATAGAATAGAATGTCTATAAAAAAAGCATGCCCAAAAAAATGTAAAGCCTCCCCCCCCCCCTCCCGCTTCAACCTCACCAATTCAATTTACAACATCTTTGTTCTCTCTCTCTCTCTTTAAATACTTAATTTTTTCTTCTTTACTTCTTCTTAGAAACCCAAAAGTGTGTAAAGTTAATTATGTACATACATATTTTCTAAAAGGACTTGTTATAAAGAGAGAGAGAGAGAGAAAAATAATAATAATAATAACATAAAATAAGACATCAGCGGTTAAACTTCAAAAAGATCCTTCCTCTCTATTATTAAAACTCAGAAACCGAGCAAAAAAAAAAAAAAAAAAAAAAAAGTAAAAACAAGCTTAACAATAAACATCAACAGGGATATTCTTCTTCTTTTTCTTCTTCTTCTTCTTCCTAGTAGTACATACTATGTTTTGTATTGTTGTTTCAGTGAGTATGCTGTAATTAAATTAAAAAAATGCCTTGAGGAGACCCGAAAATGAGGAAAAACAATAAATGTACACAAGTATTATAGAACACGACTTACTTCTTCATACTTTGCCCCTTAAAAGGTTGTGTTCTGCCAATATGTAGGACTCTATCAAATTATCTATACTCAGTCATCTATGTATTTATTAAGTGAAACAGAATAAAGTTATTAGATATACGTATAATATCATAGGAAAAAGATATCTACTCTTATTCGTCATAATCAATAAATCACGCAACCTATACACTGCATAATTTAAATATCCCTGTTTTTTTTATTTATTGAATAAAACCTTTATTTCTCAATAAAAGGCCTTAACAAAATATATAATATAAAACAAAGAACATTGGCACTTATCCTGTTAGTGCTTAATATATGGGTTATTTATAGTGTACCATATATATATATAGCCTAGGGAGCCAGAACCAATTCAAAAAGAGCAATTTTTAATCCAATGGTGTGCATAAATCCATGACACAATAATCACGCAACTTTTTACAGGTTTTGTGTATAAAACTGGAAGGTGGTGGCGGGGGGCAATACCACATGGCCCTTTGTTCCAGCACCCTTGGACATAGTTCACCTAAATTTTTTTCTTTCTTTTTTTTTTTCATTTGATCACTCAACAGGGAGTACAAACTTTGGAACCGATCTTAGAAACCCGTGATTAGCACATATTATCGACATTCATTTTCCTGAACAATCCTTAATAATTTAATATTCAGGGCACTAATAAGGAATAAAGTCAACTCTTGGCAAATAATATTCGGATTGAGATTACAAAGCAGAGATGATTCAAATTTCAAAAGGAAAGAAAGGTTGAGTGAGCTATGATCACCTCATATTTACCGTGTTATTATATTTTATTGTCATAATCTTAAGTCTTTAATATTTTTGTATTTTTAAAGGGATGAGACTTGTGTTTCTCAAATGTTGATATATACATATATATATATATTATGAGAGTATGAAAATGAATGACAAAATTATCAATTAATTATTTAACAAAGAAAGAATGGAGTTATTTTGAAAAACCACATAAATTATGCATGACTCACAAAACTGGAACTACACATAACAAACGAGAGAAACACATGATGGAACACACTTTTATTATGATCCAATTGTACATATGCACCACAACTACGCAATAATTGATTTTCTAATCAAGTTATAAAAGAAAAATATACAAATTATTATTATCAATTACAGACAGGCAATATTACCATGTAATTTGCATGATTGATTAATACTCTCGACTACTCTAATTGATATCGACTCATTCAATCGTAATATTTTATTAATTTTATTCACAAAGGTGTAATAAAGTAATCACTCTCTATCTAGGATATATTGATTGTAGAAAATTAATTGTAGAGGGGTTGAGTGATAAATTAATATCTAGTTGTTGCGTTTTTTTAAATAGATTGTGAAGAATGAAAATATATGATTATAATTTTTACTATTCATATAATTTCTTATTGGTATTTAAGTACTTTTAAAATGTATTTTGATCCAAAAATTAATGACCTTGAACTATAAGAGATGTAATTGAATGTATTTTTCATTACTTTGATGTTTTTGCAAGCCAAGTTATCTTCAATTTGATTCCCTATATGTATATTTTATGATGTGCAAAAAATTTATAACTGTACTTATTCATTAAGTTAGTACCTGAGGCGAATTTATTGCAATGTTCATTCTAACTTGAAAATATTCTTGAATTTGAATAAGTGAAGGATGTAAGTTCAATACCCTTCCTTTATAAATTTAATTATATACTCATGAAATGATTTATAACATGAAAAGTTATTGTGAAACATTTTAATATTATTTATTTTGTTTTATAAGTTACATTTTTGACAAATTCAAAAGTTGTCATTTGAAGATTTCGTAATTCAAAGTGATTATTTATGTATGTAATATATAATTACTAATTTGTATCATAAATTATATGTAAAAGTTGGGATAATACATATTTTGCAAGTATTATTACAAATTAAGAAATATAATTATATTGTATGTAAAATATTTATATATAGGAGTTGATTTGAGAGAGAGAGAGAGATGATTTGTTACAATTGCCTTCGTATCAATTTTAGTATTTCCTTCGTAATACAATTATGAGGAATTACGTACATTGTAATTGAAAATGTTAAGTAAATTAAATAACAAAGTTCATGAACAATTAATTCCTTATCATTACTCAATAATGTTATTTGCTAATTAGGTAATAAATTAGGTTAATAAATATGGGTGCATCCTCCATGAAGAAGGTATGCTATGAAAAGACTGTATAGAGCTGAGATGATAACATATTATGACAAGAAAATGTAACAAAAAAATTTGACTATTTATAAACCCATATAAATAATCCAATTTTGTAGAATTAAAAATCTTTATTTCTTATAAACACCTTATAAGAAGTACTCCGTGTCAAACTACCAAGGGAGCATTGGTGTGAGGGACTGACTTCTAGTCTTGTAATATTAGTGTAGTCAATCTTGCGTTCGAAGCCCTATTACACCACTAAAAGAGAGCTATATCAACAATTTTTGATTTTTGAATTTGTGTTTGATCCATAGTAAGAAATATTTTGACAGGGATTTCCGAATGTTTCTAATTTAACTATTACCCATCAAATCTCAAATTTCCTTCTATATTTGAATTTATCTCAATACATCCATTTCTTTGGCTACATGTCTATGGAGGAAATTATTTCATGGAAGAGTAAAATAATAAATTGTGGCAATTCTTTCTATCGCATGGTATGTTTAAACATTTATATATAGGCATGCACTTTTTTCATTTAATTTAACTTTATATTGTTGTAAGCTGTTGATTATTCTTTCCTTTATTAGTTTTCTGCACGTCGAGCTTTTTTGTTCACTCGCAACCTCGATTGACAAAAGGGAAAGGAAAAATTTGGAAAAACATATGGTAGCTACCCTCCTGTATTTTCCTTGTTGCCAACTTGTTAATATTATGCAGAATTTATTATTTAGATATACTATATATTTATAAATTTTACCAATCACAAACCAATCGTTACTACTTGTAATATATTCAAAATTCAAAAAAAGGGCGCGCAATCCTTGATTTAATATATTTTTATGCATCATAATCCTAAATAATAAGAATACCCTTTTTGAGCTCATAACACGTAGGATCAGCTGCTTTAAATCAAAAGAGTCAAATGATGAAAATCAGCTGAAGAGAGAACACAGTGTGTTTTTGTTTATTCCAAAAAGCTCGTTGTGCTGAACGGTGCTTGGTTTAATAGAATTGGCTGTTGTTCAGCTGAAAAGAATTCCTTTTTACTTATGAATTGAAGAACACTGGAAAGAAATGGCAAATTATTACTAACTGATTTTGAGTCTTTTTTTTTGTTTCTTTTTGAAGGAAAGGCTTCGAGGTACAATACAGTTAGCGACGTATTGTTATATAGTACAAGTAACTGTTTTGTTGGATTTAAAATTTATTTGTAAAAGAACCAATACATGGTTTGATATCAGTCATTACTCATTATATGAGTAGATAGTCATTTGATACCGTAATAATTATATACTACAAATAAAATATTTAGCAGAAAAAGTGTTAAAATTACTATTTAAAAAAGAAAAAGAAAGACGTAATATCGTAATTTCCGTTATTAGTAGGACTTTAGGATTAGCATTTAGCAAATACTTTAATAATTCCTTTAGAATTTTGCACTTATTTTTATGCATTAAGTTATTCATAATTATCATTATTATAGCCATGACAAAATGGGATTGATTTAAGGTATCAAACATTAATTAAAAGGAAGCTTTAGCCCATTCGTGATAGACATATATGAACAAACTCAAGAAAAATATTAAATATTTTTCATATACGTACATATGGATTTGAAAATTGACCCCTATGTAACTCCCCAATAGATTATGACATGCAGAAAAAAAATAGAGTATAATAGTTGATTGACAAAATATGTATTTTAGCAATGTTCATGCTTAAGCAAAAGTATCTATAAATACATTTATTATATAGTACAAAATAGGTATAGATTTATACATATATTCTCAAAAAAAAAAAAAAAAAAAAAATTACCATACCTGCAAATACTTACATGGAAAAGTTCATATTACATAATTCTAAATAGTTGTTTTTAATTCTCGTTTTAACAAGCAACAATTTGCAATAATATGTACATACATAATATTTATTTGCAATCCACTTCACTCATAAGGCCTAATCAAAAACATATATATATATATATTGTATATTTTTAGTATAATTAGTTATTTCGCTAGTAAATATAGTCGCTATTTGATTCACATACTATGAAAACAATGTTATACTCGCCCTAATTACAATTATGTAGAATCTTACAAATAGAGTAATAATATCTACTATAATGCTTAAATTTGATTGTCTTTGATGAAAATTTATTTATTGATCATTTATACATAGTTAGAGAATTCTTTAACAAGATTAATTGAGCAATCAATGGGTTGTACATACATGCATATAAATATAAGAACATCGATCTGTTCACAAATCATTTTTATCACATTTTGCCTCAAGTCTTTGAGCAAGAGTCTCCAGTTTGTAACCTGGAATGCGTCTCAAGTTATAATTGAATGAGTCTTAAGGTCAACTCGAGTCCGAGTCTCTAGTTCTGAATCTGAGGTATGAACAAGTGTTGTACCTGGGGTGCATTTGAAGGCTGTGCTTACAACTTAAACTGAGTTATATACGAACATATAATTGAACACTTATTAAAACTCCTGAATTGTTATCATAAGTATTTTATTGTAATTCAGACCTCAAATTCCATAATACATAGATTTTTGTTCTGAATAATCAATAATTTATTTTTTTAATAATGCATACCTATAATTTGGAGAACTCCAACTCGGATATAGACCTGGTAGCAGTAATGATTTGTGACTTTTTTCTGGAAGAGTGAGTCAACATATCTTATTTGAATATTTGGGGAAATAATTTTTGGAACTAGAATATAGTCTTACTATGCATTTATTATATTAAATTTTAGTACTTGGCCTATTTAACAATTTCTCATCAAGTTAAATTCTTTAGTTCGTCAACTATTTAGTCAACTTTCTAATACTTTTTGTTGACTAATTTAAAGAATAAAAAAAATATCGTAATTTAAGATATCATAAAACTAATTGATTTTATTATTTTTAAAGAAATGTCTAGAGCTGAGGGCACTTTACTTATAAATACATAACTTTAAGTTACGTCCACAAGTAAATGAATAAATGAATTAATTAGTCATTATGAATTATACATGTTTTAGAAACTGATATGTTGAACTTCAAGTAAATTTGATAATACTCACGACCAAATTGTACATAGAGGGTGCTGTTGTCGCACGTACTTGACAAATTCTACAAAAACAGCTGCTGGTTAGAAGGAAAGAGTGATTTCTAAGGTAAAAGGTGAAAGTTGCAGACATATTGCAAGTAAAGCGTTTTAAGTTAATAATTTCCAACTCTTATCATGTGGATAATTTAAATGTTAACATTCTATCAAATGTTCAATTTAAGTTAATGGAGTATTTTTGACTTTTCTTATTTAATAAACGTTCTGTGATACAATAGAAAATTCTAAGGTTCACAGTTTTATCTAATGCAATCAATGACCTTTTTTGTTCAATATGAAACCACACATACCAATTAAGTTTGCATACCTGTAAGTATGTCTTTAATTATGTCAAATTAATTGAACAATAACTTATATCTATTTGATAACTTTGTAAAAGTAAATACTATTTTATATAATTTGAAAATACATATGTATGTAATAAAATTATCTAATTTTATGTTTAAGTACACAAAAATTAGTCAATAATTGTTGTTAGACACCTATAATTGTATATTTAGTCCTAAAACATCTTTTTATTAGTGAAAATTTTATATTTAAAAAAAAGAAAATCTATATCTTAATTAGTTCTATCATCAATATTCCACTTCTTATATAAATCTTACTTCTTTAACTAAATTTTTTAATTTTACCTCGGGAAGAGGTATGAGTCTCGTATAAAATTTTAAAGACTCAATATTTTTCCATGAAAATTTATCATGAAATAGTTGATTTCTATGGCTAGAATAATGTTTTTACAAAGAGGAATCTAACTAAAAAATTGATTGGAAATATACAGACCTAACTAAATTAACTTTTAATTGTACGTAATTTTATTTGAAATTAGAAATCCTTTTGAATGAATTGACTTTTTTTTTTTTTGAGACAGTCAACAAATAAATTCCCCTCTACCATTGAAATTATATACATGTTCAACGAGATCATATGATAAAAGTGAAATTTTAACCTTGTTATTTGTGTGAATTGTACGTGATATTCTATGTATGTACATCAATATTATTTTTGCTAAGGCCGTCAAATTATATTCGCATTATATGCTCCATTAAAATTAGACGTATTTTTTAATAATAGTCATATTACTTTATTATGTACATATAACATTTAAAAAGTAAATGTGGAAACTACGCAATGGAGTTAAACAACATGATCTTTCAATTTTTGGTTTCCATGGTTTCTCGGATGTCAAATAAATCACTTTATTTTCACCATAGGAAATATGTACGTAAATAAGTAGATGTGATGATTTTGGTAATTTGAAACCACTTCAACTTATATAAATACATACATATATTCCTTGATGTAAATATGAGTTTGTGTTCAATTTATGGAATTATTTTCGAGTATTATTATCAAATTGGAACAATTACATTTGCAAAAGTCACAATTTTAGAATTGATACATTTCTACATTGATTGAAATTATAATCCATACTGCATGTTTTATTTTAAATAGAATATTTTCAATGACATCCCAGGTTGCATATTAAGCCAAAATTGACGCCATGTTAGAATCAAAAAGTTTACAGAATTGTGTCTTTAATAAAATAATTCATTTTCTAAATACAAAGTCTTAATTAATGTTCATCACATGGCTTTAGAAATGACAAATAGACTAAAAAAAACCAGATCTATTGAATTTCATTTGATGCAAAAGAGAGATTCACTGATACTTGAATAAGTTCTAATCAATAATAATAGATGGAGGAAATCCCCAAGAAATGACCAGATTTCTACAATTAATTTGTTACTTATTATTTGTCAACAGAAAAATCAATCTTAAATTAGGAATCAAGAAATGAGCAAAAATTCACAAATTATTTTTTTACTTCATCAACATAATGGCCCAAATTGATATTTTTGGTCAATATTGGGCTTTATACTCAATTCGTTCCGATGGATTGAGCTACCCAGGAATGTTAGATACACATTAAAATGTTTCTTTGGCTTTGATATGACATTTGTAATAAGTACATAATTATAATTCATCTTATTTTTTAATTGTGGTCTGACATTTTTGCCATATTTAAGTGTTGATTCCAAAGAATGGATCAAAATAATTTATTCATCAAAATCATAATCGAAAATAATTGGTCGAATAATAATAGTTATTAAAATCTACCGTCATTGCTTTTCTGCAGACTTTAATTAGTTGATATTAGGCTCAATTACAGCGTATAAAAATAGTCAATAATCCAAAAAGAAACGCATAAATATTTCCTGAAGTAAGAAAAAAATTATTGACTATAATTTTTATTTATGATGAAGATTACTCCTGTTTAGAAGGAAATTATTGATTTAATCTTTCGCAACATAATGGATGTGTTGAGCAAGCTTTGATTTTGTTTTTTTACCAATTCTAAAATTTGATTAAAACTCATGTGCAAAAGCATCTAATATTAAATTTGACTTTTACATTAGAATGCTATTTGAATTAATTATAAATTGCTGCAATTCCAACATAATTTCTTTTAAATTAAAAGAAATATAATTTGACTCATTTTATTCCTGATTTATAAATGCAATGAAGAATTAACTCAGTACTAAAATTCATACGTGACTAAATATTTAACGTATACAACAATTATTATTATTATTATTATCAATCAAAAAATCCTCCATAACGAGTTGATAAATACCAACTGACAGATGAATTCTTGTGATTTTACTCGTATATTTAAAAATACAATGCTACTCATGTATGTAGTTGCATCTTGAAAAATACAAAAAAAATAACGAATGTCAAGGCTTCAATCCAAGGGTCTACGCATAATGTACATACAATAGATCTGTGTTTCACAATTGGTATTCCACACAGACCCACATCTCCACTTGATCGTTTTGCTGCAGCCCATTTCTATTGCACTTAAATGTATTTGCATACCCCACCTAACGTCTGATTTTAAATAGTGAATGCCTTTAAAAATAATACTTCAATATAATGCCCTGATTCAAACTCAATTACACTCTCAAATAACCATGACTGATCATACCATTGACTTTTTTGGTATAAGAATTGCATATACACTCCAAGAGGGGCTTGTACAATCGTGTCCGGCTCAAATCTTTAATTTGATGACTTGAGACTCAACTTGCTAAAAATTTGAATGACATGAGACTTTACATGGACTTTAATTTGAGTGCCTTGAGACATAAAGCCATGGGAGTTAAGTCCTTGGATATGAAAAGACATGTAATGATAGTGAATATAATCATGAGATAATACTTTATGCAATATATTTACAGGTAAACATGTTTTATAGGTTTGCAAAATACTTGAGTTGTTATTTTTGTTCTATCTTTCTATTCACGATGCACTCAAATAAAGGGGTTGGTTAGTCTCTTATGCTCAAATATTTTCTCAATTTTCTTTTCAAAACGAAAGTCTCCACTCAGTGTAAAGTCAGGATTTCAAGTTACACAGACATATTTTTATTATTATTATTTTGACAGAAGGGTTTTTGAATGAATAAATATTTGATTTTAAAAGTAAGGGGACTTTATCATTTTGAATGGGACATATGTAGACATACTCAACTAGACTGTGACTAAAGACTTGTCATTATTAACCCAAGCATTATCGACTTAGAACTTATTTGACATTTTGTCATCTCAACGCATAATAATGTGTGTATGTCTACCATATATATTACACAGTATAAATTTCAAGAGTCCACAGTTTATAAATTTGCTATAAATAAGTCATAAAATGAGTATGTAGATAAAAATGAAATGATATCATGAGTTTATAGTTAAGACTTGAATAATTCTGTACAAAAAAAACCCAAACTTTTACTAGTTACAGCAGGGTATGATCGTTGTTTACTTTGTTGTTTAGCTCTGTTTGGCGACCAGAGGTGTCAGTTTAATTAGTCGATTCTAGTTGCATTTTGTAACTATGAAGGTTTTGTGAGTTTGCTTGCTTATGTCCCATTGGCTATTAGTATATGACGTAGTGAGCATTGTTTACTTCGTAGTTTGCTTACTTCTAAAACTCAAGTTTTTTTGTGCCATATTGGAGCTATGAATGTTGTATAAGTTGGTATGACGTCATTAGCTTAATTTATTTAGTAGTTTCTTCACTAAGACTCTGGATTTCTGCGTCTGATCACGTTACAATATACATGTTGTTTAAAGTATAATGGTTTGTGAATGATGATAAACAACCTTCTAATCACCTTTAATTAGGGGAGTAGAGGAACCATCCCAGTTTTTACTCTAAAAGAGGCCTTTTTTTTTGTAACAGTGCGTGTTTTAATATACTATGTACGTACATAGATACTTGTTAGAGAAACTCATTAATGAATACGTACAAAAAACTTATTTTTTTGTTTAGTAAATAAAGACTTGATTAATAAAATACCTATTCAGAATGATTGACTTTTCCAGTCTTTCTCATCACAAACTGACCCCTTAATTGTTGTCAATGAGCAAAAAAACTAAATAACAGGATGTCATGTACTCGCACCTTATTTTTTTCTTTAAAAAATAGTATGAAACAAAGAATGATCAATGTTTGCTCCGTCTGTGGTTTCGGGAATTGAGCAAAAGTAACAATCTATGTAAATATATTTAGCCATCTGTTATACTTCATCTAGAAATGCTAAAATTTAAATATACATATATATATATATAGTCTGTGCATGTTTTTGCCATACTCTTCAGACATATGTATGTAAACTTATTTGAAAAAAGAAAATCTCATTAATCAGTCATAAAGAAAAGGAAAACTATATTAATTGTAAGTCAAATAAGTATGTAAATCAATCAAAATAGTTCAATACAACTCACTCTCTAGATATTTTGGTCAATTTATTACAAATAAATCTGATTCTGCAGGGTTAGCACAGTCTTTTTAACTCATAACTCGTTGTATTTTTGAAATACAAATTTTAACTTGGGTATTTTTTGAGAAATGAGTGTGAACCAATTGCAAGAAGTCAGCTATTGCATTTTGCCTATCGCAGAGCTAGTCCTTCCTAATTATTTTTTCTTTCAGACCCGTAGAATACAGTTAAACTTCTTAATCCTACATAAGAATATGTCAAAACCTAACAAGGAATAGCTATAAGCTTTGTTAAAAGATAGATACTTAAATCCTAGCCCAACTTGCGTTAATACATACCTATTATGCCTAGAGTTGATCCTTTAGTTCCTCAAAAGTTTGTGGTCACTTCTCTTCACACAAATTAGTATTTCAAATATACATCTAGGCTTCTAGGTATATTATTTGCAGTAAGTAAATTAACCCATGAACAAAATGATGATATTACTGTTATCAATAGATGCATCGTATTTTACAGTTATTTTAATTATGTGTCTACATATAGAGTCTATCTTCTAGCATCTCTAATTATAAGGTCTGTATGAAATGGTTTATACTTGAGAAATATAGAGGAATAATTAATAAGTTGCGTTTTAAACAATGAATGCAGATCTAAACCTTTTTACACTAACGATTTTACAAATATCATTTCAAACATTTTTGATCCAGTACAAAGAAAAATATGTATTTGGGGCAGTTAATACTATACAGAATTTTCATAATATTAAACTTTTTTTTTTTTTTTTATAAAACAATTTTTATTTTTGATATTTTTTATTTATAAAAAACGCTTTTTACCTGCAGATTAGACAAAATATTCTTCTTCTATGTAAGAGTCAATTATGATAGGTATGCGTAGCTTATTTGCAATTTGGAACACGGTTTGCATGGTGTACCACATTATCAAATTAAATAAGTAGTAATTTTATACAGCCTAATTAGGGCCAATACGCCTCAATCCGGTTTGTTAATCAAAGTTGTATAATTTTAGACGTAGATAAGCGCAAAAAACGCCCAGATTTTTAAAGAATCGTTTTGCCTCTAATACTATTATTAAAACCTAGATAAAAAACGGAGCCAATCATGTACAAAGTAATAATTAATTAGAGATTCACTTAGATAACAAGAATGTTTTACTTCTTAAATAAATATGAAGAAAAAAAAAAAACTATTCAGACGTCAACAACAATTAATATTTTTTATCTTTACGATGAACATGTAGAATTGAATAGTGGTTCTCAGTCCTTTATTACAACTGGCTCAATATTATACCTCCGTAATGGTACTCGTGAATATTCTTTGATGTTTGAGGGAGCTCATAAATTATGTTCTGCTATTTTCTAATTTAGCTGATGGAATATTTCATTCTTTTTGAAGTATCCAGGGGTTTGATATTAATATTTGCTAAGAGTAATCATATTGGGGTTGTTTATAGAGAAGTTGATTAATTATTTTGCTATTTTGTAAAATAAGAACAATCTCAAATTATTCAAGAAGAATAATTGTAGAAGTATTCATTGGATATAATATGTAAACATTTTTCAAACATGAGAGTATGACTTGAGATGAATATATTTGTATACATAGGCATTTCAGTTCCAAAAATGAGATCTTGAAAATTGGATCTTGATCAGAATTGCAGTCCATAAATATTTAGTAAATAAGGCAAATAATCTCAGGTCTACTTAAAACCGCATTTGTTCCCAACCCACTTACAAAATAACCTAAGTAGCAACACAATTTGAACTACATACATGTGTCTGTGTTATAATGACTATAAAACAACACACATTAATTCAGCTAAATATATGAGAAAACAAAAACACTATATTATTGCTCTTTAATAAATAAATAAAGTTAAAAGGTTATGAACTTTGTTCCACGTACTTACCATAAAATCATATTAAATTGCTTTAAAATAAGTATACATCTTTATGTAATATTTTTCAGCAAGATTTATCTGGCTCCTATATAAGTATGTGTCTTGCCACTGTTCTAAATTTACTACATGATTCGTTGAAAAAGAGAAATCCACAGAGTGTGATCAACCTCTTGATGGTGTTATAAAAAATAGGATTTTAACCTTAAAAGCAGAAAGCAAAAGTTTGTATACCACATGGACGACAAAAATGGATTAATTTTGGATCATGGGCAGTTTTTTTGTAGAACTCTATTCTCGAAATTTTCGAAAGTACGTCAGTTACTAAATTGATTCCCAATTTTTGATTCCTAATATTTCCACTCCTTTAAACGCGAAACATTATGATTTCATAACCTCTTCCTTTTGAAAATGAGAGTTATTCGAATTGAAGGTAATAATACTTTGTGTTCTTTTAAACATTTGTACAGAGGTCCGTCTAATAATTATATATTTATACGTTCGAACCCACCTTTATTCTTTAAAATAATGCAAATATACTGCAATGTACAAACTGACATGATATTTGAGTCCTCAGCACACCCTGGGAATCCCTCCTTTTCAACAACTTTAATTATGATGTTTCCTTTATCAATTCTTAATATTATTTATATGGCTAAAAATATAGTTAAATCTTAAAAAAAAAAATATGGATTGACTCCATTTTAACTAAATTATATAATGTACATATAATGTCATAAATTAACGCTGTATAAACAGTAATTTAGTTAGGTCTTTAAACCTAGGGGCCATAAGGGGACTATAAGGGACTCCCCCCTACTATTTTAATCTTATCTTTGGAGACTCAAACTCCCATTCCTAAAATTTGTCTGACATGTAAATAAATGATAAAAAAGTAAAAAAAATCGGTTAAAGGCTATGATTTATTTATTATTGACGTACTGGTATAGGGTATACATTTGTACAATATAAAAAAATCAAAGCCAAAAACTCACCTTAGTCATTTTGTCCCTCCTCCGATATAAAAACGTAATCAATTTTAAGCCTTGATTGAAAATAAACTAAAACTAATTTGAAGTTAGAATCCTCTCCTGTACAAGTTTGCTGGAGGAAAAAAAAAGACTCCTAACGAAGGAATATAATGCCTGACTTCATGATTATGAAATAATTTGTTGGTAAAAATTTAATTAAGAATCATACGTCATTTAAAAATGTATGAAATCTTGTTAATGTTTAATAAATGAAAATCATCCTATGTCATCAAATTATTTTACACTTTTTAACTCTGAAGCCTGGGGGCGATGATTTTATTCTCTATCTACGCTTTTGAATATTAAAATGTTGATGTATCACTTGCATTGGAATTCTTTTGTGCCCTCATCATTTTTTGTCTTTCTACATAACATGTACTTGCATTCTAAATTAGCAAAAACCACATTATATAATTATCACCAAGATCCTAATATCTACTTAATTCTACATTATTAAAGATTGTTTGTTCATTAACTATGTACATATATATATATATAAGGTTTTATGTAAGACTAACCTATGTATACATACATATAGGTAAATACAATGGCTAAAGATTCAATAAATACATCAGACAACAGGAAAAATTGAAATTTGACTCATATGAAGTACACACGAAAAAAGTATGCTGTGTTGTCCCTTTATAGTAATTGTGTTGTTCTAAAGAACTCTGTGAATTTTTATCAAAAAGGGTTTAACATAAAAACAAGAAGAAGAAAGATGTTTGACTACAACAAGAATATAAGCAGAGCTTTAATCTTGTAAAGATTTGAATAATAACAACATCACAATAGTGAATTAATTTTTATAAAATGACTCATTTAACGCCTTGGGAACTTTTTTTTTTTTTTTTGTCATTTAAGATTTTCTAATTACAGGGTTATTCATAAGTTTTAAAGGTATTAATTTATACAATAATTCATAAGAGAAAATTACATTTAGGGTAGTGCAGAAATAAAAATTCTAGACTATATTTCTATGTTTATTTTTAACTTTCTACACCAAATAATCGTGGGTGTTCAGATTTGGGCTTGAAGGAGTTCATAACTTTTTCCTTCAACAACTTCTTAAACTTTCAAACAGTATAAATTGGAGCTTCATCTTTCCGAATGCGGGATTTTTTTTTTTGTTCATTTGAATTAATATCTTTTGACAAGATTAACGGGGGTTGAGTTTAATCCCATCAGATTGAAAATTGATTGAGTAAGCTTTAAAAAAAAATAGCACCAATTATATTATTATAAAGCCTTTAAAACTTATTAATAACCCTGTACGTGAAGATCCAATTACAAAGTTATCCATATTTAATGAAAAGGATCATAGGGAAAATGACACTTAAAATTTACAATGGAGATATGCGAAGCAGCTGTGTTCATTATCAAATACGTTGATTCTGTCATTTTGTAAGAAACAATAACGAGTTTGATAATATGAAAAAAAAAGAACTTTGAAAATGATGTTTTTCTTCAAGGGTTAATGTTTTTTCAAAAGTTGGTTCTCAACTGAGAGGTCGCGACACAAAAGTAGATCGTGAACCTTTTATAGGTGAGTTGCAGAAATTGGAACAACAATTATAGAATCAGATTGAATTAATTTTGATATGAGGGGATATCCATGGATGTATAAATTCCAGGTATCAAGCCACTTTGAAGGACAATAAAAATGGATCGGAGGAAAAGGACTCTGTGATTTATGTGATAGAACAGTTGAGAGCCCCTGCACTATGATTGATAATGACTATTTACTCTCTGCTAAATTAAGTGATGGTTACAGAATATAAATTCCTTTTTATTATATATTTTATATTATCAAAAGAGTAAATCTCTAAAATGCTTCATCAAAGTCATTTCAATATTTGTAATTTTGAAAAATAATAGAAGTGTGTATTTTTAAATTGGACGGACAACATTTACATTTTTTTGGAACTGTGTATAGATCCTAAAAAGCATATCTGTACTATTTCTTAGAAAGTTATATCCTGCAAAGCCGGGGATTTTTTTAAAAAAATGACAAAAAACTATAAAAATTAAATTATTGGCAATTATCTTTTTCGCTTAATATACATACATTTAACCATAAATATATATTGACTAAAAAGTATCAATTTTATTTGTCAAAAAAATTCACTGGATTTGTGCTCAATATAGGTCCCCTCATTGTCTCAGTGGGGAATCTATATTAAGTATTTTTTTTTAAATCTGTCATTTTTCATTCTCGTGGATAATATAGTATCTATTAAATATATAAGCTTTAACAATACAAATAAATTACAAATGTCTAAAACATTGTCTTTGCAATGTACACATTTTAGAGGGAATGACTTCTTTCTCCGTTTTCGTAGAAATGTGCTCAAAAGAATTATATAAAAGCTGCTTTAGTATAGAATAGCAATATAATATCAGTTTTTTCATTCCCTCACTTATTAAAGAGTCGACAGTATAGCAACTGATATAATGTCTCTCAGTGTTACCCTATTTTTTATGACATCATCTCTGACTGTTTTGAACGCTCACCGGAAATGACACTTTTTCACATCCTTCGTTATAACTACTGCGATTTTGCTTCAAAATCAACTTCTTATTTTGTCTTCTTTGTTCATAGTTTAAATACCGAGACTATATTTCATTATCTAATAGTAAATCGTTACTGATAATGAATAAGGTAATAAATGGTATGGTGATGGGTCAAGAAAGAAGGCTCTCCCTTGTACCTCCATCATCCATTCGACAGTCAGGTTTACCATGCAGTTGTTATTCCAAATTTTAAAATGATGTTCTTTTTGCGATATTCAAATCAAATATTTTTTATGACTACTGGGCACAACTGCCAATATTTAAAATGAATAAATTACTTCGTCCCCGGATTCATAGTAATTTTGTTATTTATGTTCAACAGTCAAGTGTGTTTTGCTCCGTGTCGGACAGTTTGCTTCTATAATTGACTATTTAACACTAATTTGATGAAAACGTAAAATATACAGAAAAACAACTGAAAATATCAAACAACAAGTATGAGCGTTAAATACAATATTTAACATTTCAAAAGTGGGCACCATATTTTCTTGTAAGTTAGAGTTCATTGAATGAAAGGAGTACAAATTATCTTTAGATTTAAAAATACCATAAAATATGGTCAGTTTCACACTTAAACTGTATTCTTTTCATTTGTAAATGACCAGCACCTGATCAATTAACTATTATCCTTTATAAAAAAACTCTTGCTGCAATAAAAAAATTGCCATAAACACGGGAGATTCTATTGTGTACACATATTTCAAGATTGTTTTATGTGCTCTCATCAGCAACAGATAAACAAATATCGTAATCCATTTGCTAGTATGATGATTGCATACATATTAATGACTGAATTTACGCAGTTTAAATGCAAACACACCTCTATTCGTCAATGCTATAAAGCCTCTTTATTCCATTGTTGATGTGTAAGATTTGTAGATGTTTAGTTCTTCTTTTAGTATACATATGCATAAATCTTAAATTTGGCTCTAGTTATTATATCCTCTCAGCCTATTGTTGACAGTACATTTTTCATTAGCAGTTTAACTAATTGAATGCTTCGTTGCCTTCAGTACGTGTTTTTTAACTTTCGTTTGTGAATATATATATATATATATACATACTTAAGTTAAGTACATATGATACCCACTAGGCCTTGTGTATTCAAATACAAATTATAGAGTACCTATATAAAAATAGCAATGTATTATGTAATGCTAAATTACATCATCGTTGTCCTCACATGAGAACATAGACAAAGGTCAAAGATCGATTGGAGCAAAAAAAATTTTCCCAATTTATGTGTTTTTTTACAGATAAATAAACATCTTTATTTCTCATTTTATATCAATATGAATTAATTTTATATAACATGGACTATTTATATAACTTTTTTTTCACAAAAAATAAAAAAATTATTCACGTTTTTCATGGAGAAAGATGAATATCATCACCGAGCCATTGTTCTTTTATTTTCACATTGACTTTTGATACAAATCTAATGGTTACAAAGTCACGGTGAATTATTTCTTTTTCAGATTGTATTCATAATATGTGGTTTTATGGTTTTATTCTAATTAATTTTGTCTTTGTCATCTTTTAATTTAGTCGACATATATATTTTTCGTAAAAATCTGAAATTTATCTACTTAACAATCTGTAAATCAGATTGTTAAAAAATTATTATAAGTGTGTTGTTACACTATTGAAATAAGGTACATTAACCTCGCTCATTAAACCATTTGAGTTATTGGTTAAAATCAAGTAAATGATATTCAGACGTTCTGCAGATTCTATATCGACACATCTATATACAAATATTTTAATCATTCAAACCGAAAATACTGCCTACTTTGTCAATTTGAATAGCACCAAGAAAATTATTGACAGAGGTGCCTAAATAGTTAATTATTAAATGTAATGTCTTTATTTAGCCATCTTCTGATGGTAATTAAACAGAGAAAGAATATTCAGATGATGAAGTAACAAAGTTATTCAATTCAAAATGCTCTCAGAATATATCATCAAAAAAAAAGAAAAAAATTGTAAATTTTGGTTCTAAGACAATTCGCGGAAAGACATTTTGCCCCAAAATACAAACATAAAAATATGACTTGTCATGAATATATTATATCATACTTATAATATATTCAATTACAAATGAATTTTGGTTTCAAAAGTGAAAACAACTAGATCCTGACTTCGTAAACGACCTCAAATTCGTCCTTCAACAACCTTGGAGGCATACAAAACATAGCATATGTCCTTTATTTACCCGTATTACTATCTTCCCTTACCCTTTAAGTCCTCTAAGCTAACTGTGGTGCTCAGTCAAACAAACGAACGAAAAAAGGGAATCACATTTTATTTGTATGAATAGATATTTCATGAATATACTTATCTTTTTTTTTAAAAAAATAATTATCTGGTCATTAATTGGTCTTCAAAATGTTCATAAATTTCAATTTGATTGATTTTTAATAATAAATACATAATATGTCTATGTAATTTTTTTTTTTTTTTACAGACAATGATAAAAAAAACATACTTCATTGAAATATTATAAGTCAAAAAGCCAATTGCCGATCCTTAAAAATAAAATGGTTAAATATCTATTTATTTCATAATTTGTAAAAGAGATACACAAAGCATCATTAACTAATTTTTTTTACTTACTTATTTAATGAAGAGTACTTTTTGATGTATCTTTTTTGTAAAGGAACATTTACTTATAATATCTATTTAGTTTAAAAAAAACTTGAAAAAACCTGTCAAAAAAAAAAAAAAAAAGGATGCAAAAAACCAATAAAAAAGATATAAAAATCATTTTTTTTCATTTGCAACCTTATATAATCATCTTTTGATTATAATTACATGTTTGCTAATATAAGTACTTATCTAGATAATTAACTTGCTTTGATAATGCTTGTCCCTTAAAAAATATTTAATCGCTACTACATACATGCGTTCACATCATACCAAAACCGATGGTATGAAGACATAATACGATCAATTGAATTTTTTTGAGTGGAATTGAATATAAAGAATAGCAATTATGTTTGACAAAACAAAACAAAAAAGTGATGAAATTAATGACTCAATAACACTCGTACAAATTATCTTTACAAATACACACAGCATATATTTGTTTATATGCTAGGCCTCTACTCTTATGTAAAGTCTAATATTTTATAATGTGTTGTTCTATATCCGGTCTATCAATGCATTTACTAAAATTAGATCTTAAGGAATTGAATGGCTGTCAAACAATGCAATAGTAATTAGGAGAGTTGAATGACTTGATAATACGTAATAATTATATCCATAATTTGGCAAAGGATGGAAAAATTGTATGGAAATAAAAAATTGATATTGAGTGCAAAGATTCGCTGAAAAAAAAAGAGAAAAAACTTGTGCCTTATGCATTGCTGATTGAAATGATTGTATTTATTTAAATATGCTTAAAAGTGGATCCAGTAATCAATATCATTGACACAACTTTGAGTGATAAAATATATTTATAAACTATTTTATCTATAAATAAATAGAAAACACAAGTCAACAAATAAATATAAATATTCAGGATTCATATGTCTATACATGTGTGATAATTACGAATCTGTAATGAGTTTTACTCGTATCAAAACTGATTTTGAATAATATTTTATTTGAATTTCTCGGGTACACTTTTGAGTAAGGTTGAGCCATTTTTTAAACTCTGAAAAATATCCGTGATTCGCATGAAAATAGCCTTCGTCTCAGCAGAGTCTTTTGATGATTCCAAATTATCAAAAGAATATTTGACTCTAGAGAAAATCAAGTTCAACCAGAATATGGGGTTTGATTTTAATTTTTGGCACTTTTCTAGTTGAAGGATCCCATATTTTTGATGAGGAAATCAGTTTCATTAAGGAAACAACGAGGAATCAGCGAATAAAATAGAAAGTGAAATATCCCACAAGAAGAGAAGGGAACACAAATCAAGGGATCTCTGCCATTAACCCCAGGATTTCCTCCAATATCGGATTTAAGACAGTTTGTTCCTCTCTCCAGATTATAACCCTTGTCAAGGGATCCTCTCCGAGTTCAAAGGGCTCCATGATCATCATGATGACGTGTAATCATCAACTATGTAGTTCTCAAAATATAAAGAGTGTCCAATTTTTTTAGTAAGTAGTAATTGCTCGAGGTAATGTGCGAAAATGTTTAATGTACCCTAACAATGAATTATATCTATTGTATTAAAGGAGAAAAATAATTATAAATACAAATATAAATTAGTAAAAAGTTGAATTTTAATATATTTATATATATATATATATATTTGTCCATCATAGTAGTATGCATAATTTTGTTATAGGTATGTGGACCAATGTACCTACAAGGTATTGCATACAAAAACTGGATTTATCTTCTTTATATTATTATTATTATTTTAGGACCAAATAAGCAGAATGCCTATACATGCATGAATAAAGGAACTGTCTGATTTCTTCGTAAAAATTTATAAAAGAAAACGTGTAATTATATAAGGGTTTTTCTTATGTATATACATAAGTATTTTATAATATTGTCAAAACGCATGAGGAGGAAATAATTGTCTCACAAACACGTACTATTAATTTTGAAGACAGCTTGCTCAATCGATCATTAAATATTTGTGAACATACATTACATAATAATTTAAGCCATTATTTCATTTGTAATTGAACAATAAACAAAAACTCCATAGACTTTGGGAATAACAGAACCATCGCTTTTTTTCTCTTTGTCTCTACATGAGGGCTTATTAATTAGAGTAGCCAAGGGTTTTTAGAGCCCATCTAATTCTCTCTTCGGACTTGCCCTGACAAAATACTCGGTCCCATATAATAAAATTTTCTCTCAGTTGCTCTCCTCTAAAAAACTTCTTTTCATTGTAAATGTATTGTAATAACTATTGATGACATATTCACTGACGTGTTATAAAGTTTGAGAGTGACTTATTTTGATTTGAGATCGATGAAATTACGGTCAACGGTTGGATAGTTAGTAATTACATTTTAATCAAGGTCTGAGACCGATTATCGATCGAAATATTGGTATAAATTGGTGTTCTTAGAAAGAATCTTATGAAACCGAAATCAAAACAAAGTTGTTTCCGAACTAAGTTGAATGTCCCTGAATCAGATAATTTTCATTCATAAATAAAGACCTCGAAACAAGTTTTATATGGCCATATACTTTGGTGAAGCATGCACACTTGTCAATAAAAAAATCTTTCGAATTCTTAATGATGTCGTCAACTAATAAATGATATTAAACACATTAATTTACTTTATTATTGGAATATTTTTCTCAGTCAATCTTAAACCCTTCTAAAAGCTTATTCCAAATGTATAAATTTGACTCACGCACTCTATAGTCTTAAGGACATATCATTATTTATTTTTATATTATTTTTAGAGAATTGGCTTAAAATTTCTAAATAAATATACATATATTTAATATACACGGTAGTTACACAATATTTTTGCCCTTTTGGTTTGCATTCGCTTATAAATCCAGGAGGATGATTAAACTTAATATTCATCAGTAACCTTTTTTAGAAGCTATATTGTCTCTATTTTCATTTACTAATTAAATAAAAAGATTCTTTTTACCAATTTCAAAATGATTTCATAACAAAATATTACCACAATCCTTTCATTTCTAGTTTATTATGACATTCCTTCAACATATAATTTATTTGCAATACATAAAATAACAATTGAAAATTATATTGATTACACTTATATGTATAGTGTAACTTATTTTCAAAATTTTCTTCTGTTTTAACGATTAAGTTTAATTTTGTATTAAATTCTTTACATGTATTTTTTCCTGGAAGACATCAGCTACTCCATGTTCTATAATTTTAGAATATTGTACATAAATTAAATCTTTTAATTACAGAAGTAAATGAAGCGTAGATATTTTTCAAAACGTATTAAATGTCTTTTAAGACTAGTTACACAAAACTGCATCGATCTTATGCAATTTCAATAGTTTCTTTTTAAAAAAATTACCTTTCATGACTCCTTTAGTAATTTTTTTAACACAGAAATGCACATGCAAATAAATTTATATTTGACAAAAATATAAGACATTGTTCACTTGTGTCATATATTCATATTTATTTTATTTTAAAAATATATATAACTAAAATGACAATTACCTTACAACCTCCTATTGATATTTTCTAAAAAATATATAAAAGAACCATTTTGTTCTCATTTATGACATAAATTAACTTTATGTGGTTCTGAATACATGGTTAGATACATTTGTTTTTGTTTTTTTAAGTTGTGCTATTTATTTCGAAATATAAATACGTTTCATGGATTGCATGGTCACAAATCACATAATAACAAAACATAGATATTTCATTTATGAATAGATATAATGAAATATTGTTTTCATTGTTTCTAACTTTTTGTTGAACAAGTAGAAGTACATATAGAAGTAAAAACATTCACTTGATACGTGGTTTGTAAGTGGTTGTCCATGGGTTAGCGTTGAAAAGATGAAATTGCATTGCATGTTTTTACTTACCTATTCAAAAACAACTTCTTTGTTAGTGAGTTTTTGTTTTGTTTTGGGAACTGCACCAATGTACAATTGTATATCGCTTGAAAAACTGGAAACGCCTTGCGTTGCAGCAACTCGTGTTCTTAGTAACTGAGAGAATGTGTAATAAATTAATTGTCTTTTAAAATTCTATTTACATAACTGGATTGTTCCCAAAAAAAAAAAAAATGGAAAAATGGCAAAAAGAAATTCACTTTCCAACTACAGTTTTCTTCTGACTTAATAACTTTCTCGTGGCCTTGCAGAAAAAACTGCATAAAGATTTTCAATGACACAATTCAATCTTTTTTAGCCTGTCAAGCCGTCTTTTTTCTTAAAAAATATGTTACCTTAAACCTAAAAGATTTCATGTATGTAGAGTGAAGAAAACTTTATTAATGGCTGATTTTGTTTGTGAATGAAAATTAAAGAAATCTCAGCGTGGACATACGTAATAGTTATTGCTATCCTAAGCTTCAAATCCCTGATATTTTATTTAAAGGCTTATATGTTATTAATCATTAAAGAAAGGAAAACTTTGAAGCATAATCTTGTCAGATGGTTTCCTTAAAAAATTTCCAAAATAAATGACAATTCTTAAAATATAGAAGCTGAGGAAATCAAATATCTTCTGTCAGCAACATTTAGACTTTTAAAAATCTTAAAAAAAGTTTTTTTTTTTTAAATTAACAATAGTTTAGGCTAATTGGTTTCTTTGTTTTGGTGTTTTTTTTTATTTTAATACACTGGCTGAAACTTTACCTCAAAGTAATAATGTTTATTATTTTAGTGTCTACGTAATTGGTCATGTTTTTCTTGATGTATATATTTACTTTTTTTTATGCTCTATTTGTAATATAGAAAATATAGGATGTTTATTTAAAAAAAAAAAAAAAGTATTTATTCATTATACGTTATACATAGATCACACCAAAGAGACCTCATAACCAATACCCCTGTAATACAATCAACCCCTAAAAATATAAATAAGTAAGGTGAAAATGCCTTCAAAAATAGACATAGAACTGGTGGAAAATGCATTGAAGTCCCAACCATTAGCAAACAAAGTCATCTCCTAAACTAGTTTTCGTGCTATGTATCTAATACAATGTACTTGTTTTGATGCTGTGCCAAGGTAGAAGGATTAACACAATGTATGTATTTCAAGTAAATGATTATTATATAACAAACCGCAAACAAAATAAGCATAAATTTAAAAACTACACATAAGTCTTTCACTCTTTCTCTCTCTCCATGATGTTATATAAACAAGTATTCTTACATATAATAATAATAAACGCTACATTCTTATGACAACATCAAATCACAAATATACATATATAATATGATTATTAATATGATAAGAGAGTGTAGATAGGAAACAGTTTTTGTGTCCAGGACATCCTGTTTAACTTTCATGTTGAGGCAGGATCTATGCATCTAAGTAGGCACAATCATACATATATAACCTTAAAAGTTTTTTATTTATTTAACATATGCATTTATAAGGTATATTTAAGTTAAATACTAACTTGGTATAGGCATAATATTTGCTATGCATGTATGTACGTGCAGGCTTCTTTAATTAACGACCAATTTTTTTTTCAAGTAGTATTTATATGTAGATTACAAAAAAGTGGTAAATTTGATTTTTTTTTAAATTGTAAATGTATAGTTTTGGGGGTATTTAAAATGATCCTCAAATGGGGATTATTACGTTGCATTTCATGCATTCTTTCGAAACATTTGTTTTTTTTCCCTTCTGTGATACGTGGTATAAAATATCATATTCGGTTCATTCTTACTTTGTCCGAAACATGTTTTAAAAAACATTTTATAAGGAATTGCTAATGAATATCTTAACTCCCCCCCCCCCCAAAAAAAAAAAAAAACAAAAAAAAAAAAACATTCGTTTTTAGGATAAAGCAAAGACACTTGAATGCAGGACCCAATCAATTTATTAAAACATTCAACTATTATTTGAAAATCATTTTTTTTATTGTATCATGCATAAATCAAACTTTTTTAAACCATATGGTCTCTAATTTTTGTATCAAAAAGTTATTTCAAAAATTTGAGTCCGAGTCTTATTCTTCAATTCATCTTCCACTTCTCAGATCCTGTTATTTATTTATGCAAGTATCACTCTGGTTACCAATGGTGAAAGAAGTTAAATTAGATTACAACCAAGAAGAATTTTACCCATTAACTTTTTTTGATAGAGTCTTAGATGTCTTAAAATATCCAAATCCTTTACATCAGTCCCATGGACATGAACTTCCTTATATTCTGGAATATCTAATAAGTTTGGTCATCAAAGTCATCTTAATCTACTTTTATTTATAAGAAATAGTATCAACTGTATCTAGAGGCAAGGCAACTAAATCAATATATCTATACATTACCACAACTAGAAGTTACTTCATTCTAAACATTATCTTCTAGTAGTGAATCGATTTTTTCGAGATTAAAAAATATACTGAACTCCATGTTAGAAATAATAAAACTGAATTGTACTCACTTTGCTATGATATTCGGTCATCATTTAAACTGTGGTGCACCGTATTAACTGAATTACTAAAGCATTTTATTTGCAAATTAGTAAAAGTTGAAATAAAATTGCTTTCTCGAACTTGTGTGAACATCATAAGTAAACTAAAATCATTTTGTCAATTTGATACCGCTATGTGCCATGATCCCGATTTGGGGTTCATGTTTATTGCAAAAAAAAATCAAAATGTTGTAATATTATTAAAAGGAAAGACGTTGATCTAGCTGAATTATAATTATCATATTGTGATGTATAATTTATGTACAGAAAAAATATTGCGTCAAATGTCAACAATCATAGAAAAATTTAAAAAATTGAGTCATTTAAAAAAAATGACTTTTTTGTGAAAAATATTGTTATCTAGATTTTAAAACTATTTCAAAATATTTAAAATAAAATTACCTTCACTTTGTACTAAATTTTATTTAGTAAATTTGCTTCATATACTCAAAATTGTGCTAAAAGTAAATGATCCCCATCATGGTAATGGGTTAACATAAACTGGATCAAAGGTGATCATTCAATACTCATTTAGAAATAGACAGTATTGGTCTTGGGAGACTAGCTCGAGACGAGTTGGAAGTCACAGATTATAGGGACTCGAGTCTTCACCTCTAATATGCGCTTAGAATAAGTTTATAGCTAATAAAACTTTGGTTTAACCGTCAAGTTAGGTCAAAAAATATTTATTTGAACTTTGTAGCAAATTGATTTAATACTTACACAATAAAACAGAAGTCGGATTGTTGAAATCTGGATATATCGAACATAAGACTCAGACACTTTCTGTATAACAAGTTGAAAATATCTTCATTTATTTCTAATTTTTTCTTTTAATTCGAATAAGTAAGAAAATTTCTTAATTTCTTAAGCCAATCATAAGCTATGGGAGATTGTTCCATTATGAATGAAATGTTCAAAAATTGTGTTTTTTATTTATTTAGCTTATACTCTATTTCCCTCAAACAAGTGAGAGTTGCTATTAATTTTTGAATAAATCTTCCACATTATACAATTAATTATATAGAAAGTACTTGGAAATATAATATAAAAAAGCAATAATAAAATTGAAATACTTCTTTTTGATTCTTTGTATCGCGAATAACAAATTGAATGGTCTTCTCAAGTTTAAATTATTCCACTTCTACATATTGCAGGTATTAACTATTTTACATACAGCATATTTTTTTCGTACAACAGTGGCTCTACATCGGCCTTGAAAAATGTGAATTTTTATTTGTATTTTTTTGCATCAAATGAACGACCTGGAGCAAGATAGTTTCGACTGTCAAAATACAATTAGAGTAAAGGTTTTTTTTTAAATAACAAAATCGATCCGTCTTGGAACAAGTAATTTTAAATATTTGCAGTTGTACCTCGTGTCATGAAAAATAAATGTATATCACGAACAGAGTGTAATTTTTAAATCTATGATAGCAATGTTAAGGTAATTCAACTTTTAAATGGAAACATGGAGAGACTAGTGGAAGAGAGAGAGAGAGAGGGGGGGGGGGGAGTGGGAAATACGACTACTTTATGACCATCATGGGAATTAAACTCAAATCATAACCCTTACACCCTTTATTTTTATGACAAAAACCGTTAAAGAGTTTTGCAAGATGTAATCAATTAATGTGTTCTTTTTTATATATATATTTATTAAGTTGAGTTTATAACTGAGAAAGAATTTTAATTTTTTTTATCCAGTTCTCTTTTATTGGATTTTTTTAAAAGCATAGGCTGGATACACAATGTATATATATATATATATATATATATATATATATATATACATATAAATAGTTAGTGAACTATAAAAATATTTCATTTTTTTTTTGTTTGGGAGGAGAATTTTAAAAATACTAAAATTTGATATCATGGACATTTTAGTACATATTTTAAATTCATTGATCATAAAACGAAACAGATAAAAGAAGAGCAATATCTTATGTAATATTATGTATAATTCCAATAAATGAATTAGTTTGAAGGATACAGTTAAATACATTATATTAATTTTAAGTCATTTAAGTGCTATTCAGGCCATTCTATATCCAATTAATTCACTCTACCTTTTACAAATTTGATTCATTATTTGAAACATATTACAACGAGAGCTAGTCATCATGACTCACTTTTTTAAACAATTGAAGGATCAAATCCCAAATTTTCTCCTTATTTAGTTATTTTGCAATTTTTGTCAAATCATGGTCTGCTCTAAATGACCTTTCCAAACAGGCATTATTGCTTTTATGTATAAAGTTTTAAAAACCAATATCTGGAGAGTACTTCTATATTGAAAATCCTTATTAGAAATTAAGGATGGAATCATGAGTAGCCGGTGGTATTAAATGATTTTTATAGTATCAGTACTTTTACTTGAATGGAAACTTTTCCCCTTGTATGCATATATTTCAATACCAACTTTCCATGCCAAAAAGTTTTTAAGACTTCTTCAGAGCAATATTTTTTTGCTCTCCTAAACAAAGCAGTAGTGAAGAATAGTGAAACATTTACGTTTTTGCATGATAATTTGAGAGTTGTAGGATTAACAGATGATCAATAATAGTAATAAATTCAATTTTAAATATTTTGTTGACATATTATTGTTACTTTTGTTTATGTAGAAAAAAAATTATTATAAAGGTTTTTATTGATATTTAGGCAAATAATTCAAAATAATTATACTGCATACTTAAATATATTCATATGTACATTTTTTTAAGTATTTCTGAAATATGTTAAAGACTAAAAATGCACCTCTCCTGTCGTTTATCTTCTGACTCAATGTTCTTTTTTGAATGAAAAGTATGCTGGCTGGTTCCAAGCCCAAGGAATTTTGCACACAAAATTCATTTGGCAAACCGCTTTAAGAATATAAGGATAAAATATTGTCATGGAAGTTAATCACCATGACTTGGCACACAAGATAACTAACATATTTTGTTTGCATATAGCTTTAACTCCATGGATAAGTATGTAAAACAGGACCGTCGACACTGAAGGGGGGGGGGTGGAGTGGAGCATGGCCCATCTAGTTTTTAAAGCTTTTTAAGTTTAAGGTTAATTTTATGTTAACATATGTAATGTTTCACTATACTTATTTAATAGGAAATAGCAAGTATCATTATAGCCAATCAAACTTCATAATTTCTTTTGGAATATTCGAACCCAATAATGGTGGATCCTCCTACGCCTCGAAATATATTCTCCCCCCCCCCTCATATCAAACACCCAGTTCTGTAAAACTAAAACTAATGTAAGACAATCAGGTGCTCCTAACAATAGAAATGGCATTTGTTTGAAAATTTGGGATCGCTGAATCACTAGATTTTATAATTAAATTTTGAATACTTTGAGTCACATTGGCTTAACGAAAGAAATAAGTTAAAATGGAAATACAATGTATGTATATATACACACACTGTAATTACGATACTAAGTTAAAATTTTAGTTTATTTCTAGTATGATAAATTATGTACTTAAGGGGTCATAATTCAGGTCAAATATCAAAAAATGACAAGTCTTTATAACAAAGTTTATGATTGCAATTAAAACACATTTTTTTAAAAAAAAGAAGTACTTAAATGGTTCAAATTGTACCACCATATATTTCAAACGATACTGAAGTTTGAAATTTGGTGTTCATCACGGTTTTGATAAAAATTGGAAAAGTTTATAACTACATAAATGTATTTCAGGAGTTCATCATACGCAAATCAGAAAAAAACTCTATCATGACTAAGCAAACTCAGGAAACATTCATCCTCACAAGATGGTGCAGAAATCCTAAATCTACAAAGTGTATAAAAACGCTCACATTTTATTAAAAAAAGAAGATATTTGATGCTTGCAAGAGCAGTAACATGAATATCAAACATATAACTATCTACATATGCCAAATTTCATCCATTTTTGAAGGGGTTGATGAACCAATGGATGATCCAAAGTGGAATGACCCTTTCATAATATCTAGGTAAAATATTATGCGCATTGCTTTATGTTTGTTTGTTTTTCTTCCTTGTTTTTTAAATAAATATTATTTCTTTTATACCTTTAATGAAGCTACTTTTGAAAGAGATATCATTGCTGTTTAAAATGACTATGGTATTAACATAAGGCATTCCTTATAAATGTACGATGCAAAATGCAGGTTCGAAATTTGTTAGTCAAAAGGAGTGAGTACAACTTTCACAATGAAATCAATTATTATTGTTCTATAAATAAATTGTGTATGGATGGTGTTTAATGGAGATTGGACGACGCACACACTTAAAGTAAAATAGAATTGAGGAATATATAGGTCTATTTCTGGCGCACTTGAATCGTGATGGGGGCTTAAACTCGTCCAACAAGTACTTTCTTTTAAAATGGTTATGTGAGCAATTAGATTACCTTGACAGAGTGATGCGGTTCTCAATATTGTTTTATGGTGCAGATATCATTTTTCAAAGTCTTGGCTTCGTCTCAGTTTTTACTTCTTAAAGAGTTCAGCTTGTCTTAGTCTTGGAGTCAAAATCAAGACCAAAGAAATTGGATTAAAAAAGAAGTCAGGAATATTTTTTTTCCTCTTGAGTCTCTCTTCCACAAAGTTTTGATCTTGAACGTACATTATCACTAACCCTGATATACAAAGTTTACTCAGAGCCTGTTTATCGAAGTTACATGAGGTTTTCTAATTTAATAATTTATAATTCTTTAATTGAGTGAATGCCACAAAATGTACGAGATAAGATCTATGTATATAGTTAATTAAATATAAAAGCAAAGAAACATTTGAACCAGATAGCTATTTTTGACAAATTAATAGCTAATTTAAAATCAAATAAGACATAGTCAAAACTTTTAGCAGAAAATGAAAATTGTGATTAAAAAAATGAAAATAGATTAGCTCTCAATGAGGAGTAGACTTCATTTGTTTCATTTCAAGGAACTGGATTTTTTTTTTCGAACTGTTTATTATCAAAACATACCTATTAGTACATTACTCAATCTTTTGAAGGTAACCTTGTATTGTGTTTATTAATGGAATTTTGATGTATATAGATATTTTTAATTTTTTAGAAATATGGAAATAGGTTTTCAATATTTTAAGTAGTGTCGGTTTTAAGGGGTTCCTCACTGCAGACAAGTGTCTGGGGATACAACCATTTATAGTATTCTTGATTTAAAATTGAATCTTTTCCTTTTTAAAAAAAATGAAATGGAAAGAAAGAAAGAAAGAAAGAGAGACAAAAAAAATTGAATAAAACAACAACAACAACTATATCATAGTTTCTTAGGAAACACACGAAAAGATGACTTTGATGCCGTTATTATTGAATGTGAGTCACTTTCAGATCAATAGCATCAAATCCTTTGATCAAAGATTTTATTTGTCTGACTTTAATTACATACCGTAACAAATTAGGTATCTATGGTCAAAGATGTTGATTTAGTTTCATGTTACAATACATGGGCGGGCAATTAAAAATATTTTATGACCTATACATATTTGACTCTTGTAAGGTGGATATAGGAAGAGTGAACAAAACAACAGGAGTAATAATAATAATAATAATAATCAATCTGTTTAAGTTTATTAAGCTCTTGTTAATAAAAAAAATACATTTGAAATAAATAGTAAATGAAGCTCCTTGATGGATGGAATGATGTATTTGAATGGAAGTATGTAATCCTTCAAAGTTATTAGGATACCAATACATTTTACTCAAAACGAGTTTTTAGATTCTCGAAATTCTACTTTTGATATTGATACATTCCAAAGCTAATATGTGGATATAACATAAAAAATGCACTTTCTAATACGTTTAACTTTAGAAAAGATATGTATTGAATAATTAATAACTACAGCTTATTAAGCCTCCATCCCATAAAAATCTCAGTTTACATTTGTTCATGTTAGAGTCAAATATGTTTTTGTGAATAAAATAGTACATCATGAATTAAATATTTTTAAATTATACAGGATCCTTCATCAAAATTTTGCTGAGAAAAGTTATTTTGAAATATAAACATTTAATTTAATGGATACTTAATTATTAATATATTGATTCATAAAACAAAGTATTTGATGCCTCATTAAAAGTTTTTTTATATAAAGAGAGAGAATGAAAAAGATGCATTTAAAAGGTCAGTAAAATGTGTTTAAAATATGGTATATGAAATGTCAAATTAATTAAATTTATCAGGATGCAAACACATGAATCTACTTTATATGTAGGTGTCCATTCTGTATCATAAACAGTTAATACATGCAACAATGTATTAGTGGTGTAGTTAATAAAATTAATAGTGATGTGAAGAGTTCGTCTCGGGTCTAAATCCCTTATTGTCTTGGTGTCAAGATCATTATCCAAAGCAAATTAGATTAAAAATTTCCTTTCCTGAAAAAAAAACAACAACTTTTGTTTCTTGGTCTTGAATCTTGATTCCTTCAAAGTCTTAGTCTCAGATGAGGTGGTCTTGACTCCGACACTGGAGCTCAAAGTCTTTGTTTCAACCTTTTGAAATATCATTAAACTCATAGTCTATACCAAAATCAAAGAAACTAGATTTTCTAAAAAAAAAAAAAATCTTCTTTTTTCTCTTGATCTCGACTCAACGGTCTAAATCCCTTAAAGGACTTGGTAATCCATTGATCTCAACATTTCCATGTTTTTGGTCTTGTCCTGCTTACGTGGAAGGTGGTCTTAAATAGAACACTGACATGCATTAGCACTAACTTAAGCATTAAGCACCGCTTTATTTGAGAGGATTTGGTATTAAATTCAATGATGACTTATATCATAATTTTCCCATTGACCTTTTCCAATTTGATCATTATTTTTTAGAAAATCAAATACGTTATTTTTAGAAAATGTAGTTCATTGGACCCTTTGTTATTTTGAATCTAGTCAATATTTTTATACTAAATATTTTAAATATAGGTTCATTAAAGAAAAAAATATCAAATATATATATGGTATTGTTCATATGACCTAACCTAAGATCAGAGTATTACAAAGCAATTTTTTTGGGGGGAGAGGGAGGGGTATTATTCTTTCTTTTGAAGGTTAAACTACAGTTAAGTACATTATAGGCATAGATTTGTATTCTTATGTATCTATAAATGCCTATACATACGGGTATATGTACTGAGTGTTTATATTGTGCGTGTGTTTTTTTTTTTTCACATATATTTATGATGACATTATAAAAAATAATAACCATACCGTATGGTTAGAAAGTAAAAGTATTGACCATGTTAGAGTATGTATTTTTAGCAATTATTTTGATACTACTATTAATAAATATTAATCAATCAACTTTGTACGCAGAAAAAAATATAAAAGCCTTTTCAGTATAATAATTTAGAAACTTCATTTACCACTTTTTAACCAATTTGTTGATAGTATTCCGTATCTCAAAGTTTTTATTAAACCTATTTATAAATTATGACTATGACAAATACCAATATGTATATCTAATAAAAATGACTTTGATTTTGTAACATCCTCAAAAAACATACAAAAAAACACAAAACAGTTTTATATTTCACATTGATACACCTGCTTAGTTACTCAAATACTCATTTTTATAGCATGTCAGTATTGCATACACAGAATATACATACCTGAAAAATACTTTAAAATGATGAAATATAGCATTTGTAGAACATATTTTTTAATAGCCAATTAGATCCTTATATTAATATAAATAAATTTGCTATTAAAATATTTATCACTTTTGCAAATAGAATGAATCTCTTTCAACCAGTTTGCAGTTCTTGCAGACAGAACATTGGAGTGCAGCATATCTAACACTGATTGTTCCTTCTTCAAGGGAGTGCAGAAGCTTTTCACAGCTCTGGAGAAATTTACAAGTAACCCTCAACCGATCTTGCCAATTTGGAAAAAAAAATCCATAATTAAAATAAGGTTTTTCCCCGCGTCACAACCGGCACTGTGAAGTGATGGTAGCTTCTTCTATTTAATGTGAGGCCATTTTATCTTTGTTTTTTAAAATTTGTATCTTTCAAAAGGTTTATGATCTGGTATATCTTTTTGCAACAAATTAATGATAGTTAATTGCGACTGTATAGGAAAAAAATCCATTACATATTTGAGAACAAGATCAAATAGTGATTAACAACAGATATAGCAACAGTATAGGGGTCTATTGAGCCCCTTGTCTTGACATGTTATTCACATGCTAGCTACAGTAGCATTTTTGCAACCAGTATTGACTGCTATTGTGTCAGGTAAAGTGTCAAGTTGTAATGTTCTCTCGTCATTTTTTATCTATACAGCTTTGTATTCCTTAAGGTCAATTTTATTACTATCAAAAAGTATCTTCAAAGAGTAGTTCTTAGAGCCGGTTCTTTACTTGAGTTTTTGAAAGACATGTAGTACTATGAACAGGAGATTTTTTATATGATCCAATTAAATAAACTTAGCAAAAACCCTGATCCATGGATAAAGTTTCATCAAATACAAGGAATAGAAGGTTTTTATATAATATTATTATTATTAAAAATATCGTCATAACCCGATACATACATGATTGACTAATGGCTAAATTAAAAAGCCATTTCAAAATTTGTTTGACTCCTTTGTTTTAATAAATTAGGATTATTATTTTTTTGCAATTTTCGCTTATTCATACCCTTGAATAATTTGCAGTTAACTAATTATTATTACTTCAAATTACTTCCTTGAGTAATTATTATCAATTTTGAATAATTTCATAGTATTAATTTGAATACGCATTAATTTCTCCCAATAATATATTTATTAATTTCTATGCATATTAAATAATTTCGGCTTATTACCAGTTTATACCATAGTTTGCAGAGTGTTTCCTCGGACCTTCAGAGTTTGTTTTTCATGAGCTCATTGTTTTGCAGAGGTGGTTTTTTCCCTATAAATATTAATGTAAAATATCATCTACTCTTATATTTTTAAGGGTATTTGAATAACTCCATCCGAAATATTTATAAATTGGAATGATTTTTCATAATGAAATCCAAGAGTGTATCAATGTTAAAAAAGTATTTGTTCATAATATCAATTTTTCATTAAAGGAACATTAAAAATAAAAAAAAAGTACAATTTGAAGTAAACAGATGTGTAACACTGCTTTGTGTAAACTCATGATAAGTGAGAGAACACTTTAACTCAGTATTCATGGTATAATTAGGGTATAATTTACATAAAAATGTAAATTTCCCGTATATTGGTTTTTTTGAATTCCAAATTATATTTTTTTTTAATGGAGAATTTACTGATGTTCACCTATTTTTTTAAGATAAAAACAATAGTCTGGAACAACAACAACAACAATACCAACAAAAATACTTATCTGTAGACAATACAAAAAAAAAGTTATATTCTTCTATTAAGAGCGTGAAAGGGCATTGATGAGACAAAATTTTATTCATTTCTTTGATTGATCACTTTGACGGATACAAAAATATTTTATAGAATTATGAATCGTTCTATTGTGTTAAGATTTAATTTCTCTAGTCCATCATTTGTTGATGGATCCACTCGCTTAGTACTGTTCATAGTCTCATATAAGAACGCCACAGTCAATTATTGAATTATACATACAATTTACTAATTTTAAAAAGTTTTGACCAAGAGTCAATTATATTTAAGAAAATCAATTTACAAAGGCAAAATATGGTTATAAGAAAAAAAAAACTCATCGTAATAAAACTCATCGTAAGGAGAATCTATTATTACATGTATTTAAAAAAAATTATTATTGAGGATTTTTAGCTCATGTTTCAATTCCTTTATTTGAATATATTGATTTGATTTTCTTACTATTTGTATTAAATTAATAAACTAATTTTTGCACCCTTGCTGTTAAATAGTACTCTTAAAAAAGTTTACTCTCTTGAAAATAATAGTTCCATTTGGCCTCCAAATTCTGGGCTTAGAAAATAGATTCTAGTATGATCATATCATTTCTCTACATACTTAGGGACAAAAAATTTGTCACTACTCTTATTCTAATAGGGAATGAAATTCCCTCAAATTCCAAATATAAACAAATAAAGATATTCAAATCAAAGAGGAGTAACATGATCTAGAAATGTTCAATGATACAGTCCTTAAAAATAAATGTATTTATTTTAAATTCCTTGCAACAAATTGTCCAGGCACAATGACAAAATATAAATCAACTTGTTTTTAAGGTATGGAAACCATTTTACATAAAGAAAAACATTTCAAAATAGTAGTTGGTATATAATCTATGTGGCTATTAATTTAAAACTATTTTGTAAGATATCAATCAAATAGATATCAGAGCAGTATGCCACTAAAATGAAATTTTAGAACATATTCTTGTATTAATTGAGGATATATCTGCTCTAACCCTTGATTCGTGTCCTGAATGCTGATTTTCTGAACTCAAGTACGCTCTTGTTTTGGAGTGAACATATTCTTAATAAAAGTGAATAGAGAATTATTTCTAACAGAGCAAGATAATGACAATATTGACAAACTAATAATTAATATTATTAATTTGAGGTCTTTTTCATCTCTATATATCGAGGGAAGGATGTAAAATACAATGAAAAATTCATTGTGTTATTTATTTATTTAAACTTTTCAATTTATTTATTTGCTGTGACATTTTTGAATAAGTTTTTTACTTTTTATTTTGAAAAAAGTAAGTACATACTTGACTTTGCCTATTGTAAATTTTACGCAATGGATTGGATTATTTTTAAAGACAAGGATACTTTCCAACCAAAACGGAACAAAATACCTATGTAAGTATTTAAGTATGGCCAATTATGTAAACATAGGTGTTAAATATTTTATGCAAATTAGTAAAATGTTGATTTTTTATGCATCGAGTGTATTGTTATTTTGAAAAGTGCATTCAGATGTAAAAAATAATCAGATTGCATGAAGGGAATTTTTGTTTAGGCCACAAAACAATGCAATTTGCTTTTAACGAACCATGAATCTGAAAGAGAAAGTATCAAGTTGGCATCCTTGTTAATTTGTATTTAGCCAGATAGTTTCTTGGATACTATTTAACATAAAAGTGCTAAGGAGTAAATTTCAAGCTCATGAGTCAGGATGCGACTTTTGCTGGGGAAAAATTACAATTTTATAATTACAAAATGAAAAAAAAATTGTCACTACATATTTGATAAATCCATAGTAATCATTTCCACCTTCTCATGGCGCTGTTTCTACTCATGAACATAGACGTAGAAGACAGTGAAATTGGAAGGGGTAATTGGGTAACTTACCAAAATTCAGAAAATTTAAATATAAATTATTTGAGCAAAATTAAAGTTGCCCCTCTAAAAAATTATACCTTCACATATATTTCTTTAGGTTAGCACCATTTAAAATAGTACCTTTCTGTAACTCCATCATCTGATTGTGATATATGGGTACTAAAGATATTACGTAATCTATCGATTCATTACTTTAGCTTTACTCTATGTTAGTACTATAAGATTTGTTCGATGAATTAAAACGTACGTTATTGTATTTATATATAATCAATTGCTGAGAAAGTTTCTGAGTATGACACAGCGTTATCCACTAACTCTGTTGCTCCCCATTATTGATCTGATAACATTATTGAGTATCTCTCTACAGTTACTTTACCAATAACAGTCATACTGTTGGGAAGAATAACCTAATTGGCTAACTACGGATTAATTTCAGGCCATTTCCTTTTTTCAAGAAAATTTGAGAGATACCACCTGGAATGGAGATGATAGTACTGTGATCAAAGATCACTTCAATCAAGACAAAGACTTTAAAGGATCAAGACTTTGAGGTGCCAAGATCGAGGTTTTCAAAAATTAGTCTGAATACTTATTCATAGACAAAGATCGATTTGGAAAACCATATACCTATCAGATGAATTCATTATCAGGGATATCAAATCAATTAAGTGAGGAAATACGTTTGCTTTTTTTGTTTTTTGTTTTTTGACACAGGTATGGCACAGACTTTAATTTATTCATAGAGATAAGGAGTAATACAAATTTAAAAAACAACAACTGTTGAAACATTGGAGGTGCTTTGTTTCATAATTAGTATATGTACAATACAATTTTGCATTGCATATTTAATTATTTGTAAAAAATAAAACAATAGTATTCTTTCCTTTTACCTACATATCATAAGAATCAAGCAAATTACTTTGTTGGAGCATTGGTATTCTACAAAACGGTTGTCTAAATAAACTTATCGATATATATATATATATATAGATACATAAAGGTAGAGGTTAACTAACATTCTGTTCTAATGGATCAACAGCTCTTAAAGGTTAAATCCACTTTTCTTTGTACACAAACCTTACCAATAATAAGACATTTATCTTATAAAAATATAGATAATTAGGTAGTGTACTATTGTAAGGTAGACGTAAAGAACAAGATCCACTTTTGGAATATACCTACACAATATAAAATATTTACTACGTACAATAATTGGCCTGGAGAACACATTTTGATATATATATATATATCCACACGCATGTAGATAGGTTATATATGCATGTATACATAGAGGGCCGAAAAGAGGAATTATAACACTGGTCAACAAATTTGAACTTTCTAAAATCCTAAGGGGTATAAGTATAATAAAAGTTATTCACTTTTACACGCTGATTTTGAATTTCGAATTTTTTTTTTTCAAGAGTCCTAAAGTTTTTGAGAAATCGGACCCAACTTTTTGAGCTATTTTGGCCCATTTTCCATCTTCAACTTCAATTTAAGTGTCTTAAAAATGCTGATTCGGTACTGTATTTAATGCAAATTACATTTCCAGTCTTTGTTTTGACCTATAAGGACTCCTTGAAGAGTAAGGGGACGAAAGTGAGCCCAAAAGTCGGCCAAATCTTTTGTACTTAAATAACTCCTTGAACATTACATGAAATGCATTAATAAGGAATGGATTCAAAAGCTGAGATCCACAGCTTTCAAATGAGATATCAAGCGCACGATTGAATAAATCGTCCAACTACATAAGTGTGTAAATTTTCATTCAACTTCGATTGAATGTTACATTCATCAGTACTTAAAAATTTGTAACGTGATCTAAGTATCAAATAATAAGTCTCAATCCTGATACATATGCACCTTGTAATTGTTTTTTAATGCATACAAACATATGTATATTGTATATCAATTAAAAAGGCATCCATCATGGGCCTATAGGAATATGTTTAACACCAAATATTTATATTTTAATTCCTGGAATTATTTTATATTTATGCTGAATTTTGGAAAAACCGTACTTAATTAAAGTTATATATATATATATTTAAAAAAAAAACCTTGGACAAAATTAAATTACGATGCATAATATATACATATATACAAACATCTTAAACTCACTAGATATTTAATAAAAAAGTTATTATTAGTGTCGTATTAAATATGATGCGGTCAATGAATGCTATTTCCTGAGAGATCCAACCCATTGTTTGTAAATCAAAGTATTTCAAATATTTTTTTATTACATAATTATTGCAATATAGATACATTTGGATTTAGCTATTCCTATATGGAATGAAAAGGCAGGTATCAAGGCAATATTATACACATATGTAGTTATATTTCAGTAAATCAAAAATATGATTAGCTGATTAATTCGTAAATATTTTATAAAAACCAAAAAGAACAGAAATGATTGGAGAAAGTAAACTTACAACAGAAAAATTGAAGTTTTAAAAACTTCACGTAAAATCAAAATGAATTAACCCCATTGTTAACATCAACAGCCTCTTACATGATTTCTGGGGGGGGGGGGGGGGGTCAGAAAATATGTATTAGTGCCCCTGGAAAGAGGACCAAGCCCTTTAAAATTAGATTATTATAATTTTATTATGCATTTTTTATGAATTCTGGAACACATGTAGGTGAAAGTTCTTTAATTTTTCTTTTAGAGTAAGATGTTCCCTCCAGAAGGATCAGATAACAAATGAACAGAAATTCAAAAAAAACCAATAATACCAACTGTTTTTTCTTTTATAATCCATAAAACTGTTATTTTCTCTACAAAAGTTGCATCCTTTAGTGTACGTATTTATATACTCGTATGACTGTGCCATTTAAGGCCAGCTAACTCATCATAAATTCATATTGTGGTGGATATAATATACAGTTTTTTATTGACCATCTATTCATTATTAAATACAAATTGAAATGCAGCTATATATGTACAAAATATTTAAATGATCCAAATTTATCAAAATATATTTGCTCCTATGATTTGTAGTTACTTAAAAGGACTTTTTAATCAACTCATTGAATGAAAGGAAAAGATGTGAATTTAGATTTATATACTTAAAGGTATACATACATTGTACATAGATATAAATATACATAGATATGTCTAAGTACGCATGAGAAAATTGATACTATTTAACGAAGAATAAAATATTCTTTTAAGATAGAGATATCATTTGACAAGGTAATTTTAAATGACTCTTTTTTATACCTTGTCCCAATTAACTTTGATAATGTTAAAGGAGAAATTCTAATTAATTCTAGGTAGTTACCGTGAAGAAATGGGAACAGAGATTTCGTAGTAAGGAAGGAAATCAAGCGTTGGAAGAAATAAGGAATTTGAAGTTGCTTTAAAATATGTATGTACATCTGTGGGAAATCTGTGTAATGAAGAATAAAGCGAGGCTCATAAATCTTATTAATATTTTTTTCACTTTTATTTGAAAGTAGGAAAGTTCTATTGTTTTATTATCAATTAATCAAATTTACCTAACTCACTAATCCTGTAACCGTAAATTTACCATTGGCAAAAATGAGGTTTAGTCAAGCAAGTTTCACTTCTCACAAGAGTTGTGGTCAAGACTGACTGAGATACTCCAGGCTATAACTTTAAAATATCGATGCCCAGGGTTTGATGGTTTGTTTTATTTTTACCAGAGGAACACCGAGACCCTGACTTTGAAGGAGAAGAGATCAAGACAATATCAATACTTTGAGGGGTCAAAACCGAGGCAAAACCATCAGAAATTCGTCTACAGAACCCCATCACCCATTTAAAGTTTGAAAATAAGTTAAGAACGTTTCGTCACTAGTTCTTTTAATCATTCACAATCAAACTTGATTACGAGATTCAGATATTCTGAGACATGAACCCTTGACAACTAAGTAAGGGAAATGAGCTATTAATTTATAGGATCTTGAATAATATAATTCTCGTCAAATGAAGGTAGAGTGAAATTAAATAACTTATGTGGAAAAGGCTCTATTCGAGGTTGAAGTCAATTAGCAGGTGAGGATGCGAGATTGGTGAAAATGAATGATTCTGGTGAAGTTACAATGTTCATACTTCCAAGAGTTGTGCAGAAACCGAGACTGTGGCTCAGCTTTTAAGTGTTTTTTTTAGGGGAAACTGAGAGACACTTCACTTGTACATGTAATAAAAGGATGTGAGAAAAAAGGTAACTATTTAGGCTTATCGGACTTTGATTTTAAAATATAACAGCTTTATACTGATAAACTTGCACTGATCTTAAAGTATTCAGACGGATCCTTTTGATGGGTGGTTTCTTTCCATCTTATTATTGTTCTTTTTTGATCAAGTCTTTATTAGCACCAAATATAGCCCTATTGACAAGCTTTAAAGCAAAAAACTTAGTTCATTATATGATAAAAGTTCCCTAATACTTAGAAGTAGTTAATTAAAAAAGGACAATTAAAATATAAAACATTTGAAGTTTAAATAATACGACGGAAAAAAAAAGAAGAAAACTAAATTGAAACATAAAACATTCAAAAAACAATAAATAATAAAATAACGATATCAGGAAATAAGGTTTTTTTTTCAACAGAAGAATTATTCAAGTCCTTTAACAACTTTGATATGTAATTCAATGATGCAGATTATGTCTGAAAGGCTTGAGTCTTCCATAGATCTTTTTGCGTATATTATTTGTGGAGTTTTAGTATCGATGATGTTAACTTTGCCTTCCTCCTTACCAATATGAGTACGTATACTTCCTTTAGAAGAAGAAATGATCTGTAGTTTCACTCACCTCATTGCAGAAAAACTAAAGACTTTTCTTATCTTCAAAGAACTTTGCTCCCACTCCTAATGTACCCGAGAGTAATCAGTATTTGAACACCTTCTTAGAAGCCGTCAAATATTTATTATATATAACTCTGATGCCATTGTATGAACCTTTATTCATGTTTCTCCTTATTAAAAAATCATCAAATGGACAAAAGTTGATTTTTTAAAACACTTTCTGATTTCCTAATTAAAAACCATCGATGCTTTCATCCTAACTGGCACCAAAGAACGGCTTTAGAATAACCTAATATTGATATGAAGGAATGTTTAGCCATCTTATCAATTAATGAGATTGACCAACAGAAATCTTTGGAGAGATCGATGGGAACAGTTCTCACTTCTGGAAAATTAAAGGAAAATCAACTGAGAACTCAAACCCTAAACACAAAAACTGCATGGGTATGCAGATTGATGCGAGATTTTCCAAAACCATTTTAAAACATACATAAGGGCTATCTGTAAAAAAAGACTTGTGACTTTACAGGAAGTCATTAGCACTAAGGCATTCCACATTTTCCTTACCCCATAAAAGTATAGAATCTTCCATATTTCCGAGACGCTTATCACTATTGAGTAATTTTGAGATAATTTACAGTTTGTGCACTGGAGACGTACCCATGGGAGCATTGATTTCACAAAGTTTCCACTTACATATATTATTGGCAGGATGATAGTTTGAGGATCAGCATTAACTTCAAAGATTTACATAGATCAAAGTTCTCAAAATTGACTTATATTTCTAAAACTTCTTTTCGGTGTCCAAATCCAAATCGGAATACAGAACTGTCCAGTGTTACTTAACAATTGTTTCATTTTATCCTCATATACCCTTTTAAATGTATTAATGCTTACTTTCCGTCTTATTTTAATGATGGTTAACTCATCACATGAACAAAAAAACAAAAAACATAAGGATAAGAGAAATAAAACACTTTGTACAAAAAAAAATAATTATCATGCATGTATTAACCAAAAGACTTTCCATGGGGATAAAAGAGTGTAAATTTACAAACAGCTTTCGATAATTTCACAACTTGTACCAGAATGGCCATTAATTTCGAAATAGCTCCAGTTTTTTAGAAGGTCATTGGTAAATGATGATTTCTTTGTTCTTACATCAAAAGATAGATTAATCTAGCATTCTGTGTATGTATAATTACAGTATTGTTTGTATACAATCAAGACAAAGAAAACGGAAGTTGGTGCATCGAGGTATGTATTTTAAACGTTGTGAAACATTATTGGCAAATTTTAATGAACTAGAGTTTCGAAATAATAATCTTTTTATTATTGTAATTGGCTTTATTTGAAATATAAAGATTTATTAAACTAAAAAGATCGGAAGGTGGGGATAAATAAGAAAGTCGGGAAGAAGAATCAATAGACAGACTCAAAGATCGAAATATTCTTAGCTTCAGATTTACAGGTTTATATCCTATCAATGTTTTTTGTTTGCTGGTAAGAGCAAGAGACTGGTAAGAGAGAACCCAACAGTGATGTGCTGATGACTTTAATTTAGAAAACAGAATAAAATGGCTTATATTTTTTGGCATCAAACGATATAAAAAACTATAAATTAACCTTGAGCTTTACAATAGTCCTAATGAAATAAAATAAATTGTCTAAGATATCAATCATAATACGCAGCCCCACTAAATTTTGCACTTTAACATGTCTTCACTGTTGTTTTCCATTAAAAAGTTATTTAAGTACTTTTTTTTTTCAAAACAAACATAATTTAAAACCAGGACTTTTGTTGTCAACCTCAAATTCACGTGCAAAAACGAGTAAAATTTCTAGGAAATATAATCAATTATAATTAATTATTTGTCAGTTCCATTCTTGTAACATTTAATACACAGCAAAAATTCAAATTTTTCTTAAATCTTACAGAAACAAGGGTTTTTAATCTTTGTAAATTTGCTTGATTTATATAATGGTAATAAAGGTAAGCATATCTAGGCACATCTGTATAAAAAAATCAAAGTTTAGAACTCAAATTTGACACTTCATCATTTTTGTTATATAATAATTAATTAATAACTCAATCAAGTTATAGATTCTTTTGTAAAACAAAAACAAAACTGGTTTGAACTTTGAATTCACTCACCGACGGGTTTGCTAAAAAAGTTATTCATAGCGATGGAAAAAAACACTTAACTTCATGTTGTAAAATTTGAGTTTGCACGTAAGCTTTTATAAAGAACCATAGACCATTTAGTACGATTGAAAGTGTAGGAATATGTCTATGCTTAATAATAAATATAAATTTTAATTAAATATATAATACCCCCCCCCCCCCCCCATTTCTATTTTCTTCTTTGTATTTACATGTATTAAACTTTCTATATGTTTTTATTTTTTAAAAACACTAACTATAGCATCTCAAATATGTTCCAGAGTCCCTGTATACGGCAATGAAAACAAATAATTGAATGTGAAAATTTAATAGAAAACAAATTAAATTTGTGAAGGCTTTAAAATAAAACCATTCTTGTGTGATGCTTCAAAATCAAAATCATTCGTGCAAGTCCATGATGGAAGCCATAAAAGCATGAATAATATGCACCTTGTTAGCACTTCATAAAATGACATTGCAGAATCAAAGTTGTAAAAAAAAAAACAGAGTCTCAAATTATTTTGTTTTTGTTGAAAAGTTCTACATATTGTGCAGTAAGTTGATTTAAGTGTATAATAATTTCATATGAATTGTTCGTCAATAACGCAAACGTTGAACATTTCTCCTATTAATCAAACCTTGAAATCAGATTACATTTAAAAGTTTGTTTATCTTTGTATATGTACATAGAAAATATTTTTATCAAAAAATGTCCTTCAAACGATTGTTATTAGTAATAGATAATTATTTGCAGGACTTTATAAAACATTTCCTTGGGATGATCCCCTTTTCCTATTTCCACCTACATAATAATTTAATTCGATTTTTGTACTTACATAGTGTACATTCATTGAAAGATAGACTAATTTTGTGAGCTAAACTCATTCAATTACTTCAAAGCATACCTAAATAGATGAAATTATATGTATTTTGTTTCCTTACTCATGTTCTATCTCCCTAAATGTAATATCTAATATAACTGAACAGTGCTATGTTTCGTTGATAAAACGTAACATTAATGCACAGATATAGAGTCAAATACTGGAAGCGTTTCTTTGAGTATGATATATCAAGTTTTATTGATCCAGATCTTATAAGAGTTTTATTCTCTTCAGTAAGTAAGTTTTGAATACATTAAATATATATATAGTTTATACATTTTGTAATATGTTCTAGAGGCGTTTAAACAGTTATACATAGAGACTATTTTGTATATTTTGTCTGTATATCAATTGCAGTTCTATATATTTTATTCTAATTAGGTGTACAGTATATAATAAATTATAATTTGCATTAGTGGAATTTAATAAACAGGTGAGCCTTGAGGTCTTTTGTTACTCTATTGTAGTCATGTTCTATTTATAATGAAATCGTATTCATTAACATCATTGCCCTTGTTTACATTCGATGTACTTGATATACTATTAAGCAACAAAATTTCACACAAGGATATATATTTTAAATGTGACTAAAAAGTATGTATATACATACATTCCTTGGCTTGAAAAAAAAAATCCTTCAAAATGAAAGAATAAAGCTGCTTTATTATAATAGAAATATCCATAGCGAATGCTCCATAATTTGTTAATCAAATAAATTAATTTATTTACTCAGGTTTTTTTAATGTACCGTAATTGATTTTTAATATGTGACCTCATATAAAAAAGTAAAATCATCCTTCAAAATGAACTTGATACTTCTTTAAATAACTGCCTGACTTTTTCCGTTTTGTATTATCTATGTAGAGTGAGTACATGGATTCCTCATTTCCCGTTAAATTGCCCATCAGTGAGATCCTACGAAATCCATTTCTAAATTTTGATGAGGTAGTAAGAAGTAAATATTATGAAGTTAAAGTAATCAATTATAGATTTTGAAACTCGTAAAATATCCAATAAGAATTCCTTTAACTGTAAAGATATTTTTACTAAGACAAATTGGTATAACATGGTTAGTTGCAATAGTTTATTTATACTTGTAGAGTAATTAGGTAATACGGAAGAGCCATTTAGGAATAGCATATCCTTTTATGTATACAAATATGGGACGGATCATGCTGTTCCAGAGAAGTAAAATAACTCCCAAATACAAGAATGAAAATTGTCTTGTAGGAAAAAAGTATCATCAAGAATTTAAATTTTTTTGGTCGATCCTAGGGGCATCAATTTTTATGTAAGCACATAGCGTATCACTCAAACATAAGCTTACATTGTTAAATAATTAATTAAATCAAAGGTTTCCCAGAAATTTTTCATTGGTGTAAGACCTCCATAAATTCCAGAAGGGAACCCCTAATAGTATAAACGTTCAAGGAGCATTTAATCGAGTGAAATTGATTTTTTTGATTTGTTTTGAGACAAGTCGAACATTCGTTTAAATCAATGCAGGTTACAGTAATGACATTTATAATAGAAATGAATTTTTCATAAAAAAAGTTTGAATTTCCAAGGACGATTTTGATCCCTTTGTCATATGTTAACTTATGCTCAAATAAGTTAATTTAAAATGCGTGGGTTTTTTTTCTATCGTTGTATTTGTATAAAATTCATAATACAATGTCAAATACACATTTGCATAGGTATGCTTAAATATAAATATAGATGAATGATAATAATGAGAAATGTATTTAAAGTGAGATTTCTTATTTTCTTCATATAGGAGTCAAGTTGAGAGGACTTTATTGAAAAGAGGTCATAAGGAAGAATGAAAAAGTCTATAATGCTTCTTCTTATATGTACTGTCTTCATTATTTACGATAATTTAGTGTGTGACATCTTCATTCGTCGTCGCTGTTGTTGAGGTGGTTGACACGGAGTTATTACTTGCGTTGATACTTTTTAAGTTGGATGTGGGTTTTTTGTCTTTAAACAAGTCATCAATTTCCATTTGTGAAAGCCCCTTGGTCTCTGGAAGATTCCATGCCATAAGGCCCGAGCCCAAAATTGCAACCCCTGACATAAGCCAAAAGACAATGCAGGTACCCAATTTCTCACTCAAAATAGGAAACAATGAGACCGTGAGGAATGAAAATATCCATTTGGAACTTGCTACCATTGAGGCATAGCCACGGTATTTACTGGGGAAAAGCTCTGCAAAAATGATCCAAGTCACGGGACCGAAACTCAGAGAGAATGTGAATTGGAAGCAGAAGCAAGCTACAAGGGCCATCCAAACTATCCCTGGTAGTTGTTCGTCCATGCTCATAATGTGTTTGAGGTAGAAAAACCCACCAAGTGTGGCTGTGCTAAGACCCATAAAAATAGCACCTGTCAAAAGAAGGAGTCGACGTCCAACCTTATCCACGATTCCTCCGGCTATGAAGGCATTAATCAATTGTACAAGACCAACTGAGATAAATGTAGCTACATTTGGCTCTACAGGGAGAGCATCACCCACTTCTTGATATATCCTTGATGCCGTCATGTTCATAACAGACACACCACTAAATTCATAAATAAACATAATTGAAAGCAATATTCCAATGGGTATGAGAAGTTCCCGAGATCGAATATCTCTCATTAAGTTCAAGTCATCTTCAAACTCCAAAACACATAATTCATTTTCTGGGTCACCCTCATAGCGGAGCACTGCCTCTTTCCCCAAGAGCCATTTAAATTTCAGCTGAATTTTCTCAACCACTTCCTGCTTAGTGTAAGGAAGTGAGGCGACTGAGGTTTTTGATGCCTGCTTCTTGAACTTCCCATTTGAGTTATTATTGGATTCATCTTGTTGAAGGCTTTTCTTCTTAGGATCTTTTACGAAAAGAACAGGGATATTTGAACTTGCAAACAGAAACAAACTTTTTCTCAAAGGACTTTTGACGCAGTCTGGGCAATCACAGTGACCTAACCACTCCTGAACCTCCTTCATTTGAGTAACTTTGTTATGGAGATCCAAGAAAACTGGAGATTCCGGGAGTTGACAAAGCATAATTACGAATAAAACTAATTGAATAAATGCTCCAGCATAGCAAATATAAGCCCAATGAGCAAAGAGGCCTATTAAAAAGGCTCCATTTACTCCAAATGTTAAAAGTAAAGAGACAAAAGATCCCAAACGACCACGTCTTTCAGGAGCTGCAACTTCACCGATATATACAGGAACTAAAAGAATAATACAAAGTTAACCATTATTTATGTCTCCAAATCAATAATAAGTACTATAATTATGTATATATATGTACCTGATACTGAGAATCCACCTCCAGCAAATCCAATAATAAATCTCATAGCAAGCATTAAAACAAAGGAATTTTCAGAGAATCTCAAACCAATCCATGAAACAGCTGCAGTTCCAGATAAAAATAGGATTGATAACTTTCTCCCAACTGTACGGAGGGAAATACCACCCACTATGGCTCCTGCAAAGGCCCCAAGAGTAAATATTGAGATAATCCATGTAACTTCCTCTTTTTTAAAAACATCTTTCAAGCATTCAGATGCAGGGTTACTCCATGCCAAGGATAGACCCAGGTTAAAGCTCCCAAGACTCACTAAAAAGTAATAATAATTATCATAAATATATTTTGTTTTTCTTTTTAGCTGCAGTCAAATTACAAAGTACAAATTTTACTATTCTTGTCATGTCGGTTTAATCAAGGTATCAAATTTGTCATAGGAAAAATTAAATTCTTATTTATATGTATATGTATATAATGTTACGTTCATACTAAGAGCATTTGTTTTAGTTTGCAGTTAATTTCTTGTTCAAGGGGTTCTCATATTTAAAAAAAAAAAAAATGGTAAGAAGCCCTTTTGTCTAGACAGCTACATATCTTTATGTAAAAGCTAACTGCATTGGGTCAGATACAATTGATTTTTGGGGTAAACATAACTATTTCTTGAGGCAATTTCTCTAAAAAAAAAAATATTTTTTATTCTTTTTATATACTTATATGCGTACATAATACTCGGACATTATTCTGTCAATGATGAAGAGATTTAAATTTTCAAGCCTGTCATTATATATGTATATGTAGGGGCAAGTAAAGCTGTCATCATCAATGATGGAATGAATTATTACCCAAGGTCTTCAGGAAATGACTTTTTAAATACATATATCCATAACATTATCATGCTACCCATAAGACCTACATATATTCATTTAATAAGTAAGTAGACTCTTAACCTTGAACTAATCAACAAGGTTGTATCTCAAATACATATATATATATATATATATATTGACAAGACCCCTAAATGTTTTCTTAGGCGTTGTCTCTTCTAAGGGAAAAAAAATACTCTATTACAAATATCCATTAAGTAAATATTATTATAATCTTTCTTTTTTGATTGACCATTTAAGTCATGGTTGGTTCTTTTGAATCATTTACATAGCTTGTAAGTAAGTACATATATAATGCTATCTATGAAGCATACATACATACTTGGATTAAACACACGCATCAATATCTAAAGGCTATTTTGAGGTTTTAAATTCAAATAACTGCTTTATTCACTTCTAGTGTTACATTAGAACCTCTCTCTACTTATTTTAATACTAGGCATCTTCCTTGATATGTACATTTATACATATATATATATGTATATATGTATATATATATTACCCTCTAGCTAAGTAGAGCCTCATATATGTACATAGTCTAATTACTTTCAAAGAAATATACTCTAATCTAGGCACATGCATATAGTATGTATAGTGTAAACAGGTTTTATGGACACGGAAGTAAATTAAGGCTCTTTTGGGCGAGTCTACCTTTCATAAGAACAAAAAATGTTAACTAGGTTAGAAAAAAAAAAAACTTTAAGCATCACATCATTTCCGTATTATTGATTTCTATATATAGATAGATAGGCCATTTTTTTTTGAGGGTATGAGTGTATTAATGACCAATATACATAATGTATACTAACTCGTTAAGGAAATTATACTTAAAAAGGGGGTGAACGAACTCCTTCAAATTTATAAAGAGTCATAATTGAATAATGGATATTCAATTTTAAAGTTGAAGAAAAGAAAATACTAGACAAAAAGGCCACTCATTCAACTTTAACTCTTAAAAACCATCTAGAAAAATACTATCATAGTATATAAAATATCAAATGTTTGGGAGGAAAAGTCGTGGATGATGCATGGATTTGAAGGATTTCCTCATTAAAAATCAATTTATCAAATTCAATGATTCTTAGACTTTTCCTTATGTGATTGCCATTTCATTTTCATATCAGTTGAATGGCGAGGATCATAGCCTTGAAAATAAAGGAATAAAAGAGTAATGAACGTTTAAAAAACCTCTATCACAAATTTGAGACCCTTTTGGCAAACAATTTAAATCATTTTAATAAGAGAATTGATTACATTCATAAATTAAATATTTGTTGAGTGTAGCTGAAAAGTAAAGTAGCTACAAGGTTTCTTATCTCAGATTGTTTAAAATACTCAAATGACCTTTTTCTTCTTACCTACGATAGCAGCGTAGAATTGTCTCCACGAATTACTGTAATGCATCTCTCTTTTTAGTATAAAAAGGGATATTTACTTCGAGTTAGACAGAGTCAGTTAATCAAGATTTGTATGAATGACTCTAAAGCGATGATGGCTTTGCTCAAGAAATGAATAAGTATTGATAGATGAACAAACAAAATCACAAAGTTTTTTTTTAAAAATCTGTCTTGAAAGAAATTCAATCAACTACAAACACGGATGCACGAATCTATTTGTTGAGTTAATAAATATGATGATGATGATGGTGTTAAGATTAATGTGATGATATGTATGACTATTTATATTTATACACAGTTTAGAATGATGAGGATATTCGAGTCTTCTTCATTTTCTTCTGAGTAAAATGCAATAGCAACATCTTTAAATTTTGTTTATCTATCTTCTAATTAGCTACAAGTATCCTTCCACTCTTTCATGTGTGACACGCACATTTGAAATGAAATTAGTTTTGATAGGAGTCTATTCTGGTAAAAAAAATATATGTGATCTTAGGCTCACTCTGTTTTTATACATTGATTTTTAGCTCTGTTAATATAGAATACATACCCGCAAAACATGCTCGCCTTCGTTTTTATATCATTTTTTATAATACGTATGTTCATATATGCTTAGTTACTTATGCACTACTAACACATCCACTCATGAATCCATCACGTCTTGGGTTCACCTCTACTACATACTTAGAACGCATCCCGACATTAGAACGTACATATGTCAGCAGCACATAAGTAGTAGGAAGGTACATCAGTCAGAATCGAATCCATAATGACTGAGTACAAGATGCCATTCTAAACTACATACTGGCAGACAAAGGATTAAGAGTGCACCCCTATTTACTGCATAGATTATTGTAGAATTGTCCAGAATGAATAGTAAATTAAGTACAATACTATTTATTATATTGATGAGAAATCGCGTATTGTATGACTTGGAATTTCCTTCATATTTGTAGGGATTCATACACTTCCTTATCCACATGCATAATATTTAAAGAACGTTGTTTCCATCATCCGCTTACTATTAATAGGTTGGAAAAGACAAAATCTTTGATTCATTTATAATGGCAAATAAGCATCAGTGTCATGCATTAAATAAGCGAACAAGCAGGCATTTCAAGATATATCTATATCTATTGCACATGTGCCTAGTTATAAAAAATGGACTCTCTTTTCATCTGAGAAAAGTATAAAAAAAGTATATAAAAACGCTGATTTGACTCAATCAGCGTTTTTATTATTTGAAATATTTAGATTAGGTAAATATTCAACCTTATGGACAAACAGGTGTTTGTTTTGACTCAAACAATAATATTATTAGAACAAAATACAAAATCTATAGTATTTTCAATGTGTAAATGACGACATGGGATACAAAAAAAAGAAGTATAACGCAGTCATTTATTCGTGTTTAAACATATGTTTAATGTTTATGTACCTACATATATTAATAATAATTATTATTAGCTATCATTATCTGTCATTTTATAATTATACATAGATTTTCACTCTTCCACAAATTACTTTCTGTAGAGTATGAATAAAAACATACATTTAATCATTTAAGAAGTTATTTTTTATATTACACTATTTATTAATTAATTTACTTGTAACTCGGTTCATCCCGATATATTTTTCAATTAAAATTGAAATCAATTTTACTTGGGAGAAAATTTTATCAATTCGGTGGAAATGAAGCCTACAAATAATAAATGAAATGTCCCACAAACACCATCACAATTTTCAACTACATACATATGTATATACTATGAAAATGATTCCTTTCATGCTATTAAATTTGTAAGCTGCAGTGAGAGCTGTCATTAGTGGTGAAATTATAAAGCAATGAATGAATGAATGCATCAATCTGAACTCTGATGGGAAAAACCAACAAATTACAGTCATACATAGTAGTACAACAATAGAACGTAAGAGTCCTATCTAGATAATGTATTATTTGATGCCTCAAATAAATACAAATATACGACAATGAGGATCACCTAGAAGCTCTAAACACCTTTGTATCATTTTTTTTATCGTATTGACAAGCAATCATTTGATTCCTTCCATTAGTGTTAGAAAAATCATCATCCAGTCGTAAATCAAATACATTTAAATTGTACGTACTTTATTGTTATACGTCTGATGTATTCATTATACATAAAACATTGATGTGGAAGTCGTTTTTAACAATTAAATCAGAGAAAACATTTTATATAAATAATTTACGGATTAACAGAGTTGCCAGGTACAATGTTCCCTAATAAATCACTCATATAAAACATTTCATGTTTATCTACATAGTTGAAACATTTATCAATTGAATAATAGAAGTAAGTCTCATCATGTAATTTAATTTTCCATGGAAACAATTATCTTATTTGCAAATGACATTTCTAATCATATCATACCTACAATCTACCTATTTAAACGTGTAAAATAAATATATTACTAATTACTTCAATGGTCTATCACGTATATATATATATATTTCTTAAAGACATTCCTCTAAGTATTTCGAATAGCAATTTACTAATTTACTGGTCTAAAACCATAAGACAAATAAACAAGGAAAATTAAAATAAATATAAAAGGTCTTGATAAACTTAAAACAAGCTCCTCTAATATATAAATTTAGCACAGCATTTTCCTGCTAAAATAAAGAGTTAATTTTGATCAGCTGTTAATCTTTCTATTCTGATCTCTTTTGAGTCTTGTACCTTGATCCACCTTCATATTCTCTCTCAACCTTTCCTCAAAAAAGAAAAAAAAACTGAATTAACTATTTGTTTGCCAATTATTTTCAACTGAGGTACAATTCTTCATTTGAGAGTAGGGATTTGTTCATAGCTTAACAATTGAGTTCAAGCAATTCATTTTTATAACACTGATTCGTGGAAAATTGAAAGCTGAAAAAAATATACTGATGCTTGTAAGGGTCAATCTGCTAACAAGCTCAATTTTTTTTTATTAGCTGTATACCCATAATGTACAATATATATTTATCATTATCAGCTATCCAATATGTCTTTCCTCCCAGGATATACTCTTGATCCATTAACATATCGAACATATGATGGAATTTTTATCATTGAATCATATTTGTATCACAAGAACTGTAAATTCGAAGAAACAAAAGAAAAAAAAAACTCAATTTTATTTTTTTATCTTGCAATCTGCATGTACCAACAAATTGCAATTTGTACACAACACAAAATGAATGATTACTTTTCTACAATCTTCCCCTCACAATATCGTTTTCAATTTGTTAACGATATTCGTCAATTTTTTTAGGCAATATACATATCTATAGTATGAATACATTAAGTTAAAGCGAATAAATAATCGACTCCTGCTTGTTATTCTTACAATCTTCCGGCTCAAAAGTTTGTTGATCCCTAAAGTAGTGCAAGTATGTAATTGTAAAATTAGCAAACTTAAGACCCTTTGATGCAATGAAAATCCCATGGTTCCTGTTAAAAATTACGTATTTGTTCTTCAACAGTATTTTTTTTTTGAAGAACTAAAATGTTAATTATATAAAATTATGTTACGCAAAGTTATTATCTAATTTTTATAACAATAAATCATAGGTCTATAAGCATTAAGAGCCAGAGATAGGGACTCACACTTGAGTTCTAATTAAGTCACATTAAATTGGTTTTGCCCAAAGTTGTGGGCACAGAGTTAATAAATATCGCATTTACACAATGTGTACAGCAAACATAGAAATGGTCGGAATCTCAGTGTGTCCAAGAGTAAAACACATGTTTCAGATACACTCTAAGTTCAGGGCTAGCCCTAACTCAACCCCCATTTTGGCTGTAAAGATGTTGATTAGGAATACAACTTTTTTTTTATAAAATGTAGTAAAGTAATAAAAAAAAGTAGAAATATCAAATTTAGTACTTCTAAAAATACTTTGTTTACAAAAGTCTTTGACCCCCACTCACACTCCACGATTTGCTAAGAAAATGAGTATATTACTTTAAGAGCAAATTATAAATAAAAAAGAATAAGTTTGAAGAATACGAACCTGTTTTGCCTTCCACACGAAGTCATGAATGGACGCTTATATACTTATATGGATCTTAATTCCTAAATATTATGTTCCTTCATTAATTTCTGCCCTTAAGAGTCAGTGCAGACCTACTTTGGCCTTATTCAATGACAAAATAAGTTATAACAACTCTTTTTAGAGAGGAGTTACTTATGAATTGTTACCTATATATACTATATATATATATATATATATATATATTAAAACCTTTGTTCAATAAAAAAAAATGTTATTTATTTTCAATCAAAGCAAAGAACGTTTCATCCTAAAAAAAAAAAAAACTATATTATGTATATACATACATGTAAGTTAGTATAATATACCTGTTTCTAACCTTTACCTATAACCTTTTTGAGGAGAATGATGAAAATTACATAGTTAGGGGAGATTCAACAATATCCCTATGTGTTCATAGATACATATCATTTGAGACCCATGTTGTATCTATGTAATCATCTTTTGTTGTTGTTGCATTGTAGCTATTACACTTATCAATCTATCATACTATATTTTATTTATTGGTAAGACTTCATAACAAATTGCAGGTAAATGTGCAATTAATTGGTGTGGCTCAAAAGTTGATTTTTGAGGGAGTTTGTTGGTGTTGATGCTTTGAGAAATCTAATAATTTTGTTTTTTATTCTTTTTATACGTAAAATAATACAAAATAGGTTTTCTTAACCTCTGATAATCAATTAACATCGTGTACTTAAAACATAATTAGAATCTATGTAATACTGGAGATTTTGTTATTCAAAAATAAAAATTTTGTAATTAATAAGTGTATGTATACTCTTACAATGATTGTTGTATTTTCTTTCGATCACATTTGGAAACTTATTATACATGTTTACCGAGTAAAATTAAGGGTTTGAATTCAGTGGAGCTCATCATTTGGTTGATTAGTATTACAAGAGAAACTTCCAATAAAAATAAAATAGAATTAAGATTGTTATTGGAGACCTGAAAGATCTTCTCAGTAAAATGATATTTAAAAAAGTAATAAAAATAAAGGGAATTTGTGAGGTGAAAAGTTTTATGGCCAAATCCATTAGTAAAATGTGGACGTATCGTGTGATACTGAAAAGGGGATAAATCGCTGGAATCCAAATATTTATTCTGTGTATGCGTGCAAAAGTTACATAACTAATCTACTTTTATCACGAGAGAAGTGGTTTACCTATAGAATGGGAGACTGGAACTGGATGTTTGGGTATTTATCAGACAGAAGTTATTCCCATTTCTGACATGAACGGATGGAGACGACTTCTCTTATGTTTATTAGATTGTAATGTTTTAAGTCAATTTATTCAGAGCTAAAAGTACTGATTGAGAAAAGCTTTGATATTGTTTTTGAGAGATAATACACCTTTACTATTAAAACGAAGAACGAATCATCATGCAGTAATATATGTATAATAAAAATATAATATTGTTTATAATCAATCAAGGCAACGATTTCAATACTTGATGCATCTGTGATGAATGTCATAAACCCTTCGTGAATTGCCCTAAAAATTAACTTCAATAGTCGCATGGGATATTTTCGATAAGAATGAAAAAAATATCAAATAATCATTTTTATGCTTATATTTATTAGAAACTAGTTGTGGTTTGTCCGAGATTTATTCAAAAGAATAAAAGATACAAATATTCTCAGTATCTGAGTAACTCTAATATATATATATATATATATATATACATTCCCGCATCCATGTGTATTCATATAACTATGCTCGCTGGATGATATCCCATGAGTTCTCAGGCCAGAAGGAGGTAGCCACAGGTCCCACAGGTAGCCATATTAACCCAAAAGTCAGGAGTTCTAGAAAATACTATAACTGGGAACCTTCAAGGGATGCAAAACATACAGCATGCACAAATTCAGCCATATTTGGTCAAGCGGTATGGGAGTCCTTAGCGAAAAACAGAAACACTTTTTCTTTTATCTGTATATATATATGTAAACACATGCAAAACGTAACTTTCCTTTAGACTTAAAGTTTGTTAGTAAGAAAATTGCACAAATATATTGCATGAGATACTTATGTTTCCCGCATATGTTTCTAAAGAACAATGAAGGAAGTATTTCGATTTCTATAATCCTATTCATTAGTAATAAGTACATACAAACAAAGATGATCTATGGATATTTAATATAAATTTCTTAAGATTCAGAGTTTTATACTCAATTTACACAAATAATATTGGATAATGATCTTTACATAGAATTTGTTACATACGGAACAATTTTGTTTTTTTGTTTTTCAGCCTTTCCCCTTCAAACATTTATAATATCGATCATTAATTTGGATATTTATCTTAATAAGCAAGTAGTACATTTATTTAATTTAGATTACATAAAGTATCAGTTAATTTGGCTCAAAAAAGTTGTAGTAACTTAGATTTTGCGAGAGTTAGGATACATTTGTAGCCCACACAACCAAAGAAGGGTTACTAACACTGATCAATAGTCAATAATCCTAAGGGGTATAAGTATAATAAAAGTTATTCAGTTTTGCACGCTAATTTCAAATCTGTATTTTTTTTCGACTTCGAAAATGAGTATCCTTCAAGGCTTAAATTGAAGTTGAAGTTGGGAAATGGGCCAAAAAAGCTAAAAAGTAGGGTTCGATTTATCAAAAACCGTCGGACTCTTGAACAAATGTATTACCGATTTGAAATCAGTGTGCAAAACTGAATAACTTTTATTAGAACTTTTGATTGTTGATTATTTTAATTTAAGTAGATATTTTAAAAGTAGTTAAATGTAGGTGGCTTACTGATTTTAACTGTGCACTTTGATATGTACCTTTGGGTGTTGATTTTTCATTCAAAATTATATTTTAATCTTATTCAAAATTGTTTGTAGGTTTAAAAAAAAAAATTAGTTTCTACTGATATGTCTTTGGTTTTTGATATACCATCATTTCAAATTGATTGAAAATAAATAATGGTCATGAAAAAATGTATAGCTCAAATTTTTATAGTTTCACTTTTTTTCCATTTATACCAGACATGGGCAAACTAAGGCCCGCGGGCCTTGTACGGACAATTTAATCCGGTCCGCCGAGCTTGCATACTACAAGCAACGCTTTATTATATTTGGTCCACAGGTCAATGTACTGCTGTGGCCCCTTTTTCAAATTGTATAACCCATAGTGGCCCGCAAGTCAAAAAGTTTGCCCATCCCTGTTATATACGCTGCAGACAAAATAATTAACAAATTACCCATCAAACACCCTAATATAGCTTCAAAAACCTATACAAGAGTTCCAGGAGTTAGGGCTTTCAAATATACTCATTCGTATGTTTTTTACAATTCTAGTAAGTCATTTTTGTTTCTTTATGTGTATATTGAATTTGAGTATAAATATGTATAGAGGAAAACAGTATCTACAAAATCCTTTACTAAGTCTTCAAGTTCAAATGCCAATAAAATAGTGAAGAATGAATAAGACTGAATTATAATCTTCTTCAACCAAAAAATCAAGTTTTTCAACATTTTTAATTTGCTCCACTTTTATATGAAATGTTTTGCGTCGTAGTGTTTATTATAGTTTACAATAGTATTAAATATTGTAATGATAAGATACTTTTTCAATACACTTGTATCACGACACAATATCAAGATACATTTAAAAAAAAAAATAAAAAAAGTTCAAAAATAGATCTACGCATTCGTTTATCTTTGTTCCAAATGCATGCCTTGGTTATTGAAAATAAGATACGAGACAAAAAGGTTCAATGTCGGGAAAAAAAGAAGAAGAATCATCCAGACTTATATTGAATATATGCCATTAGTTGGTACTATCATTGGATACTGAAATACTCGTGTCAATTTACCCAACCCAACAAATTTGAAATATATGATACATGTATATAAATATATTGTAACTTAGCTTGCTTTACACAAATGATGAGGTGTCATTATCCCATCTTCATGCCAAAACATTACATCTATTCAATTCAAACTCTAATAAAGATCTACTCTCAAATGAGAAGCTCAACATACTGTAAGGTCGGTTCACGGAAAAATAGCAAAAACTATCTTTTTGCTCCCATCAGTGAAACATCCTTAAGCTCAGGATCTGTAACGGTTCTTGGATTGAACTCTAGCAAACTCAAATATTTGTATGAGATATTTGTCAATTAAAAGTACATTAACTAATTTAATAGATATTTGATTTATCACAAAGGTTTATTTATATCTAAGGACAAATTTGAATAGTGACAGTGCTATAATAGTATTTCATAAGCGGAAATAATGGCTAGAGTTCATAAAATGGTAGTGGAACCATATATAACTCAATGTTTGGGAACCGGGATACTGAACTATTTAAAACGTTTCTTAGCTAAACTTGTATATGAGTCAGTACTTGCTACTTGACCCAATGATAACGTAAAAAAAATAAATAAATATTAAAACAGTTTTTTATATGAAAAAAAGGTCATTAAATTTCTGAGACTCCCAACCAAAAATCAATTGCATAAACACTACATCAATAAACATTATAGTTTAAAATAATAACCCTAATTTAAAATTTCAGTTAATTAAAAAATAATAGATTAAGAATCATTTAAGAAGATACATTTCTGTTTGACAACATTTTGCTAATACTTTGTTTAAAATATTGTAATGCTTAAATTATGTTGATAGAAAATATTTGAGTTCCTTGGCTTTTATAGTTCAAAAATGACCATTTATTTTGGTAACTTTCAGAAAAAGGTCATGTAAAATCAAAAACTGTCAAAATAATGTTTCGTGATTCATAAATTATTAAAATATTTTTTTTTGGGGTGGGGGAAGGAGGATGCCAAAGACTCTCAGACTCCACCCCTGTGAAAGCCCTTGTATTTTATTGATATAAGAATCAAAAGAAGAAATAACTTTACAAATAAATGTATACTAAATTAATAAAACCAAAGATTGTTTACAATCAGCTTCATTAGTACTTTAAATATTTGCAGTTAAATATTTATTAAAATGCGTAAATAAATACAATTATATCAACATATGTTTTGCATCTATGATTGTCCAAAGATGGTTACACGTGTATTTTGAAACATTTATTCGTCTTAATAATTGCAAAAAACAGGTATTTAATTTTTGTAAACAACCACAGGCAATGTAACAAACAAGAGCAAAATAATTTAAGGGAGTGCAATGAGATTGTATTTAAAAAATTATGAGAAAAATTGACAAAACGATGAAATTGTGATCAATTTTTGTAAAAATTAACTTTCTTGTTTGCTTAGAGCTCTGAACTACTTACGAATTAACTACGTAACTTCTATGAATTTACTTGTTACTTGAACTAATTTTTGCGGGGGGAAAAGTTTTACCAAGGACTAGGAAATCTCTCTTTGCTCACATGCTCTTTACGCCACTTTGTTTAATAGCTTTGATTTTCCCTAAAGAGATGTGGAAAGAAAATTCTACTCAGTGAACGTTGAAGACAAAGTTTGTACTCGTGTAAGAAATTATAGCGGTTGGTAATAATTTAGTATATTTTTCAACAAATTATTCCTTAATTCTTGAGGAGAGAGCATGTAAACATTTTCCACGTGTAATACAATAGTATGAATTTAAAGTCCACCCTTTCCATGTTCGAGACGATTCTAAGTTCATTTTTGCTAAGTCCGAATCCATTCATTTAAATGACTCAAGTACAAGTCCAGGAATGGAGTATACAACTTTGCTCTTAAATGTCGTCTTCCTCTGGTTACAACTAACTCCCATACAGGCAAAAGTGACCCAAACGACTAGTACATAACAATATTATATTATATTATAAGAACTTGTTTCTTTTGATCAATTAGATTTTCTTTTCGACAGCTGACCCCTGCTTTCACTTCAAATAAGCTCTCTATGTATTTTATTCCTATGTTCTTAACTCTCATAGAGGACACGTTCAATTAATGGATGTACATATTTTCAGAGTACAAATAGGACATAATAAAAATTTATTTTGAAGAAAGAAATAGTTGCCAATGATATTTTCCCCACCTTTGCATGGAATTTTTTCGTCAAAAATAAAGTAATGTATGTATTGATTTTGTTATTGTGAAAATTTGTATTCTTAGACTTATAAATTTATGGTAATAAAATATTTGGTTTTTTTAGTATTTGATAATAGATTTATTTTTGTACAAACTGGGGATTTCTTGACGGATTTCCGTGTTTTGGCTCTTTTTTTTAATACTATAAAAGGAACTTACCGGCCTTATTTTATATATGATATATATGAACTCCAAAAAAAGAAAAAAAAACCCACTAAACATAATTAGAAGCTTTTGATGAAAGAAAAGTTAATTTATTACCCCGGACTACTATGAACGTTTTACATACATTAAACCACTATAACCATCAATTATTTTTTTGAGATATGAGTTAAATATTATGAGCACTATTTGCCAATGATAATAAGTCAAATCCTCTTTATTATTAAAGGTTACTTAACTATATATCTGAACTATGCCTTGTCTCCATAATTTATAACTACAAATTTTCTACTCAATTTAATAAAAAAATATTTTATTCGTTGATTTATTTTCTTTCATAAATTGCTATCGGATTTGTAAAAGTATTTGATTCAAATATGTGTACATTCTTTGTACCTATGTGACGGATGACGTCAAAAAAAAGTAAAGTGGAAATAAAACTTTATATTTGAAATACAGAATCTTTTTTATATAAAAGTACAAAACTCCTTTTTTTTTTTCATATATAATATTCAGCGTTATTCTTTCCCATACCACAAATATCCTTGGTTGTCCATTGCTACCCAGATACAACGAGACAGACAACGAAGTGAATATTGAACAATTAAGTTTTTGTTTTTTCTTCATATCTTACTCCCCATATATGGTCAGTAGGACATGAGTAAACTACAAAACATTCTTTGTCGCATGATGGCTTGGAGATATCAGGTCTTGGTAAACAAACTAAAAATACTCGCATATTCTATTGTTTTTACATAGTCCGAGTTAAATTTTCAGTTAAAATCCAAGGATTCCAGATAAACGTGTACCTTTTCAGAAAGTTGTTTCAAATAGCAACAATCTCTAGATTATGTATAAATCAAAATTTATAGGTAAAAACAATTTCATGATTCAATATTTTACCAATGACAAAATTATGAATTTGTCTTTGTTACTGAATCCATATTTTTTTCCATTTTGTTTATTATATGTAAATATGTATAATAAAAATAATACATTGATTGAAAAATCAGACTGTGTCGTTCAATACTTCTCAAAAAAATCCTAAAAAAATCGCAGGGCGTATTATTAATGAGATACCAAACCCATGGGAGGTGCACCACTGTCAAGTTTTTGGTCTTTTTACAGATATGAGTGTTAAAATATAGTATAAATTTGCTTTTTATATCTACTTAACTTTTTCTTTGAAGAGCACACCTGAAAAAGCTCTGTGCTCTACTGTTTGAGAACTCCTGATCTAAATCCTCAACTCCAATATATATATCCAATAGTGTAGTTACTTGCTATTTTAGCTATGTCTAGCATTACATATAATCCTTCTATACAGTTGCGTAAAGGTCATAGGTAGTTTTAACTTTGTGTTTGTTATTATTTGGTTTGGATCTAATTGGGAATTCCCTTTGTTCTCGTAATTGCTAAAATATTCCAGTTCCTTTAAAATGCTTTTTTTTCCCGTCAAATTTTAACAAAAGGAACTATATAATATGAACGGAAATGGTTACCCATCCTTTGATACTTTTTTAGCATCATCAAACAAAATAATTTACAAATAAGCTTTCAGGAGTAATACAACTTCAGGCACCTTACCTTTAATCACATATCTAAACACATCCTTATAAGCCAATAGTGCTGCCACAGGAAACAGATCTGTAATATTAAATAATGAATAATTTGTAATTTTGTGAGAGGAGAAGCAAGATTTAGAATTAATTTGATACTTACTTTTTTTTTACATTTAGAATGAGATTATGAACATCAAAATGGGATATTTGTGTGTTGAGAACAACTGTTGATGACTGAACTATGATAAAAAAACAAACAATGTTTATGCCATAAATTAAAAATAAATTTAATTGAGCCTTTGAAATATAATGTGACAATTAAAAAAAATCATTGTGAAATATTTTTTTGTAAGAATCATATGGCTTAATTATCTAAAATCAAAAGGGATGTTATTGCTGATAAATATAGTTATTCAAGTATATATATATTTTTTTTTGCAAAACATTTTTCTTGAAATGTTAATGACTTTATTCATAACAGGTTATTTCATGGTATCAACATTCCCAGGTTCCTTGGAGGCTATGAGCTAACAATCATTATATAATGCTATAGTGGCTATTATTATTATTCAAAGGAAATTATGTTTAATAGCATTTTAATTGTTCCATTAGTGATCATGAGTTGGCATATAGTATAATATAGCCATATTTTTACTTTTAAAGGAATGTAATTTACCAAGAAAAGGAATAGTAGGGATGTTTTGGTCCTCTATATGGGATTAAAAATCAATCCCCCCCCCCTCCCCTATTATTGATCCTTGTTAACCGTTTCACAGTTTAAAACACACTATGTAAGGGGTCATTTTCCCTTGTTCCACGTACGAGAACTGTTTGCCATTATTCATAATTGAGGTCTAATTAAAACATTATTATTCTGTTAGAAGATTAGACGTTTGCGACTAAAATATAACCGAAAATATATTGATGATGACATTAAATACTAATAAGACGTCATTTATCAAATAACGTTACGTATGAGAGATTGCATCCAATTTGGACTAATTTCTTAAAATTTTGGACAGGAACGAGCCACACGTTAAAACTTTGAGATCAACGTATCCCTAATTAATAATCAAAGTCACTATGTAATGAAAAGGAATGCCTAAGTTCAGAAAATATGGATGCTTTAAATGGTATCTTTGTTAATTACGCGTACGCAAATGGTGCTTTTTGTTTGTTTGTTTTTTCAATGGAAGTTTATTGTCTGATATCGTATGGTTTGCTTTATATTTCGTTATATTTTAAATAGTAAAAATCGTGACGCAAAATATAGATTAAAAAAAACTTCTTACAGAAATATTAATCAATATTTTAAGTGTTTTTAAAAATAAAAAAGTATTGATATAATATGATTCCTTGATATAAACAAAATTAGTCTAATATGTCGGTACGTAAGAACAATTATATTTTTTATTACTGAATTTTACCATTCATTTTCTTAGAAAATAGGGAGTCCAGGTTCAAGCGCTTATTTTACTCTAGAATGGGTTTTTTTCTTGAAATTATTATTTTTAAAGAAAATAAAAAAAAAAATATTTTTTTTTAAAAGTGCATGTGTATTAAGTTTGATATTTGACATTATACTTCATACAAAAATCTTTGCTATCAAAAAATTCCTTTCTAGAAGGGAAAATTTACTTTCATACAAATATTTATCTTGCCAAGAGAATACTTTAGGAATTGTTATATCTTGAATGACCGTTTCTATAATATTTCCTCATACTAACTAAAATAAATTTTGCTGTCAATACAATAGTAACTGTCAATTGTTCAATATACGCTGCCAGTATAAATAAAAGTTGACATGGTAATCCTGACAATGAATGTTTGAGCAGGAAGGCAGCTTAGCCCTCATTACTTTTTACTATACATATATTTTAACTGCAATTTGTTTTCATCTTTTACTTTTAAAGGAATGTCAAGAAATGAGAATCCTCATCGTAGCTCCAAACATTTTCACCTCCACTATCGGCGATCAATGATTCTAAGTATATTCGAATATAGGCTTTTTATTTAAATTATTATTAGTACACGTGGTTAGTGTTGCAAGTTCTCTCTCCAAGAATTTAGGGGGGGGGGGGATTCTGTTCCTATTGCCAACTACAAGAAATTGCACAAGTGAGTATACACTTGAGATTTACTGCTCTAAGTAACAGTGAATCTATGTTACAAACTGAATGGTGCACCCAGTACTCTCCTTAAAAAAATTGGCTCACATTTAAATTCGCTGCAAGTATTTTAGAATAAATATGTACGTGTTTCATGCTACTGTTTCTTGATTTGAATATCTTCATATGCTAATACTCAGGGTCTAAGGGATTTACTTGATATTGGAATAAGACAAGTAAACAATTTTTGTACACCCTGGCTGTTCGACAATACTTTCTAAAAGATTTAACTATCAATAAAAGTTCTTATAGGTGACAGATTTCCATGTTAAAAAATTGATGTACGCAAGTGTTCCCACTGTTTTCTTGATTAGAAAAATTTACCTCAGATCCTAATTTTAGCATATCGAGAAATCTCAATCCATCCAGGAATAGTAACATGATCTAGAAATGCTCAGTATCAATAAGGCTCTTGAGTACATGTATGTATTTATTTCAAAATCCTTGCGGTGAATATCTCAATAAACACTTTTTTGTTGTTGCTACTATCCCACTTTTTGAAATCTTATATATTTTTACAACTTTAGTTCAAAAAACACTGCCATCTGTTTTATCATAGTGAGCACCCATTATCGAAGAAATTTCAACGAGTCCGCGCTACTCAAAAACATTAATCATGTACTTTTTGCAGTGTTTTTCATTGATTAAAAGGTGTGATTTTAGAAGAAAAAAATACAGGTATTTATAATTTGACAAGAGGCATATCGCCTATGACTTGTCTTTTTTTCTTCTTTTTTTACTTGAGACTTGCAAATTAATGACTCTGTCCCTCATTTAAATCATTGCCGATTTGTAACTAAAGTATTGCGTGATACAAAACTGTTTGAAATTATTAAATTGTTATTTTGATACAAAACCAACAAGCATTTGTTTGATAACTCAAGTAATGCATATTATAGACCTGTTTATATACTTAAGTAGGTGTATCTTACCAACAATGGATTCATGTGCAAGGAATCATTAAGAAAGTTGAAGAGAAGAATTATAATTTCCATGGCATTTATTTGCTGTTCGAATAATGAAAAGGAGTAGACAAATTTAAGATTTAATGTAAAAAAAAATATGTCAACTTAATCTACCTACATAGTACTAACAGACCTTCAACTTACTAGAATTTCATTTGTATATTCAATTGAGTATTAAATATGAGTCATATTTATAATTAGTTAAACTGGCGTACATAAATACATGTTTTAATTGCATATTACAAAGAATAAAACTCTTTGATGCATAAAAATAATGCATCTAAAAGTTAAAGTTTGACACTTTAAGAACTTCCTAATTTTTTCAGTTCACGTCTTTATATACATATACAGATGAGTAGCAACAAAGCAAGATATATCTATATAACACAAATAGCCTCATTACAGTGGCTTGCAACTCACTATTTAATTCTAGTTTCATTTAACCTCAACCGAAACCCCCGAATCAAAACTTCCCTGAAACTTTTAACTCCATAAACAACCTCAAATTCAGCCTTTTAAGCCTTCAAATTGTATGTTGGCCTCGAAGTTAAACTACAACTATCTCAAGTAACCTCAGAGGCCAATATACATATGTAGAGATGTGGTAGCTGAGTAAAAATTAGAGGAATTCGTTTGGAGTAAGTAAGTATATATTTGCTATCTAAAATAATGTTGGTTATATATGTATGGTTATTATATTGGGATGCCGGTACTTAGTGACACATTTATATAAAACGATTCTATACTTATTTGATACTGGAACCAAAACTTGTTGCGTCATGACTTCATTCAATTATTGGTGTTGTTTTTGACCACCTTATATGAGACAAAGACCTTGGGGAGTCTAAATATAGATAATCATATACAGGAATATAATTAAGCCCGTATTTAAAAGTTTAGATTTAGTGCATTCCTATCCTTAACTGGAATAAGGAATGACATTATGCATGCATTTAAATGTAATTATGATATTAATATACTGAGTCCCACACTGACCCTTCATCCATTAGCACCGTTTATTTTCAATAAAATTATTATTATTTTTTTAAATTCAAGTACTTTGGAGTACCTATGTAGTTTTACTTTTAAAATAATTATGCTGTCATGGTCTAAACCAAAACTTTTCAAACATTGGGTCAAATAAGAAGAAAGTACGTTATGACAAGAAAAAAAATGCATTTATCTATTTATTTCTTAATCCTTTGTGTCGGAATTTTCTTCATATTTTTTTTTCTGATAGTCATGATATATTATTGAATACAAAAAAATGCATATAAATTGTGAATGCTGTATAAATTATACCAACAAACATAATTAGTTTTGCTTAATGTAAATATATATATATATATAGGAGAATTTAATTTTGGTACATTTCACTCTAGCACAAATTTTAAAAGAATTAATATGTTTTTTATAGAGTGTCAGATAAATTATTTAATACCCATAGTTCATTGAACCATATTTTATTAAAATATTGACGCAAAATAATCAATATTGCAAATGGAAAATAAGAAAGATATTAATATGAGTAAAATGATTATATAATGCCAATTTGAAACTCATCGACTTGTTTAAGGCACACCTACTAATCATTGAAATGATGGTGGAGTTAGATGTATGCCTATGAAAGACTTGTACTGTAGGTGCCTATGTATGTAAAGTTGAACTACGCCCAAAACAACTCAATAGAATGGCTGTAAGTAGTATAATTTTACTAAAAAGGGGATAATTGTATATACCTATTTTCTAGGATAATACGTGATGTCTCTTGATCCAATACCCAGGATGAGCGTCATAAATTTAAACCAATCCAATAGAGTGTGAGCCTGGTTTACTTATTTATTTGTTTACAAAGCCTTAGTAAATATGTCTACGCCATCTTGAAGCACTGAATGTTTTCTTTTATAAGCATTAATCGTATATAAACATCTTACAATGCAGTTTTTCTCTAACTATGGAAGAGGAGGGAAGACTTTCACAAATAAATACATCAAATATTTTCTAAATTTTGCTATTCGAATCCACCCTCACATTTGCAAATTTCAAACAGTTCCACCCCTGTTTATAAGCTAATACATGATTTGTTACAAATAGGAGCACAAGGAGAATTTGTAAACTGGGAGAAGTGACCATTCAAGAGTGTAGTTACATAAATGTTATAAGTCTTGTAAGGGAACATGTTTCCAACTCAACACTACTCATGGTTACAAGTATTCTACAATGCTCTATGTATGTATATATTAATGTTATCTTACACTGTATGTCCCAGAGACTAGAAAGATGCGCCTCAAAATATTTGTTGCTGTATTCCTTAAAAGCAAAACAATTTTTTTTCAATGGTGTGCAAACTAGTAGCTACCTTATAAATAGGAATGTAAATAATATGCAAATGGGGTGTGTAAAATAAAAAGAAAGTGAAAATCAACCTGGTAACTCTGACAATTTCATGAATGTTAAGAGGGAAGCAACTTGAGCTGTCATGACGTTTTACTCAGCTACAAGCTGCTATTCTCCTTTATATATACAAATAATAATACACCAATAATAAATAATAACATTATGTATACCATAGATGAGAGGCAGAAAATTAACCGAAATTAATGTCAGGAAATTATATGTTTATGTTTAGCTAATAATAATTATACGAGGACTTGAGCCCTTTTTGTTTACATTTTATTTGCTTTATTAACCTTATTGCATGTATTCCTTCATGCGAGATCTTTACTATAAGGTAGATGTTCTCCCCTCAGTAATAAAGGAAAAATTATAACAGCTTCGGAAAACAAAAAGTACTCTTCGAAGAGCCAACTCCACAAAATCTCGCAGGCGGCATATTGCATATTATTTACATTCCTACTTATAAACACACCACAGGGGGGTGGGGTAGAAATAAATTTTCGAAAGCACTTTCAACCATAAATGGCAACTTGAAAAACATTGGGGGATTATTAACTAATAGTTGACTTTTTTTATCCCAAATAAATTGGCCTCCTTGTATGAAGACATTTTTTTAAAATTATAGTTTTTTATTACATAATTAAAACTAAAGAGGGGGGGGGGTACAGCAGCTAGAATCTACACATTTGCTCTTGCAAGAAAAGCCAATTTCAAAAGAATTTAGAATCCCTGCTTTAAATAAATTTATTATTCCCTTTGTACATATAAGGGACTTTACCCTTATATCCTTGGTGTAGAACTTGATGTAAATGCAAAAATATGTGCATTTTTCATTAATAATGAAAGGGCACATAGAAATGAGATGCCTTGAATTTATTAATATATGTACATGATATGTACATTTACGTATGCACGATATAAATACATTCACAAGCATTTGATATGTACAAAACTTTGCAAAGTTATTGGTGTTTTTTTTACACATAAATTGTTATTTTTTTCTAGTTCTTAATATACTGGTCCTCCTTTCCCAATGTTAATGTTTCACGTCTTTCATAAAAGAGAATAGATAATGAAGTAAATAATTGATCATGTCGAGAGTTTAGCATGAGTTTTATTGTTTTTATTCATTTTGATCTATAGGCAGATCCTTTGTTCAAACCACTTTTATGTTTTGTTCTCCGTGTCTACATACATACGTATGTTCTGAAATGCTACGTCCCTCATAGGCATAACCAAAGACCTTAATATAAAAATAAGCTTGTAGAAACCTACGCAAACTACTTTACAAATTATAGGTAACTAACTCTGCAAGGATCGCTCTTTTATAAAGGACAATGTCGGTTATTATATAAACATGTGTATTACATAAATTACTCCTTAATGTTCGTCGATGCTATATCTGATTGACATATTAAAATGAGCTTGACACTCCTAAATATGCTCATTTTTCTTGCTTATTAATTAACTCATAATTAAAATCATTTATTTTACTTTTTTTGTAATATAGGCCATGGTTTGAACCTTTCCTTCATGAAAGGAAGGGGCAGTAAGATGAAAAGTATTCGAAAACATTTCAGTGTGTCTTTTCCGATGACGTCATCATGGTGGAAGTCGGCCATCTTGTTAGAATACAAACCCTTTCTTTTTCAATTACTACCGTGTTTTGGATATCACTATGTGAATAGCAAATAAAAGGACTTAAACCTGTACTGTCAATCAAAAATATATATTTTTTTATTATGTTTGAGATCCTAATTTATGCATTAAAACGATTTCATTACATAATTCACTATATATGCACATTTACATAGGGTAGTCAATAAATTAGCTATTATTTTTGCAACAAATTGAATTTTTTTTTTCAATATTCTCAATTAGTGGTCCCTAGTCGATTCAAAATTAAATTAATTATAATTGGATTTTAAATAACTTTCATTTCATTTTGTTCAAAAATCACTGTTTTTCTATGTCATTAGTTTAATTTCAATAAATTATTCTATAATTTTTTTCATTTGTATAGCCATTGGACGAAGTTTCTTGTAGAGTTTTATTTTTTCAAAATGTGTCCATTTTATTTATTTAAGTTATGTATATATATATATATATATATATATATATATATATATCAACTCTCTGCCCCAAACATGACGTCACTTCCATTTATGACGTAACCTTTGACGTCAGTGTAAACGCTCTATACATTAGTTCAACAAATTTAAATTAACTACTTCTATATTATTTAATTTAGAATCTACGTTTATTGATATATGATACTCAAATTTCACAATAATACATCAATTTAATATTAATATGAAACAGAAGTTTTACAGTTTATTATTTAAAACAAAGAACATAAAGAGTTAAACTTTTCTCTTTAAATAACATGGCTTGTATACTTACTAACGTTTTAGGCATATTTTGGATTTATAGAGTTAATTCAGCAAATGTATAACAAAAGTAAAAGTATTTTGTAGACAAGTACATAAGTTTTATATTAATATGGGTATATATATATATAATACTTGAGTAATATTATTCATCTACCAATTTGTCAAAGACTTTGAGGGATTAAGAGGGATCTCAAGAACCCCATCCTTTCAAACAATCAGAACAATAAAAAAATGGGGATGAGTAGAAAAATTAACTGCTCTTGATTTCATGGAGAAAGCATTTGTAGATGCATATGCATTAATTGATGAACTTTTCATTAAATAGTCAGGATCCGTTGTCAGCATTATAAATTCTATATTAAAAATGGGAAATATCCAGGAAATTTAAATTATAATAATAAATTTTATAATCAATGAAAATACAAAAACCCATTTTTTCTAGATAATTCTCTTTTCACAAAAACTTTCAAAATCGACACAACATGCTCAAATGGGTTAAGCATATAACTACCCAAGTCTTAAAAATTGAGAATATTTGAAATACTAAAATAAATTATTTAAGCGTTTCGGAGCAAAGATCAAGAGCTCTGAAAGAATTACTTGAAGAAAGACTAAATGAAATTACCTCAATGATTTGTAATAGTTGTATAGCTAGCAGTTAGAATACTTTATATATATATATGTTTAGATGTGAATAATTTTGTTAACATGAGATTCTAGTAAATGAAATGAAATATGACCTTTTAACAACTATATTTATTTTTTCATTAATTATAAAATTTATCTTTATGTTAAATTTCCTGAATATTGTTTTTTATTATTTATTACCATATTTAACTTGAAAAGGCATAGTTGCTTTGTGCCTTGGTCTTGACATTTGAAAAGTCGTGACGGAGACGAGACCAAAACCTTCGTAAATGGATAGTATCACTGGTTTCAACACCAAAACCAATCCTGGAAGCTACATCACTCCTTTAAATTGTTGCTGTAAATTCGTATATATTTGAGTAGTGCATCAAATTGCATTCATGCAAACAAATGATTAGAATGGACCTAACATTGATTTCGAAAAAAAAAGATAACTCATTAAAATAAACCTTTTTCATTATCAAACATTACATGACTTGCATATTTTGATCCAAAATATCATACGTGAGGGAAAATGAGTCCAACTACCCTTGTCTTATGTTTCAATGTCAGTTTCAGGTATCTAATGATTCGTTTATCATTAATTAGGTACGCATACATATATTTAGTTATATTGACTGTATGACTCAATGATTGAATCATTTATTTACTTGAATAATTTTGCAATTTCTTTCTTTCATTATTTGAAGAACCTAAAAAACGTGTATCCACTTAGAAATGATTACATCTCTCAAGTACATAGATAAATATATATATACACACCATATGTAGTCTGTAATTTGTGTTTGTTGTAGAGCAATATACGTTTTCATTTGATTCATACTGCATAATTATATCTTTTATTATGCATATGACGTAGTCAAATAAACTTTCCATTGACTAATAGTACATAAAAGATTGTATTCCTCATGACTTGACAAATGAAGGCTTTATATTCATCAAGAGCATTAAGAATGAATATGACTATGAAAAATAATAAACCAAATAACAAACAAACATTGAATCCATGAGCACATTTGAGACATTGATTTACGATCATAAAAGTGTATTCATATGTACACATATAATATTAGTTGTTACCGCTTGCATAAAAGTACATGCATATGCATTATGTAGGCATATCCTTACCAGTACCTAGGTACATATAGAAATGTTTACAAATTTGTAACAAAAGAAAACTCGTTTTTGAGCAATAAATGCGCTTTAAATTATATAATGTGGACATTTATATAGATTCAAAAGTTATCGCATTCTGATTCTCCACTACTTACATGAAATAATAAGAGCGTACACCTAAAGACTCTAAACACCTAAAAACAAATATAGGGAGCTCAGTCTAACAAACTTGATTAATTAAGGAAATGAGTTTTCTTGGATTTACTTTCCTTGGGCCCTTTACTCTTCATTACATGCGTACTTTAAACAGGGCATTGTGAAAGTGAAAGTTTCAATGGGTTCGATTTTAGAATGTTCACGTAGGAACTTGATCTAAGATGTCTTGATACTAAATATACTTGTTTATAGACAAAGAAGCATAATTTATAAAAGAATCTTGACCTAAAAATATTATATATATTTGTACGTGAAATGATGATATCAGAGAGAGAGAGAGAGAGATTTATCATGGTTAATCAGATATGACCATATAATTGGACTAACGAAACTAAATGTAAAGTATTGTTGTTTATTTATTGGGTTGTTAAATGTAAATAATATAATCCAACTTAACTCTATGCAACCGAAAACATAAGATATCGTATTCTTTTACTAAAATATTAGTCCAGCCCACATACATGACTTTAAAACACTTAGTTGCTCTACTCTTAGAAATAAATGATGTAATAAATATGGTTGCTATTTAACAAGTTTGGCCTTATAAAAAATCTCTTTCTGATCAGCAAACGTCCATTTGATGCTTGATAAATAACTGACTCATAGTGGATTGAGAGAGGAGTCAATAAATAAATGATAAAAATATGACCTTGGATTCAAGAGTGTAAATTTGTATATGCGAAGATCCTCGTATATATAATGTATTTAATCACTATTATTCAGCATCATAAGGAAATGAAGAACGGTGACAGATGCATTTTATCAATGAGTGTGGTTTTTAACATTGCAATTAATATTATCTTGAAGTTATTTACTTTGGTTATTTATGAAAGGAAACGACAAATTACTTTTTGGCTTTTTTTGTAAATATAAAATACATACTTGGAGATTTTGTATCATACAACTTATGTACATTTGTTGTTCATCTTTCATTTTAATGGATGTACTCATAACTTTTAGTTCTCATGAATAAATCTATGTACAAATCTTGAGTGGAGTTCCATTTACACATACGTATTTCTTTTTTTTAATCCCTTAACGAAAAATATGGAATAAGAAGAGCCCTTAAAGAATTTGAGAAGCGATTAGATAACTATTCAAATAACATTTTTTAACTTGCAAATAATGTAATTATGACGTGTCTCGCAACTGAATCTTGCAAGAAACAACTATTGTTATGCATTTAAATAGTTATATCAGAGGTGAGGACTCGAGCTACATGCCTTAGATTTGAGTCGTTAATTTGATGACTTGTGAATCTACTTCTCAAGTGTTAACGGATTTAAGACTCTTCTTGGACCTTCACATCAAACTTGACTTGAAATGACTTGCAATAAAAAACAATTCAAGTCACTAAATAACTGTTTTTAAAATCCAAGGTAATTTTTAGCACTATTTGACGTGTTGGTCACAAATCTGTGATTATGTAGTTTGTTTGTATCAAATCTGGTTTTTGATGATTTATTTTGAATTTCTCACGGATTTTAAAACTTTTTGTTTTCCTTAAAAACAGACCTAATGCAATAATGTAAATGTTAAAAACACCATTCAAGGGCTTTACTTGGAGTTAAATAATACCTCTGTTTTTCAATTGTTTTTAAATCAAAAGAACTTATTTGAAGGGTGAATAATTGGACTTATATTATCAAAAGAATATTTGCTTCTTGAAAAGGGTCTAGATACGCAACAATATTCATTTGATATCTGAGGCAGAAATTCCTCGAGGTTATGTGATAATAATTGATGTTGTTTTAAAATAGGAAAAATAATAAATACAAATTTGTAAACCTTGTGTGTTTAAAAAAAATGGAAATCAATTTTTTTAAATTACATTAATTAGTTTATTTTTTTGCAATATCAATATGATTATATAACAATAATTACCAACTTTATATAAAAGTCGTTTTGTTTGTTTGCACCAAAAAAAATACTTTTTGCTAAAAAAATCAAATCAAAGAAGGCATAACTGTTACCAGTACATATGTGTACTGAACCATGATTTTAATGAAGTACACAAGGGAGTAATGAATGAAGGAAGTCAAGCATTTTGAATTTAAAAACTGCAACAAACATGTATATAATAATTAAGCAGTCAAAATATTATTATTCACAAATAATACAAATAATCCCTTCCATTCAATTGTAAATTTGATGTGATATTTTACGTTTCACCTGCATTGTAACAATATATGTAATTGTGGAATTAATAATTGAAATAGATACATAGTTTTTATTTGAAGTGCATATTTTGTACTTTTAAAAGGTCTAACACCACCTGTTTGACAATTTTCTTTATTTAGAAAATGAATAATAGAAAATACAATTATACTTTTTTTATTTTGCAAATTATAGAAATTTCTACATGTCAATTTTTGACTTGGAATGTATGTATCATCAATGAAGCAACTCAACTAATAGTTAATTATCCCTTTTATTAAGATTAGAAAGTCCTTTTACGATAAAAACGTTTCAGAAGTTGAGTTTCATCGTAATTTCAAAGCTATAGGGTAAATATTATAATTTACTGCTTGCAATAGTCTTAATCTTTACATTTATATGTATACCTTGACTTTAAAAATTTGGGTGTTTGAGATGGGTTCAACGCAAACGATTTCCGTCTTTTATTAGAGCAAACAAAAGACCAATAATTTGATAAAAATATAAAATGGATAAAAAAAGTTGAAAGTATCATATTTAACGTCATTTGAAGCAATGCATATACAATATATATACTTAGAACCCTTCTCAGATATATTTAATTTTTGAAATCAGGGTGTGCTATATTTTTCATCTATTTTGTTTGTTTTTGTTTATGTAGATAGATTAAATCTTTTGCAACAATCAAAATTACAATATTTAGTTCTAACTACTTTAAAATAGTAACAGTAAAAGAGATCTGAATATGGCCCATTTTGATTGGCCTATTTTCATATATATGTATGAGGAACTTGAAATTCTGCAGATAGCGTTTTTTTACATTGACAGGAAATCATAAGAGATCAACGATTAGAATACTAATAAAGTATAAAGGGTTAATAAATCAACAGCTGACGCACAAAGGAGCCACTATTGCGAAGTAGTGAATATATATCTACCTTTAAATAAAAAATAGTCGTGCAGCTGGGAATATGTGAGGATATTGGCCCACTAAATGTTCATTTGGGGCTTTTTCTTTTTTTGGAAGATGGGTTGAATGGCTCAATACATGTATCAAATTTCTTTGATACATGTTACATTGATATGTAACAATTTACATACCTTGTTAACAAAGAAGAAAAATGCGTGGTAAATACTTACGGTTTTATGAAACATTGAACTATAGTTTTACATCATTTATATATATGTACACTGTACATAAATTACCTGCCCCATTAAAGGCCTAGCCTTTTTTGAAATAACTTTCTAATGACGATAAAGTCATATGAGATAGCGCATAACAAGACTTGATGTACAAAAATAAATATAAAAAAATTGCCTACCTAGGAAATCCATTTTTTTTAAAATGAACTTATAACTCCATATAAATTGTACGACTTTTTCCGCATTCAATAATAATAATAATTTAAGGCCTTTTCATCACTAAATAGAATGGTGGTTTTTTTTCTATCTCAAAATCATTTTTAATTAATACTTTAAGGACTAAATATCGGTCAATAAATTATTTTGGTTTAATTTATAGGATCTTCATATTAGTACTGAATTGAGATATAAATACTTTATAAAGCCAATACCATATATGTTTTAAGTACAAATATGTAGCATTTCGGTTGAGTAAAACAATGGGTTCACCCACTAATATAAAATTGTGCACTGAATCCAATTGTCGACAGTTGATTTTTTCTACATTCTTTCCACTTATTAGTAGTGCTCTTAATGTGTTTATTAATTTAAATCAAATTAGCTGTTGAACAGCCATGAATAGTTATACTTTATTGAAGATGAATTCAACAATTGGAACGAATTGGCTAACATCTATCCACTGAATATTTTGGGCATTTTTTTTCTTATTATTTTTGAAGGAAAGGTTGCAAGATACAAGAAGGAAAGTGACATCATGGGAAGTAGTGACTATCTCCTCCAATAAATAACAATGACTATAATTGATCCATAAAAGAAAATCCACAGGAGGGGTATGGTTTATGATTTTCATTCACTTTGTGAATACAAATGTGCTCTTCTGATCAAACTTGAGTTAGCTGATTCTACCTCAATAAAATGACTATTGCTGTACAGCAGTCTTTTTGAAATTTCGAATACTTTTTCAAAACTTGTACCTAAATTAACTAAAGGCAAAAAAAATATCGATGCATGTACATAAAATAGACTGCTGTCCATTGTTTAAAAAGTTATGTAATTACAGGATCATACATACATATAGTTTACTTTTCATATGATATGTACATACATAAAGCCTGATGATGATTTTTTTTTTAAACATCAATATTAAATATTGAAAAATATTGGGTTTGTGTGGAGTACATATACATATATTGAGCATGAGTCTCTTGCGCTTGAGATAGGTATTTTGATCTTTAAACAATTATGTACAGAGATCATTTATTTTCTTTCTTTTTTTCAATTAATCCTACATATGTATATCTACGTAAAATATATCTAAAAGTTGCTTAAAGTCTAACAAAAATAATAGATATGCACAAAGGTATTTTCTTTAAAGGGATCCTTTTTTTTTTCGAAACATCAATGATAAATTCCTGTAAAATCTCATTATTTCAGAATGTAATCTTCTTCAATCTCATTCATCAAATGAATAGTTGTATACAAATAGTATGTTTATGATATAGTCGAGAAAAAATTTGAATGATTTTTATGATACTTTTTTATACAAGTATGTATATATATTAACTATTAAGTAATTAACCATACATCTATTATAATTGGTTATTATTTGAATAAAGTAATTTTTTTTTAAATCCTTTTTCGAATGTATAGGTAGGACTTACTTAAAATTATCACATTCCGGAATTTCCCGGGATATGAACAACCCTAGTATACACAAAACGTGTTTATCCGAGGTGGAGATTCGTGTCGTTAATTTGAAGAAGACCCTCAAGAAAAATAATTCAATATTCTGGTTATGACGATATTTGATGGTACTATTTTACTTTATTTTAGAATTTCTAGGTTCGTAAATACTTCAGAGGTCATTTATTAGTGTTCCAGTCCAAAACATTTATCACAAGAACAAAATTAGATCGATACTTTGGATGCTGGGATTAAGACAAAATCAAGACATTGAGGGATTGAGACCTAAAAAAAATAAAGATCTTGGCTCTTTTTTCAATAAATAATTTTGTTAATCTAGTTGTTTTGATCTTAATTTTGACAACGAGACTAAGAAAAAATAAAGACTTTGAGAAGTTGATATCGAGACGAGACCAAAACTTTCTCAAACCAATCTCGAGAACTGTATTGAACGCTGCACTTTATACTAACTCAACTCGTATTGTTTTAAATTTCTACATCCTTTAAAACTTATCATTCTCATTTACCAACATTTGATTGTCTTTTACCCAGTGTGGATTTCTAGCCTTCACAAGTCATTCTTCCCGCTCTTATTTTAAAGTAATTGCATTATTTATTTTATTAACTATGAAAAAATGTCCCCTCAACCTCGTTAGCCCGCGTAGTTCTATTCATTTGTGGATTCACGTCATTCCCGTGTTTTTGTTGACGAGTCAAGATATTCTCATTATACTATTATTATCCATTTTAAATAATAAACATGACAAGAACCACATCATTATTGTTGAAACTATGCATTGTGCATATACATATAGGAACGTACTTGACCTTTTTCAAGAACGTGTCATCAAACACAATCTTTTCAAAATAATGTATTATGTGTTTTTTCATCTCAAACATTGAGCCACTTTTTGTTTAAAGACAAAAATAACAATAACTCAATGCAACAATCAAGATCTTACTCATCATATAATTTTGACGGCAGTGTTTTACATGAATAAAAACTCTATTTTAAAAGTAAGGGGCCTTCATATTTTAGGAATGAGGTAGGTATATCAACTGTGACTGACGCCTTGCCTTTATTTACTTACAAATTGACTTGCATTGTTACCTTGTAAAAACTTTAGACTTGACGCATAATTGAGACTTGCAAATTAATGACTTTGTTCCACCTCTGGTGTATATATATATATATTCTTGTATGTACAAAAAGATAGAATTAAACGCAGAAAAATGAAATTAAACGTATTACAATACAAGACATAATTATCCACAGTCTGGTGACTTTACGTATTTGTCAAATGCTTAGAAACTCTATTTTGAAGATTGTTCAAAATAGTTTTTAATCTCTTCGGGATGGAGCGTTTCGGTATGCATATGGGAGGATATGTCATCATAAGAGTAGTCTAATTAATAAAATACTGAGCATTGCTTAGAGGCATAATAATATTTTTATTCACTTTAATGAATACCATTACTCTCAAAAGGGTTTTTAAAAGACTTTATGCATTGATTTATAATAGATTAAGGCCAGTACATAGAGAATTGCATGTATTATGCTGTTTGTTTTCGTTTGGTTTTCACTTATCTCTTTATTGGATCATCAATATCCATATGAATACAAGTTTATAAAAAGAATACAATATTGGCGCTTGAATCAATTATGAATCTAAATAGAGGTACGAAGCATTATGGTGAAATATTTCACTTAAAAATCTATAATTTGGGTGTGTACATCAGTACATATGAAATAGTATTTTACTACGCATGAGTCTTATCCAATTCAAGTGCAACAATCCATGTCTCATAAAAAATGATTCAAATCTGAATAACAAAAATAATATTTAATATGTAACTCAAGGAAATTTACAGATCATGAAATGATCAAAAAACATTCATCATTGAATTAAAAAAAAAAGAAGAAGAAAAATTAAGAAGATGTAGAACAATATAGAATCATGAGCAGGTGTGTGAATTCTAACTTTAGTTACCTACCTATGTCAGTATGATTAAAAGTCAAGGTAAAATATGGGAAAAGAGGCATAGTGTATCAAATAAAATGTATATAATATAATATGGCGTGTCTCAACATTGAGTTATAACTTTCAAAGTATGTATGTAGTAAAAATATCTCTTGATATTCAAATATAATAATATATTTATAATGCACATTTCCGAATTTTAAAAGAGATAAACATATTTATCGTAAAATATATTATTCGTGATGAATGAAAACACAGAGTAACATTTTGACTACAACATATTTCTATATGTCAATTTTCTATGTTGACATATTTTTAAAAAGATTAAGTATTATAAGAAGATACACAAAGTATTTGATTTGTTTAATTAATTATATTCCTTGTATAGATAATAATTGATTGTGAGGAATTTTATCATGAAAATCCTTTTGACCTTTTACTCGTAAAATAAAATGAATGATTATTATTATTAATTTAACACAGTTCATTTATTTACCACCTTATTAAAAAATGTTCAAGAGTATTACAAAAGGTATATTTAAGGTGTATCACATAATATTTAGATTCTCAAATACAAGAACTTACAGGATATACTATAAGTACCAACAATCAGTAATTCTAATTGCGTAACCCTTATGGTTATTATCGTTAATTTGTATTTTAGTATATGTACCTGTTGTCAACCTAGGATCAGAAATAACAATTTGTTATTTAAATAATTTAGACAGAATATTGAAGAGAAAGAGGATTTTTCATTATTTATATTAAAAAAATAATATACAATCGACAGTAAACTAAAAAAGAAAGAAAGTTAACATAACCTTTTAATAGATTTCAATATCAAACCCTGTATCCAAGTTTTTAAATGGTGACTTGAAATTACTTATACTCCATATTAATTAAGGATAATATATTAATGATGAATTAAATCATTAAAAACTTGATACCATTTACCACCAGTAATAGCTCCATAAAACCCATAAAAGAAATCTGTTATAAAAAACAATTTAACAAAAAATATTTTTAAATAAACAAAAAAAAAGCTCATTTATTTCGTAGTATAATTTCACATCTATTCACTGTCAACTGATTTAACAATAAAAAGAAACAAAAAATTGTGCAACAGAGCATGAAGTCAATTATTTATATCTAAGCAGAACCTTTGAGAGAGGCCACAGCTTTATTTACTCAGCTATACAAATTTAAAAGAGGCCTTGAGTGGCTGAATTTTTTATTGAATTACTATGTTGTTGGCCATTCTTTTTTTTTTGTTTTTTGTTTTGGAAAGCACAAGTTTGGATACAAATTTATTGAGAATCACAATTATTGTCTGATTTCGAATTGAATTTATTTGAAATACTTATTGGTAAAAATCTATTTGTTTAAATTTTATAAACAGATATATATAATAATTAATTGATCTTTTCATAAAATTATATGACTATAATTATTATCTAAAGTAAATGCTATAACATTTAAGCGAATTGTATGCAAATTTGTCAATAATAATTAAGACATCTTGACTTAAAGTATGTATAATAATTGATTTTTGTATCAACATAATATATTTTAAAGCATAACAACTTTTAATTCACCATCGTTCACCGGAAGTAATCGATAAGTGGAGATGGAAGAATGATTAGTTTCATAAAAATGGCATCAAAATCACACTACAGAGGGACCAAGGGAGCATAAGTTTTGGTGCTACTGATTCATTGCTCCCAGAGTTGTTCTCTTGACATTTATATGAGTTTGAGTCAAGTTTAGATTGAACCTTTGAGTTCAAGTTTTGAGTGTTTTTACTTTTTTAGTCTAAGTTGCAGTTTTATGATACTTAAGTGGTTTTCTGGCGTGAGTCCTCAGCTCTGATTCAGTTATAATTAATAAAACGATTAATCATGCATAAATGATAATAATAATAGCAAACATAATGATTCAGTATTTGAGCTTTTGAATGAATAAATAATAAAAATACAGCCGATTAAGTTTCAAACATTTACTTTTAATTACGTTATTTATTAATAAGACTTATACTTGATTAATTGGTGTGTCTAATTCGTTTAATAGTTCTTTAGGTTTAATTATCTTAATATATTACTTTTATTAATTGTACCAAATCGCCTTTTTAAGGGGATTTTGCCCCATAATTTCGATACTTATTGAACTCACTATGTTTTGAAACCTTTTCTTGATTAGGAATTAAAAAACAGTGTTGGTTTTATCATTATTATGAAATCTCTATCCTGGAAGTAACTAATGGGTGGGTGGATAGATGGAAAAGTAATAATTATTATTAGTTATTCATAATTCTTTGTTAAGCTGCCTATAAGGAATGACTACCTTTGAATCTCCTTTCTTCTCTTGTCTTGAGATCTTTTCGATCACAATATTAGGCAGTCATGTTAAGACTCATAGCTTCCACCAAAAATACTTTGTTTGTTCATAGGAAATACATTTATATAAGTTATCTGGCTGGATCTACACTTTTAATAACAGTTGGGAAGAGAAATGTTTAGGGGACCCGGGATTTTTATCTTTGGGAAGGGACCATGAATTAGTACATAGACACGCTAACAGTTTCGAAATATTTCCTGATTATGTGTTTGTGTAATTGTTTTAACAATCTTATTATTTAGAGTATAGATTCGTTAAACGATTTTGATAAAATATACTGTCTGTATTTATGCTTTAAATGTTTCCATTGATTCTACTTTGTGTTGATCATTTCTTGTTATCGAAAACTCTTGAATTTCAGGTAATTCAGTTTATATACCTATATAAAGTTACGTATTAAAATGGTCAAATTAAATAAACTGTTATATGAATGACAATCACTAATTAAGCAACTATCAGTTCTACTAATAAATAAAGTTCGACAAAATAATTTTACAGTAAAATTGTTTTGGGGCGAAGCGTCCTATGGCAAAATTTTATGGTGAAATATCTTCGACAAAAATGTTTGGGGCGAGATTATCCAATATCTTTTAATTAGTGTACACATAGTTCTAGAGCATTTACTCCCCAACCTTTTATGATCGGACAACCACCCCAAGGGGATTAATGTCTAGGAATGTAAATAATATGCAAAATGCGAGACTTTGTGGAGCTGGCTCTTCGAATAGTACTTTTTGTTTTCCAAAGCTGTTATCATTTTTCCTTCATTTCTGAGGGGAGAACATCTACCTGATAGTAAATATCTCGCATAAAGGAATACATGAATTAAGGTTAATAAAGCAAATAAAATGTAAACAAAAAGGGCTCAAGTCCTCGTATAATTAATTATTAGTTAAAAATATATAATTTCCTGACATTAATTTCAGTTAATTTTATTGATGCCTTCATTTGTATATATAATGGAGAATAGCAGCTTGTAGTTCAGTAAAACATCATCACAGCCCAAGTTGCTTCCCTCTCAACATTCATCAAATTGTCAGGGTTACCAAGTTGATTGTCTCTTTCTTTTTATTTTACACACCCCATTTGCATATTATTAATGTCATTTGACATGTATTATGTTTACATTAGGTTTTTTCATTTTCCGGGAAATTGTCCTTTACCTTGAAAGATAATGAAAAATTCACTTTATTGGAAATATATATATATATTTGTACTCAAGTACAGCTAATTTATTCCGTATAAACAACATTTGATTCAAACATTATTATTTAATTTCAATAATTTGAGTAAAATCTTTTGGGAGGGGTATTTGTGTACTCCTTAGTTTATATAAAATTAACTCAACTCTCGATATAACTATATTGATAACGTCCTGACGGGGACCAGTATAAAAATAAACAAAGTCCGAATTCAGAAGGTGTAGGTCCAACTTTCTTTAAAATTTTTCCCTTATATAGTTCCATTTTCCGAATATGTTCTTGCACTCTAGTAAAAAATGTCCAGCCGTCTCTAATGATCAATTGCAGAAAAAGCAAAGTCTTTCCTCTGGTGTTCTGCCAAATACTCTTCCTAAGCAGAGCGTATTAGTAACAATACTGTACCTTAACCAAACCAGTGAGTAATTCATCTTTAAGGAAACAAAGGCCTTTGATGATTTCTCTTGCTGAACATTCCAATCTAAAAATATCTTTTCTTCCATCGATTTGTTTTAAAAAATGGGTATATAAATGAGAAATATGTTTGTAATACGAGTCACCAATAGTTGTATACATAATGGTAATATTTAATATCTACCCTTTTTATCTAAGGCTCCTTTTATGAAAATATGAGACGTTTCATACTTCTCCAGAATCATAAATCAAGTCCCAAGAATGAAAATTACATTTTTTGGATAATTGGAAACATTTTAATGACTAAAGGAATTGTTTTATGTACAGAAAAGGTGATAACGAGGTCAAAGAATATCCATGTTTTATGATATGCATGAATGAATATTATTTTGCAATAATAGATAAAATGAATTCATACAATTTCGCAATATGACACTTGACTTTTTTTTTTCTTTTTGTGAACCTCTCAATCATTTTTATTTTATTTTTTCAAAATGTTCATACTCTATGTACATATAATAAATTTATCAATTGTTTAATAGACATTGGGAAATTTTAGTCATCATTTATTGTTGTCTATTTATGCCTAAGTCTACTTTTTGTTTCAGAACTGCAATGACGTTTAATTTGAGATTGAAAATGTCTAGTTAGTATGGATCTAAAGTGCTTGAATTATATTCGGATTAAGATAACCTTTACCTTGATATTTTTTTTTGTAATGTTTTTGTCTTTCCTTCTTGGAAGTAGATTTTGTGTATAACTCATGTCTATATTCTAATTTATACTTAATAAGTTATAACTTTTTTTTTAAGGAAGAACTTTGTAGAATAAATGAATGGTCGATTTTATTGCAAATTAGTTCCTCAAATAATAATATGGGTTTCAATTTTGTATCAATATACCTAACAAAATGATCAAAACAATAAATCAAGATGTGTGAATGAGTTAAATAATATTATTATGAGTTCAGAGGAGAACAATTTGAAAAGTTTGAGAAGTACTGCCCAAAAAAAAACAACTAAATAATAATATGTTTAGACTATAATATATTATTATTTAGTTGTTTTGTTCCTTGATTTGAATATATTGATATGCTAATACATATTTGAGATATGAGGGAATAAATAATTTCCTATAAGAATAGCAATAGTAAATAATTTTTTTATTATTACGAAAATAAGCTGATCATGATGGAATCTACTTCCAAACCCAGAATTTGGAAGCTTGTACTGAGCTTTTAAAAATACACTGATATTTATTTCAAAATCCTAGCGGGGAATCATTACACACATGCGATTTCAAATTCTCCTAGAATTTTCTAGTAAAAAGTGATTAAATATGTGGAAAATTATTTTGGATAACAAAGTTTTTACTGGAATCTGTAAAAAAGTATTAGATTATTGCTACATAATAATAGTGATATTCTACTAAATGTTTATTCACATTGATTTGTAGAATCCAATGGGAATCACAACGCACAGTTTTACTCATGAAAACTACTCAAGCCTCCACTAATAAATATAAAATCATAATTTCGCTTACCTTTCAGTTTGTACAGATGTAGTCAAAGAATTCTAATATTATTTGGAGTGAAACAACGCTTGATCACTCATTCTCCTGTAGGGGGATTCGTATATTTTGTTTGTTTAAAGTCCAAATTGTAAAACTAATTAAATTTTGTACAGTAGCCCTCCTTCGTCAATTCAGCTGTAATAAACCATAAAAATAGGTAAAGTTACGTGCTATAATCAAATGTTCTTCCATGCTTTTATGACATATTTTTATTATTACCACTACATGTACATAATTAAATTGTAAATCAATTGGCTTCTGGAAAACTTATTTTATTTAAAAAAAAAAATCATGTTTATTAAATTATGGAATATTTGGACCGTAGCAATGATAAGAATCCATACAATTATTTTTATTGAAATAAAATGACAATTAAAATAAGTATAAATATATGTATGTTTAATACATTAATGATACATTTATTAATTTTTTTTAAATTCTGACGTCTTTAACATTGATTAATTAAATTGATCAATAAGAGTTATTTTTAATGAAAATAAATGTTTTTTAAATGTCATTAAAGTCGTAGAGTCTACCTTTTTAAAATTCTTGGATAATTTTGACCTTGAGCCATGAATCAGTAACAGTCATTGGTGTCTTTTCTCTTTATTTGGTGTTATTTTAAAATTATTATTATATTGTCAAAGAGTTTTTTCGGAATGGTAAACATATTTTCTAACTAGAAGTAATATTTTGCATTTAAGTTCAAGTGGTACTTAGATCGTTTAGATGCTTGGACTTATATTGACTCACCGAACCTTTTCTTCTTTTCTGTCATTTATAATGATGCTGACTGCATTTTTTCTAGTTTCATTATTTGAATCAAATAAAGCACTTAAAATTATAGATTCTACGTGTGCAAAGAAGGAATTCACTAGTAGCAACATTTTCTTCTACTTTTGTGAAATGTTTAATTGCTCGAATTACGGTTTTTTGAGTCATACTTCAAGTGAGGATACTTCTTAATTCGAATATATGTTGGAGCATAAATATCAAGCATTGTCACATCAATCTTGTAAGTTCTTTTGATGAAGATATTGTTTCGATGTAAAGTCTCGGAAGAGTTGATGCTGAAGTAATTCATCTTGCAATGTGTATTTTGAGAAAGGAGCTTATGACCGAATCTGGTCCATTTTGAACAATTTGACGTTTTCCGTATAGAAGTTTTGATCTCTGCTTTACTCTTCTTCTTTTTTTTCTAGACTCTTCAATGATTAAATACAACCTTAGATTGATTTATATTGTATTGGATCCTTAAGGCAAGATAAATTAGAATCATATGACTCCTAATACTTCTTTAAAAGTTTTAGATTTGGTTGGTTTACCTAAAATTTAAAAAGCTTTTTAAAAGGTAATTAATTGAAATGAAGAATCCAAATAATTCATTGTAAACCAGTATCTAATTTATCTACCAGAAGCCTAATCACAGCACTTTTATATTCTGTATTAACTCAAGTCCCATTACTTCCAATTGCATTGACTGAATTCAAATCCAAAGATTCAGCTATTAATGCAAACAACTCATTAGCAATATGATCCGCTTTTCCAGAAATAGCTCAATAATGACTTCAGTATTTAGCTCCAGGATCCACAATCAAAGTTATATGTTCCTCCATTACTTCAAACTTTTTAGAGCCCAGTAGACATCTTAAGATCTTAACAACCATTAAACTTAATTTGCTAAATTTTAATTCCATACTTTTCAGCTTGCTTGCTAACCTCCGTTACTAAAAGGAAATTTTGGGAAGTTGCGAGCTCCAAATCTCGTAATAATGCATTGTCTTATGTTGCAACTGAACTAACTATAAGTCCATATCTAACAAATATTTGACTTGATGCTTGAAGTTCAGCAGTATTCTGTATCTGTATCACTCTTTCTGTGACTTCATTCCTTAAAAGACTCTCATGGTCTGAATTGTTTTCATTTTCATCAAATAGCACATTCTGGTGATTGGATTCTTCTTGTAGAACATAAATTCATCCATGAAAATTTTTCTGAATGACTCACATGTACAGTTTTTCATTTAAAAACAACTGATCGTCTTATCTTTATTACATCGGCATATAGCAATATCGAATAGCTGTGACAATTTTCCCAAAATCTCACCAACAAATGTATCATTAGATTGTTCGTGCAAATTCATTTTCTTGTAACAGTCTTCGGTTTTTTCAAGAGGCTGCTCAATTTTTTGTTTCAAGTACTTGATATTATTTGATGGAATTCTTCCAAATACTTTTGACATTAGGCACTACTCTCTCAATTATTTGAAGATGTACTTATCTTAAGTATCTTCCTCCATTCGAATGTTGATTTTTAAGATAGAGGAAGTGTCTCATTAAATCTATTTCCCTTGGCAATACATTCATAGGGGTATTTAAGGAACTGTCAAACCATGTATATAGCTTGTTCCTGATGCCATGATAACAATAACCAATTTTTCATCATATTTGTACCATTTATTTCTTTTAAATACCATCGTGCTCGACATTGGAGCCGTCAGCAGGGCTCAATGTATAAGGAAGATTTGAGTGTATTAGTTTAAATGGAAAATACACATGATACTTGAGTTCCATAGCACTTGTACGCATATTAATTGTTATTTTATGTCAATAGTATTTATTACAATATCCATATATTCAATTACTAAATAGACATGAATTTTTAATAAAAAGACTTTCTCTTGGCATGCCCCATTTAAATAATATTTTTTTCCCCATCCAATTTCAAGCACTTTTGAAGGGAATTAATTTGTGACCGGAAAATTAATCAATTTAGATTTGAATTGATTTAAGTTGGTCTCATGGCACACAATCAATTGTACATCTTTTAAAATATAAATTATTCCTAATTTTAAAGGATATAATTTTAAATATAATTCTCTTCTTTGTAATTGATTTGTAAAATAATGTTAAAACGAATATGAGTAGAACCTGCTCGTCTCAATACTCACTCAAAGTAACTTTTTTTAAATAAAATAAACATACTTTTATTTTAACTTTAAAAAATATCAGCTTTTTTGAAGAGATATTGATTCTTGCACGTGACTTTACCCATATTGTGTATTACCGATGAATTAACAAAGGAATGATACTCTAAAATCTTAACTAGTTTTTAGCATTTGGACTTTAACTCAAAAAATAAAATAAAAAAATACGAATCCCCTTAAATGCGATTGAGTGACTTATCGTTGTGTCATACCAGATATTATTAGAACTGATTAAAGTAGTTATAATTAAAATTAATACGACCTCTTCTGCTTTATATCAGAACTAAACCCCTCTGTACAAAAACAAGGATCCTTATAGAACGATAAATTTATCATGACAGAACTAAAAAAAAAAGTATCAAATCGAATCAGACAAGGTAGTGTAAGTGCTCCATTAATCGACCTTCTTAACTCATTTGATGTACATACAATTTACTTTTACTACACACATACGTGAATGTATAATAATGTCTGTAGAGGACAAGGTCTTGTGTTACTCGAACTTAAAAAAGAAATCTTGTGAGTATTCTATCTGTGTACATACATAGGCTTACTGTCTATGACCTATAATCCCCCATAATACATCATTAAATTTACAGTCATTCCATAAAATGTTTATTAGGGATGATGTACACATGTATGTATAATATACATACATAGATTTAAAATGTAATCCAACAAAAACCCACCACAAAAAACCAACCCTCTTCAATTATAGGTCACAAAGGGAATTGTAGCAACCCCTCAAGGTTACGAGTGAATTTCACTTTTTAAATTACCTTATCTAATAAAAATTAATTATTATATTCGTTCACTTCTCCAACATCGAGAAGGAAATCCTTTGATTAATAACTTCAATGACTCTGTAGATAGATAGTATATCATTATTTCCCTTGATCCTACATATACTTATAGTTACATACTACTTAAAAGACGCCATGAAGTCAGTGAGTCGAGACTAGGAGGCAAATCATACATCATTATTAGAGTTTTGTATTACTATTACTAACGAGTAATGTGTCTGTATGTATTTTAAGATGTTATTATGCGTAGTTAGAAAACAAGCATTATTTTTTTATTAGTAAAAACGAGTAAGATCATTGTGAGGCCATTTAGTGATTAAAAGCACTTATTATTATTTGTATTAATGGAACATAAGGTCATTAAAATAATAAATATGAGAGTATTAAATTTACATTAAATATATATATATATATGTAAGTTATATAAGATCCGTTTCTATCTAACTCATTCCATCACATTTTGTGAACCTCATTCTACAAATAATTATAATAATTATCCATGATAAATCTATGTACATATATAACATAGATATAATTAAGGTAGGTATATTGTTTTCATTTTCATTTCTTCATCTAAATGCTTTGATATGCATTGCTTCATCACGTTCCATGTACATCTGGTATTTGTATAAAATAATATAGAACTTGGATCATAACACTGTTTCACTGTGAAATTATATCCTTCATCAAACTGACGACTCTAACTCATTTCATGCTTATCATTTCGAAGATGTATAAAAATGGTTTGACTGAACGTCAAGTTTTAGAAAAACATACATGATCAACAGATATAGAAAGTGAAACTTAACAGACTTATTACAATTTTCTCTAGGATTTTGTTTCATTTTTACAATAAGAAATTCGCGATTGACTATATTTTACAAGAGTAGTTTGTACAAGAAATCTGCTGAAACAATAATCTTATCTGAAGAAATGGATTTTGTAAAGGTAAATTAAATTTACCTTTACAAATTGATTTAATCTTACTTAGGATTTATTTTCTAGTTATAGCCATATGACTAAATTTTAGAAGTTGATTTTGATTTTGTAAAATTAAATTTATGGTACTCTAAATGAACTAAAATTTTAGTTCTGTATGCCGAACACAACATAAGTAAATTTTGGTGAAGGTAAAAAGCCATAGTTTTGTAGTGTGTGAATGTGATTTAAAGTCAATGCTAACCACTTTTCAATGAAACCAAAGGACCCATGACTTTTCAAGAGGAAAACTTTGCATTAAATTGCACAAAAAGCTTAAAAATGAGGATTTGTTGCTAGATAGACGTATTATGACAGTTGCTACTTTATGAACCAAAGCATGTAAAGGAAAATGCTCTGGTTCAGGCAAATGTGCGTGAACTTGTGTTTTTAATATCACCATACAGAAAAAAAGAAATTATTACCACATAAAGTTCATTTATATCCCTTCTAAATAAACGGAACATTGTTTACTCTGGGATCCTCTCAGATTTGTTGATCTTTTTAAAGATAAATACGACGAAAAAAAAGTTGATGAAAGATTGCCTTCGAGCAATCATTTTTTTAATGAGGATAATTTCAGACAATTTTGCGTATTTTGGTAGTGGAGAGGAATGAATATATGTACATGTTTGTATTTTCATTTTTTTTTTAAATGGCTTCAAACTTGAAAAAGAAATGTCAAGGGAGGAACAGGAAATTTTTTCGTCTTGGGTATGGTTGCCTCGACAAATAAGAAATATTTTAGCAATATAATTTTTTTATAAGGGTACGGTTAGAATATTTTTTTATTGGAAAAAAGGAACCAAATACTTTGTAAAGGGGTCTAAAATTTAAAAAAAGCTCCCTTCAGTCATATATCCACACTGCCACTAATCATGTCAACAATGAAAGGCTATCCCAACCTTGATTAAAGAGAAATATTTTTTTTTTTAATTCTAAGAAATTTACTATTAAAAATCACACTAAATAAAGTTTGTTACCGGATGAAACTAATATCAGAGCTGACAAAAAGTTGGTGGATATCTAAATAAAATACTTTACGTTTGTTTGTCTTAAAGGGCAATACATACAAACTGATCGCTGCAATTATGATCATAAAGTAGTGGGGTTCCTAGTGTAAGACTAGTTGAGAACCCCTGATCTATGGTAGGCACAGCTTACCCTAGTATGTAAGCACCTAATTTGATTTAAAAAAAAAAAAAAAAAAAAGAAGTTTTCTACGTAGTTCATTTTACTTGAAAATTTAAAATGAAACAATGACAGATCTGGTCATTGAGCTTGCCTGTGACACGGTGTTTTGCACTCAAACATTATTGGCCATCAATTTTTATCCTGAAATATGAGCTTACAAATACTAAAAATTGTCTTAACAAAGATATCTTCAAAGGAATATTTTTCCAGATACTTATGAACAAGTGGGTATAATGTATATCATGGTCAAACCAGTTAAGTTGTTCTAAAGTGAAACATTTTTAATTGCACTTCATTATTTGATTTATAGCCTGATGTGTAACTTATATCAATTAAATATATCTATTTCCCTTTAAAATTTCCTCTAGCATCAACTAATTACCACTTATTTGCATCGATGGGGCACGCACTTTTGGAGCAACTCTTCTCTTCTTTCGAAAATTTGAAAAAATGGGTCGATGATTGGTTCGAAGCAAAACCGGAGAATTTGTATTGGCGTGGCATTCACAAATTGCCAGAGAGATGGCAAAAATGTATAACCAGCGACGGCAAATACTTTGAAGAATAAATATATAACCCTTTTTTTTATAAAATAAACGTGTTTTTTCATAAAAAAAATTACCTATGTTATACTACAATTAAGTCATTAAGAAAAGGGATTGAATTATTTCAAAGTTTTATATACGGACATACTCGAGTATAACTCTTGCTTTACGTAAGACTTTTTATCTAACTGTATTAAATCTATCCTCGAAGCAATGTGTAATCTTTCAACAATTTATGAATAGTACAAATACAAAAACTTTAAATATGTGGGCCTTTGTTTTATTTGCCCATGTGTCTACTTAAATGCAGTTTAATTATCTAATTATATGCAGCTTAATTACTCCTTTAAGTTGTATTTATGGTGAGTATGCTCCAATAAAAAGTGTGTATAGAAGTATGTACAATTATCCTGTCAAATGCATATAAATCACCTTTTATTTAAAGAATCAATTAAAAAAAATTTTTTCTAAAGAAAAGAAGAGATTTTTATAACCTAAAACATCAAAATGTCTGCAAACAAAAATATTTATTTATCAATAAGGAGCTCTAATTTAAAAAAAAGTATTATAATAATTCTCCAAATTTGACAAATATTGTAAATAAATATTCAATTCCTTTATTAAGCTATGAAAATCTGGATTTTGATAATTTTAAACACCGATATCTCAAAACAATAATATTACATTTGTTTCATTTTTGCTTTTCTTGCCAAGTACACTAACAAAAATTTGACAGAGGAATGCTTTGGTATTTCATACAATAAGTTGTCTATTCTAAAATAAATATTTGTAAGTAGTTGTGTTGTTTGGTATATCGCTACTATAGGGATACCGGAATACTGACGTAACATACAAAAATGAGCTGTACTAAATTGCTATTGGAATTGATGCCTATAGGAAAAAAGGTCACTGATGACGTAATGAAGCCAACAAAAAAAAAAGTCTTTTATAAGAGTCAAAATCTTTCAAACGTTCTTCTAATTAGATATAATTTAAAAGGCTCCTTTTATCCATTAATTTTGTTTCATTTTTATGAGACAAAACCAGGGAAAATTGTTGTTAGAAAGTTAGCAAATTTCCTGATCCAACTCCCTGCATGTAAATTGTCCTTAAATATAATTTTTGTTCCAATTCTCTTTATTTTATTTTATTTATACTTACACAAATAAACAAAATAAGAAATTTTAGTTTCATATTTTTAGTCTAAAAGTAATGAAACGTCAATAACAATTTTGCTATTTGGGAAAGATACTGTAACAACACTAGCTTGTATTTTAAAGACCTCCTTTCTCTTACAAAGAGGATTTGTTTTGAAATAAATTCTAAATAGAATGTTCATTACCATGTCCATAAAATGTACAAGTCTAAAAAACAAAGTTTTAAAATTCAAACCACGATTGAGTTTATCTGAATCTTTAATCACGAATCTATTATTATTTTTTATGGTACAGAATATGTGAAACATTTTTTATACTTCCTGTGGGTTTGCGACAGTTTTTGATAATGAAAAAATTCAGAATGGTAAAAAAATCGGAGCAATTCTTCTTTGTTCGTCCATAGGTGTTAAAATTGTGGTATAAATTACTCAAAACACAGATTATTATTTATACAATTCAATATCTCACGGGATGGAGGGATGCCCACATGGCTGTTCACGGTTCTGAACTTCACTATTTTATGGAGTTATTAATTATAGTTATAGTTGAAGTAATTGATATTAACACATAGTTGTTAATTGTATTAATTGATAAAATCTTAATTTTATTGCATAATGCATTCAATCAATTAAAAAAAATATACTTACACTAATTTGTAACATAAATAGTGCATGCAACATTTTCCAAAAACCTGAAAAATACGGGGTCTTAAAAAAAACCTTAACAATATAACAATTTCATAATAAACAAGCAGATTTACAATCAACTTCCAATTTATGAAATTATTCCAATTAATTAATTATTGGCATCTAATGCAAAAATGAGGCAGCGATACAAATTTTAATTCTAAAATCAAGCTGAATAAGGATGATTTGCATGAAATTTGATATCTTGCATAAAAAATTGTAGAAGAAAGATTGACTTTAAGGAAAAAAGTTTATCCTCACTCGTAAATAAGGCTTGAAAAACATGACTGGCGACTACTCATTGGAAAAAAATCTTGATTTATTCTAAGGTTTTATATTTTTGAGTTGTATAGCTAATGATTACCTCACAATGAGACGTTATTTCTTTGACAAATTTGTTGATCTTTGAAGAAACCACAACAATACTTTATATATCAATTTCCATTGTATCTCTTAATCTTTCTTCCAATAAGAGAGAGAGAGGCCTGAAATTACATTGTATTTTGACCCTTCTTCCCAATTTAGGGACTAACATTCATTTAATATTGAGGAATTTGCTAACACCATAACAACAACGGACTTAAGTTCAAGCAATTAACTTTAATGATTGTTTCAAATGAGTTAAACTGACTTTTCATTACTTCTTGACTAAATTCATTCTTATGCATACATATAAGGCCAATGTTTTAAAAGCATTATAATGACAAAGTTGTGTGATTATAGAGTCATCAGTAGGTGATGACAAATTTTTAAAAACCCCTCCCCTTAACTTATGAGTAAAATGATTTTACGAGACGTAATGATTGTGGAAGTTGACCATCTTGGCTGCTTAAACAATTATATTTTATATAAATAAAAATCCTTGTTTATCAAAGTCATCAGGAAAATTGCAAATTACTCTTGTGCATTTGAATGTCAGAAAAAGAATCCATAAATATAAGGACTTAAATCTTTACTGTCTATAAAAAATTTACATCTCTTCATTATATTTCGGATTCTAAAATGTATTAAAAATATGTTATTATATATTAAAACATTTCGATAGTGAAGCCGCGTAATTCAGTATCTTCCTATTTCATTATTTTATTTTTCTACTCCCTAATCAATTCAAAACAAAAGTTATTGTAAAAATCAAAGGAATTTTCAGTACTTTTTAATTTTTTCAAGGCCCCCAACATGAGATCACTTCAATTTAATATCCAATTTGTCATATGAGCGAAAATTCTTTATTAGTTCGTTGCCCCTAAAACAAATTGAATGAGACAATTTAATTTCCTATTGAAGTCAAGCTACTCTTCACATCCAATAGTAGAAAATGAATAAATTAGCAAACTATCTACATAGTACTGTAGTATACATATGGTATGTATATAAAATTGACAAAAACAATATAATGGGTAATGATGATTGAATAATTTGAATGTAATTTGATTTTAATTATGCTCAATCTATTAAAATTAATTCAAGTCAATTAAATTAAAGTTCAATAAGAGACTTCAAAAAATCATTTTGGTATTTCAGCAAGTATTTAGAAGAAAAAAAAAAAAATATATATACATATATGAACCAATTTCCAACTACGTTCTATTTTGGAATAAAGTATTTAATCAACTATGTTAATTCTTGCTTTGAGATCTAATTTATTGTAAATGCCTACTTTTAACAAATTACATGACGTAAGGTTTATATCTTCAAATCTTACCTATTCAAACGAATTATTATTAACAATCATATTGAAATTGATTGATTCATTTTGATCAATTTATCTGTTTATAAATATTCTATTGTTTGTTAGAATGAATTTATTAAATTTCTTTAAAAATATGAATATGTAAGTAAATCATATGAAGTTCACTTATTTGATCAAGAGTACCTGAGACGACGAATTTAAGGGTTCGAGAATAAAAGAAAAAAAAACTTATATTTTTTTGTTTTGTTTTTAGATTAGAACAATTCAAATCTATTATCTAGTTGCTTTTATCTTGTTCATGACATCAAGATCAATATATTCAAAGGGTCAAGATAGTACTGAGACCATAGGTGGAGTTTGTAACAGACCAAACCTCTCCTGAGCCTCAAAATTTGAGAGATAGTCAACCAATGATATGTAAATATATATTTTTATTAGTATTTTTTTAAACTGGGACCTACCTCTGAAGTACATATTTCAAACACTCCACATGACCAATACCTACAAAAAATGATTTCGAGACTAAAATCAATCACAAGAATCACATTATGTGTTCTGCTTGAACATTAGCGTGGATTAATTAAATATTAAAACGTACTGAATAAATAAAAATATATCTTGTCAAGAAAATAAGATTGCGTGGTTTCAATTTTATGAAAAGGTTTCAGTAAATTATGACATAAAAAAACAAACTTTTAATTATATTAATGTACTTAGAAAGGAACAATATGTTGCAAGTACGAACGTGCTTAAAACTATATAGAACATGCTATCAGGGAGGAGCTTTTATAATCAAACAAATAATTTCGTAATCTCTCAACAAAAAATTTATTGACTCAATCTATCCTTATGGCAATGTCACTGAAATAAAATTATTTATGCCTATTTTAAACATTCGTGTATTATTTAAAATTCGAGTCTAATAGTAAGATAATCATTTTTGTTCATTTTTATGATGGTAATTAATATAATTATAATTTATGACATTTACAAAAAAGGACATATTATTTGGTTACTTATAAGCTAATGCTAGTAAAAAAATTATAGAAAAAAATTAATTAAGTTGTCCAAGGGTCTTCTTTTATTTGCACTAATCATTTAGTATTAAATTTTATTGATCAGAAAGGTTTAGAGATATACAAATGGTGAAAACGAACAAAAGGGATATATTTTGAATAATTTTAGTAATATTTATATATTTTAATTAACTAAATCCTATATTTGATGCATTATAATTTGTTTGAAATTACCCATCGATATATTATTATTTTAAGCCTTGAGATAAAAAAAAACTTTTAAAACTTTATTCCAGACATTTTCATATTACTATTTAATTGAGAGTTAATAGAAAATAAGTTTATTATATGGATGCGGCATAAAAGTCGTAACTTCTTCAAACTTGAAGTTCACATAACCTCTCTTTCAATGTTCAAGGATTTTATTAAGTCAGAAAATGGCCACCAGTCTGTCGTATTCTTAAATAAAATTAATGAAACTTTAAATCCGATTAAGTATCTAGACCATAATGACAGTATAATCTTATATCTATTACCTTAATTTTGAAATTCAAGTATTTTTTCTCCTCTTCCTACCCCCCTCGTCCTATAGAGGAACGGGATACACCTGCTTCTTCTGCTATTTATATTCTTAATTTTGATTTATTTTATTATTATAAGTAAAAAAAAACGCTATCCAAGGTATTATTATTATGAACATAGGATTGAAATTTTTAGTCTACGTACCTCCCTTTTGAAAGAATAACTCGTTTGTCATTTGATAAACCAAGATTCTTGTTTTGTTTCAAAAATATCCGCTAGGTGCGTGCAAATTCACTTTTTGGTTGTGCTGTATAATAGTATTATGTTTAAAACTGATGAACATATTTTTATATATTTCATTGGAAATATAGAAAGATATAATATATTTAAAGTGGTACATAAATGAAATTTAGAGTGCAGTAAAAAAAAAAAAATAATTGTAGGAAGCCATTTATTATTATTATTACTTTTGTTGAAGAAGGAGAAGAGGTAGTTAGTTGGATGTAGAAACGTAGTCCAGTGGAATGTACAGGTTGGTCATTTGAAACCTGAGTAGTAACAATCATTCCTTGTTTGTGTGTGTGTATTTTTTCTTTTATAAACAAACAACAGTAAATGTAGAAATCAAAACAATTCTACATAAACAGTATACATTTTATAATATCAATGGCAATAATAATAATAATTAATTAAAAATTAATAATGAAACATCACCCAAGAATCAGAATAAGGATATGTTCAAATCAGAGATGAAAAGTAGGAAGTATCTAGAAGAAAAAAAAAAACCACAACTGCAATAATCGTTATTATTAAGCTCTAAATCACGGAAGACAGACAAGACGCAGCAGCAAACTCTTCAAGAGTAAATATAGGCAACGATTTTATCCTGTTCCTCCTTTGGTAAATGGGAAATGGAGGCCGAGACGTCCCTATAGGAGGGATCTATCTTGGGTTTCTTATTTGTAATGATATGAACGATCCTTGCAATGGCTGCCTTGAGTCGAAGAATGGAGAGAATGAGGTCTCCAACCCCATAGCTCCGTCCAAATCGCTCCAGTTCGGAGTGAGATCCTTGGATTTTGAATGCCAACAAAAGGAAATGTAAAATGATAAAGGATCTACCCACAGGAGCAAAAAAATAATAAAAAGAGAATAAAAAAGACACATTATTCAAAAGGCATATCACAAAAATATACGAACGAGCAAGAAAAATTATATTTTTCACCTCACGTTGAATGAAACCATTCCACCTTTCTTGAAGCAACTGACTCTTAGGAAGAGAGAGAAAAAATGAAGTATCAAATGTCAATAATACATATAAAAGGGTTTTTCCCCCCTCGTCTAACATCAATTAGTCTGTCCAGGTAAATTACTGTTTCAACTTGCGGATCTTTATTTATTTTTTGAGCATCATGGACTAATCTGTTTGTACATATATAGGTATATACATATATATAGATCAATTTGCGGGCGATTCTTCCGTGGTACAACATTATTTCATTTTAAATGTACGTCTTTGAATACGCAGCAGACAGTTTTACAATTAATTTGATGGATGCAGAAGTAGTGATTATAATATTTGTGGATATCCCTACAATGCATGAATCATTGTTGAAATGGATGCTCTAATCCACAGAAGCTACTTGAATGATGTGATTCTCAGGATCGATCTTGATCTCGACCCCTCAAAGTCTGGGTATTGACCAAAAGACCAAATATCCAATACATAAAAAAAACAATTCCTCTTCTAAAAGGGAACAAATGTTTTTTTGTCTTGCTTTCAGGTGAAGTGGTCTTAACCAGAACACTAGGGTCCTAGACTATGTGGTGGTTTTTTTATATTGAGAATAAAAAAAATCAATAACCGAATAATCAGTTGGATTTTTTTTTTCAAATGAATAAATAACTAAATAAATGTATGGTTATTTCGATATGTGACGTCTTTTCCCACTTACAAAAAAGTTTATGCTTTTTTTTTGTCGACTGACAATTTTTCTACTACTTTTATCCAAACACAGTTGGTTGAACTTGAATTAGCTTTAGTTAAGCTGTGAACAACTATTTTCTATTAAATGAAAAATAATTTAGCAATTGGGAAGAAGAATGCTTTTTTTCTCTGCTTCTTTTTGAAGAAAAGGTGGGACGACTTAATAAAGAAAAAGTCGTGCCATAGCTAAGGTTTGACAAATTTCAGACGCACATTAGATATATACGACGAAGTTTCTCATCAGTTTAATTGATTTTAATATTTTCTGAAGATCAAATTATCAATACCTAATTCATGCTATCGATTTCAGTAACTGTATAATTTCATTGATCATATACTCAATTTCTTAGAAATTACTTTCTAGAATTTCTTTTAAAACGTGAATTCACTTTTATTCTACTAATGGCCACACATGTAAGACATTATATAAGTTTTTAGTTTTTTGACAAAAATGAATAATTATCATTAATTTACAAAAAGTCATGGAAAATATTTCAATAAAAAGTTATGTATATTTAAGGTCAAATAATTAATTCCTGGTAAAATAACTTTTAATGAAGGCCTCACACGCATCACGTTTAGGTTTTCAATTATACACTTTTGATCTCATTATTATTTTTATTTTGTGTATAAAAAACTATTGGTTTCATTTTCTTCTTTGAAAATATTGGCGCTTTTAGGAGGGGGTTAATAATTAATTAATTAATCGGCAGCCTTGGCTGATCATTATCGATTAATCTAAAACTATTGCTGTGTTCAAGACCACCTGACTCGAGATGTTGAGGCCAAGAGAAAAAAAAATTATATTCCTTTAAATATTTTTGTAAATCTAATTGCTTCGATCATGATCTTGAAATGAGACCAAAACAAGATTAAGACCTTGAGGTTTCGAGACTTAGATGGGACCAATAAGTTTAGAAATATATCTGGATATGAGTCTTAGCCTCGATAATCAGATCACTATCTGAAACTATCTAAACTCAGACCATTTAACCGGCTCACCAATTTTGTTGATGAGGTTCTACTCTATATAAATCTTTGTTGAGCATTGGATTGAAAGTCTCAAAGTAAGGGATGCATCAATTTGTTTCTATTGATAAAGTCTTAACTAATAACGAAGAGGTGAATGTGGTTTATGTTAGATTATATACATGCATTTCATTTGTGAAAACGTGGAGAGGAAGAGCATTGATGACTCTTCAAGTGCATTTGAGAAATAGGTAAATAAAAACAATGGCTGCAATATATATATACATAGATATGTGGTTTACTACATGTATTTATGTACAAATCTCTCCTATTTATGTATGTAAATACACATTTTTTTAAAGCGTGATGCTCCTACACATGTATGTCTGTATGTATGTATATATGGGAATGATCTAATCATGGATGAGATAAACGAGTAAGAGTCCTTTATCTTCTCAATGAGAGATATCCAATTTTACAGTCTTACATAACTATGTTTCTACACATTTGATACTCCTACATTGGAAACAGTAGGTAGGTCAAAATCCATGAACACTTTCTAGTACTAACTTATGGAGCCATTAGTGTTTCGCAAACTCTATACTACGGTGCGATATTGAGACCCGTAGAATAGTCAGGTGCATCCTAAAATTATGACTGTAAGTAAACAAAACCAAAAAAAATTGTCCTATGGGTTTGATTATATTATTAATCTTTATGAAGACTTGGAGACTGTCATTGCATCATATGTATGTATGAACTAACATTATTATTTTAACCAAATGCAAAAAATATCTGGAATTAAAATTCATTTCATCCTCCTCAAAAATAGTTCCCTCGATCCAATGCACATGTACCAATGTTTTTTTCCAATTTTCAAACCATCTACAAAAAATTTATGAACTCAATAGTTATAGAACAATAGCTATTGAGCTTAGATATCCTATTAAATTAAAAGTCGGATGGTCGGTTTCTTGAGTAATAAATAGGTTATTTATCTCAAGAAATAAACACTGAATTCTCATAATTTTAAAAGAATAGAGTTTGAAATATTCATTTAAATGATTTCCACAGCATTTCTCTAAATTGAATTTTAGTCATCATCTTTCACACATTTTAATTAACAAAAAATTCGATTATAGACGTTCACAAAAGGATGCGTATCTCAAAGACTATTGAATATTTTGACGTGTAATTTGGCTCACATCACAACAAACTTTTTGGAATAAACAAAAACACACTGTATTCTCCCTTCAGCTGATTTTCATCATTTGAATCTTTTGATTTAAAGCAGTTGACACTACGTTTTATGAGCTCAAAAAGGGTATTATTATTATTTATGATTTTGATATATATAAAATATATTAAATTGCGCGCCCTTTTTTTGAATTTGTGAATATTATACAAGTAGTAACGATTGATTTGTGATTGGTAGAATTTATAAATATTTAGTATATCTAAGTAATAGATTCTGCCAAATATTAACAAGTTGGCATCAAGGAAATTACAGAAGAGTAACTACTAGTTGTTTTTTCAAATTTTTCCTTTCCCTTTTGTGAGTCGAGGTTGCGAGTAAACAAAAAAGCTCGAGGTGTGTATCCGAGTGACAAAAACATTTATTCCTATCTGAATCCCAAAAAAAAAAATTATAATCTCCCGGATTTTTTTGCTCATCAAATGTTATGAATTCAAAAAATTGCTGAGGAAATTAATTAATTGTTTGCAAATATCCAATGTATTTTATTACTAAAAAGGACATAAGTGAAAAACTGTAGCGTAGCAAAATCTGAGGCATGTCTCTAGATATATTCAAATGGAAATAACTAAATATAATACAAAAACAAATGCTTCGTGTTCCACTAGGCATTCCTTGAGCCAGTATTATGCTTAAGACCAAGAGGATACCAAGGGAATTTGGTCCATCAGTTACGAGTTGTTTTACTCTTGGCCTTGAGACTTAGACCAAAACATTTTAAATGGATCGAGAATACCAATACTTTTAAAAATAGATCACAAGACCAAGAATGATCTTCAGAATTGAATCGTTACCTTGAACATCATTAAGCCCCTTTTAAAGGTGAAGGGCAATTTCTCAGACTCATGCAACCCATGTCTCCTCTATGTTTCCCTGTCTCTGTGATCATCTCTCATAATAGTCAAAGTATGTATGTATGTAATTGACGGATGTATCAGCGGACAGGTGTGTCACTCATACACATGTAAACTCATAAAGTGTTGCTCATGTAGGTATAATTGATTGGTCGGTCGTTTATTCATTCGAATCGTCATGGGTAATCAAATCATGATGCATGATAAACTATTTCTTCAAATAATAAATTACATAATATGTAACGGCGATTTGTGCAAGGAGAATAGAAGGACAAACTATTATAGGTAGTAGCACTAACGTGTCGTGAACATAGAGAAGACTCAGGCCTCGAAAGATTGTCAATTATGTATGCATATAATAATATGACACTATGGAGTGTCAGTTAATTAAAATAAATTGAGTCAAAATGTGGTCGTTTGTTGTTGTTGCTTAATATGATGACGATGCTAACTACTTTAACATACAGAGAATGGGTTCAAGACTCATAAATTAAAAGCATTAAAATGTTTACATTTATCCAACACAGACACTTTGTATGTATGTATGTATGTACATATAAGACTAACTAAGAGTACATACTATTAGTTTGGGGAAGAGGAGGAGGAGAAGGAGGAGGAGAAGAAGAAGAAGAGGAAGAACAGAGACTCATCAACTGTATATTATACATAATAGTGTATTATGTATTATCTTTATCAAAGTACGGTTAGTTGAGACGACAGGGATGGGCTTCATAAAGGGCATATGCATTATGGCTTATGAGTCAGACGTAGAACTTTTGGAAGAGTCCGCGGAGTATACTATTCTGAATATTGATAAGGCTCATAGTATTTGATGTGAAGCATCACGTTTTAAATAGATACATTTATTGTATGTATGCACATAGATCAAATCATGGTTTATGTAAATTAAAATCAATTTATTTTTATTTTTTTCCAAGGGGGAGAGAGAGAGAGTCATTATGGAGAAGGAATCAAATGTTATGTACAATCTACATATATGTATGTATATTCACGAATCCCTGGATTTCGAATTCTAATTGTTTAATTTATACGTGAGAAAAATCCTAGATGAGATGAGGTATCTAGTATGCAGTATGCTTATTTTTGATAATAATAATAATAATAATAATGTCAGATTAAACGAGGTTGCGGATGTAGTAGTAAGTTTGTAACTCTGCATAACATACATACATACATACGTCATGTATAGAGTAAGTACGGAGTAGTAGAAAAGTACTTGAGAAGCTGAAGGAGGAGGGTCGGAGAATGAACGCGACGCGACGCAGTTATGAAACTTATTTGTAAAAAAGGAAAGGAAATATTAGAAGTAAGTATGTATTGTAATAATAAAAACATAATATAACATTAAAGGCCAAAAAGTGAGGAGGCAGAAACTGAGGGAGCGTGAGCGTTCAGGTACTCTCAAAGAACGTTCTTTTACTTTAAATCTTTCTTCTTCTTTTTTTTTTTTTCTCATTTAGTATGTGTGTTTGTAAAAATTTCTTAGAATATAATACTAATGCTACATAAGTCTTCGAGAAGTGAGTGGAACGTAAAAGAGTAGTTTCTATATATGCTTATTATATGTGTGATTATGACTTAAAGACAAAGTCTAGGGAATTATCATACTACACTCATTCTTATTCTCTTCAAATGAATCAAGAGCCAACATAGACTTTAAGAGCCCTTCTTCTTCTTCTTCTTCAAGCCTTCCAAGTTAATATACATACTGATACACACATATTTATACATGTAGGTGTCACTTCTTCCTCCTCTGCTTCTTTAACAACAAACTTTCATCGACTATTTCGGATACACTTGTAATAAAGGCTATAAATAAGTCACAGCTGCTGTCCTAACTGAAGGTCCTCCGTCCGTACTCATATATTTTTGCGTCAAGTGGGGAATAGAAAGAAGGAAAGAGATAATAAAAGCAACAGTAAGAATAATATATATACATATTTTTTCATAACCTCTTAAAAAACATGTTTCATAAGATGCTAAATAAAAAAAAAAACTTTATCAAAAGGCCAGTACAGCTAAAATACAAAACAATGAAATTCAACGTAACATATTTATTAAGAATGAAATGGCATTTTTTTTGTTTTTTTGGCTTTAAAATGCATAGGAAGTTGTTGAACCTGTTTTTTTTTTGTACAAAAAAAAAAAAAAAAATTTCTCCAGGACTAAATAAAAATAAATAAAAAATAATAATCAATTATAATTAAATTACTCATTTCCTCAGGGATATTTAAAAAAAAAAAAAAATGAATATGTCCTGTAAAAGGATTCATCTAGGTATTAATCAAACTCGTTTATTTCTTCATGTTATGCATTTAGGTAGATACTATTTAGAATCAGTTCTTGCTACTTAGTTAACATCTTCTATCTATGATGCAATTTTAGGTATACAATACCTTAAAAGGATTACGATTTGTACATCATCATAGGTATTAGGAGAACATCTTTATGATTTCTTGATTCTTAAGCTCTATTTATTCACCATAAGTGATGCTTAGTTCTTAGCGTGAAATTGAAACCTATGTCTGGAATTCACTCAAAACATACTTTAAATCAAAAGAGACATACATAGATACATAAAATGCCCTTTTTACAATTATGAAAGTTGTCTTTGATTGTGTATACATACTTGGACATGATTGATTCTCATACCTACCTACTTTGCTAATATACAATGAATGGTAATCAAATCAATTACATGCAATTATGTTAATACATTTATAAATACCTGTTCCCCATCCTCCTTTTGTTCTAATCATCCATTTTGTTTTGTTTTAATTAAGGGAAGTGGCTTGTTTGTAGAGATATTAAATAAATCCCGACAGATTGATTCATTAATCAAGTATGGTTAAGTTATTTATACATGTATACTCTCGCTGAATTGTTCCCCTTAGTGGTTTCCTCTTTCCATTGCCAAAGGGAGTGGGGGAAATTGTGAGCTATTGCTCATTTAAAAATTCACATACTTCAAAATAATGGGTTCAAGATGTGAGTACTGTGAATATAAAGAAACTCAGGGTGATGATATAGAATTCATTCCATGGATTTTGACACAAAACTTGATGATAATAAACATCAATCAATGTGTGTTAACTTATATACAAGTAGGAGGTATATGTAGTATATGTAATAAGGACAAGGCATTCCTTCGATTCCAAATATCCTTGAATACTCAGACTTATTATTCGGCATTTCATGTCCCATATTTGCTCTGATTTTTTTTTTTTTTTTTTTTTTTTTTGGGGGGGGGGGGCAATTAAATATCAATTAACTTTGACAAAGAGTCATTTGATTAAAAGTTGTTTATTTATCTAGTCTTTCACTCTTGTTTATCATCAAGATATCGACTTACAACTAATGTACACACATCACACTCAATCCTTTGAATGAAAAATCAACATCTGCAAATGTCTTATTTATTATATGTACATATATGTATATTTGTATGTTCATCAACCAATGAGTAACCATATTTGCACATACGTAGAGGGGAAGTAAAATGAATTGGCAATCAAACTTGTTTGGAAATAGGGGCACTTGGCCAAGCTATGATGTATGTAGATAATAAGTTACGCTCCCCTAGTCATATAAATTTGCAATCTAATGTTGAATGATGGATATGAAGAATGAGTTGCCATCTGGAGTTAAATGAAAAGAAACCTTAGATTTTCTGCAGATGTACAATATACATACTTTACTACTTATTATTTAAATTACATTTGAATATCTAATCGCATGACGGGATAGCTTTGCACCCCTCTTGAAAACATTTCATGAGGGTCCAATAAACCATTTTATGATGTAAGAAACTTGCATGCATAAAGTCATTTGACCGTTTCTCGAGCCATATGTATGTAATGGGTAGCTTAAGTGCTATTGTAGAGTATTCACCCATAAATTGTAGGTAACATAATTTTTGGCTCTCTCATTCATTCAACTTTGAGGCGTAGATATATTATTATTATTAGGTATACGAGGGGGCGTATTGAAGAAACGATTTGAAACGGGTATACTTGACTGATCATCCAACACTTACTTTGTTGTCAGTGTCTTTGAAATGATGACTCTAGCATAATTATTTATTATTCTTATTTTTCAGGAATGTCTCACACTTACTCAGCCGCCATATCCTCACCCAAGAAGCCTTATCATCACGAATTCATAGACTACGGTGCTAATCCTCATCCTGCTTGGAGTCTAAGTAAGAGCTTTTATTTACCTATCTATTTATTTATTCCTTCTTCATGTTTTTATTTCTATAACATGCCTAATACATTACATAATATGTAGATTTACTCAATTTATCTTTTTGAGGAAGTTTTTTTTTTTTTTATCTTTCATGTATAAATATTCATAACCCCCCCCCCCTTAAAATATGCATAACCCGAGGCTTGAGCTTTTACAGAAAAAATACTACTATTATTCTAAATATTTTATATTATTCCTATATTATGCGTATTTTAACGAAATCACTTTCCTTCCAGATAGTGGAAACGATGACTCGACAAAGATCGCCACTCAACTTGTGGTTCCTATTGAGTTAAGCGATAGTCCAGTCACTCTAACTTGCTATCACTGCCAACATCACATGACAACACGTACAAAAACAGGGCCTTCCATCCTTACATGGGCTCTCTGTGCTGGCCTCTGCTTATTAACGTAAGATTTTACTTCATAAAACTACCGGCATTGTCAGTTATTTAATGTCATTATTTGACAAGTTTCACAAATGTTAAAACATTTTCTCTCTCCTTACAGATGTTGCTGCTGTTTCATACCCTTTTGCTGCCATAGTTTGTATGTAACTGAGCATTACTGCTCCAATTGTGACATACTTCTTGGAAAGTACAAGGGATGGGAGCGACGGAAATAGTTGTTCGTCTTTTGAATAAGTTTTTCATGACTCAAACTACCAACAAACACACATATACATATATATATATATTTAGATAGATCGATACATATATATATATATGTACGTATTCTTTGATAGAGATCTAATTGACCATTTTATTAACAGCTAAACTATTTCCCTTTCTTAACTTTTTTGTGTCTACTACATAATTTAAAATTGCATACATATATTTATATACATATTATATAAATGATACTATCTTGGTTGAAAAAAATATTAATTGTACGTAAGATTTTACTCAATGTTTGAAGAAGTCCTTAGGCTGGAATCCATTTACTCTGTAAATGTAATGATGTCATTATGAATGTAGTTCAGTATTCAAAATATATTATATAAATTATATATCTACATAATAGTATGGTTATGTTAACTGCCAAAGATTTTTTTCTCCTTTAAATGGATATTGATAAATGTGTGCTTTTACTTTTCTAAGGAGGAATAAAAGGACGAATGATTTATTTGCATGCTATATAAAAATAAATATATGGCTCACTCGAATTTATGTGTGTACGCTTCTGCGTATAGAGCTAAATCAATCATGCTACTACCATTCTCATGGAATCACGTCATTTCTTAATAATATATGTATATCATATAAGGAGTGTATTTGAATAGAAGGATTGAGGGTCTTTGATTTTATTTGTAATTGTCAGTCAATGGGGCATGGCATGAGCAAGATAGAGCAGAGATTTCTTGGACTGGGTAAGCAAAAATAAAAAATAAAAATAGGTATAAAATGTGGAAAAGGAGCCCTTCCCTGTACGTGTTGACCATTCCAAAGTTGTGTCAGTCGTATCATGTATTGGTTTACCTTTTAAAGCTTCTAAATCATTTTCTCTGAATTCTCGTGCATCTATTAAATTAATAAGTTAAAAATGACTACATTACATTACTTTCAATCAAAAGATACCACAAAATACACTTTTGATGAAGAATGACTCCGTTTTGTCGCGATGTGTTCAAATTGATTAAGTAACCAGCTCGGTCATGACAGCAAAATGATAATAGCATCTTCATTCATTCCCTTGTTAATTAAAGAGTAGCTGTTACCATTTATTTTTTGATTGTTTTTGACGCTCATTTTTACATCTTTAGACATAAGCAAATTAACAAAACATTCATAAATGCAAGATGGTGCAAAAATAGTGAGTCTTCAAGAAAAAAAAATAATACACAACGCTTATAGCTAGTAAGGAATGAGTAAATTAACAAAACAATCATTACTTCAAGATGCCACAGATGAACTAAGTCTTAATAAACAAACGCTCATATCCTATTATTTTACTTTTATATACGGCAATAAATTCGACTAGTTCAGGCTTTGTATGACTTTTTTCAAACAAAGACCCCTTTAACTAAATCAATTATATAAAATAATAATTTTTTTTAGTTCGTAGCTCTGACACACGCATCGAGTATTCTGAATTTGAAGAGTCTTGTATATTTGATGAACCAATTACCTATACTGTTACCTAAACCATGAAAAAATGTTGACTCTTTGTCAATTAAATCAACAAAGTACTAAAATGAAGCTTTTAGAAGAATCGAATAGCAATTCAAGATTTTGAATTTATCTCTATATCGTCTGTGGATTTAATGTTTTAGTAATATCATTTTGCCATGACTGTAATACACTTTTTCTCTATAGCGTGAACGTATACAATATTTTTAAAAATTAATCAATTTCAAATCAGAATCTGGCTCCAATCGTTCTCTTGAAGTAAGGAACCGGTTTTTAGACCCTGATTGTCTACCAAACCACACATAACTACAAAATATACTCTAAAGCTTACCTCGTACTATATCAATAAGAAACATGGAAAATATTCAGGAGCCAGATAGGATTTTTTAATTGAGGGACAACCATTTTGGAAAAATGTAAGCATAAAGTTTCATAAATGTTGTAAATATCAGGAATGAAACATGCCCCCCTCATCCAACTATGCCCATGGAAATATTTATTTTTATCTGCTTGAAATAGATAATGTCAGGAAAATTCACCAAATTTTCTTTATAAATAGTTTTTCTAGGATAAAATTCCCTAGATCCGAGCCGAATATGTTGGGTAAGATTTAACATAATCTACGTATCAATATCATCCACACACCATGAAACAACTTTTTTTTCCTTCATTTTTCGGGTTAATTAACAGAAATAAGAGATGTTTTTAGTACACCTGGTTTTTCTCCAGGGTTTACCATTGCGCCATGACAGACATTTTGAAAAACAAGATACTGTATCATTCATACTATAGGTACTCTTGTAGTAGTCCTCCTTAAGAGGAAATAGTTTAAAAACCCTTGATTTAGACCTTTCAAACTGAAATATACCTATGTGTATACGTGTCAAGTCAACAAGGAAGTAAGTTTGTTTTCAAATATTGAAAACTTTTAAGATTTTTACTTCCTAAATATAACGGCCAAATATTTTGCTAAAATTCCACTTTTAATCGAAAAACCAAGGATTGTTTTTTATCCAATAAAACAATTGGAGGAATGTTACGACTGCACATGGAGCCGATATGGTCCCTGAAAGAACCATATCTTTTTCATGGCCCCAGGATTCATTTAGTGGTAGTTTTTTTTTTATTATAATTAAGTAGCAATTATTGGAGTCAGTATTTAATTAATCAAATGTACTATTAATACAAACCAAAGAGAATTGCTTCAAAAATATGATAGCAGTTCTAACTCATTTTTGAAATATTTCAGATAAACTTGGTTTCTTGTTGACTTGACACATATATTTATTTATAATTAGTCTATAAACAATCCTTCAAACTTTTTCATTATGTTTCTCAAAATAATCATTATATTGATACATTTGGTGAAAAGACATAGAAAGACCCACAATGTTTAATATTAACCATTTAAACTCTGTATTTGAAAATACTAAACTTATCCAGTGCAATATATGGAGATAGATATTATGAGATATAACGGTAATAATATTATATTTGGTCATATTAAGGACTAAAATATGGATGCCAGTTAAATTCAGTTTAACTTCTTCATTAAATTATTGCCCTTTAGAACCGAGACGCCATTATAAGGAAATTAAAAGTTATACAGTTTTGGAGGCTTGAATTGCATTTGAAGGGGCCAATTCCCTCTCTAATAATTCTATTTTAATAGGTCCAAATATATATATATATATATTTTTTATACCTACGCTAATTATAATAAAATTCAATTCATTAAAGCAAAACCATCTGAATTTTTAATATCAAGAAATATTATTAAATAAAATAAAAAAGATTAAAACAAAAGTGTAGAATGCATAAATAATGCAGTGTAATAATGAAAGAATGATATATAAATATATATATATATTTATAAAACTCCTACATTTAAAAAAAAATATATCATCGCAGAATAAATAAATTGAATATTGCGGATATTATACATTAATGTACTAACCCAGGCAATATATGGTAATGAGAGGTTGAACAGTGTAAAATTTAAACAAAGTTCCGTTCTTAAAAAATTTCATTTTTCAAATTATGAAATACTGGCTTCTTTAATAGAAATTGTTCAATGTAATGAAAATTATTTTTTCCACGATGAAGAATGCTGAACTTCAAAACTTGGCATAATATGAGAACATACTGTGAATCCAATCCCAGGAAATGAAATTAATTGTAAATCTGAAAAAATTAAATTTTTTTTTTTGAAATGAAGATATTTAAATTGCCTATGCTAAATTTCCTTCCAAAAAAAGTTGATATACTGGGCTGTAACTAGTTTCTTTTACTAGGTGGCTTCCATGATGAGTTCTTTTTAACTTATTTTATTGACGAGAAGTAAATCACTCCTTGAAAATATTCAGTGTAAGGGAGTAGACACTGAGCACGGTGTTATTCTACTTTCATAAAAAGTTTCTAAGTCTTTTGTTCTTAGCTCACAATTTTTTCGCATCTATTTCCCTAATTCGTGTATCTGAAAAGCTGATTGGTTGAAATCGAATTAACTGCTATTCAGCTGTAAATAATAACTTAATATTAAATGAAAAATTATTCTACAGTTGGGAAGAATTGGCTTACATCAACTACTACTAACTGATTTTGGGCTCTGTCTTTGAAAAGAAAGGTTGCGGGATACAATAAAGATAATGACACATCAATAGAAGTAGAAAATTGACAGCTAAATAGAAAATACATAAAAGTTGTTGATAATAATTTGAATATACCATTGTGAGAGTAGTGTTGTCTGTACTTATAGTTTTACAACATGTTTGTACACAAAATTGAAAGAATTACATACTGTAATATTTAACAGATCTGTTTATTGCTTTTAAACATAGAATACATACATAAAGAGTTTAGTCATATCATGTTTTATTATCGTTTGTAATTGAGTATTGTAATATGTCAATCTGTAAACAAGCAAGAAACATCTGGCAAATCATAATTAGCTTAGATGTATTTTGACTAACTATTTATTATTATTATTACATATATATATATATATATATATATAAATATCATCGTCAAGTTCAATTAATATATATTTTTTGAAAATATGTTATTGAGTGACCGAATTGACTCATTATCCGTCTTTATATTTTGATGATTTTATATTTTAATAATAAAATCGTAGCTACACGTTTCAAACTCTTGTCTTTTTTATACTTCATTAAAAATTTCTGATTAAATCACTTATTTTTTGCTATATATATTTAGCACTGGATCATCGATGATGTGAGGAAAGTAAAGAAACATAGATAATTAAATATATAATCAATTGCATTTATTTGCTCCTCAATTTTACCTGGACGTACTAACTTTTCTTTACTTACATTTAAGCTTTTCAAAAAGAGCAGCAACATTCAATCCTTTTACAACAAAAACAATTACATACAACAATTGAAATATACATCTATGTATGTATGTAATTTTTATGAATGATAATTTAAAAAAATAGAATATTTTACTTGCATCGAGTAATCTTTTTGACTCTCCAAAAAGAGAAAGAAAAAAGACTCCAAATTAGCTGTGACATATTTTGTCAATTAATTATTATCAAGTTTATTCTTTCCAACTGTTGGACCATGCTTTATATATTTATTGGTACATGTAATTCTCAAACTTACAATTTATAATATATATAATTTGAGTTCATAAAATCTAGTTTTCAAACACTAATAAGGGACAAGAGTAGTGAGAGTAGGTGCTTCTAAACACAAGAATAATTCAGTGTTTAGCTTAGGAGTAACGTTGTTATTCTGCAAACATAAAAGTGTATACAGTATTTTGTTGTGAGTTCTCGAATTTTCTACTTCTCATGTATCTTTTATTTTTATCTTATGTAATTTTATTTTAAATTAAAATCAGTTGGGTTTGATTTAATGTTAATTATTTATCAATATGAATTCCATTGTTTACCTTCTTATGGTTGTATTTATTTATGTATTTACTTAAAGAATTTAAAGTACTTTAAACCTTAATCTCGAGAGAATTAACAGCAGAAAAATTGAACTCAAATCATAGACGCAAATGTTCATTTGTACATAAAACAGCAAAATATATGAAATTGCTTTATTCTATGGGTATAATAGTTCAAAATAGAAATAGGTTGTGTGTGCTGACTAAAATTTCCGTTTATATATTATATAGTTAAATGTTTGAGTTATTTTAATATATGTACAAAAAGTGAAAACTTAGTTTATAAGTGACTTGGTATACGATTTTAATTCATAGGATTTTCTGTATTTTACATCTCTTGGTGGACAATTATCTTGGAGATGAGTAAGCTTTTTGAACTCGTCTTAGAAATATTTTATGATTCGAGTAAGACTTGCATTACAAACTAATATACGTATCAGGATAAATTTGAGACAAGAGGCTGAACTAAGGAGATAGTTCTATTTGTATATCATCAAAAAAAGTTAAGTTGTGTTTAATAATAAAAATATAATGATGTATTTATTTGATGAAAAGTACATTTTCAAAAGTAAAGCAATTCCTTTAAAAGAAAGAAGTTCAAAATTTCCTTTTCTAAATTTTGAACATGATAAGTCCTGATATTGAAATAATAATTTCAAAGTTATAATATCGGTTGATGTTTAGTTTTATACTGAGCTACGTATTCTTTCATATTGACTTATAACGTTGTGTCAAAGGTTACCTTGAGGGAGACTAAAGGTTAGTTCACCGACGGAATGAAAGAAGCATCATTCTGTTTCTTACTAGCCATCATTACTAACTGTCCACAAAGAAAATATTTTGTTAAAAAGGATGAAAATGCCAAAAATGTTTTGTTACTCTCATCAGTGGACTGACTTAAAGACAAGAATAAAGACTCTCAAGGATTGGGACCCAAACTGTGGAACACGGGCGTAGCTGAGGGAGACATGTCATCCCCTAGATTTATGTAGCCCTACTATTCTCCCTCAGGTTTAATAGAATTATGAAACTTTTTATATTTATTTCCAGAATTTGTGTCTCTGCTAAAGAGGGGGATCGAAATCCTAATCAACCATAATTTCTAAACAAAAAAATATTTTAAAAAAAATACTTATAAATCAATTTTATATTAAATGAGTTGAACAACCCCTTACACTATTCCACCTTGACTTTACATGGGTTTTGAATAGAAAGAACATGGCATGTTTAGATATATTTAACAAAACCCATCACACTATAGGATATAATCTGTAAGATTATTGTTTTATAGATGGATCTACTTAGTATTAATTTTTGTACAATCATTTATACTATATGATTGATTGAACGCCTTCATACTTGATTAGTATATTCATTGACTAAATTTACTATTCATACAATTTCATAACAAATAGTGATATGCTGTTTAGTGCTAGAAATGATATTTACATTAAAAACTAATGACAGGATAAGATATAAAGTTTATTAATTTTCCTCTATTTTGATATTCCAATTGCTTTGCTCTTTTTTTGGATAGAAATAACAAGACTATGAAGGGTCAAAACTAAGAACGATCTGGAGAACTAGATATATGACAACTGACTTACAGACTGATGATCTTACATTTGGGGACAAGAAAAAATTATTTTCTACCCATAAAGAAAAAATCTTGAATATTTTTGATAAAAAAAACCAATTTGAATTTTTTCAAATCCTACTATTTCAGTCTATTGTACGTGTTTTTAGTAGCTCTACTGTAAGTCATTGATTTCTAGCGAATTTTTGATCAAAAATGAATGAAAATTTGCACATTTACATGGACAATTTACTACCTGGAAACCACATTACCAATTATATGTACATAGAAATGTATTTACGATGACTTCATTCCTAAATACATACATATTCAATGTTTATATTTGCAAGGAACACCTAAAAAGTTAAATACGTCTGATCATGTATTGCTGAGTGCAAGGGTGTAGGTATGTATTTCAAGAGTGAGAAATTACACAAAATTTAGATAAACACACAAGGTTAATATAATTAAATAATTATTCTGAATAAGTAAATGAACATGAAATTTCCGATTTACGGAATAAGAGCAATTTATTTGTAAAAAAAAAAAACTTTCATGCTTTATGTGAGGAGAGAGAAATGATACAATATAAGTGATATTTTGTTTAAGAAATGTTGAATATAAAATTGCTAGGCTTTACAGTTCGAGAAATCAATGTCGTAAAAGTCCTGGTCGTAATCAATCCCAACACTATTTGCATTAGTAGATGCTTTAATTGAAAATTTACTGCCATAATATAAACTACATCCGAGTGTAATCTCATTATATTGAAATGCAACGCAAGAAGAAGCTGGTTTACATTTATATTCGCAGGAATCAATGTTATCCATGGCAGAATGATATGACGTATATGTAGGAATCTCCGAACTGGGTAAAATACAATCTTATAAAAATAAAACAAATGTAATCATTTTAATGTATCTACATAATTTTTATGAATTAGCATATAATGCCTTACATCTATTTTTTGTGTGGAGTTGAAGTGCATTGGTATAACATCCGGGAGTAGCTGAATAAAAATTGCAGTCTTTTCCATTTGATGTAATTCCAGTGTACGTCGTTTCGAGAAGAAGTGCGATGCAAAACAGTAAGCTATCTCCTGGATAAGCCTTCACATGAACATAATTAGTGACATTTAATTCCTTCATTGTGACTGCATTATAATCGTTCATCTTTATACTTGAGTGATGATATCAAATGGCTTTGTACGTCCTGCAGGTTTCTAAGTATTTTGATCAATGAAAAAAATAAAATATTACCCATCAAATTACACTTCACATTTTGTTACTAGGATATGCACATTTAATCACAACAAGAATTAAAGCAATAAAAAATGTAACCCCCTATTACAAGTGACGTTCAATCTATAAATATATTTATGTTGGCCCATTAAATAAAACTATCAAAAGTATTACCAACATGAAACGTTTGGCTCTTGGATTAGAAATGATATTTGCAGTTTGTTTGATTATTTTTTGCCCTTAGTATCCCTAAATATATTACGTTAAATCTGGATAAGAGCTACATTTTGTCAGAAACGTATTTTTTATTCAAGAAGCTGCGTGTCATAAAGATAATATATAAAAAAATCCAGATAAGTGCTTCTTTTAGAATAATTTATTATTTATGTAAAAAATTCCCAAAAATTCAGAGAATATAGAAAGATAAAAATATATTATTTATTATAAATGGGGTTTGACAATTCAACTGTACTTATATCAATTGGAATATTAGATCAATCTTCCTTAGTAAAAAATAACAGACTATATTTTAAAAAAAATGTCTTGAAATTATTAGCAAATTTTCCATCAGTTTGATTCAAATAATATGACTGATCAAGACACATTTTTCATCAACTTCACATTTTTTAATGGTTTTTTTATACTACACCTATATTAGACATATAACATACATATAACTTTAAAAATCACTAATATTTCAAAAATGGAGGGCCCCGGGAAATAACAAAACAATTATTGATGTAGAAGAAATTAGGAAAAATTATAAATGATTTCTGATTACACTGGTCAACAAATTTGACCTTTCAAAAATCCTTCATACTATGTACCTAGATGTACAGACTTACAGTATGCTTATCTAATGCATAATCCATAATTTGATGATTGAGTTTGTATATGTAAAGCTTAGAAGGTTACTTTCTCAAAATGCTTTAGTCAATGTTATGATTCTAAACCTTTTAAATTAAGTTGTGTTTAATAATAGAAATATATTGATGTATTTATTTGATGAAAAGTACATTTGGCTAGTGTTTTTATGCAAATTATAAATATACTAAAAGTAATTTAATTTTGCACACTGATTTCAAATCTGTAAAAAAAATTTCGAAAGTCCTAAAGTTTTTGATAAATCGGTCCCTACTTTTTTAGCTTTTTTGTCCTATTTTCCAACTTTAGCTTCAATTTAAGCCTAGAAGGACACAAATTTTGAGCATTAAAAAAAGATAATTGGCTAGTGTTTTTATGCAAATTATATTTCCAGTCTTTGTTTTGACCTAAAAGGACTCTTAGGGGCGTAAGATGCCGGAGTAGGTCCAAAAGTTGGCCAAATCCTTTGTACTATATATTCATCATTATTGATTTAAACAACAATAATAAATTGTGAAGAATGAAATGAATAAATTATGTATTTCATTTTTAAGTATCATCTGTTAGTAGGAGGCTGCCAAGCTCTTCAGACCTCCCTCCTATGAATATATAGTACTTGATCTTCAGATGCTCTTTTTATGGAGATCTCTTAATGGACTAATCTAAGCTTTCATTCAAATTCATTACTTCCTGGGCCTTCCTAAAATCACTTTGTGAGCGAAAAAATCAAGCTCTTTAATTAAAGCTTTATTTTTCACTAAAGTTTTGTTTAATTATGGTCAAAATTGTTGTTTCTTAGAGCCTTCCATACAAAGATTTGGATCTAGAGAGTAAAACACACTTTTTTAAAAGAAAAAAAAAGTTGATAATGTTCTTGAAGGTTTTGGCTGAGCCAAACTGTAGAGTTTGGGGTTCACAACTTTATACGTCCTCCTTTTTATTAAAAAAACAAAAAACAACTGGTATTTTATCAGTTATTCTCATTTCAAAAATAAAATTATTAAATCATAATAGCAAATTGAAAGATGAATTAATTTTAATTTCACAAAGCTCATACCCAAAAATATCCCTGGCATTATAAAAATAAAAATGAGATTCACAAATTTGGTCGAGTTTTAGCATCCAATGAAGCCACTTTCTTTCCAAAGAAATCTTAATTACTAACTTCAAGTATGTAAAAATAATACTTTATTTACAAATTTAATACAAGTCTAATTTGGTATTTGAAAATTAGCTATGGTGTGACCTAATTTTGAAATTTTAATAGGGAAGAAAACAAGATCTTGTCAAAAAAAAAAAAAAAACTCTTAGAACTTAATTCAATATAAATAATTATGGAAAACGTTCATTTATAAAGTATGCATTATGATCAATGACGTAAATGGCTAAATTGTACATTTACATATCATAAAGATTGGAGACTTTCTTTTTTTCCTTTTTGCAAAAAAAAAAAAACCAACCAAAACCAAAATACAACGTGCTAAAAATATCTCTTTTTTAACTCTAGTTTAATCTACCTTGTACATAAATATCTTCATACTATGTACCTAGATGTACAGACTTACAGTATGCTTATCTAATGCATAATCCATAATTTGATGATTGAGTTTGTATATGTAAAGCTTAGAAGGTTACTTTCTCAAAATGCTTTAGTCAATGTTATGATTCTAAACCTTTTAAATTAAGTTGTGTTTAATAATAGAAATATATTGATGTATTTATTTGATGAAAAGTACATTTTCAAAAGTAAAGCAATTCCTTTAAAAGAAAGAAGTACAAAATCTCTAAAAAAATGAAATAATTTCCTTTTCTAAATTTTGAACATGATAAGTCCTGATATTGAAATAATAATTTCAAAGTTATAATATCGGTTAATGTTTAGTTTTATACTGAGCTGCGTATCCAGTTGCTTTGCTCTTGTTTTGGATTAAAAAAAAAAACAAGACTATGAAGGGTCAAAACGAAGGAAAAATCTTTTAAAAAAATAAAAAAAATATCAAAATCAGTTTTAAAACTAAGAACGATCTGGAGAACTAGATATTTGACTACTGATTTACAGACTGATGATCTTGAATATGAGGACAAGAAAAAATTATTTTCTACCCATAAAAAAACCATCTTGAATATTTTTCATAAAAATAATCAATTAATGATGGGGGATAGTTCTAAGACTATAAACATCATTTTTTAAAATTTATGCCAATAAAATGATTCATTAAGAAGGAAAAGCTTAAATTAGTACTCCATTCATGAGGTAATCATCCATCTATGAATCTATTTTTATCAGCTGCGTGAATTATCTTCAATATGCAAATGTTTTTTGTTTGTGTTTTTTTTACTGAAAAAAATAAATAAAATGTTTAAAAATTGGCAGAGGGGAGTTAAGTGCTCATATTGGTGATTGATGACCTGCTTAACATTTGAGTCAATATTTTTGCTTATTGTACTCCTAGTTACATGTTTTATTTAAATAAGGAACAAAAGAAGATGATCGAACTTGTGTCAAATCGATTCGTAATCAATGGTTTTGATTTCTTTTTGTTTTTTGGAATATTTTGTCTTTCTTTTAAATTTCTATTTATGAAGAATTGAAGGCACAAATATTGATATAATACGGTGTCATGTTGGATCAAAAAGTCATAGGAGCCGATAAAAAACATACATTAACATATGCACACAAATACATCCCATGTATATATAATAATTATAATTATTATTCAATGGCTCAAAAACAGTATTCCTTTCATGAACTTATAACATGGCGGACAATATTATTTTGTATATTCATCTATGTTTAAAAAAATATTATTTATTAATATTTTCTAAAAAGTTGCAGGAGAGTAAAATCATTGAGGTGAACGCTTTTTTGAACATATGTGATACTAATGATGAACTACCTACCTGCAAACCCCATTACCAATTATATGTACATAGAAATGTATTTACGATGACTTCATTCCTAAATACATACATATTCAATGTTTATATTTGCAAGGAACACCTAAAAAGTTAAATACGTCTGATCATGTATTGCTGAGTGCAAGGGTGTAGGTATGTATTTCAAGAGTGAGAAATTACACAAAATTTAGATAGACACACAAGGTTAATATAATTAAATAATTATTCTGAATATGTAAATGAACATGAAATTTCCGATTTACGGAACAAGGGCAATTTATTTGTAAAAAAAAAACTTTCATGCTTTATGTGAGGAGAGAGAAATGATACAATATAAGTGATATTTTGTTTAAGAAATGTTGAAAATAAAATTGCTAGGCTTTACAGTTCGAGAAATCAATGGTGTAAAAGTCCTGGTCATAATCAATCCCAACAGTTTTTGTATTAGTTGATGCTTTAATTGATAATCTACTGCCATAATATAAACTACATCTGGATATAATCTCATCATATTCAAATGCAACGCAAGAATAAGCCAATCTACAGGTAAATTCGCAGGAATCAATGTTATCCAAGGTACGACGATTATTCGTATATGTAGGAATCTCCGAACTGGGTAAAATACAATCTTATAAAAGTAAAACAAACGTAATCATTTTTATGTATCTACATAATTTTTATGAATTTGCATATAATGCCTTACATCTATTTTTTATGTGGAGTTGTAGGGCATTACCGTTACTTTTATGAAAAGGTATATAAAAATTGCAGTCTTTTCCATTTGATGTAACTCCAGTGTACGTCGTTTCGAGAAGAAGTGCGATGCAAAGCAGTAAGTTATCTCCTGGATAAGTCTTCAAATGAAGATAATTAGTGACATTTAATTCCTTCATTGTGACTGCATTATAATCGTTCATCTTTATACTTGAGTGATGATATGAAATGGCTTTGTACGTCCTGCAGGTTTCTAAGTATTTTGATCAATGAAAAAAATGAAATACTACCCATCAAATTACACTTTACATTTTGTAACTAGGATATCCACATTTAATCACAACAAAAATTAAAGTAAACAAAATGTAACCACCTATTAGAAGGGACATTGTTTTTTTTTAAACTTTAATCTATACGTTCTTCTACCTATTTATACTTTTAAACGGGGTACTGGTTTAGCGGAAAAATGAATTATAATTATTTGATTGATAATATCTTCAATGCCTTCTTCCAGTTCAAAATTCAACGTTATAAACAATAAATTAATTTGACAACAGGATAAAAATAATTCGTAAAATATCAAAATAATATCAAAGTAAAAAATATCCACAAAAATACATATTCTGTGAGTAAGGCTTCCTTTGCCTCATGTAAGGCTCTGAGGCTGATAAGATTTGCATATACATACATTCGATATAATTTAGAAAAATTTTCAATTCATCGGTGGGCCCATAAAACTTGGTAGGCCCAGGTAAGTCCTAGCAATAAAGTTGCCCTGCCTAGGAGTAATAACACGTCGAAAAAAAGCTTTCGGATTTATATATATACATATATATATAATTTTAAAAATCACTAATATTTCAAAAATGTAGGGCCCCAGGAAAAAAACAAAGCAGTTTTGGAAGAAAGTAAGAAAAATTAAAAATGATTTCTGATTATTAAAAAAAATATATTTTATTCAAATTTATTGCATTTCGTAATTATAGTGCTTTGATAATTAACTTTAATAATTCTACATCTTTTCTCACATTGAGCATCTGCAAAAAAAATATTGTAATAGCTGTTCAACTAAAAATTTCTTACTTGATATTGATCATGTTTCTAAGATGAATGATTACGCAAGGGTATTAAACTATCCGGGTATTTTCAAGTGAACTCTAAATACACGAGCAAAATCCTGGTTCTACCTGAGTTCGAAGTTCAATTAAATAATCATTTGTTATTCATTTAGAAAAAAATTAATACCTGTATTCCTTTTATAGTCGCAATCCTAACGAATTTGGAATAAAGTGCTCATTCAACAGTATTTTTTATAGCTATACATATTATATATTTCAAATCATTGATTTACAGAAATTTAAAATCCCAACATTAACCCAATTTATATTTTAAAAAACTATACAGTATTTTATATTTATTTTCCAAAAGCGAGGAAGCTAATTTTTTTTGAATTTTAATAGTCTTTTACGACGTCTATATTTGCCGCCTATTACGGGCCTTCTACGAATAGTTGGGGTTCTTGATCCCTTGATTGAATCAACGTAATCATCCTGGTTTCTGTAAAGTAATGGTTATTTATTAGAATACATATTGATATATGGAATAATCTCTACTTACACTCCGACAAAAACCTTCATTTTTGCAAGTGAAAGAGGCTGTTTATATGGGCTCTTATGTACACCAGGAGCACCGCCAATAGCTTTTGATTGTGTTTGAGGTAAAAGTTTGGAGATAAAGTTATGTCTACTTCCAATCACGAACGGCTATAGAAGTTTCAAAAAGCTGTACATTTTAGAAACTATACGTAAATGACGTGTGTACACTACCTTTGATCTTTGAACGGGCTTTTGGACAGCTTCGTTGAAACCACAAATGGCTTGATGATTAACGACTCTACAAAATTGAGAATCTCCACAACTCTGCATCATTGTACAAGGATTGGCACAGGTGAAGTTGGCTACATTACAAAACTGATCCCATGGACAGTCTCCATCAACCACACAGTCTTTCTATAGAATTCAAAATGAATAAAGTGTAACGAGACATTTACAAAACTTCATTTTTTTAATACTTACTTTTATACACTGAATATCCGCATCACCAAAGTATCCAGGAGGACAAGTACATCGAAATCCTGTGTGTCCGACTGGGTCACACAAGGCACCTGCACCACAAGGATTGGGATCACAGGTATTTGGTCGTTTCATGCATTTAGAGTTCTTACATATATGGCTTGCCTTACAATCCGTGTCGACCTATAAATTATTTTAAAATAACGAGTATGAAACTGTTGAGTTTGATTTAATTTGACTCATGATACGAACTGTACATTCTGGTCCACATCCAGTGATTGTATCAGGTTTAGGTATAAGTCCAGGGAGGCATCTGTAATTAAATTTTACATAATATTTTGATAAAAAAAATTTAAAGAGTAAATGAGAATGAGTCAATAGTTTTACCTACAAACAGGATTCCCTCTACCATTTTCCATACATTCTGTTCCAGGTCCACAAGGTGAAGGATCGCAGGGATCACTTTTCTCAATACATCTATGTTCAGTGCAAACATACCCATTTTCACAGTCAAAATCTCGCTCACACTCGAATCCACAGCCAGTTATAGTGTCAGGCTTTGGAATAAGACCAGGCAAGCATTGACAGACAGGGTTGCCTTTAGTGTTCACTGTACAAGCCGTTCCAGGGCCGCATGGAGATGGTTTACAAGGATCCACCATTTTTCTACACTTAGAAAAGGAACACTCATATCCTGATTTACAATCTGAATCAATTGTACATTCAGGACCACATCCAGTAATTGCATCAGGTTTAGGAACTAACCCAAGTTTGCATTCACAGACAGGGTTTCCAAGCTTATTGGGTTTACAAGTAGTTCCTGGACCACAAGGACTTGGACTACAGGGATCCTTCTTCTCCTTACATTTTTGATTCTTACACTCAAAATTATCCCTACAGTTTGCATCCGTAATGCACTCAGGACCACAACCCGTAATCGTATCTGGCTTAGGGACTAAACCTGAGAGACATTTGCATATGGGATTGTTATGTTTATTAGTTGTGCAAGTTGTTCCTGGACCACAGGGTGAAGGATTGCAAGGATCATTTCTTTGTTCTTGTTTATCAAGACAAGTGTTGGCACATCCATCAAAACAACATAGGCCATGTCCTGGACAGTCAGAGTCACGCGAACCAACTGTCCAGCATGTATGCTCTGTGTGACCAATGCAATTGTAATACATCTTAGGAAAAGTATTTGGACACTTTTCATCAAGTAGAGGTTCAGGGATGAGTATTGGCAGTGGAGGAGGAAGATATGGTGGGGGAACAGGAACTGCTACAAGGGAAGAAGGTCTAGGCTCTGAATCGAGCAGACAAGTGTTTGTACAGCCATCAAAACAACATAAAGCACTTCCAGGACAGTCAAGATCTCTTACTCCAACAGACCAACAATTAGACTCCGTTCTACCAAAGCATTCAGATTCAGATAATGGATGGATTGCAGGGCATTTTTTAGGGGGAACGAATCCATAAGCACACCAACCACTTAGGGTGGTGAGGCAAAGGACTAATAAACATCTCATGAACATTTATGATTATTCACCTTTTTTGTTCCTGTTCACAACAATGATGAAGATGGACTGATTCAACCATCTCAAAAAAAGAGTATATAACTTTTTCAAAAAGTAAAACAAAAAATAAAATAAAAAACAAATACATTCCTATAAATACTACTCCTACCTCACAACCCACCCACTCAACTTTGTCTGTGAAAAAAAAAAAAAAATCAAATAGTAGAAAAAGGCGTATTCGAAATAACTCATTCTTGCATCGCTAAAATGTTTGAATTATCTACGTACACTCTACGACACAAATCCCTGCATAAAATATATTTTCTCTAGATTTACTCTCGATTAATTTCCTAATACTTTTGACCCAGTATAGAACTGACTCAGCATAGACACATAGATGCTATTAACTTTCAATTATAACTATTGTTGGTAATTAATTACGTAGTTATAAAAGTATTTACCATATCAAAAATTATCAAAAAATAAAGAAGTTATGTAATACAACAACAAAAAAGAAAAAAATATAAAAAATTCCGAAATCCTTCCAGATGTTTGTACTAAATAAATACTTTAGAACTCATTCAGAGTTTTTCCAAAGAATTCCTAAACACTTCCAGAAGACGATGCTACATGACTCAGAAGGGGCTCCAGGGTTGCTTGACTCTACATACAGTGAATTCATATAAGTACACACATATTTATTATGAAGACGAGTACCTTTTTATGAGGACCGTGGTAGTGTAAGAAGAGAAAATCAAACCGTTTTCGAAGGCAACATATCTTACTATGTATGTACGTGATAGGATGTGTGGGTTGATAACGGAATACAAAGACTCTGCATCTCAAACCATGAATGTACATACAATCCTATTTTACGCCTTCTATCAAACGAAGATCTCAGGAATTTAAGGGTTGTTGATTTGATTGCTCATCCACATTTTCTCTTGATCAGTAAAGTGTTTTATTACCTCTGGCATTCAAGTCGCAAACCCTTTACATACCAACAAAAAGTACCCTCAATAAAATACTCTTTAGTGTCGAGGTTCCATAGATTTACTTACACAATATGGATCTTTGTCCTTGGAGCAAAATATAATAAAAGTTGCTAGATAATTGTGCAAATTACAAACTTAGATTCAATCCTCAATGCAAGACAAGTTGGTAATACAAAACCAATGTTTGTCTCTACATACGTAAATATGATTCATTATATGAAAACCCATTTGATGACGGCATATAAACCAATAATGATAATAATAATAAAACACATATGTCAGGAGAAACCTATCTTGTTGTACTTTTTTATTACCCGTTATCAACAGTGGGACGAAATAGAAATTTTTTACATGATGTCATTTTTCTAATTTAGTAAATCAAGTTATCCCATTCTCCTCCCACGAGTCCTTTATGAAACCACTGACCACAAATATGTATAACAATTCTTGTTTTTGTTTTTTTTTTAAATCGAAGAGTATTTAAGAGGTCATGATGAGTATTTTACCTAATGATCCCTTGTCACATCCAAGTGTTGACAATCAAGTCCATATTTTTGAATTTTCCTCAAACGCCTTTTATATGTGCCTCTATGTATACATATTATAAAATTTGAATCCAAATATGTAAAAACCAATTTGAAATACCATTCCACCAACATTTCATTTCTTTTTCTTTTTATGAAAAATAGAACATACCATATTATGGTTCATTATATGTATCTCTTCAAAATAAAACAAAATTTTATAATTTTCAACATATATGAATGAATTGCAAATTATATAGTTGCTTACAACCAATGCAAAATACTTTGTTTAATATCTGACATAATTTGACACACATATGTGTAACTACATATATTTATGTACAAATGTACATATATCCAAATATGGTTTTATGAAGCTTGAATTACAGTACTTATAAATGGTTCATGCCACAAAAGATATTTAATAAAAATATAGGCTTTTGTTTATGTCTTTAAAATTATAGTAATGAACGTAGGTTTTTTTAAAATAAAAGAATTCCCTGTCACAATTATTTGTCGCACCACACAAAAAACAAAAACAAAAAAAAACCCTACGTCATTAAAAAAATATGAGCTTTATTTACTTAAATAAATTGGGAGGGGGGGGGGATTCCACCATCATAAAAACATCAAAAACACACATGTTCCATGTATAATGTTTACATCTTGAAGCACAACCATTGATTTGTATAAGTTCCAACCTTCTAAATGTATATATATATACATATATACATATATATATATTACCTATGCTTAATCATTTAAACATTCATGATTCACACTATCATACTATTTTGTAACCATGTACTCTTACAGGTAGAATTTGTTTACGAGGCTTTTAAGTCAATTTGATACGTACATACATACATAGTAAGGTAAAGTTTTATTACAAACTCAACTGAGACTATTCCTTATTGGACAAATATAAGAATATTTTATGTAAATGAATATATGGGATTGAATAGAGGCAATTAACATGCAAATATAATCCTAAAGATTCATGTGGAAGGAATTTTATATCATTTCTTCTAAATAAATAGGATGATATGTGGGTTATATTTTGGGAAAAATATTGAAAATGCTCTGAAATGTTGTATGAAATAAATTTTTTTTTTTGACAAATAAAATATAATATCATTTAAATATTTGTTCATTACCATCTCCTATAAAAATAGACATGACGTAAAACTTAGTCTCCGACCTTATACTGTTTGTATTCTATACTATCATCTATTTTTTTAATATTACACACATATAGGTCCATTTGGAAAGAAATACATCATTTTTGCATGAAATTGATGGTTTTATTTAACATACGAAGAATAATCTAATTTATGTTAAATATGCACCGTTCTGTTTAATTACTTGTTGCCATTTTAAAGCATTTCATTATGCCTCTATCATAGAAACCCTCGTCCCTATTTGCAAAAAACTTGGACAGTCGATTATCACAAGCTTCTCTTGAGGCGACGTTTTTACCATCCAAATCCATGGACAGGAACAGGTGGTAATCACTTGGTGCGAGGTCCAAAATATAAGGTGGATACATAAGAACTTCCCAACCAAGCTCTCGTAGCTTCACGCGAGTCACACTCGATGTGTGTGGCCTGGTGTTGTCCTGATGAAACACAACTCCTCTCCTGTTGGCCAAAGCTGGGCGCTTCTGGGTGATTACTTCCTTCATACGGTCCAATTGTTGACAGTACATGTTCGAATTAAGAGTTTGGCCTTAGGAGAGCAGTTCATAGTGGATGATTCCATGACAATCCCACCAAAAACATAGCAAAACTTTCCTGGCAGTCAATCCTGACTTGGCCACCATTTGTGCCGTTTCCTTGCCCTTCGACCACTACTGTTTGCGCTTGACATTGTCGTAAGTGATCCACTTTTCATCACCAGTCACCATCCGCTTCAGAAATGGGTCGACTTTGATGCGATTCAACAGTGATTAGCAGGTGAAAATTCGATTCATAATGTTTTTTTCCGTTAAATCGTGTGGTACCCATACATCGAGCTTCTTTGAGTATCCAGCCTTTTTAAGTGGTTCCAAACGGTTTTTTGTGTAATGTTTAGTTCCTGGACAATCGAAACAGTGCTTACATGACGGCCAAACACAACGATTTCCATTATTTTATCGATATTTTTTGACAATTGGCCTTCCACTGCATCTTTGACATCAAAATTACCGATCGACAAAACCAAAATTGTGCATGATTGGCTGTTACAGTATAAGAACCATAAACATTATTCACATTTTCAGCTGCCTGACTTGCGTTTTCGCCTTTATCGAATAAAAATTGTAGAATATAGCGTATTTTCTCCTTGCTGGTGTCCATCTTTGACGTGCACTCATACACCACTGAGTCAAGCAATCACAAATCTACTCTGAAAGTTTCTTTAGTACGAAATTTCATCTTTCTAATGCCATCTAGCGTAATATAATTGCACTTATACAACACGAAATACAGATCATAAAACCATCTATTGCAAAAATAATGAATTTCTTTTTACTAGACCTAGTATATAAAATTGCATAAAAATGTACTTAAAAATATTTTCAAAATCATTTTCATTAATTCCATTTTTGAACTAAGTGCAGAAACTTATTGTGATAAAAAACATGAACGGCTTACATAGGTAGATATATGTTATGTAAAAAGAGGGAAAATACGAATATTATAGCACATTATGCATTAATTTTCTTTTCATTTGAGACTTACATATTTTATCAATCCCTCATTTGAAGCGTATTATTATTGCTGGTTTGTTCACTAGTTTTGTTTGCAATAATGCTTGACTTAATATGGGTAAATTAAAATGACACATTTCACATGCACATACATATTTGATGTCTTAAAAGGGAGTGTAGGACATAGAGGGGGGAAAATGAGAAGCAAATTATTATGCATTTCTATTGTTACAGATTTCTCTACATACATTGAGGAGTGATTGTAAGTAATTATATAGCTTTTACTCTCTTTGATTGACTCATATTTACACAGTGCTTGCTATGCTTTTTACTAATATTATATTTTATGAATACTCTGACAAAAAAATATATTGAGAAGCTATAAGCCTTGTAAAAATATATAATCATAAAATGTTTTTAAATGTACCTAATAGTCTTGTTTGAAACATATTTAGTACATCGGAAGAACTACTAAACACCTTTGACAAAACCATTTTGGCATATATAACGGATACGCCTTTCAATAAGTAGGTAATTTGATAAATTATTATTAAACCTTGTTTATATTCTACCAAGTTGCGTTCTCTTCAATGTTAACTTAATTACAAATTTCTTTCAATTCGTCTTGTTTCGTCACATTTAGTTTCGCTTTCATTTCACCAGGAAAAGAAAAGTTTTGTTAAGTTAGATGAAACAAAAAAAAAAAAGAATATTTGATCTCATATTTGTCTTGTAACTGTCATAAAAAATCATTTGTTGACAGACACATTTTGTCAAGTCATAGCTGACGAAATTAACACTGAAGTGAACTCACCTTGGTAGATTATAAAAAAGGAATATTATATATTGTTTAAACATATATAATATATACGTACGATAATATGTTATTTTCATCAACTTTTGAGTATGTACTTATGTTAATAGTAGGGGTATTCATGGTAAGTTATAATTTGAACTCAACTATATCAATATCTAAACTACAACTGTTAAGGATAAAGTAAATAGGTATGTCCCTGAATTCATGGATAGTAATTATTATCGTTATGACGATACCGATTTACAATACATAAATTTCAAATGAAAAGCCACTGTTTAGTGTTAATATATTTTTATATATAAATATTGACATTGCGTTAACTCTATACTGAATCATGATTCATCCAGGAATTTCCGTTTTCCCTATTTATCTTTTTAATTAATTTGAGTCTACAAAAAATACACTTTCTAGATCAAGGGAGATGTGACTTGTGTAGAGAACGAGAAAAAGGTGGGGGCGAGACATATGGTACTTTTTGCTAAAATCAGCTGTCTATAATGATTTAGAATAGATAAAAATCTATTGTTGCTCAAGTGAGGAGAATCTTCTACATTTAAAATAGCACTATTGTGGGATATTATACTTTCAATTAGGAGTTTTAAACTTTATAAAACACTTTTATCAAAATCTACAAAAATGTTGGCGGGAATTTTTTGTTTCATCTAATAATGAATAAAAAAATTCTAATTTATCATTTTATAATTTTTATTTTGTTAAAAAAATGAACTTTTTATAGGGATAAGTTTGTGAATTTTCTGAAAGAAGAGGCGACAATATCTATTGAGCGGATACGAATTAAAATATCTGTCCAACAAAGTGATTATGGGTAGGAATGTAAATAATATGCAAAATGCCGAGTGCGAGTATTTGTGGAGTTGGCTCTTCGAACAGTACTTTTTGTTTTCCAAAGCTGTTATCATTTTTCCTTTATTACTGAGGGGAGAACATCTACCTGATAGTGAAGATGTCGCATGAAGGAATACATGCATTAAGGTTAATAAAGCAAATAAAATGTAAACAAAAAGGGGCTCAAGTCCTCGTATAATTATTATTAGTTAAAAATATATAATTTCTTGACATTAATTTCAGCTAATTTTCTTCCTCTCATCTATGGTATACATAATGTTATTATTTATTATTCATGTCTTCATTTGGATATATATCAGCTTGTAGCTCAGTAAAACGTCATGACAGCTCAAGTTGCTTACCTCTCAACATTCATCAAATTGTCAGAGTTACCAGGTTGATTTTCTCTTTCTTTGATTCTTACAAGCACAATTTGCATATTATTTACATTCCTAATTATGGGTGTTGAATAATCTTAAGCTTTACAGAAGTTTCTTAGCTATTGTGTACTAGGATTTTCTTTGTAATATATACGTACACATTGTAGGGTATTTTTATCTTATTGTGCTCAATTGTAATACTTGGTGTACATGCAACAAACATACATATATATACACACCTATGTATACATTAAAATAATTAAGCTTACAAAAGTTTAAATAATTATGTAGACATTATTCAAATTGTTAAAAAAGTTATTTTTAAAAGGATTACGCGACGCAGGAGAGGTTTAATGTTATAGATAACATTTATGTACCTAAATATATATATTAATGACTCTTATGAAACATGTTCATTTAACTAACCAAAAGTATTAATAATAATTGTTATTTAATATTCGAAATTGGCTTTTCTTGGACTGCAGGAATTGATCACAACGACCTATTTTTATTAACTCGCAACCTCCACTGATAAATTGGAGAGTTTTTTTTTTTTTTTTAAAAAAAAACCAACCATATGGTAGCTAACCGTCTGTATTCTTCTGGCCGTCAACTGTTAATTTTGAAAGGAGTTATAAATTATGCCATTATTTAGATACAATACATTTTACTAATATAAAAATCAATAACTATTACATACATAATTTTTAAAAATTCAAATGTAAGGGCGGAATATCATTGATTTAATGCATAAATCAAAATACCTAGAATCATTTGCTTTCAATTCGAAAGAAGTCAAATCATAAAAACAACTGAAGAAAAAATGCGTTTTATTTTTGTTTATTTCAAAAATTAAGTCGTGAATGACGGTGTTACCCCACTAACACACTAAAATTATACTTTTCTCTATATCTAAACTTAAATTTTCTATAAAAGCTTTGAACGTTGGTTGGTTGAACTCAAATTTTCTTTTGTTTAGCTGTGAAAAATTATCCAGAGTTGAAATGAAGAATTGTCTAACGTTTGCCAAGTAATTTTGGGCCTTTTTTTCTATTCTTTGTTTTGGGAGAAAAGGTTGCGAGATACAAAGAAAATAAGAACGTATAACATCTTTGTATGGATATATTATTCACATTAATCTTTTAAAACCTTCCATAATGAACAATTGAAATCTCCTACGCAAGAAAGAGACTGATGATGTCACACCAATAAAGTTTAATAATCATTAACACGGTTTAAAACAATGAATTATGCCACTGAAACCTAATTAAGTGTTTTCTATCCACTTATTTATTGTTGGATATGATACTTCAAACTATGATACCAACTTCATTTATGTAACCAATACTCCAAAATCTTGAGCAGGCCAAGATATTACCTGTTGTTTGAATCTAGATCCTCAAGACTATCAGTCCTACGAATTAACTTATTATTCTTTTTGCAATGGTTTATTTTATTAAGAAAAAATGTTATGAAAAATTGTAAATAGTATCGGTATACCCGAAACGATTGAATGCAAACCAAACGTGGGTTTGCTGTATATTTTTTCATTATAATATTCCAATGTTATATTTTTCAAAAATACATTTTCAATTTAATCAAGAAATGTTTTTTAACAAATGACGATCATGGAGGAAGTATCAACTAAGGTTCTAACTAAATTTGGGAGGAAGAATATAAAGAAAAGGAATACTGAAGAAACCATGATGTGTGGGTTTCCTGAATAAGTAATTATCACACAAATAATGCAAATAACAATCAAAAGAACACACAACAGACTGGAGATGATAAGTATAAGGTCCCCAAAATCTCAAAACAATGGTTCATTTTAAATCAAGTTTTTTTTATCAAAAATTTATGAATATTATATGTATATGTTTCCTTTATTATTTAACAGATACTCCTTTATATTTGATCCATAGTGGATGAACTATCTGTTATACTAAAAATAAATAATGGTTTATTTGGATTAAATTCCTTACATGGTATTTCGTTTTGTTCTATATTGTGTATAAATGAAGTCCGCCGTTTTTAGTGTTAAATGATTTATTCTAATGAAAAATATAATATTATTTAAAGATTAAATTACGAAAATAAAATATTCTGTATACAAATTTGACAGTGATATAGTTTTTTTTTGTTATTTCGGGTAAATAATTATGATTGTATCAAAAACACAAAATTAACTCAAAAGAAGGGATATGAATTTGTTAATATATAAGGTTGCGTGATTTCATTTCCAATACATATTCCGTAGTTTTTTAAAACAAATTTGAATTATTTCAACCTGTAATGGCGGGTCGTGGCCAATAGTATCTTCAGCAGACATGAGCGCCTACGATCGAGTGCATTGAAACATAAGTAACACAAAAAGTTGTTAATTTTATTAGTAGCATTCTAATTTGTTTTGACGTTTGTGCTGCCTCTCAGTTTTTACATCTAATGATTTTGTGAGTACATAGTGAACTAGATACACTACCTCTGATGATATTGTGGAACTAGATTCAATACAGTAGATGCTGTTTTTGGGCTGTAGACAGGTAAGAGGTATATTTTCAGCTGCTGTATCTTTGTTTTGTATCTGAAAAAACATGGAAGAGATTCTTATGGAGCGATATGAAGGCTTATATAAGTCGAATCTACGTTAATATTAATCAAGGAAATATTAAATATGCTCGTTCAAAATAGAAAATACTTTGAAATAGGATACTTTTAATGTAGTTGTAGCTAAAATTGCTTCGCATTAATATATTCTGCTGACATAACTTTGATTATACCTACGTAAATAGAGATAAAAGACATCAAAATGATCCAGGATTTAAAACATATTTTGATATATATATATATATATAAATATCTAAATTAAAGGAGTAATATTATTTATTTATCTAGACAATATGGAGTAATTGCTTCTTCACAGTGCCCACTGAGGTTTCTCTCTCAGGTTTTTTCAGAGTTTTACACTTATATAAATGTTCCTTGTGAAATCTCACCTTTCATTATTTCATATGAATACATGTTGATTGAAGTAAAGATTTTAATAGTTTTTGTTGTGCAAATGATGTCCTATGAAACACCAAAATGATTCGAATTCGTGATGACGACTTTATTTTATTTTAGTTCAAACTTAATTGGTGCTTCTGCTATATTATGAGATGTTGACAATTTTTATAAGAAGGGAATTGCTTTTCCTGTATTATGGGTTTTACGTAATACTTAGATGCCTTACAAATGCATACTTATTTAAACAAGTACATACATATTAGTTGTTGTTATTCACCATGTACCTTCCACCTTTTGGCATTTCTTAGTACGAATATCTTTCTAATAAAGTGCTTTAAAAAAAAAAAATTCATGACTACTTTAAAATCAATGTTTTCTTCTTAAATTTCACAGTTCGTATTATTTACTATGCCATGACGGATTTTCTCGAAAATTAGAAATTTTCTTCCTGAAATAAGGCTGAAAAGCTATTTCCCAGGAAATAAGAAAGCCTTATACTAGTACTTACTATCTCATTTTAACGGCAGACATGGTATGTAATGAAGGATCATTATTAATTCATAGAGTATAATTTAGTCGAAGCTGATGTGGAGTTAATCCTCAAAATATTTATCATTAATAGTCATAATATTTTTTTGACTTTTCAGCGTTTCTTAGTAAATCTCAAAAGACACTTTTGCATGAATTATGTATGCATATGACTTATGAGAGTGTTTTCTTTTAAAAAAAGAAAAAGACAAGAAAGGAAATAGATAAAATTTTGAGCTATTTTTCTCCCCCGTGAATCCTATTAAATTTTAAATAATTCAAAGTTTATTTATCACCCATTTTCATAAAGGAAATCTGCTGATGGGATCGACCTATGAAGTTGTAAATACATATATATTGAACCGTTGTTTATGTGTGTACATATTATGTAACGTTAGTTTTGGCGATTCAACCCATATGAACCTTTATATATTATCTACTAAATTTCAAAAATATATTTCAAATATGGATATTTTATAAGAAAATCAACTCGTAAAAGGTTGTTTTTTTTCTTCATTCAAAGATCATTTGTTGAATACATCTCGTTACTTATTGTTAATTTTGTTATTAAAAGTAAAAAAAATACACTTTTTACTATAAACATATTTGACTTATATATTTGATTTGTGATAGGGTCCTCAAAATCTCAAAACAATGGTCCATTTTAAATCAATTTTTTTAAAGTAAATAATATATTTAATATGTAAATAAAATGACTCATCAAAAAGGACTCTTTGTTGTTTACTTCAAGGATTGCTTTAGAGACTTTACAAATATGTATAAATGCCTCAAAATATTTAAAAATTGTAAAAATAATATAAATTTTATTTGATAAAAAATTATCCCAAGTTCTTGAAAATTTTTTTGCTATGGATCTGCAAAATTTCATTCAGAACTCTAAAAGAAAAAATGAAGAATTTGACGTTTTGATAATTGGTTCCATTGTACTGTGTCATGAAGTAAACCATTTAAAGACATACATGTATATATAAGGCTCATTGTATGTACTGAGCAGTTAAATTAGTATCAATTTATGAGATTTTTTGTTAAGTGCAATCATAAGTATAAGTTATATATACTAGTTTTTTATTTTAAACATTTTAGAGTCAGTGGCTTTAAAACTTTATGGTAGGACTAAAAAGTTAGTGAGTAGAGAAATAAAATATATTTTATAATTTGTATATTATATTAGCAAATTGATGAATAGAAAGGTAATTTCATGGAATGTAAAAAGGAGAAAAACAACTGAAAATAATATACATATTCTGCATACACATAAATAAAGGTATTGGCATATATTTAGTCTTTATATAACATTTGAAGGATAAATTTAAATTTGAATGGATACATACACGTCTAAAATACTCAAATTTTACGCAATTTACTCTTCTTTTTTTTTCATTTTTAAATTGCCAGTATTTGTTACTTTAAGAGGATTTAACTATGTCGTTAGTATTCTTTTAATTGTTCTAAGAAGAAAACAATTACCCTTAGAAATGGTAGTGTTGGGTCAAGACCATATCATCCAAAACAAAGAGGATACCAAAACTTTAAGAGATAAAAAAAATGCTCAAGTTTTTTTGCATAGAAACGAAAAAAAAAAATAATTAAGGTACATTTATCTTGATATTGACTCCAAGATCAAAACTTCAATCGAAGGGGTGTAGATCAAGACAAGACCAAGATGATATCAATATCTTTTAGAAAATTAGTATCGGGAACCACATCACTTAATAAATGGCTCTCTCTAGACTAATGGGTATATACTTGTACTTTAAATGACGTGCATGCTGTCAAGAACTGTTAATTTTCTTCGTTAGTGCTAATGCTTTTCTTGCCAAAAGTGTACATCGAATGGAATTGAAATGTTCCTATAATGCTATAATATTTTCGTACTTTAGACAAAGAAGTCAATGGCTTAATTAAATAAAAAATTGTCAACTTGGGTAATAAATAATTATGAATATGCGTAAGTTATTCAATCCTGGAGCACAAATGGATCTTCCCAAAAAAGAAAGTAAAAGGCCCAAAATTAACTGGTAGTTAATCATTTAGGTCATTTTCCCCAACTGTGGGACTATTCTTGCTTGAATACTTCTAGGAATTTTCAGGAGTTAGCAATAACTAACCTGAGATTTACAAATCAGCATTTTTAACATTTCAAGGACAATAATAAATTTTTACATGAGTGGGATAATGTGTGGAAGAATATTTAAAAGAAAAGTGATACTCATGAAGTTTCAGCTTTGAAGTACAATTAAAACAATTTTTAAGAACAAGGACATTAAATGTCTTCAGTAGACACGTCTTCTTGTCCGATTTTTTATTGGGTCATATAGATTTATCTAATGGCTCTATATACTTAAATTCCTCTATGACCTCCTTAAAATATAAATACATATATATATATATACTTCTCATAATTTTGACTATTTATTCAATATCATAGGACGTTTACTTTTATAATAAAATTATTATATATCTGCAATATTTTTTTTTTTTCAAAATCTTGTGCTGAAGGAAATTTATTTAATTGTTAAAGTGTGCTGCTTTTTAGTATTTTATAAATTTAAAGAATAATGCTGATATCTTTATGTGAGTAAAGTGATATCAGAGTATCAAATTTATTCATGTTATGGTTTATGTAGTCCAATCAGTGAGTCAAATTAAGTATACATGCTGAGTCTCGTGGAACATCATGTTATAAATAAATGCATTATAGAAATATATTTATGGAAACTCATAATTTGGTCAAAAAAATATCCTACATTGTTTGGGAGGCTTAAAACAAGTTATGAACAAATGACTTTATATAAAAAGTTTCCTTTAAACATTTTCTTTATTCCTAGAGGAACGACATATCATTACGTTTTTTCAATGAACAAAATCTTATATCTAAACATATCTTTCCATTTGAGCTTTCACCAACATTTTTTATACAAATTCTAAGTAAATTAAAAATTGACTGCACGACTTGAAGTTGTAAACCGCTGTTCATTTCTATTGGAATCTAATTGGATAGTAAAAGACTATCTACTAATCTGAAGGAACAGATGAAAACCTCTCTATGACTAAGGTTGTCACTGATTCAGTTAGTTCCTTGAGTCTCTTCTAATTCTTGTACGTCGATCCATTCTAGCAAATTATTGTGTTATGTATTGTACATATTTCAATAAATATTACTGATTAGTTATTGATCATAATTTATGAACACATATATATGTAATGCATTTTATCAAGGAGGGTAGTTAGGCTTGTGCTTTGTCGACATGAGCCAATTCGATAAAAGTTGAATCGAGTCGAAAAAATTAGAAAAAAATAAGATTAAGCAGCCCTTCATGTCTGCTGCCATTTGAATTGTTCGAAAACAACATCAATGTTTATTGCGTACATTGCTCCATTATAGAAATGATGTTTTGCATCTATAAAGAAATTACTTTGTAGAGCCATTTTCAATGGATTATTTCCATATATTCTTATACTTTACTAGCATGGGTGCCCAGTGTTGCCCGATATTATTCAAAAGAGGAAAAGACACAGATTAAAAATGAAAATATTCATTCTCTCGCTGTAAATGCAATCTTAAAAGAAATGTATCAAAATTTCACATAATAAGTTGCCACCAAATCTTTGGGTCATCCATTTTTATTAAAAGTCATTCCCTTGACAACAGGAGACAGCTTCTCACACACTTGACGACAGAAAGCCAAAGTCTCTAGCACTCCTGATGATAACTTTATTGTAGAAATGGATGTATAATAATACAACTAAATACTTACATATAAACAACTACATTACCTTAACCCTCGATGAGGATATCTGAGTAACTCTTATACATATATACATTTTTACATCCATGTGTATTCATATAACTATGCTCTATAGATGATATCCCATGAGTACTCAGACCAGGATGTTGATCCTGGGTCCTATAGGTTACCATATTAACCAAAAAGTCAGGAGTTTCGAGAAGTAATATAGCTGAGAATCTTTAGGGGATGTAAAACATTAAGTATACTAAATTTCAGGCATATCGGTTGAGCAGTTTGAGAAACCATAGCGAAAGGATACGCTTCTTCTTATCTTTATACTTTATTCATAGTTTTATTAATGAAAATAGGGTTCATATTTGTTGCATTGTACAGTCGCTACTGTAATGCCAATCTATGTATAGTATCATTAATTACATTATATATTAGATATAAATACCAGAATCAACTCACCATTTGAGTCAATAATGATTTATGGAGTCGACACAACATTAATTTAGTCTGAAATATTAGATAAACTCTTTATTGGTTCAAAATTCTGCTATATATAATATTTATGTATATTTGAAGAAAAATAAGCATTATATATGTATATCCCTTAATTAATGAAGTTTTCTTCATTACACTACTAACAATTTGATAAAAGCCTTGAATCATCTTAAAGTACCTTCAGTTCAACACTATGCCTCTACAATCATATATATGTTTGCGATGATTATGCTCTAAAAGTTTTTGACACTTCTCTTGACATGCACTTTTTGCATAATTTGGAGGGCAGAGAATGAATGCAGTTTGTTCTTGCACAATCATCAGACAAGACTTTGTAATTTTGAAATATTGTTTTATTTCTTTTTATATATGTTTTTGTATTTATTAAAGTTTGCATATAAATTATTATTTTTTTTTATGTTTCTCTTACATAAGCAGGCTTGAAAAAAAAAATATATATATATATATATATATATGTATATTTAAAAAGTTTATGTATACATATATATTTGCCTTAGAAAGTTGCTCTTTTTTTGAGCATCATCTATAAATCAAGTTTGCAATCAGAGCCCTCATGGAAAAAATAAGAAGTATAAGATTATTTCAACTATAGTCAAACTTATCATATTAAGTCCAAGGAATATTCAATAAAGACAAAGGCGCTTTTTTTTACATTAATCAAAGTATTGGTTTATTCCGTTCTACTTTGAATTTCCACTTGCGCCCACAATTGGTAGCTAATTTTTAATAAAGTGTATACATAATTTATGCAAAGTGTGGGCAGATAGATCTTACTTTATTTGTACCCATGTACATTCAAACATCAGCAACACTTATTTCTAGCTGCCTACTGAATGACGAGCAAAAAATGAAGTTAATTTCTTCAATGTGAATTCTACTGAGTATTGAATTTAAATGTGCTTGTTCATACAAGTTTGTTACGTAATTATATGCTACACTAAATAACATTAATCATGTTATTTCCACGTAATGTTTATATATTATGGATCCATTTATTTTTTTATGCGTCTCTTATCTTATAGATCCTTAGATTTTGTTCCAACATTCATACAACTCTGGGTGATGAACCGTACTCTTACGTGTTCTCTTATTGATTTTTATAAAAAGTCAAAAAAAATCCATATTACAGTTGATGAAACAATAAGTATTTTTTTCTTTTTTGAAAATTGGGAGCCTCTAGAGAGTTGCTACAGGGGTCGTTTGCCTGCGGTTGCTTCAGAATTTTACCAATGTGTCTCTGTATCAACTCTCTACAGGCTCCCGATAAAAAGAATTTTAAAATAAAGATAAAATTAATCAATTATAAAAACAAAATAGTATAGATTTGTAAATATATTGGCTTATATGCGTTTTTTCAACTCTTTTTCTGTAGATTTTGATCAAAAATGACTTAAATTCCTTAATTAATATACTTATTAGACTAAAAATTAACCATTTTGTTTTATAAGAAATACTTTTCATAACATTTAATAGTGCAAATTTACTCCCCGACTGAATTCTAGGTCTGGTTTGCGGACCATATGTTAGACACCCCTGCAATAGTTTAGCTTTGTATAAATTTGAGAGACTAAAGTAATACTATTTCATTGCCATATTTAATGTTTCGCTAGATTATTTTTCGAACATGATGCAATAGAAAGTATCGTTAATTATATAATGAATAAGGATTTGTTTGCATTTGTAAGTACATATATGAAATTGTTGATTTATATGATGGAATAAGATACACTAAAGCAGTCGTTCTCAGAGTTATTTTTATTTTAGGGCGCATTATTGAGGTAACCAAACGCCATGGGATACTCCATGTAACACTTTTTTGTATTTGTACTTATAGTAATTGTATAATATGGGTAAATAGTCGGGTTCCTCTTCTGGGATTCCGTTTTCTCGGCATTTATTGCCGTTTACACGAACTAGAAATTAATGGAAAATCTCGTATTTAATTATTTCATAATGTTGTAAGCTTCCTTTATTTATATACGCGATTAAATGAAACGTTGATTATAAACGTTTGATGATTCACTTGCAATAAAGTTTTTAGCAATTTATATTATGCTAATGATGGACTTAGTGCATCCACAAAAAATGATACCTTTCAATGCACCAAAAGGCTTTGAATTCTTGATGACGATTTTTTGTTTAACAAAAAGACAATATTCTTTACCTGTATTTGGAAGCTAATTTATGCTTCTGTAGCTGTATGAGAAGTCTCATATTTTTATAAAAGTAATTGTTCTTCCTAAGTTTGTGTTCACTTCAGTAATAAACCATATTTACAAACATACCTATCATTGATTCTTAGTACAAAAATCTTTCCAATAAAATGTTTTTTTTTCTCTTTTTTTTTCTCTTTCACAAATGGCTCTAAGACAATTCGTTGAAAAAAACAAATATATTATTAGAATGTCAACCATAAAAAAGAGCATTCATTAATTTACCTATATGTCAAAAAAATTTGATATCGTTCTTTCATAAATAAATAAAACCTAAAGAACAGAATGACAATCAAAATATTCATACATCTATGAATATTATTTATCAAAAAATACCATTTCCTCACATTTACGAATCTAAGGTTACAACTAACTTCAAATTTTATATTTTCCACTTAAAATATAAAATATGTGCATATATACTTCAATTCCTCCATAGTATCTACTATTTACTGTTCCATCCTGGGATTAATTGGAGTATGTTACTTTCTTTAATATAACTGCATAGTGAGACAAAAGTTTTGATATTGCCAAGATGTTCATTTATTTTGTTTTTAACACTCATATATGTACATTTATGTATTTGTTGATAAACATAAATACATCCATGTATGTATGTGGTCATTATCAATTCTTTGTTGGTATATTTCTGTCTTACATATTACATATATATATATATATATATATTTTGCACAATTTTATTTCTTTAGTGGCACAATTTTTCTTCTTTTCTTTAATGGCTTGGGTATTATTTGTGTTTGTTACATGATATTATATGAATGTAGGATTAAAAAGAAAACAAGAAGAGGGGAAAAAAAAAAAGAAGCAAGCCAGCAAGCAGCAAGGAATGAGCCCCCTATCTATTGAAGGACAGATAACGAGAGAGATTTAAGTAAGGAAAACGGCTTGGCTCTTATTCCTTTTTTTTTTTTCTTATTTTTTGGTAGTTCCCTTCTTCATTATGTATTATACTTTAACTAAAGGGAGAAGAGTACAAATCTGAAATTATTATTATTTTATTGCAGTCAAATACTCATTAATATATACATATAGTCAGTACAGGGAAAGGTGTTCCATCTGAAGTCTGATGAACGTTTTTTTTTTTTTTTTTTTTTTCAAAAGACAAGGATGAAGAAAATCTCTTTTTTTTTTTTTTTTGTCAAATATTTTCTTTTGTGCTACGACATTTTGATGTGTATGAAAATTGCCTTTGGCTCATACATATAATAATAAATACAAAAACCAGATTTTAGATGACATGAACGTATCACTTAATGTAATTAGATTATGATTGCCACAATATGTTTTAACTTATTCTTATTTTATCTTTTATGAAGACTCTATGTTTTTGTGTTTGCTAGTTGAAAAGTGTCTCATTTCATTTGAGGTCTATGTATGAGGGTATTTGGTTTTGAAATTTAATTGTAAAGTAAATTAAAAATGAGTATAGCTTATCGTTAAGATAAGGTATACTTCTTTCTTTTTTTTTTAAGAAAAAAAATAATAATAATATAAATTGCAAAATAAAAAAAAAGGATAAAAAAAGTTTATCAATAAATCGATATATTCAATAGCTGTTAATATAGTATGTAGTTTCGAGAAGGAGAAAAAGAAGGATTTAAGATAATTCTAAATGTTAAAGAGCGAAATAAAGAAGGTGGTATGGTTGTAGGTAGGTAGGACTACTTAGTATTATCACACTATAATAATCCTTGAAACGTCTTTTTTTTACGTTTTAAAAATAAGTGTTACCTAAATAGCAATTAAGGGGAATAATTGAGACGAGGTGCTCAGAAGGGTGGGGAAAGGAGATGCTCATGAAGTCCTTTCTACATACATAACATACCCACATTTGATGCCATTTGTACTGTACAACATATTTCTCAACCATTTCTATGTACATCTACATAAGGGGAATGTAAAATAATTGAATCAAGTTATATTAATCGAATTTGACCCGCCAGCAACACTCACTGAACGACATCAGACTCACCAGCTAGCAAACAGTTACTATTGGAACAGGTAAACAATCACTGAATAAATCTTCTTTTGTGAGGTTCGTTGTCTGAATCGTGAGCCAATGCTCTCTCAAATGTGGGACCATAAGCCGAAAATTTCCAATGTCCTACATCCAAAGAAATTGTCCTTACTATTGAATGACTCTTTGCATGAAATTGCAAGGTAAGGGTGCTCTTATCCACAAAATGGTTAGCTACATCAAGACCTTTGAGGTGAAGCTGCGCTTGTGGAAGGCTCAGTTGGCTTATAGTCAATTTGTATATTTTTGTTACTTAGCTATTGCTGATACTGAGACCATCGATTAATGTCAACCCTCTTTACGGAAGAAATTTGACTCACGCCTTGATGGAGACAAAGTGCTGGTGTGTGCTTTTAAGTTGTTGAATGTTCCATTTGATGTTGCTCTGAACTACATCACTCTCCCCTTGCAGATGAAAATAATTGAGTTGCAGTTCAATTTGAAGTAAAAAAAAAATTAGGAACCTTTTTCTCACACGTGGTCATTTTTCTGCAACCTGAGTATAACAATATAATCAATCATTCACATAATCAAAAAAATTTGGTACCTGTGGACACGTGCAAGAATTTTAGCAAATACATACATAGCAAGTAGAATACAATACATATATAGTATAACCATTGTTTATTTATTTTATGTGGCTCTACTTTTTGAGATGTAAGAAAAAAATTACTTTTGTTGTGCAAGGCAGTTTAGTTTTGCTTGTTAATCAATTAAGAAAATAAAGAAGCATGTATTGTTTACTAAGGTCTGTCACCTGCAAATTTATCATAATAATTTCAACTGACCCACTGCATTAAAAGGTCGCTCACTCCTGTACCTGATGTCAATCTTAAATATTTCACTACTTTATTTCAGATAAAACTACTTATGAACACTTTTTTATTTATATAATGTATCACTGACAAAAAGTTGTGCTTTTAGATATACTACATTGTAGTATATCTCAATTGTTAGATCGAGTGATCCAAGTAAAAATAATCTTTATTTTGTTTGTGTAACTAATTTATATTACCAATATCAGGGAGGGCCTGCGGTCAATCTCTACACGAAGATCTTAACTTTTCTTTGCATTGAAAAAATGGATTGTGGAAAATTGGATCTCAGTTCAAGACCAGTTGATAACCTCAGCCATAATGTACATAGAATGTGTTGACAAATTAATTTCCTTCACATGAACTTGAAGGGGAGTGTTTTAGAAAGATATTAATTTATAACTTATTAGAGCTTTTAAATGAATAATTTGTTAAAACATTTTTTATTCAGTATGAACTCCACGCCTCTTCACTAGTTTTGCCTTTATTCGTATTGAGTTCTGTCTTTTAATGCACCATTATACTACTTGTATTTTATGAAGTTACTTCAGGGGCGTACTGGCCCGGCGGTCAACCGGTCAATGACCGGTGCGCCCCTCTGAAATCTTTACTAGGCGCCCCTTCGATTTAGCATAATGCGCTTTTATCGTACAAGATATTTACTCTTTGCCCGGTGGAAATTTTCGCCCCAGTACGCCCCTGAGTTACTTAAAGAGGTGTTCAAAATATATTATTAATCAATAATAAGATATTCTTATTGCCACTGAATATTTGTCAATTATCTAAAATCAATTAAAATGGATATATATATATATATATATTTACCTTTTCAACTTTAAAGACACATTCTTTATTCTTTGCAACAGGCCCTTATTCTCAAATATCGAAAAAGCTATAGCCATGAAATCTTTTTCGCTTAAAAAGAATTTTATTTGTAATGCCCATATTTGGTGCACGATGCACAAAACGGATTAAAAATTTCACTACTCTGATTGTGTACCACTTATGTAGCACGGCTTTTATTTTATCAAGTTAAAGTACTTCAAGTTAAAAAATTAAAACCCTCCCTCAACAGAGATTGTAGTAATACGTGTTTCTACGAGTTGCGTGTAGGGCATATCAGTCAGTTTTAGGTCTGCTGTGAACGTGTATAATGAGAATTATTGACATAAGTAAAAATTAAACATCTTAATTTATGTATATCTTAAAAACTGATTTTGAGGTGTAAGAGTCATCATTTGAAGGGTCAATATTTTTGTATTAATGGAATCTGTTTTTTATTGTTTTCACTGTGACTTCTATCAATTGAATAATTTGGTTTTTTTTTTGCCATCAATTAATGTAATTTGCTGAAGTTCAAAGCTCACTCATTGAAGAGATATTTCATGTATTCTAACATTCTGTGAAAAATTGTCTACAGATTATTTTTTTTTCTGGATTATTTTATATCAACAGGGTCCTGAATAGATTTTTGTGAGAGAATATGTACCCTCTCTCAAGTAGAGTTAATTCCTCCGATCTACGTGTAGTACTAATCAGCAATCTCTACTAAAAAAATATGTTAATATGCAATAATAAATTGAAAATTTATAATTTATTTCAACCCCTTGAAAAGTTTAGTTATTTATTTACCCCAAAATATTTATTAGTGTAATTTCCTCTAAATTTCTATCTCGAAATCAATTTTTTTATCTATAGTAACCGTCCTTAGTTACAAGGACAGAACTGCAACATTTTAGAAGTAGCATTTAAATGTAGTTAATGAAAAAATTACTCAATGGTTTAGTCAATAAGTAAATTGAATCGATAACAAACTGTTATGTCAATATGTTGTGCTAAATTTTGATAAAAAACTCAATTCAAACTAGCTCCTGGTAATAGATAAGCTCCTGGCTTATAGGAAAAAAGAAGTTCTGCAACTCCCGATTTTCCCATTGTATTATTATTCTGTCTATGACGTCAGAAAGTTTTTGCAGTACTTATTATAATTATTAATATATTCTTGAACTGATGAAAGATGCTCTGAATTTGAAATCTATTATTAGGAAATAGGATACGAATTTAAATTTGTTAAGTGGAGTAAGTAACTCAGTACTTCCATACATTACTTTTTAATAAATATTTTGACCTCCATATCACACATTATTTCAAGCATTTGAGCACATTTTGCTATTGATCAGAAAAACCATTAAAATCAGTTTTTATACAAATAAAATCTATATTCTTAGAAATAAATATAATAACTATGCATCTACATACTTGGACGATACCCTGTACTAATTTTTTAAAAGTTTTTTTTTCCTCAAAAAAAGGGGATAGAAAAACATATAAATGTATAAAAGTTAAAAGCAGAAATAGTTACACCATTCCTAAAATAATAATAATAATAATAATAATATAAAACAAAAAAAAACAAGAATTTAATTTCTTAACACATTTTTTTATATATTTCTTCACATGTTTTTCTTTCCTTTACTTTTTCATATAAAGATACAAAAAAAAAAAAATATCAAAAGAAGGGAATCTCACTTGAAGGTAGACACTTTGTGTCAAAAAAAAAAGTTATTGAGGGTCCCTTTGTACATATTTATTATTGTATTAAATATAACTTCTAAGGGGACAATCTATTGAAGCATGTCCTCTGTAAAACATAAAAACCATTTAGATTCGTATTGAGGACTGAGTCTTCCCTTTGAAAAATCTCAATATTCATTTACAAATTTGCCGAAAAACAATTAAAAATTCAAATACGAGATAGAAAGTCCATGACTTCTCTCTCTCTATCTGATCTTTTCATAATAGTATTAGAATCATAGCTGTTAGAATGTTTTTTCTGTTGAATGAAATGTCTCTCAATTATGTTATGTACTAGGAAATAACATGGGGCCGTTGAATGTATGTAATACATTGTATATTGTTCTATAATTTAACTAATGCTAGTATTTTTTAATGATCCCTTTATCTACGGATAACTAGAAGAAAGGACACTCTAGTTTTACTCATTTCACGCTTACATGAAGTTTAAAAAAAAGAAGCTTTTTATTTCTTAGTCAGAGTTTGTATTTTTATTTTTTTATTTCTTCAAACAGGTAAAAGTCAATTACATACTTTTTTTTTTTATCGTCGTCTTATTCTTTAATGTATGCAGCTTAGCTATTATATGTACCAATGGATTTCAGGGAATAGGCTCCAATACTTTATTCCCCTTGATGCAATACATATATGTTATGTATGTATATGTAGATGTTATGTAAAATTTTATCTAATTTATTTAAATATGGGCATTGTTCATAGACTTAGGAATGATTCATTATTTTTTAAGAGGAGGATCCTCAGTTTTGCCTGAGTATCATTATACTTATTTTTATCTAAAGGTCTCTTCATTGCAAAATTACCTGAATCCTTCTAAGTTTGCAAAAAAAAGGGAAGTAATGCTGATTTAATCCGATCAAAACCCAGGGATTCATTGAGAGTTAAAATATACCCAATATTCAATTTACCCAATTGAGGAGGTAAAATGCTACGTTTTGGTTAACTTCTGTTTAGTTGACAAGATTTTTCCTTCAATCAGGTTCTGTCATTAGCCAACGTAACTTTTATCAGCACTTTTTAACAGTTCCATAGGTGCTAGAAAAGGGAGGAGCTAGTAGCTATAGCCACATTTTTAAAAAAGAAGAAAAATAACTAAAGGTGAAAAGTTGATTGACCGTGATGTCCTTAATACCATTTATCGTCATTTTATGAGGCTATATGAATTAGTTATTGCACCTCGGATTGGCCCAAAACGATGGTTCAGCCTTTGCCTTGGGACATTTAAGTAAAAATTCATATTTTTGTTGACAAAAGATGTCCACTGTTATTTAACTCTTTGCCTGTCCGAGTAATTTTAAAATATTTATTGATACATCTACTTGATTTTTTAAAAATGGCTGATTTTTTTTTCAGTGTATGAGTTTCTAATATTATATTTATAAAAAGACTGTTTTTAAGTACCTTTATGATTTCAACCTTTCACCATCAATAAATAACTGTTACTAAAAAAAGAAAAAGAAAGGGAGATACCAGAAGAAAGTCTAAAGTAGTTTTAGATTCTAAAAAAATAAAAAGCAGAGTGGACTTGAGCGACCAAATGGTTGAATATGATTGTCCAGCAAGGAAAAACGTAAAATGGAATAGAAAATTTACCTTTCAACTGATAAGTATTGGAGTGATAAACAGTGTGATAATAATTTACTATAAATAATTCTCAAACAAACAAGTTCATCTAAAACAATTTACTAAAAGCCTAGTAGAGTCCTTACTCTGTGAAACTAATTTGCCTTCATCATCAAGGAATGTCCACAAAGTGGCAAGTAAGACTTTACAATAGATTAGTGTTGTGCGTAAGGAACTGAGGAAGCTCGAAAGAAGGCTAGAAAAGTTCATGGAGAATGTCAAGGGTGTAATAAAGCCCATATTTTCCATGTTTTAATCATTCCCATGTCTGAATATACATATGTATTGCTTATTTATTGTCTTAAAATTTTTGTGCGGAAAATATGTACAACAAGAATATGTATTGATGAGAAGATCTACCTCCACATATATACGAAGTAATTGAGTTTTGATATGAGATGCACAAAGCAGATAGGTGACATACTCTATATTTCTAGGAAAAAGTGGGCAAAAAGTTTGAAAATGAGCCATTCTGACTAAAATATCGTTTATTCTAACGTTTTAAAACGTTGAAAGTAAAAAAAAAAAAAATCATAAATTGTCTCAAAAATAACGTTTTAAATCATATATGTGGGTCATGGGCGTATGGCCCATATATGGGTAATAGAAAGGCAAAGGGTTAAGGAAATATGATAATGATTCCTCAATTTCAATTTTTAGTAATCCAAATTATTTGTACGTGATATCGTTAATGGGTTTAATTTGAACGGAACATGGGGATTTGTAGTATTGCTTTGAAGTAAGGAGAGTCTATCCATTTTTGCATCCAAATCTCTGATTTTTCGAATGATGAATGAGTTAGAGTTATTCATTTTACAGGAACGTGTTCATGTATATATACATAACAAATTCAAAATCACATATTATGTGCATCAGATGTAAAGTCAATAGTTTGCAATATGTACTTTTCAAAAACGATTTCGAAAAGAAAGGGAAAATATTCTTTTCCTTTTTTCTAGTACTTGGGAGGGAAACGTTGGGAGTTTTTGTACTGTTTTTCTAGACATTCTTTGGATATTTGTGTATAACTGGAAAACTATACTTGTAATATGTATTTCGGGTGGAAGGAGTAGAAAGTAGTAGAAACTCAAATTGCATGCTTTAGTATAATTCTATCTAAAATATTTATTTCAAAGTGATAAAATAAATTACACTCAAGGCTAATACTTTTCCCTATAAATAAAAGTGAGATGTAATTTAATGAAAAATCTTTGTAAAAGTCGGATAGAAACGTATGTAAGAACAAAATTAAGTATAACATTTGAACTAGGTATCTAAAATTCAACCAAAAAAAGAAGAAAAAAATATGAGGAAAATTGAATATTTTTGACAAACCTTATGATAGTTTTCAAATATTATACACAAAATGGGGAATAATGTAAATAATGGAAAATCTTTTTCCACAAAATGAAATCTTACATCTTTAATGGGATAGGTGACATTTTTTTTATCTTTGTTTTTAACGTTTTGACATTCGCACTTTAAACTACTTTTAATGTATTGGGAGAAATAAATACGAGAGTCAGATTATTAACATACAGACTCTACTTATTGTAATGACGATTTTGTGTTTGTAGGTAAAATAGTTTATTTTGATTTTATTTTTGATATCTTTTTGGAACCTTGCAACTTCTAAATGAACGAACAATACCCCACCATCTAAAATTACCTATATGGTGTTAAAATTGCATTTGAGACTCTAAATCTACTTGGAGATGCCTACAACTCAAAGCTTTTGGTCGAACTCAAGTTTCCAACTTGTTTAAAATGTTCAAAGTTATTCGGGAAAATGATATCTCTAAGGATTGATCATAATTAAGGAAAATTTAAGGATTATGTACAATAGCATTAGATCGTGCCTCCTCCATTTGGATCACAAAGCCCAACAACTTGAGTTGACAGATGAATTCAAAAGATGCCCTTTTCGACTAGGAAGGGCCTTTTTGGAATCAATTGAGACTATGATCGATAATTGCAAATCCTATCATACTCTCTCTTACATTCTTAAAATGCTCAGGAGTTGTCAATTGGACCCACAAAAGCCAACCAAGATGCCAATGGCTCTTTTGTTTATTCAATTATAAGGGGGGCAAAAAATTGCACATGGGGTAGGTTTTGCATCAAAACAGTGCATGTCCAGACGTCTTCAAACAAACAAACAAACAGAGGAGTTCATTGCTCAGAAATAACTCCTTACTTGCCATATGGAACTTCTGTTTATTTTCTACCCTCATCATCATCATCATCAGTCTGATCAGGAGGTCAGAACATCTATGCAAGAGATTTTGAGAGAGCTTTCCTTAGATGGACACATTCAGATGTTTGAAAAGTGTGGGACTTGACAAGTGCAAGGCTTTAAATCGTGACTATGACGAAAAATAATATTTAATACAAAATTTGTATGCACCCAATAGTTTAATTGTAAATAAATCAGTTCTGATGTTAAATGGTCTGACCCTTCTGCGTATGTAGATTGTTAAATTCATATTTCAAACTTTTCTTGCGTTTAAGTTAAATGTGGAGCCTTGATCAATGGTTTAATTCAGTGTTTCCTAAACTTTTTTTTTTGATCACAGGGCTCATTAATGAGATGGGATGCATCACATTAGGCACATGTTTTGATCTTTTTTACTCAGACATAGATAGCCACTTCTGGGCGGTCAATTGCAAAAACAAGGGTCTAAATAGATGCATAAATAAATTGACATTACTTTCATAGAATATAATTTGAAAATGTTGAATAAGGGTCAATTTACCTTCCTTATATGTATTTATAGATATGTTTACTGACTTGTTTCATTTGTGATCCTTGGACCTGACTTTCCATCAAATCACCATAAAACTTGATATCATCCCCAGTTTTCCTTTCTGAAAGGTTCCTTCCTCCAACAATATTATACCCGCCCCTCCTTCATTGTTTTCAAGCAAACACAATGGGCTGCTTCGTGGGCGTGGGAGGGGGGGGGGAGAAAGAAAAGAGAGCCGTTGTTCCCTCGTTTAACTATTTATTAATACACACAAACATCCTTAACTATATATTTATTTATATACATATACATATTTATGACTAGCGCATAAAAATGCAAAATATACTTAGATATAATAGTAAAAATATTATATTTTTGAGGGTAATTTTTTTTTGTTCATTGTTAAGTGTGAATATATATATGTATGTACAAACATATATGTATGTATGTATGTACATAGTACATATATTGTAGGGGTATTCATAAGAGCGTGAAAATTTGTTCCATTTTCTTTTGTGGTGGTCCCTCTATTTATATGTAGATACACATTTGTTCATAATTTATCAAAAGGCAAAGAGAGATAAGTCATAATGTTGTATGTACAATGCACATAACGTATATCATTACTTACACACACACACACACACCATGTATGAGATTAAGACTAACTCACTAGAGAGGGTTTTCACGTAAGAAGTCCGCCATCTTGGAAGGGGAGCGTAACAAATAACCCAATTGTATACGCATACATTTAAACCTTATTCCTTTAAAATTAATGAAGTACTTGCGTGCGTTTGAATGGCAGAATATAGTATATGTAGGAACGCGGTAAATAAATGGGCATCTTGAACATTTATGGTCCATCAAAAAAAAAAATTGTTTCATTAATATAAGTATAAAAAATACGTCAATATAAATTTAACTTTACAATTCTGTACATACAGTCAATAACTTAAATAGTACTTTGGTAGAAATAATCAAATATGTATTTCTCATACATAGCTCATTGGTTCCTAACCAATCCAAAGCAAACTTAATTGTACAAATTTGTATGGATTGTATTCATCGGATTTTATTTCAAATATTACTGTTTCTCTTTTTGGCAACAAGTTGTATAAACCATAAAGATGTACACACATGGTAGTTCAAGCCATTTGATGAAATTTAATACATTATTATTATCATTAGTTTTTGTACATTTACCGCCTATTTCATTATTTAATGAAAATACATATATCAAGTACTTATATGCCTTGCTTCATTTTATCGTGCAGTCTGATGTATGTACATACACGAGTGAAAAGGCTCTCTATATATAAATTATTTGCAATCCTTTGGCCCACCTTCCTTGTCGCACCTTGGGTGAGTCCATTCAATTTCATTAGCTAAGTATGCGGCCAATAAACATGTTAGAGGAAATGCTCATAATTCACCCATAGGAAAAACATTTATCCCTTCTCCTATTTATTAGTAAAATTACATACATACATACATACGGAGGAGAAGGAGAAAAGGATCTACCTCTACGTGAGTAGACTCTAATAATTATTATCATTCTGGATATGTAGGCAATTCACTTAGTCATAATGAAGTGGAACACTATTTTATGTACAAACATACATATTTTGTTGCTTCTTTATATTATTTTAAAACATGGAAATTTAAGAACCTATCTACATACATACAAATACATATATAGATTCTCAACCTTGAAAAGAAAACCTCAATCCATGTAGTAAGTACTGCAATTATACAATAAAATTGATGAGGTTGCGTTAATTATTAATTTATTTGATAGAACTCCGATAACATTTTTTTTTTGTCAATGTCTTCCCCTCCTTTGGCTTTGAAATTTAGCTACTATCCTATTTAAGTATAATATATATATATTTGTCTTAGTTGTTTAATGTCATCAAGTCTTACTCTCCTTTGTCCTCCATTTCCCCCTTCCTTCCTTCCTTTCTTCCTTATTTCTTTACATTTAAAACTACAGGGATTTCGGTACATTTATTTTTATTATGCCTAAATTTGGAAAATGAAATAACAATAATAATAATAACAATAAAGCAATAATTAAGTAGTTGTTCTAATTTCATTAGTTAAATAATAAGTATAAAAATAACTCGGAAAATTAAATATCCATGCGCAAAATTAAAAAAAATTTGAAGTAAAGATCATTTACCTATTTGTTGGGAAAATGTCTACATACATACATAGTTATAATATAATGGATTCAAGGTATACATATATACATATTTGAGACTTGGATTTTAACTCCTAAAGGTTGTACATCCTTTACCATGTATGTATATATATATATATATATAAGGATGGTTATTTTGCAAAGAAAAATATCAGTTTTGTGATTCAAGAGGGAAAAACGATTGGTACTGTTCTTCCAGTACAGGAATACAGACGTTTTTTTTATGATTTTCACAATGTGTATCAAGTATTTTTAGTATATTTTTAAATGAACAAGAGCATAATTAAACAGACATATAACACAAAGAGTATTAAATCAATAGTTATATAGATCCCGCTCCCGCTATCTCCTTGCACTCTACAAATGTCCCATCCCTAGGTCCGTTACTTGGCAATTACATTGTTATTTTTTGCAAATTTTTCACTCAAACAGAGTGATAAAGTTCTACTTGGTATTAGTTGGCCCAATTCTTCCCAAATATAGAATCTTTCTTAATTTACAAATAGTAAAAAAAAACTGTTCACAGAAGTAGAGAGTCGAGAATAAAATGCATACATGCATAGAGCGGTATTTTTGAACACCGTGCTGCTCATTACCTAATTCAATTAAGTCATTTAGGGTTTGAATCGAGATCAATTTATTAAATAAGGCCACTACTCTACGTCATTTCTTTTTCCCAGTCAAATAAATTCTTTTGATAATGTTGTTTCTTCAATCACTTTTTTATTAGGACTATAAATGTTTCACTTTCAACAAATAAAAGCTTAAAAAGGTCTTCGTTTTTTGTTGTTTTTTTTTGTCACGTGTGTGTTTATACATCCTACACATAAAAAATAAAAAAAAACATAAAAAAATAAAATAGAATTACGACCTCATAATTGAACTTTTAATGTAATGATAGTGTTTAAATAATATGTGATACAATCATAATCTCTTTTTTATTGTTCTTCATGTTTTTTATACATATATATAAATTGAGTTCTATGAATGTATATTCACACTTCTGTTTGAGCCCCCCTCTTTCATTTTGTCTTTCTTTCTTTCTTTCTTTCTTTCTTTCACTCTCTTCTTTTTTTCTGGTGCTCTGTTGTTGAAATTTTGGGTGATTAAAAGTTTTCCTCTTTGTACGGGAAGAAGAAAAAGGACTTGTTTTAATAGGGTCATTTGTTGGAAATGTAAGTAAAACAAGAGAACTTTATACTTCTTCCTTCCTTCCTTCCCTTCCTCCCTCTCTTCTTCATCTCAAATTATCTCTCCTTTTCTTTTCTCATTCCACGGTATTATGTATAAAAAATTAATTCATTATAGACTTTTCTTAGCTTACATATGTATGTCTGTATTCCAAAAACTTACTTACTTCTAAATCTCTAAAATAAGATTAATTCACTTTAATTTTGGAGCGCAAATAGGACATTCAAACTGGTGAGGACACGAGCTTTTTATCACTAAAAAGTGTTAGTTTCTTCTTCTCTTTTTTTTTAATGTCTTTTGTAATATAATTATTTTTGTGTGTCCATTCTTAGCTTTAAACTTGGTTCTTAATTATACTATGGTTCTGAAAAAATTTGCCTCTAGGTTTTTAATATAAATTCATGTATTTTTGAGTATGTATTTCTTGATTTCTAGATGTGCTACTGGTAAAAAACTGGTTGTTTTAAAATACTTTTGAAAAAAAATCAATTATCTACAAAATATACATTTCCAACTTCTGGGCTAGAAAATGGATGCCATTATGATCACATCATTGCTGGACATACTTTAGCAAAAATTTATTACTACTGTTATCCTAATAGGATAGCAAATATTAGCATATCAGGATATTTAAATGAAGGGACAGTAATAATATGATTTGAAAATACTCAAATATAGGGTTCTTAAAATACATGTAGATATTTATTTCAAAATCTTTGCGGCAAATTTCCCTGTTTTCCAAGTTTTCTTGACACGATATATTATATATCCCTTAATGGACGTACGTGACGAATTTGTCACACATAATAAACATTAATAATAATTAATTAATGTGCATAGTTCCAACTTGATTTTTCTTATTTATATTACTTGGCTATGAAGTTTATCATTTTAATTGTACTTGGAATTATATAGCAACATAAATATTTAAAAAAAAAATCACAACAGAGAATATCTTTTGCTTTTTAAACCTCTCTTAGTTGAATTTCTTGTTTTGGTCTTCAACTCACGATACTATCGTGTATAATTTTAGCATGTTAATTGTTTCTCTAAAGAAATACTTTCTTGCTGGAATTTCTACAAACTTGGGTGTAACACTGTGCCGCGTCTACTATGCATGATGCATGACAGGCTTCAAAATACAGCCAGTTTATTAATGACAAGTAAACATGACTTTCTAATTTCATGCCTAAAGAATACATGTTTAATTTTCTATCATTTTAAACTCTTCTAACAAATTTTGGTACATTCCATTCATTTAATGTTACTTTTAAAGCTACGTAGCTTTCTTTAAGTTATATTTGTTCGCAAAATAAATTTACTCTTGGCTGGGTCATTCATTACAGTGTTGTTTCTCAAACTATGGGAGACACTCCATATGGTGAACATAGAGCAACTTCATAGGATGGAAAACTATCCCTTTGTTTGAACGAGCATATATGTATATTTTTATGTTGTCTGATGGGACTAAAAAGTTTGAGAAATACTGTATTGCAAAGAAGTTAGGATGAAATTCCTAGCTATTCTTCCTCATCCGCATTCAGACACTAACTCTGAAGTTCAATGATCTTGCGAATGATAATTTTATTTGTGTCTGCTAGTTGGTAAAGTTTGATGGATCTAGTTTGATTCGTTCTTTTACCATTTTTAAAGCTTAATTTCCTATTTCTCTGGAATTTAGTTAAACATCAGTATAGCTAGTATAAGTACTCAAAGCATCAACATTGATATATTCCAAACAATCACAATGTTCTTCATTTGAAGAATTTGAAAAACTATCAAGTTTATTGTTGTAGAAAAATATATTCATTTTTATACAAATGATAAAAATTGAAAATTGAAAAAATGTTTCTAGATAAAGGCATGGATAAAAAAAAACCCAGAAGAACAACAACGAGTGTTCACAAAATGTTTTACTTATTTAATTAAACTTGTGTGTGGTCCACCCATGCTCACGCCACATATCAAATTTTCTTGAGCGAAAATGGCCTCACTATATACCAAATGGTCAAAAAAGTTTCTATGTCATATAAAAAAATACATGAAAAGAAAAAAACGCCACATATAGTAGACCATGTCTCGCATTTAAAATTCTGACATAATTTTTTCGAAAAAAGTGGAATCAGCCTATTTCTTTTCGGAATATTCGAATAATATAGGCATCATTGAAATATTTGAGAGAAAAATACATCAAATATCTACACGTTGCTTCAGCCTTTGGTTTCATTTTTTTGAAATTTTTGCAACATAAATATCAACTAATAGGTATTTACGTATTTGATTGCTAAAGAAAACCCCTTCTGAAAGTATCTTTAGAAGTGTTGTTAATCAATTCTATTTAAAAAAAAAACCTTGATGTACAAAAATCATCTTTAAAAGTCCTTTCAATGTTTTGTACTTTATATCAATTCACAAAATAATTAGTTAGAACACGTTTTGCGTAACTCTACAAATTGGATTATGTGCTCATGTCCTATCACTAATTTGAATGAAACTACCTTCATTCATATCTAATACAATACTTATATATATATATATATTTATTTATGTAGAGTTAAGAGTCATATTTCCTTTAAGAAAAAAAAAGGAAGTAGAGAACGTTTGAGTTATTACAGAATTTTTTTTAAAAAAATGAAGGAGCTATCACGTGATATTTATACAAACAATTGCACCAACAATGAATGATTCACCTTCAGAAGTTTTTGTGTATTTTATTATTTAGATACGTGAATTTTTATCTTAGAAGTAGACTACTATGTTGTTGTTTTTTTGTTAGTGTGACTTACAAACATCTTAGACGTATATTATGAAATCCAAACGTTATTTTTTTCTCATTTTTGAAGACGCATTTCTTTATTTATAATCTCTGAGTTATTAGAAGGACGTAATAATTGATGTCTCGGTCATATCGTAATTAATCAAACAATTTTTATAATTATGTACAATGTTGATTTGTAAAGTTATAAATATGGATTATTTATAATTAATTAAATATCAGTTCTTTTTATCAACTCTTTAGTCCGTGAAATCAATTTTTATTTAGAAGTGGAAGTAAAGAAAAAAATAACAACACATTAATAAAAAAAAAATTAATAAATATCTGGTCAATCTACTGCTTAGACTAAAATCGCCGTCTCTAATTACATTAGTCAACAAATTTGTGTTCATGTGTTAAAATGGTGTGTCTATGATTGATGTACCTTCAAAAAAACAAGGAAATTATATTTATAATCCAAAATGCTTGCTTTTGTGGTCCGCAGATCAATTTTTTTGATAATCATTTCACCTTAAAGCATAGAAATAAAAGACTACAGTGTAAATTATAATTTAAAAATACTATATAGATTTTAAATACATTTTCAGTATTTATGCATTGAAAACAAACTATTTTGTTTATAGACTTAAAATTTTTGTGTCGTTTTTCATTATAATCATACAAAACAATCAATGTTTGCTATATATGAAGTAATGATGTAAAATTTCAAAAAATATGTATTATATCATCGAAATTTCTTCAAAATATTTTATTAAGAAGTTTGTATGTAGAAGTTTATACCCAGAGTTATCCCTAGAGCCCCCTTAGGGGGGAGGGGAAGAAAAAATATTACCAAATTTTGTATGACATATTTGTTGATTATGTATTTTGTAAATCCATTAAGATATTGTTTTAATGGATATTCCAATTTATTTTCTTTCTCTTTTCTCCCTCTTTTATTTCTTGGAGAGAAGAAAGAAAACAAAAAATATCCAATGACTTTCTAATGGAAAGATTGCTAGTCTATGCATTTAAATGACAATTAAATAGGCAGTTTCTGGATAGTTAATATATGAAATGCAAATTCATTTTACATAATATGCAATCATGAACCTTCCTCCCCCCTCCCTGTATGTTAAGGTGGACTGGTGTGCCCCTGATTTTTTTTGGAAGGGCGCTCTGTTGCATTCTTGAAAAATAAAATTAGCAAGTAGTAAAAACAGATCTATGTCAAGTTACTATAACTAATACACCATTTATATTACCCTAAAAAACCAAAAATGTGCTCAATGGTGCGCTCCATGGGTTTGGTAACAATAACCATACCTAAAAAATTGAAATTTTTTTTTGTGCCCGAGTTTGTACGATTATTAAATATTTGTTTTTATGTCCAATAATATCAAAATTAAAATTAGGAATTTAGCTTTTGTGGTCTACAAATTGATTTTTTTAGTATATATTAAAGATTTAAAGTTCTTTTTCAACATGAAGACGGGAAGCAAATGGAACTAACATATTTTAAAAATTATAAAGAAAGGGTTCGTAGTTTTTAAATATGTTCTTAATATTTTTGTATCTTTTTCTGAGCTTGAGAAAATCGTTAACAATTTAGTAAAAGTGTTTATGAAATTACCTTTTTCTTTTGTGACTTATAAATTTAAGGGGATGACGATCAGAGTTTAAGCTTGAATTAAAGAAGTATTACCCACACAATTTTAATTTTAAAAAAGACACGGTACTGTAAAAATTATTCCATCTTGGTACGAGAATGTTCTTGTATTAATGTGCCCCTTAAAAACTCTGCTTTATGTACATAATTAGAATGCAAAAATTAAAAGGAACATATATACATATGTACCTATAAAGTAAAGCACTTCATTTACTTGCTAAATTACTTAGCCATTCAAGTATATGGTTTTCAATCATAGAGTCTAATATTCAATAAAATATGATGAACGCTTTAGAAACTAATGCTTCAAATAGTTAATATTTCATAAAATTGGGGAAATGCTTCTGTTGATAATTTGTTACTGTGTATTTGTGGTACGTGTCATTTTGTAATGAATTCGGAATGTTTTAGTCTCCTATTAGTTCAACATATCCATATGCCCCAAAAAATCATCTTGTAGCTCGAACAGAAAACTGGTAGTCAAACCTGTTACTTGTGGTTATCTATAAGCAATGATTTGCCTCGCACCATGGGTCCCAGGACCCATTCATTAGGAGGGGGTCCATTTTATAAAAATGTATATATATATATAAAATAAACAAGTTTGGCTAGATATCGTATTCCCTCTTGGTACTATACATAAAGCAATCACGCGGTAATTCCTCATAACTCCTGTTTTACTAGTCTTAAAAGTCGAACTTTTCAGTACTTTAACAGATCTCTGGGACGAATTTAATACGAGTACTGAGACTCTACATATTCCAGTATTTCTCAAACTATGAATGCAACACTGTGCTATAGTGAGTCTTGAAGAATAGCTAGGTGCGTCGCAAAAATCTATGTTTATGTTATCTTTAAGATTGTAGATTAGATTTTGGTCAATAGTTTTATCCATTGTTATGACTACGTAAATAATGTACCCTGAGCTCGAAAAAAAGTTTGAGAGATGCTGCTCAATTATTTAGTGAAAAATAAATTTTATTACTATAGACATATACATAATATTATGATGTTCTCTCTAGTTCAATCCCTATGACGAGAAATGAAAAAAAAAAAACTCTATTCTTTTAGGCGTACACACCAAGCCTTTGATAATGCTCAGAACACATACTGAGAGACATCATATCAGCTATCATGCATTTGACTCTTCAATAAGTTGGAAGAGAATGAAGAAGATTTGATTGTTTTGCTATTCCATTCCGGGCAGTGCAGCTTTTATTGAACTCATTTGATCCTATTACTCCAAAAACAGAGAAAAAAGTCAAAAGTCCCCATAAAAAGTGTATTTTGTGGTATCTTTTGATTATAAAAAAAATTGATTTTATTGTCAAAATTTATTATTTTAATAGATTTTGTGGCCTCTACGAAAATATAGAAAGAAGGAAAAACAACTTGTCAACTATGTCGTTTTTGGGGGGAATGCAAGGCTCTTTCATGACAGAATAGAAATTACCTCAACCAACCAATAGAAGGAATAATGATCACATTTGAGGAACAAAAATAAAGCGTAGGGAACACGTTGTTTGTTTTTTTTACAAAAAATATTCGTCTGAGTAGTAGTCGTACTACGAGAAAATAATATATAAATCTTTGTTACATACTTGAAAAAAAAACAAAAAAAAAAAAAAAACTTTTTCCTAAGAATGAAGAAAGATAGGTTTGATAAAAAAAAAAAAAAAAGAAAAAAAAAAGCATTTAAATCCATTTCTTAGAACATTTTTCAAGAAGAAGAAGAAGAAGAGAAAGAAAAAGGATATGAATTTCTATGCATTAAACATGAATACCCATCTACATTTGTATATATATATGTACATACGTAGTACATAATAGAGAAAGGAGGAGTAGTCGTAGTAGTCGTAGTAGTAGCAGTAGTAGAGGAGAGGGTTCCAGTGTCTTCCACGTCTACTTTTATTTTATTTTATTATTCACTTTGGGAGTATTTTTCTATTTTCATAAGAGAAAATATATGTATATGTATTTTTATTCTATACTTCTTCGTGATATATATTAATGTAATAATGACAAATATTATACATAGGTACATTTTCTGAAATATTATTAAATTCACAAGGACTTATTTCCGTTTGATTCTCTGGTTTTCTTAAAGGGTTTTTATAAGAAAAATAGATATATATATTTCTACCTTCTTAGGCCTATCCACACCACTCATCATCCTATTAATTATGTACATATATATATATATTCAATATGGAGCAAGATTTCACAAAAATAGTATAATTAATAACATGAATAAAACTCTTTGTTTTATCATGGGGGCTAGAGTTGTGAGACAAAAGAGAATAAATCTACGTGGAAATGGTTTAGAAATGAGTACAAATGAGGAGAAAATAAAGCATCAACTTTTATTTTAGTTTGCTACGCATTTAGTGTACAATCAACGCTCAAATCACGTCAAATGTTCAAATCATGTAAAATTGAATGGTTATTGTATTGAGATGCAAAAAGTGAGAATTTTTCACTCCAAAATTGTCTCATTTGACAAGTTGTAGTATGTTTTTGTCTTTGTTTTTGATAGCTGTCAAAAAATTTTCTTCATTCTGTTAGAGGGCACAATATTTATTAAAATAATACATTTTGACAACAAGCACGAGTTCAAAGTGCCTCATGAATCCCCTTTTACAATCAAAAGATACCACAAAATACATATTTTATGGGGACAGATGACTTTTTTCTCCGTTTTTTGTAGAGATAGGATCAAATGAATTCAGTAAAAGCTGCTTTGCTCCGAATAGAATAGCAAAATAATAAAATCTTCTTTATTTCTTCTCAACGTATTGAAAAGTCAACGTCATATCAGGTGACATGATATCTCTTGGTGTTTCCATACATTTTATAACATTCATCTTAGTAAAGGACACGTTTACTTTACCTTTGATTTCCTGACTTCTCTTTTCACTAAAGGAGCCGGATGTCTATTGAATCCATATTTTGTTAATCAAAAAATAGTTAATTTTACTATGATGTATGCATTGTTTGTTGAGTAGGAACATAGAAGCTCCAATAAGTTCATCCCCCATCAAAGGGACTATAAAAATTGCTGCTACCACACCCTACCCATTAATTGATTATTCATTTTCATAAGAGAATACGGTTTCTTTTAGGAATGTTTCTACCTCAGGAGCAATATTAATTGTATTGCAAAACTTTTTAGACAAACGTTACTACTTGAGGTTAAGTGGTTGATTAAAAAAAAAAAGAAGATATTGTATTGTATTGTAGAAAGTTTAAATTTAAATATGTCAACAATAAAATTATTATTCACATACTATTCTATATTATCAATCTGTAGTTATTTTTGTTACAAAAATATCGAAGTCAAATCTTTAATACAGATTAGACTCTCTTTATGCAAGAACTTACTTAAATCACTGTAATAAACGATGCTGTTATGATACTTGGTAGAAGATACAAGAAAGAGTCGTATTACATTGCATAATGAGTGTTGATACTTCTCCCATCTCCATTCCACACATCAACTTGGAGTCCCCTGTTCTACTCTCATGATTCTTGTCAGGATTAATTATCCAAATAAAATTAAGAGAATGGAGACTCCACTCATACTCCAAGACTTAATATTTGTTGATAATGGCAACCGGTTTATGTAGTACCTGGAGGTTCTAACTACATTTTACCGAGTTATAATAAATATAATTACAATATCACTCCACCAAATAACACTCATTAATTCACCATTTTGACAAGAAAAATATTAAATTACTCTTTTAACTTTTAACAATTGACCTATCACAATATTTTTTTAAATTGCATTAAAATATACATTAAATTTATTGTTTTTCGGCGAATTGACCGTTCATATACATATATAATTTTTTTTTAAAAGTTTTGTAGCATTCCTCGATGAAAATGTTTTTAACCGGTTGACGTTTAATTGTACACCAATTTGATGTACCTAAATTTAAAATTTGCATTGTTTTTAGTCTTTGTAACTTTTATTATGTGCTCCAATTCATGGTTCCTGGATATGAATGTTGAAACAAATAGTTAATAGTAGGGTTCTTTTATAAATATCCTTTGTATAATTAATTAATGATTTGCTTTAATATTACATTTGAGAAGAAAAAAGGAAAAAATATAAAAATAGATCCATTGACATCATTTGTGTAAAAGTAATTTTTTTTTCTTCTGGATTTTGGAGCTATATTTTATATTTAAAAAAAAAAACCAAAAAAACTCAAGCTACATATTTGTAAAGTTTTTTTTGGCCATCAGTCAAAAAAAAAAAAATCAAATAATTGGAGCTCCTCTTCATAATAATGAATGTAACATTTTTCTTTAAGCAAATATAAGTATTTGTAGGTGGAGTCCTTGTATTAATCAATAGATTTGTACCCATTAAATGACTGTTTCATGTATTAATTATAATCTATATATATATATATCATTTTGTAGGTTGCTGAGATGATTCCATAGTGATTGATTGATTGGAGAGGACTTTCAAACAATAGTTATTAGGAACAAATAAACATAAAAAGATAAATTAAGAATATGTTTCTTTTGAAACAATAGATAAATACACGTTCATTGTATTTAGTTACTCAGTGCCGGCAGCATTGGAAGAAGGTAGGTAGGTACATAGGGGGGAGTACATTCATTGTAAGACGTAGATTGTGTACATACACGTCACTTTTTTGTGTTGGATCATTGTTACATTCATGTACATATATATTTGAGATCATAAGGAATTGATGTTAGTTACTTAGGGGAAGATCGGGCTTGTTCTACATATGTACATACATGACCTTTTTCAACAACAATCAAAAGCTTTAGCCACAATATAATTCACAAGGTCACAACTCTTCTCGGCTATTTGATGAGAATTGGTAAATTAGTTTAACATTTTCCGTATGCATCTAAATGTACCTCCATTGGAACAATTAGATGCATACGTAAATGTTAAACTAAGTCACACATTCTCATCAAATGCCTTCATGAGACATTTGAAGAATTGTATCCTGATTTAAGGGGTTGGAGTTTTGTATGATTTATGTAACTTTGTTCATAAAACAATATGTCATGGATTATAATTTTCAATCATGTCTAGTCATGTGAGTGATGTACGCTTCTTATTCTAGATGATGATAAGACAATTAAGATTTAAGAGGCAATGAGTCTCATTTTGACAGTGTCATCATATTTCTTATTAAAAGTTATATTTTCTTTCTTTATTTTTTTCTTTCTTTTTTTGTAGTACCTAATCTCGTTTAAACTATGTAGAAAATAAATATTTACGTTTATTCATTTCATATTATCCTTTCCCACAATTTTTAGTTAATTATATTGGTTCTTTATGCATTAAATGCCCGTATGCACTCAATTTAAAATATAAAAAAAATTTTTTTTGTTATATTGTGTAATAATCTCATAAGTCTAATGTAGTTATTTTTTATTTTATTTGAGGGGTTTTACCTTTTTATCCATGTTTTTTTTTTGTTTCAAATTGGAAAACAGCCCTTGTATGTATTATTATGAATAAACAATGAACACGAAAGGAAGGAGCCATGTATTCAAGTCAAAAGGGTGGTGTGGTTCTGATTTAGGCTGTTTTTTTTTACATTCTTATTTGATATTTATAAAAAGTAAATATGTGTGATTTTGGTCTGGAAATCCTTAACTGGTCGATGATGCACCACTACCTATTTGGGATAGACAAACATACATTGCATTCTTTTTGCAGCTGTTTTTACCAATTGAGTCTTATCTTCTCTAAGGGCATGAATACTTTTCTACTTAGTATGACAAAACTATGGATATCCACCTTAATATGTTTGTCAAGATATTCATTTTCTTTATTGAGAAAGTCGATGTTGCGAGTTGACAAAAAGGCAGTCATTAAGACCCTTATGTTTTGAGTTGAACCCAACTAATTCGGTTTTTTCGAACAATTTCAGTCTGGATCGGTCGTATAATGAGTTCTGTTTTTTTTTAGTAATGGATTGTTATATGTTGACGTGTAACAGCATCTCATATCTACAACTTGCTTGATTGGGTAATATTTTGATTAGTTATTATTGTTATTAAAAAAATTTATCTAGGATTGTAAAACTATCAAAATTCGCTGAACAGTTTGGTATTGTGGTACTAACCGAAACATCGGTTCTAGTTAGCCTTGAAAAAATCACTTTAGACCGATATGGGAAAAAATTGTTATCGGGCCGAGTTTCAACAAATATATAGTAGATATGCTCACGCACATATGTAGTTTCATGTATCTCCTGTTTTACTCATGCGTACAAGTAAGAAGATTCCACTTAGATAATCTTATTTGCTATCTAATATACATATATACACTTGTATATGAAAGTAGATATATCTAAGTCTACGACTATTCTGGACGACTTTTAAATGTTCTCTATCAACAGAGATTTTACATTTATATATGTATTGTATACATTACCCAATAATACGAAATTTTCCATGCAAGTTTTGACATTACATATATCTACACAAACATTTTTTGAGATCAAGGGATAGAAGTTTATGTGATGCAACGTTTGTAGTTAGTTCATTAATTAGCCTCATAGTCAGGGCAGTTAAAATGAGGTGGACAGAGGGGGTATTTGCCCCTCCAATTATATTGATTTTAAGATGAAAAGTTGAAATGTTTTAAACCTGGATATATTATCGCAATGCTCAGTACGAGGCGTACACTTTGAATACATTAATTCATTCATCAAATTGTGTTATTCGAGAGCCATTTTTTTTTTTCAAAAGAGATGTTCTACAAAATCGGAACCGAGATTTCTACACACTCCACCTGGCAATGAAAATGTTCAAATAATAATCCAGTTTACCATTTATACTATTCATTGTGGAAGGTATTTGATACGATCCATGAACAAATATATCAATACATATGTATATCAAAATAAGAAAATATTTGGATCGTACAACGATTGGCTGTTCTGTTGTTATCATCATTTTAAGTAAGTAGATTCCATATTGTGAAATACGTTTGTTGTCCTTTCTGAAAAGATGGGGCCCGATCTTCATAAAATTTTTTATCATGATCTCCCGACTGTCAGCAATACACAACTCCACTGCCCTTACAGTTTAAATACTATAATATGCCTCAATGTCTTTATAAATGAGATACTTTGCTATGGTAATGAGGAAAATTGTATAAAAACAGGAGTAGACAAGGTTTTTGTGTGTTCATTTAAAAAAAAATTTAGATAGATTACACGTCAAGCTTTTTGAGATAAACAAAAAAACAATGTATCCTCCATTTGGCTAACTTTTCATCAGTTGACTCTTCTGATTTAAAGCGGCTTTTCTGATTTTAATAGTATATAATGTAAATATATTAAATCAAGGATTGCACACCCTATCTTTGAATATTTGAATAATAAACAATTATTAACGATTGATTTGTATATTGAATGAATTTTATCCATGTATTGTAAACCTAAATAATAGCTCTGTCCTATATAAAAAAGTTGGCAACAGGGAAAATACCAACCATAGGTTTTTCCAAATGTTTCTTTTTTTCTCCTTTTTTAGAGTCGAGGTTGCGAGTGCACAAAAAAGCTCGTCGAATTAATCAATTATTGATTGTATTTCTTCCTAAATAATTGGCATTGATCTAATCTTAATTCAAACATTTTTATTATACGTATTGTTGCAGAGATGCATCAAATCTTTACTACATACATACCATCACCTATTAGTGACCTCTATTGGTGTCTTCTAACAATAATGTACATACATACTTACATATTTATGTGTCAAGCCTAATGAATTTATCGGAGGGGATTCCCTATCCATTTATTTTTGTGCATACAAACGTGGAACAGCTTTCCTTATCCATTTAAAGTAAAAAGCAATACAAAATTAGGTGGGTCAATATAAATAAGACGAAGAGAAGGAATGGGGGCGAAGGGATTGAGAATAGGAATAAGAAGAAGAAGAAGAAGAAGTCCTTTTTATCTCTTTTTTCTTAATTCTTCGAGTAAAACAAACCTTTTTAATACCATTAAGAATGAGGATTTTTGTCCCCCTCTTGCCACCACTTCCTGAGCCCTTCATATAACTATACATATAGATACATCTCCCTTATGACAATTCATCCCCCCCCCCCTCCTTGTACATATTTATCTATGTAGATAAATTCACAAAAATTAATGCTTCTAATTTATTCGATGCAAAGTAGAAATGATGTAATTTTATATGAGACATCATCCTCATCCTTCTTCCCCCCCCCCTCCTTCATCGTCTTCGTTTGTAGTTGAACCTCCTCCCCCCCCCCTCCCTTTTTTTTCACTCATTTTAGCTTTCTTTCGATATCACTCTATGTATAATAGTAGCAGTTTGGATGTGGGACAAAGTCACTACTAATTTGCGAGTCTCAAGATGTCTTTGACCCTGAGTCTGACTCAAGTTTTAGACCGTTAAAGCTCAAATCTGAGTAAAGTCTGGAGTTTTTTAAGCTTAATTCTTAGTCCAATAGGCCGAGTTCCGCGAAGATGCATATGTATCATGCATAAACATGGACAAAATGCTTAGTTTAAGGAAGGAAGGAAAAATATCAGTTGGATCGTCTACATTCATGATCAATTTGAGTTCAGTCTTCTCAGTGTCTTTGAGGTGACAACTTGTTACAATTATAAGTAGCTATTACGTCATATTTAATATTGTCAAATAACAATCAGCAGATAAAATCTAGAGGCACCAGATGGTTTTTGCGGGAATGTTTTTTACCTCAACAAAATGCCCATCCCGAATCATGTATTACACCTAGACATGGGTAAAATGTTGAAATCGTGTTGAGTTTAGGGATGGAAATAAAAATATCACCTGGTATCACTACCTTGATTGTCAATTTGAATTCAGTGTTATCTGTATCGTTGAGGCAAGTACTCACTGCAGTTATAACGGGTTCAATTTCCGATTATTAAGAAATCCTGGTGAAGAAATTGTCCCCCTTCCCCTTGATTTCTGACAATTCAAATTCCCTTCAGTTCTCTCAGTTTCTATTAATCATTATCTAGTATTATTTAATATTGTAAAATAAAAATCATTCAATGAAATACAGAGGTACCAGATAGTAATTACAAACACGCTCACTCACCTCAACAAAATATCCTAATTTATACCCTTCCTTTATATATCTGGATGCTCAGTTCAATAGTCATTTTTGAAGGACTGTCTCCCTCGCTTATGAATTGGTTCTGGTGCCCCTGAGCCACTAATTATCAAATTCCAAAACCGGACTTTTAGTCAGGTCTCGAGTCTTTAAATCTCAATTTGTAGAAATAAACCAGAGACAATATCTCTATACATATAGGTTGAGAATGATGTACACCTATCGTTATTTTGATATGAGTGTACTTTTGCAAAGGTGTTGAATAGATGAAGCATCCATATATATATATTTCTCTCGTTTTTTAAGATAATATTGTGTATGAATTACTTTTAAAGTAGTTCACGAACTTGCAAATTATCGAAATCCCAGTACTTAAAATTATTTGTATTTCACTATTGAAAACATATAATTTGTTACTTGAATTACTTTTCTTCCAAGTCATCTCAAGTCCAAAGGCTCGGACACTAATGTCAAAGTCCAAATCGAGACTTAAATCCTTCAACACTTAAATAAATTGAGTCACAAGCTATCAAATTGACTAGTTCAGTAACAACAGTATCGGACTGTATCAACTTAATGTTAATTTCCTTTCATAGTTGATTGAATTTCACCCATTTTCTTACGTAAATTTGTCCTAAATGTACTGAATAATTACTTTATACAATTTTAAAAACAATTAATCCATTATCTATTAAATAAATATTTATGGGTTTTAATTGAATAAAGCTCTGTTTACATAATAAATGAAATTAAATAACTTTGATTTAAAAACTTATACATTTCATCAATTCAAATTAAAAATTTATAATACATTTAAATGCATTTGACATCGAACTGTTCCCCCGTTCTCTTATTTTTAATCTTTACATAGGAGTTTTAAACCATTATTTTGACTTATTTATTCTTGATTACATTTCCAATTTTATAGGAAATCATTAGATACATTTGTACAAAATCTGATAAGATGTTTATCATTATATGACCGTTCATTAGGAAAGCTCAGGGATGCAGTCATGCATAGTTTGCTTCTCTATTAGGTTATGAGTCATTGATGATGATGATGATAATAGATACATTTTCGTGCGTACAAAGTTTAGTCATCACTTTTTCGTGAATTATAATATTAATCACTTTTGGCGCAAAATAAATAAAAAAAATATTATGATTTTTTTACTTATCGGAAGATTTCAGTTCTGAATAACTTAACATAACCTCTCTAATTTTAAAAATAAATAACCTTTTAGTAAAAAAAATCTTAGTTAAAACAATGAAAGCTTTTAAGCTTTCGCATAAAACGGAAATGTCTCCTTGATAATGTGTCCTCCCTATTAAACAAAGGTATACATAATATATCTATTTATATACCTATCTATATGGATAGTTATATTTAATATTTGAGCTCGTAAAATCTTGTAACTACCGTCATTTAGTCAACATATAAAAAATATTGATCTTTTTGAGACTATATTTTTAGATACATACACATAACTTGCTATAGATGTATCTACCTATAAGAATAAGGATGTTGAAATATGAGTACAACATTAGGCAAATGACTAAGAAAATATTTGAATAACCATTTTTTTTTTTTGACTGATTTTTATTTTCTGTTTCTGTATACATTTCAATTTTTTTATATGTATACATCTATTTGAAACATTGTCTTAAATTACTTTCAATGTCCCCCCTCCCCTTTCTTTGTAAAATGATAAGTTACACATAATATTTCTTTTATCCATCGTGAAAAAAATAAAAGATTCAAAATAAGATATTTGCTAATATCTATCAAAATGTATAAAAAACGTAAATATCTATCAAATTACATATGTAATTATTGAAATTTTAAATATTTTGTATAATATGTTTGTCAAGTAGGCCTTGTATGTGCCTAAGTTGTTCTTAAGTTACTTAGTAGTAGGTATGAGGAGCTTTTAGAGACTTTTAAGTTAGGATATCCTTCGTTTGTCCACTTCAAGTTTTAAACATAATGGCATAAGATACTCCTATGTTATAGTTGATTTAATGTGGAAATAAATTTGTGGAATACGACATGTACAAATAACGTATCAGATATCTTATTTTGGTCCAGTGTCGTTTTTAGGGGAAGGCACAACATACAAGTTCTTTAGGCTTAGAGATAAAAAGTTGATAATTGTATATATTTTATTTTTTTCAAATTTTTAGAATTTTTATAGAATAAATGGCTTCACTAGCTTCATTAGCCATTGTAAATGAGAGTATCGTTTTATAATAATGACTTTATGCAATAGTGTAATTAGGTTTTTGGATCTGGGATGAGGTTAATTACATTTTTCAGATCCTATAAATGAAGATTTTCTATTTTTGAAGAGATTTTTGGATTTCCAATTCCCTTTCTGAATTAGGAATAAGTCTTTAATATAAGTGAATAAATACAAAGGTGAAACAGCGGGTGTTTAAGTGACTGACTTTTTTGAAAGCATTAGGTATTTTATAATTCTTTTGGTAATTTAGCTCAATATAACAGCTAAACTTTTCGTTTTTTGTTGTTTTTTTTGTCAGAAAGAGGATGACCAAAATGTAATTTAGAGAGATGATGTTGAACAAAAAAAGTTACAAAGAATATTCCACACTTTTAAAATTTTGACAATCTGTGTTTTATTTCTCGAGATGCATAACCTATCACTCAAGAAAACTGATTATCCAATTTTTAATTTTAATAGCATATCTAAACTCTGCAGTTATTATTCTGTAATTATTGACTAAATAAAAATTTTGTAATTGTTTTGAAAATTTGAATAAAATGTTGGCACAATTGCATTGTTAGAGGGGGATGAAGTGGTTTTTGTTGATTGACTAAAGGTTTTTTGATTCCCAATATTTTTTTGTCCATAGTTTCCTGAGCTCAGAAAGAAAATATTAACTGTTTTGTTGCTGTATCATTTTTATATATAACCATAAATATGTAATGACAAATATTTGTAGTCAAGATTTTGACCTTTACTTTGATAACTTGCATGAATAAATATATCTCGATATAGTATCTTTGAAGGGGCTCTGCATAGGTGTTATTCCGGAGCCTGTACTAATTTTGCCTCTAATCATGTTAAGTTTGCGAATTTCTCTACTCCGGAAAAGGGAAAGTGTATGTATATAAGCAAATTGATACATGTATTTCTGTAAAAATATATTGTATTACCTGTCCGAACAAACCAGATTATGCTAGAACAAAATATGGAAGGCTTTTTAATGATGTTACATTTATTATGACATACATAATATACATATTTAATAAAGATTTGGACTACATAATTGAAGTCCTGGAATATTGATGTGTGTGTCTTTGTATATTTATAAAATGAGGAAATTAGTGGTTTATCCCCAGGTAATTTTGTAAGTTTATCCATTTGATATAGAGCAATAAAATTACTGTATCAAATATCAAAAAATGTGAATATTGGATGAATTACTGGCCATTTGGTTTCTCACCTTCTACTCATGTCTTAGTTCATTCAAATCAGATAGGGAGGGGGGGGGGGGGGTTCACTTTTGATACATCACTATAGTGCAAGCAAGCATGTTTATTTAAGCTTTAAAACACAGAGTATCTTAAATACATACATATGTATGTAAACAATAGAAAAATGACGATGTCGGTATTTGTAGAAACTGATTAAGACTGAGGGAAATACGTTTATAGTTGAATCATAAGCAAAATATGATCTTTATGATCTTAGGCAAAACCCTTATATGGGATAATAATATGTAATAGGGTGTTAATGTTGTTTTCAAAGACTCAGGATTTCAGCGCCATCTTGCGGCTTGGAATGTTTTGTAAGCTTACTCATGTACTATTGGCTATTAAGGTTTGTTCGTTTGTTTGTTTGCCAATAATGCTACTTGTTTAACTGTCATATTTGCGACTAAGAACGTTTTGTGATCTTATTAATGCTTTGTACAAATCTATTAGAAGATTTGGGTGTTTACTTCTACTCCTCCTCTTCCTCCTCCAAAAAGCTAATAGTCTCTAAACTCTTAACGTTTCGAAATTATGGTATAAATATATAGTTCTGAATATGTATTCAGTTTTAGTTGGATCTGCATTACCCTTAACTTGCTTATTCCTGATCCATTATTTTCTTGCATTTATTATTTACTACTACAATGAATTTATTATGAAGGATCTAAGTAAATAGTATGTGCACGTACATAAATTAGTGTAGAGATTTGATTCGAGACTAAATAAATTCTGGCCAGATCTTAAGTGATTCCTTCTTTACTGTTGACCGTTATTGAACTTCGTATTGATGTTTGTTCATTTGCAATCAGAATTGACGTTATCAACAGTTCATTAAAATATATGGTCAGACCAAAGTTAAGTTTTAGATGAGACTGATCTAGACCGATATTGTTCTCATATCCGATCCAGGGCAGGTTCAAAATCCCAACATAAATAAAAAACCTCTGCTCCTTTCAAAACGGGATGAAAAAGCTTTTGTTTTAATAAGCTTTGGCGAAACATATATTTTTTTATTTCTTCGCAAGGCACCATTGCCTCTGAGCCTATGTACAATTCAGAATCCCCTGGGATTTCAACATACTTTATACCTCTACATATGTACTAATAGATAGTGCTCTGAGGCGTATAAATAAATATGCGTCTCTGCAATGAGATTGCACTTTTTATGGCTTAGTAATAATGATGGAGTCGAGATTTTACAAGAGCAAGACGCCGTATCGCTATCGGATTAATTGGTGTTATTGTATTACTAATGTCGCACGTATTGGGATGTTATGAGAAGTGCTGCAGTCCATTGCTGTGTATTAATTAATCAGTAGACCTCAATATATGAATAGCAATGTTAAATTGATATAATACATTTATATATTGTATGTATTAGCTCATATCAACTGCTTCCATGAGATAATATCCATAGTAGTAAAATCCTTTTAAAGAGTAATTTTAAACCATTTGTCATTGGATAGTTGCATGCTATTGGAGTCATGACTGTGAATCCCCTATGACATAAATGAGTCAACTAATATCTTTTATATATATATGTATATACATAGGCAGTTACATATTTAATTTTAATTGAGCACCTCGTGGTGCCGAGTTGATCAACGCCCACGCTCATGAAAAAAGTGTCCTGCTTATAATATAATATTAATAATAGTTTGCAAGACTCTTCTTCAACGGACCAAGAACGCTTACAGTTTGATTCTCCTTTTCCTCTACTCCCTCTCTCTCTCTCTTATTCCCCTTATTTATTGTAATGAGAACATAAATTTTCAAATTTCGCGCGCTCTCTTTTTTTCCCTCCCCCCTTTTTTCTTGTACTTGAAATTCCGTCAGTTTACCATTAAGGATATTCCCGGAAGGGTCTTTTTTTAGGGAGAAAAAGATACGGAGAAAAAGAGGAACAACTCTTAATTATACTTATAAAATATTATTTGTTTGTGTGTCTGTGGATTTTTCCCCTATCCTTTTCAACATTTCTAAAATGAATTAGAAGCAAAACAAAAAGAAGGCTACAACAAAAATAAATAGGAAAATAAAACCATTTTAAGAGCTAAAAAAGCGAAGAAAAAAAAAAGGTAGGAAGAGTCTTTTTAAGAAATCAAATCATGAGTTTTTTTTACCATGATGTACCTATGATTATAATACCTACTCCTTGCCTATACCTATGTACAAATAAATGTTTTCTTATTGCATGTTTCATAAGCTAAAAAAAAAGTTTAATGTTTTTTTTTTTTCTCTATAGTAAATACATTTGAATAAATGTAAAAAAAAAAAACAATTATTTTATATTTATTTCGAAAGATAAAAAAAATTAAAATAAACGGAGGTAAAACGGAAAAAAAACCAACTAAAAACTTTTTGGCTATTTATTAAACACACATACACACAGAAAAAAAAATGTTATCTAAAGTTTGATGTGTTTTCCCCCTGTTTGTATTTTTATTATTTAAAAACCTAATTTAATCACATTTATTTGTTACAAAAAACTATCATGCAACTGAATGGAAATAAATACATACTTTTTCACACACAGAGTCAAACATCTCATAAAAGAATATACGTGTCTATTAAGTAAAATAGTTTATCTCAACTCATATTTTGTCTTGTACATATGTAATTTTCATAAATTGTTGTCAACAGTTGACATTAAATGTATTTCCTCCCTTATTTAAGGCAACGACATACTAGCCATGGAATACATATTGTTTTGCTTAATATATATGTTACGTGTTGAAATTTGTATATTGTGTTTTTTTTTATATTTATTCAAAGTATATATTTAGCTGTTGATAGAGGTAGTAATTAATCAAAATAAGCCTATTTCCATAACAAAATCAAGAAAAAACTTCATCTATAAAAATGGCTTTAAAAATGAACTAGAAAAAACAACTCTAAAAGTAGTAATGTGATTCTCTAGAACGATCTTGAAAATAATTTTTCAAGGATTCACCTGGGTCTTGATTTTTCAATGTCTTGGCCTTGTTGTGAAGACATATAACATATGTAGTTTCTATAAAATGACAAGATATTTTTTTTTTTTAGTCTCTAACAGAATTCATATTGTGTTTTCTCCTACTTTCACTCTTTCAGAATGTTTTTCTTACAATTCATATTGCAGTTCAATTATGTATTTATGTATACCCTCATTTAAATATATTTCAGGCCTATTGATTTGTTTTCCAACAGGCCTTTATGCAGCATATTCATGCATATACTTACGTTCAAAATGTGTTCATAAACAAAGCCTCATGTTTTGTATTGTATGCGTTTAATGTATGTATGTATGTATTGAGACGATTAACTGTTGCATTTTCAACATACTGATAAATAATTCATTATGATTTTTTTTCTTTCTTCAAAGGCTTTGTATCGTAATATCGTATATTGAACAGTTTACAATAGCAAATACTACGTACAAAATAAAGTAGAAGTAATCATTTATAAAATAATCAATAACTTGAGGGAATCCAACTTGAGTTTATTCAAATGAGGTTTTGAGCATGAATTATTTACTTGGATACTTTGAAATTTTTGTAAAGGTTCTTCATTTCAAATGCTATTGAATACTTACCTTTAAATGACTACTAAATTTAACAGACTTCAAGTTTTTGAAGCGGCGGATTCACCCTCTGATTTTAATATTTTTATATTTGTAGTTTAGTTACGTCATATTTGAAGACTTTATTGTCGTATGTACATATATTTATTATTATGTAATAACTTATTTGACGTTTTATTAATGTTGTTTAATTCTATGAGTCTTTTGTGGAAGTTGCAATTTCCCTAAATACTTTTTGTAATATTTAATTGGAGATATGACAATGTTTAGTAGGGCTTTTACGAGTTTTTTTCTTCAATTTCTCTAAACACGTAAGAAAGTAGTAATGGTTGTCTAATTCCACCTATTAATTAGATAAGCCCCTTACAAAACTATGAAACAAATGATAGCCTCATTCCATGAGCAATCCCAGGGGATAATTTGACCCTTTTTTTATGTTATTGTTAGATATATATTTCTGTCTAATTAATTTAATTGTAATTTGGGGAAATGAAACTTATAAGAAGGGTAGAAATTCTTATTGCAGGGTCAATAAAAAGGTGTCTTTTTATTTTTTAATTAAAAATGAATTCATGATCTCTGTTGATATTCTACGTATCCTAAAATAAAATACACAAAAAATGCTCCAGATATTGTTCTATGAAATTTTCTAAGAATTATAGTTTAATGTTATTTATGTATTATTATGTATATTATTTTTGTTTTTTGCATCTAGATTTAAAGATTAATATATATGTAAAACAGTTCCTTCCACAAAGGCATAAATCAAGGGGACAATTTCTTTATTTCAATCATAAGAACTTTTTAAACTTAACAAACAAGGTTACAAGGTCATTGTTATTGCACTCGTTATACAATAGATGAACTTTTGTATGGTGAATTAAAGGCAAACGTGTCTGAGAGCATTGATTGCCTCAAGCTTAAAATTACATAGAAGAGTCATATAAAAAATGCTATTGACAAACGTTTATCCCTGATAACTGTGATGTAACCATATTTTAACTTTTTTTTTTTGTACCCGGGCTTACATTGTGATTATTGTATACTTGTTTTCGTGGTCTAGCAACTGCTTTTTAAACTATATGTAGTTGTATATATTTAAGATTCCTACTCATTTTTCAATATGTATGTATATTGAGAGGATGTTATTCATTTGATAAAAAATATTTTTGTAAAAACATTTATGTTGAACTTTTATTTTGAACTTCAGAATATTGCGTATACAAATGAGTTGAAAATAAATGAATTAATAACTTTTTTCCTTTAAAGTGTATAAATGTCTTATTGCTGCTAATGACAATTAAAAAGTTAATTTTGAATTAAAGCCTGGATACGTATCTTTATTATTATTTTTTTAAGAGTATCTTTAAAGACCCCTTATTTTTAAACTTAGACCAAAAAGTAAATATGTTGACCACAAAATTTTCATGTTCAGTTTGACATAGTGTGTATGTATAAGCAATTAAAACCTGATCACAAAAATGTAATTAATTGCAGATGAATACTATAAGAAGAAGTTATAACCATAATGGTTGACTTAGTGCTTTAAATATCAATGATTGGGTTTGTAGGTACATATCTGAAAGTTCCATCCTCACTCTTGATTTACAACTGACTGAACTCAAAAATGTCAATTGTCAAAAAATGAATGATATAATCTAAATATAGTGAACGAAGGATAGTATTCGTAGGAATGTAAAAAATATGTAAATGGGGTGTGTAAAATAAAAAAAAAAGAGAAAATTAACCTGGTAACTCTGACAATTTGATGAATATTGAGAGGGAAGCAGCTTGAGCTGTCATGACGTTTTACTGAGCTAAAAGCTGCTATTCTCCTTTATACTATATATACAAATGAAGACATCAATAATAAATAATAACATTATGTATACCATCTATAGATGAGAGGCAGAAAATTAACTCAAGTTAATGTCAAGAAATTATATATTTTTAACTAATAATAATTATGCGAGGACTTGAGCCCTTTTTGTTAACATTTTATTTGCTTTATTAACCTTAATTCATGTATTCCTTTATGCGAGATCTTAACTATTAGGTAGATATTCTCCCCTCAGTAATGAAGGAAAAATGATTACAGCTTTGGAAAACAAAAAGTACTGTTCGAAGAGCCAACTCCACAAAATCTCGCTCGCGGCATTTTGCATATTATTTAGATTCCTAAGTGTTCGGCACGTTATTGAAAAAAAGTAATAGATTACTCGTGCCTTTGGCAAAAAAGTAACACCTCTGCTATAGAGCAAATGTAATTAGTTACACATAAAAATAACGGATCTGGTACTTTAATTATAAATATAAATATAAATATTTCTTTCTCAATAAATAACAATTTATAAATAAATTTGAATTTGGACCTTTCAAAAAGAATTTAACATACACTAAAATTAAAAGTTTTATTATGAACTGAGCAAAAGCATGGTATTTAATTGTTGACTTATGAAACAATCAAACAAATGGAATTATTAATTTTTTATTTCTTTTTTTTGTAATCGAGTAGCAGTTATTTTTTGTACAACAATGTTATAGCAAAAGGGAAAGAAGTAATCAAATATGTGCATTTATTATAGTCAGAGACAAAATTATATTATGTGACAACATTTGGATCTAGGCTACAGCTGAAATTTCATGACGATAAAAATAATAATAATTAGGGGGGGGGGGGGGATATAGCTACAAACTTTTGAATACGACTCTTGGTATTAGAGAAGATCTTTTAGATAATTATATTTTTGACGATTTAATTAATTGATTTATGAATGATTTACATATTTTTTTTTTCTCTAGTAATATGAGAACTACAACTTTGAATAATAATAAAAATAATAAAAAGGGAATGTCTCATCAAATATACAAAGTAGATTTTGGAAAAAAAAGAAAGAAAAAAAACTTTTCCAAGAAATGAAATCTGAAGTTTTGTTTTTATTTTAATTTATCCTTTACAAAACTTACATATTGTTTTTATTATTATGAATTTGAAACTAACTTCTTCAAATCCCCATGAGACGTTTTTTTTTTTTTTTTTTGCTTAAAAAGTAATTATTAGGAGAATAAGGAAAAGTTTTGAGATCTACCTACTAAACGTATATTATTTATTTCTTTACGTATCTACGAGACATATCAGGAATGAATGTTTATATATATATATACACATACCTATAAATGAAAAAGAAAGAAAGAAAGAAGTATAAAAGAAAGTTAAAAGTAAAAAAAAAAAATACACACACATTCAATTTAACCAAATACATGTATTTTTCAAAGTTAAGAGATAAATCTTTTTCATTTGTGCAGTTTATTTATAAATGTAGAATGAATGAATGGTTGTGGAATGAAGGGGGAGAGAGAGAGAGAGAGAGAGTGAAATAAGAAAGGTGCGTTGTATTATTGTGGAACATACATTGATATGTAAATTTTGTCGTCTAAAAGGTATAGATAAAAGAATAAGTATATAGATTATTTAAGCTTTAGATAGAAGTATCCTATGTATCTTATTGAAAGGCATAAACTTACAGATAACTTTGTACACATATATAGGTACTATGTATTAAATACCTAAAGTGTGGGAACTGCCAAAACTGCTCTAAAGTAAAGCCATAAAGATGTGAAGTATTGTACATCAAGGAGCATGATTTTGAAAACTACAAATCTTTAAAGTAGACTTTAATGGGTGCAAGTTTTAACTTGTACTCTAAGCAGATTCTACATGTTGCAATAATAAATAAATAAGGTGAATTGATGTAAATTCATTGTTAAATGTACTTGATAATATTATGGAGGCTCTAATTTTTAATATTTTTAATGAAAATATCTCCTTGATAATACATAGTCTGTGGCTCATTATTAAATATATGAGTCCGCAGCTGAATTACTTGCGAATAAGGTATAAATAAGACGTATTAATCCAATCAAAATGAAATGATATAGTTAGTAATTAAAATGACGTGTGTAAGCAATCAAATTGCAAATTGATCAATCTGCTTATAATTATGTTACAGCCTGTACAAAATTCTAACTTGAGCACAACATGATTTTTTATAAAATATTTTTACTGTGAAGTAAACATGCATCACATTTAAATCAAAGATTTTATATACTCGCACTCGGCTCTGACAGATAGACTTATACAAGTAGTATCAAAGATATCTAAAACATTTTTTTTTAGGTTTATGAAGAAGAACTTTTGAGTCATACTTCCTTTCTTGTAAGTCGACGGTGTAGTTTTGGAACATATCTTTTGGCTATATGAGGTTTTACTTCTTGTATTGATAAATGTAGGTTTAACACTATATACATTATTTTTGTTAGAAGAGTCATAAAGATATAAAATATATTTCTTTTAAGGCAAAAGTCCATATATTTTTGTCAATATATTAACCGTTTACTATAAAGTTTGAAGATTTATCTGTAAATATGTGTTTCTAAATACGTTTGTGCAGTATATTTTTGTACGCCTTACGCTACAAAATTTTTTAAGTGGATTCAATTTCCCTGATAAAAGTCCTTATCATAGATATCCACAAATTATTAATAAAATCATATGCTATAAACTTATGTACATAGCTAAGCATATCTACAAAAGATACAGTAATGTCTCAAATTATGAGTCCTTTGGATTCCAAGTATACGTTTAAAATTTTGGAATTCGAGGAGTATCTGCCATTGGTTGATAACAGGTTTCTTTGTTTTAGCCACCCCTAAAATTCCTTGTGAAAACATTCATGTGAAAAACTTTTATCTACTTGTGACTTAGACATGTTGCTAAAAATAATAATGACCGTTGAGTGGTAATTAATTTATTTTACGGTATACATCGTTTACGAGGCAGAGTGAATTTGCTCTTAAATTCAGGGTTGACTGAGCATGTTTTGATATTATATTTTGTGGAATTTTTTTATCATTTGATAGGCTTTAGTTCAAATATATAATTCGTTATCAAATCAAGCAAGTTGGCTAGCAATCTAAATATAGTTGTTGTGTTTTTTTGATAAAAAAATACGGGGAGAAGTTATATTTTTTGTTATGTATACATATATATATATATATATCTGTAGGCAGGACAATGTAAACTTGACAAGAAACAAAAATGAAGAAAATATCAATATAGATTTGTTATGTGTGCGTAAGTTTTTAATATACCTATATCATGTTGTTATTGAAAAGTTTAAATTCAAGATTAAAGATTTATTATATCTGTGTACAAAAAAAATATATGTAATATCAACGGAATGAAAAGATATGTTGTTGAAAGAGACTACAAGCACTGATGATGGCCTTTGATGTATGTAGGACTCGTATTTCTATCCAAGAAGATTTTTTTTTTTTTGATTTGTATATTAGTAGAGGTTATATTTATATAGTTATTTGATATGCCTACAATATAAGGAACATCTAACTAAATTTGACATATTTTTAATGGTGTCATACATTTTAAATTTTCTGCCACGAATAAGGTTTTAAAAAATTACTTTTGTCGGATAATTGTTGTTTGCTTATTTAGATGTACAAGGCTTTGTCAAACGAGAGTTGAACATTGGTTTATGAGTAACCTCTTTCTTCTTTTTCTTTTTTACTACATTATAAAAAACAAATCTGTTTTTTTTTATTATTAAGTTTATAAATCTTAGGATATACTGAATCAAATTATTTATAGCTAAAGAATCTCTATAATTGTTTATTGTTTCTTATTCTCTCTCAAAAAAAATAATAAAAAAAATGGGAAAACCTTTTGAAATTTGTAAATTCAATGATTTTCTCTGAAAAAAATTACGAATAAACAATGATGTCATGAGTAATTTATTTATAATTTAAAATTGCAAAAGGACAAAATCAGAATGAACACAAGAAGTCACCTTTTATTTGTATTTTAAAACATTTCTCCCCTGAGGGACTTGATTGATCTATAGACCGATTTGGCCACTTATAATTGTCAAAAACTATGGCTCTAAATAATGTTGGTTGGTTGGTTGGTTGGTGGTTCTCGACATTTTTATTGTAATTCGATCTATATGTATCGTTCATATTTACCCCTTCTTAAATATAAAACTATAGAAATTAACAACTTTTTTAGTAGAAGTTATACATTTATTTAGATTTTGGTCTAAAAAAAACTAAATGCAATTCCATGATATTTTTTCCATTAATTTATTTACATTTTCCTCCTTCTCGACTCCACTAATGGTGAAGAAAAATCTGCATAAACAACAAGTGTTTATTTGTAATTACTATTTACCTATGTATTTGGGCCTCATAATGAAGTTTTTTCGACGATCCCTAAATTGAATTTAATGAATACATTATGCATTTAACAAATAAGAAAAAGTGAGGGTTTTTTCCCCTTTTACGCATTGATTTATTTATTTATATTTAAACTTGTATTATTGGACATTATAACCAAGAAATTACCATATAATATGTATTTACATACATGCATATATGCACATAAGGTGTGTACTCTAGTCCATTTTCTTATAATGCATGTCTATATATATATATATATATATATATATAGGTATGTACAATATAAGGCTGTTAGACATTGATTTATTTACATCGGCAATTGCGAACTTCTTTGGAACTTTGTTTGAAAGCAAAAACCAAACATCAACTTTCTTTTTACACTAATCGATATATCATCCATTCTTCTTTAACAACCTTTAAAATAAAGAAAAGATTTCATCGAAATTGAAAATGATTGTATAATAATAAATAAAATGTCTGATTCAATGTACATACATGAAGGTAGGCAGAGCATAGCATTATGTCCCTTGAGAAAAGGTGGAAGACGAAAAAAATAAACAAAATATACAACTTCTTTTTCCTTTAAATATACCTGCATAAAAATAAGAAATAAACATTCTTGCAATTATAGTCAATGTAGACATATAGACATATATAGTACGGTAATACCTCGGATTGAAAGTTGAATTTAAGATGCAAGGTTTTTGGAATTTCGAGTGGATTGCTAGAAAGTATCCTTCCTTTTCTCAATCCGAAGAGCAATGATGTCATAACACTCTGCATTTTTTTTTTGTGACTAGACTAAAGCATGACCGAATTGAATTTTTTTGACTTGCCTGATTTTTCGAGGATAAAGAAATCGATTAATAGGTTGATTATTATTTATTTTTGAAATTAATCTTAAATATCCCAATAAAAATAATAACACAAAGGTCCAAATATGGGCATATTTTTTTTTATCACCATAGCAAAGCAAATGAATCATCTGCCCAGATTTTGAGAAATTATATCCTATAAATATTCTTCTGAGAATTCTGTAAATGAGAATTCAGCCATATTTTATTAGTAGCCCGTGTGTGTGTACACATTGGAGTATTTTATGCTAATTTTTAGTTTTTTTGGTACTTAATGACAGTTAAAAGTGCTGTTACATATCATAAATCTTCATATAGATTATTAGGGTGAAAAATATTCTTTAAGAGTCAAATTACTTTCAGAAACGTCAACACATTTGAGGTTTCAATAGTTAAATTATCAAAATCTATTAATCTAATTTATTTCGATAAAAAAAATAATATGTTTATAGATTGGTTTAAATTATCAAAAAGTTGTGGGTTTTTTTTGGGGGGTGAGGAAATAAAATGTTGATAATCATCGGCAACTTTGGCCAATTACTGATTAATGAAAAGCTATCAAAAATCGACTGATTTAATTGGCTCACCAATATATTGTTAGAGCCCTAGACTAAACAACCTTATTATTGCTATGGAATATATTTTCCTGTTTTAAATTCAAAGTTAAGATTCCGAAGAAAGTGTTTTCCTGACGTCTTTACAATCTGTGCCAAAAGTGACGCCATCCAATTTATAGTGGATGCATATTTGTTTGTTGATGCATTTAGTTACAAAAGAAATAAAAATGGAACAATTGACATTAAATTTTGAGGATATAATGCCTTTCCAAAAAAAAAAAAAAACCTACTGAATAGGGACCCATTTGATGACAAGAAAGAAAATAAATTTTGAGCATTTATAGGGATTATTAATTGCTAAGAGCAGATTGTCTAATAAATTAATTTATATTGAATACTAGTACAAAAAAAATCGATTCATAATGTTTGTTTGCAAAATATAAATGTAATAATTCGTGTCTAATAAGCATTGCATATATGAATTAACTAATCAGCTTTATGAATAAAGTAATCATATTTATATTTTAATTTACATCATAAGTCAATAATATAATCTAAATTCATTACATATAATATGAGTTCAGAAATTGGTTGATAATTAAGTATAGATAATATGTCAAATGTCCCTGTAGTCGACAGCAACATTTAAAAAAAATACAGTTAGTGTAAGAAATCAAGAAAGCTAGATTAAAGAATATTTTTTGAGGGATAAATGAATATGTTAAGTTTTCGATGTGTACCGTGCGGCAACACTCTGAGAAAAACTTTTTTTTTTCACATAATTTTCTCTCAAATATTAGAGTACGTCTTCTGTTAAGGTGCAGCGCCTTATGAGCCATAAAATACGGTAATTTCCATTTTATTATTGCACTTTAAGTTCTTGTAAGATTTTTACTACATAAGTATAGATACCTGATCAGTATAAATATAGGTTCGAAATATTCAATGATTACATGCAATTTTAAAATAACACAACTCAGAACCCTATAGATGCATTAAAATAATCCTCAAGAAAAAACAATATGCGGAAAATAGCAATTATTTTTAGAAGTAACCCCTTTTTGATGACCACTGAAAATACCACTTTCTCAAATATCTACTCAATAAAGGTGCTTTGAATTTTAATAAAATACATCATCAAGGAATAGATAAAGAATCAATAGTTCAAATTACATAAGTAGTAGCATCATTGAACAAAGAAATGTCAAAAATATTGTTCTTTCAAAAAATTACTTTTACTCATCAAAATCAGTTTTTATTCCATTTTTAAGGGACAAATGCATTTAATTTTTTTGTTTTGTATATAATTATCATATTGTTATGTATATAAAGGTAATGTTTGGAAAAAAGGGCCTGTTGCAACTGTCCCCAATCTTATTTATACGAACATGTTTTGTGAAGAAAGAGAGAGAGAGAGAAAAGGGGGGAGAGAAACAGTAAACAAATGCATGGTGTACATATCTAAATATTACAGAGTAGAGTGCCTTTCTTATTTTACTTTTTCATTTTCATCAAATTGTAATTTATTACAATTTACCTTTAAGTATATATATACTTTAAACTTCCACCTATTTCAAATTTATTTTTATAAATACACATACATTTGCAATTTATTATTTGTTTATACATGTACATATATATATATATATATATTGTAAATATATATATGAAACTCGCAAAAAAATAAATAAACAATATTACTCTAGGTTTAATAGGTATGTCTGTACGTAGATATGTACATATATTGTATACACAAAAAATTCACAATGAATAAATTGATTTAGCAAAGAAAAATAATACTGCCTCCTTAAAGAGATAAACATATCTTGATGCAACCTCCTTGGAACAAAGAAAAAATAAAAAATCTTTCTCCTATTCCTAATGATAAATTGTTATTTTTCTATACATACTTGATTTAAATAAATTATCATTTTTAGATATCTATTATATGATATATATATATATATATATGAATAAAACACAAGTTTATAAAAATGTATATAATATATTTAGTTTCCAAATGCAATTCTAGGGGACGGCATTTAATCACGTACTCTTAAAAAAAAAACCCAACTCAACTTTAATATAGAAAAACTTTTTTTCTTGAGGATATGATGCTGATTTCAGAGTCCTGTTTATAATTTATGCACGACTATTCAATTTAAGCAGAGAAAAAGACGACATACCCCGTTATATTTATTTAAACCATGTATTTTTTGTATTATTGTTTTAGGTTTGAGAGGGTTCAATGGAATGACTGGTCAGTCTGGAATTTGGCAATTAGCTACCTCACTGTTTATTTGGTAATTTCGTAAATTAAAAATTGCCATTTTTTTTTTTGATAAGGTCCTAAAATAGCAATTATTATTTCTTTTTCTTTTTTTTTTCTAATGAATCAAAATTTGTACCAAATTAAAAATGAAGGAATGTGTAATCAAATGAATAAATGTAAATTCAAATAGCCCCTATGGAATTTGTTAGAGACCAAAATATATTATATTAAAGAAATCATCAATTTTATCGCATATAAAGTTATTTTTTTTCTGCCAATAGGTGTTTGATTTTAAGCATTTTATAGTTTCAAAATGTGCCACAAAGTTTTAGTTTAAAATTTTGTAACTTGTTCTACCTCGCTTCTTTTTGTATGTATATATATATATATCAAGAAAGATCTTCTTCAATTGAGTTATTGCTATTATTATTTCTTTAAGGATTTTATTTTGGGATAAATAACATCTCTGGATTATCTTCGAGTATTATATAAAAGGAAAATAATTTTAAGGGTGAATAATTGACCTCTCATTTACAAAAGATTATTTCCTTCAAAATACTATAGTTTAAGAGCTCTATTGATTTGTTTTCAACTTTATAGAGGGAAAGTTAGTCAAAGTTCATGGTTATTAATATAGACAACTTTTCCATGCAATAGAACTGTTAAATTATATTATTACTTTAATCTTGAGTGATTTTGATTTTAACTACATCGTCAATAAAAAAAAAGTATTTCAAATGAAGTTAGTTAATTTAATAAAATCAAAGTGTCATTTTCAAAATTAGTCAAGTTATCTTCAAGGAATTATTTTCTATGGAAGTATATTACTTGAAAATAATTTTAAAAAGATGTTAAATAGTGAAATCCTGCATCTAAATGAAAAATCATTTCCATTCAATCACTATTTGTCTAGTTAATAAATATACTTTGAGGTCCCAATCCGTCATTCAAGTAGACCCTATACCTACTTACTTATCTCATATTCATAAATGCAATTATATAATTTTGCAAAGGGCAGTATTGGAAAGCTATTGAAAGGTAGGAATATATTTTAACAACCTCTGCTATGTGAAAAAATAAAAGTTGACCTAAAAAATATGCTAATATTTTTATACACCTATATTCAATACATACATATCAAAAATTATATTTTCTAACGTACCATTTTAAGAAATACAAAATGAGTATCAAGCAGGGTACGTAGACACCATGGAACTTTATAGCTATGAAGATTATTTTAACAATGAAATACATAACAATCTTATATCTATATATAGAAACATAGGGGTGCGTTTGACGTCATTATCTTGGAGGCATAAACAACCAATGTTGTTTATAATATATGTAAGAAAAATTAATTTTGGTAATAAATATTTGGATTTCATAATAGATAGGAGGGCTCTTAATAGCAAATTTGATCTTAATCCCAATTTCCTGATGGAATTATATATGTCTTAAGAAAAGTTGCAAACATTAAAATCATAGCAAATCTAGTAAAGAATTTCATACATGGATTATTAAGGGACGTCTTATACAAAGTAACTGAGCCATCATTAATTAGCATTTCCAAGGTTCTTTATGAGAATGATATCATATGGGTCCTCTACGATAAAAAGTAGAAAAATCTTTTTTTTTTTTATTGATATTTAGTATGAGCTTAAAACTTTCTAAATTTCAAGTACTTAAAAGCTATGACTCTAAGGTATAAAATACACTTTATTGGTCTCGACGTACGTATTTTTTCCTTTTTTTTCAAAAATGAGAACATCTAAATAATTATTTAGGGAGTCAATGAGAGTTTTAGAAGATAGAAAGGCCACATTCAAACCCTGATCAAAAGTTTGAGCATTGGATTTAGGGTCTATCTGATATCAAAAGGGCGGACGGCCAGCAGTCAAAGAAAATATAATTTTGTCTTTTATTATTCAAATTTTTGTTTTTTTGAAAGACTTTCAAGAGTCTGATGCACAATTTAGTTTATTTAGAACAAACATATTTAATGAATGTAATGTTTTCAAATACTGAATTCCAGGTTCCGTATTTATATTTTTGATTCCTCTCAACTCAATTCACTTCGAAAAAGTTAATTACATAATTACGCTTGTATGTGTATTATTCCTTACAAACCCTACGTCTTTTGAACTCTCTCTCTCTCTCTCTAATTACGCACATACATAGTTAGATTAATAGATTCTAAGACTCCGTTAATTGATGTACGACTTCCTTTCATAAAGGATTTTAAAAGCGTTACCTTACGTTCTATAGATATACTTAATACTATATTATAAATAGTATTTCTATGAATGTATTTCAACACTAGCGCGCTTTCATTTTCTATAGTTACTCCTTCTTTCTTTTGTAAGTACATATGTAAGTAACCACTTAGATAGGCCTCACATTAAACAACCTCGAGAATAGTATTTTATTGTTATTATTATTCCCCCTTCCCTTTATTTGACCTTCATTGTTTGTTTGTTTTTGGGGTTTTTTTTTGGGTTTTTTTTTTTGTAATTTATCTTTTTCTTTCTTCTTCTTAAACACAATGAAAATATATATATTATATATATATATATAAAACATGAAATTACTTTTTAAGTAGTGATTTTTCCCCTTCTATTCTTATAGTAAACTTTTTTGAATTGTGTTCATGAAATGTTTTATATCCTCCAATATAATATTAATTAATTATATACTTTTGTCTTTTTTTTCCACATATTTTTAAGGGTGTAAATGACTACTACATACAAATATGTCTTTAAATATTACTCTTATAAATGATCTATTTCCCTCTTTATTTCGTTTATTGTTATATTCATATATTTTACCAACTCATATTATCTAAAACCGATATTAATAATAAAAACAGAGAAATTATATATATATATATAGGTATGAATAAACAACCCTGTAGATAGTTGGAGATATGTGGTGTAGTAACCTATCGATTTGAAAAAAAACAAAAAAAAACTTTATATCTATCCCTTTTTACATGCTGAGTTATTCGTGTGAAGTTTTATTTATTTATGCATATATATAAACATATTCCATTTCTTTTGTAGTTTTTTGTAGTTTTCTAATGTTTGTACATTATTGATTTTAGTCGACATTCAGAAGGGTGTCAGTCAATAAGAGTTGTCTTGTTCTCGTTTATGTGTGTGTGTGTCTCTCTCTCTCTCTTTTCTACCTTTGTCATGTAATAGTTCTAAAAAGCAACAACTTTTAATGTACTCATTTCTTCGATGATTCGGATGTTAATGGTGTGACCCTCTATGTATATTCGAGCTCAGCCAATCTGAACTTTCGAAAGCTGAAACATGGACCAATTTTTTTAAATTCAATAACAATTTTTATAAATATATTTTTTATAAAAGGCAATTAACATCAATATCCACATTTCATATAGATTCAATAGATGAGTTAATACGTGGGTCGTGTTTTATATACATATACAAATACGATTGATTCATATAAGGCGTACCAATCTCAAAAAGTGATTTCTTCATTGTCTATACTTGTGTAATATTGATGATATTTTATAAGCTAGGGTGGGAATTTTTGATCTTATATAAGTCATTATAATTTCCATTCGAAGGAAGATATTAAAAATAACTTTTAATTATCAATTAAATCTAATCTAAATTTTGGTATCACCAAAAAACAAAAAACAACATACATGTATATTCTAATAAAGCTACAACAATTTGCTACAAGACTGAATACCTCTGATTTGGAATGAATTAGCAAAAACTTCATCAATTTTTATTAGAAAATGACGACAATTAGTGGTTTTCGATTATAAAACTAAGACATTTTTGTTTTTTTATATTAATTTTGTTTATTTATAATCCTATTTTTAAGTTATAATCAATATTTTTTAAAGTTATATTATGTATTATATATGTCTGTGATTTGTTTTTGTTTTTTTGTATTTTAAATTCATTCTATAAATTCAATTTGAAAATTATGCTGAGAGCATGAGTTTGCATTGGTTCTCTAGGATAGTATACTTTATAAGCAGATGTATTATAACAATGATAAGTATCATTGCGTTTATGTATAATTAATGATTTATAATAATAATCTTTCAATTCTAGCCAGCTTAATTCAGAAACATTCAAATTTTTCTTGTTTTATGGATCAAAATGGTGTTATATTGTATTGCTGGCTGGTAGGCCATGTCCGGCTTTCCATGCAAGGTTTGACTTTTTTGATTATAAATATATGTAATCAAATAATTTTCAAAAAATTAGTTAAAAATAGTTATTCCATTTAAATCTTGTTAAAGTATTTTTTAAATTTATTATGTCACTATAACCCTTTCATTAGGATTATTATAATCATTGCCAAATTCAGAATATGAGTAGCTCGATCATAGTATGATCTGCAGAAACTTTTTACTCGAAAATTTTCTAAATTATAAGGTGTGCGGGCCAGCCCTGTCCTTAGAAAATAAATATTACGTTTATTACACAGTGTACCTGGTAGACACATATGTTAGATGCTAAAGACTTTTTGTCTTTTTCTTCTAGACTTCTGATAATGCAGTCCTCTCTGTTTCTATCAGTTATTAAGTTCTGCTTAATTTTGTCGAGTAACAATCAGCCAATAAAATGAAAAGGTGCTAGATAGTAATTGCAGGCATGCTCACTCACATCAACAAAATAACCCAAGCGTGCCTGAGAGCAAGATATCTTGTCATAGACACGCTCTAAGTACAGACCTAGTGCAAATCCTTGTTTTTACATTAAATACGAAGTCTGTGTATGTGGCTGAGCTGACCTCCCCCCCCCCCCTCCTTGAAGTGGAATGACCCATATCTATAATGCAGTAAACGAGCAAATTTTTGTAGCTTTGGATATAGTATCTATAAATATCTACACATGATTAAAAGTCTAAATTTTGTACCATAAAAAAGAAGAAGAAAAGTTGCAAAAACAGAGGAGACGAGAGCTTTGTGTTCATTTACTCACTGAATTTCATATTTTATTCTTTGTCAACATTATTATTAAATTAAATTAACGCATACAAATAGTTCTGTGTAGTCTATTTGTCAACAGTGGATTTAGTTTTTGTTTTGTTTTGTGTGTGTTTTATTAGGACTTTTCTTCTTTTTTTTCCTTCCTTTGTCTAACTGTAACTAAGCTTACATTAACTTAACCATTTTGTTATTGTCTTTTCTTTTTCTTTAATAAAAGAATTGTTGTACCCATGAACGCTTGGTTATTGTATGTTTGTACATTCAAATATATTTTTTTAAAGGTCCCCCCCCCCTCACAACCAACCAACCCTCTCATTCATTCATCATTATTAAGTACTATAACCACATACATTACAAACACATTCATAGTCATGTGACATGACCCAGTTTTCTTTTTGTTTTTCCCTAATCCAAAGTCACTCATTTATATGACGATTCCTTCACGTTGTTGTCACGTTATTACATTTTAGTTTCTTCATAGCATTTCAAAAAATCAATCCATGATTCTGTAGAGGGTCGATCAAAGGTAGGTAGTAGATATTTGAAAAGGTTGTTCTTGTCTGCAAATATTTTGATTCTACGTCAGATTCCGTTTAATAATAATGTGGATATTAAATAGGTAGCTATTTTGATTATTAATCTTTAATTCTTTTTTGTAAGTTCATTAGGGTTTTAGCGCCATAGTGACAATCCATATGTACGCTTAATTTCTTGTTTTGAAATATTGTGCCTAGCACTGATACTACTGTCATTTTGGCTCATTTTATAGCTATGTGGATATGTATCTATGTATGTTTGTTGTCATGTCAACGCTCTATGATTGTCTTTGATTTCCATGAGATAAAGTCTTTTGTAAGGTTTTTAAGTTCGTTTATATTTTATTATGCAGACAAATAGTTGAACAGTTGATGATTACTTTTTTATATTTATCTAATCCACTGTTAATTGCTTTTACTCCTTCTATTCTTAAAATAAACATTGTATTATATACATATACATATTAATGTTGAGACTCGGTTCAAAATCGATTTTTCTTTCTATTTGCTCTAAAGCGTTTTTGTTTTTTAAATCGATATTATGGTTAAAACTCCGAACTTGGACCCTTATTTTATCATTCCCTAAATGAGAACCCAAAATTTTGAATTTGACTTCAAATGGAAAGACTCTGAACTGTCTCTGAGTTCTCTAAGTTCAACTATGAATGACTTTAAAGGTTTGCATTATAGATCAAAGAGTAAGCTAAAAAACATCTTAATTCATAGCACCAAGTATTGACTTGGGCCGTAGATCTTGTCAAATGTACCTGTGTAGGGTCATGATTTTCATATCTGAATTTTTTTTAAGTAGGCAAATATTTAAAGTATTACTGTTTTTTTGTTTTTTTTTCGTTTTTACAAATTTGAAAAAAAAAAAACCATCAAGAGGTTTTGGATTTGGAGGTTGTACACTACTCGTAGAGCATAGGAAATAAATTACACAAAAACATCGTATAGTGTCATCAAAATAATGATGGTTACTCCCTTCAAAACACACTTGATGTCATCAAACGTTCATAAAAATTTGGTTAATTCCGAACTTTTTTTTTTGTTTTTTTTAAAAGCAAAATTTTAATAGATTTTTTAAACCCCTAAAATTAAAAGGTCTCAAAAGGGATATTAATATCTTTTTTTAATGCGCTCTAATTCTTAAGTCTTAGCCAATTGACACATACAATTTACTTGCAACAATGTATTTATTTCATTATTGTTCATATTGTATACATATATTATGAGTGACACTTTTACATACAAACCTTAAAATAGAATATTGATTGACAGAAATTCTATATATGTCAGCTATTAGAGGGTTTCTACGTAGCATTTATTTACTTTTTAAAATAAATGTACTTTGGCCGTCATAATAAGTTAACGTACATACATATATACAGATAAATATCATATTACGTAGACACCACCAGATTAATTGTTGAGTCATTGGCATTTTAGTAACTTTTTAAGTTAGTAATAGAGGAATAAGTACTATAAGAATACTATTCATTTGATGATGAAGTTGTTGGTAAGGGAATGTATGTAGTTAAAATGAACAAAAAAATAAATTATAAATTTGGGAAAATGTTTATACGTAAAATAAATGTGAATATTTTCTTCCTTCATGTGTACTTAAATACTTATAGTATATCTCCATTTATACCTATACATACATATGTATATATAAATATATACTTTGCTCATTTGAAGGAGAAAAAAAAACAAGGTTATGGGCAGTTTTTTTTTAGTTTTTTATTTCTATACCCAACAGCCTTTTTTCATGAAAACAACAAAATTAAGAGGTTATGCATTATATAGATATTTATGTATAAAAGCTCATCTAGAACTCTTTTTCTGTACTAAAGTGTAGGAGAAGTTTGATATGATTATTTGGGCTGTGAAGTCCTGTAGTTTTTTCAATTCATTGGGTTATATTCATATGAATGTAAAATATTCATAACTTTTTAGTTACTTTCTTCATAGAAGGAGTGGATCTTTAAAGCTATCTAATTAATTGTTGTTACTTTGAATATTTTTTTTTAGGTTCTTTCCTTTTCATATGACATGATAAAATATTTCGGGTATCTCTCAACCTTTGTTCAAAAAGGTTAAAGGCCCAAAATCACCTGATACATGTTAGTCAATATCCTGGTTCTTTGCAACTGTTGGATGATTCTTATTATCACTCCATAGTCAGATGTAAGGAGTTTGTAGATCAAATTTCAGGGTTTTTCAAATCAGAGTTGCGTGCAAGGAGATCAACAGCTGACGAACAAAAATACATAAATTTTCATGTTAGCTGTATATATGGTACATTACAACAAAAATCATACGTATTTCATCGTTTTGAACAATGGATCGACTTACCTTCAATTTTATTTGTTATGCTATTATCTCATTTCTATCACTAATTAAGGAATAATCCTACTTTGGCTAACTACTAGAACGATCATTAATTTTTAATTTTTTTCCGCCATTTTGTGTCTTTTTGAAGTAAAGTTTGAAGAGATACAATGTAGATTGTTCCCTAAGTGAGTGGGATATTGCCGTGTCTTACTAATTTAGGAGATATCAGATGTTATAGGTGGATGTGCAGTCTCTCAGGCTTACCATATTTTTTTACATAAAATTATACCGGGCAGGTATTTCATACATTCACTCTTTTGTCCATTAAAAATCTCGACTTTCAATAAGGTACAAGAAAAATTTGATTTTCAATATTTTGGTAGCTATTTATAGTTTTGATATGTGAAGATGTATTCATGTCTTTTTTTTTATCTCATAAATAATTACTTAAATTAACTTTAAATGCTTTAAATGCTTAGAAAAAAAGAGTGAGCTGATGAAGAATGATGAAGGTAGAATATGTACATTGTAATTTTTTTTATAATCAAAAGGTATGTCAAAAAAAGAATGAACTTCTCCTACTTGTTGTCTGATTCCTTCATCACGCAACCTACATAACTAAGTATGTATATTTACCCTCTTTCATATTACATTTTAAAACTTAATAACACATATATTATGTTGAATAAAAGTCTCTTTCACATATTTCTATATCAGGGCTCTATGATTATTTTGTATAAAAATGTAGTCAATTAGTTAGTTTTGAATGAGGGAAAAAAGAACCAGACGGAAATGAATGGGGTTGGACCCTCTTCATGGAGCGTTAGAACTCGTACACAACTTTTTTCTTCCTCTTGTTCTTTCAATTTGTTCTCCCTAGGTTTTTTTTTTTTTTTTTTTTGAGAAATGAGAGGAAATATCTGAAATTATTAATAATAAATATATAACCAAAAACATAATATCCTGAGATTTGTCATCTATCAATAAGAAGATAAAAAATTTTACCTTTCTTTATTTCTGTCTTCTTCTTTTTATTTTTGATAAAAGCTATAAATGAGAATTATCAATAAAGATATATAAATAGGTAGAGGGGAAAAGTGAGTGGAAGGAATGAGGAGGAAAAGAGGAAGAAAAAAAAGAGTGGGGGGGGGGGGGGAGAGTGAGTCGAGGGTATTAATAGACCATCATGGTACATATCTTCATAATAGTTCAAAGAAATGATAAATGTAATCAGAGGAAATTAATTTTCATATGCAATTATTCTTTTATCATCAGGGAATGCGTTATTATTGTAGCTTTGTATACATTGTCATGTCCCCCTATCTGTATTATTGTCACTGATTTCATTTACAGGTTCATTATTTTATGTTAATCTATGGTTATGGAAAGGTTTCATATGTTTTACCATCTTTTAGATCAGTTTCTCTCAACTGGTGGGTAGCAGAGAGATGATCAAGCAAGAAAATTGTGAGGCTGATAATTTTGAATTTGTACAACAAAATGGAAATGAAAAAAGCAAAAACATTTATTTCTCCAAATGTAAATATTTTACTTCTACTTGACTTTCTGGGTAATAAAAATGGGTTATGGCATTAAGATATGGGTTATAGTATAAGACCCCTTGAAAACACATTTAAAAAAATGTTTAATACGTGGATCAAGTGGATGAAGAGCTTGCCCCAATTTTTACATTCAGTTTAAATATATAATCCACAAGAATAGGTCAAAGTTGGTGAATCAATAGTACTCATTAAAATTATGCTCAAGCAATGTATTTTAAAAATAATAACGAATCCTTCCTTTTTATATGTAACCCTACTTAATTTTAAGGGCTAGTATGGCCGGTTGGACTTTTGTGTGATTATTTTTACTTGGTTTTTGAGGAGTGATTTGAAGAAGAAAAAAACTCGGTTTTTCCCTCAAATATCACCCTCTAAAAATCTATATTTATTGGATTATATTTCATACCCTAATACAAAATACTAATTGGTACAACTATAATTACTTTTTAGACACTTATAAGTACCTTCACATACTTGCTTTGCTAACTAAACTTCTTTACACTCGCAAAAAGTCTTAGCAATTGGCTCTTATGTACATATGATGTACATCATAACCTCAAATATACTAGCATATCCATTTACAAAAGTATTTTTATTTCTTTTCAATTTTAAACTTTGCTACACCATAGTGCAGAACTTTTTATTAATAGACAATTAAGCTTTTTTAAATGTTTCTTTTATGTTTTTAATGTCAGCTTGATCAATAGTAATCAAGAACTTTATTAATAATTATTAAATGACTCACGAAATTATAGGCTCATGTTGTTATGTTGTACATTGATTAAAAGAGAGCTTTATTGTACTAATTAGAAAAACAAAACAATTTGCCATAAAATCACTTTGCATAGATTTTTCTTTCTTTTTGATTTATTGACTCATAAATTAACCTTACATAATGTTTGAGTTTTTTTAAACAATATTTGCACGGTTTTTATTTTCTATATATATATACACTCAATGTTGCAAAAAGAGGAAAAAAAATCAATCTTAACGCGTGTGATGTTTCCTGCAAATCCTACAGAAATCGTTTTAGAAATTTTAGAGAATTTAAATTGAATCTATTCTTCAAACTTGTCAAAAAGAACAATGTCAGATCTATACAACTGTAAAGGAGGGAGAGGAGATGATCAAAACATCTGGTTTTTCTTTGAGCGCCTTTGTGGGTATTTACAAGTCATCTCACGTATTGCTTTTTGCAAAGTTTCAACTAAGTTAAAAATTATAAATAGTTTTTCTTTAATTTTTAAATAACAACGCAATACTTAAAAGTAAAATTATTTATTTAGTTTATAAATTAATTTCTACCACAAGAGATACAATTAGATATTCGCATAGGGATTGCTGCATACTTATATATCTACTATAAATTGATTTGCAGATATGTACATGTTTATGCCGGGACTATACATATAGTGTTCATTGTAGTAGCCTGAGTTTAAGAAATTTATGTCGTCGTATTTTTTTTAAAGTAAGGAATTGATGTTCACATTTTATTGTTTAGCATAGGATGATTTGGATTTTATAGGCTCTTTCTTATTCTTTAATTTTCAATAGTACCATATCTACAAAAAGAGCAGATCCTTTTTATTCTGTACATGTCAAAAAATAAAAATAAATCAAATTAGTTGTACCCTAAAAAGCTTGTACAAGTTTAAGTCAGTAAATAAGATGAAGCATTTTATTAACTGAATTTAAAGTATTACTTGTGCTTCAAATAATGCTTCGGGATGTTTAATATGTTTTCAAGGGTCTCATATTTCTTGAAGAATGAATTGCTAATACGTATTCTGTGGCTCATGATAAAATATATGTGCCCACAGTTGAATCACTTGTAAATAAGGTATAAACGAGACATATTAATGCGATCAAAATGAAATGATACATATGAATAGTTTGCAATTCAAATGACTTGTTTTATATGCTTAAATTTGACAGTGTGTAAACGGTCAAATTGCAACTTCAACTTGGTCCTATTATTGTGTTGTTGTTTTTTTTCTGTTCCAGATGATATGTTGCAAATTAAAAAACGTATAATCAAAAAAATGTAATTGAATTGATTTTATATGTTTAATACAATGCTCGTAAATCTACAGAACAAAGTTTACACATAGTTTTAAGTGGATATTTATTTATTAGAATAAAACATATTGATTAGAAAAACAAGAGATAATAGAATAATGGTAATAATGAATCAGTGTACATAGTGTTGGTAGATAAACTATTATTTTCAAATAGCTAATTATAACTAAGGGCTGTGAAGTCACTTTGAACTATCATATATTATTAATAGAATAAAAATGTGCACGAAATCTTATTTGTGCCCACACCAAGCATGAATAACTAAATTAAACAACTTTTTAAAAACTTTGGCAAAAAAGCTAATCTTCTTTGATAAAAAGAGATCATTAGTATGCAATTATGAAATATTTAGACCTTTGTGCAGTTCTTTCTAATCGAATCTCAAAGTTGAGTTATAATAAAAAGTCAGCTAATACATTGACTATTGGTTTTTAATCCCTAAGTAACGGATTTTAAAAAATCCATAGCAAACAAGCACAAATTTAGATTGCCTACAACTGAATACCTATGAATAAAGTTAAATATTTTTTTTTCAAACCATCAATTTACAAGGTTGTGAGCAAAAAAGTATCAAAGAAATAGCTTTTTAGATGTTTTTTAACAAGAGCCATATAAACACCATTAATTATATGTAGAAGAAACAAACCCCTTGCCAAAAACAAGGATGTTGAAAAGCGTAGAAGAGTAAATCAAACAATATTTTTAATCATTTCCTAGAAAAATGATTAATGGAAATACATTTATTTGTATGAGGAGGAATGTTCATTCTACACCTATAGGTATTTGAGTCGTACCAACAGTTTTAATTCCATGTTGTTGTGGTTTGTTTGGTTTTTGGTTGTTGTTGTTTTTTTCAAAAAATGAATTTCAAATGTACATACACACTTTTTAAACAATACATTTGTGTGAAAAGTTGGAAGAGAAATGCCAAATTCAGCCTTCACTTCATTTTTTCAAATAGTAATTATTTTATAAATAATAATATTTATAATAATAATAATTAACTTAGTAATAAAGATCAAACAGTAACTTGATTAATATGATTTCTTTCTCTTGGAATGATTAGAGCAGGGGACTCATTTCTTCTTGACTTTTTATGTATTTATACTTACTTACTTACATACATACATAAATATATATATATATGAAACAAAGTTTGGTTTAGGATCTCACTGAAAAGAGTCTTTTAGAAATGACATAAAAATAAGTAGACTCTCTACGTAGTCTAATAATAGATATAAATTTTCTGCCTTCATATCCTACATTCCTTATTTTTATTCTCTCCCTTGTTATCATCCATTGAATAGATAAGAATAATAAATCAGTTATTAGAATTCTTGTTCCTTAGGCTAAGGAAGAAAGGAAGTAAAAACATTTTCTTGGAAAGTTTGAGGTTCATTTAGGAGTGTATATGTATGTATGTATGTATGTATATATATTCCAGAGTTCATTCATACACAGAGCACAATCAAGGAAAATGTTTGCTCAATTGCAACCTGCAACACAAACATCTTTGTTCATATGTTGAGATGTGTAAGTTATTTGTTCTATAGAGGTTTTGTTGTGTGTCATGTACGGTCCATGAAGTCTATTGTGAGAATGATGGGATGTTGTTATTATTCTTTTAATGGTGTTCTAATGGATGCATATTTATATATATATATATATATATTCATCAAAGCATAAGTCAATAGCAATATTTATGTCAAATTTGATACGAAATTTTGTTAGTTTGTTTTAATTTTGTATTTTACATTTTTTTTTTGTAGATTAGGTAGCATTTCTATGAATACAGAAATTGAGTAAAGCACATACTTGTGTATTTGGTAAATGCTGAATTTATTGCCCGAGACTGGCCGCCTAACTCACTTTTGGATAATCTTTCCTCACCTTTTGTTTTTTAATTTTTCATTCAAACGGCTCTCCGTTCTGATAAAACTCTTCTTTTAACATATTATAAAGACAATACGTGAGGTTAATTAAGACTCAAGGGGTTTGATTTGTGAGGATCATAAGGTAGGTATATGGTAGGGGAAAATTTGAGAGGAAAAAAAAATGTGTGACGATGGGTTCGAGCTCAATATTATTGGAGTCGTATCCGGGACGATTTTTTGACCTCAAGTCATGTAGACTATGTAGCACTTGGTGTTTGACTTATAGTACAAATATAAAATTGAATGATGAAATGAGGACATTGTACTTTTGAGCATTGCTTGAGGATCCTGCTCATCGGTTTAAAATGACAAGAAAAAAGAGGTCCATGTGGATTTATAATGCCTCGGTTTTTCGTCTTTTCAAATGCAAAAATGATAATTCGTTTGAAGTTTTGAATAGCTAAATATATATTTTGTTTTCAGGAAAAAAATAAAAAATGAAATGATTTCTCGTTGATTGCAGTGCAATTACCTTATGTATATTACCTATGTTTACAACCTTTTGAATACAAGTACAATTTCATTGACTTGCATAATTGAGAGTGAGCTATACCTTCGTTCAAGCTTTCTCCTCCTTATTATTAGACCTTTCAAAATCAATTTTGAGCCCTTGGACACACACTCTATATACATATATACATACATATGTATATACATTATTATTTTTGGTAATGGTGATTAGTCATTGCATATTCATAAACCTTTCAGAAATAGGACAGATAAAATCCCATTTTTCCGTCTCATTACTCCTCCCTTTATCCATCATGTTGTGTCATTTTCTATTCTCTCTCTCTCTCTCTCTTTTCTTATTTGTTTATTTTGTATCAAAATTTCAAGCTCAATTTGAGTTGTATGCATAAGGATTTTTGCCATAGCTTTTCTCTCTCTCTCCTTGGTATCCTTTGATGAGTATGATGTTTATGTATTTAATAAAACTGCATTTACTGTCTCTTTAAATAAAAATATGAGGAATCAATTAAAGTGCTTGTCTTTCTTTTCTTTTGTTTTCCTTCGTGGATTTTCAAGATCTAATTGTCTCGTATCCATGTATGTATGTATGTATGTACAAAACAATAGGTAAACATCAAAGTAGAAGTGTAATATTACATTACATAAATTGTCTTTCATGTTCACTGATTATGTCTTTTGTTGTTGCTTTTTATTTATACATCGACCTTGATGCTGCTCTGGAAGAAATGCAGCTACATATTTACAATCATACATTTAATTGTAAACCAAACTCATACTAAGAATAAATTTGATTCCCTTTCTAACGAGAGTGAATGGATGGTAGTCATTACTACTTTGTTAGAAACCTTAGCTCCAAAGAGCTAACATTGTTATTTTGGCAACAAAGTTTTGTTGACTTTTAAGAGTTCATTTTAAGAGAGAGAAAAAAAATGCTTGTTAAGGGAAAATGAAATGAATGTTATTGATTCTTCATAATTTGTCACTATTTCTCACCACAAAGTCTTTTTAAAAGTAGGCACAAAATTGTAGTGGAGTCAAGGTTCTGGGTTGCTCGAAAGATTTTCTCGCTACTCAGTTTCCCTGATTCTTCATCCCCTTCACTCTTAGTCAACTATAATAGTAAGAGACTTTAGATATTGCTCCTATAAAGGCAAATTTAATCAGAACATTCTTTGTTCGTCGTTAGGTAGGACTCGCTCAAAGAATAATTATATATATATATTTGTGTATGTAACAAAAATACGCACATATGGGCAAACCATTGGTAGTGCATCTTTAATGAATGAATTGTTTTTCAATAAAATTGAAAATATATTCGTGCTATTTACTTTTTTTATCAATTAAATCTTGAAAGTGTGGAGTTATTTTTTAATGTAGATTTAAGCAAAATGTGCACAACTGTTTCCCTTTAAAATCACTACTAAGGTCCATAAATTTGCCTTTGATACTCATTTAAATATTTTATTGAAGAAGTAAACCTTTATTTACAGAATTTCATTAGCTTTGGCTAGCTCTTCAAAAATGGGATTGTTTCTTCAACATAGTATTTTGTAAATTTATTTAGAAGATATTTGAATAAATAATATGTTTACTTTATTTTTAGTTTCATATATTTTGTATCTGCAAACATTACATTTGTTTGAATTTGATATAAATAATATGTACTTTCACATTGTGTGCATGTAAATATGCATTAGGAGATAATCTTAAGATATGGTTAGATAATATTCCACATTTTTTAATATTGATGCAAGAGTTGATAAGTTAATCTACGTAGATTATACGAGCAGGGCCTACGCAACGGGGGAGACCTACTTTTTTTTTTTTTAGAACATACAAGACATTTAAAATAACTTAATATTAGTTTTATCATTAAAAATATATTTTTTCCTTCATGTTCATGGACCACACTAGAAGTTATTTGTTAGTAACTGGCCCCTGAGGAGGATATTAAATAAAATCTATCAAACAAAGTCGCGTAACTCGCCTATTAACTTTTCTTGGTGAAACAATTTCTTTCCCTTGTAAGATGTCACTTTTGAAATACATAAGTTTATATTTGATTTTTCATTCGCAGAATTAATTTTGTTTAAATTGAAGGTAAATTCATGTAGGTTGTGTAGCTAGTATTAGAGTAATGCACAGCATCATTAGCGCCCTCTAGTGATAAAAAAGTATTCTTGTGGTCAAGTATATATTATTTATACAAAAATTGATTACTTGGTCATTGTTTCACTAGTTTGTTTCATAGCTTCAATATTAATCGAAGTGCAAAACCAAAATTATGAAAAAACTGGCAAAATGAAGACCAGGTAATAAAATTTTGTTGATATAAGTTTTAAAAACACTTTGTACTGACATTCACGGGGTTTTTTTTCTTCCTCCTAATTATTGTATAAAACTTATCCTAATAAATAATATTTTGTAACATTAAAATAAAAAAACAACATTTCATGCATTATGTCATAGTATAGTTTTTGACCCATGCGGGGGCTATAAATGATATTTATATGACAGTTTGTATACTTTTGTCATTGTTATTAAATAACAAATGCACCCTTCCTTGCTGTCTTCCGTTCGTCTTTATTTAAAATATTTAATTCTTCACTTGTATTCTTTTTGAAAAAAACTTGTCAATTAGTGGTTTTTTTTTTACTACAAGCAAAAAAAAACTATTGGTAATAGGAATAGTGCTCTATACAATCAAGACATTTCAACAGGCTTCAATGATATGAACCTTTGTCAAGTCATTAATTTCAATTTTCAAAGTCACATCAATTGAGGTCTAAAGGACCTTTAATAGGGGGCCTGAATAGGTCCAAGTATATAGAAAACCATCTTTGGAAATGAATTTTTGCGTGTCATTAAATGTTCTTGCAAATAGGCTCTATACCAGGGATGGGCAAACTTTTTGACTTGCGGGCCACTATGGGTTATAAAATTTGAAAAAAGGGGCCACAGCAGTACATTGACCTGTGGGCCAAATATAATAAAGCGTTGCTGTAGTGTGCAAGCTCGGCGGACCGGATTAAATTCTCTAACGGCCCGTAGTTTGCCCATGTCTGCTCTATACAAAATAAGTATATACATTAAAAAAAGTTGTATGCAAATATATTTATTAAATTTGTACAATTACGATTTACTTTAGGCTTTGATTAATTGGTTTGTATTAAAAAATATTTCTTAGTACAAAAAATAGGTTATATAGATATGAGGGGGAAAAAATCAAAAAAAAAAAACCATTCAATTTAGCACTAGATAAGGAGATGTTTGGCTAATTACCATAATGTACGTAAGTAGTTCTTGGTAGTTTTTTTCTTGAGTCTTTTTCCTCCTTTTTGTAGGAAAGGTTGAGAGATGGGATATGAGTCTGTACACGGACACAGAATTAATATATTAATACATATATAATGTCAAGTTTGTTTCAAATCAAGGGCTATATACATTTGCAATTGAATTTATGTTTATTTTTATAATTCCTAAAGGTATTTTTGACTTTGTACACATCATATGACGTAGGCATACAAAAAAAGTCATAAAGTCATGTATGTACTTCATGACCCAAGGCGAGTAGTAGAGTACTTACAATCTTTAGACTAAAGTACAAACATATGTATATAACATAATATAATATAATCATCAATTCAATGAGGGGAAACTTTCTTGGAATTATGAATGGAATTTTGATGAACAGAGTTGTTGGAGAACTTTAATCAAAATATAATTTTATCGCAGAAGGGAAATTACCATTGGAATGTACAAACATTTCCCCCTTCTCAAACCAAACAAAATTGACAAATGGCTTTTTAAGGTCATTTGATATTATTTAAAAAAAAAAAAAAAAAAAAAAAAAACAGAACGTAAATATGTATTCTAATGAGAGAAAAGAAGAAAAAACAAAGGTTTTTTTTCAGTGTATGTAATGTTTTTTTTTTTTTTTTTTCATATGAATATTATGTACATGTCTTTGAAAATAAATAAATATTCATTCAAGTAATAATAATAATAATAATAATAATAGATAATAAAATATTCAAACAATGTATGTCTATGGGATGAGGAGGAGAAATAAAAATGAAAAATCATTTTTTTTTTTTTTTTTTTCATACATATATGTACTTAATTTTTTTTTTTTTTTTCTATACATTTAATATTTAAAAATAAAAACATTAAGGCAGGTTTCACATATTTTTTTTATATCAAATTTATTTCCAATTTTGGATTATAATATCAAAAATAAATAAATGATATTTTCATTACATTGACTGATAAAAAAAAAATACATACATAGTATAATAAAAAATTTGATTTATTACCTTTGGATGTGATGTGCAGAAACATATTATTACATTAATCATATATATATATATATATATATAGTCATTATTATTACTTTTATATATATATATATATATATATATATATATAATTTTAAATGGTCCTTAAAAACATTGATTAAACAATATTATCTTTTAGGAACCATGGGAAAATCTCAATTCGTTCCCCCTTTAATTACAATTTGAATTCAAGTCATACATAGGAATATTTAAATTTTAGAAAATATGGCCTTTAAAAACCTTAAAAAGCCATGGTTCGTGCCTACATAGGTATGTGTACCTTAACTGTGCCTTATAGTTAAACAAGGTAACTCGTGTCGTCCTATACCTTATCTTTTTTCACATTACTTTGAGGAACACGAGGCAGTTTTTTCTATCTAAAGCGTTGAGGAACATCGTTTTGAATACTCAAGTAGCGGTATATTAAACATCACTAAACACTCTTTTCATCGCATACCGTACATTTGAGACACTCAGAAAGGCAGTAGAAGCCACAGGCACATTCTTCTTTTAATTTGAGGATCAATCATTTTTTTTTTTTTTTTTTTTTTGAATAGAGAGGAAACAAAAATTTTTTGACGGAAAGATTTTGCTTTATTAAAGAGAGACAATAGATTTTTTTCATTTTGATGTTTCATGAAGCCATTTTTTTTTCATAAGTTGCTATCCTTATAAACAACATAGAGTAATAGCTCGGTAATATTTTGACGATGAGTTTCTGATTTTAATATGGACAACGAGGCATGAATGCGATTGGTAGCTAGTTTTTGCTTAAATTTACTCCTAGGTTGCTAATATATTTTGCCTCACAGGACACTAATATAATGTCACTTGATATGTTGTTAAATAAAGGAATAAATAATCTGTTATTACTTTGCTGTTTTATCTTTTAGCATTTTGTATATATTCGATTGGATCACATCTCTACGAAAACGTAGGAAAAAGTCCTACCCCCATAAAATGTGAATTTTTGTGGTATATTTTTCATTGCAAGGTGTATGATTTATGTAGATATTTATAATTCATTTGTTGCGTCAAAACTTATTTATTTAAAAGATGTGTTCTCTGCTTGAATTATTAAATTATATTATAGCTTTCAAACACGTCAACATATGCATTTTATAGCTTGCCAACTAAGACGATTGGGTAGTAAAAAACGCTCGCCGGTAAGGGCTTTTTAATTACATTCCTAACGAAATCACATTCAATTACCTGAGTTTCAAACATTTAATACACTAAATATTTAACAACCCTCAAGGAAAGAGTCATTCTCTTCTCATTTTTACTCATTTATACTCCATTTCTAAAATTCAGAATAAGAGACAGAAAGGTTGAAAATATTTGTCTATAATTCTTATTTTGAGGGTTTTTTTTTCATTTTATTTCAAATTGAAAAATGATTTTATAAGAGTTAATTTCAAAAAAGTGACCAAATGTCATCATTACAACCAATGCACACATTTTGATGCATAAAATTACTCATAATAGCCAATGGTCAGCTTATTTTTTAAGAAACAATTAGTAAATTTATAACCTATAAAACACTCCCAATTCAATGTACAGACTATACATACTTTAGTGTGGGTCCCATCGAAGATTAGTAGTCAGGGTTCCCAAAAGAGAGGAAGAGGGATTTTAGATTTAAATTTTTAAATGTATATTGCTAAGAACAATACCTTTGAACTTTAGTCCGCCCAATTTTCTTAATTTTCTTCAACATTTATTTTGAATTTACCTGTTGCAAGCTAATAAATTGTTAATGCATAATAATATTAAATCAGGCCATCAATCAATGCTTAAAATATTTATATATAGGCATTTTATGCTCTGTTTATCAAGGTAACATAATGACAAAATAATAATAATAATAATAACTATAAAATGCATAAAACTTTCTTCATTAGAATAAGAAGTTTATACATATTTACAAGTCCAATGTATTGAGGTCCCTTGATACTATATTAAAAGTAAGTTTGATCGCGAAAAAGCCCTATAAATTTAATAGATGTGAGAGCATATCCCTTAAATACATTCTCTGTTTTGGTATATGTACATACTTTATTTAAAAATAATAAATACATTTCATTCCTTTGTTAGTCAAATATATATACATAAGTGGGATTTCTTTTCTTCAACTTTTTTTTTGCATGAAATGGGGGCTTCTATATGCAAATTGATGTCCTTCTTTCATAATAATAATAATATATTTTTTATTTAACTCAATCGTAAAGATATTATTGAAAAAAAGGACTTACATGATGTCAATCCCTTTTTCTGTGGCTTGAATTATTTTGTGACTGTCGAAGTATATAAGGTAAAATAACACCTCTCACTGTGCAAAAATATATCTCTGCATAAAAGATTTTTTTTTTTTTTAAAAAAAGTTAGTTAATTACTTTGATATTTTGTGGGATGGTTCAAAGAAGAAGAAGAAAAAAAAAAGAACTAATTTAATAATTATTACGTTTTGGCGTAATTCTATTTAATTTTAAAATAAGTTTTGAAATTGAATTGAATTTTTTTCTTTATCAATTTATATTTAAAAAATGAATAGATGCATTTAATAATGAAATCTAAGTAACAACTTTACTGAAGATTTTTATTATAACGTCTTTCTTTCTTTCTTTTTTTTTTACTTTTTTGCAAAAAGGTATTTGAATTGAAATTTTGTCAGTTTCAATACATTTTTTTATAATATATCTAATGCTATTATCTTATAACTTATGTATGTACTATGAATATTTATTTACATAGATTTTTCTTATTTCTTCTTGACCGGACATGTTTCCCTTCCTTTCTCTTTCACCTTCCCCTTAGAGATATGATTGAATTAAAGTAATCCATTGTTGCTGGGTACTACTATGTAGTCGTACATGAGTTGCAACGAAAGGGGATTGGAAAGCCTCTTATTGCTTTTTATCTTTGTATATTTTTTGTGACTGACAGCTTTGACAATTTTCCAATAAATATGATTTAAAATGGAGTTATTCAATTGTCATAATTATTTATGCACTCAGAATAACTCCATAATATACTAATCGACAGTGCCGTGGACCCCAATATTTATTTAAAATGAATTATTATATATTATTTAGTAATTAAAAATCTTGATTTATCTCTCTCAATTCCCACCATATTCGTAGAAATAATGGCTTAGTATAGGAATTCTTTGTTATGACGTCATCATATCAATTTGTTTTGCGGATCTTATTGTCAGACCTGACGGGCGATGATTACTATATAATATCAGATCTAAAGAAAGTTCAGTACTACAGAAATACCTCGAACAGTCCAGATAATTTGCTCCACATATATATTGGACTGTTTGAGTTCACTCGAGATTCTCAGTGCTAAAAAAATATATTATATTCTATTTGCATAAAAATGGTAGCTTACAATAAAAATGTTTTGAGTAGAAAAAATTCGGTTTTAATGGAAATATTGCATACTTGATGATAAGTACCTCTTACCGCCGCACATTCATATATTGTTTCATTTAGAGTGCTCTAATTCCCTCAATTTACTAAGATTTCATTCTTAGCGTACTAGCCGTGAAATAGACTTTGCACACTTAATAGATGGATTTGATCCAAGCACTGCTATTCAACTATCACATCTATATGGCATTAAAGTCAAACAACCAGAGTAAAGGGATATTGGAAATGGAGGTCAATAGACGGAAATGGACAGAATTTGACTGATACATTGATAATGATTAGAGATACAAGTAATTGATACATGTAATCAAATAATGGCAGGTGTTTTTTGAGGGAAAAAATATATTCTTCAGTATTTTAAGACTTATTTATAAAAGAAATACAAAAATTGGCGGATAAAAGTTTGAGTTTACTTCTGTAAATAAATGTAGATTAGAAGAAAAAAATAAAAGATATGCTCCAGGCCTGGTTACAGCAGCTCACATAGTAACAATCAAAGGAATTAAGAAATCAACCATGAATCATCCTTTAGTAAGTTAGATAGAAGAATATACGCTAAAGAATTACTAATCAGTTATGTTTATATTGTGTGTTTATTTTTAAATTAGCAACAAATTAAGATGAAGAGGCAAAATGACACACATAATATTTATTTAAGTTATATACTTACATTTAATGTGCTATTATTAGATTTTTTTAAATTTTTTTTTAAATGTGAAGATAGACTCATAAATAAATAAATGATATTATATTTCATTTTTTTTTTTTACCAAAACTTATAGTATTTTAGTAATGCTTAAGTTTGGATTATATGTATATAAATATTATATATTGCTCTTTTTTTTATGTTGCTTAATTGACCCAACTGCCATTAAAAACACATTAAAATACAGTTGTTGTTCTTTTTTGCTCGGATTTTATCTCCCTTAAAATTTTGTATTAAACAAAATTATGTCTCTAAAATGAGAGTATTCTAAATTGCACTTTTCCTTCAATTTCATTTTTAATGAGGTGAATACAAATATACTTCAATGTATAGAAATCTGGGATCTTGTTCTCTGGTCTTATCATTGCACTCCTAGACTTAAATTATAAGAATGACACTATTAAATAATAAGTGATTGTTAAGAACTAGAACCTAGGAGATGGTCAGAATTATTTTAATAATAGAATCATTTTGTGCTTAGCTGAATATAGGTCTCTCAGGGGTCTTTAATTGAAAAAATAATTATTTGCATGGATGCACATAATTTATTTTTGAAAATTAAGATTCTAATAAAATCAGACAAAAAAAATGGACCTCACATCTCTAGAATTGAGATCGTTCTAGATCTTATTTGAAAATTGCCGATTTTGTCTGAAAAGTTTGTTTGTTTTTGTGTTGTTTTATTATAATATTTCAGTTCGTTTGAGAAATCACAGAAATAACACCTTATGAAGGTTGAAATTTTTGTATCAATACACAGTAAAAAAACAAACAAAGTAATTGTATGGCTCACATTCTTATCTGATCAAATTCTAATTATAGAAATTCCTTACTTTAAAGGTATTCATCAGAAGGTTAAATAAATATCCTAGATGAATCTTTAGGTATATATATATATATTGTAATTTCGCTATTGTACCTACACTTTTATTCTGGATCCTAGAATTTCAACCTGATCCTTAGTCACTTTGTTTGTTGGTTAACTGCTGTTATTTTATTTGATAGATTAACCCACTTTGTGGTAAACCAAAAATATTTTGTTAAGGTGTGTGTGTGGGGGGGGGGGGGGGATGTTTTGAGTAAACGATATCCAGTTCTTTTTTTGCTTAAACGATCCTTGAAGTTTTCTAGAGTCTCATATTTCATCCCACTGTATTTCCACTAAGATGAAAATGCACACAATATTTTTGTTTTTTTGTTTTCAGTTACCCATTTTTCTACTCTTGCCTTTTAATAGCGTACAGAACCTGGATTTGCTAGATTCACTTCTTGTCTCACTTTTGACTTTTATTTTCTTCTTTAATGTTCTTCCGTATAAACAAACTAGTTTATAGTTATTTCGCAATCAAGATAATTTCGAGATTCGTTAATTTTTTTCAGAATTCTTCATTTTGTTTTTTAAAATACTACTACTTTGGGATGGTAGGGACACTTGGGACGAGACGTCACAATTTTAATGCTTTCTCCTTATTTCGGTTTTTCCACCTATTTAATTTATTTTCAAAAAGTTTTTGTTGACATTTGAAGTAGTACAGAAAGCTACAATGCTGTTGCGTTATACGCAAAAGACAATAGCTTCGAAAAAATAATCACGGGTTCGATTTGGAGTCTTAAGTAGGTTGTTGATAGCTTGCTTACTAAAAAATATGGAATCGATTCTCAATCCGATTAAATATCTAAATCCTTGTTTCTTTGGATCCTTTCTCTTTTTGGAGGAGAAGAAAATTGAGAAATACAGAGAAGATCACATCATGATCCTTGTTCACAAAGGTATGATCTTTAAAGCGTTAATAACTCCACTGTATTGTTAAGTCAGCTGTCAATTTTCTACTCTCTTGTCTCCTAAAAGTGCTTTGAACGTAAATTTGTTGCCCACGAATCAGTTTTTGCTCATTTGCAAATAATTTCTTACTACTAAATGAAGAATTGTCCCATAGTGTTGGTAAAATGATTGACTAACACCCAGTTAATTTCGTTGGATTCATTTTTCTTTTCTTTTTGGAAAAGGAAAACGTTGAGAGGAACATGCAAAAAAAATTTACTACGAGGCTCTACACACAAAATATATATATATATAACTTGTAAATATCTACAAATTATTATTTGATTTTAGTAGTAGTAGTAGTCCTATGGAATTAGCTCCTTTTCTTCTGATTTTTTTATACAAATGTTTATATCTTTTTAGTGTGTCTTTGTATTACATTTACTGTTATATGTTAAGTATAAAAGCAAAAAATATCTCGTCTTTTACAAAGAAAAACGAGGGATAGAGAATGGAGTCCTGTGTGGAAGAGGAGGGGGGGGGAAGGACGAATAATAAAAAAGTCTTAAATTTGTCGCTATCAAGATATATAAAAATACATTCATACATATAAAAGTGCTAGCTCGTAATAAAGCTGTTATTCTAAAAAAAAAAAAAAACTAGACGAAAAGAAAGAGCCCTCTTCTTTTTATTGCCCATTTAAAATAATTATTTTAAAGGGTGTTTTTTTTTCAATGGCAGCGGTGTGTATTGCACTTTGAACAAATGCATTTTGATGTACATACATATATATAGATTTTTTTTTTCAATGAGTATACATTGAAATAATGATATTTTCATTGTTAACATTTAAATACAATTTTTAATTGTATTTGTCTTACAAGGACGGTTTTATCCATAGCTATAGTGTATACATACATATATTCATAATTTTATATATAGTTATATATATACATATATTATAAGTAAAATTTAAGCAAGTTGAACTCTAGTTAGTTGAAATATATTCAACTCCATGTTGAGGGTGAATTTATGGTTCTAAGCCATTGCCAAGTTTATGTTGAGCAAATAGATATTTTCAGAGTCATAGTTAACAACTATGTATGTACAGCATAGAGCCACATATAGATACGTACAAAGGGAGAAAAGGGTATTCTAATTGAAGTAAGAAGGTTATGGTGGGGGTCTAGCATTAAATGAGCTTTTGGTGTTGGATATAGCTAACTTCCACGGAATGGTTTCCTCCTCCCCCTCTTCTTTATTCTTCTTCCTTGTTTCCTCTCTCCAAAGTGCTTTTATCTACTGATATGTATTATGTACATACATACATAGGTATTATTCACTCTGAAACGTAGCAGTAATACTCCTTAATCAAGATATATTTCCATTGTTCTCTGTACCTTTATTTCACTCTCATTATATTATATATATATATATATAAATATTTATGGAACGACCTATGTGCTGTTCATATTTATATATATATATATATATATATATATATATATATATATATATATATATAAGAGTGTGTACGTTCATAGCCAACCAACTGAACATTGCAGTAATGAAGAAGTCATTTGTTGAAGAACTCGTAATAGCCGTTTGCTTTTATATATTCTATGTATGTAGTAAAATATCTTGTTAATACAACTAATCGGAAAATACTGTAGCCAGATGTCAAATTTCAACTCAATTCAATTAATTAATTATTTGGCGTTTCTTCATAATTATATTTCGCTTACTTTTTAAAAATTTACTCTAAACACAGTACAGCTTCCTTATGATAGGTTTCAAATTCATATACAAGCTTTATTTTATGTAATTTGAATAAATGGAGCTAAAATACCTTGATAAGTTAGTTTTTTGATAAATTGATGATGAATGTAGTATTTTGATTTTTTAAGCGATTTAAAAAAATCCTATTACAAAGAAAATTATGAAAATTCATGATTTCAATAGCATTGTGGTTGAACCTATAAGTTTTTTTTCTTTCTCGTGGGCTCAAATTTATTGTATATCGAAGAATATATTTTAATAAGTATTCAACTACAAAATGTAACCAAAGAAAAACTTTTTGAGCCAATCAAATGCATATACATATAATGTGCCTGTATGTATAAGGCATCAAAAATACGATGAAGTTGCGTTATGCTGTGATTTAAAGCTATTTACTCGCACATATTATTATCTCTTTAATGGGTGTTTCATTACAATAACTATAATAATTATTATTATTAATGTAATTATCACAATTATATTTTTTGCTATTTGTAGGAAATTGTTTATTTGTTTTCCGCTCTTTTAAAGGGCCTTATTTTTATCATCTTAATTGTATTTATACATTATTATTAAAAATATGATACCATAAATTATAGATTTCTCTTATGAGTGTGTGTGTGTGTGTGTGAGGGAAGAAGGGGAAATTATTTTCTATTTTTTATTTAAAGTGCCTTTTTTGACTCCTTCTCTCATTTTTATTCCTTCCCTCTCCCCCTCTTCTTCTTTATTTATGTATTTATTTGAAACCTTTCAAATTTTTTATTTCTGTATATAGTTAGTAAGAACGATAAAATTTGATTGATTGATTTTTTGTATGAATATCATAATAATGGGAGGATTTTACTTTTTTGAATTCGAGTTATTTGTGATGTAGAAAGTTCCTTTTAAATATATTAAACAAATCTATGAGGGTTGAATCTCATGATGACTTTTGAAATATATATATATATATGTATATGTAAATCATTTGAGAATTAAGAGGTGAAATTCTCAAATATTGTACTGTAGTTTGTTCAAAGGTGTTTTCTATATAATTTTAAAATCGATTCAAGGGATTCTCAAACGCCCTATTATTTTGGTCTTAGCAAGTATCTATAAAATGGCTATATGTTTATAGGGGCCTTAGTTTAATCTGAAGATTCCAATCTATTCCGGTCTTGGCTCGGCTCCACATGTCAGATTAGAAGATTCAATCCTTCGAAAATTGTATATATATATATATATATATATATATACATTTATTTGACTAACTTTGGTTTAGTCTTGGATAAATGGGGTGAAGTTCCTGTGGTATTATTTAGAATGCATAAAACTATTTTTGACATAACATGATGTTATCATATGTTAACTGAGCCGGGTTTCTAAATGCTATGAAGCTATACCTATCAAAAAGATAAATAATCTCCCTTCCTAAAACGATTCAGCTTTGATTATATTAAAAGTAATGTGTTCATCCCTTGGACCAATGTTAATTTCGTTTTGTTTTATCTTAGTCTTGTCTATATATCATTTTGTCAAGAAAAGAATTTTTATAATGAAATAAGGCCAATTCCTTAGCTTTAGAACAAGCTTGTTTTGTCAATTCAGTGTTAATTTCGTGGGTAAATTTTCTTCTTGCTTCATTTCATCTTCGTTTTGTCACATTTTTGTCACCTTTTATTTCGTCAAGAAGATAAAAGTTTTGGTTTATTCAAATTTTACGTTCAATAAAATTGTTTTGCCTTGTTTCCGAGCCGTCATTGTGATGCAAAAAGCATTCATTTACAAATACATGTTTTGTCCTGGCTGAGAAAATTTACATTGCTTAAGACCAGCAGTACCAATAGACCCAATACTGCTTTATTTTTGGCTATTGGGCCACAATTTGTGATTGAATCAAAACTACCTTGTCACCAGGTATAAATCTATATTACGTATATAGTATTTGGATTTACTTAACAAAGTAATGGTTATTTATATTAGATGTACGTGTATTGATCCTGTATTAATTTATTCAGATTTTTCTTCTTCCAATACATAGATGATGCTGTTCCTATGGAGATATAAGAAACTGAAAGGAAGTATAATAATATATTTCACATTACTTCCTGTCTCTTTTAATTGAAGCCTTGCTTTCATAAATATAATTACAAACATTTATTATAAAACGTAGCTTTGTACATAGTACATATTTATAAAAGTCATAATTGAATATTCTTAACAACAATAGCAAAAAAACAAAAACAAAAAAAGGCATAACAAGAACCCCAGCAAAACAAATAACAACTTCAATAACAACTTCAATCTTGCTAAAAATAATACACAATTAACTCGAAAGGAAGAGGAAGAATCTAAGTCATAATTCATATTAATGACTGATTAGAAACATTACATTTTTTTTTTTTTTGCTTACTTACTTACTTGACCATGTTGTTCCTTGATAAGAGATCTGTCGGATTTCCATTATTTACATATGTACGTTCATTTTGTACTTTTTCTAATTGTATATTCCTTTTTTGTAATATATATATATATATATGTTTTACTTTTTATTTGCAAATGAATGCTGTCGTGGCTGCAAACATTTTGTGGATTTGCAAACGCTCATTCGTCATGATTAAACTATTAATTAATACCATAAAAAGATGCATACATATAGATATGTATGCATAAAGGCAATTACATTGCACATGTAGGCATTTATTGATGTATGCATGTATTTCGTTAGAAATTGCATCGCTGTATCTTTTTATTACTAATGCTATTTACATGAATATACTTGTCGTCGAATATGCAAGTCAACAAAATTTTACATTTTCAAAAATATATTAGGTAATACTTCTTTAGGTTTTAGTTCTTTGATTTGAAGATCAAAAATTTAAGGGATTAAGATCAGGGCAAGGCCGAGATACAAAAAAAAATCTGGTTATTTTTTAGAAAACAATTTTTTTAATTTAGTTCATTTGGTTTTGATCTTGACATCAAGACTCAGGCAAAACTTTGACTTTGAAGGGACAAAATTGAGACTAGATCTTCAAAAATTGGTATCATAACCAAAATTGGTATTTAAATCCACGTGAAAATAAATTTATTATCTACAAAGTTCTACGCTTATTTCGAAAACTGGTTTATTTTTACTATACTCAATACGATTTAATCTATGTTTTTTCAAGTTTAATACGGAAATAAGCAAGATCAATATGGGAATATGCAAGTTCAAGCTCAGTGTATTTATTCCTTTCTTATTCCTTTATTGAATTTGCATATTCCCATATTGAACTTGAAAAGATATATATCTGTTTAAAAAGTTCATTTTTTAAAAGGTGACGTCAGAATTTTTTTTTTTTTTTTTTTTGAGACAAAAAGCCTCATTTAAATTTTATACTAAAACATTAAATTTAGAAGTTGGCCCTGACATTTGAAATATCTATGTACATTTGTAAAAAAGTATATTTAATGTTTCTTCTAAATAGTGACTGCTTTTCACTTTTTATTTGTTAATCTCTCTCTTTAATTGAAGTTTAGACTATTGTTCAGAAGAACAAAAAAAATGTCATCCTGTCATTTTTTGAAACTCAAATAAATTGGGAATCGATGAAACTCGAGATTCATAGGGTTCAAGTGAGGGTCTTTTATTTCGTAGCCATGGAAAAAATTTATTTCGTAGTCAAAAATCGCTAAATAAAAGAAGGAAGTAGGGGGGGGGGGAGGGGAATGTACTTGCTTATAGTTGTGAGGTCCTGTTTTGAATGTGTCTGCAGAAGTAGGATTTACCTCATCATGCTGCTACCTTAATTTTTTGACTTTCAGTTTTAATGATTAAGTGTTTTTTTTTCCTTTGGTATTTGATTGCTTTTTATGAGTATTTAAATAAATTAATGAAATTTAAGGATGTTTATAATTTTTTATGTGCTCTCCGCAGCTCAGTTTTGGGTTAGAGCCCAGTAGTTGAGAAACACTGTGTTATAAATGACATTATTTGACAAAGTCTACGTTTGCTCATAAATATTTTTTACTCTCTCATGACGTAATAATAAGGATTCACCACTCCTTCGTCTTAACAATATTATTGGGGGGAAAAGATTAGAACAAAAATCTAGAATACATATATGTTTGTGTATATGTACACATGTATTTTGCTTTCTTTAATGTTATTCGTGGTGAATGGAATTTCAACTTTGTCTTTTAATATTTCTTACCATTACATAAGAATAAAATATAAAGAATAATCTTTGAATACGATTAAGAAAATAAATAAATCAAGGATGTTTCTTTTATTTATTTCTCTTACCACAATATTAAAGTTGCTTGAAAGCTACAAGATGGTAAATAAATATTAAATATATATCTAATATGATTAGTTTTTGTTCTTCGTGTATTAAGGTCTTTCATCTTTTATACATATATTTACGCATTAATACTGCTAAATAACAGACAAAAGGTCTAAATTAAATTAGCTTCAATAAAACCTACACATATGTATTTTTTTTTTTTTTTGTTGCTTTTGAGTGTAGGTATATAAAATAAATAGGCAGGGCATTTAAAAGTATGTACATTTTGAACTAATCCCTTATATTTATTATTATCGACTTAATTTTGTTTTTGTCTCTTTAAATATCTCCTTATTTAACAAAAAAAAAACACAACTCAATGACTAATTGTTTTCCTTTCTTACAGGGGTTGTTCAATGAGATTACTTAGTTGAGATTTATCGTGGAATTAGATTGAGTTTGATTCAAGGCTTGATTAAGGTAAGAAGACTTTTACATAAGTGAAGCAATATAAAAATTAATTACTGTTTATCAATCTAAGTACTTAATTGTTTATTGGGCCTAAGTACTGCATACAATGTACGTCATGCTTAAGGTCCCTTCCTTGTATGCATAATATACGTATGCATTGCGATTGCATGTAGAAACTTCTTACACATGTAATAAGAGGCCTGAAAATCATTTTGGACTTTGATTTATATAACTTGTATATAACTTTGTATATCAAAGGAGTGATCATAAATAATGTTAATGTATTTTTACACTCCACATTCGGAGTTATTGTATGCAAAAAAATAAATAAATAAAGGAATAAAGGAATGAAAAACCATGGAGGAGGAGGGGGCCAAGAAGAGGAAGAAGCATGACTTCTTCTAATTCGTCATTGATTTTCCATGTACGTCTAGAATGTTGAACAATGTGTTATTTTTTATTTCCCTTGCCTGAGAAACAGGACTCTTATGGTTAAATAAGGGGACCAGAGCTTTCAAAAAATCTTTGAGAATAAGGGCTTACCTCCATTCATATACATACATATAAGTATTATGTACATATCGTATGTTGCGGTAAGTTCCTACTTGTTTGTATGTACTTATGTGAAGTGTACATTTTGGGTTCATAAACAAAAAAAAAGATGGAATGGAGAACATTAACCTCAAAATAGAGCACCTTTACGTGACGTCATCAATGTGGTAGTCGGCCATCTTTGATGAGGCATCAATAGTCAAATTTCATAAACTGAGTAGAAATCCCTGTATTAATCCCCCCATGTATTTTCGACGTCACAATGAACTGACAAATAAAAGTATATTTACTGTCTATCAAAAATATTTCTCTCTTTATTACACATACATATTATTTGAAACGTCAATAATGTGTATTAAAAATATGATTTTCCATTATTTTATATTCACATTTACAGCGTGTTTTCCAGGGCCATTCAACTATTATGAGTAAAGGTCAAGTTAGACAATTTTCAATGTATACATTGGTCTTGAATTTTGTATAAGCATTTATTATATGTACATACAATTGTTTGAATGTCATAATTCATCAACCAGGACATCCATGATATTTAAGTATATTTTCTTCTCTTGGAACTAGGAATCCCATAACAACACTTAAAAGGTCGGGATTTGAGCTACCAATTAAGTGGCTTTAATGTAGTCTATAAGTTCATCATTACTTTTGAAAAAATTGGATAATATTTTCCTTCAATTACATTACTTTCTTGGTCTCTAAACCTATCTGGAACAAAACTATTTATAAAATATTGTTATTTGAGTGTAACTTGTACAACCTATTGACATATTGTCTTAATTTTATTCAAATATCGCTTTTTTTAGGCATCAAGTTGTGTTCAATACATTTGTTTTAAATCCATTCCCTTAAGGGTTTTTTTTAAAAAATTGGTCTATATTACTTAGTAAATAAGTTGCTTTTGGCTTATTAAGTAATATGTGACGTATGTGAAAGCAATCTATACATTCATTGTGGAAGTGGATGGTTATGTTTCAAATGCAATTAGACTTTTCTATAAAAAAATCACGTATTATAAGAGTGTTGAGGTAATTCACGGGATCACAAGTTTTTTACTCGTAAATGTATGGGGGACTTTTTTTTCTGAAGAAAGATGTATTTTATTTTTTATAACCATTTTTTGTATGATACAAAAACTGGGTTATTTCATATCAACTCAATAAATGGAAATAACCCGCCCATCTCAAAATTTGATGATTTTTGGTGCATTTATGAAAAAATAAAAATCATAACGATAAGAATGGAAGAAAAAAATTATTTAATAAGTTAAAATTAAATGTATTAAAAGTATTAGGATTTTATAAGCGAGATAAAAGGATCTTGAAAAAAATGGATGGAGTGTTATGTTACGAAATTTACAGATTTCAAATGAGGTTTCTGATGTATTTCTAAGGTGTCTTCAGCTATTTTTTATTAAATATATTTTTACACATTTGTCTTATAGGTTCTTAAACTTCAGTTATTTGTTTGAAGTAAATTTTAACTTAAAGTAGATATAGGTGATTTTCTACGAAAAGTGGCTCAACTTTGGAGGCACATCCTAATCGTTATACAAAAATAACTAAACATTTTTTTTATTTACTAATACACTACATATATATGTATATATGGATATGAACCAGATATATGGTCAAAGTCTATGGGTGATTTTTTTTTTCATAGTCACTCAAATTTGATCATGTTCAATCTCTGAAAATAAACGTTAATTCACTTATTAAATTCAGTTTTTTTTTTTTTAAATAATAAAATTTAACACGCGTTCTTCATTACTGGTTAAGAACTATTGCACCAAAAGTTATCAAATTGTGGCATGGTCTTTGGTCGTTTTATTTGTTGAGGAATTGATATGGAATGACTGATGATCCACACACTACACAACCTTCAAATAGGAGAATATCGTCAAAAATAAATATGAAAGCCATTCATGAAGAGAAGATTCTGCTAGAGTTCTCATGTTTACAATTTATGCATGTATAGGTCAACTTGTAGTAAACACTTGAACGCAGTATCGACTACATCGTTGCATTAAAGAGATAACTTGGCAGAGTTGGTCATCATAGTATGTACAAATGGTTGTGTATTCAAGAGAAAAGGAAAGAGTATACTTGTGTTCACTTTGCTTAAATATTCAAGTGGATGTAAGCATAGCTTTTATCCGCGTAATTGAGTATCAAACGCCTGAGTAAGCCTCAAAATGTGTCGCCTCTCCTTACGTTGCACCTGAAGGAATATATCAAAAAAACTCTGACATTGAGACAAGGGTTACATACATATTTTGATAATGATGATGATAATAGTAATAAATGTTACTATTCATCCTCAAATAAAAAGGATTTTATAGAGTAAGTGACTATGTACATAATGACTATCAATAAAAATAAACGTATTTTTCAAGCATTCTTATGTGTTTTTGAAGAGGATTTGTCAAGTGAACAAGAAGGGGGAGGAGGAACAAGACAACAGTCACTTCTTCTCACTTGTTGACTACTACATACTTATAGCATATTTTGTACATATGTATGTATGTAAGTGAGTGAGTGAGTGAGTAAGTAAGTGGTTGTTTGGATGTCAAAAAACAAAGAAAGTAAAATTGTTATTTTATTTACTTCTTCCTCGGTTGGTTTCTGCTGTTTGTCTTTGATTGTTATTATTATCTGCTATGTGTTGTTCCCGTATATTTTTTGTTATCTACATACATACACAACTTCAATATTGGTTTTTTTTTTAGGTATTTTTATTTTTCTACCTTTTCATACTGATAAACTCCAGGATTGAGTATTTACTCAGATATTTTGTTGTTGTTGTTGTTGTTGTTATTGTTGTAGACTTGTTGTATGGCATTGTATTCTATGTACATACATACGTACGTACACCACCTCAAATGCTTTCATTATTAATTGAATTACTAATGTGCTGAGGGGTACCGTTTTGGCTGGAAGAATGAAAATGATATTATATGCATTGAAGGTGATGATAATTGTTTTACCAATCGGATTTTACGGATAAGACAATGATATACATACCCTTTCAAGTATTGTACTTGTATCATACCTGGCTATGACCTGGCTTTCCAGGCTATGATTAATGGGTAGCCTCAACTGCAGAATAGTGCAATTATACACAACTCGACCAAATTTGCCTGTTTTTTCCTACCATATCTACATTCAGAGTTCAAGATTCATGAATTCTACGCGTGAATTGAACTCAAAATAAATATGTGGACTCAATATAAACATTGAAGGACTTGGACTTTTGAGCAAAGAATTGAGACTTTATACCTCAATGACTTTGTACTTTACTTGGACTTATGTTATAATGATTTCATTCCACATCTACCTTTTGGAATATCTCTTATTTAACTGAATTGAAAAACTCTAACAAATGGGTTGACTACTCAAGATGTTATCCCATCACTGCATTTTTGTCTTCAACGGTAGATTTGTTGAGCTCGAATGAGCTACTTCCTAAGATGTAAATATCCCTATTATTAAATAAAGAATATTCCAACAGGTAAAGGTTATAACAAGATAGACCAACAACCAGTTAAATTTGGGCTTTCTCTTTTCGGAGGGTAATCTATGAGTTACAATTCATATTATTATTTGATTGTAGTTTATTAATTGATATTTAATTCCATCATAAGGATATGTTCTTAGATATTGAGAAATACAATGATTTTGAAAGTTTCTTCCCTTTTGGAAGTACTCTGTTGTCAATCACAGATTGATATATTATAAGCCTTTTTTATGACGTAATTCTTATTTCACTAAATAATTCATGAATAAATGTATTTACTATGATTAATTGCACTTATTTATAATTAACTTAATGGTTCTTTAATTAGTAAATTATAAATATTGTCAACCAGTCAGAATAAAAGTATTTGATGTTTTGGAAAAAATCTGTTCTTTTCTATTGAGTTTCGCAAAAAATATTTTCATATATAAATGTCCAGAAACGCGACAATATAACTTGAAAATTGATTATATTTTGTCGAATATTTGTTGTCTCTCTTACAAACATAGATATATGTAACTATATTTTGTATCTAAAATTATTTTCCTTATGTCGAATATTTGCAGTGTGGTAACCCAAGAATAGTCCATGTGAAAGCTTGCTAATTGATTTGCTAGGCCTAATAAGCCTTGAATAACTTTCATTGGCTCAGTTAATTTAATCCTACCAATGCATGTTTGATGGATTGATCTCAATACCAATCCTTATAATAATTCATTAATCCAGCAAACTTGATTCGTGATTCAATTTGTGCATTATCTTAGAATGAAGTTGTTTCAATTATCTTGCAAAATTTTAGGTCGCTGTAGTTCTTTTATTTCAATTATTTGTTCATGCTATGTACCACAAATTGAAATACATATAATCAACGATGTTATAAATGTAGACAATAATTTTAATTCAATCAAGGATAGGAATCACAAGGGAGTAGCACTATTTAAATTTTGTACTCAAAACAGTTCATGATCATCTAATTCAATAATTTTAAAAGAATAGAAAAAAATATTTTTTGAAATAAAATAAAATATATTATATAAAGAATCGGGTCACATCAGGATTGCATAATAAATCAAAGTGATTTAATCTTGTATAGTTGATATACAATTTATTAAAATAAAAAAGGAACAAATTTTAGAAACAAATCTCAAGGAATCTTTATCAAATGGGTTAGGAAATGAAAAAAAAAAAAAAAAAACAAGAAACAACTGGATGTTACAAAAAGAACAGTGATATTTGAATAAAAGCCAATGAATACTGAATCCGTATTTAAAACCCCAATGAAATGGTATGATTTTTTAAATTAATTTTGGTTTGAATCAACTAGGGACCAAAAAAGTAGACCCATTGGGGAAAAAGGTTCTATCTTTGCACAATTAATAGTTAATTTATTGCCCACATTATGTTCTCTAGTGATATAAAAAATATACGGGGAGTAGCTCACTAAAAACAATGATTTGTCTCTAAGTTTATAAAATTCAGTTGTTTAAGTCTCCTTAAAAATAACCAACTTTCACAATAATATCGTTCACGTGAAAATGCTCTATAGAGAAATACTCTACAGCACTAAGAAAAATGATTCTTCTCATTTTTTATTGCTTTATTGAAATAATAGCTCCAATTATTATCAAATTAAAATCTGTGTCATGGAATATTTTAATGATTCAAGACCGACCCTATGTCTTTAAAATGGATTTTGCATTTATAAACCATTTCAGAAAAATAAATATAAAGTAACGAATGAGATTCTGAACTTAATGTGAATGCATTTGAAAATTATACTGGTATGTTATTATATATAGATAGTTAATATGAATATACAAATTAATTTTAATCTAATATTCATGTAATGAAGTTCTTTATGTATGTATAAAAAATCTCAAAATTCTTAATTGGAGCATGGAAAATTATTCGGACTAACAAGTAATTTAATGTTAAAACTACTCTGAAGTTGCAAAAAAATAATAATGTGTATAATTACATTTAGTCTATTCGTTATAAATATATATATATATATACAAGTGAATATATTTTATACTTATTTGGGTGTGTAGTCATGCATTTCAAATGTTTTAGGAAGTTCACTTTTTTTTCCTTCCTTACTTTGAAATACTATTAATTTGTCATGACTGAGTGATGATAAAAATCATTGTTGTAAAGGAATTATTTATCAAAAATCAAATTGTACTGTCTAATTGAATATGTTTCTATTTAAAGAGGGAAAAGTATATCGTACACCTATGAAAATAGTGCATTCTTGATATAAAAATATTGAGTTATTCAACAAAATACAGTAACAAGAGTTGGATGGAGAGTATAAATTTAAATACAACTGCAAATATATATATTTTGAAATAAATAGGAAAAAAGAATGTTTTTACAAATATTTTTTTGTAATTTTTTTTTTTACAGATTGCACAAATCAACAAAGTTTAAGTATTACAAAAAAAATTTATGTAATTCTAATGATATTTCATACGTGTATTGTGTGTTTAATTATATTTTTTGCATGAAATCTAATTTTTGAGTATATTTAATTTGAATTCCTTTCGTAATTGTTATTAAACTTTTTTATAGTTTGAGCCACAGATTTCATTTGTTTTTTTAGTCAAAGAAATTCATTGGGAGTGAAAATTTCATTATCAAAGGAGTATTTGATTCTAAATTCAACAGCGATATGGATTTAGTTTTCTTTTTTTTATATGCAATAATCACTCTGCTTAAAAAAATTGAAATCAAATCTATTTAAATGATCAAAATATTAAATTAAGTATTTTTTCATGTAGATCACTAATTTTTTTTTTTACTCAAAAAATACCTCAAATCGATGAAAATTCTATAAATTTCCTAAAAATTATCAAAAAAATAGATTTTATTAAAATAAAAAACCTACAAATTACTGATTAGAACATCAAATAAAACTAGAATAAAATATGAAGCTTAAAAGACTTCTTTGATGTTGATTTTTATCATTTATGACATTAAATAAAAATATTTTTGCATCTTCTGCTACAAATTTGCTACAAATAACATTATTTCTCCTTAGATAATTATTTAAATATACATAGTAAACAATTTATTTCAATTTTCATGGAATTAAATCATGAATTTTTCACTTAGGTTACGATTATCTTTTTTTTTTTTTTTTTTTTTTGCTTTTAACACTCTAAATTTAGCTTTTGTTTATGAGCTATGAATGCCAAAATGTCAAATGAGCCCTTTGTACTCAAATTGTTTGTTTTTACTTTCATTTCAAAAAAAAAAAAAAAAACTGCAAAAGAAATAAAAAACACAAATAAACACACACGTACATTCATTCATATATTTAATTCTGGACTTTACGACTTTGTCGTTTAAAGAGTGGTTGTCTGGTTTGAATGGTTTTTCATATATATATGTGAAGGCATAAATATATTTTTTTAATATATGAAAAATATGTGAAAAAATGGGATTAGTATATGATTTAGAAAAACATATTTATTCAATTTGTTTTTCGTGAATAGAAAACAATTATAAAAAAAGAAAAAAAAAGTGTACATAGCACTATTATCATTCTTAATATAAAAATGAACAAGAATTATATATATATAGATCTCTTGAACGTTCTTTCATTTAGCTTCTTTAGAGTGGTTTTGTCATGTGCAATATTCATTGAATGTAAATTAAAGAAGGGGCTCTCTCTTGCCCTCTTTATATAATATATTACATATTCTCCCTTTTTCTCTAATATATATATACATATATATTTTCATGTTAAACAATAAGAAATTATTTTCGTTTTCTCTTTTTTTTTTTTAAGACATTGCTTTTATTCTTAGTAATATGTACAAATATACATATAATATATTGAAATTTCTTTGATCTAATTTCTTAGAGAATTATTTATTATTTTTTATTTGTCTTAGAGAGTCGGCTTAATTCTTCATATTATGTTGTTAATGAAATGAGATCAACAACCCCTCAGTACTTTTATGGTATATATGTAGTATGACTATCTGAGTTGTCCAATCCTATTGACCAACACGTTTTCTTAAAATAAAAAAAAAAGAAAAAGAAGGGTGTACTCTTGTCCTCAATAACGTTTTTGAATGCGCTAATTTTGTAATGAGGGCCCCTAGGATCTGATAAATGAATGAATGTATGTGTATATATGTATATACAATAATTGATAAGCGTTTGAACTAATCATTTTTGCGCAAAAAGACTTCCTTCATGCCTATATTTACAGAAAGAAGACTTTTCTTTCAAGTTATATACTTATAACTGCAGCCTTTTGCACTGTGAAAGTCAGTTTTTTTATTAGGATCGGTCCATATTTTTGAAAATGTGTCAATGTAATAGGTGAAAAATTAAAGTAATGAGTCACTTAATATATTTAAAGTAATGTTGAATTATGTGGGCAGTGAGTTCGATATCGATTGAGGCTGGGTTGAGGTCGAGGCCACCACAACCTAGACCATTTGAAGAGTCGGGGGTAAGACAAAAAAAATTTAGTTGCTTTGGTCTTGATTTGAATACCAAGACATTGAAAATGTCCAGATTTTGCTTTCAAAATATCCTTACGTCACTCAGTATGGAAATGTCTTGCATTGATTACACGCTCCAACTTGACTTCCAAATTCTTGTTGTGAGTTGCATAGGCTCTACTTTTAAGAATAGACATCATAGAGTAATCCATAGCGTTTAATTTGGGCTTCATAATGAACTAACTTTAATCCAAAAACTAATATTGGTCTTGCTTTTGATTGCTTCGATTGCTAATATGAGTCCTTTGCTTTGTTTAAAAAAAGTGGAACAAGATTTGCAACAATTATCAAAGGATTTACATATTTTCAATTCCTATATAGTTAGCTGTATTTTGCCCACTAAAATCGACTTTAAACACAATAAAATTGTCTTACTATGTTTTTTAAATGCATTTACAAAATATTCAAAAGCTATATTTCATGTAGTTTGAAGTAACAGAGCTCTATAAATTGGTTTTTGATAGGTCTATGATGGTAGTGTTTGAATTTTTACGCTTAAGAATCATATTATAAAGAAAATTATGAAAATACATGACTTTTTTTGCTTTGAGGAAGAATGTCTAAATCTTTTTTCTAATGGACTGAAACTTGCCAGAGCATTTTGTATGTCTGTTTAATAACAAACTTGGAATTAGGATGTGTGCCAATGACACAGTGTTTTGCACTTTGACACATGTGACTAGTTATACATATATGTGCCTTTTGGATATACTCTTATAAAAACAATATTTTAGATCTGTATGTCTTAAGGGACAAGGGTAATTTTTTTCTAGGGACAGGGCTGTCTAAGAGAAACTTCTGATAAGATGATCAAATGGATTTTTTTATATAAATATTGTAGCTACTCTACATTTAATATATGTACATTAGGGGTCAGTAAGAAAGCATGAAATTATTAGCAACAAACTACACTTTTCTGGCATTACTTGTATGGTTGAATTTAAGCATCTATCCCAAATGTATGGGCCATTTGAGGCTCATTTATTCTGCTATATATTGATAGACTTCATATTATAGGGCCCATATCTCATGAACGGCTGATTTTGGCGGACAAAAATTTGCCTCCAATTATTTTATTGTAATTATGAACTTTTGCACGAAAAATCATCAAATTCTGTGCTAGTAGAGTTTTTTTTTTATAACTTATTAAAATTAGACAAAGAGTCTTAAATGTATAAAAGGAACAATGCCTGAAGAGTACAGTCATAGAAAAATTTCGCTGCTCTCTGAGTATATATATATGTGTGTTAATGTAATCAATAGGACATTAGCCCACTTATGACTATTTTAAGAAAACCAACTATGCAGATTAATAACCATTGGTATTTATATCATACATATTTATGTATGTTTGTATAAACAGCAGAACAAAATGCTATTCTAAAGCAAAGTTTTATGAAACGTGTATCACCAAGGAAATGTAAAGGGAGGGAGAGTCTAAAAACGATAAATTCGTTGCACTATTGTAGTTGCTTTAATGTTCTTCATAGAAACAATAGAAGGAGGAATGTACGTAGCAATGGGAAGGAGGGAGAGTCGTATGCAATGGCCCGGGGCTTACTACCACGGCATAAAATAATAACAGTCCACTAAGAAGTCATAAATTTAAGACTTAAAACTACTTTTGGTCATTTCTTTTTAACTACATATAGTATATCATAAATGCTAATATTTTATGTATATAGTTTATTAATGAACATTTGTACTCTCATAAATTACAGCAATTATTGTAGATCATACATACATAAAACTGGAGTTAACTGATGTTGTTCTTGTGTTTCGTTTTCGCTATTTCTCTTTTTCTTCTTCTTTTTTTTTTTAATTTAAAGTTTGTTTTTAATTTTTAATGAATAATGCTTTTATAGTTGTTGAGAGAGAAAAAATGCATTCTAAGAGCTGGTTGAACCATGCAATTTGCTGAACTATTTAGAATTGCTTCTTATATCAAAGTTTGACAAACGGTTGTGTTCTCTTGTCGAGGGTGTTTATGCTTTTCTTCAGGTGCCTTTGATTTCCCCTTTCAAATTTATAGCTTTTTTATTTGTAAATGATTGATTAATTATTATCATTATTAGTAGCTGCATTTATTTAAAATATAGAAGTTAAAAGTTGTTACAAGATCACTAATCAAAACATGATTAATTATTTTAGTTTGTCTTTTTTAGAAAGATATGGACACTTTTATAAGGACTTAGAGTAGGGGGTTGTGTTTTTCTGCTTTCTAAAAACCGTTTTGTATATAAATTACTCACATACAAAGTTGCAAAATCATCTTGAGGTTAACTATCTGCATTGAATACTTCATAGTAAAAAAATTATAGTACATTCATTAAATATAAGTATATAATATAATTTGTTATAAGAATGGATAATAGTTTTTTTTTATAATTTTTTTTTTTTCAGACACAATGTTCGTCTTAATATTCCTTCTTCTTCCTCTCCTTGGATCCATCAACTGTGATTCGGATACTTCACCATATCACCACAACCACATTGGTAAAAAAATGATTGAGTCTTCCTCTTTGGACTTTCGCCATCACGACTCATTACCAATTTTGTCAGGATCCAATGTTTGTACAGAACAAAAGCCGTAAGAATTGATGATGAAATCATTTGCATATTTTTAATTTCTTTTTTATTCTTATTTAAAATAAAAGTCTGCCAAAAGAGATTAGATTAATAAAGATGGTTGCTCTCTCTCTCTCTTTCCTCTTCGTAAAAAATAAAGCAGAATCGTTTATATTATACATAAAGTTTTTTTTTTTCCTTTTTTTCTTTTATTTTTAACTGACTTCCTTTTGCATTATTCTTCAATAATAATTAGTAGAAATGATAATTTCTCTGTTTTCTAACTAGTCATACATATATTTAAACAAATTTAAAATTCATAAAACACAACTCAGATAAATTAACAATTTTTATTTAGACTTCATATTCACACATTTGACGTCATCTACAAAACATAGATAAAAGCCTTTTGAGACCTTTCGTATACCCTTTGAATACACTCAAATACATATATATATATATACTTAATGATGACTTTTGTATGCTGAGAACACATTCCAAGCAAATGTAGATATTTACACCGCTTTTTTTCAACACCATTCGATAATTTAATTACATATATTTATGTAATAATTATCATTTTTAGTAAGCAAATTTGTAGAAGTTTACCAAATACATTTACATATTTGATATGGACTTATCGTGTTATTGCTGTTGTTGTTTTTTCATGGTTGTATGTAAATATTTTTATCAGTAGATTTTTTTTCTCTTCCAAATATTATGTAATTAAATATACAACGAATCTTACACACATACATATATTTTGAAGATACTTTTTTGTTACACACTGTATATGTGAATATATATATATATTGATATCCTATTTTAAACTTCCAAACATATCTTAGAACTCCACAGCATAAGATATGCGTATGAAAAGGAAAGGGTTATTCAATCAACTCTGGTAAATTATTGGATTATTTACGTAATAAATATTTCACATTTATTTATTTTATTTCTTGTTAAATTATTATTTCAATGTCAATGATTTATTTTTTTTTCAAATGTTCTAATATAGGTTTGTAGAGTTTGTATCCTCCTTTTTATATTTACAGGAAATAAGACTAAATCTCCAAATAGTTTATGTAATGTGTGTTCTGTATAAATTAGGATTTTGTTAAAGTAGTAATATTTAATGAAATAAACACTTCAAAGGGGAGGTTTTTGGTTGTCGGATGATCTGTGAATGGGACTGATTTTTTTTTGTTTTTTTGTCACATTTGAATTTGTATAAATACAAACCGAACAGTGGTTTTTCTTTTATTTTTATATCGTGATTCCATTTTTTTTTCTCTTTTTTGGGAGTGGATTTCTGTATAATCTATTTTTTTTTTTTATTAGAATACATTTTTTATAAATGAAAAATTAATTGAAATTCTATTAAATTGTAGTTTTTACCTACAATAAGAATTATATTTATTTTAATGCATAGAAAAAAGTTATGTATACATATATGTATGTTCACTAATTTTTTGTGATAACTTATTTACAACAACTATGGTATTCAAAAGATTATATTCCCATAAGTTGTTTTTTATCTTCTTGGATCCATCTAGCTCCACTGAAGATCCTTTCGACCTAAGTTGATGTGGATTTGATTGTAATTAAAGATTTATATTATTGAAAATTTTGTAAATTTACAATCTGGCCTAAATACTTCCCCTTTTAATACGTTAGATTTAAACCTTTTGACTGGATAACTTCCTTGAAATCAATATCCATGAATAGATCGATCTTTGATGCAACATATGAATGAACATTGATCAATTTATTAGATGAAAATGAAACAATATCAGCAATAAATACTGCAACATGCTTCTGAGAAGATTATTTCATTCTATGAGGTTGAGTGATTTTAATAGGGATAAAGTTCCGTGTCATGACTTAGAAATTAGTTCCTATTATTTTTTTATGGTGCACATCAACAATGAATTTATTTTGTAGGAACTGACTTTTTTTCAGTTATGAAGAGGAAGGAACTCCTTTTAGTATTATAATGGGTCTTTATAGCTAATAAAAATGATCCTAGACTCACCTTTGACTTCGTAATTTTGTTTCAGCTACTCATATACATAATATGTAGTACAGAGAAAAGTCCGATCAATTATTATTATTATTATTGTACATCTATATATGTATGTATATATATATATATATAGAATATTGTACATGTATGTATATCTCTAACTTTTTGGAGTATGTAATTTTATTATGAAAGGGGAAAAAAAAAATTCTTAGAGGGAATAATTTAAGTACCTTTTGTGTGTGTGTGTGTGTCTTTTCTAGAACTGAAATTCTCTTCTCCTTCTATATTCATGAAACTTTTCTTCTTTTATCGATGTTATCTAGAAATTAGAAAATGAAAGAAAAATTAGACTTCTTGTATGTATGTATGTATGTATGTGTGTTTTTTCTGTCTACTTATCCACACTTTTTTCCCCCTGCTGTTTTTACACATAATATGTACATTTAAATATAGTCGAAGCTATTTTCCCCCTTTCTATTTTGAGTGTGTATATAGATATATGTAGAAAATATGAACAATGATTCTCAGCATAGATAAAACAAATATTAAATTTGTTTTACATTTCTGGCTTGAGCATATGCATAGAAATTTATCTATTCAGAAAGGTAGAAAATGCAAAAAGGATCCTCCTAAGCATTTCCTAATGTACCAAAAGTATGTCTAACATGTAACAATATGTAATTAATTATAATTACACAATTTCTGAACGGGAGCTTTGTACGTTGAGTGTAAGATCTCTTTTGAATTTATCTTTACGTTCCATGAGGATCTGAGTTTGTATCTCCTTGATATGATTTCTAATGTATTATAGTTTGTAGAATATATCCATTCGTGATTGAAACATTATTCTGCATTTGAAAGTTATATGCAGATATCAAAGTCCAATGAGGAGAAAAATCGTTTTCCTCAGTTGTATAACATTAACGGAAAGTTTGTTGTGTACTCTTTTAGGAGTATCAATTCAAATTTGTATACAACTTTTAATTTAGTATGAGTAAAATTTATATTAGGATGATTCAGATTCAAATTTATTTTTACCCCTTAACTTTGTTATTTATTGAGTAAATTAAAAAATAGCATTATCTAAAGTAACGATACTTTGACGAGAGACTAATTGATCTTTAGCATACAAACAATTCAAGTACGCACTTTACATCTTTGATTAATCAACATTTTATATTGTATGTTTATGATAGGAAAATTATAGAATATTGTGAGAGGTGCTTTAATCCTTTATCGAAGCTCAATGAGCTCTTTTTTTTTTTTAAATTAAAGTTAAATTAAATGTAATTTCTCTCTTTATCTCTGTAGGTACGTGTAAATAACATATGTATGTATTTAGAAAGTATAATGAAGCATGATATCCTATAACGACTTTGTAGACTTATCATGCAAGGGAAATTATAAATAAATATATTTATTTTTTTAAAGAACGAACTACAGGCATATAACATTTATAAGAGATATAACTCATGTTATGAGTAAAAAAAATTAAGTTCTTAATAGCAATAATAATAATAATATGTTTTAAGTTTCGTATATGTATAATATACATTCATTGCAATAGTTTTCGTGTTTGGTGAATTCATTTGCTTGGGAAGTACCAAGTTTCTCTATAACTTACTTAGATACATAGTATTTAAGTTTGTCTACATTCTATATACTGAACTATTATCATCCATGCATTTGAGATGAACTTCTATTAATTCAAAGTCTGTTGTTGATTGGATTTAATCTTTCTTATGAATGTTTTGATTTAAAACTAATGTAAATTGCTCAATTATAAATAATGAGAACGGCATCATTGTATCCAAAAAGATAAATTCATTTCGTGGAGTATTTTTAAACATATGCAAAATTTAGTGACTCCGTCAAATTTGAAGAATGGATAGATCAAAATGATACGTAGAGTAATTAATTATGCAAATTAAATTTTCACTGTTGCTTTTGGAGTCAGTGTATTCAAACGGCCAAATATTTACCTGCATATAGAGAGCTTTGAAAGTCCGTTATCTTGAGGCCATTAGGCAAAGTTTTATTCTTCTTTTTCTTTTCTTTTAATAACTTTATCAACATGACATCGCTTTCGGTTATTTATCAAATTGGAGACACTGTTCTTCTATTTTAACAAAAAAAAATATTCTTAACAATTGTAATGCAATTATTGGGCTGTCGGAAAAGGGGAGCAGAGGGGACATTAGCCCCTCAGACCCTCCTTAAACGAATGTTTGAAAAAATACGGATGGGAAAAATGGGGTTAGTAAGGCCGGTACTTTTTTCTACAATGGATTGGCATGCTTCATTTTCTGCTATATGTTATATGTTATTTATTAAAGATGGTCTCATTACATTGTAGGAGTTATTAATTACTTTTGTAATTACTTTTTGGTAAAGTAACTAGAAGGATTACTTTACTTTTATAAAAAGTGCTAAACATCAAAGGAATGATGTATGTTTGTTATACTCTACAAAGAATTTCCATGGTGGATTTAGCAAAAATCAAAATATTTAGCTAGGGCATCCATCATTTCTGTTTTCATCATCCACGTTCCTTCATTTCTCTAATGCTCATTCATTTCATAGGTCATTGATATGAAAATTGTGTAGATATTTTTTATACAATATTTGTTTGTTTATGAATGATAGTTAGTTGAAAGATAGCTAATGGAAAACCATTTTCCAGTGAAGCAATTCTCTAGTTATACAAATATTACATATATATGTATATTTTTTTTTACTTTTATCTTTATTTATGTAGGTATATAAATATAAATGATATGTTTTATTCAGAGGAGGGTGAAGGGAAGGCTACATGCGTGATGTAGAATGTACACTTATGTATTTCTCAGATCACTTTGAAACTAAATGTGCAATAAGATACATTGCGTAGATACATAATATTTTAAAAAAAAATTTCTTTTAATAGATACACTGTGGCTGTAAAGGTGGAAGAGAAACAACCTTATCGCCAAAGGACCTATACCTGGTGCTGGGCCTTTCCTCCAAGATGCTCCAAATATAAAATACAAATCAAAACCATTTATCGAACTGAGGTATACCCCAAATCTTTGGTTATACTGAGTGGAACATTCGCCAAAAATACTATATAGGGATATATGCATATATATTTTAATGCAATTTAAAGTGATATTGTCGTTTATTATTCTTTATTTAATTATTATTAAAGAGCAATAAAAAAATGTCAAAAAGGTAAATTAATGAGTGTTCTTTTGTTAAGTAATGTTTTAATTACATTCATTATAATGGAGTAACATGTAGTTTGAATCGTGTTTTCACTTGAGTAACTTTGTGTGTATGTAAGTGATAGAAAAAACACTGTTTTATATGGACCATATTTACTCTTTAGATTAGAGTTGTCTGCAATCCGGATCGAGATCAAGTTTTCGTTATTTTTGGATCTAAAATGCAAAAAACATACATATATTCATTACAAGTCAAACTCTCATGTTAGATAATTTAACACTATAATAAAATTATATGTATTATATAGTATTTTTCGGGGAATTGTTGTAGAGCCTATAAGCTTGGTCGCAGTACAATAAATTAATGTTCATTTTACATATGTAGATGATTCCAAAATGGCGTCCGGTTCAAGTCTGTTGCCGTGGCTATGCGCGTAGTTTAAATGGATCCAATTGTGAGCCGGTCTGTTCTCAACGCTGCTATCATGGTCGATGCGTAGAGCCTGATAAATGCGAATGCCAGCCAGGCTATGGAGGTCCTTCCTGCTCCAAGTGTAAGTGTTTTTTATATTGTTTATAGGTGTGTGTATATATATGTATATAGTTGTTTTATTATGTATGAAAGTTGGTTTGTGGAAATTGAAAATTAAATATTAATAAACATATTTTTTAAACCCCTTTTTTTGCAAAGTACGTGTGGGGTTTGGACAGAATTATTATTTTATCATTATTTTGTTCCTTTTACTGGTATTATCATATATATTTATAATATTATTCAAACTATTCTTTTGGGATTTATATATATGTTATATATTCTTATACCTATCTTAATTATGATTCATTTTCTATTTTAATATATATATATATATACCTAGTGAGATTAAATTTGAGATTGAATTATTAATTTTAAGAATTTCTTCTCCTCTTTTCATTTTACAATGATTATTATTTTTTTAATATCCTTTCACGAAGATTAGAGGGATATACTACTTTTTATTCGCAGAGGACCTGTACGCATTTCAATTTTTATCTTACCTGAATACAAAACTGCAATAGTAAAAAGCTATAAACGACATTTAATGTCTCTGTTCCTAAGAGTTGTAGATAGAGCCACATATATGTATACAAACAACAGAAAGTATATAAATATGTACATTTTGAAAATAGTAATTGTTGAAGTTTGATGATAATTATTAAACGTGCAGAGCTCTTGGAAACATGATGCCCATCGACCAAAAGCGTTATGTGATGTTCCAATTAGGATTAGATATGGCATTTGTGATTGCAAGTAAGTTTTCTTGCTTTTGTTATTATCTCAAATAAGCCAACTCTTCTCAGAGACATGTATGTAGTTTTTGAGATTCTTTTTGTTCTCAAAACCAATTTTTGAAGGGTCTTGTCTCGGTATCCACCCCTCAAAGTCTTGGTTTCTGTGTCGGATCCAAGACCAAAGCAACAATATAAATATTTTTTAAAAAACCCAAAAAAACAAACAAAAACATTTTATTACTAGTAGTATCGATTCCTCAAATTCTTGCTATGATTTTAATCTCAGGTGATGCAGTTTTGACGAGTTCTTCATATTCAGCTTCTATTTCCCTAAGACACTTTGATTTTAATTACCAATGAACTCTTTCACATTCATTTTTTAAAAAGGAAGTCAGTTTTGGTTTGCGATTATTTTGGATTAGAAGCATTTCTTTGACACGATCCTACTCGTAATCCAAGATATAACCACATATTTTAATTAAAGAGATAAATAACAGATGTAGAGTAAGCATTCCCTTAGAGACATAGGCACATACATAGATTGGTCGAAAGTACCTTGTACTAAGCCCTAGCTCAATTTAATTACACTCATAAAAACACTGCGCTGCTTTTGATTCTATAAATATCATTACGTAGAATATAGAGAATAAAACAACATGTTCCTTCTAGGTATAGAAAATAAAAATAAAAAATAGTGTTCTATTCGGTGCTCTTACGTGTTTATAGTGCATGCAGGGTGACACTAGTACTATAGAGAAGAAGCATGGCATTCAAGGACGAATTAATAAATATACAAATATGTATACTATACTAGGGTGTTCTAAAAATCACTTTTTTTTTTCATATCTTTCCAAATAAACTGCTTGTGCTGTATTTGGCTCTAATTATATTACGATATATTCAAAGTTTCAAAGCTCTAAATCAAACGCTTTGTCTATGATTGATCATTGTATAAGTTAAAAATAAATTATTGATTATAATTAATTATTTATGGTGCAATTTGTGCCAATTGCTGATTAAATTAGGTCAATTTTATTTGCTCACCGATGATTTGGTATATATTTACACAGATATAGTATAACAATCAAATGACGTTCGACTCTACCTATCATTTACACATGAAATGCTTAGTCATTATTTATAGAAACACAATTTAACTTTATAAAATTCGGGAAAATAAAGAATAAACTCCATACCTTTTTTTATTTCGTTTTTCTTTACATATCTATCCATGTTTGTACAAACATACTCGTAAATATAACATATATATAAGTATGAAAAGATCCGACCAAATATGTGTATGTTACATATGTTAAAGTATGTATTGCCTACATACTTACATATGTACATATGTTTGTATCTATAAATCTAGGATTTATTTCCAAGATTGTCGCAGTCGTCTATGTAATGTCAGTAAATCATGAAATCCTTTCCTGAATATATGTACATACATACCTAATATTCACAATTGTCAAACCACAATCACACTTTGGAATTCAATTATTTCTGTGTAGGTAACTACCTTGTCTGCTAATGATGTGTAAATATATTTTTGTACATGTCTGTGATGATGATGATGACGGATGTATTTATGGTACGTATACATACGTATCTAGTTCCTTATAAATTAATTCCAAACTCCAATTAGTGTTTAAATGTCTTAATTTTTTATTTATTTTCATAAAGGAGAGAATGATATAATATTACCATAGAGATAAATAGATAGATGGATACCATATATCATATGAAATAGATATCCTATTAAATAACAGCTATCAATATTACGGTCGTACATATATATTTTTTTTAATTTTTTTATTTGCCATTAATACATCAATGGGAAATGCAGCATGTTTCTTGTCATGATAAAAAGAAAAGAAATTTGTCTCTTGAAATGCACACTTTAATTCAAAGTTAGTCTCGTCAAAAAGGAGAATAAATACAAAAAAAAATTCTGACTAATTTACAAAACTTGAGTGGATATTGAGATAAAATGTCTCACTCATGTCCAAAAAATATTGAACGAATCTTTCAGGATTCGTTCAATTTTGTATGCTAAGGAAGGAATGTTTTACGCAAATGCTCACTTGTAGAAATTATGAAAAAGAGGAAGGAAAGGTTTAGAATCATGTTGTGTACTTATCCATTTAATAACTATTAAGAATGAATCTTGTGAATTATTTGAAGATAATTTGTGGATCAATTATGTGTAGTTCATTATGATTTTTGATCAAGATTCTTTGTAGAATTTGAATAACTCACTCCCAAAATGAAAGGTTTTCCATTTCATTTTGTATAACTTTTTTCGTCAACTAAAGAGTATTAAGACGTGTCGTACTTTTTTATTCTTTTTTAATATGTCAAATTGCATCATGTTTATTCCCTTATACGGGTCATTTTCAACCCTGAAGTGGATATATATATATAAAAAGGTCAAAGTCTAAATTTAAAAAAAATGTAGATATCTTTTATTATATAAGTATTCATCCTTATTTCAAGAATTATCTTATCATCAGTAGGTAAGTAGCTCTAACGTGATCTCTGTCAGTAGGTATATTGTTTCTTAGAACTACCAAATTGTTTATGACGTCCTCATGAACGGATTTCGGCCTTTTTTACACCTTTATCTATGAGGTTTTTTATTTGACTTTTGTTCGTTGGTAGTTGTTGTTATTTTATATTCAAAGCTGTCAAATCATCATCATCCATTGTAATGTGTAAGCTATGTTTAAATTTAAATATATATATATATAATTTCATGATATAAATATTATGTTTACAGGGCATGATAAGATTGTCAAGCATATACTTTTTATAGATTATTCAGAAATTTGGTTGCTAGAATTGTCTATGTTTGTTATACCTATACCTATATCCAGTTTTTATATTGAAGAGAAGTCGGAATGACTTGACAACCTATTACAATAGACTGTAGAATGGGTAGTTAAAGATATTAAAAATAAATGACGTACTCATGAAGCATATACCTATATTCTTCCTTAAATTAATTGGGTCAATATCGACCAATTTGCCTACTTAAACATTGAATATAATCCTAAAGAAGATATACAAAAAGTTATAGCTTTGAAAACTTGACCATCCATGGCTCATATGAGTAGAATAAGGTCTAAAAATCTCAGCCTGATATCCAACAAAAAATTATAGCCAAAAGACTTTTAATTTAAGACTGGGGTAACCCGGATATGTAGTCGTTATTTTAACCAATCCTTCTTTTAAAAAATAAAAAGTGTTGTGAGGATAACAAAAAAATGTTTAAGGAAAAGGTTTGCTAAATTTTCCTTCTTATTGTTCTAAATCATCAAAGAAGTGGTCCACGTTCGAATATTTGATCCTGGATAACTCCTACGGGCTACAACATCAACAATTTCTGAGCATTTTTTGTTAGCTGTTGCTCTCTCAGTTCTTATTAGTATCAAAATTGTTATTTTACCAAACTCGAGTTAATTTTTGCTATGCATTGAGCATATGTCTTCCATTGGAGAAAGTATAGTCCAAAGGTTATGGAGATTGATTTCATGATTTTTTTTTCTTGTCTTTTTGTAGGAGGAAACGTTGAGAGATCGCAATTTCACATGAGGCCTTAATATACAAGGAACTCTTACTATTTTCTGTCTTCTTGGACTTTATTAAGAACAGCCATTAATTAATTTTGATATTTGATAAAATTGACATTAACCAAAGACTTATTTCTACCTAAGATCTAGTTTATGTATAAGTATTTGGCTATATAGTCAATATGGACCTCCCTACTATTAAAAACGTCACAGCCTTGTTCTCACAAATTACCCTTCAATTATTTGAAAGGAAATGAATGCTTGATTTTGTGTCCTTAAAATTATATGGAAATAACGGATCAGTCTTCATTGATTTCTTTTATGAACCTTTCCTTACTTTGCATGAGTACAAAATTATTTTTTAAAAAATCAAGTTCCGTATTGTTGATAGAAAAATAAGTCATAAAATATTTTGTTTGTTCTACTATGAACTAGGTCAATCAAAAGGAGGATTTGTAAGTTGTTTGTTGCTTTTTTTTCTTCTTTCATTTGATAAATGGCATTGTTTAATCATGAGATGACTCATTTCTCAAAAGAAAAAGAAGAGAGAGAGAAAGAGAGAAAAAAAGGAAAAGAAAAGAAAGGTTCTCTTGGTTTGTAAATGTTAACCTTTTTTTTCTTTTTTCTTTTTTTGGTTGTTGTTGAATGAGTTTATACTTTGCAGAAAATTTAATGGAGTTATTATATTTTGCAAGTATCAAGTTAGATGTTTTCTTAAGCAGCTCTTTAAAAGAAAGTTGACATTGAAATAGTAGTAGTATAAAAGATGAGGAGGAGGTATGAATGAAGTGTAACCGAATGCCACAGGCATCATTGTTGTAATCTGAGACATTTTTTTGAGTATTTTTGTATATAATGTATTTCCATAAATTATTTTGAATTTAGAATTGTAATCTATGTTGATATTTCATTTTTATTTTTTTTTTGGCTTTGTGTGTAGGTTCGTGGAGAATATTACTTATTGTAGTTGTTAGATTAATTAATCTCTTTTTAGATCATATTTTATTAAGTATTCTGTCATTCCTTGTCCTTTGAACATATCTGTTTTATTACTTTTCCTGAATAAAAAATCAATGTTAAATACCATCCAAGTAGCATGATATTTTACTATAAGTTTTTATTTTTCTATTGAAGGAATGTTTGAAAAAAGTTTTACTATGGTCCTAATTTAAGACTGTAGGCCAGACTGCAGAAATATCAATACTAAAAAAAATTAGCCTTTATAGTGCCATGATTACTTTTAAAAATACTGGTCTCCCCGTTATGTTTTGAATTCACTACTATGTTTTGCTCTGTAAAAAATAAAACTTTTAATTTCTTTCTTTTTTAATTAACTTTTTCCAAAATCAATTTTATTTTTATGTTTAACTAAATATTTATCATTGAGTAAAATAGTATTTATTTAAGTAGCTACTTGTTACTTTTACGAGTAACTGTTTATTTTATTTTTTTTTTTGAGCATCAGTGTTACTTTTTTGGCTTGGTAACTAGTAACGTGTACTTTTTTCATGTAACTTGCTAATTATTGAACACGTTTCTGTTTTGGTTTTTTTTTTTTACTTTAGCAAAGAATTAAATAGTTATAAATCTAATTTATCTGAATTTGAATTAAAACTATGTACATTGTCATTTTCAATTTTGGTTTGATTCAAATTGGGGGTAAAATAATCAGTTAGATTTATACAATCAAATTACTGAATCTGATAATAGGAATCACTCTGGAAGTAAGGCTTGTGATTTCCATAAAATGTTGTAATTATCAGAAATGAAAAAATAAAGAAATATCGTTATGCACCCACATTTCTGTAGCCGGGTTTCAATTAATATTATTAATCGCTTATTAAGACAATATAAAAATTAGAAATTTTGCTTTTGAGGTCCACAAATTGTTTTTTATTTATTTTTGTGCATATTAAAGATTCAAACTTATTATTTAACATAAAGAAAATGCCAAAATATATAATTAGCACTTACTAAAGTGTTATACAAAAAAAATCTTTAGTTTCAACATTCTTGTATCTATTTTTAAACTTGAACATGAGGAAATGGTTTACAAGTGAGGAGAAGTAAGGAAAAAAGGACATCCTTTCTCTTGAGAATTTTTTTTAGGGGGATTATAATATTGTAAGTTTATATTTTGTAGGAGAGTGATATCAACTTAAATTGTTCCAGATTTAATTAGTAGGTCCTTTTTTGGAGGGACAGTCCCAATGATGGATATGACCGTTTTTGGGATTAATTTTGGGACTGCCACAACACAAGTTGCAATGAATTTCATATTTCACCTTTTTTTATTGTTAATTTTATTTCCTTCGTGATTTTCCATCCAGTTTTTGAGTCTGTAGATATAGTTTAAAATGGAGTAGCAGGTAGGATTACGTCTAAAGTCAATCCTAATTAATTTACTAATAATCTGTAGTTTTTTACTATTTTTTCGCACTTTTAAAATCATCCAATAATATAATTTTTTTAATATGTACATATGGTGATAATTGGATCTACTTGTATTGGCTTTCAAAATATCGGGAAAAAGGAATTTATTTAGGTTACTCATTTATCATTATATAGAAATAAGATATGGGTCATGAAGTCTCGGTATTTTTTTAATTATTGTTATTGATTTTTTTTTTTTTTAAATTCGTCTTTTTTAATTCGACTCATTCCATCACTCTCCTTCGCAAAACAATCATTTCAACATTTTTAATAGACTTTAAATGTTTTTCTTAAAGAATATATAATATACAACTATATTATTTTGCATTAAATTGATTTCAGTTGCAGCTGTAACCTCATTATGTGAGTCAAAACTCACATTTCAAATTAGACTATTTGAAATTTGTAAAGCACATACAAAATGGTTTAAATATGTACCTACACACAGATATACATATATGAAGAAAACAATATTTTAACTTGATCTTTTATTATTGCATAATAGGGAGAGTACAGATGTATCAAATAACCTTTTTCAACTGTATCAATTCTCCCCCTTTTTTTGGCTTTTTATTTATTTGCTTTGTTTATACAGGTATGTGTTATTTCACTATTTACAGTATCTCTATAGAATTTTAGTTCTTTCAATGTGTTTTTACATAGAATGAAAAGTTTCTATAAAACCCTAACAGTTTAGCCAAAATTAAAATTCTTATCGCGTTTGGATTTTTAGAGTCCAAAATCAGTATTTTTTTAGAAAATGTGTACTTCTTCTCAATATGATTCATTATGGAAGGGCACATCTTCATTTATCAATGGGTGGATTCACTCATGAAAACATTCATAAAAAGAAATGTAAAGGGAGGGGGGGGGGGTCTCCCTCCATTTCCCAAATCTAAGGTAGGAGTTCTTAACTGATTTTGCACTGAGGCCCAAATTTATCCATGTTCATTATCCTGCGAACCATTTCTATTGTCCTTCAGGTGAAGCAAATATTGAGTAGTTAGTATATAGGGACTCACGGACTTTTGATTAGACTTGGAATTTTTATGTTCTCACCTCATAACAAAATGATTTTGTATAATAATGAATGTTTCCAACTTTTTTGGTTATTCTTTCTTTTTAATTGAGATTGTAGTATGTACTTCAAAGTTGAATGTACAGGTAGGATGGAGCTCTCCGTCCTCCATCTATAAGAGATCTGCGACTCTCTTTTGAGTCAAAACACTGTTTAATGACAGATAAAAGGGTTTATGGTCTCACTATTCCATCACTCATCATGACATGGATTCCTTAAAATGAAACGTAACCATCAATGCATTGTTGTTGTTTTTTTAAATTAAATAAGACGTTATGACATGTAGATTTGCAATTTCTATGTGCATAGTTTATATATTTGATATATAATTTTTATTTGACGTGTTATAACTTAGATCGATCCTTATTATTAACTGAAATACCTATTTGAGGAAAAAGGGATTCCTTTTTTTTTTGTATAAAAAGGAACCAATAATTTGCATAAACCATCATAGACAGATTTATGACCATGTCAAGTACGCATGATCAAATCCTTTTCATTTCAAGTATTCAATTACCACAATGTCCATATGATCTACAGAATAATAATATTTAAAACTTCATTCATAGACAAACAAGCATGGGCATATTCATATCTATAAATATATATTATGTATGCATGTATTTTATGCATGAACGTAATATCAAAAAGATGTTGCTTCAGTTGGCAATTATTTATGAGTAAAGTTCTGGTTTTTCATCTCCATACCTATATATATATGCAAATATATGTGTGTATCTGAAATAAATAAATGCAAGACCTACGCAGTTCTCATGAGCTTGTGAATTTATATAACAAGTTATGTTGTTGTTATTTTTTATTCTCAAAGTTTTATTTATTATTTTAATTTTATAATTTCATTTGATGTGTATACTACAAGCATATAGGCTACATAGATAAAAATGGAGAAGAGATCCTTGTATTGAATATATAATATATATATATATATATCATATATAATTCGCCAAACTCTTGAGCAAAAAAAATAAATAATTTGTATGTGAGATGAATTGAGAAAAAGTATATTTTATATATATTTATATATTTACATATATAATATTCAAAGGATGATGTTTGAATTATCCTGCCTTATTCATATATACTATGTACAATTTACACACTATAATAGACCCGATGAGGGCAAAAGAATAGGGGCTAAATGAAGGCTGCTTTGAGGAAATTAATTGAATTTCCTCTGTTTCTTTAATCCTCACTTTTTCCCTCTTCTATTGACCACATACATAGAAGTTATACGAATATCTGTATTTATTTTTGTGTGAGTAATACATAATATTATGTGATTGACAATCACTGAGTTCTTGGCGTTTTGTGTACATTGTACGTACATATTTGTATATGTACGTCACAGAATGATGGATTTTGCTCTCTATCAGTCTTTTATATACAATTATTCGTGTTTTTGACCCAAAAAAAAATACATATTATGTATCAATATATATATTTATATATATATATATATATATATATGTGCTGCTTGTTTGATTTAGCTATTAGCTAATTTATATACTACATTTTGCTGTGCTGTTAGTTGATTCATTTAGTCAATAAGAGGTTGATTATATTTGTTTCTTTCGGTTTTTTGTATTCTTATTCAATTGATGTACATATAGTGGAATCTCAGAATATGATTAGAGTGTTCAGACTTTTGTATGTCGAGAAAAAAAATAGTTTTCTCATTCAAGAAAAACAAAAACGGTTGGCACTGCCGTTTTTTTATAAAATTATTATCTTTATTCTTTATTAAATTGTTTGAAAAAGGAAGAGTACAAAAATCACGCCTCTTTATATACTCTTTATATAAATGCATGTAAAATTAAATTAAAATATATATATATATATATATATACAAATTTAATTATAGCATTCTCCCTGAACTAGTGCTAGATATTTTACATTTATGTAGAAGGTCCTTCTCCCTACAACGGTAATATATCCTTTATTATAAGAGGCAGTGAATATCAGACAAAGTTATATGTATGCTTGGAAGTATTCCCTTGGCTACGAGACCCACATTTTCCCTGCAAGATGTCGCTTTTGAAGCATATAAATTAATTTATATGTATTGATTTATATTTGTCTTCCCTTCGAGGAATTTACCTTTTTTTAAATTTAATTAGCAAGTTAAACTCATGAAGGTTGCATAGTTAGTTATTAAGTAGGTAATGTATGGCTAGGAATGTAAATCATATGCAAATCGGGCATGTAATAAAAAAGTGGAGTTGGCTCTTCAAACAGGTCTTTTTGTTTTCCGAAGCTGTTATCGTTTTTCTTTTTCCTTAAGAAGGTAACATCAACTTTACCTCAACATAATGTTTTACAAGAAAAGAACAGTCTGCAAAGATTATATCATGGAGAGGAACAAAGGAAAAATTAAAAAATGGATATCATTCATTGAGGAGAATGGAGTTAATGATATTTGTGAATATAATAATGAATCTGGAGTAACGTATTGTTATGTTTGTAGACATAAGGGCAAGACCTAAGGATCATTACGGATCATTCCCGATCAAACAGGAATTCTGCAAATCTAGCTTACTGGAATTGCCACAGCAAAAGCTGCAGCAATCAGCGGAAAATGTTTTCATTTGTATACATACATATATAAAGGAAAATAGGAGCTTGTAGCTCAGTAAAACGTCATGACAGCTCAAACTGCTTCCCCCCTCAACATTCATTAAATTGTCAGGGTTGCCAGGTTGATTTTTGCTTTCTTTTTTTATTACAAGCCCGATTTGCATATAATTTACATTCCTATGTATGGCACTCTCAGGGTTCTTAGCGGACAAAAATTTCGCCTTTTGGTCCATTCAATTTGAACAAAAAATTCATGCAGGCTAAGGGTCACTCCTCAATAGTAGAGCCATATGTCGTTCCTCTTACCTTTTTTTCATTCTTAATAAAAGGCCCCATTCTTGCTGCCATTATTCGTATTCGTATAATTCTAGTTGGTAACATGTAATCTCTCTTTTATTTACATATTCACCCATAATGAAGGCATAGAGTAGTTTAGACGATTAAAAAGATTAAAAGACAATTTGAACACGATTTCTTTGAGTCGAAAGCCGAATGATATGTTTGTCAGTCAATCAAGTACCGAGGTATTACTGTTGTATTTGAATAGGGAAAGATAAGTTATTTATTTATAATTGACTGTTTGAACAATTAATATGTTTTATTAGATTGTTAATTAATTATTATCGAAAGAATATTTTCCCGAGATGAACCATCTTGCATAAATTTACTTTTTTCATGCTTAAAAATGCAAAAGTGCCCAAGTCAATCAAAGTCATGTAAGGGTTTCTTTTCCTTCTTTCTTTGTTGCTTGTTTAAATTAAATATGTTAAATATTAATGAAAGTCAAGATGAGTTTTATGCTATTGAAAAATTAATGAGTATGATTTCTTCCATTACAGCATGCCCATCTGGGAAATGGGGACCCGACTGTGGGAATGATTGTCCTTGTTTAAACGGAGCCAAGTGTGATCCTCTAACAGGAGAGTGCACTTGCACTCCAGGATGGCAGGGAACACAATGTAATATCAAATGCCCTTATCGGAGCTTCGGCCAGGACTGTAAGGAAAGATGCAAGTGTCAAAATGGAGGGAATTGTGATCATATATCGGGGAGATGCAACTGTACAGCAGGATGGAGGGGAGCCTTGTAAGTTCTATTTATCTATATGTATAGTATGTGCTCACTTCAAATAAATATGGAATCTTACCATCCGGGCTTATTATGAAATGATAAACTAACAGGATTTAGTTTCATCGATTCAGAGGGATTTTGAACATGTATTCATTTATTCTTATGTGTATAAGTCATTCAAATAACTCTTACAATTAAAAGAATAATTTTTTTGTAGAAAAAGATGCTCAAAAGTTAATCTCTAAGGGGTGCTTCCCCAAAAGTTTGAGAGACACTACTTTAGTATTTAGATTCGTCAATAACTTAAACATTTATACGAAAATAAATTGCCCAAAATTAGATTTATCTAGCTAGCTATAGGTAAGTATTGTTTCATTTTCTCTAAATGACATTAGTTAATTATCTATTCGCCTTTCACCACAAGGAGTTACATCAAGATTTTTAGTATACTTTTTGTCAGCTGTTGTTTCATCACTTATTAATATTTTCTTACCAAGATCTAATAATTTTTTTTGTATCTTTGAACCTTTCCTACAAAAAGATAAAGAAAAAAGGCCCAAAATTAACTGGTACATAGTTTGTCAATAAACTACATATACTGTACAGAAATGTTGAATTTTTTTAAATTTCATAATAGGGATAAATTTACGTATTAACAAAAAATAATTTGAGTTGAACAAGTCAACGGTCAGTACACTAATAAAAGACAATAATTGACGAAACGACAGTTGATCAAAAAAATAAATAGGAAATGTTGATATTGTGAGAACACCAAAGAGTTTCTTTCTAGTCTGGCACTAAAACCCCAAAATCCCCCATAGTCATTTTGCCATGACCCATTTTTATTGTCCTTGAAACTAGTCATTACAATTATTGATTGACCGACTTTCGGTCTGCACTGAGATATGTTTCATCACCCTGTAACTAAATTTAGTTATTAAGGAATTCTCCCTTCTTCTCTCTTGAATTACAGCCCACTCGTTGAGAAATACTGTTCTAAAAGTTGACCCACATAATTCAAAGTCGGTTCTTGTTAATTTATGAATACCCTTTACATTGAATAAAATCATTGGTCAAGACTTTAGGAGAATGACGTAGATGTTTGACTAAATGTGCAAAGATAGTATTATAAGTAAACTGGGGAAGACAAATTAGAGCCACTTTTGAATCTCCATAGAAGGAACCCCCCGTTCCCAGGGTCAACTACCAGTTAATTTTGTCCGTTTTTCTTTTCGAAGAAAATATTGATTTAGCTCTAACTGTCTATATGTATTTGATTAAGGGCTTATGTTCTTGTAAGAGCTCGTGTTAAATAATTTAAATTTTTATTTTTACAATCAATGTATGTATCTTATTGTTCCATTCATAGATGCGAAGAGCCTTGTCCTCCTGGAACTCATGGAACTGAATGTAAATCGTCTTGTCAATGTCAAAATGGCGGCTCCTGTCATCCAGTAGATGGAAAATGCTATTGCCCAAAGGGATGGACGGTATGTATGAAACAACACAAGGGTAAAGGGCACATAGCTTTAAAAGATTGTGTTTGTGGATAACCACGTTGAGCCCGACTTTACAAAACTCTTTAAAAAAAATTTTAAGTTTGACTTACATACACCCCTTTTTTATGCAGTCTTTCTCTATAGAGCCTATATTATGTAAAAAGTAAATATATTCATGAGATGCAAGACTCTGCTCGAACCCTTTCTCTTATTATTGGATTAATGTACAATTTTGGGGCTATTATACCATGTCTATATTATATATATATACATACTAATATTAAAAGACATATTAAGATTTAATGAAGAACCACTTCTTAAATTAAGAACATACATACATATGAGTACATAGTGAAAGAGTAATAAACTACTAGCTAAGGAAACTAAGGAAACGTGTACATATAGTTAAATATTTGAAGAGGGTTGTAAGAACAGCAAGCCATATAAAAATGTATACTCATAAAAATTATATAAGATAAGTCCTTTTCTCCATGATGATGGATTATGATAAAGTATGTCTTAATATACGTTTTCTTGAGATTTTCCCTCTCATTCTCTCTTCTTCTCCTCCTGTACATATACATATAACATGGATGTACATATGTAGGATCAATTTCAGCAAATTGCATGGCATTTTCTTATTCCCCTCATCTTTACACCTTCTTTGCTTTAATAGGACTGTCAAAAGTCAAAAGGATAGTTAAAGATCTGAATGAGACAATCATATTGTAAGTCTATAAATGGTCAATTATGCGTTTAGCATGATATAATTAATTATTTAACCCATACATTTCAATTTGCCGACTTAGTGATTGATTTATTTTAGTATGAATACAGATTATTTTTTACCCTGGACTAACCTCCAGGATCCAGTAAAAGTAATCAAATAATTGCCCTCCTGCATTTTTAATTTTACTCATCACCATAGTAAAGCATATGAATCAACTGCCAAGATCTTGAGAAATTAATTACATCCTAGAATTTATCATCTGATAATAATTTTTAAATTATGTATTCAGTTTTATTTTATTAATGACCAGTGTGACCACTCAAATGATTTTATGCCTCTTTTTAGAGGGTTTTTTTTACATAACAAATTATGGGTAGTTAAAAGTAATCTCACATAAATTATACCTTAAAATATGTGATATGCATTGTCTCATTACATTATTAGAGACATTAAAGGTGGGTAATAATCGACGACCCAGGTCGATTAATCATTAATTTAAACCTGTTTTAAATCGAATTACGAATCTATAGATATATTGAAATATATTGATATGAGGAGTTCTTATGTATTCGTGTAATCAATATATGACATCATTTTTGTAAAACTACACCCGACCATTTGCCTTTACATTCAATGACTCTTAAATAGCTTGTTATTTCATTATCTATGGCTCGCGGTTACCGTCAAGGAACTCTTTACTAAAGACTCTTCTTATTTATAGGGACAAGTCTGCGCCAATCCCTGTCCTCCGGGATCATTTGGTCTGAATTGTAAGGAAAAGTGTGATTGCTACAACGGTGGCCTCTGTCATCATGTGAATGGTCAATGTCAATGCTTACCCGGATATAAAGGGGATAAGGTAAGAATGCATTTGTATGTTTATTTAATTGATTTGATTTTTTAATGAGTATAGATCCCTAAAGTAAAATAAAGATATGGAACCCATTTTGTGTCTACTTATACATATATGAAGGCATCATAATGTGTGCATATGTAAGCTATTGCTTCACATCATCATTGAAAATCACTTCCCTCAAGGCTCATTTTTTATGACCATCCTATCTTCAAAAATTATTGTGAAGTCATTTAGTAAATCACATTCAATTTTCCTCTAGACTTACCTATACGTATAATTATCCCTGAAACCATGACGCTTATTTTTACCTTCTTTTTTTGTTGTTGCTTTGCTCTAGATCTATAATATGAGAGAGAGAGAGAAATTTATATTCTTAAATAAATAGTTATGATTTATTTTCTAAGATGGACCCCATTGGTTTTTATTTCTCTTCTTTTTTTTTTTCTTCTTCTTCTTCTTGGCAAGGAGATGATGATGCTTTGCTAACTCTTAAGATTTCTTCTTCTTCCCTCCATGTTATAATGATTCATTACAGAAAAGTAGGTTTATATTACAATAAGGTTACCCCCCCCCCCCCCCATTCTCCTCATAAAAAGTTGATTTTTTTTTTTTTACTTTCACTAAAATATTTGAAAGTTTAAATTTCTTTGTCTGGCTCAAGCCTATTTACTTTTTTCCATTACCCATAGTGCTTTATTAACGTCTACAAATTTTTAAGCCATATACAAATGAAGTAACCCATGGTAGGGGTTCAATGTTCTTTGAAATTTTGAAACAATGGGCTTCTTTTATATGTTACAACATATATTAACAATGTAGGCAATTGAAACACATTATCTGACAAGAAAAAGAAGACACGAGCCAGATATTATTTTATATAGATCTTCGTTTCTATACACGCCGGTAACCCCCTTTGTTCCACGACTCTAGTCACTTGATCCAATTTATTACATTTATGAATTCGAAGATTGATCTGTTAAATAGTTAATTTAGACTAATTCGTATTTGTAGGGTATTTTATGAGTTCAATATAATGTAATAAAGTTGTTATTTGCTTTTTTGAGCATGACAATTGTGTCAAAGATGTGTATCATACAAAACAAGATAATCACTGTGACATTCATCAATAAATCATTTTTTTTGTTGTTGTTTTGAAGAACTATATAGTAAAAATAAGCCATTTTTATATTAATTGAATAACAGTTTGTTTTATTTTTAACTCCGCCTCATAAATTAAACATATGTAGCTATAAGCTCTGAGTTAATTAAAAATCAGTGTACTACAAGAAATTAGTTAGAAAATTATTCAATACTTAAATCTTTTAGAGGATAATATGTACACAATATAAAATAATTGGCCCATCATGTGGATTTTTTATAGCTGATTCTAATGGTTTGGCAGAAAACACAAAGATAGTTGATTAATTCAACTTGGAGGGAGAAAAAAATGATTAATTGGCATTTAGGATATTTTAAAACAAAAACTCTTGAAAACCTAATATAAAAAAAAAAAAAAACTCGAGCACTGTTGGTATATTTTCCTCGCCCAAGTTTACCCTTTGCCCAGATTTTGAGACTCACTAGAATTTTTATGTAGATACTTTTTAAAATATATTATTTGCTCTATAAAGCACAACGATATTTGATTTTATTTATAGTCAGTATGGATATGAATCGGATTTTATGGAAGTTTTTCAGTTTTTTAAATTAAATGATTGAATTCCCTAATTTACAAAATAATAGAAATTATTTCATTTTCGGAGAGTATGTCTTAAACTACGTACATTGATTGTCTGGGACAAAAAGATAGATAAAGTGCGAGAAAGTAAAGATAATTTTCAAAAATAGCCACATTTGGGTTATCAAGGGTTTACAAGCTATTGCTTTAATCATCTTATATTTTTGTGAATGATCAAATATTGATTATTCTCAAAATGACTGATTTCTCGTTTCTACTCATATACCCATATATTAATTAGTATAAAAGATAAAATTTCTGAGAAAGGTCCTTTAAAAATAAGATCTTTTACTCCCTGACAGAGTGAGCTGGAAATCTTCTTTTAAACTCCCTCATTTTTTTTTTTTTTTTTTTGTGTAATTATTTTTTTTAGCGTTAAAGTCTGAAGAATAGTTTTTTGCAGCTATTTTAAATTTAATTTTTTGTTCTTGTTCAAGCATGTATGGTTTCCTTTCATAGATGTTAAATGTCAAACTATATGCAGTATTGAAAAAAAAGCCACTATCATTTGATCTACTTTTTTAATGACAGTTTTTAAAATATTTTTTTTTTTGAGATCAAATCCTCATCTCAAATATTTATACTACTATCATAAGAGCTGCATTATTAAATATTTTGATGTAGTGTAGTGTAGTGTCGACTTGAGTGAAGTCGATAAATATGAAAAAGAAAAGAAAAAGTTTAAAACAGCCAATTTCATGGTTTGAAAACAATATTGTATATACCGTGTACTTTCCTCCCTAATAAGTCTTATGTCTGTTTTTTGCATCAATAATTCGATTTTTGAGAGCCAGTCTTATTGTAGTCTTTCCATATATTTTTATATACTTTATTACTACTATTAATGAAAGTCAGATCTCTATTTGTATAGAAACTTGCTTTGGTTTTGATGCCAAAGACTTTCTCTCTACAGTCTCTATTACACTGCTCATGCATATGATCATTATTTGCATTATATAAATCAAATATATATATTTTTGAAATAAATGGAAAAACACTATGAAATAAGAATTCACAATTTAAAAAAAAAAAAAGACTTTAGATCTCAACAGTAAATGATTTATAAATGATCAGAAACTATGTCAAATATTGAGAGTATTTAGAAGCAAATAAATAGGACTTTAATTTATAATGGGTCATATTTTCTCATAATTAGTGGTGGTTGTTGATTCAAAATCGAGGCAACTTATTCAATATAAATCTTAAAGTTAACTAATACTTGTACAAATATAGTCAAGTCCCTGTCGATAGTTTATTGAGTTTACTTAACACTATTTTGAGATTTAAAAGAAAGAATGCGTAAATCAGTAAATATATGTAGAAAATTTAAGGTTAATTTGGAGTAGTATAAATATTTATTGATCGTGCTGGTATTTTGCATTGTTACTTGCTGTTGTTGTTGTTGTTTTATATCAAAAGAAATGGAATAGTTTTCTTCCAGTGCACAAAATACATTTAAAAAAGGAAGAAGAAGGTTTTTAGGGCCTTTTGATCTAAAACCGTTTCTTTTTTTAAAAAAAAATATGATTGACAAAGTTTGGATCACTTTTATAAATATTTAAAGTCCTTAAATTAACGGCCCAAAATATTTGAAATTTGCCAACACAAGTTTTCTTATAAATTTTTATGAGCATATTTATATCATATGTTACTTTTCACCTCTCTGTCTCTTTATATGTGTTACACAGTCAAACGATATTTTCGACAGATATTTTTCACAAATTGAAAAAAGTTTGAATTTTGATGATCTGAGTGACCATTTTTCTGACTTTTTTTTTTTTTTTGTAGACAAAATACCCATATAAACAAATTTAAAATTTTATTAAATTAAATTAAAATGTATGTTAAAAATTAAAAAGTTGTCCAAAGACAATTTGGAAGTGGGAGTTACTTTTAGAAATTAAAAAAAAATGTCATTTTGAGGTCATAGTTTGAAGCCCATAGAACTCAACTTTTTTGCAAAAATTTAAAAACTCTGACACCTTAATCATAATTTGTATGTCATGTGTGCAGTGTCAAAGGGGCTTGTTGGTAAATTTAATGAAAAAGCTTACTTAGAGTGCGTATAAGAGAATCCTTTCCTTCTTATTTTCCTTTATTTCTTTGAACATGGACTTAAAGCCTATATTTTTCATTATTTATTTATGACTTGCCAAAAACTTTTAATTATATTCCTTCAATCATTTTTTTGTTCTTTTTCTCTTTATAAGTACATACACATTATGCATTTATATACATTTTTTTAAATAATAAAAAAATAACAATGTACCTTCAAACATAGGTATTTATACATATATATATATATATATATACAGAAAGATAAACATAATATAGATTGGAATAATAAAAAAATTGATTAAATATTTATTATTGCAAATGGTGGTTGATAGTTAAGGGTTATACAAAGCATTTACCTCTTAGTATTTTTTTTTGTGCCTATATTGTACACATTTAAATTAAGTTTTCGTCTCTTATTTCAAAATATATTTAAATATGATGAATGTCTCTGGGAGAAATTTTCCTTATGGAAAGGCCTCATTCTTCATTCTATTAGTTATATAGAATAGAATAATATTTTTATTTTTTAATCAGTATATAAATTTAATACATTTTCTATAATAATTAAAGATCTCTTTCATCTATTGATCATGTCCATGCAATTTTATTGTGACCATATACATACATATATTCCAAGTATTTCAATGCTTAATGATTTATTAAGTTAAAATGAGAGGTTTTGTGGGTTGTTTAGAGTAAAATAAATATTACTTAAGATAAATTTATTTGATAAAACATTGGTCACACTTAGTTTTTCTGTTGGACAGGGCTGACTGATGTAAATCAAATGTAGATATATCAATGTTATCCATGCATGGATCAATGGAATGAATGATAAAACAAATTAAGAAAGATAATTTTATGAACAAGTTGTATCATTGAAATATTTGTTACACTAATATATAATAAATTACTATAGCAAGTCTGATGTAGTCAATGACTGCAAAAGACTAACTGTTATAAGTACAAAGTATAGGTTCATGGGTAATTATTACCAGGTAAATAGATAGATATTCAAATCCGCGAGTATGATTTCATATTGAGCTCATAATACAGGGATTAAAAGTCTATCACACCTGATGCACTGATTTTCACCTTATCAGATGTCTCAGATGCTCCATTGGTTGTGGATATAAAAAGTTATAGGGATTTGTGTGTGTGCCAAACTTTGATTATACTCTAAGGCACAGATTCTTTATTCATCTCTCAGAACTGGCTCATTACAGTGTCCTTAGAGCCCTATTACTGTTATTATATGAAGGACCTTAGAGAAATGTTTGATTTAATCAATGACGTCCCTTGAATTCTGATGAAACTCTAAAAAATCACACACCCTGGTTGAGAGTTTATATCAAGTTCATGGAAGGTGCTGCAATTATAAATCTTACTTTTACATAATAGGCGTGGGACAGAGCTTCTTTTCAAATCGGAAATGGTGTTTCCCCTATCTGTTAGAAATCCAATAGTAATTGATTATTTCACATAGCAATTATTATTATATCTCTCAACCTCTCCTCGAGAAAAAAAAGACCTGGAATTAACAAGTGGTTAGTCAATTATATCACAAAGTCCTGCTTTTGGAACATTCTTTTTTATATAGTTAGGACACTGCGTAGCATTTAATTGAACAAATCAATGTTTATAATACTAAAAGACAACAAAGACACAGTTGACAAAAAAAAAAAAAACTAAGAGTGTTTGAAAAGGCAGAAATAATATATTACATGTATTATTTTTGAATTTGATGATCTTGATAGAGTCGACATATGGTTAAAGTACAAATTGTTTTTCGTTTATATAAGTCAGAGCCGGACTCTAAAGTTTTTGTTTGAGCTGCGAGGCAAAGTTTTTTTGACATTTTGCGTGAAACTCCAAATATTTTAAGTCAAGTTTCTGAATTTGTCTCTTTATATTTTTAAACACTTTATATGTTAAAGTGTGTTAAAAGTTGCTCTTAGCAGAGTAATTATTATTTTGTTGTTGTCTGTACAGTCAAAAATGTATTTCTAATTGATTTTATTCAAATTTGTTTCTTATACATATATTCAGACTTGACTTTTTGTTGCTATGAACATAATATAATTCATTCCACCTTATATTTTGTATGTGTGTTTCCAGCATTTTGAAGCTAGTATGGAGACTTTTTTTTTTTTGAGGAAGAAAGAGTCCTTTATGTATACAGGATGTGGCTGAGAGCTATGTGTACATATTATTGACCAATAATAATGACTTCCTTCAAGGGAAACAAGAAGGAGAGTAGCGATAAGTTATCACCCTCACTTGGTAGTATATGTACACATTGTTTATGGAGCATAGCAAAAGTGACACACATATGTATGTATGTATGTATGTTCAAGTTATTACCCATGAACAAGCAAAAATAAATATGCACAAAATATACTACTTATATTAGACGAGCGTGATTTATGTAAATTCTTTCATGATAAAATACTCTTTACTATAAACAAAGAAAGAAGAAGAAGAAGAAATGATTTATTTACTCAATGAAGAGAAGGGGTTTTTGAGGAGGATTCAGAGAATGTCTTTGAGGACTTGAAGTCCTTACCTACATATAAACTAAGTACATCTTTTATTTGCATAACATGTAAATGATAAAAAAGAAATAATTATACATACATATGTATGTATAATTATGTACGCATAATATAGAGGAATCAATCACATTTGACTCTTAGAAAATGATAAAACAAAATATTTTCATTTATTCAATCAATTACTATTATTATGAACGAGCAACTACATCCATCATTTAGCCCTATGAAAAATGATATTGAGGGTATTTTTTTTTTTGCAAACTTTTATATATTTTTTTCTATAAACAGTCTGATTTGACAAAAAGAGGAATGCAGTTCTTATTTTTTTTTAGTATCTGAGAATTGTGTATGCATGCAGACATACATACATACATAGATGTACTTGGCTACTCTCCCCCCCCCCTCTTCCCTGTGATTGGTTGTACTCTAGGTGATTTGTAATATTTGGAGTCAAAAAAAAAACCTTGTAAACAACTTTTATCACCCCTGGGCTCCTTTCAAATTATGAAAAGAGAGGAAAATAATCGTGGAATCCATATAATAGTTTGTTGTTTGCGAAGAATGAGTTATGTAATTGGAGATTGGGGTGATAACTCTTTTCTTTCTTTTTTTTTTGAGCAATGATTTCATAATAATTAAAAAGGTTTACGAGGATTTAAATTCAAATGAATTCTTTGTGCTGTAAGGCAGCTTGCTTACATCGTCTTAAAGTTGTAGAATCAACTTAGGGAATATCACTACTCCCTTTACATTTGGCCAGCTTATAAAGCGTTTTGACTCACGTCACAGATTGCATGCTATACTGAAAAGAGTGTCATAGTTTATATGTATGTATACATATATTGTGATGATGTGTTCAAACAAAATAACAATCTTGAACATAAATCAAGAAAATGAAAAATTCCCCATTTTAATATTTTACTTCATAAATATAAACGCCTCATTATTTCAGAGGCATATTTTGGTTAGTTTTGGACTTTATATAATAATTTGTGCTTAGGTTGAGATAGTCAAGAATGTTACCTTGCATTTAGTCCCTTCATTTGAATTATATGACTTTATTTGACTTGGAAATTACCTTTCAAATAGACCTGTAAGTAGAATTTGTGGCACTAGTAATAGAAATGAAAAAGAATTATTAGTTGTTGAAGAGAAATGCAACCCTTTTTGAAAAATATCTTCCTAGCTTATTTCACGTTGACAGAGCACATTATCTAGTTATTAAACAAAAGTAATGTATTTATATTTTTTTAAAACCAAGGAAACATCATATAATGCCTTTAAAAATGGATTGGAGCATAGTTTTTTTAAATATTCCTATTAAATAGAGTTGCTTATACTTCCTTCAAGATGATCAACATTCATAATGACGAGGTCACATAAAAAAGCTCAGTTGAAAGGGTGTTTATTCTAGAGATCGGTGGATATTTCATTTTGGATCCAAATCTAAAAACCATGACCTAACGATTTTTTAATTCAATATTTTTTTTTGTAGTAATTTCATGTTATTGTTTTTTAAGAAAAGACAATTTTTAGAATTTTTTTATTTGTTAAAGGCAATTTAATTCCATATCCACGCTTCATATTTCAAATACCTACATATTTCAACAAAAGATGTCAATTACCAATTATTCTCAAAAAGCGACTAATAATTATCGTCCAAACTTAACTCTATACATTTCACAACCTTATTTTAATTTATTTCTTGTATCTACATACATAGTCTATCAATAAATACTATGCATTATTTTCACAAATTTATATTCAAATTATATTATTTGCTAAGTCCTTTGTAGGTGTATGTAGTTACTTTTTAAAAGGATTTAATTATTTGAATCTGGGTAATTATGTACATATAATGGAACCTTGGAAGGGGGATATTGATCCATGTGTATTCATTCATTTATTTATTTTTAAACCGCTTTCATGATTGAAGTTAATCAACTGTTTTCTTTCGTATTTATGTACGAAAATATGTATATATGTATGTATTTTATTATTTCTTTATTTGTAAATGCCTACATAAGCATTTCTACTCAATCATTATTTCATATGAATGTATTCATGTATTTACACAGCTATATGTATATATATATATATATAGTGCTAGCCTTAAAACAGCGTGTCACATGCCCCCGTTTTAAAGATTAGACATGAATAACACATAGTTTTAAAACTTTTGACTTCATAGACAACCTCGAATTTGGCCTCAAAATCCGTCTTTAGAGAGACTAAGAGGAAATAAAGTATGCTTTTGTTTGTGTCAAATTATTTTTAGTCTACCCTGCTTCCGAGTTCTCCTGGCTGACCGTGATGCTATGTAAAATAAACGAATGAATAAAGGGCTTCCCCCTAAACATATAATGTGTAGATGTGTTGCTTAGAAAAGGTCTTAGCCATTTTTCTTGGTGTTGGTGATGATGATGATGAGAGAATAAGATATGTAGGTTAAAGCAGTGGTCCCCAACCTTGTTCTAACTGCGGACCGGTCAACACTTGACAATTTTACTGCGGACTGGGGGGGTTGAAATATTAATAATAACAATAAACGTGAACCCACTGTGTACACATAAGAAACTTTATTAGCACATTGCTCCAACAATATAACATTTTATAACATCAAAAACTGTCCGTAACGCTAGATCCAGGGGCGTACTGGCCCGGCGGTCAACCGGTCAATGACCGGTGCGCCCCTCTGAAATCTTTACTAGGCGCCCCTTCGATTTAGTATAATGCGCCTATATCGTACAAGATATTTACTCTTTGCCCGGTGGAAATTTTCGCCCCAGTACGCCCCTGGCTAGATCAATGGGAGCCCTGATCTTGTTTCTTGTAACAAGATGCTCCCATCTGGGGGTAATGGCAGACAAAGACACTCGCAGTGTATTGCTTATGTCCAGTCTACTCCTTTGCCTTGTTTTAGTGCCTGCCACTGCAGAAAATCCCGCTTCACACAGATAGGATATTGCAAATGTCAATAGGGTTTTCAGCGCTGTGTTAGCAATCTCTGGGTATTCTGTCATGACTTTAATCCAAAACACGCTATTGTCTAATTAATTCTTGTGCGTGCTGCACAATACTGATTGATTCACGGACTGGTACCGGTCCACGGCCCGGGAGTTGGGGACCACTGGGTGAAAGTACAAAATTGCGAAATATATGTTGTCATAGTAATCAAAGTCCTTCTCAATAATAACCTTGCTTCAATTATTTCCTGTGAATTACATTGATTACCTACGTACATACTTATGCTCTTAAGTACTTATGTACATATGTAGTATTCTATATGACTGTTAATGAATAATAAAAAAATATTCTATTATTTTCACGCTAATATTTTTTTATACACTATTCATGTATTCCAACAGATATGTAGTATGTACTTTCCTTTCCTGAATTTGTAGCTATATATAGGTACACTTGACTATGCCATATGTATATATATATATGTATATATACATATATATATATGCCGTCATTTCCCTTTGAAAACTTAAAAATGGAACACTACTCATAATTAATTTTTAATTATCATCATTAAGGTAGAAAAAGTCCATAAAACGTTTGTTTTTTTTTTGTTTTTTAATTGGAATATAATATGTACATATATGCATACTCTGTGTACAAATTGGAATTGGGTTAGAAGGACGTAGCCCTTGTACTCTTACTTGACTAGTATAACACGGATCATTTTAATTAATTAAAACGTTTAATCTGACTTAGGTGTGAGAGAAGAAGCATGGACTCTTGAATTAATTATTCATAATAATCTAATCTGTCATAGTAATACAAAATGATATGTCATTTGTATGGTATTTGAAAGGTCAAAATGATATATATTTGATATCTATGTATAAACATTAGGAGTTTGTTTACTGCAAAATAAACAAACAAAAAAACTCTGAGGTACGAAGCTTGAAGAAGTTTAGAAAGAAATCATTTTTGCAGCCAACACAATATACAAGGTGTCCCAAAAAAAATGTATTCAGATTAAAAATATGTGTAAACTTTGTATTTAATTAAATTTCAAAATCATCTGTCCATCACATTTTGCAACGTTTATTCCATGCTCTTTATGTATGTGTTTGAGTATTTAGAGCAATGTGAGGGAATTGCAGATTTTTCAAGAAAGATTGTGGTGAGTGATGAGGCTACATGCAAGTTAAATGGGTCAATTAACCACCATAATCCATGGATTTCTGTATAACCAATTAAGAATTAATGCCCCCAAATAGCAAAGATATTATTTCACAATGTGTGCAATCCTACTGCTTGACGTGTCTGGATCAAAATGGGTGTCAGTTTGAAAATAGGCAGTTGAAAAAAAAACAATAAAATAATACTTGTAAATTTTTTTAGACTTTATATCAAGCTTACAAATATTTTTAATCTGTATACATTTTTTTGGGACACCCCCTGTATAATATCGTCTGGATAGGTTAAAATCCATGTGTTAAGGGTCTAATAAGTGAGACTTGACTGTCTTGTATTTAAAAAAGTGATGTGTAAACCTAATAGGAAATCCTCCTCCCAGTTTTTGAAATCCAGTCTGTATGTCCACTACTATTAATGACTATTTATTATTTAATATAAAAATACAAAATTAACAATAATTTCCCCCCAAAAAAATGAGATGCAAAGTTTTTAATTACTTAACAATTGAAAACATAAATGTGACCATTTCTGCAAGTTGTATCGCTTTTAAATACTATTCAATGTAATTTAAGGTATATGACATCACTTTTACTATTATAGAAAAAAAACTAAAAACTAATATAAAATAATCTCTTGTGTGACAACACTGTCTAATAAAATAAAACTGAGTCCACAATTTTAAAATTCTTAGGAGAATCATTCTGTCATTTATTATTGTTAAGAAAGGAAAAGTTAGCATAAAATCCTTTGGGTAGTCATATTATTTATCCATAAAATAAAACTGAATCTTGTATTTTAAATGTACCTCATGAATTTAATCTAAATTCCTGATACGATATTATTGCAACTATTGGAGGGGGGAGGGGGATAAAGTATTTGTTTTTGAGGCAATCAGATATTATGAGTGTGTGAGGCTGATTTGGATGCAACGTTGATTAAAATTAAATTAAATTTATTTAAAAAAAAAAAAACTTTTTATATGAAGAAAAAACATGATGTACATACTCCAAATAGTATAAATGCAAGCTACTCATTATATTTCACGTCCTAGGTGGGTGGTGTTAAAATGCTTTAAGGGGAGTTTATCTCTAGAATAAAAAGAGTTAAAAAAGAGCCTTAGTGCTCTGTGAATTTTTCTTTTTTCTATACAAAAGAAAAAAGAATGCAGACTTTTAAAAATCAAAAGGGACTACTACTTGATATTTTCTTTTATTTACATACAGAGGAAGAAATCAAATTCAATTTCAAATTATTTGAATCTTTATTTGTTAATTGTACAAACACAAAAACGGGTATTTGACAAGGCAGGCAATGCATGAAAAGGGCAACCTTATATCTACCTATAAGTATGAGTCCCCCCCCCCCCAAAAAAAATGAATATTAAATCAATGATATTATCAAGAATATGCATTAGATATATGTTTGTAGATATGGGTCTAACTTTTTATGACAAAATGCTTAATAAATATCTGCATACATACATAAAAAACTTGTCAATTAAAATAATATCTAATAAAAATCAAATATTATTTTATAATAATGATTAATACGTTAAATTTATTGACTTGTATTGATTTGGGTCTCAAATGCATTCAATATCATGAATCGTCCATTAATTATATAATTGATATGCTAATTCTTAGTTTTTGATATTTTTTGTGTATTTTTGTTTTTCTTTTTTAAAGAGCAATTAAAAATGATAATTTATATTTTAAAAAGAAGTGAAATCGTTAATTGGTTCAGTAGTAGCTCTTCTTTGTTGTTACATATGATGATGATAAATTGATGGTTCTCTTTTTGACATATGTAGTACTTACATTCTATGGTATGCATCATGTATCTACATGCCTACTAGGTTTGTGTGCTTCACTCACTCACTCACTCATACATAGGTATTCCATTGGAATGACCACAAAAGAGGGGAAAAGATGGTCTCAGAGAGAGAGAGAAATAGTTAATGACGTTGGAATTATTTCCGTATATGAACATACGGTTTGTGGTTTGGTAAAGGAAACATTGAAGAATTCCTTTTTCCTTTTTTTCTTTCTTGGCATTTTCTCTTGCCAAAATGAATGTATGAACATCATCATTATTATTAGAGCGTGGATCTCCAACATAATTAATATTAATTATTATTATTATTCGTATTGTCAAATGAGCTTATGTATACAAGTTCCAAGTAGGAGTCTCTTCTCGATCTATTATAATTTTAGAATATCTACAACGTATTCCTAATAAACCCCTCTTTCGAGTTGCGATAGTTTAACAAACTATCAAATACGTAACAATATATAATATATTCTCATCCATTACTTTGTAAACCTTAATGAGTTTATTCTTTCAAATACGTCCATTTTTTTATGACTTTAAATAATTAAGGTGAGTGTCTGTTTGGATTTTATTTAAGAGTTAATAGTAAAGGGTCAATTTTAATTTTGAAGTCGATCCACCCAATTATATAAGATTGTTTCATACTATTCTTTTCTTGATCAGAATCCAAGTTATTAATATTGTAATTAAGTAATTATCCATTCTATTATTATAACCTTTATAAGATATAATGAATTATATTTTTTACACCTTGGCTTTAAACTAGAACATGAATGAAATATATTTTCAATTCAGCAATAGAATTAGTCAATTCATGACTTAAGTTAATTAGTTTGATTAAGCAATGCTTATATTACATTAGTGTTTAGTAGGAAAATGCAATATTTTGATGGAAAAAAAATCACATTTATTTGGTTCTTTATCTTATGTTTTTGGTCCATAAATAATAATTAAATCACATATTATTGAAAGAAGGAAATCGTTTTTCAAATGATTATAGTTAATTATCTTCTTCCATTCTTATGTTTTTTGTTTGTTTGTTTGGAGTAGTTCTAAATGGTAGACAAGGATTTCATTTATGACCATGGATCGAAAATGCTGTGAGATTGTTTTTGACAACTGCAACAACGCATCTGTCATTTTTATTATCAGAATGTATAAACGATCTACTCTTATTGTGTAAAGGAACTCTGCCATCACCCCTTAAAAAAACACAGGGGAAAGATATTCATAAGGGAAACTAAATATTGTTTTGATCGATTATAACGAATCTACTTTGAATGTGATAGACGCACAAACAAAAAGAATTACTTTCCTCTGCATCGTTTCTTCCATAATTTTATCTTTAAGTTCAAGATTTTGTTTATGTATTTTTATTTTCCGATCAATGGTATTATAATTCAAAGACTAATGATTCCTAATTTTAACTTTCCATAGTGTCAGGAACAATGTCCTCACAACTTTTATGGAAGAAACTGTGAATCTCCCTGTGAATGCCAAAACGGAGGAACTTGTAATCCAGTGGACGGATCTTGTCTCTGTCCAGAAGGATGGATCGGCCACTATTGTGAAATAAGGAACTGTACTGCACCGGATGTGTATGGTCCACATTGTAGTCTCACATGCTCTTGCAACGCCAACAACACCAAATTGTAAGGAGTCTTATTTAATAAAAGTCCTTGTATCTATTTGTGATTTCTACAATATTCCCTATAATCAATCAGATGTCATCCCTGGACTGGATCTTGCATCTGTAAGCCTGGCTATGCGGGATTTCACTGCCATCGACCTTGTCCTATATATACCTATGGAAAGGGTTGTAAAGAGGTGTGTGACTGTAAGAATGATGCCTTTTGTAACCCTGTCAATGGAGTGTGTACATGCGCTCCTGGATTCCTGGGCTCCAAGTGTGATACTCGTTGTCCTGAAGGGTTCTTTGGTCGGGAGTGTCAATACAAGTGTCAGTGTCGAAATGGAGCCAAGTAAGAGTATATGTATTTTGTACTATGTCTAAGTCCACATACTTACCTAGATCGATATTTATGTCAAGGAACAAAAATATAAATTAACTTTCAAATATCGAGCTTTTTTACAATTGTCCATTAGATTATCAAGTCTTTGTATTCATTTTAAAAAGTCAATTTTTTGTACAGCTTTTGAAAATGATAAAAAAATTGAAATGAGACAGACATCTTTCAGCTTGAGATGGAGAGAGTAGAACTGGATATTTTTATATAAATATATGTATAGTATATATACATACATACATACATTTATACAATTTATTAAATCTAATTTCATGATATCTTTTCTAGATGTCATAGTGCTGCAGGGAAATGTGATTGTCCTCCAGGCTGGAAAGGTATATATTGTGACACTCCATGCCCTAAGGGATTCTACGGAAAAGATTGCCTTGAAGAATGTCAATGTAGAAATGGAGCTTCTTGTCATCACGTAAGCGGAGAATGTAGATGTCTGAGCGGATATCATGGAAAGCTCTGTGAGGTTCCCTGTGAGCGAGGTTTCTACGGCATTGGCTGCTCATATCGCTGCCCTTGTCAGCAAATGTATTCGGAGGGCTGTGATCCGGTGACTGGGAAATGTATTTGCAAAACGGGTTGGAGAGGTGTCAAATGTGAGTCCATTTGTGAAAGGGGTAGATACGGAATGAATTGTCAACATCTTTGTAACTGTCATCATAATAGCTCCTGTGAGCCTCAGTCAGGTAATTTTTTTTATCCTGCTCGTGAGTTTAATTACTTCATTCTTTTTTTTTTTTTTTTGGGTGGGGGAAATAGGTCTATGTGTTTGCGAATTAGGTTATTCGAATCGATTTTGTGATAGGCCATGTCCCAAGGGCTATTATGGAGTGGCCTGTAAACAGGCTTGTCCACCTTGTAGTTCAGGTATGTACAAGTATAAAAGCATATCTTTTTCCAAAAGTCAACGTCATACGTTTTCAAATAGGTTATGGATCCTGTAATTATATATCTGGCCAATGCGAATGTGAGCCTGGATTTACGGGATTCTTTTGTGATACTCCTTGTCCAGAAGGGATTTTTGGGAGAAGATGTATGGGAAGGTTTGTAGATATTGGCATCCATGGATTGTTTACATATGTACATAATTTGCTAATTACAGGTGTTCCTGTAAAAATAACGCTCAATGTTTCCATGTCAATGGAGAGTGTCGATGTCCAGGAGGATGGAGAGGAAAAGATTGCTCAGAACCTTGTCCTATTGGTAAGTGTATGTATTAATTACATTCTATTGCATAGGCATAGGGGTTGTACATATACAATAATGCGAGCACCCTCCTAATTTTTTTGAAAATCATATTAATTTTTTTTTTAGATTCCAACGCCCCCAAGTTAAAAAAAATCCCTTCCTATTGTTTAGGAATAGGGGTTTGCATTTCTTCCCTTCATTAAATTTGCAAATAATAACTACACATTAACATACACCATCATAATTACATGGCTATTTCTATATAACTTATAATCAAAATATTTTTTTCTCCTTCAAACATATCCTGGTTTTCTACTCTCTCTCTTTTTCCCTCATTATTTTTTCCAAGCAGGCAAAAGTCATGTCTTATGAGTGTATGTTCTTGCAAACCCGGATCTTTCACATTCCTTCTGCGTGTTAAATATGTATTTATGCATGTTTGTATGTATATTCCTAAGATAGTTTCCCTTTATTTACTGCTTTACAAAAATGCGGACTTAAAAAGCACATATCATTTGTACAACTTTGTAAGGTGTATCTATGTATAGATGTAGAATGGAGCCCGATGTACATATATGCAAAGTGCAGTACATCCATTTTATATTTTTTTAAATTTACCTAAATATTTAACTTACTCATCCATTAGGGAGTTATGGTCCTAGTTGTACTCATGAATGCTATTGTCAGAATGAGGCAAGTTGTAATCCCGTAGATGGTCGTTGTAAATGTAAGCCTGGATATACCGGGACAAGGTAAGAGCAAAGTCCCAATTAATGCGAGTAAGTAATTTTTCAATTTGTTTCTCGTAACCAGGTGCGAAGAGCTTTGTCCTGAGGGCTATTGGGGAGAGGATTGCTATCAAGCCTGTAGATGCAGAAACTCCAACTTTGTTTGTCATCCTATACGAGGCTGCATTTGTCGTCCGGGCTTTGCCGGAAAAGACTGTGATGTTCCACTCAAGGACATTCTTCGTCGAGAATCCTCTCTCTCACCCTCTCAAAACGGAAATATAAACAGAGGATTTGTTTATTACTTAGCTCAGGATGCTGGAACTCTCACCGGCATTGCCTTCATTATCCTTCTCATAGCATTCATTATATTTTTATTTGTATATTACAAGTTTTATTCACGTTTCAAGCGTTTTAAGAGTGAGCTAGCCCACGCTGTTCACTACACAGCTGATCCTCCTCATCTACAAAATCAATTACCCAACTCAAGTGAGGATGATTACTATCACCATTTCGATAACCCCGTTTATGCTTCATCATTCTCTCGTAATCATCCTCGACCAGTTACAATTACGAATCCTGCAACAATGCATCGCTGCTCTGCCATCAATAATTCCTACAGTCGAGTAATTAATAGATTTAGACCTCCTAAGAATACGAATCCTCAAAGAGACATTATGATGAAGAGATATAATCGAGGAGGGGTAGAGCATGAGGAGGAGGATGACGAGGAATCCGATACAGAGAAAAGGAGCTTTGGTTGTGCCTCTGGTGCGTTCAGCTATTCCACTCTCAACACCAAAAAGAATAATGATGCAGATATGGGTAATCCTAATTTATATTCTCCGTCTTTGGATAATTTGAAGGATAATCGAAAATTGGAAAACTTGTATGATGAGCTACAAAAAACAGTCAACTCTCAGTCCTTGATACCTCTAAATGAGTCAAGTAGGTGGTTTTTTTATTTTTTAGGCTCTAGGCAGTCTCCATGAGCAGGTTTAGAAGGTTTTTATTCTAATTTTTGGTATTTTCCATCGTTATGTCTAGGTGAATCAGCATATAGCGAACTCGAATTCAATCGTCCAGCGCAAGAACTCAAACCTCACTATCACTCAACTTCGACCCTCAAGTCAGTTAAGTCATCTAAGACTGACTTGAATGAATCATATCCTATTCTTCTAGATGTTCAAGAGTCTGGACGAATTCAATCCTCTAATACACCATCAATGCTAAAAGAACGGGAGGAGGTAGATACATAATACACATTTTACATACATCCTGCCTCTAATATTTATCAATTTTTATTTGTACACGTATTTAATTTTGTATAGATGAAGGAGGAGGAGAAGGATATAAAAGAGCCTGATAGTGGAATATCAAGTGCCAAATCTACGGCTGCTACCCCGTGGAGCAACGAAGAAGAGCAGGAGTCTTCCATGCTGACGTCGTCAAATACTTCATAATAATGATGTTTCCTTTACTTCTGCAAACGATAACAGCTATTATTACTTGAATGTAATGAATGCTCTTCGTTTGAACATACTTTTATTCTACGAAACCAACTGTGATATGACGATATTTTTAGTTAAATAGTATGTAATTGCAAATTATGCCAAGGGAAGAAGAAGAAGAAGAATATAGATAGGAGTAGCTTGAATGTCCCTTTGAATGAATTGATGAATTATATATAATATATAAATATATATAGTAAAATTCGTTATACTACTGGATATACATGTTCAGAACTTTGAAAATAATGTGTAAACATCATTATTCATCTTGTTTTGATATGATTTTTATTTATTTTTTTGTCTGATTTGCACGATACACGAGATGATGATGTTTTTATTGATGAAAGATGAAAAGGAAAACCTCAAATATTTTTAATATCATTCATTCCCTTTCAATTTAAATATTTATTTATTAATTAACTTTTTATTGTAGTATACATATATGTATGTATTCCTGTGTATATGTTTGTAGACTGTGCTCCGCTCACTTATTATCAACTTACAACATATACATACATACATACGTCATTTCCTCTTTATAAAATACTTACCTTACATAATACATTCATACTTGTTTGTTCTACGATTAATATTATTATTATTATTACTATTATTTATAAATACCTTTTTAAATACTATATACATATTAAATGATACCTCGCCTGTTATTCCCAGATTTTTAAAGTTTTAACTACATATATAAACATACGAACATTATATTTCTATATTGGTGGTGCTCATGTAGAATTAGTCAATAGAAGTTTTATTATGAATACATATTGTAATAACTATCATTCTAATTAATTATTCAGTATTGAGAATATAATACATACATATATATATAACAATCAGATGAAATATTTTGTATTCTTTTCTTTTTCATACATATACCTAACTCATTTTAATTTTGAACTCCTTACTTTTTGTAATAGATCGTTCGTTGAAGACACCAGTGCCACACCAGTAGTAGTATTTTGTACGCTATAAACTGTTGAGAATCACCGAGATCCTTTCATTGAAAACATCTATAGAAAATGTATATTGAAAAAGATTTCGACAGATAAAAAAGCTTTTTCTTACTGGGTCAATGCCATAGTATGACGTTATCCAATTAACATACAAATTAGCACAAAGTAGTTTTTTTTTATCTGTGAACAATTTCCTACTATGATCGAATAACACTCATTACTCCCAAATATAGTTCACAAACAACACTTAGAATTTAAGTCTTTTTGGTTCATCTCTCTTGTGATGATAGGTTGAGCCTATCACTAACAATAACGTAGTGATAGAACATGTCGTTATCTTAAATGTACCTCACATCCTTTTCTTCTAAAAATAGAAGGAAAGAAAAGATCCAAAATCCGTTAGCAGTTAGCCAATTCTTCCCAACTATGGAGTTATTCTTCATTAAAAGTTGAAAAATGTTGACAGCTTCACAATAACTCATTTGAGTTTAAATTATAATCAACATTCAGAAGGACACAAATAGTAAAATCGACAGCTGACAATAAATTTCAGTCTAAACTTTTATTTTTGTTGGGCATCACTTTGGGGGAGAAAAAATTGATGTATGCAGGCCGACTGAGCCATTGACTTTATATGACAGAAGGGCCACATTTTTTTTTTCATTATATGCATTTAGTTAATTTAATTTGAAAATAGCAGCAATTCAAATTCCTCAGATATACGGGAATTTTTGGGTACAGACATTGAGACTCTTCTGAATGGCTCTATTAAATACTGAGTCATTTTATACGAGTCTTAGACAAGTTTTGAGTCTACCAAGGTTTAGTCTGAAGTTTTTAACTTCAAGTTTAGTCGAGTCTGGAGTCGTGGTTTAATTAGACTTGAGTGCAACACTCGAATCAAGTATCCAAGCTCTGACATGTAATTGTTAAATTTCATAACTAAAAAAGTCTAAAAATGGGGGTATTGTAAATTTAACCATTGTTTCTTATCCCAGTTGGATTTTTGCTGCAGATATGAGATTTTAGATTTATGATTGTCCCAACCATGCCAACGGAAACGACTCCTATATTAATGCTTAGGAATTGATTCTTTGTAACGAAAGTTGCTCAAGTACTTACAAATTTGTTATCAATATACATATTTTATGGCATGGCGGGGGGGGGGGGGGGGGTTACTCGCCCATCCCAAGAAAAGGAAGGCTAGAAATGAATTCACAATCCAAACTAATGTACATACATAGTATTAAAAAACATTTATATATACATAATATATTATTCGTCTTTCAGGTATGAATACCTGGTTTCATGAGTTGTAAAATGTTTGAAATAAAGAAGAAGAAAAAAAAGTTACTTAAGTGTGTAAATAATATCTTTATCCTCAGGGTATAAAATACTCAACTTGAAGACGAAGAAATGAAAATAAAATTATGTAATTCCTTTAATCAAATTAAAAAGCTAATGAAAATTATTTCTTTTTGAAAAGTATTAAATTAAAATACATGTTATAGAGTTTAATGTACGTAATTATTTTTAAAAAGTAAAGGGGAAAAAAGTCCTTTGTAAATGGTTGGCAAAAATACTGGAGTACCTACAAATAACCAAAGTATTGTATCCATATGATTCAAGTTTCTTAAGATTTCGATTAATCATTATTATTAATTTATTTTTATTTTTTAATTAATGCACGTATGATTAGGATCTAATATTTTAATCATCATTTGTTTTTGTTTACACCATATTAAAAAGTAAGTTTTGATGACCGCTTGTTAAACTAAACAAAATTAACAAAAGACAATCATTTGTGTTCATGCACAGAGTGTTGCGGTCAAGACCGTCCTAAACAAAATAAGGCAAGAGAAAATCTGTAAGAGTTGAGACTAAGTCAAAACCAAGAGAACCATTTCGTTCGTTTGGCTTTGGTTTTTTAGAAAATATTAAATTTTAATTTGATCTTGGTTTTGAGAACAAGACAAGGAAAGATCAAGATTTTGAGGATTCGAGAGCAAGACCCATATTGAACACTCAAATGACTACATATACATAGTTACGTGACGGTATAAAAAAAAAGTATGAAAACAAAACAGATATGAATTTATTAGATTCAAAGACTCTTCAGTACAGTGTTGCTTTCAAGATTCCCTCATCTTAGATTAAAATAAAACCAAGTTTTTGAGGAGACAAGACCAAAACTTTAATGGAAATAATTTAGGTTTTCTTGTCTTTACTTTTTAGAAACGGATTTTTTTTTATTTTGTTGCTTTGGTCATGACAAAAATACCAAAACTTTGAGGGATCGAGAATAACTGGGATGAAAATGATTTTAATAACCACATCATTACTCTATAAGTATTCTACCCACATTTTCCTCTCCAGGTTATATTATTCAAACCACAATTTTAAAATGAACACGATTAAGTATTGAATTGCGAGGCAAAGGCTCAGGAATTTTACTTTTCTATAAGAGCTTATATGTAATTGCTATGATCCAAAAGACAAAAAAGCATTTTAAAAATTAAATGAGACCTCATTTGAAATAATTTGTTGGTTAAATGTACAAAATGAATGATCAAAAAGTTGTGCAAATTGTTGACAGAAATATAAAAAGTTATAGTTTCGAAAACAGGGACTGAAGCTTCTCTTTTTTTTTTTCAGAGATACAATCATATGTAGTTGTTTTTTATTTGTTTGTTTGTTTTTATGTAATTACATTTTGTATAGTAAATTTATTGTTTTATTGTTAGATGTTGCAAGAGCAAATATACATTTCTAAAAGTTGTAGATTTGTTTTATCCGATATCATTTTATTGCATAAGTATGCTGAGACGGGGGTATCATATTTTTGTTGAGAGACAGAAGGATGGAATTATGTATGAGTCTATACGTGCTGAAGGAATATTTTGCGTAGGAGGCCATGAGTAATGTTTTGAATGTTTGTTGAATGGATGAGTTAAATTTAATATTCCCTAACACCTGGGTTAATATAATTCAAAGCTATAAAACAAAGTGGCGATACAACGACCACGTGATGGTTTTTTGTACAAATTTGTTTATCTGAGAGATGATTTTTTTGTTTACTAGGGGGCGTTGAGGGTGCCTTTATATGTATAACTAACAACACAACCTCCTTGAATTGTTATTCTAATCAAATCAAGGAAAGACGAATATAATTTATAAACATGTATGCACTTCAAAAGTGACATCTTGTGTGTAGAGGGTGGGGGGGGGGGGATAGGAAAACAAGAAAATATCTCCAAGCTAGCAGGAGGGATTAGCAACAATGTTTAATAGTTTTAGTATAACCATCCATCATTCGTTTGCTCAAAGCTTGTTCATATTTTGAGCTAGAGTTTTGCATGGTAATCTCACCTTCCACTCAACTATGGATAATATCTAGATTGATACATTTGAAAAATGTACTCTTCTGTCTGATAAGGAAATAATATCCTTTAAAAAAAAATAAGACGTAAAGAATTGCCTATAAGTCGGTAATAAAGAACCAGATGTTCATTTGCCAACTGTTTTCTCCATTTTTTTAATGTTCTTATATGGAAAGAAAGGTTTTGTGGTGCTTGTATGTGTTCGACATGTGCGTTTCCGCTATTACTTTTAATCACATACCGTTGTTTCAAGATCTTTTCATATATCTATTAAAAAAATCCAAAATTTAAGTACAAATAACCTTACTTAATCTTAACACTGCAAAAGTTTTCATTGTAAATTTTATCTATGTAGAAAAAATGTGTTAAATGATTTCATAATATGTATAGATTGACCTTTCTTTAAGAGAAGTAGTTACGAAATAAGTCATTTATATGTAGGTATATCAAACAACTTTATGTTTAAAGCTATGAAAGGCTTCGATAATAATGTATTACAAATGAAGGTGAGTATCCCTGGGGGATCCAGTTTTTGTGTAAGTGGAGTTTATTTTGGCCTTATTTGTAACTGGAGGTTATTTCATGTCATCCAGTATGTAAATTAATGAATTATTATTTGTTCAGAACATAGAACAATAATTACGTGTATATATATATATATATATATATATATATATATATATATATATATATATACTGACTGTATCTTGTTTGGTTTTTTTTTAATATATATACAAAGATTTTCTTATGTATATAATTGATCAAAGATCAATAGACAAGGAAAAGTCATTTGAAAAAGTTTATATGAATAATTTATTAATGAGTCACAATATTACTATTTACGTATGCACTTATTTGCATAGATCGACATGTATCATTTAACTACAAGGGTTCTTAAACAGAAATGACATACTTACTTTAGAAATAATATTGTGATATTTGCAAAACGTTTTGATATTAAGTCAATGTAAATGGTATATGTGATGAATCAAATGTTTGCATACACGGATTATTGTCAGCATTTTATAAATATTTATCATCCACGTTAGTAATAGTGCATGCAATATTCGTATATGGTTCTTTGCATAGCCACCAAAATAGGGGGTAAGTAACAATGAAAAGTTGCGTGATTACTTTTTATTAATTTTTATTATGTGACGTCATTTTTATGAAACTCCTTCCACCTATATCATACACACTCCCTCATGAATTGGTTTCTGCGACCCTTTGTACATTAAAATAAGGTATCATCGAAAGGGCAGAACGATAGATCGGAGTATAAAATGGGAAAAATTTACTAATTACGTGGTTTTCAAAACCCCCATTTTTCCTGTTTGTCAGGACTAATGCAACTGAATTAAACTTTTCCGTTTCTTAAGAAACAAACAAGATCCCTCAAGCTTGACTTGAGAACAACACAAGTACACAAGGTATTCCTGGAACAATCTGAATGAATTGTCATCTGTTGATGATTATTTCTTACATTTGTAGAAATATTCAAAGGAGTTTATATCCATACAACCATATGGTTAGTTATTCAATACATCACTCAAAGGTATGTTAAAAAAGCACCTTCTATGTATGAGAGGAAATAATATGTCAATTGACACAGTTTCTACCCATGTAACATATCATTTCAATATGGAATATACGTACGTACGTAATAAAAAGTCAAGGAAAGAGAAAAGAATCAGGTGGAATGGAATTTAAAAGTAAAAAAGAGAAAAAGTATTAAAGCATAGCATTCCTAAGAGCTCCCTAACCAATATTTGTCGGTATATGTAATAATGACACAGACAGCCAACTCATCATAATCATTCCTTAAAAATGTATATCTACATACATAAATGAATATGTATATTCTGTTTGTAGTTTTGTTTTGTCAACCTCTTCAAGTTTTCTTATCTATAACTGGTTATTTAATGAATCCATTTGCTATAATTGTAGCCACAAATGGATAACCCTTTAAAAAAAAATATGATTCGAAAAACTTCATGCTACAGATGTTATGAAACTCAGGTAAGAAACCTGACCTTTAGTCATTCTTCTACTTGAGTACTATTTATGTATTTAATCAAAATTAGGAGTCATCTTGTAAGATGTGTATCTCTTTTTTTTATTATCATTATACATAGACATAATAATATATATATATTTTACTTTGGAATGTAGCAAAGAGTATTTGACGATTTTTTATTTTATATTAAATAAAAGTGAAAAAGTTTTAAAAGCAACCTATAAAAGTGATACGATTTTTTTAATGTTCTTCATAAAAGATCTATATTTTTCGCACTTTAGTAAAATGACTCAAAAAAAAAGAAAAAAAAAAAGAGGTTCCAGTCTGTCTGAGAGAATGTGAATAGCTATGCATTAAATATTCTTTGCTTTATTCGCTATTACAACAAATTTATAATTGAACAATGTGTTACATAGATTTTCATATTAGGTATGAGTCGTTTACGTATAAGCCTTTTGATTTGCAAAGCCATGTTGTTACCTTTTAGCAGGAGTTAGTGAGGCTGTAGCAAAGGGCTTGGAAGTCGTACCCTTAATATTTACATATAAGATTGAAAATTGTAAAATTGCAGAAACAAATAAGCCCATGTATTTTTCGATTGTTGGACTAAATGTCGAATCGTAAAATATGGAAGTAAGCGGGGGAAAAATGTACTTTTATTATTGAATAAAAATACATTAAGAATCCTTCGGATTGGGACGTATTTTGCTCTGTTAGATGGTATTTTTAAAGCAGAAACCTTTAATGGAATATTTGGCGCTATACCGGGAGATCTGTGGAGAGTTTGATAGTCAACAATGACAACATATATCACTTTGCTGGAATTATGAGGGGGATACTTTTTAGTTTGCTCCATGATGTTTTGTCGGTTGGACGTTTATTCCGTGCACCTATTTGTTCTTTACCTAGGCTTGCATATTCTTAAATCACTACAGTCTAATATGTAGTCTCATTTGAGTCTGATATACTATGACACAATGGGATCTTTATTACAACTCTCAATAATGATAACGACACATGAAAACGCTTAATCTAATAGTATTAATATTTTGACTACATACAAAACATAATTTAATTTGATATCAACAAATCAACAATCAGTATAATAAAAAAAAATTTAAAAGCAGTGAGATTAACAGTTGACAAAAAAATTTCATGCGTAGTAACTTTCAACGTAAATGGATCATCGCAGTACTTTTTAAATTGTTCCTAAAAGTGAGAGATTAACAAATTATAATTTATGTTAAAATGAGAATTAAAAATAAATAATTGCTTAAAATGACTTAATAACATCTTTGGAATGTGCTTTCTTAATGTAGTTTTTAATTTAATCAAACAAAATTCTTTATCTATGTATAAAGATATGCATGACGCTTTTATGATTTAATTATCACTTTTCAAAGATGAACATGTAAGTAGGTACATACGCACATATATTGAAATATAAAAAGAGATGTGCTTCAAGGACAATCATCTGCTTTAAATGTTATTCATTTAACTACTTTGTATGAATCTTGATGCACGATATTTTAATAGTTTGATTTCTCAGGGGCGTTTTTACCTCATTCAGCTCCTCTTTTTTAGGTATAGTGTGTATGTAGCTGTACGTTAATGTTATTTGTATTTTCATATTATAGTCATGATGGTTGGCTTAGCTCATGAGCATGTTATGTGGGGAAGAGAAGAATTAAGTATGACTTGCAAATCTTAATGATTATTTTTTCAACTTTTTAATCGCAATTTTTCTCGTGTTTCACTATTTTAAATAAAATATTCTCTGTACTTCCAGGGGTGGTATTTTCAAATTGAAAGATAATGTATTTCTATAAATTCTTAAGATCGATTAAAAATTTTAAATTGTGCCGTTATTTACTTAATTATTTTAGCACTGAGATACTGAGTACTAACGTAAAACTAAAACTCCTAAGGGTGACTTGCATTAGGAGGTTGGACCTTATAATATGTAGTAGTAGATGAAATAAGAGAGGTTGTGTCAATGTAAAGTGTATGGCATCATTCTAGGATTGTTTGTCAATCTGAATCAGTCTTCTTAGTATCATTGAAGTGATGGCTTGCAACAATTATACTTAATTTACGTAACTAGACTGAATTTATCTGAGGTAGCGATCGAGTCTGAATTTATTTCTAGAACTGATCAAAATTCCGAAATAGTTCCATTTAAAAAGAAAATACTATCTCTTTAGATCAAATTAGATAGTGATGAAATGGGTATCCAAATAGAATCATCACATCGAAGCTTCAGATTTAAATGGAAAATATTTATTTAATATTACAATGATTTGATTAGTGTCAACTTTGTGATTCATTACTTAATCTTTAGATACAAATTCAATTTTCATTGCATGAAGTCAATCGTTTCTCTTCATTATTACAAATCTGTCGTTGGGAATGCTTAAACTCTGCACCAGTTTTTTATTTAATCTCCACAAAAATTAAGATCTTATTCCAAGAGAGTGATGAATTAATGGAGTTCGAGTCTTAGATTTTTATATAAAATTGTATGTATGTATATGTCCACGAGATTATTTCAAAAATACCTACATCATGTAAATAAAATGATGAAAAGACACAATTTTCTGGTTAATTATGCTTACAATAAGAAATTTTACTTGTATAACTTTTCATTTGCTTTGTATTTCCTCAGAGCTCCTGACCAAAACATTTCCATTCATTCACATCTGTTTCCGTCGTATATTCTACTTGTTGTTGTAGATGTATAGTATTTATTCATCAATATCAACTTTCCTATTTTATTTTTTCAATTCAAATCTAGTTATTTTTATGATGGGAAAGATGAAGATCAAAAACATTTAAGAATACTACCCCAAAACAGACATAGTCTTAAAAACCCTGTCATTGCCCCTTTAGTATTTATTTAATAATATTAAAGACTTGAACCAATTTGAGTGTGAGAGTTTGAGCTATTAAAAAACTTTTTAAAAACAACAAAAAACTGCATTTATTCGATTTGAAAAGTACTTATACCTTTCCTCACGTCTGAAAACTTAACTACGCCATTAGCCAAATCCCACACTAATATATAGTTTAATTTTATGGGCATTTTCTGATGGGACACTCTGTTTGTTTGAAGAGTGATTGTTGGAATTCTTTAAGGAGCTCAGTGTGTTTAGCAAAAGAACTATCATCTCTATTTATTTATACGAGTATACAAATAGCACTTTCATTTTTTCATTTTATCCCTTTGAATGTAAAATGCAAAAATTGCAATATAAATTAATTATTATTAATTTATATCATTTCCTGAGTCATTTAATGAAATATAACTCTCTCATAACGATTTAATACATATATATATATATATATATATATATAATAGATATATGTTGGTATAAAAATAACCAGACTCAACGGTTATCTTCTCTTCTTCAAACATCATGATTTCTCACAAGTAAATATGTATGCTAAGAAACAGATTTGCTCAGTAATAGCAAATAGAAAAGTCCCCTGTCATTTAGCATTGTGCAAAATATTTATAAATGAATAATGGTTTACAATAGGTATTACACACAGATATAGGTCGATGTGAGTACAATCTACAAACATTTGTGACATAGTTTTGATTCTATAATAGATTTACTTAGACACTGAAGACAGTCTAGCATACTTTTAAAAAAAAGAGTCTATAAGGCATTATTAGGGTATGTCGTCTTATCAAAAAGATTAAAATACACATTAAGAGTAAGATAATAACAGTTTGCAACATCGTTGGTGAGTAAGGTGTTCATTTTGATCTTGTTTATGTAAAAAGTACTGATAATCTACCTAGATAATCACTAAAATATCGCCAAAATTCGGATCCAGATTTTTTTTTTTGGGCCAGCACAAAAATATCATTACTCCAACCAGTGGTTCTTAACCTGGGTTTGATCGCCACATCACTTGACCTTTGATATCTGTGCTGCAGACAACTCGCTCCACTCAGTAGTCAACTTGGTCGCACGTGATTTGTGATTTCGAGGTTCGATGAAACCATGCATGGAACTTGTGGTGTTCGGTACCTCCAACAATGTACAGAACCACTGCTCGAAACCTTATCAAAGACCTAGTGATGTGGCTCTCGATATTGGCCTTGATCTCATCAACAATTTTTGTAGGTATTTGTCTTCTTGTCTATGTAGGTCTCAATCCTCCAAAGTCTTGGTCTTGGTGTCAAGAACAAGACCAAAGTAATTAGATTAAAAAAGTTATTTCGTAAAGAAAACATTTTTTTTCCTCTTGGTCTCGGGTGATGTAGCCTTGACTAAAACACACAACAGTAACTCATATTCTCTTTCATAGTTGATAAAGTAAAAAATTTATTAGAGGCATTTTTATGGTGATAAATTTTGTTTTTTTGACAAATTATTTTTATATTTGATTAATAATTATATTATTTTTTTTTTTTGTGTGTGTGTATGGGGGGGGGGGGGATAAACTCCCTTTCCCTTCATACACATCTCCATAGTCATGGTCCTGTCCCTATCAATTGTATACGTCGTACATACATTATTACCAATTTCTAAGTATTTCCGTCAGCATCCGATCACTCTGCTTTTGGCTTTTATTTGTGTTCTAATTGTTGATTCAATGAACACGAAGTGTATTTTGTAAAATATTCAACATATGGCATAATATACTTTAGCAAATAAAGTAATTTGTCAACAGTTGGGAGAGAACGAAAAAAAAAAAAGAAAGAACCTTACTATGAGATAATTTCTCCTTTTGAAAGAAAGGTTGAGAGATGTTTGATAAAAAATAACAACTTGTTTGCATATACTTATATATTTAATATAAGATACGAGGCATTATGATAAGATAATTTTCAAAGACATTCCATTATTGACATTTTTTAAATTTATATTTTAAAAAAATTATATATTTAAAAAAGTATTCAGAATACTTTGATGTACATCTTTAGTATCAAAATTTATGCTGTGTCGGTCCCAAAATTTAAAATTGAGCCCCGTCCCCATACAAAAATCCACAAGTCTTTAAGAACCGATAATTCTTAGACTTTTAATGATTAATTTAGAAGTTAATTATTTAGTTTTTGATAAGTATTATTTACAAGTCATTTGGAGTCTACTTTGCAGGGCTTAAGACATTACTAGTTTCTAATGTATTCTTAAAAGTGTAATAATATAAAACGAACACGAATTTGAAGGGATTATTTTTCATCCATATGATCACAACCATTAATATATTATTTATTTTATAACTGCTATTTTCATAACTATGATGAAGATGAGGAAATAAACAATTCATGACGTCATCATGTACTAATTTTTGGACTGAAGAATAAGACAGTTTTAAATTAGGAAAGACGCAACCCTTATCCAATCTATGAACATGAAATCCTCTTTAAGATATTATTTGATAATCATTAATGAATTATATATCAATCTCTGTACATATTTTTTTTTTTTAAAAACACAATATTTTTAAAAGTCATTCAGATTTTTTCATTATATAAGTTGTCGACTGAAGCACCCGATTCTTGGAGGATTTTAATATTATTTATTTTTCCTACTCTCCATGTTTTTATTTTGTTTTTGTTTTTCAACGGCCACCCAAGATGAAGGAAGAAGGGAAGATATAACAATAATAATAATAAAAAATGGATGAATGTATTTAATAAAGTAGAGCCCTAACATAGATAAAAAAAAAACCCTTTTTTTATGGCAGTGAACGAAGATTTAATAACATATTTTTTTTTTTTTTTTTTCTCTCTTACGATTTCGTGCAACTAGACTTCAAAGAAGTCATGTTTTTCATTTTTATAGAGCCAATGAAACAGCTTCCTCCTTAATCGTGTGTGTGTGTTTATGTATTTCAGGGTCTTTTAACTTCTTCTCTCATTGAAATCAATGTTCGTATCAATTGTAAGAATGAATTATAATCATTATTATGAAATTACTTTCCAGGGTTCATTAGCTGGAATTGTGCAGGACATATAATTGAATGAACCTGTTCGAATACTATAAGAGGAATTCATTAAATATGTATACTGTGTCACACAAATGGGAATAAGCTTCAACTCTATTGTTACTATTTCGGTCTCAATTTTTTGGCCACTCCAATCTCAAGATGATATCATTAAAATAAAAAATTCCTACAGATGGTTTTTTTGTCTCATCTGTTTCTTTTACTATTAAATAAGGAATAGATCAGAAAATTAAATCAATTTGATTGAAAATCACTTAACTTTTCAGAAGATATAATTTATTTGGAATTCGAAACCCACTTTGCGAGATTAAAAACACTACCACGTTAAGTAAATAGTAATTTTTTTTATATTGTAAAATCAACGTTCGTGATTTTTTTTTTTTTTAAATCAAATCGGAATTAATGGGACGTCATCGATTATATCAAAACATTTCTCTGATATCCTTTTATACTATATCAGTACGGGGAATGTATGGAATCAGTAATGAGCCAACTCTGAGGGATTGTAGCATGAAAAAGACAGAGAAACAACCTTAGAGTATAATCAAAGTTTCGTACAGATCGACCCTTATGACTATTCGAATCTGCAACCAATTCAACATGAGGTCTCTGAACATGTTAAAATGCATTGTATCAAACTTGTTTGCCCAGTATTTAAATAAGGAATGGCCTAAATTTTAAGATGCATCTATATGTATATGTATATCTGGTAATTACCCATGAACAGAGGTACTTTGTAACTTATAAGAACTACTCTTCTAAAGTCATTACCACAGTCGGGTACCACCGGCTCTTTCGGCTCAGTACACTTATGTATATAAAAACCGTACTAAACTGTGACACCGATTTCGTTTTCAACAGTCCCAGACCTAATGCCTATGTATGCATATTACCTAAATATCTGTGCAATAATTGTGGAAGATATTCGTTCAGAAAGGGGCCTTGGCCTTTCTTCTTAAATAATAACTGCATTAAAAAAAGGAAGTTTAAGTATTTAAATAAATTATATTACTATTTTATGTGTGTTCATATTATATGTTAATGAAACAGGTGTGGTAGATAGGTACGTAGGTACATTGTGGTGGATATAGTAGAAAAGAGAAATACTTTTATGTGTGTACAATATACATATATATATGAACACACAAACACGATGATGTTGAAAATGATGGTTGGATACATAGTAAGTAAGTACATAAACGTATGTATAGAGGTAGAATCATACGGTTTTTTTAGAGGAGAAGTTTGAAGAAAATATCTACTTACATACATATATATAATACACCGATACCGTTGTCTCCTTCTTTTTATACTCTATGTATGTAATGTTTCCTACCTGACTGACGAACCCACGTAAACATTTCCTCTTTCCTCCTCATGGTAGTTATCTATCTGTGTAACACTAATTTCTAACTTTGCCTTTTTTCTCCTTCCTAGTCTCTTTAACAAGATCCATGAAATTGAAAATGAAAATTCCATAAATTAGGTACGGAGCAGTGGCGTAGCCACTCAAATAAAAATAAATCAAGGGTTAATGAGAAAGAAGAAGAAGGAAGGACAATCCTATGAATGGAAGAGAAAACGTCCTCACTAAAACCATCCCATAAATCTTACGAATACATAGTTGCCCCGCGACCACTGACTCATCAAATGTCTCAACTCGTAACGAGCAGGATTACACTCGTGCTACGCCGCTGCTACGAAGAATCACGCTTGCTCAGTTCTTTCGACATCTGCTTCTGTACACACATATCTACTTAAATATCCATACACATACATATGTGAATATCTTGATAGTAGTAGTCAATCCATGGACTACAATACCATTTATTATTATTCACACGGAATGAAAAAGGAGCCGTTATAGAGAAAGAATTATAAATGCAAATGCAATGTTGTTCATTTAATTATTATTATTATTTTTATATTTTTTTATAAGAAAAGAAAAAGAAAAGAGAGCCTTATATGGTCCGACTGACTTCCACCGTCAATTGAATGTTTCCAAGGAGAAAGTTGCGGTTGTCAACAGGGTTGTTATGTCCCGTTTCTCTACTTAGGTAAAGGAGGAGAAATCCATTGGAGGAGCTATGAGCACATATGTACATAAATATGTACATATGTATGTATGTTAGCTGTTGCTTATATAATAGCTATGGAGGTAATTATCAATATATAAAATAGGGAAATACGAGAGTTTATAATCCTTAAAAAAATGGTAAATAGGTGCAATCTTGGTTTAAAGGAGCATCTTCATGGTTCAAAGATCAGTCACCTTTCACTGAAATAATTATTTTTCAAGTTTCCTTTTTATATATATATTGTATATAGTATTCAAAATACTAGTTTCGTATTCAAATGGTAGTTGAATAAATAAAAAAACCCTCTTATTTGTGAGCTCAACTGACTCGCTAGACATATATGTACATATTTATTAATAATTAATCGTAATTAAAAGTACCTTAATAGAGAAATTGATGATGAATAAGATATCACTTCTTCTCTAAACATAGTCATGCTTTAACAAAGTAATTAAATATACCTACATATATAAATCGTATCTATCTACCTATGTATGTACAAGAAATTAATTATTTTAAACTTATTTAATGCATTATTGAACAACACATACCGCATTGGTACACAAATGAAAGGAATGTTGTTGACTTTGAATGTATGAATGAATCATCATGACTTGTTGGGCCAAAAAAGCAAAAAAGCAAAAAAAGTATTTAAAAATTAATGGAATAATCATGATAGACCAAGGTAACCGTATATACGAAAAAAAAAATGTCTGTTGAAGAGTCTTGTTAAAAATGGATGTCTTCAAATTGTTTTAGAGTTTAAATTTAAATTATGGCGTGAATAAACTTTGAATGCTTCACATTTCATAGTGAGTTGCTTCAAGAGTCAATTGTTTACTTCATGAATGAGAACAAGTTTTGAGGGTTCTTTTTGTTCTTTTAATATTATGTATACTAATAAGTAAAAGTCAGATATGAACAGCCCCTTTGCTGTGATTTTACAATAATTGAGAATTGCAAAAATAAAAAAACCTTTCAAACAATGATTTATTTAGGCTTTAGGATATGAATATTGAAACATGGAGTATACTGTATATGATTTATAAGATCACACAATTTTCAAATACAACATACCATACACTCATAGGTACATCAGTTTCTAGAAATTAAATATAGTCAAACGATTATAGTCTTTTTCATCAGTAAATAAGTAATGGAAAGCATAAATTAATGATACTATTAGGTAATTTTATTTTGTTCCTTGCATGAAGATTCAATAAATATTTTCATATATCAAGTAACTTTTATGAAATTAGAAGTATTTAACTCTAAGCTATACAGCAATTGGACGTGATTTACGATTGTGCCATGATTTTTTTTTTTTTTTCATTTTCCTGGTAGGTACAATAGTGGAAGTTTCAAATAAAGTGCCTTCAGGGCTCTGTTCGAGTTCACATATTTCGAGTTTATAAAGAAATTAGATGAAATTTCTAAAAGTATTCCTTGTATTCCAGGCAGCCCCGTAGCCAGACATATATCCAAGGAGGGGCATTTCAAATTATAGGGGGAAAACGATTATCATTAGGGACAATACAATTATCCAGGATGTGGTCTAAATTATATGAATACTACTATAACAATTCTGCAGCTTTAATATATTACATTTTCAATTATGTGTACCGTTTTAGTATATGTATATTTGAGTTGAGGACACGAGCATCGTTTGAAAGGGGCACGGCCCTATATGTTCCCCTCCCCATGATTATCGATTCCATCCAAAAAATTAAAATTATTTGCATTAGCTAAAAAATGTATCCAAAATAATTTGAATCTTCAGCAACAACGTTTGCTCAAGTTTAAAAATCTCAATTAATTTTTTTTTCTATACATATCAAACACTCTTCCAAAAAATACAAAAATACGTATTACCCATATTAAAAGTTTGATTTATAAAGTATAGTGGAAGCATATCACGAGTTTACCCGCTTTGGTGATGAAATGACAGCTATTGTGAGATAACCCAGTCTGATCCCAATGACTGCAAGTCCAAGTCTATAAAAATTTAATCAAGTACAAACTTTATTCCGATGACTTCACATGATTTTATCCAGGATGTTATTTCATAACAAAAAATCAGAAGTAATCACTTTTTTGACTTGTACGCTTTTTTTACCATATATGAACAAGCATTTTATTGTACTAAGTGGTGTATTTAGATATGCCGCATAATATTTTCAAAATATTTATCATTATATGTATGTATTAATTAGATGATGCCCCTCAAAAAATCAAATATTTGTATATCTAAAAATAATAAATCATTTAGGGTAATTAACTATCTGTAAGATTTACTATGAATAAAGGCAACTTATGTATTTGATGAATAGAATCAAGTACGTATGTAGGTACAGGGATTTATGTGTACCTATGCTCCACTCTACCTATTACGTGGATACAACAACCTATATACATACATACATACACAAATAAATAATATACAAATGGCTTTTAAAAATGTGGTTACCCTTCAAAAGGTATGCATATATATTATTGGGAATTGAAGCGGAACTCTTAGAGCCCTAACTAATTCATAAGTCATGTATTTAAATATGTACATACTATAAGTATCTGTGCAGGGCTTCAAATTTTATTATGGAAGGGTATACAGAGTCTCTGTTAACAGGTTTTACCAATCCCATTGTAATGGAAGTACCCATGTTCATATGTACACACAGATTATCTACTTACATAATGTGGAGAAAGTTGAATACACTCATTGTATTGATTCATGAATTTCTCGTCCTTTCTTATATATGTATGTATTTCAGTATCTGTGCAGTCAGGAAATCACATTCTGTCTAATGCTTAAATGTATTCATTTTTTTTATGGATAGTAAAATAGTTTTTTTATGGATAGTAAAATAGTTTTTTTATGTGAATGTTACATCTTTTGCTTCTTTTATGAGGATCTTCAAAGAGATGGAAAATGTGGAAGTAATGCAATTAAAAGAGTTGGCTAATTCATTCGAGGATCTTTAGTAGGAGACGGGAGGAGGGCATTTTTGTAAAAAATGACACGTCATATATTAATGATAGTATCATAGTCACAAAACTTTTCATTGCTATTGTTTCTCAAAAAGTGGAGGGACCCCTTCCCCTTTTCAGTCTCGATGATTGTATCTAATCTTATTATAGAACTTTATATGTATATCCTTTGTACAGTGATATCAGTCCGTCTTGTCCTATCTCATCCATATTATTATTAGTCATTGAACCTCTTCCATGTACAAGGAATCCCTTTATATTAGATTACATATAGTGAAACACTTTAGTTTACTAATTGAATTCGCCAAGTACAACTTTAATAGCTACCCTTGACTGTTATTTGCATCCATGGGTACACTCCCGACAAAATATTAATGGAAACTAAGTGTCCATTAAGAATATAAAAATTAAATATTCATGACAACTATATAATTTGTTTGTTTCCTCACACCCTCCACTTGAAAAAAGGAAAGGAAAAATTTGATAAAAACATATGGTAGCTATATACATATAGTTGTGTAATTTGATTGTATCCTTGGGCAAGCAAAGAAGTATGAATGTCCTTATGAATTTATAATATAATATTATATAGAGTCGGCTGCTTTAAATCACTGTGTAGACAACTGATGAAAACAGCTGAAGAAAGAATACATTATGTTTGTTTATCCTATAAAGCTAATCGTGTACACCTTCAAAATAGCCGGGATAACTTATTAATGATGTCAGTAATTGGTATTATGATGACGTTATTTACCAAAGATTGTTAAATGGTACAACTTTAGCATTCCATTCGGAAGCGTTCTATGGATTTAGAAAAAATGAAAAGTCAAAAGTTCCGTTCCAAATTTCATGATTTTATTTGAAGGATGATGACACTCCTCACAATGTACAAAAGATCCTATTCCTTCAAATCTTCAATTGCATCTTCATTTCAAGACTGAAGGCTAATAACATCATTTAATGAATTTTTTTTTTATATAATTTTTAATTTATGAATAATATGCGAAAAGAAAATATATAATTACTTGATTAATTTTACCTCAAACTAAGCAGCAAAATTGTATACTTTTATGGATGAACAGATATAATATATCTGTGTCTACTTACAAATGATTATCTAATGATACATGTATTTCAAAAAGTTATTTTATTGAATAAAATGACAGATAGTTGACTGCCCTCATAAATTGAATATTAGTTTTACCTGACTTAACAAAATTATTGCATGTAAACATTTGAACAGGGTTTTTATTAGCTTAGGTATACCTATACTTATATATGTTAAAAGGCATTTTATTTTAATCAACGATGCAAAATGAATCAATAGCTATAAATAATCCAATTTTATGTACAAGTTGCAATCAAACATTAAGATGAGACATTTTAAATGAAGAATTGTGATCATGATATTGTAATAACTGAAATGACGATGGGCATTCAATATATTACTAAGGGTGGTGTTTATAATTTTTCATAATTGATAAATATGATAGAAGATTCAATTGTCGGCAGGGGTCCATTAGACCTACTTAGTACAAAACATAATAATTACAATTTAAAACTCAATGTTTTAAGTAGAATAATTCAGGAAATGTCCTTTGATTATGACCCATGGGCAAACACACCATCTCTTTAACATTGTTTCTTTCATAAATTGTGCTCTGCTATTCTTTCCTAAAATACCTAAGCAAAACAGTTTGCCATAAAGCAAAGTTCTATGCTCTATAATTAACTTCATTTTGAATGAGACAATATATATTATGAGACAGCAGCATCTGTGGTCCTAGTTCGTTTCGGATTGAAGATCTTACTCTGAGGATCTATCATTATTACTATTATTATTATTATTATTATTATTATTAATCTTTTCACTTTTGAATAATAGGTATGAAGGTAATTTGGAATTGAGGTTAAAAGATGAGGATCACAGATTCTCGTTCTATCTCTATCTCATGTTTACGATTATAATTTATGGATATGAGAGCCATTACAAGCACCTGGCACAATAAAAATTGCAAAAATAATAATAATAAAAAAAACCGACAATGATCTTACTTTAAAAATATGTATGCAAGTTGGATTAAAATCAAAGACATATTGTCATTACAAATATGAATGTTTTATGTGTAAGGTTTTCAAAATAATGAGGGAAATACAAATAGTACGGAGCATAAATTATGTTGCTTCTAACGTCTTGTGAATGTGAATAACTTTGTATTGTTATCTGAGGCATTCAAAGTCAAATTTGTCTATGTTGAAATATATATATATATATACATATTAAATACAAACATAAATGATTAATTACTTCTCAATATAATACTCATTTTAATTCAATGAACTGAATAATTATAACTACATAATCTATGTAATTGAGTCTTTTTACTTCTTTTTTACCTCGGATTAATTCACGTACTCATTTGAGCTAATTCAAAATTCGAATTTATATGAATACAAAGTAAATTAAATTGATGCGTATTTAGCATCAATTAATTTAATGATAATAATAATATTATTAAATGATAATTATTATTAAAACTACATTTGTTACAATTTAGCTAAAATATTGGAGAGATCATAGACATATTTGTAATTCATGAGATCATACAAACTAAGATTCAAATGCATTGCAATTAATATGCATAGAACATGTTAATAGGAACAAACAAAGAAAGGTTATAATTTTTCTTTGTCAACTTCACATTTATATATGCATATATAGAAATAGAAAAAGGACTACAAAGCCGTTGGCATCTCGTATGATGCCTTTTCTTGGGTATGTAGGAATAGATGTACATATATTCATTTAAATAGGTATTTATCATTTACAGTCTCTGACAAGGAATTTTAGATTGTGAGAATGATATTTTTGGCTTTGAATTTTGGATTTCAACGTTTATTTATCATTTATGACACTTTTTATATCATTGTTTTTCTTTCGAAATGGCATAAATTTACATAGTAATGACAGTCGACTCCGTTTCTGATAAAAATATAAGACCCAACAATTGCAACATAATATGACTTCCGGGAGTCAATTTAAAGATAAGAAAATACTTGTAAAATGAAATGAGATGAAAAAGATTCAGAGTAAAATAATGGCTCATGATTTTCTTAACCAGTGATGAATTGGCATGGAAGGGGGGGGGGGTGTCAAGCTTAAAATTATGAAAAAGAATGACAATGTTAAATTGATTTTGCTTCTGTTTTTTTTTTTGAAGAATCGAAATTATTTTCTTTAAAAAATGATCAAAAGTTATCTTCTAAAATTTTTTATAAAAGGGTAGCAAATTTCGTAGCTCTCTAGCCTAAACGTTACAGAAGAGTAACAAATTTAAAAAGGATCCCCACCCTTCTAAAAATATTGGTCCCGCACAATCCACGGACCTTACCCATACAGAAAGAAAGTGTGCACAAATAGCTAAATTCGGAGTCATTGAATTTGTACAGTTTTATCTATTGACCCTTTCATCAGTTGAATTCATAGCACATTTTATGTACATCTACTATCGCTCAATTATGCCGAACGGCCCTAAGAAATCCTTTTAACTTCTCCGTGTCTTTCTTTCTCTATGAACTTTTTGTGTATCCTTATAAAATTGTAAGCTCCAAGTAATATTTCTCCTTCTCTTAATTAAGGTCTCTTAGAGTTAGTCAGTACGTAGTGAGCCTCTCAGCAGTAAGCTCTTAAATTCAAATCCGTTCCTTTCTACATTCCACGGACCCTTCACACTCGGCAACGAGCATTGGATATACATAATATAAGTGTTTTATAAGTAACTTTACTTTGGATGATCTGAATCATAATTAATAATTATTAATAAATTATTGATTAATGTATTTTGTTTTCTCCTTCTTACTGTTTCAGTCTGTGTAGAAAAAATTCAAAAACTTTTGGAGGGACCAAGATTTTTGGCTTTACTTGAAACATTTTCCTCGTTCATCATTTTACCTTGTTCTTCAACTCTCTCTATTGAAAATATAAATAGTACTGAACCAAAAGGGCCTTTTTCCTTGTTCAAAAGTAAACGGAATTGAATGCATGCAGTTATTTGACTATTTTCTTTACTTATTTCGGCCATTGGTATTTGGAATTGTTTAAATGTATCAAACTGAAACATTGATATAAAGGATGGATATGCCCATGTAATCAAAAAACATTAATTAAAAATAGATCTCAAATTCATGCATTGCATACTCTGATGACCTCTTTTTAGAGGTCAAAATTCAACCATAATAAAAGTTATATGTATATCTAACTCCATTTAGTGGGAAGAAAGAAGAAAAGTCTCCCACATTTGTAGGCTTTGAGGGGCTAGCAGTGTTTGTGGTTTTTCATTCATGATAAATATATGCAAAATATAAATAATAATAATACTAAAAGCATAGTTAATAATAATAATATCTTCTTCTTTTTCAAGAAAAATAAAAAGGAGGAGACTTAAATTGTTATCAATTCTCAACTACAGAATTCTTCTTCTTTTTAATAACAGGTTTTCTTATTTATATATTATAATAATGTGCACAGCACATTAGTTTTATTATATTTTTCATAACGTCATGATGTAAACAAATCCTTGTTAGGATATATCAGTGTTTCTCAAGCAGTGCGTCAAATCTTTTTCATGCACAGTCCCCATCATTTTAAAAAAGAAAAGAAAAATACGGATATAAAAAGCAAATCTATAAAATGCTAATTCCATTCGTAAAAGACCAAAAAAAGTGCCTTTCATTCTGTGCCTCATAGCTTAGGTTATTTAATTAATGTGCCAGGGGATGAAAGAGGAAGAAGAAGTTTGAGAAACAGTGGAATGGATCAACATTATTCATCATGAAGAATCTTTAAGAGTGGCAGACACACTCTATGTAATTGTGTTATTTGTATAATATTATGTATAGAAACTGACATGCAAAACAGGTTTTGTGTCCTTTGTTGTTCCTTAGCTTATACATACATACTTATATCGTTTATCTATGTATGGTGTGCTCGAATGCTTTAAAATTAATTAATCAACTCTATTCATTCATGAAAAACATGATACACTGCTTTTTCATCCTCTTACAAAAAAATATGTCTATGTATTTACAATTAAAGAAATGTTTTGTTTTTTTGGTATCTGATTTAGGGTGATGGAATTCATTCATGGGAGATGTGTAGTTTCGATTATACGTAATTTAGTAACACTAATTCGTAAAAATATGACTTTCAGTCATATTTTCTGGTTTAATTTGGCTTTAGGTATCAACCATTTCATTTTTTAACCTACATATAAAATGTGTCCTTGTCTGAAATATTTATAAGTTGCTTCTACACTTTCTATATATATATATGTATAAAGCCGTATGAGTTGGGGGGGGGAGGGGGTCATAGTATCATAATTTTATTTAAAAATTTCAATTTTCAAAAAAATAATTTTTTAATGAGATGCACCCAGCTAAAAATGACTTCCTACGGCCCTGACATACTAATTGTTTATGGACGTATGATTTTTTTCACTGTGTGGCTCATATTGTACCTATGTACATGCGTGTCATGACAATATATGTCAAGATGTTATGATTATTATTTGAAGTCACTATTAGCTGCAACGTGGACTTTCAATCTGGTCGTCATGGGCTCTATCTATTATCAAATGAAAAAATAACCTCATTTTCAGAGAACCCAGGTCTTTAAGCTTTTTTATAATTTGATAACTGTGACACAAAATTTTATGAGGTGCCGCCCATTTGGTTGCTTCTAAGTACTTTAAGCTAGCTCCTTTTGTTTCTTTCAATAAAGTGACAAATTACCCGGGGCTCTTCACTCAAGGCATTGTCATGTTTGTCAATTGTCATTCGTACGACATTCGTTCGTAGGTATCATATCCGATTTGCCGTATCTCACGAACCGTAAAGTAAAGATCTGTGGGATCCTGTGAGCCCCTATTTTAGAGCTTATTAATATTATATTTTATTACTCTCATGACACATTGGATGCAAGTATATTTTGGGAGTATTGAAAGAAGAAGCATTAAAAGATGCCCTATCAAGGATTTCATCTTTTTTAACTTACTTATATAGGTAGTATGTACGTATATACACTCAGCTGTATAAAACACATGGATCTCATAAAAAGGTTGGCATTTATAAAGGATAAAGGAGTCAAAATTCCACTTGTTGGAATGTGAAGGAGAATGATTGAAACTGAGATTTTTAAATGTCAATATGAATTAATTTAGTCATGAATCAACGTCAGATTGGTATTAACTTAATAGTAAAAAAAAAAAAAAAGATGAAGGGAAAAGTGAAGCATCACCAAGCAACCAACCATTTACCAAAATGCTTTTTTAATTGCTTTTCTATTATCCCTTACAATGACTAAAAGGAATGCATATTCATGGATAGATAGATATCTGCAGATATCTATAAATATAATATATGTATGCATATACCTGTATGTAAGCATTTCAAAAACATGGGTGGCTCATAGACCAACTATTTCAATTGGATTGTACTAGATACTAAATACATTTATGTGGCTTTGTCTACCAAAAATAAAAAAAAATCAGGTGCAACAACAGGCACATAGGTGTAGGTAACAAAAAACAAGATTTGAAATTATTTATCTGTCTATAAGATTTGAAAAAAAAACACCAAAAAAACAATTTCTTGGTTTAAAGGACACAGGTGAATTTGTATATATTTTTGTTGTTGTTGTTTTGTTTGACATTTTTATTTTTGTTATTCATAATTATTATTATTATATATATATTACATCAATTTCTTTGTCTGCTAATGAGGGTTATTTTAGAGAGAGAGAGAGTTTGATACGGAATACAAGCAACCTATACCTAATAATTTCCTTTGTTCTACTTTGTTGACAATGCCTCACATTGACATTCATGTATCACAATGATAATAATGTATTAAAGTTATCTCTATTAGCATAGAAATATCATCGACCTCTGGACTTAAGGATTATGTATATATTATAACAATATGTCAGTTGCTACGTGATACAAAGTTCTTACAAATCCTTAGATTCAAGTTTGAGTTTAGCACATAGATATTATATTCTGTCAGAGGGGGTGGGGGAAGGATGAGACAAAAACTGAAGCCGTTTATCAATATATCTATTTATATTCAATTGATGATGTTTGAAACTCTTTGTTTTAGGTATGCAAGGGCTAAAAATCTAGCTCCAAATTTATAGTAACAATCATTTCATAAATACTGATAAAAGGTATTTAAAATAAAATATGAAATATCTAGACACAATTGATTTAATATAATTTGTAATATTTCTTAAATATAAAATGAAATATATTTAATAAATATAAGGAAATTGAAAGTCCTTTTGATAAAAATGTATTTTGTACTAATAATTATTTTTATATCTCACCATGAACATATTATGTAGATAGGAATTGCATTTTTAAACGAATGATAGACAATTATTGTGTAGGGGAGACGTGGAACAGTTGAAAAACTTTTGGTTTTTGGCTCAATTACTGGGTACAAGTTTGAATAAGTTGGATGCATCAAAATTTAACACAAGGGACTAACATATGTGCTGTAACTCTCCCCTTTGTACAGAACGTTATATTTCTCAAATATTTCTGCATTGAGTGATGACCTTTTAACTTTAACTAATTACGTTAAGTGATTGTAAAAAATCCATAATTCAAATGATATAAGTTACATCGAAAACAGTGAAAAATGGACTCCATTATTACAAAAATATGGTTATTTAAAAAAATTATTGCTATTCCTTAAAATCAGGATTTTAAAATATCTCAAACAAAAGTTGACAAAAAATCAGGCATTTTTTGTCAATAGTTATCATTATATTATACAACTGTTGTGTGAACTTCATGGCTTTAGTTTTTTTGATGTTCAATAAAAAATACCCTGTTATTACAGTCATCAATCTCACTCAGGTATATCTGATCCTCATGAAATTTGAGAGTCATGTTTCGCTGAATTAATAAAATGGAAAATGTATATTAGACAAACTATGTTTTGGAGGTCCAATTTTCTGGTTAAAAAGTGAGTATTTATTATATCAATGTCAGCCACCACTTCTGGTCCATTTATATTCATATGAGAAAAGTATCTAGTGTGATTGTTAAAGACTATTTGGAAGTAGGTTCAAATTTCTTCCATCACACAAGCAATGCTCAAATAACATATATAGGATTTTGAGAAGGGCTAAAGCTTGGGAAAGGTTATTTGGAGATGGATCATCGAAAATTTGTGGTTATTATTATTATTATTGTATATTACTTGATTTGGTTATGAAAGTCAATGGTATTTTTTTAAATAAGAATTGCCATAAAAACTAATGTTAAATTAGTCCTTTTCAATTTTTTTAAATTACAATCCCCAGAGAAGTTTATTGTATAAGTTCTACATTTATTTTTCATTAAATCCTAGGAATTTCGTTTTTAGGGATTCCTTCCCATGCACAACTATGGATGAACACTAATCAAAAGGGATTTACATTTGTCAAGCCTGGAATTTGAGTGTGTATTTGAAATAGTGTTTTGCACTTGGACACGCTGGATTATCCATATCAGACACGCTTGTACAAAATATTTTAGAACTATGTTCCCTTTTGATGCAGCTTTTTTTTTCTTCTAAGGATAGGTTTGACTTTAGTCTTTAATGCTTTTTGAGTTCTACCCACATTTTATTTCTCTTCTTCTCTTTCAATGATCTTCTTGTATATGAACTTTTCTATTAAAGTTTCTCCAAAAAGGAGCACTAGCCTTAAAAATTTTATATGGTTTGAACTTAAATTGAAAACAATATGGAGTGAGTTTGGAGAAGGATCATTATTTAGATTTTCAAATATCATTCAAAGAAGATATTTTAACACTTTCTCAATTATTTCTCCTGTGAGCTATGAGTAGCTGAAGAAACCCATTTTTCTTACTCAAACCAGTATGATTCCAATTAGAAACATGATAAAGATCATATATAAATGGTTGAAAAATCTTTAAACATTAGTTTTTAAAATATATTTCTATCAATTAACTCTATGTATCTATGTACAGCACTAAAGGCAAAAAAAAATTGGGGAATTTGAAATAAGACTGAACGATATCATAGGAGTCACGAATTTTCCATAGATTCCAGCTATGTTATACCTAATGAATTCTTTCAAGGTGTGTTGTGCCGAGCAATTTGCAAGAATACAAAAATACTTGCATTGAACAATTTACCACAATCCTTAAAAGGAGCATTAAATATGATATTTGAAGTTGCGTGGTGAATCTTTTTGTATCCTTGATCTTCGAGATCGAACATGTTATGCTCTTTGTCTACAATTTGGGTAAATTTAATTATATTAAGCAGTTGATACAGATTTTGTCGATTTTCTCCTCTGAGTTCGATGAGAAGGACATTCTTTAATGCCATGGAATCGGTAGCATATGATTGTTTGCAGCTTTCTTAAATGGGTACAAAAATTGGAACAATGGGTCATAGTTTAAATTATGAATTGAAATAATCCCCCTCGACTACATAATCCATTGTAGTACTTTCACTTGCAAAATATTTTTTAAATAAAATTTTTTGTTACTGTTTCGACAAACTATGACAATCGTGAAAGAGGCTGAAACAGAGGATTTTCTTTCCATAGAAAAATCTGTGTCACCGCTAAAGAAAGAACTAATTCAACTATCATTTCATTAATAAAATCCGTTTCTAGCATTAAAGGATCTAAAGAGATAGTAGCTCAGTCGTTGGACGTCTAGAAAGATCAATCAATTTGTTTTATAGATTTTGGGTACTATTATAGAAAGCAAGATAATTATCCGCCCAGAAGAGATCTTGGTGTTTTCATAAAAGATAGATAGATTCTTATTAAGTCAGTCATTTGTTTTTCTACTTAATTATTGGATAAATGTTGCTTTATAAAGTGTAGGAGGATTAATTAAGCAACTATTTGCAATTTTTGATATCCTTCCTTTGATTTCCAATTATGAACGGGAAAAGCTGCTGTTTTCTTATGGTTTGTTTTCAAACCAAGTCTTTTTTTTATAATTCTTAAAGTAGTTCATTACAGCCTCAATCCACTTATTTAATTTCCTTTTAGAGTTAGCCTTCAACATTAACGTAACATCATCGGCGTATATGTCGGTTATATGTTTTGAAAGCCGACTCTAAAGCCCTTAAACTTCTTCCTGATGGAATGTCTACGATCTTTAAGCCCAGATTTTGTATATATACGAGATTCTCTTTGCCTTAAAGAAGTGTATGTAATTTAGATATTTACATATGTACGACTCAGGGAAAACTATTAACTGAATATTACATATGTATAGCTATGTTGAACGGAAGGAACTTCAACGTATTTCAAAATTAACTCTGTAATGCAAATATTCAATTTGTATATTTTTGCTACTTATACAATACATAAATATAATACTTTGTTGAAACAGTATTTGTATACCTTATATAAAAAAATATATTATTCATAGCTACATAGATATTTAAAATTTCTCCGATGACGTATCTTTATCTTTCTTTCTTTCTTTTATTGGCTTCAACTATCTATGTATATAAAATATAATTTTCTTTGGAAGTCGTAATTGCTTTAAATATTACCATAAATATATGTATGTATACATATATAGGTATTTGTATCCAATAACAAAATAGGTTTTTTCGCCTTGTTTGACTCTATTCTTGACTTATGTACATACTTCCTGCCACAATTGACATCCCTAATGACATCATAATTATTGTTTTACTCCGTTTTCCAATGAACGTCTAATTAGTATCATTCTTAATGAAAGTCTCTACAATAATAACGAATCATTTTCTTTTTGAATAAAAATGAATATTTGATTGTGTGGCATATATAATATTTTCAAACCTTATGAAATAGCCCCCTAGTACCTTAACGTTTCAACACATTTAATGATGTTAAGTAATGGTTCTTATCCTGCCTTCCTCAAACGTTTTGTTATTATGTTTTTATGGCTTTACAAGGATATTATTTCTTAAGATGGATATCATACCTGTAAATATGTACAAAGGACTTACATGACTATGTCATCCTCAAACCTTTGGGCCCCATTTATTAGTGTAGGTACTACACGATGAATAGCATTTACTCATTTGTAACTGCAATAATAAGGATTCCCACCTGCTCGAGCAAAATCAAAACAAGTCTTAAATAAATAGTTATCAAGTTTATATTAAGTAGTACATACATAGAAGACGAGTGGCGTAGAACCTGAAAAACTTCATTCTTAGGATTGTAGATAAGCGATCTTTTAGTAAAAGGATTGAGGGCAATAAAAATTTTTTGGTCTCTTAAAATACTTTCAAACTAATAAAAATGTTAAGTTTAGCGGGGAGTTATATTCTATATATATATTACAGTATCAATTCAACATTGATTTTAATAGCTTGTCCAAGTACGTATTATATAGGTAAAACATAATACAGTAAAAGTTGGAGGCAACTCGAATTTGATGGGAACTTAAGTCATTCTTTTTGCAGATATGAAAAATCAACAAAAAGTATCAAATTTATTTCTACTTTTTATTATGCATATTTTCTTGTAATTACTTCCAAAATAAGTAATTTTACAAATTGTGGAGATTGGTATTTACTTGCTCCATATTTATTGTAATTTCGAAACTTATGTTCATTTTGCAACATCACTTGATGTTTAGTTAATACCTGCAATTAGAAAGAGTTAAAAGTTCACAACACGTGTGTGGAGGTTTGATATATATATAATGTAGTCAGTTTAACACCATCTATTGGGTTACATCCTTGTTTTCAGTTTCCATTTAATATAACACTTTCTACGGAGTTCAATGCTTCGATGCACCCACAAACATTCTTGGATTAATTTGAATAAAAAGCAATAGGAAATCCGTGAGTTGTGATTGACTTGTACGTATAAAATACAAATATATTCAGGATTGAAAGCTATTAGAGAAAATTTGAGATAAGTGAAATTATTTTCAACTATGTATTATGTGCAAACACAACGTTATCTTTATAGCTAAAGGAGGAAAAAAAGGCCCAAAATCAGTTGGTAATAGTTTGCCAATTCTTCCCAATTGTGGAACTATTACTCATTTTATCGGAGGGAGTTGTTCACATCAAACCAACAACTAATTCACGTTCAGAACACAAATGAGGTCGAAGAAGTAAAAAAATCGACGGTTGACAATAGAATAATGTGTACATAAATTGGTATGTTTGTGGGGTAGGGCCGTGGGAAGGGATCTGATTTTGAAGTTCCAGATACTTGAATTCAAATTATTCGACTTCTACATACATGAACTATGTAGCTCAAAATTCCTTCATTCCCCATAAAACTATTAAAGGGAATTACAGGGTAGGACACAGTTATTTAAGTAGAAATGCTCTACGAGAACGGCATTCTTATGTAATACCAATGTGTGCCTTTGCTATGTATGTATATTATAGCCTGTTAAAAGCTAGTACACATGGAAGGCTGTTTGTCCCTGTGCTGTTTATTTATTTAGTAATTCATCTTTTTTAAGCAAACGTAGCTTGTACTTGAGTGATTTTCCTTCTTTTTTTCCCTCACACGCAAACGTTGAGCAAGCAAGCAACAGGTAAAGTAGAAGGATACACATGGGTTCTAAATCATCATCATTGAAAATACAGCAAGAAAATTATTTCGTATTACATAATCCCCTCAAATACATTCCTAGGCACGAAATAGCCAATTTTTTTATTATTTTTTTTTCTTCTGGTTGTTTCAAGAGAGTTACTAAAACTATGTACATAGAAATATACTGGTTCATTCAATTGTGCAGTGTAGCGTGTACTCTTTTAGTCGATACATATGATATTTTTTTGTCATGCTCTGTCCAATGTCTTTTGCCGAATTGTACCATTGAAATAAACATAAATGAATTATTTCTACATGTAAATATATTTGTATAAAACTATTAGGATATTTTTAAATGTATTTGAGTCCAAATATTCAATATGAATACATTTGTAAGTATGTAAGTTATGCAAGAAAGTCAAAATGTAGAAAGAACATTTTTTATTATACATAGAATGATGGCGTACCTGTAAACAGAAGTGGAAACTTTTTTTCGTATTTATCTTTTATTAAAATAAACACGCAAAAGTCCGATTATGGTCACTTCGGTCCATGAAAAACTATTCATTTCACCATTGTAATGTAAATGACACATTAATTAGGCCGACTACCCATTCATTTAAAACTACCTATAATCTGCCGATTTAATCGCCTCATCGCTACATCACTAAAAGTAAAACTGACTCACATGAAACCAGGGTATTACGGAACAAATTTTTAGGAATAGAAAGGTGAATTTTATTCAGGCTCTTTAACAATTGTTAAAATCCTTTTGACCAACAAGTTTTATGAAAAAATAATTATTATAAGGGATGAACAATGAAAATTGTCCATCTAGGAACAGCTGAAACACGTGATATTCTTCTTTTTTGTGCAAAGTAAAGAGGTCCTTCAATACAAAAATAGTTGTACACTCATGGGGTTATTTTGACACAACTTCTTGCTAAGACTTACGTCCAATTTTTATGACATGACAGACATGTTAGTACAACTTTAACCAATGGCGAATGATTATAGTGTGAATCTACGAAATGATGGTTTTTACTCCTTGCAAATTTTACTCGGAAATATAATAAAATATTTATTTAATTACATCAATTATCAATAATTACTCTGATACCTACCTACGTGAGCATATAACGTGTACATAGATTATTCTAGTAATGTAAAAAAATAGTGCATTAATTCAGTAATAACTTACGCGTGAGTAAACATTTTTCATAAAATAATAATTTTAAACTCTTGTGTATAACTTATGAAAATAGATTAGAGACATATATACATAGATACCTTCATACATATATTCACCAAACTTCAGTCTCACACCATACAGACACTACTTCTTCAATTACACTTTTATTACATAATCAATTGCTTTGATTACTATGTTTCTTCATGAATCATAGTGGCCAATAAATGGGTATGGAAAAGAGTTCCGTTTGTTAACATCATGCAAAGTGTATACAAAAAATGTTCATTGAATTTTTGCAATGCATTATTTTGTCAGCTGCTGATCTTCCCCCTTAACAGTCTTCTGATCATCAGTCTACTCTACTCTAAAACTATATCTTGTTAATCCGTATTATCACATAATCAATATTAGATAAATAAATAATAATAATTAAACATTTGAGTTGAATGACATAATTGACTAATATCATATCGTACCTTTTATTTCTCTTTTTCTTCTTAAAAAAAACCCCTTGCAAAACACCATTGTAAACTGTGTAAAAGTTAGTTTACCCACCTAGAGTATCATGAAAAAGTTAATATATATGACTGCCCTCATAGGTCTTTACAGTTACAGTCTATATTTTTTTCTAGGAAAAAAAAATACAACTTATTACCAAGGCAAAAAGTAGAGCCATTCAAACAATCAACAAGTACCTGGCTGAGGTTGCGTGAACATGCATCTTTCTAATATTCTATTATTGTATGTATAGTCAGAAATTTTGTCAACGATCGTACAGAATGTACTAAATCACTCTGTTCACTTGAAGGCTTCTTAAGGAAGGCTAAGGAATCGAATTCCTCTTACCTGAGTCACGAAAGATGTTAGGTATTACGTCAATATAATTGGCAATCATGGCAAAATGAATGAGGCCCCAATTTTTGTATTTATACCATCGTTTCCTTTTCCTAACTTTCTTTCTTTCTTTCTATCTTTGGGTGTGTACCCAAGTATATACATACATATGTACATTGTTACCTATCTTATTTTAATAGGTATAATATGTATGTACTCGTATAAGTACACATATAAATCATCGACCAAGGAAAAGAACTGAAGGAAATATATAGAATAACGTATTAAGATGTGCTCTTGAAGAAGAAAAAAAAGCCATCATTTTCTTCGAAATTATATTAAAAGAAGTTAAGCTCGCTATTGAATGAATAATGTATCTTTGAATTTGGAATATTGAGATAGAGAGAGAAGGGTAAATTCATGTGTGGATATTTTTAGGACAGTTTAAGGGGGATATATGTACAATATGTACATACATGGAAATAAATGTATTTAAAATCTCTTTCTCTCGCTCTCTTTCTCTCTCCCCCCCCCCCCATTTTATTTCTTCAAATATGTGCATTGTACATACATAATTGAAACATATTGTCATGTCTCTACTTTTATTCTTCTTCTTTTTTCCTATCCTTCCTCCCTTTAAAACTCTCCCTAATTAGCTAATAGTAACATTCCTCTCGAATTATTCTTAGAACAAATAAGGAAAAACAGTAAATAAATACTTATCAAATGGATTGAACTTAAAATTGATTCGAACAATAAAATATTCAATTCATAAATTTGTAGATTGCATCTACATTTATTTGGGGTAGACCAAAAACTGCCGTTCGAGGACTAACCTATTTTTTAAAGAAATTTTTCCTTTGAGAAGATCCTTGAAAAATATATGCATGAACTAATTCATGTTTCAATCTACCTACATATATATATTATATATGTTATATGCACCAAAAGGTCGTCTTACTCATATCCAATGCAGAGTTGTTATAAATATTACTTATTACTTACTTAGAATCAAAAGTAATAATATTACTTTTATTTTCTTGGATTAATGATAAGGTGAATAGATTTGTCAAATCGATCAAAAAATTCTCCTTTTTGAAATAAAAATATCTTTTAAAATAACACATTCTGACTAAATATTCCTTTTTTGACAAAAAAAATTATGACATTGTTAAAGTAATAATTAATTATTAGAGTGTTGTACGAAAACTACCTAAGACTTGTAACGATACTATTTACCTAAAAAGAATAATAAATAGTAAAAATATCTCCAATTGATGTATAATTGAAATATTCTCTTATGCGTATTCTCAATAAGACAAAAGATGTGAAAAAGAGCAATAAGAAGAGATTAGAGTCAAATATGTAGGGTCAAAATATTCAGTGCCGTAACTATGGAGTAACATGGAATTCCTTCGATTTATTTATTTTAATCTGTGAGCTCACTGAAAATGTTGTATAATATGTGTCACTATAATTAATTGTCACAGGATAGTCAAAAATTGGTTCTTTCAAAAGTCACTTGTGTCACCAACTCAAATAGATTAAACAGTACTTATAATTGAAGATGTATTCTATTAAAACTGCAGAATTGCGATAGTTATAATCTTTTATATTTGTAGTGCCCTTCCTTGGATAAAGGTCTGGTTATAGAACTCAGAGAGTACTTAATTCATAGTGGAGAGTAAGGACTAATGCATTATACATTTGAGTACATATTATTTGAATTTTAAATTATATATTTAAATATTTGCCATTTTTTCTTGACACTCTAAAAAATCAACTTTTCATAGATCAACAAACAATAAATATTTAAATTATGTGGAGTTTAGACTATGATCTAAGGATAATACTGGAGTCAAATGGACATTTTGTTCCAATGTTTCCCATGACTGATGATCATCAATGCTCTTACATTGATGATCAAATAGCACCATATGGTACATATCTATATCATAGTAAGTTTCTAATCTATACATATATTTTCTACACGAAAGGCATCACCAGACAGATATGGTGAACGTAGAAATTTAAAATTTGAATATAATTTAATGCAAACAGATTTGTAAATTATGTGGCAAATTAAAGCATGATAATGTTATTGCACATTTAACATATGTATGTTGGTACATTTTAGTATATATATATTATGTATCTTTCAAATCGCTTTTTATGTTTCACTCATTCTGACCTTTGATCCTCCTTTGAGGGCCTCACACCTTGAATGTGTTTTTTTATTTAAAAAAAACTTTTTTTCGTGCATTACTGTGTTTGTTATTTCACCCTAAAGGACACGTACATGTTATAACATATTGGTCTGCGGAATATGTGGCTAAAAACTAAGGACTTTGAGCGTTACATATTTATGTATTAAGAAATATGTATTTATTTCAAATCTTGAAGAAGTGACTACTTTCAAGTTGAATCGTTTACAAAGATAATAATAGACCGTATAAATAATGCTAAAATGACAAATAGGTAACAATCTAATAAATGTGAGCTTAATTTATCATAAAATAATTTATTATATGTCATTTAAATAAAAGAAAGAAAGAATAGAAGAAGAAAAAAAAACAGTCAATCCTGTTTGTTATTATGTATATATGTACAAATAAATATGTATAACTTGTTTTTTGTGTGATGTTTTTATTATTTTTTTGACCGTTTCTTTAGTTTCCAGATTTGGTACATACATATATATATATATATATATATATATATATATATATATGTATATGTAGAATGTATCTCTCTCAATCTCAATGTAAGTATCTGTATTATTACCCTTGAGATGAGGAATGGACAATAACGATTCTTTGAATGATCTATTTGCATACATACATATATGATAATTTGTGATAAACATGTTAGTTGAGATGAGCAGAATAAACACGCCTGTACCTACATATGTATACACATATGAGGAAAGGTAAATTTTGTTCAAGAGTGACAAGAATAGCTATTGTTTTGAAGCGTCATTTTCTTGTAAATAATAATAATAATATGTTGTGAATAGGTGAATGACCTCATTTCTTATTCTTAGGATTCAATATAGGAAGTAGACAATATGTAGGATACTCACAAAATAAATAAGCAACCTCAAAATTAAAAGAACTCTGTTCATCATTTTTGTTTCATAAGGAAGGGTTAGTTATGCATTCATGTTATTTTTTACTTCAAAAGTCAATAGAAATAAAATTATCATTTTAAAGTCTGGGATTACAGATATGTAGAATAATGTTTTTGCTAAATATCATTTATTAATATATTTAGATTTGACGACTCAAAGTGCCAGTAAAAATACCTATTCAAGGATCAGGAAAAGCTCATGGTTGGAAATGGATGGAACTCTTATTTAATTTTTTTTTTCTTCTATATTTTATAAGCAAATATGAGAATTTCTGTTTTTAGTACCGGGTTAACTTACTTAAATACTTTCTCTTCCGTTTTAATGCCTATATGCCAAACCCCGTTCTAAAGACAATTGTAAGTTTAATATAATTTCATCCATCTCATTACTAATTTTTGATACACTCATTACTATTCTTTGCTCATTGAATACTAAATCTCTTTTAATTTAGTGTATGTTTGAGTCGGAAAACAATTTAATTTTCTGTTTTACTTTGTTTTTGCATTGTGAGTAAAAAATAAACTAACGTCTATTAATCGTAGCGGTCCCGTTACTTTTACCCAGTTTCTCTTGAGCAACAGATTTACTTTATTTTTTCAAAGTAACGTATCCAACACTCTTTATAATATGCATTAATCATAATTATTGATCCATCACTAAAAAAATCGTTCTTTAACTCATACTATTGTAATGGTCAAGACCACATCGCCTGAGACCAAGACTTTGAGAGATTGAGACGGAGATGGGAGCAATATCGATCTCGAGAACCATATCTATAATTATTATGTTACTATTTATGATCAAAGCTGAATCCGTTTAAATGGTAAGTATAATTTCCTTGCAGTTCGAAAACCAACTCACAGAATTATTAAGACAAGATCCTCTGAATAGGCGGACAGAAAGGAGACATTTACCTTTCTTTCCTGTAAAGTTACGTAAATATTAATTTTACACAGTTTAATCATTGTCATGTAAAGACTCTACCCCAGTTCTTGATTACTATATTAATAGTACTCAAATATATAAACGTGTAAATAGAGACAATTTTGTGGTAATGGCTAAAATATAGTTTATAAAAAAGTATTCAAATCCACTGGACCGTATGAAAGGAGAGGAGATATGTCATGGTCAAGGAGAACGATTGGTTAACCTAGCTTACAGAGAGAGGCACGAAACGTAGTTTTATCTGAAAAAAAGTCCTTATGAATATAAATATAGGTGGTGCCAATTAGCAGGACAACTTCAAGAGCAACATCTGCACACATAATTATTGTCATTCATGTTCATATAGCATCTTACTATAACTAAAGGGGGAATTCAAAAACCTGCTCTGATCTATCATCAATACTCATAAATTCCCTCATCTCCTTTTCAAGTCTGACTCGTTTAATAAGGCATAAAATATATTGTTTAAATGTATGTATACATCTGGCACAGAGTTCTTCTCTTAGTCTCTTAATGATGAAGATGAATTTATAGGCAGTGTTTGTTAGAAAGAGAGAGAGAGAGAGAGCCAGAGATTCATAAATAATCCTCGATTGATAGGATCAGAGCCCATAAATTGAATTTAAAACAACTCCTTTAACAACTTTAATAGTAGTTTGTCAAATGAGGGGTCTTAATGCTGATCATTAATAGGGCGCTTAATTTGTTTTGGAGAATATTTATTTACTCCCATATCTATATATCTTTTATGTGTATCCCTTCTTCATCAAAATACATTTATTAGTTACTTAGCTACAGAATTTACTTCCCTCCCACGGATATTGTTTGTTCTGCTATCCACATAGGCTGTAGATACATGTTATGTACATATGTAGATGTTTGTGTAGGATTGGAACCTCTTAGGACGACGACGACGACGAATTGTTGAGGATTCCAGCTCCTTATGTAAGTTGAGTAATGAGTTTGCTCCTACGAAGGAGCAGCATAATAATATCTGCTTACATATGTATGTACATAGGTTGGAAAGACTCTACCTATGTATGTATGTATGTATATACAAAAAGGAAGTCTTCATATTATGTTGTATGTATTTATTTTTGTATTTTTTTTCTCTTTAAATTGAAGTAATGCTATTTTTCGATATTTACATTTGATGACTCTTAAGAAGTTGATTAGAATAAAAAGAGCTTTGAGAGTGTAATTTAAGGCTTGGGTGTTACATTACTCATAGGATCTCACTGCAACAATAATAATAATAACTATTATTATTAATATTTTTATGTATGTGGGAGAGGAATTTAAAGGCAATACTTACATACCTACATATTATGTATGTACCTAATGCTGCTATGTGCTCAAGTAATTTATAAGAGCATTTAATTGAACTCAGAAATGTATACAATTATGTATTGATTAGTGATTTACTAACATGGATACATTTGGTAGTGATCTGATTCTCGGGGGGGGGGGGGGGGGATAAAATAAGTCCTATAAGTGCAGTTTCCTATTTGAGGATTTGAGTCCTTAAACTTCACACTTTAAATTTTTTTCATACCTTTAATATATATATATATATAAATGAATATTTAAAGGGTTTCCAGCAGGGTTGTAAATCATGATTTATTTTTTTTAGGTAGGGCCTTCAATTTAAACATAAACATCTGTATTATAAACAAAGAATCACTCATATATTTCTTCATTTTTAAGCTTTCGAGGAAAATAAATAGTACTTGCTCTGGAACTTTGAGCTCTCCTATGACAGGCTTCCTGAAAAAATATATCAATGTAAAATTTCATTTGCACATGTAAGGATTTCATTCAGAACCATTTGTCATAATGCATTGATGAAATCGTTGTAGTAGTCATATGGCAATATTATTTAATGAATAGAAATGTACTTAAATTCAAATTATTTTGGGTTTTTTAACTCTAAAACTTGAGAGATGAACCTAATTCCTGGGAGGATATATCCCCCCCCCCACTATCTATGCCCCTGATATTTTGAAGAAAGGTGTATATAAATTCACTTGACGTGAATATATCTTAATGCAGGGGCTCTCAACTCGTCTTGCAATTATTATGAGGTGACCCATTCCCAAGCAAATAAACAGTATTTCATTTAAAAGTCGACCGACCTTTGATTATTTGGAATTTTTACGTCTATCCCCAGGTGCAAGATGCATTTTTTATGTTTTTATGTTGTGAATGTGTTCAATTTTCTTTCTTCATTCTTTCTTTTCATCGAGGTTAATATAGACATGATACTTCATCATTATACCGGAGATGAAAGTTAAAGGAAAGTTATAGGTCTATTTTTAGGAGGATTATCGATATTTTTTCTCGCTCAAAAGTTGACTCAATCTTGTAAAAAAAAAGGTGCAAAACAACTCAAAAAGACAAATCGAAAATTCTCAAAATGAGATTGGATACAAAAAAAAAATATAATTAGAGATCCTTAATCAAAGTGTCAAATACAATTAAAATTTGATATGGAACCTAAAAGATTTTTTGGAAGAGTATAATTTTATTGACATGACGTGTTATGAACATGTTATCATCATCTCTCTGCAACCTATATATGAAACATCTGTGATCTAGTGTGTTTCATAAAATCCCTATTAAGTTTTCTCCAAAAAACACATAACATAGTGAACGATGGTTTGTATCTTAGTTACGAGAGAAAAAATTGTCATAGCTTTAAAAAATGGTTCATAAAAATGAAGCAATATACAAAAATATAACATACTAAATCAGGGTTTTTCAAACTTTGGATTGTGAGGTGGAGGAAGCAGAGCTTTGTAAGAACTAAAAACCCCTATTTCAAGTTATAATCATATTTTAATTAAATATCAATACCAATGATATCCTTTATGGATCTAAAAGATTGTTACAATTTATGTATATTCATGGAGATTAATAAGGGACATGCCCCAAAAGGAGACCAGGAAAAGATTTCAAACAGTTATCTATAAATAAATTTTTTTTAAAGATTGAAAATTCTTTAGTAAATAATCCAAAAACTCCGCTTTAGTATAATCTGGGAAGGGAGCGCAACTCAAAGGGTTTTTGAAGGACTATTACAAAAGAGAATCCTTTGACAGAGCAAGTACCGGAATCATCAAACAACACTGATTCAGAGTCTCGGAAAGAAAGTACTACATACATTCATAAAAGCCATTCATTTCTTTTGGTTGGTTGTTGATTCACAATATATTTAGAAATTGACCATTAAACATTGCTCAAGGTGAAATGATAAAAAGAAAAAAAGGTTTTTTTTATGATACTGCTTATCCATTCTTAGTTGTTTGGATTTGTGCAAAACTTAATGATTCAGTTTATAGAAAAGATTCAACGTATCATAAATTGCAAAAAAGAAGTAGAAATCAATGAGTAAGATAATAATGGAAATGAGTTGACGCATTTTAACACTTTCATTGATAAAACATTCACGTAAATACATGAATAAACTACATAACTATAAACTAAGGGAGTTCATGACTACATGCCTGTCCGTTAGTACAAATAATACTTTGAGGGCACAACATTCAGTTTCATTTTTTTTTTTTTTTTTTTTTGAAGATTACTTTGATAGATAAGTCAACCAACACATTTTTCAAATAAATAATAATAATAATAACAATAAAACTTTTGCACAACAGTCCATGAAGTACACTGCTTCATGTTAAATATATAGCTGAAATATTAAAAAAAATTATTCTCCCTCCAAATATCAAGAAAAGACTAGCTTAATCATTCCATGAATGCTTTAGAGTATAATCATCATCATCATAATCGGTCAGCATTTTATGCATTTAATAGTTTATAGGATGATGCATTTTGTCTTACGAACATAATAATGGAAGGAGTCATAAAATGTACTAAAAGATGAAAAGGAACTTTTAAAAAAAAGGAAGAAATTAGAAAAATGTCTTATTTTCACACTTTTTCATTTTACTTTTTATTCACAAAATGATGAATAGACTGACTATATATGGAATCCTAATCCTCTTAAAAGGAAATTTTGCAATTTATGTACATACATACATATTTAGACATAAAAAAAAACTATAGGTCATTTTGTTTTTCAATGGGTTAATTATACTATAGAAAACTCTCTCGCGCAAACTCTTTACTTCCTTATTTCAAGGATTTTTACATAAGAGAAATGAGAATGTTTCTACTTATGTATTATTTGATTCTCAATTAATTCAATTAAATTAATTTGATTAAAAAAATCAAATATACATAAAATAAGGAAAATATATTTTTATAAATTAACATATTTCTTCTTATTAATGAAACAAACATATGTACCTACTTATACTTATTTATTAGCGAGGCTGTCAGAATAGGAGAGGAGTGAGTAAGGGTCAAGAGGAGGTATTTGCTCTTCAAAAAATGCGAATATGCCCTTTTTTAAAGTCAAAAGTTGAAAGAAGGAAAAAATGCCCTCCTATGTTGTAAATAGTAAAAATACTCAGTCCAAGCGAAATTTAGAACTTTATTTTGACCGATATTCGGTCTAAGACTGTTAACCAAAATTTAATTGTTATTAAACTTTTGAGCGTTATTTAAACAGTCTCAGACTGTAAACGATTGAAAATATTAGGGGTCTCGCATCGAAACGAATATTTGTACAACTTCGAAGGGTTTTTTGATCAATTGAGAAGAAATTGATGTCATCAATAATAGTTTATTAAAATGTCGAAAGTTTTAAATGCGACGAATCCAGTTCAATTTTTTATTCACTGAACCGATTTTGTTCTCAAGGCTGGTCGAGAGAGTGAAGTAGATTGGTGTATGTAAGGAAATTATAAATGTATTGGATTGGCTTATAAATTTTTGGACCAAAACAGCACTAATCTGAAAGAATTTGATTTCAATTAATAAAATATTAATATGTTTATATAATTAAATAATTAATATTAAATAAGTAATATTTGTACATAGGTATAAGGAATTCAATAAACTGAATAAACAATGGCTCTCTTCATTCCTTTAAATATCCATCAAAAAAATTCATATCCATAATACTGCCCATGAAGGAATAAATAATAATAAAAATAAAAATTATAAATGATATAACCAAGGTCATCAAAATTGAAAGTAATTCTTTAAATGATATTAATGTTATAAACAGTTAAGAACTTAATATACTAGGGTCATTAATTATCTTGGCTCAACTCCAAAAACAAAACTAGAAATATGTAGACTTCATATGTATGTAACAAGGGTTGATCATTCTAAAAAAGTATACACTTTAAATTTAGGTCCATTTATCTTGCAACAGAGTAGAACAAGTACATATGTAGTGTTCCCTCACTTATAAGGAGTGTTCTTCTCAGAACCCATATGCAATAAGCGAATTTCCGACAAGTAGGGATCCATTCTTATAATACATGATAATTTTTGAATGATTTGTTAGTAATAGTATTTAAATCAGTGTTTCTCAACACCTAAATCGTAGAGTGTAAATAATTTATAATTTTTTTATTCAGTGAAGCCGATAGACATCCTAAGGATTTCGTATCTCAGAATCAACCGAAAGGAGTTTACTCTCTAAATGAATTACTGTAAACTTACATACACTTAACTTGAAGGTCAATTCTAGGTCTCTGCTTAATGGCCATGGGAAAATATTATTCTAAGTGTGAGGCCAATGAAAAGCCCTTGTTTAAAATGTTGGAAATTTAAGTAGTATTCGATACAGGACTTTTGTTTGCAAAATTTATCAAATCTATTCATTAGTGTAGAATATTTAGTACACGTGCGCAAAATCCTGCGAAAATATCACTATGACTCACAGTGTTCTTTATCAGTCTTGATATATCTACTCTTGTTCCTTGCTGATGATCTAAACGTTGATTTTTTTAAAACCAAACCAGCTCTTATTTAACCTTTAATATTGCAACTATTAGATAAAGAATTATCATCAAACAGTTGAGAAGACTACCAATTCATTTCGGGTATTATTCGTTATCTTTTTTAAGAATTTTTTTTTTTATGAAATATAAGAAATAAGGGATTTGTGATCTACGAACCGCGAAGAAGTGAGATGGTGTATCAGGAAAATTCACTGCAAATTTTTTTTCAGGAGTAGTATTTAACAAACAGAGTATATAACTTCTTTTTTTTTTTACATACGTAATGGCGAAATTTCCTACAACTGTGAGATGATACCCTCGGTACATAAAATATGTATTTGATAAATTGAGAGATTGGGTGATTTTAATGAAGGACTGTCCATGTCACAATGTTGTTTTCTTTTTTCCCCTTCAAATTCATCTTTTGAAAAGGATTATTATGAATGTAAAGCAAATCCATTTATACAGCCATTTTTGCACTAATTCCTCTTCAAACAGAAAAATAAAAAGTTGCAAGCATGACTCTACGCATTGAAGAAGAGGGGCGTTGAAAAGAATATTCTATATGACAAATCTATTTTATTTTTAAGTTTGTCCTTAAATTCTTGTAGCATGACAAAAAAAAATGCTAAAAATATGCGTAGATCTGTTGTATTTATCAAAGTCATGGAAATGATTTTAAAACCTTTTATTATAACTATAATTAGGGAAACATACGACAACTTGGGGTTGAGTCCCTGATGACAAGATCCCTCACAACTATGTTTGTATATTGTACATACAAAGCAAAAATTGCACTTTTCATTTATTCAAATCTGTGTATATGTACATTTTTTGTAAAAGTCAAATAAAAATAATATATATTTTTCTAACTTGAGAACTTTCCCACATTTTTAATATTCCTTTTCCCTAATGAAAAAAATAAAAAATAAAGGTAGAAATAACTATTATTATTACTGTGTTATTATTATTCTGGTTCTCAGGTATGATTTGTGTATAATGATATTACATACATGAAAAGCGCAACAAGTACCTAGATATGAATGAATGATTTTACAAAAGAAAACAAAAAACAAAAAAAGCATGCAATACTGAATACATTAAAATTTTCAACCATATATTTCAACTAAATAGCATGCCTCACTCTTGCTTTTGATTAATATAAGAATATATATTGCGATAGCAAGTGATTGTTGTTGTTGTTGTTTGGTTGGTAGGTTGTTGTTTTCTGTCTTTCCATACTTAAAAGTGGTTCTAGAGTTGTATAATATGACCTTGTCTTGGTGGTCTTTGAATCATAATCAAGACCAATGCAAAAAAAGAAAAGAAGAAGAAAACACCCAGGATTTACCTTGTAGTTTGTTTACTAAGACTAAGGATTTCTGCACCATCCTGTAATTATGAATGTAGTTTGCTCATATTTAATTGGCTATTAGGGTATGACGTCATGAGCTTTATTTACTAAGAATATGGATTTCTGCATCATTTTGAATTTAAGAATGTTTTTTTGAGTCATTTTGCATTCACTCATCTTTATTGTCCTTCAAAACAACAAATAATAAAGTATTTTGTTTAGAGATCAACCGTCTTTTGAGTCGGGAACAACCAGTTGTCTCAATCACAATGCTACTTTATCTTTTATTAATGCAATTACCGCTCTTTTTTTTTTTTTTTTTTGCTTTTTTGTTTATGTTTTTCAATAGTGCCTTTTCAATATTTAATTAACCAGACTTTGAGCAGCACTGTATGTGTGTATGTAAGTGGTAACTTCATTAAAATGGGTCGATGAATGAAGGATCCATTCATATTTCCCTGCCTAAAGAAATATATATACATAGAAATGGAAAGAGAGGTTTTTTTAGGATGTAAATACCTATACACAAATATTGTACGCAGTTCATACACAACGCTTAGGTAAGAAATGCCTTTAAGAGCCACACCTCAATTCTTCCTTATTAGCACTAAATCATTAGTGATTCAAAAAAAAAAAAAGGCATCATAAGTTAACAAACAGGAGAGGTTATTCGAGCAAAGGCTCAAATTGAGAGAAAGTTTTTTTTTCTTTTTCTTTTTGAAGATAAACAGCATGGATTGAAAAAACAAAAAACAAAAACAACAACAACTAGAGTTCATTCATTCCTCTAGTCCAAATCAAATTGTCCGTCCTTAAATGCTCTATTCTTTTTGTCACACAGACACAAAACAAGTAATGATATCACCTCATTCATTCATGATTTGCGTGTCAAAACTTTTTCCATGAGAAAAGACAGGAAATCGATTATTTGCGTCTGGTTCTGATTTTATTGCGATACTCATTCTTCCAGAGAGCTGTTCCAAACGTTCTTTTTTATATGAATGTATGTATATGTAATAATGCACTGCTTGAAGTCATGATGAATAACGAATGATCCTTTAAATAAGGACGTGTAATCACGACACGGCCATACTGAAAATCCATAAATATTCATATGAATTGTGAATTTACAAAATAAAATATATGAAAATAGAGCAGATAGTATGTAAGTAGGGGCCAGTGGCGTATTTAAGGAGGGAAGGGGGCATGTTATATATGCATATCCCCCAGCTTCTAAGTCATGTGCGTATATGAGATTATGAAATTACATATTATAAGTCTGACAGAGGTGTGATGTTCTAAATGTTGCAGTTTTTCTGCAAAAAAGGCGACAAGATCAACAAAAAGATCAAAATTTATGATTGAGCCCAGAGAGAGAGGGATTCAATCAAAGGTGATCTCAGTGTTTATTGAATGAGCCATTTAGATATCAAAATAGATAGGCATTAAAAAATCTGCCTGATTTTTGAAACAAGTTCTCTGTTGCATTTAGCATATATGTATTTATTCAATATGTTGAACATGCGCAAAGAAAGCACTTGAGGCAGTGTTTAATTTTTCATGACTTTATAGTTATCTACTTAATAGTTTGCTTTTTTGAGCCTATCTCCATTATCATAATTCAAAAACAAAACAAAAAACAATTAATGCAAATTATTTAATTTTGTATTTAGTGTGCATACGTTTTGATAAGTAGTAGGAGAAGCACATTAACAGGATATGTATTTTGAGAGCTAATGAGTCACCATGAGCTAAACATCAAGGATAGTCAGTGAGTTAATTTTGTATATATGTATATATAAACCAGTGATGTTGTTCTCGAAACCTGCTTTGGTCTTCTTTGGATCTCTCAATTGTCTTGATTTTGGGGTCAAGGCAAAGATCAAAGCAGATACAATAAAATTCTCATTTTCTAAAATAAAAAAACGAACAAACCATAAAATTAGAACTATTTTATAAGAACTTGGTATCGTCTGTGTCTTGAGCTCGGTTAATGGGCTGGTGAGCACAACACTAATAAAAACACATCTGCTTTGATTTTTTATATGTAGCGATTCATAATAATACATCTACCTATGTAAGTATTGTTTGTTGTAAACTTCTACCTTTGTGAAATGTACCTATTGAGAACGACTTTAAAAAGGCACTATGTACTTTCTGCATAGAATATGCGTATCTGCTTATGTCGTACTTAAATATATGTAACGTCATTGAGTGACCACATGAACTATTTGATACTTTTTTGTCTTCATGAAACATTTGTACCTCATTATTATTATTATCATCCTAAGCTCAACTTTTAAAATTTATGATAATGTGCACGGTTTGAATGATGTAGGCTGTCTTCATGTTAGAAACTTCTTATAAAAACGTGACGATATTATTGGATTGAATCCCCTTCAAATTATACACTCGTATATGGTTATGAGTATTTGCCTTAGTAGTTGCAGAAGTACCATTGCATATACTTGTTCTAAACGTGATATTTTACTATACATCAAACGTCCAATCATTTTGTAGTTTGAGTACCATTACACTTTAGGGAATAAAATATAATTATGTTCCGTAGAAGACTAATTTTTCTCTTTCTTTTCTCAAGTTTATCAATGACGAAGACTGTTATATAACTAGATCACGAAATCTCTTCTTCTTTTTTCTTTCAAAATGTGGGGGGACAATGAATGGTCTCTTGTTCCCTATGGTTCCGGTGTCACTTTCAACAATATATTTTCAATGTGAAACAAAAAAAACCAAACCACATTTACAAAATAAGAGGTATTTTAACCCATATTTGGCAAGGTAATAACCATTTAAATATGAGATAAAATTCTTGTTTTACACAACTTGTACAATGAGGAAAAAATGAAGTTATAATGCAGTGTTAATTTTGTCTGATTGAGAGAAGGCTAAACTCTTTCGTCAACAAAGATTTTTGACATGACGAAGATGGAACTAGATTTTTCTTTTTTTTTTTTTGACTGCTTCATCTTACTAAACTAAACTAAAACATTTCTCTTCTTGACGAAATAAAGACGAGACGAAATGTTTCGTGAGGGAAGGCTCATTTAATATACTTATAATTTTTTTACAGGATGTTTTATATAACAGTCTTTCTTTTCTTTTTCATATGCAAGAAAATATTGTGTTCCAAAGCTATGTCCTAGGGTACGTTCTTGTGATAGTGACAATTATGTCAGACACAAATCAGAACACACTCATTTTAACCAAATGTATTGTTATATTTTGTTTGTTTAGCTCCTAGATTAGCCCCACCTCACCGGAACTTAATCCGGTATCAGCCGGTAATAGACTATCTAGGAGCAAACTTCTTTATTTATAGAAAATAATTTAAATTTGCACAAATACATAAAAACTTTGTAAATATATTCCTCCAGGGTTTTTCTTTTTCCCAGCGACCTCACGGCGATCTCGTCCATCCCTTGTGCAAGTCGTGGACACTCTTGTATAAGATGAATGGGAGTCTCCTCTCCCTCCTCACAAAGCCTACAGAATGGGTCATTTGTCATTCCCATTTTATGAAGATGCCTCTTCAAACTGATGTGCCCTGTGATTAGTCCCACTATTTTGGTCACTTGATGTCTCTTGAAGGTAAATAGCTTTCTTCCAACATATGGCTCAGAAATGAAGTTCTTTGTTTGTCGACAATTGCTCATCGCCAGCCAAGTAGTCCTCCATTTAAACAAAGTCTCCCGCTTCAGAGCATTCTTCACTTGACAAGTAGAAGGGTGGACTGAGACTGGTATACCACCACGAGCCCCCTCTTTAGCCAGCATATCGGCATATTCATTACCGGTGAAGTTGCTATGACCTCTTACCCATCCCAAAGTTATATAGCAGTTGGCTATTTCCAGAAGGTTCATGCAGTCTGCGATTTCTGCCGTCAAAATGTCTCCCGGTCTAGTATCTAAACTTTGTATGGCAGAAAGACTGTCACTAAGGATTAGCAGTTTTTTGCCCTCTGTTTTACTGAGATTAAGTTCACAGACAAGACTTCGGATAGCCTCGACTTCAGCCTGGAACACCGTATTGGTATCATCTAGCCTGATAGATTTTTCATCAATCACTATGTCGCCACTAGTTAGGGCCCATCCTGCACCAGTATGACCATCGATCTTCGAGCCATCAGTATACCCAACAAGATCAAAGTTCCCAATGCACCATTCTCTTGCAACACAATATCCCCGCTCGGCTGACCAAATTGGTGCAGAGCGACTAGGTGTAGGGATATTATTCCTTTCCAAGTAGGAGTCAAGACATTGAAGATGTCCTTTATTTGATTGGTCAAACCAGGTAAGGGGATTATCCCATCTGGTTTGAAGCCTCACTAGACAAGCACGTTCCATAACGTATAAGTGAAGAGGAATTAATCCACAAAGCACCTCCAAGGCAGCAGTTGGTGTAGATCTCATGGCTCCAGTGATGCACATAAGACCAAGTCTCTGCAGTTTGGAGAGCTCTCTCTTCATAGATTCATGTTGATTGAGCTTTGGAGCGAAAACGATAGCTCCATAGCTAACTACAGATCTCACATAGGTTTCATATATCCACTTAATCTTCAGCGGGTCAAGGCCCCAGTCATATCCTACGAAAGATCTCAATGCAAAGAGGCTTCTCTTAGCCTTTGTGATGATATACCTTAGGTGTTCGTTCCATTTCAAGCTGTCGTCTATAATTAGGCCGAGGTATTTGAAGGACTTCACCCTTTCAATTTCAAGATCTCCCAACCAAAGAGTGACGTTTGTCTCAGTTCTCCTTTTGGAGAAGTGCATGAATTTGGTCTTGGTAGTACTGAAAACAGTATCACTGTCTTTAGCCCATGCCAGAAGTTTATTAAGAGCATTTTGCATAAGGTCTAGTAGAGTTGGGCGGTGTTTACCTCGAATACACACTGCTAGATCATCTGCATATGCTATACTAAATATTGGCCGCTCTAGAGTGTCCACTGCTTCTTGAAACGAGAGATTCCAAGCAAGCGTGGACAGAATTCCTCCCTGAGGGCATCCTCTTGTTGGTACAACTGAAGCATGCTCATCACCTAATGTAGCAGACACTTTTCGATTATTTAGTAGATTTTCATACCATTTTATAATCCTGACATCTATGTTGTACTTGTACATAGCGTCAATGATGCAATGAAAATTTACCCTGTCAAATGCCCCTTCTATGTCAAGAAAGACGACAATTGCCTCCTCTTTCCGATTATAACTGCTTTCACAGAAGTCAACAAGCCTACTTGTCGCTGTGTCAGTAGACTTTCCTTTGGTAAAAGCAAACTGATTATTAAGGACCATATCACACTTCTCATGGATACGCCATTGCATCATGCGCTCAAGAATTTTAAGGGCTACATTTGTGAGAGTAATGGGTCTGAAAGCTCTCGGTGTGTTGTAATTCTTCTTGCCCTCCTTTGGAATAAAAATGACCCTAGACTCTCTCCAAATTTTTGGAGTATAGCCTGTACTATAGACTGAGTTGTAAAGACTCGTCAAACGTTTTATGATGCACAGAGGCAGATTCTTATAAGCTTCTGCAGGGATTTGATCCGGGCCGGGTTTTCTATTGTTTTTTTGACTGGCAATAGCATTTTTCACGAGTTGGAGATCAAAGAAGTTTGAGTGTGACCCCATACTTAGGGAATGGGTTTCCTTTATTCCATGGTCATTTGAATCAACCGAGTTTGGGAAATGCTCTTCGAGAAGTATTTTTAAACTATCTTTAGCATTGTCACTTTCCTCCAGAATACCCAAACGGGCCTTTGTGTTATTAGCACGCAATTTCATAAGTCTTGAAATACTTTTAGGATCATGCAGTGTAGACACCCATTCTCTAAAAGTATCACGTTTCGCCTTTATAATCATTGTTTTGTATAGTTGTTTCTGAGCTTTGTACTCCAGAAAGTTCTTTTTGCGCTCTAGGTATTTGACTTTACGCCTCTGTTCTCTTAAATCGTCATTCCACCACGGGTTTGCTCTTCTAAGAATACCAGATCTTGTTTTGCAGGAGCTTTTTAAAGACTCTAATATTATAGACGAAATGTATCGAGCTTCAGAATCTATTAGGTCTACGTCCAAGAGATTACCTTCATACCCAGAGTCATAAGTTGCTAGCCTCGATGTAAAGTTGCACCAGTTTAAATTCTTTATATCAAATTCATTGGAAAATTTTCTGACAGCATTTATCTCAAAAGTGCAGAATCTGTGATCAGAGCCTGAAAAACCTTCGTCTGTTCTCCACGTGGTTACCAGATGATGGCTCCAGCGGTTGGTAATGGTTAAATCTATTAATGATTCTCCCATACCTCCAACGAATGTTGGAACACATCCTGTATTTTGAATTCCTAAATTGTACTTGGCCAAGAATTCTTCAAGATTCTCTCCTCGAAAATTTGTAAGAGTATCTCTCCACAGTTCACTTCTGGCGTTAAAATCTCCACATATCAATAGAGGCTTGTGGTTTCTATCACAGTAATCAACAAGAGGGGTTATAAGGCCACAGACATCAACTTTAAGAATATCAGCATAGTAACTTGCGATTATGAGATTTTTGTTGTTGATTGTTTTCAACGTGCATACAGTCAAATCTGCTGAACAAAACTTTGGTATCCTAGTGATAACCAGGTCAGGCGAAGCAAGAATTGCAGCTCTTGGCTTTGGCCCATCATTGGCAAAAACAGGGAATCCTCCGAAATTTACCACATGAGCACCACCCCTCACCAAGGGGGTTCAGTCAGAAATACCAGAGAACCGTCTCTTCCACGGATCCTCAGGTTCAGTTCATTGTTATATTTATATTCTATACTATTGGAATAAAAATATCTTCACGTCTTGCCGTAATACTTTATAGACAAGATGAAATGGGACTAAACGAGATGAATTAATTAATTATGCTATTGAATAAATTAATAAAAAAAGTCAGAGACGTCATGTCATATTTTGAAAACTCAACGGTAAATGATTTACGTTTCCGCTGTTAATAATCAAATGTTCTCAATAGTTGTGATATGAGATGAAACATTCAGGATATGACTCAAATGCATCCGTATATGAATGTCATCAGTTTTTTACATATCTGCATAAATCTTGTATTGTCATCATAATTTGTAGCAGATACGCTCTTGTAATCCAAAATGCATGTACACCAAAACTGACTGAATGCTAGCTTCTTCAAAATAAATTGACAGCCTTTAATGGATGGTGATAATCAACAGATCTACTTAGTTACAAAAAATTAAATGTTCCAAACATTGTTGTACTCTAAATTGAAATATGTAGACTCTTTTTGAGTGACAAAAGCAGGAATTTACTATCAATCCACAAATTCAATTGGTATTCAAATATTAAACGGACACTCCTAGTCGAAAAATACTTGCAAACCAAGATAGTATTTGAGGTGTGTATAGGAATGGGCATTTTGTTGAGGTGGCTGAGCGAGCGTGTCTGCAATTACTAACTAGTACCTATTAAATAATACTCAAAAATTGACATAAACTGAGGGGACCGATGGGAATTTGAATCGTTCGAAATTCAAAAGATGGGACTTTGGCATTATTTCTTAATAATTGAAAACAAGCTGTTGCCTCAACGATACAAATAAAACTGAGTTCGTATTGATATTCATGGAATTGGTGTCAACGGATATTTTTCTTTCCTTCTTTAAACTCAACACTATCTCAACGTTTTTTTCATATCTTGTTATATATTATGGCTAGAGTTGTAAAAATTGATGTGATTCCCGGCAAGCGTAATAACATGTTAGTTGGAAACAACCTGTAACTGTTTGTGCTTTATTTAATAATCATTTCTTCTCATTTTGAAGACTCAAATGTCCTTGAGAGGCTTTTTGTGCTACACTACTTTTTATGACATCATCCTAGGCCTGGTTTTTACGCTCACTCGAAATTTTCACATCACCTTTGTTTATTTAAAGTGTAAGTTATTTAAATATTCATGTGCTTGAGGATGCGGTCTTCTACATAGGTGTATATGTTTGAAATGTCAAGATACCAGGGATGCTGCATGAAAAATGTGTTCCATTCTTTTTTGACATCTAGATATTATTATAGCATTTAAATTGTAGTCTCTATTGAATGACATATATGTTCAAAGAAAAAAATATGTACTTGGATTGTGACTTGGACTAAGTAGTACAAACATATGTAAGTATTTACAACCAGTGTGACGAAATGACTGATGAAATATTGTTAGTCAAAGAAGAGAAAATATTTGTTTTTGTTTTCTTCAGCACTTTTATGTATATACATAATACAAAAGACTGTATACATTATAAGCATGTGTTTTTGCCTTTAAATTCACAAAACAGTCTAAAAATATACACTCCCAATTATATCAAAATGCACGCTCCAAAACTTATTTTTTCTCTTAAACAAGAATAATAAATAAATGACGCTCTTTAATTGATTCAACGTCATGAAATCTTATTTTCATATATGAATTTATATGAATGTTCACCTTACACATCCAAGAGTCTTCTAAAGTACACAAAGAATGTAATTTTTTTTTCCTTTTATGTTAGAGATCCTTCATAAATTTTTGAATCGAGTAAGGATTAAGGGAAATGAGGCTGTTCTAAACCAAATATTTATATTCAACCTCAAAAGGTTTTATTTTCTTGTACAATTTTCAGGAGTAATGAGGGGGAGCTAAAGTTCCCGATGCCTCCTCCCTTAAAACCCACCCAGCCATAGAGTCAGGCTTGTAATAAATTGTCAGGTGGACAAGTAGGGCTTTTATACTGTCTTTGAGTCATTTATAGGATCGGACGAGGCACGTAGCTGAGGGGTGGCTTTTACTCCCCCCCCCCTCAAAAAAAATAAAAAATATAAGCTACTTTTGCCTCCTTCTTCTTTGAATGTTTTGCTTTTTAGTTAGATCTCAAGATCTAAATTATTCCACACACCCTACAAAATTTCCGACCATAAAAGAGCACTCCTGGACATTTTGTCCCACCTACGCTAATGTGTTGGACTTTATTAAATCAAGTTTATGAAATTCCATATGTCAGATTGAATTAGGTTTTAGTAGATAACGTGTCGGGTTGGGTTCGGAGTCAATCTTCGTGGGCTCGAGTTGGATTATTTTTTTTTTTGTTGTTGATCCAATATAAACACTACCGATTGAATTGTCAATTTTACATTATACATTGTACGTGGAACTTTTGCATCCTGTAAATAAGTCTAGAATGATATCTAGGTATAAATAAACCTTAACATGTTAGAAGTAAATGAAATATCGTTGATTGTAAAAATTAATGACGAACAAGAATCGTGTTATTTGTACTCTGATAAGTATCTATGAATGAAATTATTTATATTATTTAAGCATTTATATAACTCTGATATGGACTTTTTTATTATTTAATCAGATAGATGTAATAATAATTTATTGAACTAATTATTATTTTATTTGGATTTATTCTTGAACTTTTTTTGAAAAAAAATGCAAGTATATATGTATATTAAAAAAATATAGCTAAAAGATGTGATTAATTCCCTGCTCGATCTATATAATGGAGTTATTTGAACTCTGGAGACAGTGGAAATTTTTTTTAACCGTAATTTATTGTTAGCTCTGGACGTATCTACTGTTGGATCCATCTAAAATCAGATATAAAGACCATGGTTCTACTCAATACAGTCTCGATTAAACTGAACTGGAATTCAATATAGTAAAGTTATTAAACAGAAAATAGTCCTACAATTTGGGAAAATGACAACATTGGCTAAATCACATTGGAGTCTCTTTTACTTAACTATGTACTGCACATCAAATGAGGTTTTGACTAATTTGAGTGTTTCTCTTACTCTTGATAGAGACATTCTAACTAACTCTGGTGAATACATATGTAAGATAAGAGTAGATACTTGAAATTTAAATATATTTTGAATTAAGTGGGCGAGTTTGACAAATTATATTATGAATATATCATTATTTATTTTGAACATTTGTGGGAGATTGATAATAATTATAATTATTGAATTTTGTTTTGTATTCTATATTGGTGCACATATAGTTGAGTGAATCCTTTGCTCAAAGAATCAGATAATGAATCATGTTAAGGCATTTATTAATGCTACAACATGTTTTTTTTTTTACTTTTAAAAAAATCAAAAAAAAACATAATGTATTCGTTATAAAATAGTAATTATTAATTTGATATCTTGTCCAATAATAATAATAATACCTGGATTCATAGGTATATTATTCCAAGTATGTATGTACCATGATGTCATATGTAAAATACGGAACAAACCATGCATAATGGTATACATATATATATATATATATATATCTATATTAATATAATTATTTTAATGTTTCAAATATATTTAAAAACAAAGCTATACTACACTCTGTGGTTTCTCAGTTACACCACCATGAAATATTTCTTTAGAAATATTGTACTAACATACATTACAAAATATATTATCGTATGTTTTACATCAAAATGGAATAAATACTTTTAATATTTCGGTAAAATATATTTTATTTACATGCGATGATTGAATACTTTATGTAGATACATAAAGAAAATTTGAACACATCATTTACTCACCAGAGTCAAATGGTACTATATACTTTAAAAAAATTATGCATTACCATCAAACCATAGATTGTCTACAATCATCTTAACTTATAATTTGTATTTATTTAGCTAGATGTTATATATACATATATATATATATGTTAGTAATAATAGCACCGCCAGAAATTATAATCACGTGCCATCACTCATACCCTACCACATTTATATGCAGAATAGTTAAACAATTGAAAAAACTAGGCTAACAACCAATAGGGTGTGATCGTTGTTTTCTTATTTGTTTGTGTACTGCCTAAAACCTAGTAGAGTAAATCTGCGCCATCTTTCCTCATACCTGCAAAGATAAGAAACATAGATTGCTGAAGCTGTATCACGCTAAAATTTTTGAAATCATTTCACCTGACGAAATAAAAATTCATTCCTACTACAATTTGAATGTTTTGGACCTCTAGATGTAGCTATATTTTTTGTATACGTCAGTTGCTGTGACCTCAATTTGTTCTTCTGATCAGCACTCTACGATCATATTCTATTGCCTATTAGGACATTTGTTGATTACTATGTATATTCTAATAAATCTGCACAATCTTGCAGCTACGATTTGTGAATGTTTTTTTAGCTTGCTCACTCCTAATTGATTTTGGGTCATTTCGTTTCGTTTTCTTTCTGGAGAAAAGGTGAATAATTCAATGAGGATAACAACATCTTGTGGACTATCATTTTGTACGTTAACTTTGATTCTATGACTCTGTTTACAATAAATTGACAACTTTTTTTTTGTATCTAGCTATCTACGCATTTATGAGAGGGCCCTTTAAATAACTCCTTACTAAATTAATAATATTAAATAAAACAAAATCCCTGATATTATTAATATATATTGCATTTTGAGCTATTGATCTATATTTAAATCCTACGAGTTCAATAAAACGTGACACTCATTCACTCCAAGTATGAGTGACAACTGTTAGTTTTTCTCCACTTAACTTGAAACTAAATAATATATATTATGATATTTCTGATAAACAAAATCAATTTGTCAATAAAAAGGATTGTGTTAGTATGCATACAATTATACTCACTTGTAGGTACAAGCTGTAAGTATATAGTTAAAGCAGATTGATCAAGTAGCAATTTGACTCTTTCAGCACGTTTAATTTCGAATATAAAACGAGTCATTTTAATTCCTAACCATACTTTGAGTCTCTCAATCTATTGATGTGTTTCATTGACTATTACTTATTTACTAGTGATCCAAATAAGGACACCCGTACTTTATGATGAAATACCTCTTGTCAATTTGTATTTTCATCATCAAAAATAAAGCCAAATAGATCCTTAATATTAAATTGAAAATTCCAGCGAATTTAAATCATTACATTTTCTCGTATCACAAATATATTTTTCAATTGCAACTTGTATAATCTGATAATAGTACAAATTACAGTATGTACAATTTACATATAAAAGTTTCAAAGAGGGGGAGGGGAAATGAACCCATCGATTTCCTTCAGGGAAAATAGATAAATTTATATTTTTATCTTGAACACATTTTTAACTGAGAGGTGATGAATAATGATTTTATTTGTCCAAATGAACATTTTTGAAGAATTTAAACTTATATAACATACATGATGCATATAAAGATTAGCGAAGATGCAAAAGTAGATTACAGCAGCGTTTCTAATGGGATAATTTGACTACATTTGAAGTTGAACTAATTTAAAAAGGATTTAATTAAATTTAGTTTTACATCATATGTAAACATATACAAAATCCTAATCATTCGACCTAACAATA